>CM073572.1:37391229-38783729 GCA_037074715.1 Magnolia kwangsiensis | reverse complement strand
TAGATTGCAACAGAATAAAGATGGGTTCAAGTTCCTTACCTACCACAATATGCTGCCCAGTGGAGAGCAGTCCATCCATGCACATCCCAGAAATCGATTTTCACACCTGCAGCTAGCATTGGTGCTATTGCCCAATCATAGCCAAGGGCAGCAGCTAAATGAGCACGCCTTGGCCTTCCTTATCCAAGACACTAGGGCCTTTACCACCTTCAGCCACTTTTTAAAGAAGCCAAACTATAAATGATACATGATCAATGGAGAAATCAAAAGCAACATCCTTTAAAGTGACTTTTTTCAAACGATTCTGAACTAAATATGCTGCATTCTCCTTGCAATGCATTTTTCCGCAGAAGCACTCATTCAAATATAGAATAACTCTCCAATCAATAATATCATTCTTGAAGTTAACTTTTATAAATTTCTATACATAATTGGTAGAACAACTTTCTTGCATGCCATTAGTAGGAACAATTGATGTGATTAACATCAAAGCTCATGGAAGAGACATTGAAGCATAAAAGTTAAAACAACATAACTTGTAAGTTAAAACAACATTACTTCTTTTCCATAAAGCCATTTATCTTGGAGATTCTATGCCTTAACAGCTAAGAATTCTGAGGAGGAAATATGTGCTTAAAAATAACCGGTAAAATGTTATCTATGGATAACTGACAAATGAATCTAGCTTAGAAACTTTTAAATATCGCACTTGAACAAATAATAACAAGAAATTGAACATTGTTGAATGGGTCATGTATCACATGGTTCCTTACAATAAAACTTCCCATTGCTCTAAAGATCCATTTCTTCACCTAATTGATTTCTTACCATTATTAAATGTAACTATTTTGACAGCTCATTCGACCATCTATCTCATCTCATGACTTTTCAAACACAATGATTTCTCCAACCTAACAAGATTAGAAAAAGATTAGGTAACATGCACATACTGACATAAATCATGTCCAACATCATGTCTAAAATTAAAAAAAAAAAAAAAAAAAATAACATGAACATACTGACATATAGATTAAGTAAAACTTTCATACATTCAATACCCTCTATATGATGAATGCCTTTGTGACATGTAACTAGATGAACTTTGTCCGTAATAGTAACCCCCTCCTCCACCTCCACCTTCGTCGCCAGATTCATCCTTCGGTTCTCTTTTTATTGATTCAACTGCAGGAGAACTCTTGGGCGACTCTGAGCTAGATGTGTTCAACAAATGGTCGTTCACCTCTGCTGAATCGGATGGTGGGGATCTCTTCCCATCGTCCTCATTCACAGATGCGAGAACTTTTTTCAGACGCTTTTTATGATCCGATTTGTATGGGATTTCCAAAAGCCTATAAAATGCTGCAAGACTTTTAACAAACTTTGATGGTTTACTTGTGCCTGCTTCAGCATCATGTTGTCTTGGAGGTAGATGTTGTTGTCTGGTACTTCTTGATTTGTATGCCATTTGCATGCTTTCTTTGACTGCCTCTTTAAAATTCCGTTCTTCTTGCTCTCTTAAAATTCTCTCTTGTTCTTTTTCTCTACTAATTATGGTTGTGGAAGGCCTGGAACTAGAGCTAAAGGTAGTTGCAGTTTCTCTGCTAAACCCTTCTTCATTTATAACAGGCCTACTTTTATTTATTCTTTGATTAGTTGTATTGGTTGTAGTTGCAGGGTGAGGGGTGTGGGAAGTCTTTGTATTAGAATCGAGAATGGCTCCAAATAAATCCCGAACCTCCTGAGAAGCTTTGCTACAAGGTGCAGCGTCTCCTCCCCGACAAGCCAAATGTAATTTGAGTCGATTTGTTTTATTGACAAACCGTTTTCCACATAACTTACATTTCAACTTTATCTTTCCATCTTGAGAGTAAGTTTGGACTCCATAATCCCAAATATCCGCCGATGCATCATCTTCCGATGACATATCTAGTGTATATCTGGCTAGCTTAGGACAAAAAAAAAAAGAAATTAAAGTTATGAATGAACGCAAGTACTAGTACCTAACAATATAATAAGAGATTTAAACAACATTATCTAATTGAATATTACTAATGAAAAAAGAGATATTCATCCACCCATAAAACATAACCATAAAACATCAATGTAACTGTTTTAACAAAATTACAAATAACATGATATAACAAAATTAAAAGGCATCAAAATCATATTGCAGATGCAGGCACCGTCTCTTCAATCTTATCACTCTCTTCTTCATCGAACTCCTCATCAATAGAGGTCTCTTTCCCCCACATCGGACGCAGCCAATCCTGGGTACAAATGAGCGCTTCAACTGATTCAGGTGTAAGTGAGCTTCTATACTTGCTTACGACCCTACTTCCCGTACTGAAAGCAGATTCTGAAGCCACGGTTGAAATTGGAATTAATAAAATATCGCGTGCCATTAACGAGAGCACAAGATACTACAACTTACCAGATCTCGACCTCCACCACTCCAAAACATCAAAATCTTCACCTTTGTTTAGAACTTGAAGAGTATCTCAAGGAGGATATTCAAGTTTTGATATATGCATTTGTACTTGAGTCCCTTTCAACTGTGTATAGTAAGACATGAAATCATCTATCGTGTCTTCTTGCAATTCATCAACAGCAGAACTAGAACCCACAGGAGGAGATTGTTCTTTTGCGGTACACGCATACAAATTGTACAATTCACTAGCTGCACCAGAAATTTTTTCAGCCTCAGCAACACCCATCACACCATACAACCTATTACATATGAAGCCAACCATAAACATCTTGTAGCGGGGATCAAGAACGACCGCAACACCCATTAACAGACTACACTCAGACCAATACTTATCAAACTTTACCTGCATACCCATGGTCATGAATTGTAAAAAGTCTTGTTCACTACTGCTTTTGCGCAAGGCATCTTTTACCTTCCAAAGTTTGGTCAAAAATATATTTGCTGTTGGATACTTGCGGCCCGAAAATTTCTTCGTGCAGTTGTAAAAAACAGAAAGGAACTTACGAACTGATACAGCTCTTAACCAATCATCTTCAGAAGGCAGCCAAATATACGCACTATCATGCTCCGCATAGTGAGAGAAGGCAGGTCTTAAATCTATCGCTGAATCCAATATTTCAAAAGTTGAATTCCAACGTGTCGTGACATCCAACCTCAGCGTTCTCTGAGTTGATAAATTCAACCGCTTCACGATCTCATTCCACGCATGTAGTCGTGAAGCTGACCCTCGTATGTACTTCACACTCTCTCTTATATTTTCGATCGTGGGATCGATTGTTTTAAGGCCTTCTTGTACAATCAAGTTTAGGATGTGGGCACAACACCTAACATGAAATATCTTTCCACCAAAATAAAAGTCACCGGTGGCCTTAAACTGGTTGCGTAAATTCATTATCACGCTATCATTTGCGGACGCATTATCTAGCGTAATTGTCGAGATCTTCTTCTCAATTCTCCACTCCATTAGACATCTGTGTATGCAGTCTGAAATCATCAAACCACTATGAGGAGGCGCAAGATAACGAAAGTTTATTATTCTCTTGCAAAGCCTCCATTCGGCATCAACGTAGTGAGCAGTTAGGGACATATACCCCTTTCGTTGATTAGATGCCATCCACAAATCAGATGTCAGGCTAATTCGGGAAATCGTGGCCAACTCTCCTTTCAACTTCACCTTCTCGCCTTCATACATCTTCATACATACCCTCTTGATTGTTGTACGAGAGACCTTCTCGTATTTGGAGTTAAGGCATTTAGCTAGTTCAACAAAAGCACGACTCTCTACCATCTGAAATGGTCTTTCATCTAAAATAATTAACTTGGTCATCCACTCATTCACCAACTCTTGGTCATACTTGTAAATGGACACTGATGGACCACCTGCAGATTGCGAAAATGATAGTGTTTGTTGCCTTAGCCCACTTCTCGATTTTTTAAGACACTTTGCTAGATGTTTCTTCAATGTTGTGGTCGAACCATCTGCTTGCTTAGTGTACTGACTCTTGTAGTGCTTGCATTGTATCTTCACTTGGCCGTTCTTCAGGGTTACTTCTTCAAAATCTTCTCACACTGCCGACCTCTTTTTCATATTTCCCGCAACATGTGACTGTGTAGTACTAGTATCAACCACGTCGACGGGCACCTCTTTATGTTCAACACCTAATCCTTCATCTTTAAGGATTACCGGTGATGTAATTGATCGACCACCAGGGGCCGAGGACAGGATATTGGAAAGACCCTCGCTTTCCATCTGATAGTTGAAATATACTAAATCATATTAACATTAGAAATCTAATGCTAACAGAGTTATACTATATCCTAAATTAGTTACCCATCCAAGGTTGGATAGATTGTAATACTTTCATATTCCTATTTAAACGTCCACGCCGAAAATTCGACAGCATCTCCCCATGCCTCTCCAGATAAGTTGATCTTACGTTACATTCCGATGCCAAATATCTAAAGCGATGTAAAGATATTTGGCATTGGATACGAAACGAAAGAAACATATCCAGAGAGAAACGAGAAGATGTACCGCAAATTATGCATGAACATTTAAATAGGTTATATGAAAGCATACTATCCATCTAACCTTGAACTATCCAAAAAGGGACAATTTGAGCAATTTCTATGCCACCAAAAACACACTATATCTATGTATGGCCACATAGAAATCCTCAAATGGGTAACTAATTATCTAACTTACAACTAACAATTAAATCTTAAATTAGTTACCCATCCAAGGTTGGATAGATTGTAATACTTTCATATTCTCATTTAAACATCCACGCCGAAAATTCGGCAGCATCTCTCCATGCCTCTCCAGATAAGTTGATCTTACGTTACATTCCGATGCCAAATATCTAAAGCAATGTAAAGATATTTAGCATTGGATACGAAACGAAAGAAACATATCCAGAGAGAAACGAGAAGATGTAACGCAAATCAGGCATGAACATTTAAATAGGTTATATGAAAGCATACTATCCATCTAACCTTGAACTGTCGAAAAAGGGACAATTTGAGCGATTTCTATGCCACCAAAAACACGCTATATCTATGTATGGCCACATAAAAATCCTCAAACAGGTAACTAATTATCTAACTTACAACTAACAATCACAAGTCACAACTATAAACTAACAAGTCACAATAATAATTTAAGAAGAAAATTAAAGTAATGATTGAATAGACAGTTGCGTGTTCATGTTCACATTAAACTATAAATAGACAGTTGCATGTTTATGTTCATGTGAAGATCTAGATCCTTCCTTGGCATGTGAACGCTGGAAAGAAGGTCATACATGTATTTCCAGTACAATTGACTCTGCGGGTTCAAAAATAAAAAAACTTTGATACTCTGGCGATGCAAGTGTAATAATGATACGCATGCACTTATAAATTACAGGCAAGTATTTCAAATTAAACTATCCAAATTATGGGTTCCAGCTCAGATGCGCCATGAACCAAAAATTATAGTTATTCGATTATCTAACTATCAGATTGGTGGACGTTTATCAGACAGTTAAAAATCAGAAATATTCAGATTGTAATGTTCCAACAAACAAGTGTCCACCATTCAAAGGTCAGGGCAGTTCAACCAATATGATACTGGTCTTAGGACTGAGCCAACACTCATTTCCACACATTAGTGGGGGTAATTCGAGTACCTGTACAATCTCTGAGTGCTTGAGATCCCTTCAATTTTCAACCACCAGGCCCAACTCAAATCCATGTGAATGGGAATCTTAGCACACATGTTAAAATGGGTTTCACAAATTCACATTTCAAAACTCTTGCATATTTCCCACCAACCATCTTTAAGTAGTGAGAGATGTGTGGACACTAAATCGTTTGGTACATTATTTAGATCCAACGGCTTAGCAAACTTGCAGAAAAGGCTATCAAGAACATGTTGATTGGCCTACCTGAGCAAGCCTACGCAGGAGCTTTGATCAATGCCTAGCAAGCCATTGCTTTGCTGGGCCATTCATTGGTAATTTTCTAACCTGAAGGGCAATGGGCTTGGGCTTTTGTAAGAAACTATTTCTAAAGGGTAGGTTTTTTGAACTAGGTCAGGGTGGGCCAGGCCTGGACCGAGTCCAGCCAGTTTTATAAAAGAAAATGACCAACGACCAGGATTTAATGTACACGTGCGGCTAATCCAGGAAGGATTGAACTGGTCTAGCTTATATACTTTTTGGGCCATGGTTTGTTCACCGTGGACCCCACCTGATAATGGCTGGGATAGTTGTCAGATCAAACCAATGGATTAATGGCCCAATAGATTAATGGCCCAATACACTCTTACCTTTTGTTTTTTTTTTTTTTTTTTCATTCACAATCTTTCTGGTTTCTATAATGGTTTGAGATGAATGGTCCATGGTCCAAAAATCACATAGGCTGGATAGTTCTAACCCTTTGGTGACATACAAATAAACATTGAAAGAAGAAAAGGCCAGTTGAGAATCCTAGCCTTTTAATTTTGACCTGCAAGTGGACGGTTCACAAAATAAATATAGGGGACTTATTTGATAATCAGGCAACCTGAGTTTTTGATACTCGGAGTCGGATGTATGATGCTTGATAGCCAGGCACTCAAAAACTGCACACATGTCACATATAAACCCAAGTTAAATGGACTAAATTGTAGAACCCATGTTGGCTAATTTAATGTGCCAAAACAGATTGGTTGAACAAATCTGATTCATGGAGACTTGTTTGTTCAAATAGGATCATTGGATGCTTTTCAATTTTTGATAATTGAATAAATGTCCACCAATCATATAGTTGGACAATTAAGTGAGCATAAATTTAGGTGAGAAATGCTCACAAGCAGCTCGTTGTAGGTCCAACTAGTTGATATGTGGGGCCCACCATGATGTTTGTATGACATATAGTCTCTAGCAAGGTTGTTTCGTCATGAAAATAAGATGCCCCAAAAATTAGCACAATCCAACCATGAAAAATAAATTTCCCACCATCTTATTTCCAGGCATTTCATTTGCAAGATGGAACTATCTTATTGGACAAGCAAGATGCCATACAATCACAGTTGTAGGCCCCACACACTAATTAGTTGGATGTATAAACCAGCGCCCAGCGGGTGGGCCGTGGGCCCCTTTGTCAAATTTGGAAACTAAAACAAATGGCATGCAAATCAATAAACTGACTAAAAATAAAAATAAAAATCACAGATTCTACATATATCCCACAGCCAGGCCACAGCAAATGGATGAAAAAGACCCATTCAAAAAAAAAAATTTTGGAGAAAGGAACCCGACCCTTACCCGAGTAGATGCAGACGTCGGGCGGGTAGCAACGAAGAGGAGAGGAAGAAGAAGATGATGGACGAGACGGCTGGAGTCGGGCAAGCAGCACTGAAGAGGAGAGGAAAAAGAAGCGGACAAATGGGACGGCTTGACGTCGGGCAGGCCGCAGGCAGCAGCGAAGAGGAGAGAAAGAAGAAGAGGAAGTACCGATCGAGCGATGAGGGAAGAGGAGAGGAAGAAGAGACGTAGCACGTTCGGGCGGGAGAAATTTGGAGAAAAAATCGGGCTAGGGTAAAAACGACCGAGCGTCGAGCAATTTGGGGGAAAAAAGAGAGTTAGGGTAAAAACGAGAGGTGAAAACGTTTAGGTGAAAAAGATGATATTTATAGTATACCCGACTTCGCACCGGGTCGGGTCTGTTCGAGTCGGGTCGGATCCATTCGGTCCGATTTTTCGGGTCGGATCTGGTCGGATACGGTGTTATCCGGACCAGAATCGAAATTCCACCGGATCTGGACGGTCATAATCGATCAGGCCCGATCAGACCGTTAGTTCTGTTCGGAACAGTACCGAGTCGGGTCTGGTCGGGTCGGATCAACCGGATTGGACCCAAGTTGCCCACCTCTACCGAACATCCATTTGGAAAGATCATCTTAAAGCATGACCGCATGAGCCAAAGAGTGAGAAAGATCCTAAGCTAAAGTGCACCCCACCCCATTAAACAATGGGGATTGAACACCTACCATTAAAAACTTCTTTGGGCCACAAAAGTTTTTGATGAAGCTAATAATTATTCTTTAATTTATTCCATGTCTGTGTTAACTTATAAACAGGTTGGATCTCAAATAAACATCATGGTACGCCCTTGGAAGGTTTCAACGGTGATGCTCAAGTCCCCACTATTTTCTGTGGTGGAGTACAGTTGAACTTTAGATCTGTCTCATTCTTTGGCTCATGCCTTAAAATAATCTCTCCAAATGGATGAATGGTTATAAATAACGGTGGGGCCCAAAGAATGCCGTGATGTCACATCGGTAGTGAGACTTGCTATTGTCGGGTTCAGTAGCTAATCCGCGTCCCAAACCGGATCCGATTTCTAAATGGGAATGAGAAATTGTACCCATTTGTAAAATAGATTCGGGTGAATCATTACCGTTGACAGCCCTACCGACTGAGAGGCCCATGTGATGTACGGCGCCGACTATAGACGTGGACTGAATCTTAACTAAAAGTGGCCTACTAACACGCCACCAAATCCGAGTAGGCCGCCCTTGACTTTCTACGTCCGCTGGATCTGAGGCCGTCTTTTCTTGTAAGCCGGAGCTGAATAATAGCTGTGCTACAGCTGCACATGCCTTGACTTTGAGAGCAGATTGCACGTGCCCTGTGTGGGGTCCACAGATATGTCCGTGACGAATCCACTCCGTCCTTCGTTCTTTAAAGACCAAAATAGGACATTAAGTTAAAAATCAGACATATCCAAAACTCATGTGGGCCATACCACATGAAACAGTGGCGATTGGACGCCTGGGGTGATATAAGTCTTGTATCGGGATGATATTTGTTCCTACAGTTTACCAAAGTGGTAATAAACATATGAACGGTTTGGATGTCATACAAATATCATGGTTAGTTCTAGAAAATCTTCAACGGTGTACGTTTCCATTCTCACTTTTTCATTTGCGGTGGGCCACCTGAGATTTGTATATCTACCTAATATTTAGAATCCTATCCTATCGTGGTGTTTAAAAACATATAAACGGAGAATTTGTCACGGACATGTCTGTGGGGCCCATGCAGCCCCACTTTAGTTGACTTCTGACGTTACTATGGGCGGAAGCAACGTTGAGCCTACAGAGATTCTCATGAGAAATCCATTCCGTCCATTAGTTTCTAAAGTTAATAGTAGGATAGGAATCCAAAAATCATGCAGATCCAAATTTAAAGTGGACCACGACACATGAAACTGCAGGGATTAAACTCCTACTATAATGTGCAGGTCACAAGTTTTGGATCAGAAGCATTAGATTGAACTTCTGCTATTACAAGTTTTTTGCAGAGATTTTGCGAATGGTTGAACATTTTTTCCATCCAATGATTTATCTTGACATGTTGTGGCCACATGAGGTGTGATATAGCCTGTTTTTTATGCCACAAGATCTAGAAAGTGTAAATTTCCTTATGGAAAGCTATGATACGCGACATATGCAACTGGATGTGGATGTGTATGGTTCTTACACGCGTGTGGAATTAGCAAACCTCACCAACGGTATAGATACTCCTACTGATGAAAAAGATGTCTATTCCATTAGTTACTCTCCTAATTTCTTCCTTCTTTTTGTAATCTTAGGCTAATTATGGTTTGATTAAGTGATCGGACGGTGTTGATGACTGTGCACACTGATTATCTAGCTTATATTACACATGCTCATTGAAAAAATGCTAACCGTTGGTTAGTGGACTTGATGGAGCGGTTTGTTCAACTTCTTGAACCATTCATTTCCAAGCCACCTTCGAAGTGGGCTATTGCAAATCCATGGTAAAGTTCATGAAATGAATGGTCTGGATCATGATGAAATTTTGTGGGTGGTCCACTACCCTTTTGTAGAAGATGCACCTCATAGCGTTTAATTTTTTGCTCCACTGGACGACTGGTACAATCCTCCCATGGTCACTGTCGGTCAATTCACTACCAGGTCTCTACTTTCACCAGGAGTATGTCACAATGGGGTCTACTTTCTCTGTTGTGATCTCTGTTAGAATTAGCAGTGCACACGGGTCGGGCGGGTCGGTTTTGGGGTGAAATCAAAACCAAACCATTCTTAACGGTTCAGGAAAATCGAACCGAAACCAAATCGTTTGCACCCTAGAGCTGAACCGGAATCGGACCGTAAGAACCAATTAGATTTCGGATCAGTTTTATGGTTCTAGGCGAGAGAGAGAGAGAGAGAACCAGCGACCTAGAGAGAGAAAGAGAGATCCGGAGAGTTTTTTTTAGTTTTTTTAAATATTTATTTCTTGGGATTATTTGGTTCCAAGTTTAATTCCAAATTTGGTTTCAAGGTTGGTTCCATGGTCCAATTTAGTCTTACATAACCCCAAACCAAGAACTTAACTGAACTTATCAATTCTTTGATTTTCAAAATCGAAATCAGTACACTTCATAATCAGACCAAACAATGCGGTTTGGAGGTTCCAGTTCAGTTTACCAATTCCATGTGCACCCCTGGCGAGGATACATCCTACGTTCTATAGTGAGATATGTCGTTACTTCAGGCTTTGGATTGCGAGGATTCTCATATTGAAATGTTTTAAGTCTTCGATTATTCCAAAGTCAAGGCTCCCATTCATATCCAAAGGAAAAATAACCAAAATCGTAGGGTTAGCATATTCGGATGTAAGAGCTTTTATTCTATGACCATCTCCCATCTAAGGTGAGGCCTATCATATAAAGGGCTTCCATCGTTTAAAAATGATTGCAAATTTAAAGGCTATCAAGTTTGAAGTATGCTACGGCAATACATTAGGATGTGTGGCTTGTTGGGTAATTTGTATTTAGTATAAATTATAACTCAAATCACAATCATCATAGAATTAAAAGGAATTGGAAACCTTAATTGTATTCGGTAACTTCTCATTGAAATCCAATGTTATCCATTTTTATGGTATATCTATGTGAACCTGAATTTGAATACATCAACTTTAATACCTTAAATTAGTGTATGTATGAGACAATTGATAAAATGATTATAATGGTTCTGTTGAAAATTAAACTTTGGTCAAAATGAGAAAATATGAGCCTTAAGTAGAAAATATGAGCCTTAAGTAGGCTACAAGTGTAAGGTTTTCAAACAATGCAACCTGCCAATATTTTTAAACCGTCCGTTAAATACCAATGTTCAGACAATTTGGATCATTCTATTTGTGTGATTTTAATCATGCAACCTGTTGCAGTGTTTTTATGGGATGGCTTCCCTTGCGACGGACCCTCCTTCACCTGCACAGATACAATGTCAAGGGAACCCTGGCTAGAGCCGGAGAACCTCCGATGCTTAAGTCAGTTATCTGGTCAATAGCCAAGAGCTTGTCTCGGTTAGTCTTGCGTACCTTCTTCTGTTCCAAGCTTAGAGATTTATATAGTTTGCCAATCCTTATCTTTAGAGGATTCTTCTCCTGGGATCGCTTAGGATCCCGAGAATCTCGGGATCCGCTACCCGTATCCCTGAATTTTCGTAGATCAGCATTTGTCCTCGTTCCGCCACTCTCCATCTCGGCTGGATCTCGACCGACTCTGGGGGAGTCTCGGCCAGGTCGTGACCAACCCCGGGGGAGTCTCGGCCGATACAGGAGGACAGGTTCCCAGCCGTGACCGACAGAATCAACTCCCTGAGGGGATCTTACTCTATCGGTTGAATGACTTTCACACGCTCGGCCTTTAGTGGGGTCATGCAGGCGAGGTTATCACTCTGACAGAGCGACTTTACTCGTCCTTACTTACGCCTCCCGGCCTACCTTCTATTCTGTCGGTGTTGTCTCGGATTCTTCAGGCAGTGTCGGCGAAGCCGACCTACTCTCATACGAATCTCAGAACTTTACCCGAGCTTGACACATTTTTCCCCAACAGTGAGCCCCCCTTGCTCCTTGTGTCGTCTATGGCAACAAGGAGTACGATTTTATCGGTCGATTCGCATTAGCATCCGAGACAATGATGAGGCATTTAATGTTCTTTGAGTCGTCCCTAGCGTGCGTCGTTGCGCCTCCCAAGGTCGCACGTGCGGCCAGCCGTCAACTCGCTTCGTCCACGTATAAGAGGCGGACGCGTGGCCACGATTTCAGCGCAGTCAATCAGCGGTCGCCACGCGTCGAATGGGGGAGCCGAGGCGAACGTCGGTTCGCTTCTACCATAATGACCCGGCCACATGGCGCGGCTATAAAAAGCTCGGGCTGGAGGACGGTGCAAACTTTGTTTTCGCCCTCCTTCCTCCCGTCCGTGTCTGATCCCGAGCGCATTTTCGCTTGTTCTTCTCCCCCTCCTCCGTTGTCGCCTCTTTCTCCGTCAACCTTTCCTTGCAGTCGTTGTCGATTTTTTTGGTGAGTCTTTTCCTTCTCCTTTAATCAGCTTTAATAGCCGCACACGACTCTCAAAGCCCTCGGGAGGAAATGTCAGTAGACGAGGGCGTGTCCCAACACCTTTGGGACGTTACAGACCCACCATCCCTGTTGACGGAGTTCGCCGTCGGAGCTGACGCCGCATTTCGGCTTGTCAAAGAATCCGGCAACCTATCGGCTGAGCATCCTGCCCAGACAGGTCCATCCAGCGGTGGGACATCTCTAGTGACTCGTCCAGGGAGACCTAACCCTTGGGCGAATCAGATGGAGGACGAGGATGGAGAGGGAGAGGATGATTTAGTCACGGGCAAAGGAACGGCCGTTCCATACCCTGTGACTCGAACTGCAGAGGCTTCTGGGTCTTCTTCGAAAGGGGAAGGAGACGAGCCCAGCGGTCTCGTTGCTTCTATTCTCACAGAATCTGATTTAAACCGGATCAGGGCTGGTTACCATGTCCCTGATTCGGTCGTCCTTCACCTCCCTCGTCCGGGTGATTTGCCCAACCATCCCCCCGCAGGAATGGTAGCAATTTTCCAAGTCTCGATGCAGTGTGGCTTGCGCCTGCCACTCCAGCCCATTGCCCGTGACTTTCTTTCTCGAGTCAAAATAGCCCCCGGCCAAATTGTCCCAAACGAGTGGAGGAACTTGTTCGGGTGTGCCGTGCTTTGGTCCGAGTTAGAGCAACCTTCCCTCACGGTCGACGAGTTCGTCTACCTGTACCAAGTCCGACCAAACCCTAACTTCCCTGGCCTCTACTTTCTGAGCGCGTGGAGAGGCAAGGGGGGATCTCTAATAACCGACCCACCTACTTCGAACAAGTTCTGGAAGGAGAGGTGGTTTTGGGCATGCGGTCGGTGGGAGTCGGCCGACTCGTGGCCGTACGAGCCTCAAGTATCCCGCACATTCCGTAGAGCAGGTGACTCGGCGCCTCGGCTCACTGATCTTTCCTTTTCTTACTCTCCATTTATATATTCTCTTCCGCTGATCTTGACTCTACAATGTCTTGCAGACATCTCGAAGAGGAGAGGGAAGCTCGAGTCAGGGGCTTTGACTCGGATAAGAGAGTTGAGGAAGCTTAGCGCGGCAGAGCGATCTTGGAAGTTGCTTCTGCAACTTGAGCGTCTTCACCTCGCTGGCTTAGACTCGTTCGTCTCAAGTATTTCGCTCTTCCTTATATTTGTCTTCTTGATTTTCGGTTTGCTCTCTTAATCTTATTACTCGTCCTTGCAGACCTCCCCGAAGCTCGTCCTATTCTAAGACCTGCGCCCGAGAGCATGGTCGAGCCTCGACCCGCCTTGAAGCCTCTTTCCAAAGTGAAGGCCCCCCCAAGATCGGCTCTGCTGTCTGGGTCTCGACCTTCGAAGCAGCAGAAGACCACGGGCAAGGGGAAGGAAACGGTCGCTCCACCTGCTGCTGCGCCCGCCATTCCTCAGGTGGTCGTCCTTTCTGACCCTGATGAGAGGGCCGAGGAAGCGGGGCCGACCCATCCAGTGACTCAGGTGACACCTGAGTTGGGGCCTGCCGCTGAGGAGGTCTCAGGGCCGAGGGAGGCCCCGCGCGAAGAATCACCGAGAAGGGAGATGACTCAACCGGAGTTCCCCTTCACGAAGATCATTGCGGGGATGGTTCCTTAGGCGCTTGCCCACGGGAGCGAGAGAGACTTCTCCAACTATTACAACGCTCCGACGGCCCAGACCCTCGGGCATGCAGCGAGGCTACTTTTTGAGGTAGACTTTTCTTCATTCTTGTGTCACTCTCTGGTTAAGTTTTTCAACACAGCTCACCGTCTCTGTATTGCAGCTGGCTCCTTGCCTCGTCAAAGCAAGCTCGGAGCTGGTCACCTCCTAGAAGCTCGCAGCCAAGGCAGAGACTGCGAAGAAGGTAGCGGCCGAGGCTGAGGGCCGTAAAGAGATCGCTGAGGGCCGGATCGGCATCATGACCGGTAATCTTTCTATTGATCGGAAGATGGCCGCGGACGCCCGTGCCGCCCTCGAAGGAGTCAAGGCGGACCATGCTCGTCTGACTTCACTCCTTCAAGAAGCCGAAGAGAGGGAGCGGCGCCTCCTCCGAGTCCATGGCGAGTGCGAGGGTGTTCTTGCCCGCGCGAAGGCCGGGGCCGCCGGCCTTGTCCAAGAAGCTTAGGAAGAGACGCTGTAAGACCCGTATCTTGGTCCGTACCTTTCCGTACACTTCCGCGGTCTTACCGGTCGAATTCCGACAACTTTCGACCCTTAATCGATATCGACGCGCGACCCTGATTCATATGCCGACAACCCGAGTCGACTCAACCCGAGACCAATACCATAGCGACCGCACCGTCGCCGCGGTTCCGATACCGCGACTCGCGCGCCAAGGCGATACCCTGGTCAAGAGTTATGGGCCAACGTTCGGTGCGAGAAAACGCCGCGCGTTGTGAAAACCAAGGAAATCTCAACGATGTGTCACATCAATCACATCAATCCCATCAATCAATCACCCATCAACCCATCACATGTCAAGTACACATCACTCTCACCCATTTTCCCAAGCAACCACAAAAGTCTTCCTAACCCATACCTTTCTTACACAAAAGACCACAAAAGTCTTCACCACCCATACCTTTCTTACACAAAAGCCACAAAAGTCAAGTTTTTCTTACACAACCATCACTCACTCATCCATCCATCACTCTCTCTCTCTCCCTTTACATCACTCTCTCTCTTTCTCTCTTTCTCATTCCAAAATTTCCAAGCAACAAAAATTCCAAGAGCCCCATACGTATGGAAATTTTTCAACTTTCCTAAGCTCTAAGTGGCCCACCTTCTTACCCCAAAATCTCCCATCTCAACCCTCCGTTCTTCATCTTAGCCATTGAAGTTGAAGACAAGGTGTCAAGGAACCCCTAGGAGCGAGAAGATCGGACGGTGGGTGCTTCTATAGGGTAGATTTTTCTTATTTTTATGGTGGACCAAGTGAGGCCCACCGATTAATGGTGTGAATCTCACTTGGGACCCTTATTCGTGGCCGATGGATCACTTGGATTATCATGATCATTCCATGATGGGGCCATTCTCCATGGACCCCATCATGATGTTTATTTTCATTTGAAAAGGGTCATCTAGACCATCCATATTGGTGGGGAAAGGATCCCCAGCGTTGATCTTTAGTTTTGATGGTCATATGTGCAAAATGACCCATTTGATGTATGATTTCATGTATGGGAGGGCCCATAATGACGGGGTCCCTCCATCACAAGCCGTGTCCCACTCTCCATCTCTCTCTCTCTCTCTCTCTCTCTCTCTCTCTCTCTCTCTCTCTCTCTCTCTCTCTTTTATTTATTTTATCTTATTTTATTCTATTTTCTTTTATTTTTGTGCAAAAGGATTGTGTGGCCCACTTGAATGGATCCCGCCTTGGCATTATATATATATATATATATATATATATTTTAAGATTTATTCAAGTGGGGCCCACCATATGTGTTGTACACCCATCTGTGGTGGCCCACTTCATCAAGGCCCACCACAAATTATTTTGTTAAGAAAAGCCAACCGTCCAGCGTCTGGGACGCTGGACGTTTCAAGGGAAAGAAAGAAAAAAAAAAAAAAGGGAAGAAAGAAAAAGAGTATTTTTTTGGTGGCCCACTTAAATAGGCCCCACCCTGATGTTTATGCTCTATCCAAGCCGTCCATCCTCTTACCCACAACATTTTAGCCGTTGGGTAGAGGTTTGGAGCTGATCCAATCACCTGGTGGGCCATAGCGTCAAATATTGCGCCCTCACCATTCAAACTCTATCTTCTTATTTTATTTCTCTTCCAAGCGTCAAAAAAATTCAAACTCTGGACCCGTTTCGACTGTTACGGGCCATTGAACGCAATGGCTGGAGTGGATTTCCAGATAGCGGGCCCCACGTACAATTTTTGGCAAAAAGATGAAATCCAGGAGAGAGAGAAAGGGAGGTAGGCTTGTGTCAGGCGCTGGCAGCGCCTGCAGGACCAGCGGACGGTCGTCCAGCAGGGGCCCACGGCCCTGCGTGTGGGCCCCACGGTAATGATTGTTTGTAATCCAATCTATTCATGAGGTGGGCCCCCTTCTCAGGTGGGTCCCCTCCAATTTTCGGCTCAATCCGAGGCTCAGGTGGTCCACACCACGTGAAACAGTGTGGATTGGATATTACCATTAAAAATCTGTTTGGGGCACACTGAGGTGTTGGATTAAGCTGAAATTTATGTTTTCCCTTCACCCAGGTCCGAGCTACCTTATGAACGGGTCAGATGCCAAATAAATATTACGGTGGGCCCCACATGGGACCCACAGTTGATGCATATGTTGTAGCCCACCGTCCAGGCGGACGGAGGCACCACCTGACACACGTGCTGCCCCCACCATCCACGGACGGTGGGGCCCTGTGTGATGAATGTGTTATATCCGCACTGTCCACTGGACAGTGGGACCTACCTTGATGCATATGATGCATCCGGACCGTCCATCCACTTTAACATATAAAGGGCTATGGGTTAGGCCCATTTGATTTATAAAAATGCTAATGGGCTGGGCCCATTTGATCCACTTGAGGCCTAAGAATTTGGGCCCACTTGACACGTAAAGCCTATGGGCTTGGGCTCACCTGTTATTTAAGGGCATGGGCTAAGCCCATTTGATTTATAAAATGCTTATGGGCTAGGCCCATTTGATCCATTTAAGGTCCAAGAACTTAAGCCCATTTGGCATGTTGCAAGTCCATGCGACTATGCCCATTCGATGTACTTCAAGGCCCATATACTTGGACCCTTTTATTGAAATTTTAAAGTCTATGGGAGTAGGACATTTGATATGTTGTAAGGCCCATGGGACTAAACCCATTTGATTATAAAAAAGGGTCCATGGGATTAGGGCCACTGGATTTATTTGAGGCTCATGGGTTAGGCTCATTTAATTTGTTTAAGGCCTAGGAATTTAGGCCCATTTGACTCATGTTAGGTCTATGGGTTGGGGCCCACTTGACCTACATGTGGGATCCCAATTGGTGTGGCCCATTTGATACATATTAGACTCATGTGACTAGGTCCAATTGATGCAATCCAAGGCCCACGGGTTTTGACCCATTGCAATGCACATAAGACCCATTGGTGTGGCTCATTTATGTGGCCCATCTGACGAATAAAAGGCCCATAAGCTATGGCCCATTTGATATATATGTAAGGCCCAATGGGAGGAACATAAGGTCCATTGCAATGTGTAAACCCAATACCGATTATGTAGCGGTGTTTTAAGAAGATCGTACCTGGGAAACAATGTTGGTTTGACGTCCACATTGCGAGTGTAATATTGGTTGGATGTCCACATTACGACTCTCCTTAGGGTCCATTACTGGGCTGTACTTATCGTATTTAGGCCGTCCAGGTCCATCTGCATTGTAAATAGTTCATTTTGTTATAACATGTTTAGTCCAGTTCATGACTCATGATCATACGCATCATATGTATGCTTGACGTGAGAATTGTCTGATCATAGCATTTGCCTTCGGGCAGGTTGTTTATGGCCTCCCGGTTAAGCAATGCTGCCCTATATGAGCGCACGGTATGCGCAGGATTGGTTGCATGACTGGATAGCGTGATTCATGCATTCCGCATTTGTGTGACATGGTCATTGTACGCCCTAGCGACATCAGGGCCGTAGCCTCCACAGACGCACGTGGTTGGCAGGTTTGGATACCGAAAATCTTGTTCTACATGGGGTACTATAGATATCCCTGGGTGAGAGTCCCTAAACCCTTATGATACCAAGAGGTTACTCCAACGTCTAGACCGAGTGAGTAGATGAGTACTGAGTGCCGAATACCAGTTGGTTGTGTTCTCCACTGTGTCGTGGTCGGTTGGAAGGGGGTGCGGCCTTACCCGTCCGAGTGTAGGGGCCAATGCTAGGCTGAGTTTGACCAGCTCGAGGAATGGGTCCACTATCGACGAGTCGCGCCCGATATTGGCAGACGGATAGTGTGGTCTCTTCCACTTACCTTATTGCGCGCGATGTGGCGGTAATCTGGTTTAGAGTGTACTAGACCCCGGTGATATTCCATACTTTGAGCTGTATTGATGTGTGGACATTGATGAGTATCCGTATGCTTGAGTTGCATTATACATTGCATGGCCTTGGGATGGCCGATACTATTCATGTCTTGCATCGCATAAGCCTTGGTACGGCTCATGATATTATGTTTCCATTTGCATATTCCGCATCACTCTGACATTGCATGTTCATATTACTAGCTTGCGCACACACGTTCACCACCCTCTAAGCTTTCTGTAAGCTTATGCACGACCGTTGCGTGCAGGTGACGTTGGATCACAGCAGCGTTGAGGCAGGAGCACGTTGCTGAGCATTTTGGAGTTTTTGTACTTTACCACTGTATTTCCCTTTATGCTCATTGTACTTGTAAAGTTTTTGATCATAGTGAAAATGTAATGGATTTCTTGGTTGTTGTTTGTGGGTTATGCCTTTGGTTATGCTTATTACGAATCAAACTGATGTTGAAAATTCTCCTCGTAGCATCCCAGGATCGGAACCTGGCGAATGGGAGCTAGGAGCCGAGAATGGGGTTCTACGGAGGCTGTCGGCTCCAGATTCGGCGATCGAGAATTTTGTGAGCCCAGTTTCCGAGTTTGGGGCGTGACAGACGCGCCGAGCTAAGGAGGAGCGAGACAGAGCCGTGGAGGCCTTCCTCGAATCTGCCGAGTTTGAGGAGGAGAGGGACCACCTTTATCAAGGTGGTTACAAGGCCTGCGTTTTGGAGATGAGGGTGGCCTTCCCTGATCTCGATCTCTCCGCCTTTGAGGTCGACAGTCCGACCACCAAGGCTGCCGAGGGCGACGCCGCTGAAGGAGATGCTGCTGCCGACGAGGTCGGTCCCTCAGGCGCCGCCTAGGATTGGAATTCCGACTAAACGGGAGAGTCGGACATTGTACTTTTCTTTTTGTAATAATAAATTTTTATTTTTTTTTTTGTAACTGGCCCGACATTGGGTACTTATATGAAATAGAACTTTTATTGAGTCAACTTCAATTACAGCGTGTTTGATTGTATCTTACGGGTAATAAGTCTTGAGATGCTCGGCGTTCCAAGGATGAGGCAACGGCTGCCCATTCAGGTCTTCCAGCCGGTAGGTTCCAGGTCGGATGGTGCCTGAGACGACGTAAGGGCCTTCCCAATTCGGCCCTAATGTACCCAACGTAATTTCCTTAGTATTTGGGAAGGTCCTTCGGAGGACCATGTCCCCGGTTCGGAATCTTCTTACTTTAACTCGACGATTGTAAAATCAAGATACCTGTATTTATCGAGCCATCACCTTCAATCGAGCACTTTCTCTTCTTTCTTCCAACGAATCAAGTGCGAATGAGAGGAGTTCACCGTTCTCTCGTTCATTATACAGGTTGACTCGGGTTGAACCAATACCGATCTCAACTGGTGCGACTGCTTCCGCACCGTAACATAGAGAGAAGGGGGTTTCTCCCGTCGCGGTCCATGCTGTGGTCCGATAGGCCCACAGTATATTCGGAAGTTCTTCGGCCCATGCTCCCTTTGCTTCGTCGAGTCTTGTCCGGAGATGCTGCTTTATGATTTTGTTGATCGCCTCGACCTGTCCGTTCGTCTGAGGGTGATGAGGCGAGGCGTATACGTTACGAATCCCGAGGTTACCGCACATCTCCCAGAATTATTTGTTGTCGAACTGCCTTCCATTGTCTGTCACTATCGTCCGGGGTATACCAAACCGACATATGATATTCTTCCAAACGAAACTGGTGACCCTTTGCTCGGTAATTTTCGCCAATGGTTCTGCTTCAGCCCACTTCGTGAAGTAGTCCACCGCTACCACGGCAAATTTAGTCTGACCCTTCCCCAATGGAAAGGGCCCGATTATGTCTATTCCCCACTACGCAAAAGGCCACGGTCCCGACATCGGAGTCAGCTCCTCGGGGGGTTGTCTCGGGATCGCTACGAACCGCTGACACTTGTCGCATCTTTGGACGAATCGTTTAGAGTCATGCTGTATGGTCGGCCAGTAATATCCCTGCCGCAACACTTTGTTGGCGAGCGAGCGTCCTCCTGAATGGTTTCCACATATTCCTTCGTGTATCTCTTGTAAGATATAATCGGCTTCTTGGGAGTCGACGCACCTTAGTAGAGGAGTATGAAAGCCTTTTTTATACAGAATCCCATTCAAGATAGTGTAGCGCGAGGCTCGAATTTTTAATCGCCGTGCCTCGGCTCGGTCTTCTGGCAGTTCACCGTTGTTGAGGTAGCGGACGAGTAGGTCAAACCAAGCAGTCGCTGGATCGATGAAAAATAGGACCGAGACTGTCGGCTCGTTTACGCTTGGTTCAGGGACATGTTCAATTGGAATTGACCGAGGTATGTCTTTCTCATTTGCTGAGGCAAGCTTTGCTAGTAGGTCAGCTTTGGCGTTGTCGGTTCTGGGTATTCGAATTACTTCACACTTCTGGAATCCGCTGATCAATTCTTTAGCCTTTTCCATGTACGCCTTTAACTGTTCTTTCCGAGTCTGATAAATGACGAAAACTTGGTTAACAACCAATTGTGAGTCGCTGAAAACGTTCAAATGGGTCACGCCCAGACTCGCGGCGAGTTTGAGGCCTAATAATAAGGCTTCGTATTCTGCTGTATTGTTGGACGCTTGAAAGCCGAGTCGCAAGGCATATTGCATACAAGTTTGGTCGGGAGTTTCTAACACTACCCCTGCCCCGCTTGCCTTCGAGTTGGATGATCCGTCGACAAATAGCTTCCAGGGTGTCGGCCCGACAGAGGAGGAAGCCTCGGGTACATTAATTCCCTCTGGTTCGGACATATTATCGGGATTAGGAACCACTTCGACAAGGAAATCGGCCACGGCCTGTCCTTTTAAAGCAGCCCTGGGCCGGTAATGTATGTCAAATTCACTTAATTCGACTGCCCATTTTGTAAGTCGACTAGAGGCTTCCGGCTTTTGGAGAATCTGGCGGAGTGGTAAGTCGGTCACAACGACGATGGTGTGGGCCTGAAAGTATGGCCGAAGGCGTCGTGATGAAACTACAAGAGTGAAGGCTACTTTCTCAAGCTGAGGATACCTTGTCTCGGCTGGCAGCAAGGCTTTGCTAACGTAGTAGACTGGGAGCTGTTTCCCTAGACTCTCTCGTATTAATGCTGAGCTTACTGCGGCTTCAGACACGGCCAAATACAACAACAACACTTCACCAGGCTCGGGCTTAGATAATAGCGGTGGAGATCCGAGGTAAACCTTCAGTTCTTGAAACGCTTTCTCACATTCATCCGTCCACATCATCGTCTGTCGTCCCTTCAATTGCTTGAAGAACGGGAGACACTTGTCTGTGGCTCGGGAAAGGAAGCGATTGAGCGCGGCCACTCTTCCTGTTAACCTTTGAACATCTTTGATCGTTTTGGGAGATTCCATTTCGAGTAAGGCTTTGATTTTCTCGGGATTCGCTTCGATTCCTCGCTGACTAACGAGGAAACCGAGGAATTTTTTCGAGCTCACGCCAAACGCGCACTTGCTGGGGTTCAGCTTCATTTTATATTTACGTAGAGTCAAAAATATTTCTTCCAAGTCCTTCTCATGGTCGGACGCCTGTTTACTTTTGACGAGCATATCATCAATATAAACTTCCATCGTTCGGCCAATTTGCAGGGCGAACATTTTGTTCACTAACCGCTGATATGTCGCTCCGGCATTCTTTAACCCAAACGGCATCACTCGGTAACAGTAAAGGCCTTTGTCTGTGACAAAGGCGGTTTTTGATTTATCATTCTCATGCATTACAATTTGATTATAGCCTGAATAGGCGTCCATAAAGCTTAGCAGTTCATGACCCGCTGTACTATCAACCAGCTGATCGATGCGTGGAAGAGGGAAGCTATCCTTGGGGCAGGCTTTGTTTAGATCCGTATAGTCTATACAGACTCGCCATTTCCCATTGGCTTTCTTCACGAGTACGACATTAGCTATCCATTCCGGATAGTATATCTCTTCGATAAACTTGGCTTTAAGAAGCTTCCGACCTCCTCTCCTATGATAGTGTACCTTTCCGGGCCGAGAGGGTGATGTTTCTGTCGAATGGGCCTGTAGGTTGGGTCGATGTTGAGTCGGTGTGTTATGACCGAGGAATCGATCCCAAGCATGTCTTCATGACTCCAGTCGAAGACATCGGCATACCGTCGAAGCAAGGTGATTATCCGTTCTCTAAGAGGCTGGCTCAAGGATGAGCCGATTCGGACTACTTTTGAAACGTTCGTCTCGGTTAACGGCACCGAGACGAGTTCTTCCATTGGTTCTCCCCGCTCGTGCAACCCGATACGGGGGTCCAGTGATTCAATCATTGAAATCTCAGCCGGGGCTTTTACTGCGATGGCGTAGCACTTCCGAGACTCTTGCTGGTCTCCTTTTACTATCCATACTCCTGACTCAGTCGGGAATTTCATGGAAAGGTGGTAGGTAGACACCACGGCTTGAAGGAGGCTGAGAGACGGTCGGCCGAGGATGGCGTTATACACTGATGGTTGGTCCACGACCAGGAAGTCGACCATCCCGGTCCTTTGATGGGGCGCGGTTCCTGCGGTGAGCGGCAGCTAGACGATTCCCTCTGGGAGTACCTGTCCGCCCGAGAAACCGATGAGCGGGGTTTGGACAGGCCGTAGTACCGACCGACCTATGCCCATTCTATCGAATGCTGGAGCGAATAGGACGTCCGCTGATGACCCTGTATCCACCAGTATCCGGAACACTTTTCTATTCGCGATGGTGAGGGTGATTACGAGCGCATCATCGTGAGGATGATGAATGCCTCGAGCATCTTCTTCAGTAAACGAGATACAATATTTCTCTCATTTTTTCTCCTTGGGAGGCCGAGATAGCAGGAGAACCTCGGACTCGGGGCAGTCGAGGCTTCTGGCGTGGTTTCTTCGGGCGTTATTTGAGTCCCCGCCGCCTCGATGACCCCCGACGATCGTTCAAATTTCTTCTTGGGGCCGCTCTTCACTCGGTCCCGCGGCGACGCCGGTCCCTACCGTGTGTTCTCTCAGCCGGCCCTCTTTAATCAGCCGCTCAATCTCGTCCTTCAAGTGATAACAATCACTCGTGTTGTGACCGTGATCACGATGGTAGTGGCAATATTTGTTCTTGTTCCGACGATCAGGGTTCCCTTGCATTTTCAGAGGCCAGTTGACGAAGTCCTCGGTCTTGATCTCCATCAGTACTTGTTCAGGGGGGTATATGCAGAGAATTTTGTCTGGTCGCTTCCCTGGCCTGCTGTCATCTCGCCCCCGGTCGTCTTTTCGCTTTCTTCCTCCGGCTGAGTCGGCTTCTTTTTTGGTCGACTCTTTTGCCGATGGTTTCGTATTCTGAATTTTCTCTCTTAGGAGTCGCGTCTCCTCCGCATCGGCGTATTTGTCCGACCGAACCATAAACTCACCCAGAGTATCGGGCGGATTTTTGTCCAGTGACGCCAAAAAAGGCTTGTCTCTAACTCCCTGCATGAGAGCGTTGAGAGCTGTCTCCTCAGAATACTTTCGAACTTGCAGGGACTCGAAATTGAAGCGTTTAATGTAGTCTTTTAGTAGCTCTCCTTCCCTTTGAACTATGTTGTTCAGATGCGCGGGAGGCTTCAGTTTCTTCTTTCCGCCAATGAAATTGCTGAGGAAGGCGTCACTGAGTTCAGCGAACGACTTTATCGATCTGGGTTTCAATTGCTTAAACCAAAGTCGAGCTACGTCCGTCAATGTCAGAGAAAACGCTCGGCACATAACAGCGTCCGAGGCGTCATGCAATTCCATGTAAGTCCTGAAGCATTCAAGATGTTCTGTTGGATCGGTCTTCCTGGAAAAAGGAGTTATCTGGGGTAAGCGGAACCTTTCCGGCAACCGGGCCCTCATTACCTCGTCCACGAACGGAGAAGCCTTTTCTTCGTGTTTGGTCGGATCTGAGTTCCGACCGTGCTTTATATCCGTCATCTTCTCTCGGACCTCATTTTTGAAGTCCTGTATGTCAGCCTTCCAAGGTTTGGCGCTCTCGGCCGTTTCTTCAGCGTCTGCAAGTAGCCGACTGTGCCTCCTCTAATCTATTCTATGCCTCTGATCAGAGGGAGGTAGAACGGCTGTTGCTGAACGAGCAGGCGCTGGGTGACTTGGTTCTCGAGGCTGACTCGGTCGTCTAGGCGACTGTGGCGCGAGAGGCTGCGCTACAGACGCTGGTGGATGAGCTGGTGTCGACTCTTGGCGCTGCATCTGCTGGTTGTACAGTTGTTCCAGCATGTGTTTCATGGCAGCCATCTCGGAACGCATTTTCTGAACCTCGCGATCCAGGTATACGTTCCCTTGGTTGGGCTGGCTTGCAGTCGTAGGCGGTGCTGCCGGGGGAGCTCCCTGAGCAACGCTAGCGGCGGCCTCCCTAGCTTCATCTGGGTCCGTTCTTCTTGTTCTTGCCATTCGAATGGTTGGAGAAAGCGACTTTTTGTCCGGTTCCCACAGACGACGCCAAACTGTTGCAGTGTTTTTATGGGACGGCTTCCCTTGCGACGGACCCTCCTTCACCTGCACAGATACAATGTCAAGGGAACCCTGGCTAGAGCCGGGGAACCTCCGATGCTTAAGTCAGTTATCTGGTCAATGGCCAAGAGCTTATCTCGGTTAGTCTTGCGTACCTTCTTCTGTTCCAAGCTTAGAGATTTATACAGTTTGTCAATCCTTATCTTCAGAGGATTCTTCTCCTGGGATCGCTCAGGATCCCGAGAATCTCGGGATCCACTACCCGTATCCCTAGATTTCCGTAGATCAGCATTTGTCCTCGTTCCGCCACTCTCCATCTCTGCTGGATCTCGACCGACTCTGGGGGAGTCTCGGACAGGTCGTGACTGATCCCGGGGGAGTCTCGACCGATACAGGAGGACGGGTTTCCAGCCGTGACCGACAGAATCAACTCCCTGAGGGGATCTTACTCTATCGGTTGAATGACTTTCACACGCTCGGCCTTTAGTGGGGTCATGCAGGTGAGGTTATCACTCTGACAGAGCGACTTTACTCGTCCTTGCTTACGCCTCCCGGCCTACCTTCTGTTCTTTCGGTGTTGTCTCGGATTCTTCAGGCAGTGTCGACGAAGCCGACCTACTCTCATACGAATCTCAGAACTTTACTCGAGCTTGACACATTTTTCCCCAACACAACCAATGATTGAATTGTTTTGAAGTATCATCAATATATCACATGTATGACAATTTAGTAGCCTAGCAACACCCTTGTTACTCATGAGACTCTCCTATCTTTAAAATGGAGTCAACAAGATATATCACACTAAACCGAGAGGACCCGTAACAAAACAATAGGAATTCAAAATACAACAACAACAACTAAAAAAAAAAAAGCAGTTTTTTATTTACCACCTATTAAAAGTGCAATTGCCATCGAATACATAATGCCAAACAATACCTTATTTTAGAACCTCTAACCATTGCTACTAGGGCTAACCAACCCAAATTTTCGTCAGATTATCAAGGTTCTCAGGTTGGGTTTCCAACCCGATTTGAGTTTGGGTTGGGCATGGGCTAAGAAAATTCAAGTTGGATTAGGTCCATTTGTGAATAATCACACCTATTTGGGATAAGTTGGGATGGGTCAAATAAAGGACTTCTAGTTGGGCACCTCGGTGTGGAATTAGGATTAGGCAAATCACGAGTTGGGTCCTCCTAAGAGTGGGTTGGGCTCAAGTTGAGGTTTAACCAGAGCACAGCCGGCCTAAGTTGTATCCATATATAGTTGCTTCTATTAGATTGAGATATGTTGCTTGGGCAAAGCCACAAAAAGGACTGCACAATGCTTATGGTTTAACAATAGCCTAGCATTGTACAAATAGCTAGATACATTCTATAAAGAGGTCTGCTGTAATACATCTGGACACAATCCAGTACAATGTTTGGACTTTAATTAGCCTTTAATTCTCGATCATTTTCCAATGACCTAAACCATTTTACAGGATTAGTCTCACTTTGAACCTGTAACATCCCGAAAATCGGGGATCGGGTAGAAACCCAACTATGATTGAATGTTGTCTATGTTGGTGTATTAAACATGAGTGGAATTAAGCCAAAACAGCATATCATACTCCAGAGACAGTTAAATTATGCAAGCGGAAGACTGTGATAGTATGTATAACATATATAAAGTGTTGTAAGTCTCCAGAGTATGAACATGTTACCAGGTCAAATATATACATGTATACTCCAAAAATGAACAAAAAGAATATACATGAGTGCTTTAAAAATATAAAATGACAAGTGTCATGGCGTCTAATCAACCTCCCTGTAATCTCGTCGATCAGAACACGCATATAGGAGAAATCCTCCTCATCATCATCAAGTCTGGCTCCACTTCACAAGCAGCGTCATCATCTGAAACTAAAATATGGACTGGTTGGTGTGCGCAACACCGTCCCATAACGTGGGAGTGAGTAGCTAACTCAGTGGAATCATAGAGCAAAGGTTAACATGTTATTAAATCAATCAAGCGATAATGGTAAAGCAAGCAAAACAAACATTCTTAAATACTGTGATTAATGCAAGAATAAAATGACATGATGGATGCCCTTACCGACATACTCCCTCATGCGACACCATCTTACGTCCGCGGCATACTTTCTTCCCTCAGTGCTTCACATCTTCCAGGCACATGGAGTGCGATATGAATATGATTACCGAGTTGTTATTAGTCCTTTTCATACAGCAGGATTGGAAAACTAAGGTACCTCCCTTATATCAATACCTAAACAATGATCCTGTCTATGGT
Organism: Magnolia kwangsiensis; assembly: GCA_037074715.1. Lineage (NCBI taxonomy): Eukaryota > Viridiplantae > Streptophyta > Magnoliopsida > Magnoliales > Magnoliaceae > Magnolia > Magnolia kwangsiensis. The sequence continues at coordinate 38,756,541 of CM073572.1, read as the reverse complement.
CGTCACTCCTAGTAGTCTCATATGATGATATATTTCTAGGTCGCTGCAAGGGCTGCTAGGGCTGTTGCACGCACTCGTTGCTCCACTCCCCCATCACCTTATCAATACAGGCCTAGTTGTACTCTTGTTGCTAAGGAAGGGTCGTCGCCTCACGTACACTCAGAGTACGCTCGAGGTCACTATAAAGGGCTACCAGGGCTATCGCTCACACTCATTGCACCGCTCCCCCATCACCTTATTAGTGTAGGCCGACAGCAAGAATATAGTGTCTCATACCATCATAATCTGCTCACGAGTCTGGGTTGCTCACTGGTCACTACGGGGAGGTTTGTGGCCCTAGCATAGGCCGACAGCTCGACCACGGTGTCTCATACCACCATGCCCGGCTCATGAGTCTTAATGGATTAAGGTACCACGGTTATCAGGGTTATCACTAGTAAGTTCAGTACCCTAGGTTCAAGCAGTTATGACGAATACAAGGTGAACATACAACGGTCAATCGGGTTACTTGATGAGTCCGACTAGCACGAGCGCACGTTGAATCGGCCGACATGAAGTGCACAAGCACTTCGTGTGGCCTAACCACTGCCGACGACTCTAGTACGACTCGGGTTCGTCATACACATCCTTTGTGGCGAATAGAATCCAACCACGAATTCTAATATTTTACCGACTTCCTGGACTAGAGTATAGTCCCAAATGCAAAGATGTGAATCAGTAATCATATGAGATAAATAAAATTGAAATAACAAGTAATGCAAGCATGTTAGCATCATGTTATAAGATATAACATAAGCAGTTAACCATACAGGAGTACTCACACATAAGGTAATCAATTGAAATACAACAAGCATGGCATCATCAAATTAGTTGAGAATCCAGTCTCAACGCTAGTCTACAACACCATTTACTTAATACTTACTAATACATACATTTATGCAAACACTTAGACTACTCAATTCCAACGTACTTGACGTATGTTGATTTCAACATATAATATGACAGATCCTTATATCAAGGAGATGTCTAGTACACAACAATCATGTTCTTACATTCAATACATATGGCAGGCATAAATCATATTGATTTAGGCATTTCAACAAACACTTAGTCTACACACATTAGTCTACATAGCATATGTCGGCCAATATGTGCATTAGGGAGAATCTCTTTGCCAAACAGATCATACACACATAACTAGTATAGGTACACGATAAATACTCATGGCAGTCACATCAGTAAAATACGTACGTATATAGTATTTCTTACAAATACCTAAAATACCCTAAATCTCATATTCTTCGTACGTATTCGAAATGAAAAATGAACAGCATGTTCTACATGTCAAACAGCATCCTCATCAGCAATGTACCATTAAACGGCATTGAAAGCTTTGAAAACAGGTAATCTAAGCGTCTAAAATCCGCACCTTATGCCGCAGAAGCGTAACGAAGCGAATAGAAACTCTACGCTTCGTCAACGTCGATATGACGACCTAATTCACAAGATAAGTCAGCTACTTCGCTACTTATATTGATAGAATCCCTAAAACAGGTTAAGGTTAGGGTTTTCTTACCTAGAACGAAGCCGGAGTCGCCGAAAAAGTGATGCAGAAGGGTGGATTAGGCACGTAGCAAGACTGGAAAGAATCTCAGGAAGAATCACCAGCTTCTCCCTCACTTTTTCTCTCTTTTCTCTCTCTCTCTCTAGGTTTTGAGAAATTCGTATGGGTTAGAAAGCTAAGGGTTTAAGGCCCTTTTATAAGCCCAAACATAATCAAAACAGACTCGAAGTCAAGGTATACTTAAGTTATAACCAAATCGGGTCTGTTCCGATCCAACGGGACACTTCTGGAGGTCCTGTTACTAAATGCGGATGGACTTAAGCTCTCTAATATTGGATGTAAATTCAACTAAGTTTTCAATCCGGTCGGGTTTTCAGATCGACCGTGGCGGACCAGTTTTAGTTCAGAAGTCACCGAAACTCGATCAGGGCCATAAGTGTTATAACATGTAAGGGCCACCTATCCTGATCCGAGGGTGAAATTTGGTCAAATTCCAACGGCCAAAACGCTTAAAAATGTCGCGCAAGCGACACGTGCCAGATTTCATAAATTTTATTTAATTTCTAACATTTCTCACACTCTTCACTCTGGACTCAAGAAAATCGTCGTGGGACATCATCTGGACTTGATTTTCGAAACGATTGTCAAGTCCAACTAGGCGGTCGTAATTGTCTAAGATTATCTCTATCGGACTTCCGACGCACGATCTAGATCCAATACAAAGTTTCAAAGGGTTCCTGAGAACAAACAGGTTTAGAGTTTGGTCCTGAATTTTAGGGTAAGATAGCGTCAATGATTATATAGGTTTTGGATCTTACAGATCGTATTTAAAGTGGTTGGTGCTAATTTCACAGGTAATCTAGTGTAGTGCTGACTAATTCATGTTAAATTCTAAAGAATTAGGTTTTAAATGATTTCTTTGGCTTTGAAATTGGATTCTGAGAGGTTACCAAGGTGTTGTGGTCGACCCATTGCCTAAGGACGTCTAATTCTAGGTAGGTAAAAATTCGAGGTGTTACAATCTACTCCCCTTAAAATAAAATTTCATCCTCGAAATTGGCTAAGGATAATGAGTCTTAAGGAAGGTTCAAATCCTATTTAATGACCTAACCTTACGTATAACCTAAATCAACTTCTTCGATCCTTGGCCAGTGGGGAAGAAGCCAACCACGCTTCCGCTGCTCTACTCTGATCCAACGGTTGCATTACTTAATCCTAACAAGATTGGGCTCAATACGTTCTACCCCCCTTAAAACTTAATTCTACTTAAGGTTCAAGAATCTATGTCTCGATCCGTATGTCGGAACGAGGTGTAACTTAGGGCCTATCCCTGACATGAAATGAGAAACAACCTCTCACTATATTGGTCTTCCTTGTTAATGATGCGTTCTATGGCATTGGTACCTAAAATATAGAGATGAGCCTAATCTCCATTGTGGTTGAGTTCAAGGGCAGGTATGAGTTGGTGGTAAGATATCTAATTCTCTACTGGCTATAAGTCCTCGCCATTTTCCAAAGACAAAGCGATAACTTTTGGTTGTAGATGGTTGGGCCAATACGGAAGAAAGGTTATGTAGTGGGTCTGAGCCGGATACATAGACTTTCTGCCTAGTTAAGACAGAAAATTTGCCGTATCGGTTCTTAATCTTAGTCGATGCTGATCTTCTGCTTGTTCAGAGCATTGGATTTATTGGTAACTACTAGGATTAAGAATTCAGTTCAAACCGCGAATACATCGCTTATATAAGGAGAATTCTAAGGGGCGTGCTGGTTTATTCTAAGTTCAATCTGAGGGATTTATAAGTTTTTCCTGAGAGTGAATGGTTCTAAGTTAAAACAACTTTCCTAAGGGTTATAACAGAAGTCTATAAGTATTAAGGGGATCTATCAAAGGAATGAGGTCCTATTCCAACCAAATCTAACCTACTATTCCTTAGCATATACAGGCTTTACACTACTTAATATACCTAGTAGACTGGTCCGTAACTTACTAGCTGTAATCCAAAGCCTAATCTTATACGTTAGATGGTTTCATACCATATCTACTACAGGGAATTGTTCTATCGCTTAGAGTCAAGATTGCCTAAATGGAATTAGATTTCTTATATCATCAGATCTTTTAAGTCTAGGAGTATTAACTCCAGATCCAAAACTCTAGATGTGCTAGCACTAGATGGTCACTGTTTATGGACTAAGCTACTGCGTTTGGTCTCATCCGTGGGTAAAAGCGGAGAGATCGAGAAAACGGCTATAACTAGCTCAAAGAGCCATGGAAAGTGAAGGAAAGTGGAGAAAGGGCTGAGGTTTTTTATTCTCCACGAGTTTAAGACCCAACAGGGGTTGTAAAGGCCTCAACAACGAATTTTGAAGAAAGGAAAAGAAGAGATGGGTTGGGTTTGAAGCTCACACGATTTCTAGCCTCAAATGGATGATGGGAGAGCTCCAACGGACGAGAATGGAGAGAGAGGGGAGTGTGTATTGCTGTAAATGGTGGAGTGGCGTGGGTTGAGGCAGGAAATGACGATGGAAGTGATTGAAAATGAGTTTTGCAAAGGAAAACAGTAAATGAAAGAGGAAAGGAGAGCTTGGGGGTGTGTTTTGTGAAAGAGGTAGGGGTTTAGGGTGTTTTTAACGGACGACCCATAGCTAGGGGGACTACCCTAGCCCCAAACTACATCTGCCCGAAGGCCCGCCCGAGTGGGGTCCACTGTACGGCGAGTCCTCGCTGACCTCTGTGCTGATCGGCGATGCCTCACCATTTGGGCGAGGTCCTCCTGCCCTAAAGACCCTAAATATATGTGGGTCCCACCTTGGATCATTCTAGATCAGCGTGGGTAGGCCCACGACTCCGTTTAAGGCATTTTAGGACAAATTTGTAAACTGGAATGAGTTTATGTATCATGTAGCATATGATTTTGAGGTAGGAGAGGCTAATCCATCTAACAAATCCATTTATTCTACGAGATTCCATAATTGGAATGGTTAAAAGTCAAACTTATACATATATTTACTATTTATAGTAAATTTTTATTTAAGTATGATTCTCCATCATTTACACATTAGGACTTATGTCTATTTTAAAGGGACTTAGAAAAAATTGAAGAATGAGGCGGTGAAAGGAGAGATTTTGAAGGAATTGGATAAAAAGGGGTTTTAGGCCTTGAGATTGAGTGTAAGGATTGTGGTTGACCCACAACCTAAAGGCATTCATTTCTAGGTTTGGAATTCTTCAAGGAACGACTCAAACCCATCGACTGACGGCCTAGAGGTGACTTAGGTCGATTCACGCGACCAAAGATACGTTATGGCCTAAATTATCGTATAGTCTCACCTGTCGGCGAAACTTAATGTAGTTTCTAAGTTTTCATCACCCCCTTCCTAAGTCAGAGTGCGTCAGTGTGCATTGTGTTACCATAACCCAGGTCTGGTTTAATCTAAATCATGATCTGATACCATCTGTAACATCCCAAAAATTGGGGGTCGGGTAGAAACCCATCTCCCGAGTTCCAGAACATCACTTATGCAACATAAATGCTTATGATTGAATGTTGTTTATGTTGGTGTATTAAACATGAGTGGAATTAAGCTAAAACAGCATATCATACTCCAGAGACAGTTAAATTATGCAAGCGGAAGACTGTGATAGTATGTATAACATATATAAAGTGTTGTAAGTCTCCAGAGTGTGAACATGTTACCAAGTCAAATATATACATGTATACTCCAAAAATGAACAAAAAGAATATACATGAGTGCTCTAAAAATATAAAATGATAAGTGTCATGGCGTCTAATCAACCTCCCTATAATCCCGTCGATCAGAACACGCATATAGGAGAAATTCTCCTCATCATCATCAAGTCTGGCTCCACTTCATAAGCAGCGCCATCATCTAAAACTAAAATAGGGACTGGTTGGTGTGCGCAATACCGTCCCGTAACGTGGGAGTGAGTAGCTAACTCAGTGGAATCATAGAGTAAAGGTTAACATATTATCAAATTAATCAAGCGATAATGGTAAAGCAAGCAAAACAAACATTCCTAAATACTATGATTAATACAAGAATGAAATGACATGATGGATGCTCTCACCGACATACTCCCTCATGCGACACCATCTTACGTCCGTGACATACTTTCTTCCCTCAGTGCTCCACATCTTCCAGGCACATGCAGTGCGATATAAATATGATTACCGAGTTGTTATTAGTCCTTTTCATACAGTAGGATTGGGAAACTAAGGTACCTCCTTTATATCAATACCCAAACAATAATCCTGTCTAGGGTCGTCACTCCTAGTAGTCTCATACGATGATATATTTCTAGGTCGCTGCAAGGGCTGTCAGGGCTGTTGCACGCACTCGTTGCTCCACTCCCCATCACCTGATCAATACAGGCCTAGTTGTACTCTTGTTGCTAAGGAAGGGTCGTCGCCTCACGTAGACTCAGAGTACGCTTGAGATCACTACAAAGGGCTGTCATGGCTGTTGCTCGCACTCGTTGCACCACTCCCCCATCACCTTATCAGTGTAGGCCGACAGCAAGAATATAGTGTCTCATACCACCATAATCTGCTCACGAGTCTAGGTTGCTCACTGGTCACTACGGGGAGGTTTGTGGCCCCAGCATAGGCCGACAGCTCGACCACGGTGTCCCATACCACCATGCCCCGCTCATGAGTCTTAATGGATCAAGGTACCACGGTTATCAGGGTTATCACTGGTAAGTTCAGTACCCTAGGTTTAAGCAGTTATGACAAATATAAGGTGAACATACAACGATCAATCGGGTTACTTGATGAGTCCGACTAGCACGAGCACACGTTGAATCGACCGACATGAAGTGCACAAGCACTTCGTGTGGCCTAACCACTTTCGATGACTCTAGTACGACTCGGGTTCGTCATACACATCCTTCGTGACGAATAGAATCCAACTACGAATTCTAATCTGTTACCGACTACCTGGACTAGAGTATAGCCCCAAACGCAAAGATGTGAATCAGTAATCATATGAGATAAATAAAATTGAAATAACAAGTAATGCAAGCATGTTAGCATCATGTTATAAAATACAACATAAGCAGTTAACCATACACGAGTACTTCACACATAAGGTAATCAATTGAAATACAACAAGCATGGAGGAAATCATGTGCATCATCAAATTAGTTGAGAATCCAGTCTCAACGCTAGTCTACAACACCATTTACTCAATACTTACTAATACATACATTTATGCAAACACTTAGACTACTCAATTCCAATATACTTGACGTATGTTGATTTCAACATATAATATGATAGATCCTTATATCAAGGAGATGTCTAATACACAACAATCTTGTTCTTACATTCAATACATATGGCAGGCATAAGTCATATTGATTTAGGCATTTCAACAAACACTAAGTGTACACACATTAGTCTACATAGCATATGTCGGCCAATATGTGTGTTAGGGCGAATCTCTTCGCCAAACAGATCATACACGCATAACTAGTATAGGTACACGACAAATACTCATGGCAATCACATCAGCAAAATACGTACGTATACAGTATTTCCTACAAATACCTAAAATATCCTAAATCTCATATTCTTCGTACGTATTCGAAATGAAAAACGGACAGCATGTTCTACATGTCAAACAGCATTTTCATCAGCAATCTACCTTTAAACGGTATTGAAAGCTTTGAAAACAGATAATCTAAGCGTCTAAAATCCGCACCTTACGCCGCAGAAGCGTAACAAGGCAAATAGAAATTCTACGCTTCTTCAACGTCGATATGACGACCTAATTCACAAGATAAGTCAGCTACTTCGCTACTTATATACCTAGAACGAAGCCAGAGTCGCCGGAAAAGCGATGCAGAAGGGTGGATTAGGCACATAGCAAGGCTGGGAAGAATCTCAGGAAGAATCACCAGCTTCTCCCTCACTTTCTCTCTCTTTTCTCTCTCTCACTCTCTAGGTTTTGAGAAATTCGTATGGGTTAGAAAGCTAAGGGTTTAAGGCTCTTTTATAAGCTCAAACATAACCAAAACAGACTCGAAGTCAAGGTATACTTAAGTTATAACCAAATCGGGTCTGTTCCGATCCAACGGGGCACTTTTGGAGGTCCTGTTACTAAATGCGGTCGGACTTAAGCACTCTAATATTGGATCTAGGTCCAGCTAAGTTTTCAGTCCGGTCGGGTTTCCAGATCGACCGTGGCGGATCAATTTCAGTTTAGCGGTCAACGAAACTCGATCAGGGTCATAAGTGCTATGACATGTAAGGGCCACCTATCCTGATTCGAGGGTGAAATTTGGTCAAATTCCAACAGCCAGAACGCTTAAAAATGTCGCAAAAGCGACACGTGTCAGATTTCATAAATTTTATTTAATTTTTAACATTTCTCACACTCTTCACTCTAGACTCAAGAAAATCGTCGTGGGACATCATCTGGACTTGATTTTCGAAACGATTGTCAAGTCCAACTAGGCGGTCGTAATTGTCTAAGATTATCGCTATCGGACTTCCAACGCGCGGTCTAGATCCAATACAAAGTTTCAAAGGGTTCCTGAGAACAAACAGGTTTAGAGTTTGGTCCTGGATTTTAAGGTAAGATAGCGTCAATGATTCTATAGGTTTTGGATCTTACAGATCGTATTTAAAGTGGTTGGTGCTAATTTCACAAGTAATCTAGTGTAGCGCTAGCTAATTCATGTTAAATTCTAAAGAATTAGGTTCTAAATGATTTCTTTGGTTTTGGAATTGGGTTCTGAGAGGTTACCAAGGTGTTATGGCCGACCCATTGCCTAAGGACGTCTAATTCCAGGTAGGTAAAAATTCGGGGTGTTACAGAACCGTGGAAAGACAACAAATAAAACCCTCATTTCAATTATTTCAATCCTTTGAGAACCTGGCTCCATTTTGAATTTTGAAATGAGGGGTCAAGGTTGAAATATTTTATTTGAGAGTTTTTACACATCATTAATGTAGTGTCCAAGCATAATAATTACAAATTCCTTTACCTATCTCTGGAACACATCTCATTTAACCAACAATGCCCTGCTTGATTCATCATGGTAAAATCATAATGACGATACTTTTAGAATACTTCAATATTAAATTAAAAAGAAAAATATACTAATATAAGTCTTTTAATATGAAATGTCATAGCAAAACAATATAAAATTATAATTATTACGTATCATTTTGTATATCTCTAATTATAAATGTATTTGACCGTTGAATTATGTGTTTAAACAATCGCAATAAAATCATAATCATGGGGCTTTTAATGCAATTCAAAACAGGCTCGGAGAATAAATCTAAATCCAATTTTATACTCACCCATATCCTAGTGTATAATTGGCTAGCACAAATGTATAAGAAGCACATCTACATGCCATCCAATCTATTAACGTGCATGCATATGTGAAATTCAAGCCATTCATTGGGTAGATCCTAGGGGTTAGTTATCCCTGCAAAAAAATGACACTACTCCACTCCATCAAGCAATCACGATGTTGCACACAAAAGGATTGCACGGAGAAACAACTATCACTCTTTTTGTTGCAACCACCCTCTTTTAGCCATCAAGAGGAGGGTTAAGTCAAGTGCTACTGAACTTGAGCTACACATGGCGTTGCATAATTGGCCATAACTGTTTATGCGCCTAGACAATTATTTCTGTCTCACCAAATATAAAGAGACAGTATAAGGATCTCTCTTAAGTTATCATCTTAAAATTCTATAATTAGAAGGAAGATCGAATAGCTGGGAGCCCTCGCTGAACCAACACAACACAGATCTAAAGTGCAACACTGCTTAATTTAATTTAGCTCTTAGCTTTATTGTAATAAAATCTATCTACACTACGATGTTGGACCAACTTTATCTAAGTAGTGTAATTAAATTTCCTTTATCTACATTCGAGTTTAGGACTTCGTCATTTAAACCACAGTTGTTGGATTGCCGAAGATTCTCTTTTATTTCTTTGATAAATATAATTTCATTTGTATATTTAATTTTAATCTTTCTTGCGTTATGATAGTAATCAATAATTGCTATTGTTGATGTGTTTTTATGGGATGGCTTCTTTCGGACAGATCTTCTTTCACCTGCACAGTCGACGATATCAAGGAGGTCCTGGCTAGAGCTGGGAAGACTCCGATGCTTTAGTCAGTCGTCTGATCAATAGCAAAGGGTTTTTCGAGTTCAATGTTGCGTACCTTCCTTTGTAAAAAGTCCTCATATTTATAAATCTTAGGAGTCCTTATCATACGAGGATTCTTCTCCTGATTATCCGGAGATTTACTCCTTTTCGTTGATGACTCTCGATCCAGAAGATCTCGGGATCGGATATTGACATTCCTTAATTTCAGGAACGGTATTCCATCCATTCCGCCTTCTCTTATCTCGGCTCGGTCGCTGCCGACTCTATGAGAGTCTCGGCCGACTCAGGAGGATAAGTTCGTTGTCTTTTCACAGACAGAATGGTCTCGGCATTTGCCCGTCATCCTTCCTTATTCCATGACCGACAGAACCAACTCGTTAAGTCGGTTTTATTCTATCAGCTGAGTGGCTCGAACACACTCGGCCTTCGGTGGGCTTATGCAGAAGAGGTTATCACTCCGACAGAGTGACTTTAATTATTTTTTTCTTATGCCCCCTGGCCTATCCTTTATTCTCTCGGCTCTGACTGTTGTCTCGGACTCTTTGGGCAGTGTCAGCAGAGCCGACCTACTTAAATCCGAGTCTCTGGACTTGACATATTTATCCCCAACAGTGAGCCCCCCTTACTCCTTGTGTCGTCTGCAGCATCAAGGAGTAATGAGTTTCTAGGTCAGTTCGTACTAGAGTCCGAAGTTATGATGAGGCGTTTAATGCTCTTTGAGTCGTCTCTGGCATACGACGTTGCGTCTCCTGAGGCCGCACGTGCGACCAGCCGTCGGTTTGTTTCATCCGCGTATGAGAGTCGGACGCGTGGCCACGACGTTACCGTTGTCAGTCAGCGTGCGCCACGTGTCAGGCGGGGGAGTCGAGATGAACGACGATTCACTTTTGCAATAAATGCCCTCCCACGTGGCACGGCTATAAAAGGACCGGGCGGGAGGACTGTGCGAAGTTTACTTTCGCTTTTCTTCCTCCCGCCCATATTTGCTTCCAAGTTTTCCTCCCTCCTCTTCTTCTTCCTTCTGCTGTCGTTTTCTCCTCCGTCAACTTCCTTTGCATCCGGTGTCATTTTCCCCGGTGAGTCCTCTCTTCCCATTTCTATAAGCTTTAATAGCCGCGCGTGGCTCTCAAAGCCCCCGGGAGGGGATGTCCAGAGATGAGGGTGCGTACCAACATCTCTCCAACATCTCTGGGACGTTACGAAACCACCCTCCCTGTTGATGAAGTTTTTCATCGGCGCTGACCCCGCATTTCAGCTCGTAAGAGAGGCCGGTGACCCATCGGCTGAGCGCCCCGCTCAGGCCGGTCCATCCACCGGTAGAGTGTCTCTGGTGACCCGTCTATGGAGACCCAACCTCGGGATGGACCAACTGGAGGAGGAAGAAGGAGAGGATGAAATATTTATAGGCTAAGGGGCAGCTGTTCCAGCCCCCACGAACCAACCTGTGGAAGCCTCTGAGTCATCTTCAAAGGGGGAAGAAGACGAACCTAGCGGTCTTGTCGTATCCATTCTAATTGAATCTGACTTAAACCGGATCAGGGCTGGATATCATGTCCCTAACTGGGTCGTCCTCCATCTCCCTCGTTCGGGTGATTTTTTCGACCATCCCCCTGCAGGGATGGTCGTAATTTTTCAAGTCGCGATGCAGTGTGGCTTGCGTTTGCCACTCCAGCCCATTGCTCGTGACTTCCTGTCCCGAGTCAAAATAGCTCCCGGTCAAATTGTTCCGAATGCGTGGAGGAATTTGTTCGAGTGTGCCGTACTATGGTCCGAGTTAAAGCAGCCTTCACTTACGGTCGACGAGTTCCTCTACCTCTACCAAGTCAGACCAAATCCAAACTTTCCTGGTCTCTACTTCCTGAGCGCGTGGAGAGGTAAAGGGGGGTCTTTAATAACCGACCCACCCACTTTGAACAAGTATTGGAAGGAGAGGTGGTTCTAGGCTTGCGGTCAGTGGGAGTCCGCCGATACGTGGTCATACGAGCCTCAAGTCTCTCGCACGTTCCGGAGAGCAGGTGACTAGGTGACTCAGCCCGATAGTCTTTTCTCTCTCTTTTTTATCGTCTTCTGCTAATCTTAACTTCATAATGCCTTGCAGATATTCTGAAGAAGAGGGGAAAACTCGAGTCCGGAGCGCTAATCCGGATAAGAGAGTTGAGGAAATTGAGCACCGAAGACAGGTCTTGGAAGTTGCTGTTGCAACCCGAGTGCCTCCATCTCACTGGTCTAGACTCGTTCGTCTCAGGTAACTCGTCCTGCTTCGCTTCATTCTTTCGGTCTCTTGTTTAACTCGTCTTCGTACTTCTTTTCAGACCTTCCCGAGGCTCGCCCCTTTCTCAAGTCTGCGCCTGACAGTATGGCCGAGTCTCGCCTCGCCTTGAAGCCTATTTCTAAGGTGAAGGCCTCCCCAAGATCGGCTCCGTTGTCCGAGTCTCGGCCTTTGAAGCAGCAGAAGACCGCTGCTAAGGCTAAGGAGATGGCTGCTCCGCCTGCTCCTGCCCCCGCTGCCCCTCAAGTGGTCGTCCTCTCCGACCCTGACGAGAGGGTGGAAGAAGCGGAGCCGAGTCTCCCGATGACTTAGTCGGCTCCCGAGCCGGGACCTGTTGCAGAAGAGGTCCCGAGGCCGAGAGAGATCCCAAGCGGGGAACCCTCCAGAGGAGAGATGACTCAACAGGAGTCTCCCTTCGCCAAGGTTATCACGGGGATGATCCCTTGGGCCCTCGCTCATGGGGGCGAGAAGGACTTCGCCAGCTACTATAATGCTCCAACCCTCCAGACCCTCGGGCATACGGCGAGGTTGCTCTTTGAGGTAAAATCCTCTCTCTACTTCTCTGATTTTTTTTATTTTCAACTGTCTTTTTACAAAGCTTACTGTCTCTTGTTCGCAGTTGGCACCTTGTCTCGTCAAAGCGTGCTCGGAGCTAACTGCCGCCTAGAAACTTACGTCCGAGACAGACTGCGAGGAGGATCGTGGCCGAGGCTAAGGGTCGCAGGGAGATCACCGAGACTCGGATCGGCATCATGACTAGAGATCTGTCAATCGCTCGGAGGTCAGCCGAGGATGCGAGAAAGGCAGCCGAGGATGCCCGTGCGGTTCTTGAAGGAGTTAAGGCCGATAATGCTCGTGTAACTTTACTCCTAAAGGAGGCTAAGGAGAGGCAGCAGCACCTTTTTCAAGTTCACGGTGGGTGCGAGAGTACTCTCGCTCGGGCGAGGGCCGAGGCTGCCGCCCTTATCCAGGAAGCCCAAGAGGAGGCGCGCCGAGCCAAAGAAGAACAAGAACAAGTCGTAGATGCCTTCCTCGAGTCTTCCGAATTTGAAGAGGAGAGGGACCGCCTTTATCAAGGTGGTTATAAGGCCTGCGTCTTGGAGATGATGGCAGCCTTCCCCGAGCTCGACCTTTCCGCCTTCGAAGTCGACAGTCCCGTTGCCGAGGCTGCTGAGGGCGAAGCTGCCGAAGGAGAGGCCCCTGCCACGGACGCCTCTGCTGACGAAGCCGGTCTTTCGGGAACTGTATAAGGGAAGGATTCCGACCGAGAGGGGCATTCAGTACTTAGAGAAAATGGAATGGAATTTTTTATTGAGTTAACTTCAATTACATCTATCTTCCATCGCCCTTTAGTACTTTCTATCCCGTCTTACGGATAATATGTCTTTAAATGTTCAGCATTCCAAGGATGAGGTAACAGTTACCCATTTAAGTCTTCCAATCGATACGTTCCTGGGCGGATGGTGCTTGAGACGACATAAGGACCTTCCTAATTGGGTCCTAGTGTGCCCGACCCAACTTCCTTAGTATTTGGGAACGTCTTTCGGAGGACCATATCCTCGGTACCGAATCGTCTAACTTTGACTCGGCGATTGTAAAACCGAAACACCTGTCTTTGTCGAGCCATCATCCTCAATCGAGCCCTTTCTCTTTTCTCTTCCAGCGAATCGAGCTCGAGTGAAAGGAGTTCGCCATTCTCTTGTTCACTGTACATGTTGACTCGGGCCGAGCCAACACCGATCTCAACTAGTGCAACTGCTTCCGTGCCATAACAAAGGGAGAAGGGAGTTTCTCCCATGGCAGTCCGTGTTGTAGTTCGATAGACCCACAGTATATTTGGAAGTCCCTCGGCCCATGCTCCTTTTGCTTCATCGAGCCTCATTCGGAGGTGTCGCTTTATAATTTTGTTAATCGCCTCGACCTTTCCATTCGTCTGAGGATGATGAGGCAAGGCATACACAATTTGAATCCCGAGATTACTGCACATCTTCCGGAATTGTTTGTTATCGAACTGCCTTCCATTGTTGGTAATAATAGTCCGAGGTATCCCGAACCGACAGACAATATTCTTCCAAACAAAGCCTGTGATCCTTTGCTCGGTGATTTTCGCCAGTGGCTCTGCTTCAACCCACTTAGTGAAGTAGTCCACTGCAACCACAGCGAATTTAGACTGACCTTTCCCTAGAGGAAAGGGCCCGATAATGTCAATCCTCCACTGTGCAAAGGGCCATGGTCCTGACATCGGAGTCAGTTCCTCGGGGGGCTGTCTCGGGATTACTACAAACCGTTGACACTTGTCGCACCTTTGAACGAATCGCTTAGAATCATGCTGTATAGTCAGCCAGTAGTACCCCTGCCGTAACACTTTGTTGGCGAGCGAACGTCCTCCTGAATGGTTTCCACATATCCTTTCGTGTATCTCCCTTAAGACATAATCGGCTTCTTGAGAGTCGACACACCTTAGTAAAGGAGTATAAAAGCCTTTTTTGTATAGAAACTCATTCAAGATGGTGTAGCGCGAGGCTCGAACCTTTAACCACCACGCCTCGGTGTGGTCTTTCCGTAGTTCTCCATCGTTGAGATAACAGACGATTGGGTCGAACCAAGTAGTTTTGAGTTGATAGGAAGTAGAGCCGAGCCTATCGGCTCATTTATACTCAGTTCAGCTACATATTCGATCGAGACCGACTGAGGTATGTCTTCTTCGTCGGCTGAGGCTAGCTTTGCTAACAAGTCGACTTTGGCATTGTTGGTCCTGGGTATTCGAATTACTTCACATTTCTGGAATCCACCTATCAATTCTTTGGCTTTTTTTATATATACTTTTAGTTGCTCCTTTTGAATTTGATAAACACCGAAAACTTGGTTAACGACCAACTGCGAGTCACTGAAGACGTTCAGATGGGTCGCGCCTAAACTCGCGGCAAGTCTAAGGCCGAGTAATAAGGCCTCGTACTCTGCTGTATTGTTGGACGCTTGAAATCCAAGTCGCAAGGCATACTGCATACAAGTTTGATCGAGAGTTTCTAATACCACCCCGGCCCCGCTTACCTTAGAGTTGGATGAACCGTCCACGAATAGCTTCTAGGGAGCCGGGTCGGCCAATGGACCGAGAGAGGAAGAAGCCCCGAGTTCAGTGACCTGCTCAGAAGCAGGTATCGTGTTATGATTGGGGGCCACTTCAACAAGGAAATCGGTGACAACTTGCCCTTTTATGGCTGTCCTCGGCCTGTACTGTATGTCAAATTCACTCAACTTGACTGCCCACTTCGTAAGTCGGCCGGAAGCTTCCGGCTTCTGAAGAATTTAGCGTAATTGTAAATCGGTCACAACGATGATGGTATGGGCCTGAAAGTACGGTCGGAGTCACCGCGAGGATACCACCAGAGTCAAGGCAACTTTCTCGAGCTGAGGATACCTCGTCTCATCTGGTAATAAGGCTTTGCTGACATAGTATACCGGTAGCTGTCTCCCTTCGTTCTCTCGTATTAGGGCCGAGCTGACTGCCGCTCTGGATACAGCCAGATATAGTAATAACGCTTCTCCTGGCTCGGGCTTAGACAGCAGAGGTGGTGACCCGAGGTAAGTCTTCAGTTCTTGAAATGCTTTCTCACATTCTTCCGTCCACTCCATCATCTGTCGTCCCTTCAACTGCTTGAAGAACGGGAGACATTTATCTGTGGCTCGGGACAAGAAGCGGTTGAGCGCAGCTACTCTCCCTGTCAACCTTTGCATGTCTTTAATTATTTTTGGAGACTCTATATCAAGTAAAGCTTTGATTTTCTCAGGATTCGCTCCGATTCCTCGATGGCTAATAAGGAAACCAAGGAATTTTCCTGAGCTTACCCCAAAAGCACACTTAATAGGATTCAACTTCATTTTATACTTACGTAAGTCAGAAATATTTCTTCCAGGTCTGCCACATGGTCGGCTGCTTGTATACTCTTGACGAGCATATCGTCAATATAAACTTTCATCGTTCGGCCGATCTGTCGAGCGAACATTTTGTTCACTAACCTTTAATACGTTGCTCCGGCGTTCTTTAAACCAAATGGCATCACTCGGTAACAGTAAAGGCCTTTGTCAGTGACAAAGGTGGTTTTTGATTTATCATTTTCGTACATTACAATTTGATTATAGCCTGAATAGGCATCCATAAAGCTAAGCAATTCATGACCCGCAATACTGTCTACCAGCTGATCAATGCGAGGAAGAGGGAAGCTGTCTTTGGGGCAGGCTTTGTTCAAATCTGTATAATCTATACATACTCGCCACTTCCCATTGGCTTTTTTCATGAGTACAACATTGGCTATCCACTCTGGATAGTATATCTCTTCGATGAATCTGGCTTTAAGGAGCTTGTCGACTTCCTCTTCAATGATAGCGTACCTTTCTGGACCGAGAGGGTGACGCTTCTGTCGGACGGGCTTGTAATTCAGGTCGATGTTGAGTCGGTGCGTCATGACCGAGGGATCGATCCCGGACATATCTTCGTGGCTCCAAGCGAAGATATCGGCATACCGCCGAAGCAAGGCGATCATTTGTTCCCTAAGAGGTGGACTCAGGGACGAGCCGATTTGCACTACTTTCGATGTGTCTGTCTCGGTTAACGGCTCCGAGACGAGTTCTTCCATCGGCTGCCCCCATTCATGAGATCCGATACGGGGGTCCAGCGATTCAATCATCGACACTTCCGTCGGCGCCTTGACTGCGATGGCATAGTATTTCTGAGAATCTTGTTGATCTCCTTTCACAATTCCTACTCCCAACTCAGTCAGAAATTTCATGGAAAGGTGGTAAGTGGATACCACGGCTTAAAGGAGGCTTAGAGATGGTCGGCCGAGTATAGCGTTATACACCGACGGTTGGTCCATGACCAATAAGTCGACCATCGCAGTCGTTTGGTGAGGCGCGGTTCCAGCAGTAAGTGGCAGTGAAACGACTCCCTCGGGAAGTACTTGTCCACCCGAGAACCCGATGAGTAGGGTTCGGACCGGTCGTAAGACTGACCGACCTATGCTCATTTTGTTGAATGCTTGGGTGAATAGCACGTCCGCTGATGATCCTATGTCCACTAGTATCCGGAAACTTTCCTATTGGCGATGGTGAGGGCGACCACGAGCGCATCATCATGAGGATGATAAATGCCTCGAGCGTCTTCCTCAGTGAACGAGATACAATATTTCTCTCTTTTCTTTTCTCTTAAAGGCCGAGACAATAGAAGAATCTCGGATTCTGGGCGATTGATGCCTCTGGCATGATTTTTTTGTGCATTATTGGAGTCCCCACCACCTTGATGCCCTCCAATAATCGTCCGAATTTCTTCTTAAGGCCGCTCTTCACTCAATCCTACTGGAGCACCGGACCCTTCTGTATGTTCTCTGAGTCTGCCTTCTTTAATTAGCCGCTCGATCTCGTCTTTCAAGTGATAACAATCACTTATGTTGTGACCATGGTCACGATGATAGTGACAATATTTGTTCTTGTTCCGGTGATTCGAGGCGGATTCTTGTCTAGTGACGCCAAAAAGGGTTTATCTCTTACCCCTTGCATGAGAGCGTTGAGAGCTGTCTCCTCAGAATGTTTTCGAACCTGTAAAGATTCGAAGTTGAAGCGCTTAATATAGTCTTTTAGCAGCTCTCCTTCCTTCTGAACTATGCTGTTCAGGTGTGCGGGCGGCTTTAACTTCTTCTTTCCATCGATAAAATTGTTGAGGAAGGCGTCACTGAGTTCGGCGAACGACTTAATTGACTTCGGTTTTAGTTGTTTGAACCAGAGTCGAGCCACATCGGTCAGGGTAAGAGAGAAGGCTCAACACATAACAGCATCCGAGGCATCGTGCAACTCCATATAGGTCCTGAAGCATTCAAGATGCTCTGTCGGATCAGTTTTTCCAGAGAAGGGAGTTATCTGAGGTAAGCGAAACCTCTCCGGCAACCGAGCCTGCATCACTTCGTCCACAAATGGAGAAGTTTTTTTCTCGAATTTGGTCGGATTTTAGTTCCGACCGTGCTTCATATCTTCCATCTCTCTTTCCATCTTTTCTCGGATCTCGTTCTTAAAGTCTTGCATGTCGGCTTTCCAGGGTTCAGCGCTCTCCGCCGTCTCTTATGCAGGGAGCCGACTTCGCCTCCTCTGATCTATTCTATGTCGCAGATCCGAGGGAGGCAAAACGGTCGTTGCAGAGCGAGCCGGCGCTGGCTGACTCGATCCCTGAGACTGGTTCGGCTGTCGAGGCGACTGTGGAGCAACAAGCTTTGCTGCAGACGTCGGCAAAAGAACCTGCGCCGGCTCATGACGCTACCGCATTTGCTGATTGCACAGTTGTTCCA
The DNA here is from genome assembly GCA_037074715.1 of Magnolia kwangsiensis. Lineage (NCBI taxonomy): Eukaryota > Viridiplantae > Streptophyta > Magnoliopsida > Magnoliales > Magnoliaceae > Magnolia > Magnolia kwangsiensis. The sequence goes on along the minus strand of CM073572.1, from coordinate 38,738,213 downwards.
GCATGTGCTTCATAACAACCATCTCGGAACACATCTCTTGGACTTCTCGATCCAAGTGCGCGTTTCCTTGGTTAGGCTGGATGGTAGTTGCAGGTGGTGCTGTTGGGGGAGCCCCCTGAGCTGTGTTAGCAGCGGTCTCGCCTATTTCATCTGGATCCGTCCTCCTAGTTCTCGCCATTCGACGACTCGCAGAAAACGGCTTTTTGTCCGTTTCCCACAGACAGTGCCAAGCTGTTGATGTGTTTTTATGGGATGGCTTCTTTCGGACAGATCTTCTTCCACCTACACGGTCGACGATATCAAGGAGGTCCTGGCTAGAGCCGGGAAGACTCCGATGCTTAAGTCAGTCGTCTGATCAATAGCAAAGGGTTTTTCGAGTTCAGTGTTGCGTACCTTCCTTTGTAAAAAGTCTCCATATTTATAAATCTTAGGAGTCCTTATCATACTAGGATTCTTCTCCTGATTATCTGGAGATTTACTCCTTTTTGTTGATGACTCTCAATCCCGAAGATCTCGGGATCGGATATTGACATTCCTTAATTTCAAGAACGGTATTCGCATCCATTCCGCCTTCTCTTATCTTGGCTCGGTCGCTGCCGACTCTAAGACAGTCTCGGCCGACTCAGGAGGATAAGTTCGTTACCTTTTTACGAACAGAATGGTCTCGGCATTTTCCCGTCATCCTTCCTTATTCCGTGACCGACAGAACCAACTCGTTAAGTCGGTTTTATTCTATCGGCTGAGTGGCTCGAACGCACTCGACCTTCGGTGGGCTTATGCAGACGAGATTATCACTCCGACAGAGTGACTTTAATCGTCTTTTGCTTATGCCCCCTTGCTTATGCTTTATTCTCTCGGCTCTGAATGTTGTCTCTGACTCTTTGGGCAGTGTCAGCAGATCCGACCTACTTAAATTCAAGTCTCCGGACTTGACATATTATCTCCAACAGCTATCACGGTGAAAAAAGTCATTTTGATTGAAAGCCAAAAAGAACTCGTTAAAAGGATGAATCCTCCCCCTTCACAAATAGTCTAGTCTTTATCATATATGGCTAAATAGACGGTCAAACTGCCTAGCCTTGCTTGGATCATAAGTGATCAATTCGGATCAAGCCAATGATTGAATTTCATGCCAAACACCAATGATTGAATCCTCCTCTTCACACACACACACACACCAACGATTGAATTTCATGCCAAACAAATATAAATGTATGAACACAAGAGCACGGTCCTAAATGATTTGATATACAAAAACTGACTTGAAAACATTTATACATTGAATTGTTCAAATCATTCACACGCATAGCAGCCTACGGTTTCACATTGATAGTCCACAGAAGAAGACGGAACATGGTCCCGAACTATGGGACCACAAGCGAAAGCAGCGGCCTTACTCCTTACGTTTGTTTTGTAATGCACGGTGTAGGAAACAGAGAGTAAGAAATGAAACCAACTCACTATTTTTGAATCTCTAAGAATATCTTCAAATTGTTTTAGAATTAAAATATTTAAATTAAAAAGCTTATAGTTTACAAATTTGAAAAAATAGCTGCATCTTGAGCTTTGACCGTTAGTGAATGTCTGAAAAGCACTATTAAGGTTTGAAAAAGATATATTTGTCGTTACTCCCTTCTTATATTTATGAACATAATATGTTATAAGGGGGTGGGTGAGTAGAAGATTTGATGAGCCACCTTTATCTACTTGTATGATAACGAAGTCCATCCATTTTACCAACTCATTTTGGGGCATCAGTCCAAAAATTGAGTCAGATCTGAATTATATGTGGACCATATCACACAAAACAGGTGATTAAATGCCCACCATTATAAACTTCTTAAGGGCCAATAAAACTTTTGGATCAAGCTGATATTTATGGTTTCCCTTCATCCAGATTTGTGTGACATTATGAATACGTTGGATGATAAATACACATCACTGTGGGCCTTGGGGAGTTTTTAATAGTGTGTATTCAATAACCATTTTTTCCTCTTATGTGGCCTACTTGAGATTTGGCTCTACCTCATTTTTTGTTGTATGTTCTAAAATTAGCTCACAAAATAGATGTACAAGTTTGATTTCTTATAGACATCTCCACTTATATCTTATCACTGCAACTATATTCAAAAGCCTTTTGCATGAAATCCTCACTATTGCTTCTCATTGGTACATGTCACTGCGACCAGAGCTAACAAAACACGCCAATTCTGTCTCTATCAAATACATCGCTTACTACACAATATAACTTTTTCCGTGTGGAGCTTGTCTAGGCCCACCACCCACCATGATTTATGTATTAGATCCACACCATCCATCAATTGTTTTAGATCATCTTAGAACATGAATTAAAAAATGAGACAAATCTAAATTTTAATTAGACCACGCTGCTAAAAGCAATGGAGATTGAACAAACTATTATTGAAACCTTCATAGGGCCAACCCTGATGTTTATTTACCATCTAACATGTTCATAAGATCACACAGACTTAGATTAATGTAAAACACAAATGTTAACTTGATCAGAGCCTTTTGTGAATCCAAGAAGTTTTCAACAATAGGAGTCCAACTCTATCATTTCTCGTGGTGTAGTTCACTTAATACATGAATCTACCTTGATTTTGAGCTCATATCTTAAAATGATGTGAAAAAAATAATAGGTGGACAGTATGACCTAAGAAATACATAGTGGTGGAGCACTTAAATTTCAAGCTCCAAAAAATTTAGTTGCTTGTTGTGTAACACATTAGAGGAAGGGAGAAGAGAATCGAAGTCTTGGCACGTGGAACTTTCATGGGCCCTATCATGAGGTATGTGTCAGATCCACACCGTCCATTCATTTTTTTCATATTAACTTAGCGCATGTTAGGCCTGACGCACTGGACAGAATTGGATGGTATTAAGTGGGATTTGATCTCGAAATCTACATAATATTTGTTTGGATGATTAGATGTTACTCTGGCTCATAATGCCTCAAAAGCTACACCAACCTCCTAAGGGATTCGTCAAATCCTTCCTTCAAAGCTTTGCCCTCCCTAGATACAATGCAGGATATGGGATGGGATCACAAGAGGTCTCACAAGCGGCTGACAATAATGTATAACCTCGATCCACACCGTCTGCATGTAAGGTCCATTCAGTATAAAGAATCGGACCAAAACAAAGGTAGATCCAAGGGTGCAGTGGACCACACCGTACGAAGAAGCAGTGCTAAGGATGCACACTGTTGAAAACGCTTGCATTTGCAAACACTTTCAGAGTTTACAACCAGAGGAGGGCCAAATCCCATTACTTATCCAAATAGAAAATCCATATCATCACAAGCTCTTTCAATCTACTAGAATTCCTAGACAACTATTGACAGTCTTCTCATTACCTTAAATCTAATTACGTCCCTTCTAATTAAATCTAATGCAACATCCTAAACTGGCTCTTAGGGTATGAGATGAAAAATGAGTTAAATCTTATTCTCAAGTGACACACAATTATCAAAAATAGGAGGAATTGAATGCCTTGAAACCTTTTTTGGTCATGGAAGGATATGATCAAGCCGATATTTGTGTTTTCCTTTAATAAAGGGTTGTGTAACCTCGAAAAGAGGTTAACTAAAGCTTATGGTGTACTCTAGGAAGGTTTCAATCGTGGTTCAATCCCCTGCTTTTTGTGTTGTGTTCCATTTGAGCTTTGGACGTGCCTTATTTTTGGGATCATCCTTTAAAATGATCCAAAAAATTTGATGGACGGTGTGGATCTAATATATAAATCATGGTGGGCCACAAAAAATTCACAAAATAAAAATTATGTTGTGTATTAAGATAAGGCATTGGAGAGAATATCGGTGACTTCTGGGAGCTGGTGTCATCGGAGATGACGTGGCTCAATGAGAAGCGACGGTACTGCTTTCAGCAGGAGACATGCATCTGACCCGAAGCATTGAGACATCTCTGTGCCGACGCTGTGTGGGCCCCATAGAGGTGTCCATGATAAATCCTCTGTCCATCTGCTTTGATAGACCAAAATACAGCAAGATTTAAAAAATCGGTATGATCCAAAACTTGTGGGCCATACCACACGAAACAGTGAGGATTGATCACTTGGGCATGACAGAATGTTTTTATCAGTATGATATTTGTTCCTGCAGCTTATCTGAGTGATAATAGTTCTATGAACGCTTATAATAAACATCATGGTCAGCTCCAGACGATTTCAACGGTGGCTATTGTTGTTTTCACTATTTTGTCGGTGTGGTGCACATGAGTTTTGGATCTGTCTTATTTTTTGAATCGTATCCTACTGTAGTATTTAAAAAGAGATGGATGGACTGGATGTGCCATGGACATCTAGCTTTTTTATAATCTGAAGGTAGATGGCCCTCCAGTCGGTCTGTCACATGGAAAAGCCTTAATGGGAAGCAAAATGACAAAACTGCTTCGAATACATGGGATATGTCATTACTCTAAAAATCTCTATAATTGACGGTTTAAACCTTCGTTTATTCAGAAGTTATAGTGACAGTTAAAATTACTGAAGTTTTAAAAAATTCAATCCAAACTTTTCTTTGTTGTATTTCCAACATTAGAGGATAGACGCCTCGTATGAACAGTTTGGATCATTAGAAGAATACCTGGATTCAAAGGCCAAAGTTCCAACAAATCTTGCTACAATACATTAAGGTATATTCAAGTAAACCTACGCAAATCCTCATTATTCACGATGACATGCCAAAAAAATAAGATGATACAAAACTCAAGCGGGCACACGAGGAAACAATGGGGATTTAATGACCATTGAACGTTTGTAAGGCCAAAAGAGTTGTACACAAGTTATCTCTCACTCAACTCAACTTAGAAAAGTTCAGCTCAATTTGAAATTGGATTCAGATCGAGTTGAGTTAGGTTTTTTTACCTCGAAAAGAATTTTGACTCAAATTCGAGCTTGCCCAAGTTTGACTCGGCTCAGTTCGAACCTCAACTCTTATCAACTCGAATTGAATCAACTTGGTGGCTCGATTATTTTGATATTAATATTATTCACCCGACGTTTAATAAAATGACTCAACAAAGTATTGTTTTAAGGTGCATACATTCTCTGTGAGATCAAATTGTAGTAAAAAAGGAATAGATACAAAACAAATTACAACAAAAAAAAATAAAATTATATCATAAATTTACCATCGGATCCTGATTTTGATTTTGCTCACTAAGTATTTGATGAAATATCTGTAAAAAGTTGTTATTGTTTTGTATTCTTTGATAAATTAAAGATGCATTATATGTGTTTGAAAAAATGTTACACAAGCTTGAACTTGACTTAAATCATCCCGAGCTGCTGATCGTATTAAGCTGAGTTGGCCTGATAAGCTTGAGGACCGAGTCGAGCCAGGGTCGAGTCCAGTTTAACTACTGGGTGAGCTGTTGCAAGCTTGATTAAGTTCGGGTGATGTACATCTCCAACGGCCACAAAAGTTCTATACCAGGCCATGTCTTTTATGTTTTCAATTTATCTCCGTGTGAATGACATTACAAACAATTCAGGTGGCATATAAACATCAAGGTGGAGCCTAAGATGTTTCAATGGTAGGCATTTATTTCCTTTATTTGCCTCTCATGTGCCCTAACATGAGTTTTAGATCTGCCTATTTTTCGTCACATCTCTTAAAATGATCTCACAAAATAGATGTACGGTTAGATTTCTCGTATACAATACCGTGGGCCCAACCTAGTATCCTGCGTAGGAACCTTCCTTCTGCTGGAAATCCGCGTCCCCCGACTGCAGGGTCGCTTGGTGGTGGATCCGGGGACTGTGGGTGGGATTGCTTGCCGTGGGTTCCACCATGATGTATATGCCTTATATCCGTACCGTCCGCCCATTTTGAAAACTCGATTTTGAGCATGATCCGTAAAAATGAAGAAGATCCAAATCTCAGGTAGGCTATAGTACAGGAAACAGTGGTAATCAACTACTAAAAGCTTTTCGTGGGCCATAAAAGTTTTGGATCAAGGCGATATTTGTGTGTTCTCTACATCCAAGTCTTTGTGATCTTATCAACAAGTTATTGAACATAAACATTCCGGTCAGCCCCGTGAGGTTTTTAATGGTGGGGATTCAATAAAAACTTTTTCCTGTGACGTGGTCCACATAAGATTTAGATCTGCTTCATTTTTGGAATCATGCCCTAAAATAAGCAGTCAAAATAGGACGGTACAGGTGTAATGTACATACATCACGGTGATCCCACAGTTATGGATCCACGATCCACCGAAACCGCCGGGAATTGCATACTGACGCTGACAGTAGCAACGTGCTCGATGGGCACCTCATGTATACGTAATCCATGCCGTCCATCCATCTTTCAATATCATTTAAAGCTAGCCCAAAACTAAGTGAGATCAAAATCTTTAGTAGGGAAAACAGTAGTGATTGAACGATTAGGATGAGTTCCGATGGAGCCGCATCAAGCTCTGGCACTTGTCAGTGCGAACACACATCAATAACCAAACTTCAATCTAAAAAAGTATAGATGTACTAGCACAAGGGACATAGATCGATTCGATACATAAAAACCAACATGCAAACGTGCATTGAACCGTTATAATCATTCACACGCACCGCAACCTACGGTTTCACACGGTTTCACATTAGTAGTACGTGCAGGAAGACCGAACATGGTCAGAAACTGTGCTATCAGTACCACTACCCAAAGTGGGGTCTCTTACCCTTTTACGTTTCTTTTACGAGGATATGTAAGTAATTTTCACATACCATTTAATGCAGCGTGTAGGAAACAGAAAACCGAGTAATGAAACCAACTCACCGTATTTGAATCTCCGAGTATCTCTTCCAATCAAAATAACAAGATTTGTTTCAATATATAAGATACGTCGTTACTCTAGCCATTCGATTTCTGTAATGTCAATAATCTGAACTGTTTATTTGAGAGATATATCATTCGATGGGGGGAATGTTAAAAATCTTTAAAATTTTAGGTTTGATTATTTTTTTTAATTAAGAAGTTATTTTGACCGTTAAAATTACCGAAGTTTTAAAAATTCATTCGAAGATTTTATTTATTGTATTTCCAATATAAAAGGGTAAAAGCCTCATATGAACGGCTTAGATCATTAGAATAGGACCCAAATTCAAAGACCAAAGTCCCATAAATCATACTGCAGTAAGTCAAGACGTATTGAATCAAACCTCTTCCCTTATGTACGCAAATCCATCCCCGCTATTTATGGAAACCTCTCCAATGCCAGCTTTACTTTCTCGTTTTCACAATTTCACTGCTGGCGAGAGTTGTACGACAGGCAGAATCTTTTACAAAAATAGAAAACCATCTTGAATATATTCTAAATCTCGCATCTTCTTCTCATTCTTTCATGCTCTGAGAGAATGGGGAGGAGGAGGGACGCAACGGCCGAGATCACAGGAAAGGAAAACGAAGACAGCCTCTCGACGGAGCAGATCTTCGAGTCGAAAGAAGTTCCGTCATGGAAGAACCAGCTGACGTTCAGGGCGTTTGTCGTCAGTGCCGTTTTGGCCTTCTTCTTCAGTTTTATTGTGATGAAGCTGAATCTAACGACTGGGATCATTCCTTCTCTCAACGTAGCCGCTGGCCTTTTAGGATTCTTCTTCGTGAAGACGTGGACTAAGGTTCTTGAGAAAACGGGGCTCTTGCGTCAGCCCTTCACGAGGCAGGAGAATACCGTCATTCAAACGTGCGTCGTTGCAGCTTCTGGAATCGCTTTCAGTGGTATGTTTTCTTGCGAAGCGCCCATCGTCTTCTGGGCCACCATGTGAAATCCAATCCGTTCATCAGGTGAAATCCTAAATACTAGACCCTGTTGCTAAATATCATCCAGATTCACAACTTAAGTGGGCCACACCACAGGGAACTGTGGGAATATATAAAAATCAGTCTGAAATTAAACTCAGATGGGCTGATGTTTTGTATGTACGGTTAAGATTAGGGTTTCACCTGATGGACGGAGTGGATTTCGCATATACAACATGGTGAGCTAGGAAGAATCCGTACGGTCTTAGAGATTTCCGCAGGGTTCATATCAGGACCTTGAGCAGAAAGTTACAGACTAACTTCTCCGCAATTTCTCCGGAGAATTTAAACTTGTGTGTTTCCTCGTTATATTATCGGGAAAACTTTCTATAAATAAAAATTCAAAATTAATTATTATATATTAAAAAACAGTTTTATCAATGAATTAATTAAATATGTAAATAACTTTGAGGATATTTAAGCAATATAATCGCTTAAAAAGTGAAAATCGACTCCATATATTGAAAATATCGCTTCACCAAAATTTCGTGAGAATTGTGTGATTTTCAAATTCTCGGCAATATTGGTTACATGGATTGGAGTCAGTAACAGATCCTTAATAGGTATGTTGAATCTGGACCATTGATCTGACTGGATTAATATTCCAACTCGTACAAAGAGGCTTGTTAGATGAACGGTCCTGATCTCATGTTAATTTGGCACGTTGGGGGAATTTTGCTAATTTTATATTTCTGGTATTAGATATCAGCCTTACCGATTCGGATTTGCTGTTACAATTGAAATTCCTTCTTCATTTGATGGAATATATATTGACACCCACCCTTTTGATAGATGCACCCTGTTTTCTACTTCTGGTGATGCGTTGCAATTCTTTGGTATGATCCACTTAGCCTTCAATCTAAATCATTTTTGAGACCATGTTCTGAAATTGTCTTTCAAAATGTATAGACGGCGCGGATAAAACCTATACATTAGGGTGGGACCCACAAAGCCCGTGGCAGGGGCGTAGGTCCTGCTGCGGTAGCACCCAATCCCCGCCCATACGGCAGACGTGGGTTTTTTTATAGGTACGGTACCCAATGATCTGAACCGTTGGATTCTATGCTAGACAGGCCACCGTACAGAAATATTGCATGGGGCACGGTTACACGTGTGCTTGATCATAACTTTCCATTGGATGGGTTACGACGCGGATTAGCTACTGAACCCGATAGCAGCAATTTTGGCTACTGAAGTGACGTCACCACGTTCTGCACGCCCCACCATGATGCATACATCCACACTGCCCATTGATTTTGAGAGATCATTTTAGGGCATGATACCAAGAATGAGGAGATACAAAGCTCAAGTGGACCCCACCACAGAAAACAATAGAGATTGTACGCCTACCCTTAAAAATTTATCATGGCCACGAAAGTTTTCGATCAAGCTTATATTTGTGTTTTCCATTATTCTATGTCTGTGTTTGCTTATAAACTGTTTGGATCTCAAATAAACATTATGGTGGCCCCTATGAAGGTTTCAATGGTGGTGGGCGCCATTTTCCCACTGTTTTCTTTGGTGGGGTCCACTTGAACTTTGTATCTACTTCATTCTTTGGATCATGCTCTAAAATGATCTATCCAAATGGATGAACGGTGTGGATACAATACATACATAATGGTGGGATCCACATAATATGCTGACGTCACTTAAGTAGCGAAACTGGCTAAGTAGCTCATCCGCGTTGGCCATTAAGATCTTATCGCTTGATAATCGTGAGATCCTATCGCCTGATAATCAATGCGCGGATTTCCTGAAAGGCCTGCGCAGGTACGGTAGCAGATTAGATGCTGAACACTTCGTAGCCAAGAGGCTGCTGAAGTTACGTGGTGAAATAGAATTGGTCGCATGTCAACGGTCCGTCGCCTTACCATTAATGCTCCCGTAAGAGTTTTGCTATGCGTCTCTGCACGCCCCTTCGACCACAACTTTTTAAGTAATTTTTTTTTTTTGCATGGCCATCTGCCCACCGCGTTCCGTGGACCCACCATGATCTATATGTCATATCCGCACCATTCATATATTTGGAGAGATCATTTTAAGAAGTGAGACATAGAATTAAGTAAATTTAAAGTTCAAGTAGACCCCACCACGGAGAACAGTGGGACGGTGATGGCCACCCTTGAAACCTTCCAAGGCTGACCATGATGTTTATTTGAGATCTAACCTTTTTATAAGTTAAAAAGAATTGAATTAGGGTAAAGCATAAATATTAACTTGATTGAAAGCTTCTATGGCTCAAAGCGGTAAAGAGGTTTTAATGGTAAGCGTTCAATCCCCATTGTTTGGGTACACTTGAAATTTGGATCTTTCTCACCCTTTGGATTATGTCCTAAAATGACCTCACAAAATGTATGGCCGTGTGGATACAATACAAACATCATGGTCCAATGGAAAAACCTTTTTGATGGTTGAGTGCTTGCACTGGCAAACAAAGTTAGAAACCTAACCGAGCTCTAACGGAAAGAGCAGTAATGATAAGGTGATAGGTAGCGAGTGCACCACTAAAGTAATGTCACTAAAGCCCTACTATGATGTATGCGTTATATCTACACTATTTATCCATTTTGAGATATCATCTTATGAAATGAGCTAAAGAATGAGGCATATAAAATTTGTAGTGGACCCACCATAGAAAATAGTGGGGAGAGTGATTCCCACCATGTTTATTTGAAATCTAACCCGTTCGAAAGTTAAAAAAGAAATGAAACAAAGGAAAATATAAATATTTCTTTTGTGGCCTTTAGAAGTTTTCAACGGTGGGCATCACTGTCCCTAATGATTTCTGTGCTGGGTCCAATGGAGCTTTGGATTTAACTCATTCTTTGGATATTGCCCTAAGATGATCTCTCCGATTGGATGGAAGGTGTGGACACCAAACATACATCATGCTGAGGCCATAGAACTTAGTGATGTCACTTCGGTAGGGAGTTTCACTACTCAACCGATCAGTAGCTAATCCGCTCCCATACTTCCTGTGCTGTGAACCTATGTGGGGCTCACTCTCATGTTTGTGAGAAATCTGCCCTGTCCATCTACGCTCATCGTCATGATGGTGAGAAATCCACCAGTCCTTTTATTATTTTGAGAGATCATTTTAGACCAGGTGACCAAGCCGGATCCAAGAGTCAAGTAGACCCACGGATGAGAAAACCTGGGCAGAAATCTCTACTGCTGAAACCTTCTTAGGCTCCACCTTCATGTTTATATAACATCCAGACCCTTTATAAGGTCATTCCACTGAAAACACAGCAAACTTAGCCTGATACAAAACTTTTGTTGTCATACTAATGCGTCAACGGTGGTTGATCATTCTCCACTGTTTCCTATAATATGGCCCACTCGAGTCTCGGATCCAGATGAATTTATATTATATGACCTAATCGAGTCAGATTTATCACAAACATTATGGTGGGCCAACTAAATCTGCTTCCCAATAATCAGCCTTTCGGCTTAACAACCCACAAGGCTTGCTAACCACAGACGCCTTTACAAGGCTGCTTCCGCCCACCGTACGCATCTGCGAGGCTGTATGTATTATGTATCCACGCTATCATTTGAGGGCATTATCAAAAAAAATGAAATAGAACCAATTATGAGGTGGTGGACCATATCACAGGAAAAAGTGTTGATTGACTAATAATAAAAGTTTTGAATCAAGTACTCATGGCGGTAGACTCCTTGGAGTTTCAACACCGGGTCAAGGGTTCGAGTACCCATGGTGGTAAAATCCCACTGTGTGTGTGTGTGGCTTGAGTGTGTGGGGGTGTGTGTGCGTGTGTAAAAATAAAAAATAAAAGTTTTGAATCAAGTTGATATTTGTATTTTCCCTTCATTCATTACCATTTGATATTAAATAAATACTACATAAACATTAAGGGCCTGTTTGGCTGGGCAGATTAAGAGGGATTAAGAGGGATGGGATGGTAAAATCCCGGGATATGCCAAACGAGCCAAACAGACCCGATGGACTTGTCCAGGGATATAGTAAACCCATGGATCTTAAACCAATCCACTGACATCACCATCATTACCTTAAAATTGATCCCATCCCTCTAATCTCATTCAATCGTGCCTGGGCGTGTTTGATTGGACGGATTAGAAGGTAAAATCCCGGGATATGCCATGCGTGCCACACAGACTTGGTGAACTTGTCCCGTGATATAACAATCCCATGGATCTTAAACCAATCCACTGACACCACCATCATTACCTTAAAATCCATCCCATCCCTCCTAATCCCATGTGATCCGTCAGGCCAAACAGGCCCTAAGGTGCCGATTCCTAAGAAGTTTGTAATGATAGTGGTATGGTCCACTTGATAATTATATTTGCTTTTTTTTTAAGATAATACCCTAAAATGATAAGAAAAAAATGAATGTATAACATGAATATGTAATACATACGTCAAGGTGGGCCCCATGGTACTGGGCTCACCCTCTTGGATGTGTTGGATATTTCACATGTCAGCCATGCTCGCATTTGCAGTGTGGCTGTTCATCAGCTTTCTTCATGCGTGTAGGCTCAGTAAAACTTATAAAAAATTGGGTAGCTAGAAAAATTGTTTTAACGGTCTGTTTATCAGATATCCTCTGGCAAACAGTGGTGAGATAGCCTGAATTTTGCGTTAGAATACCAAATAATCTTGCCAACCTAAATGGAAGGCTTGGATCTCATACTGGTGGGCCATATTGGTACATGCGACTGCATCTTGAAATGAAGAGTTCTAAAGCTAAATCAGTGAATCTCGGGAGTATACTCTGTGGGCCCATGTGATTTATGTATTTTATCCACTCTGTCCATCCATTTTACTAGATAATTTTAGTGCTGCACCAAAAATAAAGTATATCCAAATCTCAAGTAGACCATACCACAAGAAACAGTGTGAATTGAATTACACTCGAAAATTTCTTAGGGCCACAGAAGTTTTGGATCAAGTTGATATTTGTGTTTTCCATTAATCCATGTTTGTATGATCTTATGAACCGGTTGGATGACAAGTAAGCATTTATGTGAGGTTTCAATGGTAGAAATCATTATTCCCGCTATTTCTTGTGGTGTGGTCCTCCTGAGATTTGAGATTTGGATATGCTTTAATTTTGGGCTCAAACCCTTAAATTATTAATTTACTCTCTTAGATTAGAATATAAGTGGTTGAAAATAATTTCTAAGTTCCATAGGATTAAAAATTCAAGCTGCCAAACACAACCAAAAGAATGCAACACTTAGTTTGAAATTTTGGTATTCAGATCCATACTAAGACTATACTTGGGTGAAATTAGTAATTTGTCCCATGAATTCAAATGCTGTAATCTTCCTGAAATTTCAAAGGTAAATCAGCCAATCAATCATTTTTTCTTTTGTACTCTCATTGGAGAAACAGGTGGCTTCGGGGGTTACATGTTTGGGATGAGCGAGACCATTGCATCTCAAGCAGGAGATGGCAATACCCCTGTAAACGTTAAGAATCCCTCACTGGGTTGGATGATTGGGTTCCTCTTTGTTGTTAGCTTCGTTGGCCTCTTCTCGGTCGTTCCCTTAAGAAAGGTATGCCCGTGGGCCCTGCTCATTTGATTTAACGGTTGTGCTACTTTACTGGCCGACTTCCACTCCCCATCATTACCTCTATAACACATTTCAGCATTGGGTGCTTATCATGATGATGGGCCCACCATTGATTGTGGTCCACCTAAATTGGTAGTGCCATGATGATCAAAGCAGTGGCCACTCCCACAATTAGATGGATTGATCGCTAAAAAATGGATTCATTCTCCTATATTTTTATGCTACATTCACAAGAATATTTTTATTTGATTTTGAGTATAGTTTTCTACGAAAATATTAAAAGACACTCGTCGCTGTCTTCGATGACTACTTGGAGATTAACAGCAAATACGTTCTTTCGTGGAAAACCATATGAAATGCCAAAGAATGAAAATGATCAGAATTCAAAACCTTGGTATTCTTAACATTTTTAGGGGGAGAAATCAATAACCACAGTTTTTAACAGTAGCAAACTCAATTTCCATGGATATCAAATGATTCTCTCAATTCAAACAACCACTTGTAAAAGAAAAATAATAATGAATGATTACACAAGAATCTAAAATTTTCTCCTCCTTTCAGATCATGATCATAGAACATAAGCTGATCTACCCGAGTGGGACTGCAACTGCTCACCTCATCAACAGTTTCCATACTCCACAAGGAGCCAAGCTAGTAAAGTAAGACCGCACCCATTCAACATCCCCTTTTTTTCAGTAATCAAACATGTTCGTTTTTATTTTTGTTTTTGTTGGATCGCCGATTTCCTACTTCGTTTTGTGCAGGAAGCAAGTGTCTGCACTTTTCAAAACCTTCGGTTTTAGTTTCTTCTGGGCCTTCTTCCAGTGGTTCTTCACTGCTGGCGACGATTGTGGTTTTTCTGCCTTCCCTACATTTGGTCTCAAAGCATATGCGCACAAGTAACATCTTCTAGCCCTTCTGCTTGTGGATGAAATTTTCCATGTAACAAGTATACTATTGTTATTATAATGTTCTTGATTTTACATTGATATGAATCTCTCTTCTTTTTTTTTAATGTGCTTTTGGGAATATAATATTTCAATGTTAATGTTCATGTCCTCTTCTTTGTCTACTTCTGACTAATTCTGGTCCTTATGATATCCCCATTTGATTGTTTTAAGCAAATAATCTTGTTAGGGAGTTTCATTCCATTTTAGGTTGGGTTTGGATGCAATTTAACCAAATTACAATTCATTCCACAACATTAATATCTACTATGATAGTGATGCAGGACAATTAATCACTTGGTCTAAAAGCTTGAAGTGATAGAGCATAGCGAATCAATCCCTTTATCTCATAGCCCAGGTCCCACATCCTATGGATTAGGACCTCTGCCAAACCCCCCTCGTGGGCCACACCTCACATGGGTTCTATTCACACGAGCCACCCACTTCACACGGGTGGGGCCCACCTCACACAGGCCGCCCACCCCGAGTATGCCTCTGCATTCCACAAGCCACCCTACTCGAGCCCGGTGTGAAAATATTCCTGCATTAGACAGTTTTTGTGATTTCCTCTTGATTAAACTGAAATGCTGCATTTCATTCCACTTTGTGCATCCAAATGCGACCTTTAAGCAGATTAATTGTACTCTCACATTAATTCCTTGGCATTTTTATTTTATTTTTATAACTGAAAAGCTTTCTATTGAGAACAACCATTACATCGCAGTGCCTTCGGGCGACCCTGGGACAAAAACAGGGGCGCCTATTCCTCAGCATCTACTAACACTTGAATTCCTTGTAAAACATCGATTCGATTTATATTGTGATATGCTCTTGATTAAACTGAATGTTTGCAATTCACTTCACTTGTCCGTCCAAACAGGAACATCACACATCTAGGATAAACCTCAAAAATTACAATAGATTCTCTCACTGAGATTGCATTTACCACGACCCCTTTTGGTGTCTTTCTAAGCGATCCGTGATTTCTGCAGATTCTACTTCGATTTCTCTGCTACTTATGTTGGTGTTGGGATGATTTGCCCTTATATAGTCAACGTATCTTTGCTTGCTGGGGCTATTCTTTCATGGGGTATTATGTGGCCTCTCATAGAGGCTAAGAAGGGTGATTGGTTCAGTGCAAAACTCAGCCCCAGCAGTCTCCATGGTCTACAAGGATACAAGGTACCCAACAGAATTTCTCTCTTTTCTGGAATTTAGTTTTTCTTTCGTTTTTCTGGAAATTGGTTTTTCATCATAAGCTTGAAATTTGCTTGGGCATGTTTGGATTGGTGAAACCAAAACGTAAATGGAATAGAGTTTTTCACAGGTCTCTAACACTCATCTCTTCATTTTTTTTATAACAGGTCTTCATCTCCATTGCTGTGATTTTGGGCGATGGCCTCCTTCACTTCTCTGTTGTCCTTTTTAAAACCATCCGTGGCATCTGTGCAAAGAGGACGAGGAAAGATTCTTCAGCTATTCTTCCAGATGCAGTCACCTCATCTCCTGATGACTCTTCCTACATTAGCTATGACGACCAACGTCGCACTGAGCTCTTCCTAAAAGACCAGATTCCCAACACCTACGCCTTCATTGGCTATGTCATCCTTGCCATTATTTCCATCATTACAGTCCCACACATCTTCCCCCAGCTGAAATGGTACCATGTCTTGGTCACATACATCATCGCGCCGGTCATGGCCTTTTGCAACTCTTATGGGTGCGGCCTTACAGACTGGTCGCTCGCTTCCAGCTATGGGAAGCTTGCAATCTTCATCTTTGGCGCATGGATTGGCATGAACAACGGTGGAGTCCTCGCAGGCCTTGCATCGTGCGGTGTCATGATGAGCATTGTTTCCACTGCATCTGATCTAATGCAGGACTTCAAGACCGGCTACCTGACGCTTGCATCGCCGCGCTCCATGTTCATCAGCCAAGTCATTGGAACTGCCATGGGATGTGTCATTGCACCATGTGTATTCTGGATCTTTTACAAGGCCTTCCCTCTTGGAGTGGATGGCAGCGATTACCCGGCCCCATACGCGACCGTCTACCGTGGCATTGCTCTTCTTGGGGTCGAGGGCGCCTCTTCCCTCCCCAAGAATTGCCTCACCCTCTGCCTGGCCTTCTTCATCGGCGCGTTCTTCCTGAGTGGGGCCCGAGAGGCCGCAAAGCATTACAAACTAAGGGTGTATTATTACATGCCGAGTGTAATGGCAATGGCCATTCCTTTCTACTTGGGCAGCTATTTCGCGATCGACATGTGCTTGGGGAGCTTGATTTTGTTCATCTGGGAGAAGAGCAACAAGAAGCATGCTGATGCGTTTGCACCGGCAGTGGCGTCGGGCATGATCTGCGGTGACGGGATTTGGTCGCTGCCAGCTTCGATCCTTGCACTGGCTAAGGTGAAGCCACCCATTTGCATGAAGTTCCTGTCGAGGTCTACCAATGCTAAGGTGGATGGTTTCTTGAGTGGCTGAGTTGCTGCAATGAGTTGGAGATGGGCTTGGTTAATTAGCCGGGGTCTGTGTATATAGCGGTATACGGTGGTGTTTTTAATTTCTTGGGATTTTATTCTATATATGGTTTTGGCTTGATGGGGGTGTAGGCAGAGAGACCTTTGGAAAAGTGTGATATTCTACTAGATTTGGATGCTTAAGCAGACATTAAAGACTGAATTTATCTCTACTAAACCACTTTTGCCTATGAAAAATTAGTTCCAGGAGAGCCGTGGATTTTAAGATTTTATGTGATGCTAAATGAGATTTTTTAGTAGGCCACTCCCACTTCTCTGTTTCGCATCTAGCTTGCTAGATAAGCCCACTCGACAAACGCTTGGTGGGTCCCACTGTGATGACTGAGTGATATGCAACGATGTGAGGTGACGTATAAGTTGAAATAGAGGTACTGGAGAGACCATTCTCAGATATGTGCCATTCTCAGATGAAGTGTCATATTATCTTTGATGTGATATATTTGAGTCAAGTTGCCGGATAAAACTTAGAATCTACCGTCAGCTAAATACCGTACGATCATTTGTGAGTTGAGGAATCGAAAGAGTACCTGAGTGACTCTTGCGGTTAGCATGTGGTGAAAATTTTCAAACGTCTCAATGACAGAAAGTGAAGTTCCTTTCTGTCCCGCACAACATGTGGTCTCGACTTTATATTTAAAATTTTTTAAATAATAAGCTTCACCTATTAGTGAAGTTTTTAACGAAGGGCGCTTATTCTTTAAAATGATATGGCAAAATGGGTGAATGGTGTGAAGAAAACACATGCACAGAGGCCCCTCAGTGTCTCAGCCTTGGCCGAGCTCGCTACAGGCAAGGGTAGTGCCACGTCTGCATCCTGCTTAATAGGTGCAGCTAGGGTTGTCAATGGGCCGCGTAGGGCCGGCCATTTCTGTTCAGGCCCCGCCTGCAATTCTGAACCTATCAGAAATCCAGCCCGTGACGGGCTGAAATAGTTCAGCCCGGGTCTGACCCGGGATATTTAGACAAAACCCGACTTGAGTCCGTCAAAACCCAAGCCCCGAATATTTATGTGGATAAATGATTCTTTAGTGTGATTTTATTTTTTTTTGGGCTAACTTGTTAGTACACACCTATGTCAGTACACACATTCCATGTTAGCCACACAGTCTAGGGATCAATACTAAGACCTCAAGTGTTGAAATGAGGTATCTCCACTCGGTCTGCCAGTTGAGCTATTGGATCTGGGTGTTCTTTCGTATGCCTCATGTCTACCAGAAGAGAGGAAAAAAATTAAATTTAGAAAAGAAATATTAGACTGGGCTGGTTTTTGAGTTTTTGGGATGATAAGCTTGATTCAGGCCTGAATTACAATCGAGCTCCTGATTTAAGCCCGAGCTTGACCCTCGGATCTGATACGCCACCTTGAACATGGCCCAATGTAGGCCAAGCCAGATGGCCCGTTAGGACTTCCGGCCCATTGACAGCTCTAGGTGCAGCCAGGATCATTACCTGGCATAAACATCAGGCACAGGAAGTTCCCGCAGTCCGAAGCGTTGTGTGGGGCCACAGTGATGCCGGTGACAAATCCAGTCTGTCCATCGGTTTTTCAAGACCGCAATAGGATAGAAATCTAAAAATAGCAGGTCCCAAACTCATGCGGGCTATACCACACGAAACATCAGGGATTGAACGGCCACCAATGGAATCTGTGGGGGCCATAGAAGTTTTGTATCAAGGATGATATTTGTGCCTACAGTTATTCTGAGTTGTAATTGTTGATGCTAAAAACTTGTTCACTCTCCTCGAGCCACCGGACCTTTACATACCTGCATGAGAAGAGACAAAAGAGACCCTGGCTAAAGCAAGGACCCTCAAATGCCAAAGTAAGGCTAGGAATCCTGATCTAAGTAATGGTGATGGGTTTTGGGTGAGAAAATTTGTGTACCTTTTTATGTCGATGGCCCGCCTTACTTATAGTGTTCGTGGGACAGGGTGGCCCGCCATCTCAGGCACGATCTTAGCCATTCAGGTGAGATGTGCATGAGTGATAGATGTTGATAGTTATCCTGTAATCATGTGGTGGACGGTCACGTGTGAGTGATGGATACTAACGATTACTCTGAATTCGAGCTTATCTGTAGAAGATCATCCACTGAACTAAGGAAGGAGGATGTCATGGCCGTTCAATCCACAGCATGAATGAACGGTCCTGATCGTTGGCCAATCAGCATGTGGTCCCAACGTGGGCGGGGGCACAAGCACAATCCTGATTCACGACAGATGCAAAACGAAATCAAATAAGTTTTTTCCTACCGTACGCCTCACGTTTAAGCCAACAACCTTATCATGCCCATCCAAACTTAGCCCCCGATGTACGGGCAACTTTTCACTGGACCAAAATACCCCTGTCATTCCTTTCGAAAGTGGATTGGCTAGTGTGCGAAGATGAGCGCTAATGCTACTTAAACTCTGAGTTGTACGAACGATTCAAAAGACATCAAAGATGCATGAACCCCACAGTTACGTATTTATTATATCCACAACGTTCATCCACATTTCGAGGTCATTTTAGAGCATTATCCAAAAAAAGAATCATATCCAAAGATCAACTGGACCACACCACAAATAGCAACAGGGATATTGATTTTCACAGTTAAAAATTTCGTAGAGCCCACCATTACATTTATTTTCCATACAATCTATTCATAAGGTCACAAAGACCTGGATGAAGAGGAAAAATAAATTTCATATTGATCCAAAACTTCTATGACTCCTAAAAGGGTTTTAATGGTAAACATTCAATACCCCGTTACTTTTTACAGTGTGGTCCACTTGATAGTTAGATCTGTCTTATTTTTCATCTCAAGCTTAATACGAGCTCGCCAAATGGATGGATGGTTTGGATATAACACATACCTCATGATAAGACCCATGGAACCTGCTGACGTTAATACACCTGTACACTAATCAATCCGCTTCCTGTTTCATGGGTGGCACTATCGCCAGTCCGACAATAGTGCCACGGTGCACTGTCCAATGGGCGGTAGTGCCGCAGTCCAGCGGTTGTGCTGCCGGATTAATATTTATTTATTTTTCTTGTAACAAGGAAAAAAATTTTCCCCCACATTTTTCTCCAATGCATGTTTATGTAAATATGTATATATAAACATATAAAAATATTTTTCTCTCTTTTTATTCATTTAACAAGCATATCTCTCAAAGCAGAATGAGTTACTTAACGTATCATATATGATTTTGGGTAGGAGAAGTTACTTTAGCCAACCAACTTGGTTATTTTCTAAGATTCCATTAGGTTGATGGTTGAAAATCCATTTTATTTTTATTTTTACTACTTATAGTAAGTTTTAGCTTGATTATAACTTTTCATCCTTTGAACTTTAGGAGTTGTATCCAACATGAAAAGTGCTTTAAAAAAATTAGAAGAATAATGTAATGCCCTGAAAATTAGGGGTTGAGCATAAACTCCACTCCCGAGTTTCAGAACATCACTTATGCAACATTTTCAATGATGGATGAATGTCGGCTGTATGAGTGCGTAAAACATGAAGTGGATTAAGCCAAAACAGTAAAACATAATCCAGGGACAATTGTAATACGCTAGCGGAAGACTGAAATGAATATCTAAACCAGTATAAGTCCCCAAAATATGTCTGCAATGCCAGGTCAATAATTACAAGTGTTTTGTCAAAAATACAAAATGTCAAAATAATGTAATAGTCCTCTACATGCATAATCCCTAAAGCCCCGTCGATCCGGACTCGACTCATGCGAATCCGTCCGAAAACTGCATGAAAGAGAATGCCTCCTCGTTATCCTTGCAGTCCGGCTCCACTTCGCAAGCATTGCCATCATCTGAAACTAAAAAAATAAGGACTGATTGGTGTTGCAAACACGGTCTCGTAACGTGGGAGTGAGTGATCAACTCAGTAGAGCTATACAGTAAAGGTTAACATGTTATCAATTCAATCAACTAGTAATGATAAAGCAGTACAATTAAACATGACTTAGATACTCTTATTAATGCAAAAATGATATGAGGGAATGATGCATACCCTCACCACAAACTCCCTCTTGCAACAACGTCTAACGATCGCGACATGAATGACTACCACTGTGCTCTCACACCAACGCCAATGGCACATGCAGTGCGATGTCATGAGTATGATTACCAAATTCTTATTAGTCCTTTTCATACAGCAGGATTGGAAAGCTAAGACACCTCCCTTATATCAATTCCCAAGCATTGATCCATTCTAGGGTCGTTAGTCCTAGGAAATCTCATACGATGTTACGCTTCTAGATCGTTGTAAAGGGCTCGTCACCAATCAATACAGGTCTAGTTATATCCTAAATATTGCAACAAGACTCGTCGTCCTTATGCAGTGTCAGGATATACTCGAGGTCACTACAGAGAGCTCGTCACCAATCAATGTAAGCCGACAACACGAATACTACCATGTCCGGCTCATGAGTCTTAGGGGATCACGGTACCAAGGTTAATGGGATCTTCACTAGTAAGTTCGGTGCCTTAGATTCAAACAGTAGCGACCAAACATGGTGAACATACATCGGTCAATCGGGTTAGTTGATAAGCTCAACTAGGCCATGCACACGTTGAGTTGATCGACATGGAATGCATAAGCACTCCGTGTGACCTAACCATTGTCGAACATCCCAAGCACGACTCGGATTCACCGAACACATCCTTCGTGGCATAAATAACCTCAACCACTAGTTTAAGGGCTGTTACCGATTACCTGGACTATGTCATAACCCCAAACACATTCAATTACGACATGTTATCCGATGATATAGTCAAAGCAGTAAATGGATCATATTTCAAATTATATAATCAAAGCTCCGATATTGTCCGCTTTAGGGCTGTCAGGGCTGTTGCACGGAATCATTACACCACTCCCCCATCACCCTTCACGGCTTTGTTACTGTATGTTATGGAATATAACTTAAACATGAATCCACACATATGCAATATCAAATACATGGAGGAAATCATACACATAGACAAGATAGTTGAGAAGCATATCTCAACATGCATATAGGTACACCTTACTAACTACTAACTCATTCAAACATTTTTACAAACACTTAGTCGACACATTACATCATACATATTATGTATTAATTAGCATACGTATTAGGGCAAATCCTTTCGTCAAAGGGTTGTCACCCATACAACAATCATATATCCACGATAGTTTGTCATGGTGAGCACGAAAGCGAATTCTATACTCATTCAGTCATTTTCACAAATACTTAGACAACACAATATAACATACGCAACGTATGTTGATAAAACATGTATTAGGCTAATCCATTTACCCAGAAGTTGATACACATGCATCTAGTATACATAGACAACAATTAATCATGGCAAGCACAAATTCGAATTTCAAACATATACGGCATTTTCTACAAATACGAGGAATACAATATATTCAACATAGTTAACGTATAACTGAAAAACGAAACGGACAATACTTTATACATGTGAAATATCATCCACGTTAGGTATAAATCATTATTTGACATTGAAAGTCTTGAAAACCATAACCTAAACGTATATAGTCCACACCTTAAACTAGAAAACTCGTAATAGATATGATTCAGACGATAAGTCTTCATCAACGGCGGATAGGCTACCTAAGGCATGAAACAGGTTAGCTAAAACATTACATAAACTATTTTAAGCTGGAAACAGGTTAGGGTTTAATTAACTTACCCAAGAATGGAATTAGAATCGCCGGATTAACGATTCAGAGACGATGGATCTGATGTGTAGAAGAACTGGGAAGAATCCCAAGAAGGAACAACAAGTTCTCTCTTCCTTTCTCTCTATTTTCTCTCTCTTGGATTGGCTAGGGTTTAGAATTCGTATGGAATTTGAGAATGAAGGGTTAAGGCCTTTTTATAAGCCTAAAATCGACGGAAATAGCCCTAAAGCCAAGGTATACTTTGGTTATAACCAAATAAGGTCTGTTCCAATCCAACGGAGCTTTTCTGGAGGTCCTCTTACTGAATGCGGTCGGACTTAAGCTTACTAATATAGGAACTTAAGCAAGTTAAGTTTTCAGTCCGATCGGGTTCCCAGATCGTCCGTGACCGACCAGTTTCAGTTTAATGGTCACCGAAACTCGATCAGGGCCATAAGTACTTTGACATGTGTGGGCCACCTTCCTTGATCCGAGAGTGAATTTGGGTAAAAGACCAACGGTCAGAACGCTTAGAAAAAGTGGGCAAGCGACACGACCCAGATTACTTAAATTCCTATTTAATTTCTTAAAATTCTTCACTTTCTCACACTCTTCACTCCGGACTCAAGCAAATCGTCTCAGGACCTCATCTGTACTTGATTTTCGAGGTGATAGTCAAGTCCAACTAGACTGTCATAATCGTCTAAGTTTGTCACTATCGGACTTTCCACGTGCAATCCAGGTCCGATACGAAGTTTCAAAATGCTCCCGAGAGCAACTAGGTTTAGAGATTGATCCTAGATTTTTAGGTAATGTATTGTTAACAATTCTAAAGGTTTTGGGTCTTACAGATTGTATTTAAAGTGATTGGTGCTAATTTCACAGGTAATCTAGTTTAGCGCTAGTTAAGTTACATTAAATTTCTAAAGAATTTAGTTTTAAATGATTTCTTTGGCTTTGAAATTGAGTTATGAGAAGTTATTAAGGTGTTATGGTTGACCCATTGCCTAAGGACGTCTAACTCCAGGTTGGCAAAAATCCGGGGTGTTACAAATAAAGTGGTTAAGTCATATAGAAGGGTGAATTTCATTCACTTCGCGGTCAATTTCAATCAGTTTGCGGTGAATTTCATTCACTTTATTCACTTCGTGGTCAATTTCATTTACTTCGCAGTCAACTTCATTCATTTCATGGTGAATTTCATTAACTACGCAGTCAATTTCATTCACTTCATTTACTCCGCGGTCAATTTCATTCACTTCGCAGTCAATTTTTTTTACTTCGAGGCCAATTTCATTTACTTCGTGGTCAATTTCAATGGCTACGGTTATAATCCATAGCCATAGGGAACCCAACTTTCCTTCAGCATTGACATTTCTAATAAACCAGTGGCAATTTTGGTTCAACAAGGGTGTGTTTGGGCAGTGGGATTAGAAGGGATTAGGTGGGATGGGATTCATCTGGTCCTGTGCCAATACCAGTCCATGTTTGGGAAGAATGGAAAAGCTTGGAATTAGATTAGATGGAATTGCATTGGGTCCCATGCTAATTTCACTCAATTTTAGCAAGTTGTGTATGTCCCACCATGACATGTGGGCTATATCCACAGTCCACCCATTTTTCAAGATTATTTTAGAGCATGGGCCAAAAAATCAGGTAAATCTAAAGCTTAAATGGACACCACCATAGAAAGCAACGGGGATTGAATACTTACCGTTGAAAACTTCTTTGGAGCCACGTAAGTTTTGGATCTACCTCATTTTTAGGCCCATGCCATAAAATGAGGTTACAAAATAAATGAACAATTTCGATATAATACATGTATGTAATTCTCATTAATTTCAAATGATGGTGGGTATAATCATTCAATATACCACATTATTACCAACAAAGCACGGAATTAATCTTATCCTATGGCAAAGGGACAATCCATGCCATGGGTAATAAATATATATTTTTAAACCCATCCCACCTAATCCCTTCTAATCGCACCGCCCAAACACGCCCTAAATGTGTATCCATACAGCAGGGGAGTAGTAAGAGAAGGTAAGTTTAGAAGGATTTAATAAGATACCTGCTTAAAAGTGAGGTGTACGGTAAAAAAAATCTCAAATCAAATTCCGTTATCTTGACCTGGATCGAAGCGGATTGCTTGTGCCCCGGGCAGCCGTTGTCGGAAGCTGTGTGAGCCCATAGAGATTCCCATGAAAAATCCACTTCGTTCATCAGTTTTGCAAGACCACGATACGGCAGCAAGCTAAAAATCAGACAGATACAGAACTTGTGTGGACAACACACGAAAAATGTGGATTGAACGTCCACCATTGGAAACTTTGTGGAGGCAAAAGAAGTTCGTCTCAGGATAACATCTGTGCCTAATGTTTATCTGAGTGGTAGTAATCAGGTGAACGGTTTGGATAGCAGATAAACATCATGGTCAGCTCCAGGAAGATTTCAATCGGTGGACATTTCCGTTTCCACAGTCTCATCTCGTGTGGCCCACCTGATTATTGGATCTTCTTGATTTTTATCCGACTTTTATATCGTTTCCTTGCAAAACTGATGGATGTAGTGGATTTTTCACAGGATTCTATTCGCGGCCCATATAGCTACCGACAACAGATGCACAACAAATGGTGTGTTTATGGGGCAAAGTTATGTAGGCCCCACCGTTATGTATGTGATACATCCAAACCGTCCAACCATTTTTTTTCAGATCATTTTAAGGCAAGAACCAAAAATAGGCAGAATATAAAGCTCAACTGGACCACACCACGGAAAACTGTGGGGATTGAATGCTTACCTTTGAAAACTTCTGGGGGCCATAAAAGTTTTGGATCAAACTTATATTTTAATTTTCCCTTCGTCTAGATACGGGTGAAATTATGAACGGTTTGGATAGAAAAAAAACATACATCATGATGGGCCCTAGGATGGTTTCAACGGTGTGCATCTCCGTTCCCACTTGTTTCTGCGTTGTGGTCCATTGACTTTGGATATGCCTCATTTTTTTTGTTTCTTTTCCTATAATGATCTGAAAAAATGGATGGACGGTGTAGTTATAACACATACATCACGGTGAGGCTATAGAACTCTGCCACGTCAACACACCACCGAGGTCGGTACTGTGTGCTACACCACCCAATCCGAGTCCGTTTTCTTGCATGACACGAAAATGACATAAAAGACGGACATCGAAGACGATCCGAGGAGGAGAGCTCACGTTCCAAAGAAGCAGCACCGAAGGGAAAAAAAAATAAAAATAAAGGTAAGAACCCCTTTCCTCATTTGAGATTTGTCGTATTATTACATGAACTCGAGTGCGTTTTCTCGTCATTCTGTATGATTCATTTGTAATTCCAACTACTTTCTCCGGATCTCGAAACCATCTTTTTTTATGCGCAATCTCGAAACATCATTTCTCTATCTCTCAACACACATTAGTCGTTCGACGAAATTCCTCAAAGTTTTTTTTTTTTTCGAAGTCCACTATCATTTTAAATGTATGTAACAACCGATGCATTAAGACTATGACGAGTTGCACGAGTCAACGAATTTGCTTAGGCTGTGTTTGGATGCTCTATGACATTTGACAAATCAGAGAAAATTGTAATATACTTGTAATTTCTCTTATTTTTTGAATGTACATCATTGGGTATTTATACAAAGATGGTGCAATGAACTTGGACGGTGGGAGATAAAATTCCATGATTTTGGGGATTAATTAGAATTAATCAATTAGCTGGATGTATCAATTTGTAGGATTCCTAATACTCCCGCTCAAGTTGGTGTGTGAATATTAAGAACACCCAACTTGCGGATAAGATGATGAAATTGTGAAGCAACAATGTGCTCGGTAAATATATCAGCAGGCCGTTTGACGCAACCAAATGGCCACGCGTGCCGATTGATCAAGATTTGATGAAAGGGCTTGCATCTCACGCTTCGCACGTATGTACAAGAAAAGGACCACCTACCTTTCTTAGCCCATCACCACTTTCCATTTTTTTTCAAATCTCTAAATTAGGAAATCTGCTCTTTCTTTCATATCTTTAAGTTTTAGGCAGGGAATAATTTTAAATATTTTCTTATCTAAAGTATCTTCTTATTTTAGGCATTTTCTTAATTATAGAATGCTTTGTTACTTAGGTGCTTTCCTATTTCATAGATTTTTAGATTTCATATCTTTGTAAAGTTGATTATAAATAGGACCTATGCCCTATGGAATAAGACAACTTGATCAACATTCTCTTCATGAAATTTTCTTCTTTTCTCTATGGTGGCTGTTGAAGGGAGGGAAAGTGATCTCTAGTTCTAGACTAGAGGACTGTTGAGCTTGCTCACAGTCTTGCATTTGTGATCTCTAGCATCCGGCTAGAGGATTGTTGGATCTTTTCCACAATCTCTTTATTTTCTTATTGATTTATTTGCTTTCCCTTTCGGGTTTACCTCACTGTTGATCAGTTGGAATATGAATGTTATAGATTAAACCCGAATGGATCTAATGCAGGGGCATTTTCACACAAGGTTCGAGTGGGGTGGCCTATGGGATGCAGGGGTACACTCGGGGCGGGCGACCCGTGTGAGGTGGGTGGCTCACGTGAGGTGGGGCCCATGAGGGGATGTGGGGCGTGGCTTATGAGATAAATGGATTGATTCGCCATTCTCTATCAGTTTGAGCTTTTAGAGCGAGTGGTTATTGTCCTGCGTCAAATTGGTATCAAAGCAGGAGGTCTCGTGTTCAAGACTCCTCACTGGGGGTGATTAATGCAGGAGCATTTTCACACTGGGCTCAAGTGGGGTGGCTCGATATTCAGCTTCGGCATAAGAACATGAGACCGTGGACTGCTTCTTAGACTTCCACGAAATGGGAGAGGCGCCCAACATGATGCAATAACCTGTAATTAAACGGCGACTAACTTAGAATGTTCACCGGATAGACAATATCCGGTCATGTAATTGTGAGATATATAAGGCGACCAATGAGACGATGATAACTGGTTGGATCCTGCTAATATGCTTCTAGTGGCATTTATGAGCTTCAAGTTTTGTTTTATTGGAAAAGTGGTCGGGCAAGCTCTAAGAAAACCACGATCTTCAAGAATCTCTAAGGTGTACTTTCTTTGGAAAAGAACGATGCCCTGTTTGGAGCGATCAACTTCAATTCCTTCAAAAAAAAAAAAAAGAAGACCAATGTCTTTAATTTTGAACCGATCATGCTAGGGATAGTTTTGTTAAAATTCACAAGACAGGGTGGTTATTGTAATAATTGAAACTTCTTGGAGCTATAAAAGAATGTGGGTGTGTGACTCTCTCCCTCATTGGATTTTTGTGGAAAAAAAAAAAAGGTTTGCTCCTTTTTTTTTTTCTTCTTCCATCTTCATGAGATTTGAAGATACTTCCATATAATTTGGAAGGGAGATTGGTGTAAGGCTAATCTTCATCAACGAAAGTACGAGGTATTCATCTATCCCCACATCATCATCCATTTTCACTCCATCATGGTATTGTCTTCAAAGTTCTTTGATTCTCCTATCTCAAATTTTTATCTTCTCCTAAGCCTTACTTTCCCATACCCATCCACAATCCAAACCCTAAAATACCTAAACCCATCCAACCAAGCCACACGTATGACCGTACAACCACATGCGTGAACTCCTCGGGTTGGCCGTACAGCCATACCTTGCCCCTTTGGGTTTCCCATCACCCTTAGATCAAAACCCTCTTCTTCCATTCTCAAAACCCTAGCCTTAAACCTAAAATCCATAACTTTCTTACTTTCCCAAAGTACCCAAACCCTAACCTTTCCCATTCTTCAATTCACCCAAAATCCTTACACCCCTCATATCCCAAACCCTAATTCCCACATCCTAACGTATAAATCCTTTAATCCCGTCATCCAATTTGATGCCATGAACCCTAATTCCTATATTTCCCCATTTCTCCTAACCCTAATTTTACTATGGGTTCAATTAGGTCTTTTACTTTGATATAAACTTGACCCTATGCTAATTGGATGTCCTTACATCCATTAGATCCTGGTTTCCTTTTATTTAATGATCTTGTGTGGCGATGTTGGTAACCTAGGCTAGGATTATGCATGATCTTCTTTTGGTTTTCATGATATTTGTGATGACTATGGCAAGTTTTGTGTTTTTTATTAATTATTTTAATTTTGCTACTTGATCTCACATTATGTTTGGTTCATGCATCGGTCCTACATCACCTACTCATTGTTGTTATCTCTGCCCACTTACTGTAAAAGGGTCCTCTAAAAAATACCTTGTTGGGATTCTTTCGAGAATACAAAACCATGAAAGCTTGGTTTCATTGTTTTGATGAGTTTATAGAGATTTCCTCTGGGGTATCTTGTTTCCCTTTGTCGCTATGTTCTAAACTTCTAATATTGTTATCTTTTCTCTAGCTATGAAGGGGCACTTCGCTCTTTGCTTGTTATGGGGTCTTCTCACCTCCATTGTAATCAGTGCCTTTTCAAAATGAAGTTTGGTTCTATAAAAAATTGTTTCCCCTTCAAATCCAATGTTTTGGCTGTATCAGTAGGTTGTCCATTGCACACTATGCAAATATGTTATTTAATGATGAAACTGTCATGATATAGGGAAAACAAATCTCCTTGAACGGAGTATATATTTGGTCATTGATGATCATGGGCCTTGAATTTGTACAAGGTCCATGTTTCACTGATCTAGACTGGTGATCTGATAGGCCCCAGGACACATGGCCCATGCCTAGAATAACTTCTAGACTGGAAGATCCTAAGCATCTAATCTTTGGCTGTCCTATTGCATGCGGACGAATGCTGTATTTTATTTATTATTATTATTATTATTTTGTCATAATCATCTGTTTGCAGCCCATAGATCGAATGGCAGTATTGCCCAATTTTATAGATTTCTTGGTCATATGCACCCACATGGATCTCATCAAGCTCACACTTTGGATCATGGAGCAATTAGCCCAACTTGTTCAAACTCAATGCCAGATGAGGTGAGAATGCCATATGCATCCTCTAGTTTACCCATCAAGTGAACAGTTGGATCATTGAACCATAGACCCCACTTGTGCAGACTTGCATAAGATCTTTAAGGTAGCACATGCGTTGGTACGGCTGGAATAATTTTCAATCATGAGAGTTGCTTCGCTTATCTAAGTTGAACCGGACTTGAAATCTCCAGTTCCTCATTGAGTTGACATACTTTGATGATTGACTTGAAATCTCCAGTTCCTCATTGAGTTGACATACTTTGATGATTTGCAAGATCTGACTACTGAATGCTTGGTGAGATCTCCAACTAATTAAACTTTTGCTCCCTTGTTTGTAGTTTTAAGTTTTAGACATGGCTAAAGCATCAATAGATGTTCCTCCCAAGGGCGGATTCAATTTTGATCTATGTCGCAGAAATGATATGCTTTTGAAGAAAGGTGTTCAGCCTCCATCTTTCCGAAAGACTGGAACCACTATTGTTGGTTTAGTTTTTCAGGTAAGTAAAAAATGCAATTCTAGTCTTTCTGCAAAGTACTACACTAGTTAGATAGGAGAGCATGTATGCATTCCTTTTGAGAAACATGAAGTGAATGCATGCCTGGAGTCTGTACTTGTGTTAGATCTATGTTGCTCAATATGCAGGCACCACTATATAGATGCCTTGGCTTAAAATCAGGCTGATCTGCTTAGCTGGTGCACTACACTGGTACATTGAATGCAGACAGCTGGTCAAAATTTTAAATGTGCATTTCTTTTCTGCATGTGCGGCCTACTAGATGAGTGGATTAGCTTGATGTTTTGGGCCAAGTCATCTAACCATGTAGACCACCTCAAGGTGACTTTTGTCACACCCATATGTGCCACATTGTATGGGTGAGCCACAAGTCCCTTGGATAGTTGAATTGCACTCGTCCATTTGCAGGCTCTTTCCTTTTATTTGTTTGAAGTACTTTTTGAAAAGGAAACAAATTCATCAAGAGTAGAAAATGCTCAACTATTGAAGGACTACATGGGTCTACTAATCTTGAGTTTATCCACAAGTTTAGGTTGCATCAGTTCACAACTGAATTGTGTGGTGAAGACCAAGTAAAATTGTAATAACCCTCAAGTGCTTTTTTGTTTAATTTTTTATGGACAAGTAAAATTTAGTAATAAAAAAACATATGAAGAAGAAGAAGAAAACGATATGCCGTGTACAGTAAGGGGAAAGAATCCCCCACAGGCCACAGAGAGTGAAGGGTGCAACACCTATGCTATCACTAAAAACTCTTCCTTTAGACCACCTCTTTAATCTCATCATAGAAAAATCTAGCCTCCATTGCCCCATCCTCTCTGTTGCGATTGAATCTTGAAAGCATCCAGGGCACCTAACAGTTGGAGAGGTTTCGAACTGGACTTTGAATTGATTTCCACCACCATATCCAATGCCTTGGCTAGCCCAGAAACTGCGGCCTGCATAGGAATTCCATTCTAATCAGGAAGAACACTTGCTATGCCATATCAGTAGATTTTAGAGGTTTGGAAGGGAAAGGAAGAAGAAGAGAGAAGAAGAGAAGAAAGGAAGAAGAGGAAAAGAGAGTTTAAGAGAAAAGTGCTTGTTGTGTCTTAGAGTACACAAAACCCTAACACGTACTTTTATTATATTGGAAGAGAACACTCTTACATACTCCAGAGGAACACAAAAGATTGTATACCCAACACATTCACACACTAACACTAACATTATATACAGACACTGCATTATCTTTCTATACTCCCCCTCAAGTTGGAGCATAATTGTTGTTGATGCCCAACTTGACAGTAATATGGAGAAGAGCATCTCGACTGAGAGTCTTGGTTAGGACATTAGCTAATTGAGCCCCAGAGCGAATGAAAGGAGTTGCAATTTCCTTATTAGCCATGTTCTCCCAAATGAAGTGACAATCAACCTCAATGTGCTTTGTGCGCTCATGAAACACCGGATTGTTGGCAATGTGAATGGCAACTGATTATCACAGTGTAAAGGAAAGGGATTGAAAGGAGTATAGCCAAGTTCTTGTAAAAGGGTTCAAGCCAAACAAGTTCACATATTGCATGAGCCATCTCCCTAGACTCAACTTCAACAGAAGAGCATGCAACAACGGATTGCTTCTTACTCTTCTAGGTGACAAGATTGTCACCAACGAACATACAATATCTAGATGTAAATCGTTGATCATGTAGACTTCCAACACGTGCAGGATCGAAGTAGCTCGAAAGATGAAGATGATTGTGTTGTTGAAAGATCAAACCCTTACTCGGGGCGGACGTAAGATACCAAGGGATATGATACATAGTTGTCAGATGCGTGGTATGAGGGTATGCATGAATTGACTAAAAATAACCTATGGCATAAGAAAGATCTGGTTGGGTAATAGTGAGAGAAATAAATCAGCCAACCAACCGACAGTAAATCCTTGGATTAGAGAGGCAAGCACCATCATTAAGAGTGAGTTCATAGTAGTATCCATAGGCGTAACAGCAGGCTTGCATCCTAGCATCCTTGTCTCAGAGAGAAGATCAAGATCATATTTTCTTTGAAGTGGCTTCAATCCCCAAGAAGTACCGAAGAGTCCATAGGTCTTAGATCTCAAAACGAGTTTTGAGAAAAGATTCGACATCCATCATTATCTCTGTATCATCTCTAGACAGCACAATGTCATCCACATACACAATTAGAACCATAACTCCTATGGGTCGACGACAAACAAAGAGAGAATGATCCGCTTGGCTGCAAATAAATCCAAAGTCCAGAAGAGAACTGAACTTGTCAAACCAAGCACGTGAAGATTGTTTGAGACCATAAATTGATTTCATTTGGCGACACACAAGGGGTGAATCGTGAGAGCTGTGAGGCATGGAAAAACCCAAGGGTTGATTCATATAGACCTCCTCAACATGATCACCATATAAGAAGTCATTTTTTACATCTAGCTGAATAAGGGCCATGACAAAGTTATGGCCACAAAGATAACCACACAAACATGGTTAGTTTTTCCATTGGAAAGAATGTCTCAAAGTAGTCCACACCATATGTTTGAGTATTCGCAACCAATCTTGCCTTATAACGGTCGAAGGAACCATGTGGACGATATTCCCAGGCATTATTCTTCTCTAGAGCCTGCATTTCTTCCATCATAGCCCTAGTCGAATCAAGGCTACACATGGCATCCTTCAAATTGTGTGGGGTAGCAAAGGAGGATATAGAAGCTGCAAAAGACTAGAAGGAAGGTGAAAGATGGTGGTAGGAAACAAAATTACTAATGGGATGCTTCCTACATGAGTAGGAAGGCTTACGTAAAATGATGAAAAGATCGTCATGAGGATGAGAGTAAGAGCTTATATCTGAATCACCAGCAAGAGTGGATGAAGTGGTAGGTGGGTGATCAGTAGAGGTTTTAGTTCGTCGATGATACACAAGAATATGCTTCAAAACAGATGTGGGAGATGCTACATCATTATCAGGGCAGACAACTGAAAGAAGTATAGGGTTGGTTTCAGACTGTATGACCTCCCCCTGACTAGCAAAAGGATGGCATTGAGATCTCCCTTCAGCAAAAAAGTATGAAATCTCTTCAAGGAAGGTGACATCTGCAGACACATACCTTTACAGGTCAAGGGATCATAACACTTATACCCCTAAGAAAACACACTTTATGGCTCAAAGACTCAACTTATCACTACTCCCATAAAAAATCTGAACAAAGTGTGTATACCCAAAACCTTTAGGGGGTAATAGAAACAGTTTGTTCCGTGGGTGCAAGATTTTAAATGAAGACTTGTGTGACAATATTCGAGATGAAATGCGATTTATCAAGAAAACAGCTATAAGGCATCATCCCAAAATCGTTTGGGAAAATTCATACCAAGTAGGAGGGCACGAGTAACTTCAAGAAGGTGATGGTTCTTTCGCTCCGCTACATCATTTTGTCGAGGGGTGTGTGGACATGTTGTACAGGACAAGATACCACGATCCTACAAGAAAGACAAAAAGTCATTCTACAAATACTCGCCCCCATTATCAGAATGGAAAGCTTTGATGGCATTGAAATTGGTTGTCCACTTCACTGTAAAAGAGCTTAAATATATCAAAAACGTCACCCTTGGATTTTAAGAGATAACCCGGGTCATCCGTGTGCAATCATTAATGAATATAATAAAATATTTGTATAAAAAAAGAGTGATAACTAGAGCAAGACCCCAAACATCCGAGTGGACCTACTCGAATGGCATGGGTTTCCTCTTAGACAAACTAGGAGGAAACATGGTCCAATGATGTTTAGAGAACCCGCAAGTTTCATAGTTCAAATGTTTATATACAAATATGGCAGGAATCAGAAGTTTTAAACTAGACACAGATGGATGCCCTAAATGGCAATACCATTAAGAAACTAACTCCTTTTCTAAGGACAAGGCACAAGATGCTATTGCAGTTACATCATCAAAAAAGTAAATTCCTCCACGTTCACGGCCCCAACCAATGATTCACTTGGTCTGGAGATATTGAATCACTCAATGAGAAGGTAAGAAGGTTATTGAACAATTCAATGATTTAGTAAGAGAGCTAACAGATAATAGATAGAGAGGGAAGCTAGGAACATGCAAAACGGAGGACAAGGATATATTAGGAGAGAGCTTGATGGAAACTAGAGGTGTACACGATTCGAGTCGAGTATTGCCTTGCTCGTGCTCGTGCTCGTGCTCGGTATACTCAGCCCCAGCTCATACTTGGCTTGGCTCGGGCAAGCCCGAGCCGAGTCGAGTACGAGCAGAGTCCGAGCAAATTCCGAGCCGATTTCGAGTAGAGTTTTCGAGTGCCAATTGCCATACGGTTTTTTAGCCTCTAAGCCTGACTTGAACTTAGTTCATCTTCTCTCATCCATAATGAGAGAAGAGAAATGGGAGAAAAATCAGACACTTAGGGTCGTTTGGCACCATGGATTCAGGGAATTTGAGGAGATTTCAAATCCCTTGGTTGTTCGGCATCTCAAAGTAAATGAGGGTTTCAAATTCCCTCAAAGAGTTGTTTGAAATCCACTGTTAGAGCTTAGATTACATCTAAATCAGTCCCAAAATATTGCATTTTTTTAAAAAAATTTGTAAATGTAACTGTCCAAAAAAGGCCCACTGGATGGTGCTTACCGGGCAAGCTGCGGCAGGGACCAGACGACCGGCATCGGAGAGGGCAAGGTCGAGTAGCAGGGACGACCGGCGGCAAAGACAATCTACCACACCGGACGGGCACGGACGAGCGGCAGAGAGGAGCTGCAACATCGGGCGAGCAGGGCAGGGCAGGGCAGAGACGACTGGACGAGCGGCAGGAAGGGGAGAGAGGGAGAGAGAGAGAGAGAGACGTTCGGATGGGCATGGCCGATGGGCGCTGGCATGGCAGGGGGGGGGGGGGGGGGGGGGGTTAGGGTTTTTGAAGTTTGAACGAGCGGGCATGAAATACCCCTAGTCGAGTACCTAGTCAAGTACCGAGTCAAGTACGTTCATGCTCGTGCTCGGCTTGTACTCATTTCGAGTACCTAAATTCTGCTCGTACTCGGCTCTAACTCACTTCGAGCAGAGTTGAGTCGAGTATTTCTGAGTCAAGTCGAGTGACTAAACGAGTATTTTTGACTTGTGTACACCTCTAATGGAACCAGATCTACATACATGAGTTTGGTTTCCATTAGCAATACTAACCGAGTGTGACTGGATAGAAGAGAGATAGGAGCTAAACAAATGGGGCCTACTAGTCATGTGTGAGGTAGCTCTAGAGTCAAAATGACCCAGGAAGTAGGAGGAGAGACCACATGGAGGGAAGTACTTGATTGGTCTATAGTGGCTCTGGAAGTGTTAAGGACCTCACACACATGCAATGCATCAAGGAATCATAGGCCTCACAAGACAAGAATAGAATCACCTGAGGTAGACTTCTCTACTGCAGTCGAATCTGAAGTCTTCTCGGAACTAGTGGAGACACTACCAACCACCAACACACCTGCCCAGGATGGGCGACCAACAAGGTCTGACCAACGATCAATAGAGTGGTTGGTACCCCTACAATGAGTGTAATAGCGAGCTATAAATGCGAAGTCAAATACCGTAAAACCTCTTCTCTCCAAAACAATTCCATGGGAACTCAAGAAACGGTACGGCCGGTCCTCTGTTTGGCTTTACAGCACCCCCAAATCACCTCTTCTCTCCAAAACAACTTCAAATACAATAAAACCAACCCATCATGTGTGGAGAATCCAGAGAAACAACTACTAATTTGAGAGAAGTCAAAGAAAAATCGAGATTTGGGGTTTCTTCGCCGAAAGAGAAAAATGAGTGAAACATACCTCAGATGGTCCTTAAAAATCTCACAAAAATCACCATAATTCTTCTAAAATAGAGATCTATCAAATCATGGTCTTCCCAATTGAAACCGAGCTATCAGTGCGAAGATCGTGGCTCTAATGCCAAGTAGATTTGAGAGTTTTGAAAGGGAAAGGAAGAAGAAGAGAGAAGAAGGGGAGAGGAAGAAGAGGAAAAGATAGTTTGAGAGGATGAGAACACTCTTACATACTCCAGAGGAACACAAAAGACTGTACCCAACACACCCACACACTAACACTAACATTATATACATACAATAACATCCTGAATTCTCCAAGAAATAACAATCAATAATAAGCTTCCACGAGTGAATCTGGTAAGTTGTCTCTGTTGTCTTTCCTGGTGCAAACCTGTTCCAATCAAAGTATACATGCATTGGCTCGGCAATGGGCAGGCCTGGGGTTGTTTCAAACCGGATTATGAACTGGTCAAGCCAGGCCTATTCAAAATATTGATTTTCCTAGGCCCAGGCCCAGTGCATTGCCAGCCCTATGCAGTATGCACACATTGCAAGTAGAAAAGTGGACCCCCACAATCCATTGAATCATTAAATCAGTCCAATTATGTGGTCCGAACTGTCTGTATCTTGTGGTCCATTTAACTGACTATACAGTCCAGATTTAGAGGCCTGTACGTTAGGCCACTTGGCTAAACATGTGTGAAGATTTTTTATTATTATTATTTTTTTTTAATTCTTTGTTTCTGAATTCTCTTTAGTTACTTGATTAGCAGGTTATCCTTAGTAAGCTTGCTTAGTAGCTGAACTAGTTTTTTGAAGTTTAGAAACTATGTAAAACACTCTCTATATAGAATGAGTTATGGAGATTTTATCATGATGCAATTGAGTCGAAAATTCAGCTTCCTCTCAAATTCTTTTCTAGAGATTAGAAGCGAACCTTGGTGAGTGAGATTATCTCTCTACAATGGTGGTGAAATTATCCACTCATTTTATCCCTTTTGACATCATCCAACAGAAACAACCATTTCCTCCATGACTGTTGGCTTTCAGTTATGGTGGAAATGATCGTTTCACTAGACATGAATCTCTCCACTAGTCTATGTCATTGGTGAAGGTCGAATAATGGAGCATCGGAGGTTCTGACCAATAGAGCAATCTGGATCTGTTTGTATTTAGTTCCTGCACACACATTGGTTAATCCAGTATTGTATGATGTCGGCTCTTGGATTGGGAAGGTTTTTGAGATTGACAAGTTATCTTTGGAGAAGTTGTTCCTACTGTTTGCAATATCGAGAATCCTCCCTATGCCCGAAATGGTGGTTGGGAAGGTGATTGACTGGGAATTAAGTGGTCTTTCTTTTCTGATCGTTGTCGACTTCAAATCTATTGGTTTTAGATGTAGCCAGAACTCTTCCTTTGAGCATCCTTTGGTGCTTAATACTTCATTGGTAGCTCCCACCTTTGCTGCAATGGAGGTTGGCAGTACTGTTGCGCCTCTCAGATGGGGATTACCAGAGGTAGGGTGTCTAGCGGACTTGGGAGTTATTGGGCTTCTGTGTAGTTGCCTACGTGCCCACAATTGAGTCATGTTACAGAGATGCCAGGTGGCAACTCAAACCTCCTGGAGAGTAGTTGGTTGAACCCATGTGGCAACCATCATGTGGTGAGAGATGCCAAGCTAGCTAGCAATTTGAAGAGGGGCTAAATCAGCTGCATGCATGATTGTCGGAGTGGATGTCATCAACGCATCACAGTGGGGTCCACCACAAAAGTTTGCACCAGAATTATGATGAGAACATTTGCAAGTCTGTGTGACATTTGGAATACACACAGAGATCACTTATTCCTATAATGTATATGATAGTGGTGCATGATGTTTAATGTATTTTAATTTAGTTGCACAAAATCAATACATATTTTAAGGCGCCACAATGGTGGTCTTTGGAATGTCAATGTAAAATAGGATAGGAAGGAGAGAACTTGAAATTGTAGTCGATATTCTCATTTGCCAATCTTGCATCTTCTTGAGATTGTAGGACTTCCTAGAATATTCTTCCAGGCAAGAAGGGGATGGCAAAT
Source organism: Magnolia kwangsiensis (assembly GCA_037074715.1). NCBI lineage: Eukaryota > Viridiplantae > Streptophyta > Magnoliopsida > Magnoliales > Magnoliaceae > Magnolia > Magnolia kwangsiensis. The sequence goes on along the minus strand of CM073572.1, from coordinate 38,700,228 downwards.
GGGTCTTTGAGTTGAGCCCCAAGCTACTGAATACTAAAGATCCATCCACTACTCATATCATCAAGAACTCAAGAACCACCAAACATTTTCTGCCTGCGTTCACATTTTAATCGAAGTCATTTCTTTAGTAGAGAGCTTTCTTCTTAGTCAGTGATCATGTTTATTTTCAGGATGGTGTCATCCTTGGAGCTGATACAAGGGCTACTGCAGGACCTATAGTGTGCGATAAGAACTGCGAGAAAATTCATTATATAGCACCAAACATTTATTGTTGTGGAGCAGGAACTGCTGCTGATACAGAGGCGGTAACTGGTAATTTTACAACACATGCATTTGTTATGATCTGTACCACCACAATGCAGGCATGCTAAATCTGCATTACGGCAATCACATGCTTCCTTAGCTGCTAAATGTTCATGCTCCATTATTGTTGTTCATTACACTGGAATTGGTTTGTATTTTGTTTTCCTTTAGATATGGTGAGCTCGCAGCTGCAACTCCACCGTTATGCAACAGGCCGTGAATCAAGGGTAGTTACTGCTCTTACTGTTCTAAAGTCTCACCTTTTCAGGTAACTCTCTCCCTTCTTCCCTCCCTCTCTCTCTCCAAAAAAAAAAAAAACCATAGTTGCCCCAGCACATGCGAATGAGAGGCAATGTTTGTCAGATAGGGTCCACCTTGCGTTTGGCTCAACTTGAACCCAATTTGCCCAACCTGATTTTGGTCGGGTCAGGCTGGTTTAGGTTGGACTCGGGCTGGAAATCCTCAACCAGATCTCAACTCAGGTTGGGCTCAGGTTAAGGCCTCAGGCAACTCAACCCAATCCAGAACCACAGGTTTATAATTTCTGAGTGCCAGCGTTCATATGCAACCAGAGTATCAAATAATTCCCAGTTTGGGTATGATCCAGTGATACCAAGCATCTTACCGTCAGATTCAAAATGGACGAATTGGATTAAGCCTGCAGCCATGAAGGAGATAGGTCTTGTAACTAGTTTCTGACCGGATGCAATGGCCGGCACCACGAGCAGATTGGCCTGATTTAGTTGGCAGCCCAATGCACCCTAAGATGGGTTAAGGTTGACAATACGGTAATCCGGGTTGGGCCTTGATTTTGAAAGGCTTCAGGTTGACCCTCAACCCAACCCGACCCATCCAAGTTGCTCCCTTACTGTCAGTCACACCAGATGATGAATTGTCCCTTTTTAAAAAATCAAGGTTGGCCACTCATCAAGCGGTCATACATGTCTGTTGATTGTGGACTGTTAGTTCTGCTGTTGCAACCTTCATACATGTGTGACCCACCTGAGGAGTGGCCGAGTGGCTACCCTGATGTTTGGGCTCAGGGACATTCGCTGTCAGCCCTCTTGATGACTACCCTAATATGGCACACATGGGGCACTTGTAAGTAGCATTCCTCCTCAAGTTATTGTCAGTGTTTTAAGAATCGACAATATCGGCAGATATATCCCACGATATATCTTGTATCCCACCTCTGCGATACGAAACGCACAGGTAGTGGGATATATCCCACATGTTCGATCTGGTGAGCATTTTCGATTTTTGATCTTTCTTTTTTTTTTTCTTTAAATCGTGTTAAATCAGTGTCAAATTGTTACAAATCCATAATTTTTCATGCCAAGAGTTTTGATTTCAAGATTTGGAGATGAAAAATCAAAATTTCCCAATTTGTTGCAAATCAATTGCAATCTGTGTCCAAACATAAAATTGAACATGTATGTAACCCGATCTAGTGATTCTTCTTTTGCTTTTGAATGTATTGTTTGTGTTTCTACACCTCCTCTTACATTTATAAATTGTATGAATAGACTTTAAATATACTTGCATCTATTCAGTTAGACAGCGCATAGATTAGGACCTCATACAAAGAAAACCTATTATGTCCACTTGTTTTTTGTAATGTTTTGATTTATTAGTGTGTATTAATGCCTTTTTTAACAATCACTGAAGTTTCATACAGTTTTTAATAATTTTGACAAGGCTGATGGCATTTAATTGTGGCCAGTTACCAAGGTTATGTCAGTGCGGCTTTGGTACTTGGTGGTGTTGATGTTACTGGACCACACTTGCATACGGTGAGTATGATTCGGTGATAGACATTTGAATGATACACTGTTGTTTGTGAGTCCATGACATGCATCCATGTTTGTGACTGAACAATTACATTTTGCAGATCTACCCTCATGGTTCGACTGACACTCTGCCTTTTGCAACCATGGGTTCCGGTTCTCTTGCTGCAATGGCCATGTTCGAATCAAAATACAGGGAGGGCTTGACTGTAAGTTTGCTATGGTTTCCCTGCGCTCTTTAGTATTTTTTTCATTATCGTGGTGCAGTCAGTGAGAAATAGCACAAAGGTCTATAAAAATGAGCAAGGTTGATGTGCTTGAACGCATGTTAGCTGTGGTCTCATCTAAGTAATCTTCGAATTGTTTTTGTTTAGTTCATTTTCACCCATCTTATGGTGTTTCTGTTCACAACCTAGTATAATGGCACTAAAGTTGTAGAAACTTTATCAATAAAACTGGCGCTGAAATTATTTTGATTCCAGAGTGCAGCTTCAGCAGGGTTTTCTGCATATGATATTATAATATGAGAGCATTTTTACCACAGAGGGTAGCAATTATACAAACATTGTTGGATATTAGTTGGTGAAGAGATTTGTTGGACATTGTTGGATATTAGTTTCTATGACACCGTTGTGTTTTAAGTTGTATGGGGAGTATCTTTTTTATCCTCTACATGGTTTAGTGTTTTCTACCATTATGACTAGCATGCCTCTATCATGATGAAGGATTGCATATTTTGGTTTCTAACTGGTACTGGAAAGTTTTTTGGTATAGACATTTTTCATTAGGTATTCATAGAAACTACACCCAATGGGGAAAACCATGTGACTTCTGTAACTTGGACACCCCTGTGTGTCAGTGTTGGACACCTATAGCACCTGGACACTTAATATATGCTCAACATGTAATGTTGGACGTGATGACATCACACGATATATACCGAGACTGGTACTGGATGCTCTGAGATACCTGTAGGAAATCTTTTACATCAACTTTTTGTATTAGGCTCATCATTTATGTATTTCTGACCATTCTCTTTCTTGTCGTAATGTGGGTGCTTGTGCTACAAAAATTGTAAATTAACAATTTTGTTAGGTTTAACATACTAGAATGATTAAAAATAAAGCTTATGCAGTAAAGCTCATGTACACACCACACGTGCCAGCATGGTATGATAGGTCCAAGATCCAATCCATCATAAAGGCACCACTATATTGATCCCCTAGCCCAATAATCAGGTTGATTCACTGGTCAGGTGGACCACAGTTTGTGAAACAGGCATACGGCTCTGAAAAACTTGGCTCAAGTTTTCTAACCCATCACCTGTTTCCAATATTGGGGCCCACACACTGAATGGGTCAGATTTATTTTTGGAAAAACATGCAGCAGGTCCAACCAACCTGATGGATGTATTGGACATCTGCGTGCCATGCTGGCACGTGTAGATTGTTCATGAGAATTATAATACGTGCTTGTGCACTTAGTGATGCTCATTACACTAGATAGAATGGGTCAAAATTTTGTAGTAATCATTACGTTAAATACAAATAGCATGTTTCAAATGGTATAGCCATATCCATATCCGCATTCATATCCTGGACTTCTAAGAAATGCAGAGTCACATTCCTGTGGGATACATACACAGGGTATCAACCACATTTAACTCTTGAAGCCCAATCCTTTTTTTAAGAGTACTTCTAGAAGCCCAATTCACTGGGAAATTCATAAAATATCATCGTTGCCATCACTGCCAAATGTACAAAATGCATTGAATCATTTTTAGGAAATTCTGAGACTCTGATGTGTGTCCATTTCAAGAGTCAAGATAACAAGAAACCCGATAAGTGCCATCTATGTGTTACATGGATGCCAGTTATTTGTCTAAACCTTGTTGAGATGTGGAAAGAGAGAATATTCCCATACAATGAATGTTTCCATTGCAAGGGGTGATCACTAAATTTGTTTCTGTCAAGTGTCTTTCATCATGGTCTTCATAGCTTTGTCCTAGCTACCTGGGGTCGGCTTTACATCGCCGTCATCCTGTATCACCAATCATTCCTGTCTAACCCTCTCCTCTGTAAGTGCTGACACTTTAAAGTATCTTGCCCATATATCAAGTAAAATTTGTGTACTGTTACGCATCTATATCTTCATTATCTGTAACTTATAATTTTATGTTCTTTGCTTTTCTGTAATTATATCATCAAAGCTATAGGATGCCATTAAGCACGAACATACGAGTTCAGACCTAGAAGAATGATGAATATGAGTAGAAGAACCAAAAGCATTACATACTAATTCACTCATCTGAGAGGGATGGAGGCTATGATGCCAATATGTGCATTATGATACAGATATGGTAGATTTGGATATGTGTTCATACATTCAACCACAGCTTTCCATGTTCTGAGGGAGGGAGGGAGGGAGGGAGGGAGGGAGTGAGGGAGATGCTAAGCTTCATGCTACAATGCCAACGTATACATTCTAATATGGATATAATAGATCCAGATATGTATTTACTGCATTTTCCCATGCTCTTTTTTGGGTGTGGAGAAAGATACCCTAGCAGGATGGTGGATCTTTAGACAACCATATTTCAGGGCAAAGGTATAGATATCTATATAATTATTGTAAAGTAGTGATTTTCTGAATATGGTGCCATCATGGATACACTGGCCTGATAAAAGTATTGGATACTGTAGCTGCTAAGATCCCTGCCACAAATACTGGCACTTCCTCATGAACCAACCAGCCCACATTAGGTTTTAGTAAGAGACCAACAGCCTCTTGTCATTAACAGGAGCCTGTAAAGGGAGGATGAGTTGGGGGGCATACCTAAAAATGTGGATGAGAAAGCACATCCACTGTCGTGAATGAGGATGTGGTGGTAACATGCTAATCCATTATTGCCCATTCTCATTTTAAGGCGTGTTTACTGGACAGGAGAATGTAGTAGATACCACCATCCTCATTCTGTGAGATGCATGCCAAATGGCTCTAACTATCCAACCGTGGATGGGAGTATGCACTTTCACTGCCATCCACGATTTGTAGTACAGCCAAACGGCCCCGAAACCTCAACTTTTTGCAGACCTATAGCAAACCCTTCTGAGAAAGACAAAGAAAGAGACCTCAATCAACATAAACACAAATACACCTTCACTGTAGAGCCTGTCTCTGCCTTCATTTCATAATTTATCTGGAATTTATGCCACACATCTTGTACCATAGAGGCAGGAAATGCAGCAAGTTGTAAATGACCCAAGGCTATTTCTATGTTTCCATTTTTACAATTTTTTATTAATAACATTGCAAAGCTGTGATTTCTTCTTATGCCTTTTGTTATTGGAAAAAGAGGAATTAGTGTTTTAATACTAGATGTCAGGATACTATTGAAATGATGAGGTTTCTTTTGCAGAGAGATGAAGGAATAAAACTTGTATGTGAGGCAATATGCTCTGGCATTTTTAATGACTTGGGAAGTGGAAGCAACGTTGATGTCTGCGTAATAACGAAGGTTTGTCTTGGATCATCTGTCAGTTGGAACTGGTTATTGATGCAGAACAGTTGCTGAGGCTAATGATTTTTTTAATCAAATCTAACACAGGGCCACAAAGAGTACTTGAGGAACCACCAGTTGCCAAATCCTCGCACCTATGTCAGTTCCAAGGGCTATTCCTTTGCCAAGGGGCAAACCGGTTAGTAGCTTAAGATGACCTTAGAGTTACTTCCGTTCAACGCTTACGCAAAAATTGCAGTAGTCCATGCATCCTATAGGCAAGGCAACATGGATACTCCATTTTCTAAACAATATTCTCATGTCAGATGCAACTCATACAATCGCTGGATGCATTATCAGGCCAAAGGCTCCATTTTAGGCTCCATTTTTCTTGTCTTTTTCGTTTCTTTTCTTTTCTTTTTTCTCTTTTTGTTTCTGTTCTACTGTTTCCATTCTAATTCTAGTTATATAGCTTTAATTTAGTTGGGTGGATGATCACCATAGGCCATGAGAGTGAAGCCACCCAATAATTTGCACTACATATGAGCATGGTCATGAACTTACATTGTATGCTATTAGTTTTGCCACGTCCAACTTATGGATGGTTGGAAGGAGAAACATTTTTCATTCAATAAAAATGGAAAAAAAATAAAATAAAATAAAAATAAAGAAGCACTAATATCTAACATTTTCGAAGATGAACACAACTAGTTGGGTGATAAAGTTGCTGTCCAATTAGCTCATGAGCCTCAACATCTTACATGCGTACAACATCCAACCCATCCAAAATGTTGGCCCCACCATGAAGAACACCTGACACAAGTCTGGCTAATCCACCCATGAGGTGGGCCACACGTGTACTTTGGAGGAGATCAAATGCTATCCTGTATTACCTATGGTGGGCCCACATGATGAGTGGATCAGCCTGAATTTAGCATCATGTTTTCTTCATGATGGGGCCAAAACTTTTGGACAGTTTGGATGTTGTACACACTTGATACAGGTAGTTGGATGATAACTTTATTGCCCAACTAGTTGTGTGTGAGACATCCTCTTTTCAAGTTAGTTACAATTTTCCACCTTGAAGCCGTCCATTTGGTCCAAGCCACTCTTCTGTGGTTAATGTGCAATAATCACACTGATTAGCTATGAAGGAAGCACCACTTTCTGAAATTGTGCCATGTCAACACAAGTCAATGTCAGCCGCATCCACGCATATTGCTGACATATTTCTGCATCCAAGTTATGTAGAAAATTTGATGATGGTAACCATGCTAATGTTGGCCATTTTAGTGTAAACCATCTGCTTTCCGATCAATAGATTAGATGTTTAGCAAAAGTATTCTTTAGAACCATCAGTGTCTCACCGAACTGACGATTGAGATTGAAGATTGGACCTCTTTTTATGAACAATCACGACCATCATTCTCCAAATATTATTGATTAGATGGTTAACATCATTTGATCGATGTGATCTTTATAGGATGGCCTGTCATGAGTGGGTTCATGGACAGTCCAATCCATAATATGTACTGCCCAAATGTTCAAAATGCAAGATGGTGCGTGAGAAAGTTCCCATCCCTAGTGCGCTTGCACATTTCCCCTTTAAAGCATCATCCCTGCTCACACGCGTGCACGTGCGTGTGCTCTCATGTTCCAGTAGCATACACTTGTTTCCATGTGAAATGGGTACGAAATGATGTAATCGCCCAGTTAGCTAGCAGCTATTGAGCTTGGTTTGGTTTCTTCTTGGGTGTTGTATTTCCATTTATTTCTTCAGTTTGTATATAATAATAATAATAATAATAATAATAAAGAGAGCACACATTTCCCATCCATTTCCGTGAATGCATGAGAGGTCGTCTGATTCTAGTTGTCATGTTGTGGTTACAGAGGTCCTGACGACAAAGATCACCCCACTGAAGGAGAAAGTGGAAGCTGTTGAAGGAGACACGATGGAGGAGTGAGATGCCGTCAAGAGAAGAGATATGGTAGGCGATCAATCAGATGTGAGAGGAATTACAAAATCTTTACTTTTCATGTCTTGTTCTTTCTATCTTCCCTTACAAAGCATGGGAAAAGGACATATTGTATTGGATTGGAATCTTGGGTCATAATCAATCTCTTCATTAGCTGCCAAGTAGTTTTATATGTGCCAATTGTAGCTTACATCGGTAATATGAATTTCTCATGATAATTGAAGTCTTTTTTTAGACGATTGCCATCATGCTGTTTGTCTTTTTATTCCTTCAATTACTCAACACACCTTATTGAGGCCAAGTAGCAAAATAGTTGCTGAAAAATCTGATAATGAATGTTGAGAATGCTCATGGTCTCTAACAAAGATTTGTTTTTTCCCCTTTTTGGCCATGTCCACACATGTTAGTATCTAAGTTTCAAGAATCCCACACTCCTAAATAAGGATGATATGAAAACGTGATTTTTGGAGGGATTTTTAGGAAATGCCACCTGTATTTTGGCCTGATTGGACAGAACCACCCAAAAATATTACTTCAGAGGTCAAAGTTTACATTTTTAGGGATCTCTTTATTTTAGCACTTTACGTCAGATCCAAGTAATAGCGTTTGGCCTATTTCTGATAGTGATTAAAATTATTTTAAAAAAAATAAAAACCTAAGAAGTGGTAATCACGGACAGCAATCTGGACCATTCCAATACAGTGGACAGCAATGTAGACTGTTCAACACTGTGGTTAGTGGTTTAGACTGTTCAAAAGGAGGTGGACAACTATCTGGACCATTCAGAAGTATGTGGGCAACAATCTGGACCGTTCCAAGTCAGTGGTAGCAATCTAGACCATCTGAGAGTAGATGAACAGTGGTCAGGACCATTCCAAGGTGATCGACAGCAACCTGGACTTATCCTTCTATCAATGTGTGAAAAGATACGATCACTTATTGGGTTATTTTTTATCATTTTCAGAAATAGGCTAATGCAGTTAGTGAATTTGATGGCAAGTGGTAAAATAAAGAGCCCCCTAAAAATGCAGGCATTGACATCTAAAGAAAATCTTTTAGGTGGTTTTATCTGCTCAGGCCAAAAAATGGGCGGCAGTCAATAAAAATCCCTTATGTTAACTATTATTCTATTATTTTTGGGATGCTTCTATTGTTATAGTGGGAGACTGTTGGGATTGGCCCTTGGAAACCGCTCAAGGGACCTTAAATTATATTAGGACCCTCATATTTTGTCAGGATGGAGGAGGTGGTGGTGATGATGGTGGGACACAGATTAGGTAGTGAGGCCCTCAGCAGTTGGGTGTGATGTGGCAAGATTTCATTGGTGGGGCTGTTCACTGTTTGAGATGCGCCAAGTACATACACAGCCAAAAACCTTTAAAAAGGCCTGGGCCATCCCTGACAGCATAGGCCCCACCGATCAAATCCACCTAATCCGCCTCCATGAGGTGATGGTGATGGTGCTGAAAGATGATTGATGGATCTTGAAGTTTTCTTATTGGTTTTAGCCATGTCTTTCATGTAGGCCTGCCTGATGCATGGACTAGCCTAGCCTGAATGTTTTGTGTCTATAGCTTGTACATGGTTGCTCACAACTGAGGGATTACTCAGATATTCCACATACACGCAATCTTGGCAGGTGAAGGCTTGTACAGGGACTGAGCAGCATCACAAGCATGTTGATTAGAGAACCTCCAGCTTTGGCTGATAATCTATGGAAGTGCGCAGGTTCTCTTTTTTCTTTCCATTGTTTTTCTATGGAAGTGCGCAGGGTCTTTTTTTTCTTTCCACTGCAGGAGCTCTTTTTCTTTCCGTTGTTTTTCTATGGAAGTGCGCAGGATCTCTTTTTCTTTTCATTGTTTTCCTAATGTCCGTTTCTGCTGCATGATCATGAACTATCAGTTTGGGTGCTACTTCAATCAACTGTCCACCAAATGCAGGGGATTACTGTGGATTGGGACCGTCATCTATGGGCCACGTCTGTGAATGGCTGACGATTCCAAAACCTCTATCCATTTCTTTTTATGATGCACACTAGAATGGTGATTAGAGCCTGTTAAGATGGGTCCCACATTAAGCCACAGGGCCAATAACCAAAGCTGTCAGATTCATGGACCTTCTGGCCCATCGAATGCATCCAATTGTGGATTTTGTTTTTTTTTTTTTTTCCCTTCTCAGGCCAAGATTATTCAGGATCAGCTAATTGAGATCCATCTGAAAGTGGGACCCAGCTCTTGTCATTTTTTAACCATTGATGTTGATTGATCACTTGATAAGTGGACCAGCCTGATTTTCACGATGGGTGATCTTACCTACCCGTGCATCAGGCTCCATGTAGTACTACTCTCTAGTGGGCTTGGCGTCTTTTGGACTTTGAGTTTTATCTGCTCTCCATTAATTTTTGGGCCCGCTTGTCAGGATCCCACTAAATGGTATAGTCGGCGTCCTTTCCTCTGAAATGAAGCCACCACATCTATTATAAGGAGTTGCAGTCAACGGAATGCTTTCCGTGTATACTCCCACACATTGATAGAATCTGGAAGGGGGGCCCAATGAACGAATGATCTTGGACCCTCACTTCTCATGGGCCAGATACACTTGTAGTAATCAAAACCAACACGACATACCAAAAAATAAGGACTGCATATGTACACACCTACTCTGAATTTGGACTGTTGGGGATTTTTATTTTATTTTTAATTTTCCCTACCCCACCCATTTTTATCTTAAAAAGACAAGTGGACCATCACTTTTCCACCCACCCTGATGGCATGTCCAAACCGGATGAATGGACTGGTGCACGCATTTCAGAAGCCATGTAAACAAGTTATCAAACATCTGACCAACATAACGATTTGATTAATGTCTTCCATCCAACAATTTGCAGAAAAATAGGTTCAATCATCATTTTGATCCATCTATTTGTCAAGACCGCCCATGGATTGCTTGTGACAATAAGATAATTTTTTTTAGCCATCCGATCCATGACTTGAAAAAGAATCGTTATTTAAAATAGTAATAATAATAATAATAAGGTTAAATCAACCATATATTGGATAATCTGATCAGTGCCATTTTTTTCTTTTTGCATCATAACCCATCAAATGTGTTATGGACTTAATGGACAGTTTAGATTGATCGATTAGGGTGACTAAGTGATCTAAGAGTTCTGAATTTAGGATCCTAATTTAGGAATTCTATTTGATTCCATGAAACTTAACATCGAAGTCTCGGACAAGTCCAATGTAAGTAGTCCGAGTTGACTGGTACCCAATACCAACCCAGGCAAGACACGACTTGACTCGGGGCCAAACGATCCAAGTCTCCGGTGAGTCCAGATGGGACCTGACATGATGGTAAATGCTTCTTCCTCCAAATTATTTCTATTATTATTTCTATTAATGTCTGCCTGAATCAGGGATAGGTATGAATTTTTGGATACAAGCCTAAATACGTAGCCCGAATCACGGATGGATATGAATTTTTGGATACAAGCCTAAATATCTAAATATTTGTGTGGAATCTAATGATTCGAATGGATTTGATATAATTATTATTGCGGGCCCATAATTATTTTTTTGCCTAGGAGCCTCATGTGAACTAAATATATAATGATTGGAGTGGATCTTATGTAAACATTAGAGTGGGCCCCTCTAAAATCAAGAATGGAGTCCCATCAGTTTTTTTTGTTTTTTTTTTTTAATTACATACTTAGATTTTTAGTGGGCACACCACGATGTTTATTTAACATCTGTTCCGACCATTACATGCATAATCCTAGTTTAGGCCCAGATCCCAAAAAAGGGGATGACTCGTGATTCATGTGGGCCACATCAAAGAAAGTTGGGCGAGAGATATCCACCCTTGATTTTTATAGGGCTCACCGTGATGATTATATCAAATCCACTCCAACTAATCGATGCCACACAAATATTTAGGCTTGTGACCTGAAAGTCAGGCACATCCGTGATTCAGGTGGTCCATATCAAGAGAAAAAGTTTGGAGGGTGATCATTACCCCTTATACACTTTACAATCATGTCATCCACCTATATCAAGCCATGCCTAACATGAGGTGATGCTCCCGTGTTGAGGATGGATTTTACATAAACATCACAGTAGGATTCACCGTGCTGCCAACCCATTTACTCACAGGCACACCCAAAAGTTTAAAAATGTAGGGAAGGCAGTGGGCCGGTCATAATATCAATTAATGATGTAGTTGTTTGAAAACTCTTTTCAAAAGGGGATTTTCCGTATAACAGCCTATAGTTTCGGCTATTTTCAAATAAATAGCATGATTAGAAGTAAAACACCCTAGGTTTGCGCCGTTAGATATATAGCCGCTTGCTGTTGTATACCGTTGGGGTTATATAGGTTTATGAATTATATTTTTTAAATGACAAAACTGCCATTGTTCAATCATCACTGTTTTCCTGTGGTGTGGTCCTCCAGAGACTTTGATCTCCCTCATTTTTTGGTCTCATGCCCTAAAAATGATCTTGAAAAACAGATGAACGGCGTGGATAAAAATAAACATCATTGAAGGTCCCACAGAGCACTGTCATGGCTACTTGGATAGAAGACTTGACCTTAAGTGGGCCCACTGTGATGTTAGTAAGAAATCTGCCTGGTCCATCCATTTTTTGAGACCATTTTAGGAAATATGACAAAATATGAGCCGGATCCAAGACTTAAATGGACAACATTAGAAGCAATATTTGAGCCGGATCCAACACTTAAGTAGGCAACAAAAGAGGAAAATTGGATAAAAGGAATGCACACCGTTGAGATCTTACTCCTGTGATCCACCTAGATGTTTATATGCCATCCAAACCGTTTATAAGGTTATTCCCGATGGGGTGAACTGAAAACGTGAAAAACTTAACCTGATACAAAACTTTTGTCACCGGGCAAATGTTTCAACGGTGATTATTCAATTCCCAATGTTTCCTCTGGTGTGGATCACTTGGGTCTTGTATCCTAGTCTTTTTTTATCGCGTGTAATTAAATGAGCTTGCAGAACGGATGGACGGGTGGATATCTCACAAACATCATAGTGGCCCCACCTAAGTTCCCACTGCAGGAACTGCGAGAGGCTTTAACAGGAAACGGGCGTCAGCGTACCACGTACCACACACCACCCATTCATTTTGCAATATTATTCCAGGGCACCCGTAGAAAAGCGTAATTTTTTACTATAAATCCGGCGGACCACTACCAAACTAACTTTTACCCGTTCCGACAAACACATAAAGATAAAAATATTTTTACTTTTTTCAACTGTTTTATCCTAAAAATTAAGAATAATTCAAAACCCTATTCTCATATCCTAAAAATCTCTATTAACAGCATAAGTTTTCGGGCATCTGAAAAAAAAAATGCATAACACGGACAACTACATACATAGACTGTACCACACTACAGAAAGTAAGTGGGAACAATGATACCTACTATTGAAACCTTCTTATGGCTCACCATGATATTTATTTGCTATCCAAACTGTTTAAAAGGTCCCCATGTCCAGTGAATGTAAAATAATAAACACCAGTTTAGAAACTTATGTGACCCGCAGGATGTTTTCAAGGGCAGGTGTTCACTCCCCACTACCTTTTTTGGTGTGGTCCACTTGAGGTTTGGATCTGCCTCTTTTTGTCTAATACACTAAAATGATCACACAAAATATGACGGTTTTGATATAATAAATACATCATGGTGGGCGCCACATAACTAGGTGACGTAAACACACGCAATCCGCTGGGAGTAGATTAAGTGGAAATCGGATTGCCTACTGAGTATTACGCTCTTATCATACTGAGTAAACTCAGTTGGGCCCACCTTGAATGTACATAGTCTATCCACGCCGTCCATCCGTTTTTTCATATAATTTAAGGGGTTGATCCCAAAATTGAAGCATATCCAGAGATCAAGTGGATCATACCACTGGAAACACTGGGTATAATGATTTCTACCTTTGAAACCTTTCTAGGCCCCACTGTGATGTTTATTTGTCATCCAACATGTTTATAAGATCATACAGACTTGGATGAAGGAAAAAAAACAAATATAAGCTTGATCCGAAACTTCCGAGCCCCCGAGAAGTTTTCAACAGTAGACATTCAATTCAACTGTTTCCTTGTGGTGTGGTCCATTTAAACATTGTACATGACTCATTTTTGGGCTCAAGCTCTAAAATTATCTTTTAAAATAGATGGACATAGCGGATAAAGTAAATAAGTTATGGTGGACCTCACAGAGTTTACTCAGTACGCAAAGCGTAGTGAGTTACTACGCATTCCGCTTCCGATTAAGTGAGACCTCGGTGGAATGAGTGGGACCCTAGGGCTAAGGCCTTAAATCTGACAGCACATTTTAAAATGAAGCTGATTCAAGTCTTAGGTGGACCACACCACAGGAAACAGTCGGTGATTGAATCCTCACCATTAAAATCTATATAGATTCCATCAAGGTCAAAATCACCTAAATGAACAGACCGCATAAATATTATCTCGATCCACAGCTTTTGTGGCCAACAACAGGTATTTAAAGGTTATTCACCACTGTTTCCTGTACTATGGTCCATATCGGATTTGGATCTGCTTCATTTTTTCGATCATACTCTAAAATGAGCTTTAAATACAAACGGATGGACGGCATGGATGTAGTAAAGTACATAACAGTGGGCACCACAGCCAATGATCCCACCCCACCCACCTGGGTGGATGTCTCACCTAATCCAATGATGCTATTGGCAGTGCAGTTTCTGTGAATCCACGGATGGTCCTAAAAATGAAACAGTTCCAAATCTTATGGGGACCAAACTACAAGAAACATTCATTATTGAATCCTCACCATTAAAAACTTCAAGAGGGCTGCTGGGATGCTTATTTTCCATCTACCCTGTTGATAAGGTGACTAACACCTGTACTAGCCACAAGCTTGTTTTTAATAATTGGTTACCACTGTTTTGTGTACTATGGTCCACCTGAGACTGGATATATGTTTCATTTTTGGTGTCATGCCATAAACGGCGTGGATATAAGCCATACATCAAGGTGGGTCCCACACCCCAGGATCCCATCCGGATCGACAGAAGCCGAGCCCGGTAGTCCACATCCCATGTTTTTACCCCAACTGATGTTTATCAGGATCATCCACCTGTTCATAAGGCCACACAGACAAGTAGAAGAAAAGACACATAATCAGCTTGATCCGAACTTTCATGGCTCCAGCATGTTTATAATGGCAGGCATTCCATCACCAGTATTTCCTGCACTTCAGATCTGACTCATATTTGGGCTCGTTGCCTAAAATAAGAACACAAAATGGATGGACAGCATCGATCACACACATACATTAAGGTGGGCCCTGTCGAATCCTCCACAGGCCTGCACTTTGCAATGGGTATAGCCGTGAAAAATAAAAGGTGTAGGGGCAAATCCATCATTTAGAGACTGTCATTCAGCGCTAGTCAAGGTAAAAGAAGCCGTTTTTTCTCCATATTTGCAAAACTTGAGCGTTTTGCTTCCAAATATTTTGTAGGCATGCGTTTATCCGGAAATAGCCTAAAAGGAAGCCAGTTATTATCCCTTTTTACCGGAATGTAAATTCCGTATTAATTAGGCATTTATTTGTAAAATTCCCTAAATAATAATAATAATAACCATATCAATATTAAATTATTAATGATGATGGTAGCGATTACCACGATGATCCATCTATAATATATTGAGAAAATTATTGGGCTGCCTAAATGCTTCTATGCAGGTACAACCCGTCTACACTGAGGCCCTGCGGATGAACGGTTCAGATCTGGTACATAATAAGATAAGGCTCTTTAAGACCATATCAAGGGGCCTGCTCCAGTGGAACTGGGCAGATTTGGCGCCAAAAATTGTGAATTTATCACATCCAACCCATCAATCAGATGGGTCTTCTTGAGGATACCCACAGGGCCTGAAAATCAGCACGATCAAGAACACTAGTGGGCCAGATCACAGAGAAGAAGGTGGGAAAGAATGCCCCACACTTGATTTTTACCAGAGCAACGCAGCCAGATTTTGTCTTTACCCTTCACCCGGACAGATGAAGGGTGGGACCCATGCAAATCAAGAGTGAGTGTTCCTTCTCACTTTCTCCTGTTCTGTTGCCTGCCCGCATTTTAGTTTTGGCTGGAATGTGGGCCTTCAAATAAATTGAGGAGAACCATCTGATGGAACAGGTCAGATGGCATGAACACATTACACGGGCCACACTTCTGCTGGGTACCACCTTTGCACCACTCAGAAATTTATACATTTCTCTAGGATAGCAGAAGAATGCATGGATTGCACTACAAAACCTGATAAAGGATAAGAAACTAGGGACAGTAGCTCAAGCAATCAGATTATTGGATCCAGTTGTATGAATTCAGTGAGACCCAAAAAGTAACTGAGAAAGAACAGAGGAAAAAAAAAACAAAAACAAAAGCTAAACCATATTAACCCTAAAACATGCAAGTTTTACAGGCCTAAAATGCTTACACAACAAACTTTTAGAGGTGGGGAAAAACCATACGTTTATAGAGCTGGATTAATTACAGCAGAACCCCTAAGACCTCAGAATTATAAAAGGAAAGAACCTATAACAAATCCATATACAGTTATTGTACAAGAAAGACAACAAAAGGGGGCACTCAGTCGCAGGTTAGATTCTTGCTTTTGGAAAATTATGTGGGTTATTCTCACTGTATTCTGCTTTATTGGGGAAAAAAATTCAGATATAGCTTGAGTGGATGAGTGCGGACCTGCAAAGGAGAGCAGCACTTACCGTCTGCGGGATAGGAAGAACTCATAATCCGGTTGCCTGTTCACAGACTTCTGGTCACCCTTACGAACTGAGGCCCTTGCCATCACAGAAGCTGTTTGTTCAAGTGTCCTAAGACGCTCTTTCAGAAGCCCAGATGGGACGAAATATGGGGTTCCTTGTGTTTGGATCGCAGTGGAGTTCCTCGGTTGAAACCAGCATTCGCCCTGTATACACTCCACTTGTCAGATAGATGGGATTTGGTTCTTTCCAATGCACGGATGGTTGCAATTACACTGGAAAGCGGTGTAGATTTATCATCAGATTGTGAATTACTAGTAGAATATATTGTGGAAGTGGATGGAGTTACCAAAATACCATTCCCATTGGCAAAAGCTCATGAATATCCAATGTTGGACAGGCAAATCGCCTACATTCAAAAGAGAGAATGCTAGAATGTTCCTTGAACCGGCCTGTGTGCATTTGACATTTTTACAAAGGCGGGATTGTCTCTAATGTCACAGGACATCACTGTCATTGATATGTCAGACGCGACAAACACCAAAAACCCCACATTTCGTGCCTCCATGTTTTTATTATTTTTCTTCAAATAATTTTTAACAGAGAAATACATACAATTACATGAGTTGAAAATGTAAGTAAACAAAATATGTGATGTAGGATGTGTGCAATATCAACCCATGGAGTAATTTCACACAGGCAGGCACATGCAATTTTGTCACGCAAGAGTTCAAACTTTGAAGGGAAGTTCAAGGGACCAAATCAAACCATGATTCAGGAAAACAGAGGTTGGTAGAACCTATTTTGGAGGTTCATGCTGTAATGTAATGTTTGTAATACAACACAAACAGATTTTGAACCACTGTTACTCTCTCTCTTTTTTTTTTTTTCTTTTTTTTTTTTTAAGGATAATGGAATTTATTGAAAAGAGCGTTGAGATGGCGCAAAAGGTACAAACTACATCTGAACCACTTTTACTCTTAAAGCATTTCTCCACAAGAAAGAACAAATCCTGAAACACAGCTCACTGTGCCAGGGTTTTTTTATGTTTTTTTTTAACAGAGTTTTTCATTTTTTTTCAAGCTGGTGAAAATTTATTGAAAAGCAAGAAACAACAGGCATGCACACAGAACGGGCCATCAAACAGCCAATCATGAGTGATCCTCTCGTCACTCTTTCACAAATGCATCAGCAACCTCGTTAGAATCCCTTAAAAAATTGGAATTACAACTCTCAGTTTGAAAGATGGGGTCTAATCTACAAAATTAGAAAATATAATTTTCCAATGGCCCACATTTCCCAGAGGTTGTCCACTTAATTAAATTATGAGTCGCCCCCAACAACCAACTCCACTCCCAAGGAAAAGATGAGAAAAGATGTGCAGACTTCCCAGGCACCAAGATATCCACCTGTATAAAGCCAGCAAATGGAGAAGGCCAGCGTGGTTTTGCCCTCATCACAGTCTAGCAAATTTAGTTGGAACAGGAATAGCAAACGGACATGGGAAATCAGTTGGGGAAAAAATAAATAAAAACACCTTGAGTAATTACAGGGAGTACTGCTTGATAGATGCAACACAGATTTTCTTTTATCAGTAGAGACATAGGAAATCAGAAACTAGAACTTAACAAAATCAGAATCAGAACAACTGAGAGGCATGGGGACACAAACATCACAAATTTTCAGAGGCATTTGTAGGCAGTCATCTAAAGATGGAAAAGAATGGGTAGCATCCAAATTGTTAATCAATTAGGGAGGAAAATGACCCAAGCCAATTCATTTTCACTAAATTTCAGAAGAGTTGAGACTTCTTTTGTTGAGGTTTGCCAATTCCAACTGCAGTTGGATCCCTTTCTCAGCCCATCGATTTGCGGGCCATATCCGTAGCACCTGACCTTTCCATTTACTTGGCCCAACATGTTGATCTCCTGCCAAAATTCATGCCAGTCCACTCAGTGGGCACCAGTGTACAGTACAAGCGAGCAATTGAGAAAAACTTGGCCAAGTTTTTTCATACATCCAGTCATTATGCACACATCCACCAGATCAATGGACCAGCCTATTTTTGGGCTACGTCTTTACATTGTGAGGCTCACCTGATTGATGGCTCAGATTTCACACACGTGCAATGTTGATAAATGAGGACATGTGAATGGGTTGGAAGATTTATGCAGGTATGGAAAAACTTTCATCTCTTATTTTGAGAATGTCAAGGATGGCTTATACAAGAGCATCTTAGATTTTATTTTTATTTTTTTTCAAAGGGTACAAGAGCATCTTAGATACTTGCCCAAATTGACAAATTCAATAATACAAGAGTTAGATGAAATCCTAATTAGCAATAGCAATAACCATAAACATGAACATAATACCTGTGCATTGTAACTCTGCAGACCCACAACTGGAGAAACTATACAAGCATCCCTGCTAAGAAAATCTGATGAGGCGTTTCGACGAATTAAATGGCCAAGTGAATGGTATGTCAAGAACGCAGCACGGAAATTACCATCAGGTATCCGGTAAATAGGATACCACGCTACTGAATACCTGTACACCAGCAACCCAAATTGTTAGTGATAGAAAATGCCTCTATGCCCAGGGAAAAAAAAAAAAAAACCTTTACACACACTTAATATCGACTCTTTCACAAATTACTGCAGATAATTGCAAGCAGGGAGTTAACTAACCAGGATGAAGGATGGAGATCAGATAGATGCATGGAATCTAGCTTCGACGGATCTCCAAATACTTGCCAGCTTGAAGTTGAATCGCCTCTAACCAGCTCCTTTATCCTGGATCAGATCAAAGAACGCTCAAAATCATGCAAGGAACAAAACATGAAAGAAATTTAAAATTAGAGTAGTTTCAAGTTTGCAAGCTCAAGTTCACGAGGAAATAGAATAAACACTCTAAATTTAAGCAAATAAACAATTTGCCACAGAGTACAAACTTCAGCAGCTGATTGGAGTGACCGCATAGAGCAAGAGAGCTGTCGTAGATTCAAGTTCAGCCAAGGATCAGAGAGCCAACACGCAAAGCACAGATGGTTGAGGTGCTGTGCCAAGGCCAATGAAAAGCTATCGTCAATGGTATCAACATAAGCTGAGAGGACAATAGAAGCTTCAAACAACTCCCTCAGACATGTAGGTTTTTTTTTTTCCATTGTCACATGTATGTTCTTGCTACCACCTCAAACAATGGAGACGCATTAAGGTATATCAGGGAACAGTTTTGTCTACTGAAATGGAATATACAGTGCTAGGAAGAATTTCAGGAATTCCACAAAGGCACTGCAAGTGATAAATAAAGGTGAGTCGGCCGTCCCCAAGTCTGGGAAATCTTATGGAGAGATCTTCAAGGTTGTTCAATGTGACTCTGCTGCTCACAAAGATCCACTGCATCCCTTTAGGAAAGCGAGTAAAAAAAAAAAACTAAAAAACAAAAACAAGAGAAAGAAATAAGTAGAAAGGCCAGGGACTTACTTTTCAAACAATGGCCGCCGCTGCTGAGGTCGTTCAGATTCAAAATACTCAAGGAGTAGATCTGAATCGCAAACGCATGAGGAACTATTACAGGCCTCATCTTGACCAGATGCAAATGATGTATCTGAATTATGCAATGAACTCACAGGAAGAGATGAGCTTCTCCTCTCTTCTCTACAAAGCTGGGGCAGTTGCATAGATGAATTTGGCAGATGGCTCAAGTTAGATAAAATGTCCGAAGTTGCATCCACATCACAAGTTTTCATCAACTCAGAGCTTGGCATGGCATGGCTAGCAGATGTGGAACTCCTGGAATGGCCAAACAACTGCAGTGCCGAAAGAAAGGGAACAAAATATGCACGAAACTCGAAATGGTCACTACCCAATCTCTTGGAGTAATGATATTCCTCTGCCTTTACTTCCAGTCCATAGCTCCCAGGTCCTTCATACCACTGCCAAAGACTTCTCAAAGAAATATTAGGTATCTGATGTCTGCAAAGAGAATCGCCAATCAGACGATTCCCTGAACAAATATTGCAATGCCGAACACTGTGTGTTTCCTCGAGAACTGGAGAAGCAGAATGAAGAAGTCTTTCGAACTCAGCAAGCGGACTGCCCGTGGCCAGTTGAACACCTTCAGATTCTATTTGCAACCTGTAGGCATCATTCACAACTTGTACTATCTTATCTGAATCAGTCTCGATTACAGAAATGCTCTGATCTTTCGACTTATGAATTGAACGGCAGTGAGATGCGATATACATGCTACTGTGCTCTTTGGGTATGCTGGGCATTTGAGATTTCAACTTGTCAGACTGCCCCTCATCTCCAGGAGAAAAGCAATCTACAATTCCATAACTGGGGCCCAAGCATGTCACTCCAGTATTGGGCAAAGAAACATGACAGTAAGAATTCGCACTTGACTTCTCTTCAATGTTCCTCAAACAACAATTATCAATAGCTGGTACATCAAGATGAGAGGTTGATAAATCATTGGATCTGCTTGTTTTCAACACCACTGCATCTTTTTTCTCAACAGGAATCCACTTCTGCAAGATAGATCCAAAATTTTGATCTTGCTTGCAATATTCTGGATGAGGAACTTCATTTTCTAAGTTTGCAGGTCCGTTACCTGCATTACCAGTTGGAAAACAAGGATCTCCATGCAAATCCTTATGTAACTTTGAGGGACCATCAGAATCCACTTCAAGCTGACACATTTGTTCTGAAGAATTCAATGCCCTAGAAAATGGACTGATCTGATTCAGTGTGGTTTGAGCATGCATATCAGAAACTATAGGAACATCATGCAGTGATTTTGTTTCACCTGAGCAAACTTCTGAGTTCTGAAGTGGTTCAGAGGGACAGAAATTGACTCGATCAGTTGGAGAAACGCCCACTCTTTGACGATCAGTCTGACAAGGAGATCTTGAGCCAGTGGCAACACTTTTCCGATAATTCAACGGTGACAAATTTTCTGATGCTTCCTTCCATTGCAAGTTTGTCCTTGCTGACCTAGTCAAGTCGTGTTTACTAGTATGAACCCCCTTCCTAGAACTATGGTTATGCTCTTGCTTTGATCCTGAAGTGGGTTTCCTTTTCGACTTTCCAGAGACCTTCTTCCATGAGTTGTCATCTTCTGATTTTAATGAGGATGCTTCTGAATCAATAGTATTTGAAAGCCTTTCTAGGGTTTCTATTTGTGCAGATATTTCATCAGAGTAAGAATCAAACATTAGAGAACCATATTCATCAGAAAAATTGCCAGAACAGAAATCATCACGATTGCAGCTTCGCTTCAGATGTGCATTTGCAGCTTCCTCGGCAAAATCAGATCGAATTTTGCTTGTTGCATGATTCATGTTTGCAGTAAAGTCCTGTGGTAAAGAAGCTGCTGTTTCTAAATCATCCACCTCATCACTACAAGATGTGGTCACTGTAGTAGCTGCAGAAAAGTTTAGAACATCATTGGTACTTTCCTCATTATCAGCCTTTTCCACCATAGGCTTTTGAAATAGCAAATCAGATCCTGTTGCATTCTCAGAAGCACGTACTTCCCCATAAGCTGATTCATTGTCAGCGTATGTTTCATAGGCTGAAGTGCTATGGATGCCTTCCTTACATGCAGCTGTTGCACCAATATTATGAGATGAAGGCTTTTTGTGCAGTTTTCCCTTCCTTTTTACCTTCTTTTTTGAACTTCTTTTTATAGGCTTGTCTACTTTAGGGACATCCTTGGCTAGGTCAGCTGAACAAGTAGCACTAGAACCATTGTAAACAGAACCAGAAGAATCATTGGATGCATTACAATTCTGCTGGCAATAACTGGCAGAAACTTTAGCAGCTTTAGTTCTTCTATTTACTGAGCCCCTGTTTCGACTTGGAACATTTACCCCAGACGAACTGCTGGTGGTAAATGGCTTTGCAGAACAAGCACGATCTGGTGGGTCACTCACCTCTGCCCTTTGCTGATAAATACGAAACCAAATAGCAGGTGGTTGAGATACTTGATCAAGACCATCCATTTTTAGTTGATCTCCAGATCCCAAACAGTTTCTATGTTCAGGGCCTTGCAGAGGCAGAAGAAAGGGTTCAAAATTTTTCAAGGGAGCATCAACTTCAACTGTAAAAAATGTAAGGATAATCCACCTGGTAAATGATTAAGAGGAAAGAGAAATTTCAGAGTCAAGAACTACCTTTTTGCCAGACTTGGAGAAAATCAAGGTAAAAGAAATTTAAAAGCAATTATATCATGGACAGCAAGGGAAAAAGAGATCCCAATAATTGCTCATTTGAAGGGGGGGGGTCGGGTCCCAACAAGGTCCCATAACCAATATTTACTCAATGATCAAAAATTCATAGTTATAACAAAATAAATAAATAAATAACAGAAGAGGGAAACTGGATGGTATAACATGAGTTCTTAGCTCACACTAACAATGGAATACCGGATGGTATAACATGAGTTCTTAGCTCACACTAACAATGGAAACCAAGGTATTCCGTAACGGTGGCCATAGTGGCCACCAACATTACCTTTATGATACGGGTCATAATGGCCTCCGTAACAGCCATTACAATCTTCTTTTTTATTGAAAAAAAAAGCCCAGAAAAGCCTATATCTGCCATAAAACACTACGAAAAAAAAAACGAAAAACATGTATTTGCCCTGAAATGGACCATTACGGGGCCGTTGCAGCCTTTACAGAGGACGTAACGGAGCGCTAACAGCAGTTATGGTCAATTTTTTCCCATAAGGGTTGCCACCGCCATTACGACCCCGTAATGTGTAACAGTTGCCACCATTACCTTTACAGTCTTGTAATGGCCTTTACGACACACCATGATGGAAACCATCTCATATGGAGTTTACCTCTCGAGACACGTGCAAACTACACTAATTTTGTTCGCATGTGCGAGTCTCACGAGCGAGTCTCCATTTATACAACCCAAGGATATTTCGTCCCTTTCCCCTGAGACAGTCAATGGGTTCCAAATTCCAATTGATGCCCCCATTTGAATGCTCGAGATTGAGCTAGCATCATCTATATGTTCATCAGATGAGGGATATATTGACCGAGGTTGGATGTCTTTTGTTTCCTTCTACTCGTCTTATGATATGGGGAAGTGGGTGTTGGTGGATTCGCTTCAATGTGGAAGCCTTGGGAATGATGGCCTCTTTCTGAAGTTGAGTCCTCATAGTGCTAGGGATGACACCAAGGCCTTCAAGGAAGTTCTAGAGGTGGCTCCTCTATGTGTGGCAGTGGGGGAAGAGGGAGTGCTTGATTTTGTTAGGGTCCATCTCAAAATCTAAGGA
The DNA here is from genome assembly GCA_037074715.1 of Magnolia kwangsiensis. Lineage (NCBI taxonomy): Eukaryota > Viridiplantae > Streptophyta > Magnoliopsida > Magnoliales > Magnoliaceae > Magnolia > Magnolia kwangsiensis. Next base: position 38,676,557 of record CM073572.1, on the reverse strand, counting down.
TCTCAAAAGTCAACAAATTAGCTTTGTAGGTGGAGGTTTTGAGAGGGAAACGGTGGATCAGAGGAACCTTATGCCATGTGGGAAGACGGATCAGGGTATCATTATTGTATAGATATGAGGATTATTATGCCCTATTGCAGTTCGTCCAAGACCAAGGCAAAGATGCAACAGCTAATGTCTCAAAGAAAGCTTCAATGGTCTCTAATGGGTAAAAAAGAGTCGGCAAGTCTCGATCTTAGCATTTTGGTTGGGAACGAGGATTCAGCTGAGGATAAGAGAATGGAGTGATTGGGATTCTCTTGCAACATCGGGGGTTTGGGGTACTACTAGAAAAGGGTTGAGATCAGGGACATTTGTAAGAGGTCTAAAGCCCTGGTTATCTTGCTTCAGGAAACGAAGTTGCAATTGTTGATCGTAGATTAGTGGGATTCCCTTTGGGGAGTTAAGTTGAAAGTAGAAGATTGAAAAAGACCAAGATTGGACAACTTGAACTTCAATTGCCTTTCTAGTGTGGATTCGGCTTCGCTTAAGCACCCCTTCTCAGAGGAAGAAGTTAATGAAGTTGTGTTTTCCACTAGCTTTCTTTTAAGAGTATTGGGATTTGACGTAATGAATTCTTGCAAGAGTTTTTCGCTAGGGGTCGCCCTCCTCATAAATGGGAGCGTTGATTATCCTAAAGATATCAAGGCCGGAGTTTTTGAGAGACTATAGGCTGATTAGCCTAGTTAGTGGACCATATAAAATCCTTGCTCGGGTTCTTGCAAGTCGATTTCGAGGAATTCTTAGAAGTGTTATTTCTGAGAACCCAGGGGCTTTCGTGGAGGGGAGGCATATCTTGGATAGGGCTCTTATTACTCATGAGTGCATTGATTCAAGACATAAGGAAGTGCTAAAAGGGGTGGTTTGGAAGTTGGATACTAAAAAGGCCTACGACCACATGCATTACAGCTTCCTAGATTACATGCTTAGAAGAATTGGGTGTGGAGATATGTGGAGAGGATGGATTACGAAATGTGTAAAGTCTTCTAGGTTCTCGGTCTTTGTCAATAGTTCTCCTAAAGGTTTTTTTTTTTTCAAAATTTCAAGAGGTATCAAACAAGGCAACCCATCTCTCTACATTTCTTTTTTGTAGTGGTTGTTGAAACGTTGGGAAGGATGCTAATTAGATGACAAGAGGTGGGTATTTTTGGTAGGTTCAAGCAGAAAGATCGAATGCCCCGATCTTCCATATCCAATTTGCGAATGACATGTTTTTCTTCTGCAAGGCTGATGTGGTGAAGGTCAACAGTTTGAGTATGATTATAAGGCACTTAGAAGCTGTTTTGGGCAGAAGGTAAATTTGGCAAAATGTGAGATGCTTGGAGTTCACATGGAAAAGGTAGAAATTGGGTATATAGCCAGGTCTATTGGTTGCAAGGCAGGATCATATCCGTCATCCTATTTGGGGCTTCCCATCTGTATCAGGAAGTTAGTTAAACATTTATGGGACAAAGTTATGAAATGATTTGAAAGGAAATTTTGGGGGGGGGGGGGGGGGGGGTGTATTTGTCTCTCGGAGGTTGGATTACCCTCATTAACGTGGTGTTGTCAAATTTGCCTCTTTACTTCATGTCGTTTTTCGAGTGCCTAAAATTGGTTTTAGCTCATTTGGAAAGGCTAATATGCGACTTTTTTTGGAGGGACAGGGAAGAATGGAAAATAAAAAATAAAAAATCATCTCCTAAAGTTGGGTGAGGTGTCAAACCCTACAAAAAGGGTGAGGCCAACATAAGAGAATTGGAATTAATGAAATTGGCTCTCTTAGGGGTCGTTTGGCACCGTGGATTGGAAGGGATTGGAAGGGTTTTCAAATCCCCTTGGTTGTTTGGCAGCATAAAGTAACTGGGGATTGCCAATCCAAGGGGTTTCCAATCCCCTCTTTGAGGGGTTTGTAATCCACGGTGAGAGCTTGGATTACACCTAAAATCATTTCAATAGTTGCAAGTGTAACATGTATGTCACTGTACACTATCATTCTATTGGGCACATTGCCCACTAATGATGATCATCACCGTCCAAACATTGTCCATGTAAATCAGCACCGTCCAAACATTGTCCAGCACCATCCAAACATTGTCCATATTAATCAACAATTAAAAACCATTGGTTAGTCACTCAGACATGATCTTGTGCTTACGGTCCATCTGAGACATGGAATTTCATCATTTTCAGGTAAAGCATATATTTCAGCTGGCTTATAACAACCATAGTGTCAAAAATTATATATCTCACTAATTAGGGATATTAAAGTTGATTTCGTAATTAAATTCAAACCCATGTAAATATACCATGCATAAGTATTTTTGAATTAAAGTTGATTCACACTCAAGGGTACCAAACACACCGGGAGGATTGCCACTCCAGGGGTTTCCAATCCTAGGGGTTTTGAATCCGAGGGGTTCCAAATCCACACTCCCAAACAGGCCCTTAGGAAAATGGTGGCGGCAGTTTTGCTACAAAGAGTGTGGGGTTGCTAGCATAAGATATTTGAAATTGATGAATTTGGCCCCCTTGGGAAAATGGTGGGGGCGGTTTGACTCGAAAAGGAGGGCGCTTTGGAGGAAGATTGTGGCTAGAAAATATGGGTGCATTGAGGGAGGGTGATGGACTAGGGAGTCCTCTGTTTATAAAGACTCAACAATTTGGAAGGAGATATCCAGCATGAAAACTAAATTTAGGGAAGGTATTGTTTTCTCCTTAGGGAATGGGGAGAAGATTCGTTTTTTAAGATGGCTCGGTTTGCTCCAAATCACAACATAATTGTCTCTAGATGTTATTCTTTACGTGGAGAGTCTGTAGAGCGGTTTCCATCATGTCGCCAATATCTCTAGGACGATGAGGTGGCTGAGTTTGCCTCTCCTGGAGTGTTTGAAACCTTCCTCTGCCCGGCAGGCAAAGAGTGCGATAGTATGGTATTGAAGAAAGAAAAGTCAGGCCAATTCTCAGTCTGATTTTTTGACTCCATGCTTCAAAAGAAGGGTCTAAAGCTTGGTCAAACTGATTATGTGTGGCACTACGGTGCTCCTCCGAAGATAGGGGCCTTTGGGTGGCTTGTGGGTAGGAAAAGAATCTTGATGATAGATAATCTCCAAAAACGATCAATGGTAATCTGTAATATATGGCTTATGTGCATGTTTAGCGCCGAATCGGTTGATCATCTATTTATAAATTGTCCTTTTGCTAGCCTGTTGTGGGCTGCAATCCTTAAAAGATTCAATTTGGCTTGGTCCATGCCCTTCGACATTGGAGACTTATTTGCAGCTTGGCGCCAGGTAGCTTTACATAAATAAGTTAACATGCTACAGAGGTTTTGTCTTCTCACTGGCCTATGGTCCTTTAAGAGAGAGAGAGAGAGAGAGAGAGAGAGAGAGAGAGAGAGAGAGAGAGAGAGAGAGAGGCTTATGGTCGATTTAGGGTGAAAGAAATGGAAGATGCTTCCGAAATGAAAGCAAGAGAGAGGAATGGATTGCAAGTAATGACATGCATCCTTGTAATTAAAAGGACTGTGAGCATGGGATGTTTTGCAAATATGTACTTTTGTTTTCTCTCTTTTTTGGGTTGCATCTGTTTTCATGTTTTGTTTGTATTTTGTGCCATCTTAGTGTTTTATCTCTTAATGAAAGTTTTTGTTATCTTTCAACAAAAAATTGTCAAATACCCAACCACTTTGATGTAGGACAAACGTCTTGATATGAAGACTGAACGCCCTTCACTGATGTGCACCCAACGATGACTGATATAGCTGAAAAGGGTTAAAGAGGGTCTGTTGAGGTGGTAAAAGAAAGGTGGAATGAAGGGCTTCAAGGGGTAATAGTGGCATATTTATGAAGAAGGTTTTAGAACTTAAAAGTTAAGAGTTGAAGGTATGATTAGAAACATATGAGAAGTAAAACTGAGCAGGGAAACAGTAGGTATAGAAGAGGGAGACAAGGTAAGAAGAGTTAAGGATATACCTTAAGAGTCCCACGAAGGTTTTCTAAGGGTCTTACCTAAAAGATTTTAATGGACTCACACTATTAACAAAATTATTCATTCAGTCTCAAATCTAGAATGGTTTACAAGCCATGGCCTTCCCCTTCCATAGACTCAATAGAACCTTCATACATTAACTTAAAGACTTGGGAAGTCTAAAAGACATTCTAGTTTAAAGGAGAATTAACAAATTAGGAAAACTAAAGCATTAGTCCCATAGAGGACTAATAGATGACAACAATTTCCTAAAAATATCTTTCTAGAACTCTGCCTTAAAGACAGACTCTTCGACTTCCTACAGAATTCTTAAATGAAAACAACTTCAAATAAATATATGACTTGTTGTAGTAAGATTATGGGCCCAATCCATGGGTCTTTTAGACAGCAATGGGCCTTCTTGAGCCTGCTGCTATAAGTCTTGAAGCTTATCAGCCAGTCTTCATCATTGGGGCCCACATCATTCTCATTAGTTCTCTCTCCTACTGTAAACTTTTAAGGGGCTGATCCCCATCACACTTGCATGCAGCCGGGAGTTGCTTAAACATAATCATGGATTCATGATCTTAGCTATTCTCCCAGCAATTTGGGGTTTCCTTTTGCATGGTAAATTGGCAAAAGTTCTACGATCAGCTGCAACCGGATATCAACCTTCCCATTTTACCCAGGCTCTTGGAACAAGCAATGCTGGAGTCTAATATTGACCTCACTCACATGCATGCAGAATCCCACCCAATATTAACCTCGGACCCTAATACAGGACAATTAACCACTTGCTCTAAAAGCGAGCTGTTAGAGCATGGCGAATTAATCCCTTTATCTCATAGCCCAGGCCCCACATCTCGTAAGTTATGACCTCAGCTGAACCCCCTTGTGGGCCCCAAATCACATGGGTACCGCCTCACATAGGCCGTCCACCCCGAGTGTGTCCCCGCATTCCATAGGCTACCCTACTCGAGTCCGGTGTGAAATGCGCATTAATCACCCCCGGTGAGGAGTCTTGAACACAAGACCTTCCCCGTGGGCCCCGCCCACCCCGAGTATGCCCCTGCATCCCACAAGCGACCCCACTCGAGCCCAGTGTGAAAATGTCCCTGCATTAGACCCATTATGAAACACAAGCCCCGAGAGTACATGAGCAAAATAAGGTCATAAAGGGGCAGTTGCCAGGCGAACTGCTAGGCACAAAGGATAAGCTTAAACAGCAATCAGGAAGAAAAAGATTTTAAAAAATGACTGCTTTTTTATAATAATAAAATGCCATAGAGTACATTTGAGAAAATGTTTGATTCACTCAAAGATGTCCATCTCTAATGCAGATTTTCCATCTGAAGATTAAAAAAATAAGTTCACCATGCATTGTGTTTTTTTTCTATTCTTCTTCTTCTTCTTTTTTGAGATGTTCGCCATGCATCGCTGATAACTTATTTGCAGAATTGGGTTGCATCAACCACAAACTAGACACAATATGATGGAATTTCAAAGGTTATAGAGCTAATAAAAATCATCACTAGATCAAGACAGAAGAAAAGCAGAAACTGCTCACCATGAGGTCCAAGAAAAATTAACAAATCACTGATTCACTGATGCTTAAATCCACCCAATCTGTGTAATGAGATTGGATGCAAGCCATCCCAACAAACTCACACCAAACAACCTAACCACATTACCTTTGTTCAGAATCCCTCTGAAAGGAAGCAGGTACTTCAGGGTCCTGGAGAAAGAATGTGAATCAATCATCAGTAACGCCAGATAGATAGTAAATTAACTCTACAAATCTGTTAGAATCAAACTAAGAGGACTTCAGCTTTTCAGCTAACGAATGCTGCAACAAACAAAGACACCACCTTTGGATAAAATTTGCAACTGTTTCGTCCTAAAGATTTTTTTGATAGTGTGCTTCTTCCATCTGCAACCCTTTCAACATTGCGACTGGTTCTCATAAGGGCACACTGCATCTTTTGTTGTGCCTGTATGTGTCAGCACTCCAGAAATAAGTAACAGCCTAACAAGAATAAATGTTTCAAAGGTGTGGTTTACAAGGAAAAACATTGTCTCATTTCTGCCAACATCACTCCAAAGGAAAGCACCATAAGCCAATTGCAAGTCAATGGAAAAGTTCAAACATTTTTAATTGAATTCTCGTTATACTCATTGACAATGTAAAAAGGCAGACATCTGCCACATTTCTCTCAAATTATTAAAAAACTCCATGGTTTTTACTCTCAATGCAGTTGCATTGATGCTTACATAGAAGCAAAGAGTTTAAGTTCACAATAAGATTCCTATCGGTGATTGGCTTTACTGAAGCTTCCTTTATTTGAATTAGTATGTAAGCAGCTAAAGAATACGATGTGAGTAGCATGTGTTTCAGACAAAAGGTGAATGAACAAATATTCATTGCCAAAATAAATCAGATTTAGTGTGTCCACATGTGCACATGTTAGCATGTTAAAATAATAAATGCAATACATGCTCCGTGATGTGTTAGCATGTTGAAAGAATAAACTGCAACCTGTATATTTAAAGCAATATTCAGAACAGTTTTCATCTGATCCGATTCTTTTTCATCCAATCAGAATACAACTGAGTCACTTCTTTTTTAAGAAGCAAGCACCAGATTTTAATTTTTTGAAGAAAAAGAAAACACAAAGCTGGTGATCTCCATCAGGAATTTTTTAAAACAAGTGGCTTTTAGCTGCCAGAAACCAAGAAAAAACTCATATTGGATTCTCTACTCAGTTGCTTTAAGGTGGTGTGGGGGTCTTAGTTATAAATGCCAGAACCCACACCTGCGGCAGGGAGACGAGAAATAATCTGAATGAATGATATTGATAACACTTGGTGAGGAATTGGGATCAGTTTCAGTGATTAGGTTGTTATATGGTTGCCACTAGAATCCTGAGGGTGATAGTTTCTGTCTCTTACCTTATTCATTTTGAATTAGCACCCATATATACAATTATTTACTTGGTGTCAGCATAGAGTCCATATCTCAAAGTGTAGTAGCCCACCTTACAACATGAATTCAAAATGATAAAGGGTGATAAAGAAAAAGTTAGAACTCCCAGTCAACTCATTAACAAGTCCTGAACAACACATAAGAAAATTTTGCAGGTGACATCAGTTAGTTCGAAATAATCACTCATGGCAGGAAAAAAAATGGCATCTGTGATTGTCCAACAACATATCTGTTTTGGATTTTTCTAAAAGCAACATATCCACACCCAATTCCCAGAAGACATCAAGTGTGCCATGACCACAGTTGTAACTTTAGAAATGAAGAAGCAAATTCACAACACCCATCCCTGCACGGCACACGTGCATTATAGGGGCCACTTATATGATGGGCCCCACTGTGAACATCCTCTACTAAACCAAGCCAACGACATGCCAATGGTAGTTTTCCAAGACCAACAATCTCTCTCAAAATATAACTGAGGACCTTTGAGGAGAAGACCAAACTAACTCTTGACTAAGATCAGGTTCCCGATGGCCTGATGAATGGCCGGATGTTCTCACACATCTGCCATGTTGCCACATGTACTAGAAATCACCTCTTCAATCTCCCTCATGTGAATCACCTTATAACTTCTCGTGTAATTTTTTCGTAGAACAAGAAACTGATGCCTTAATATGATTTTTTTCAGAACCATTTAAATAAAAATAAAATTTAAAAAAAAAAAAAAAAAAAAAACCCTTGACTAAGATCAGGCTCCCGATGGCCTGATGAATGGCTGGATGTTCTCACACATCCGCCATGTTGCCACATGTACCAGAAATCACCTCTTCAATGTAATTTTGTAGTAGAACAAGAAACTGATGCCTTTTAAGGGGAGGACTATTCCCTGCAGATGCACACAATCACCCACCAACCACGTGCATCGTGTAATCCACGGGAAGGGGAATCCAACATGTCTGTGGGGAGCAAACCCACGACCAAAGCCATTCACCCGAACCATGACATGTACCTCAAGATGATCAAGAAACTGGTGCCGTGGTATGATACAGTCGAATAACCATGACGAGTATATCAAGATGATCAAGGCCGGCCATGACACACAAAAAAAGGCATCTTGGTTCTACCAACGCCTATTACCAAGGTAGAGAACTGAAAATATCAAATTGCAAAGCATATATATACACACACACACACACACACACACACACACACACAAACACACCGCTCCACAATCACCGGAAAACAAATCTCCATTTACAAAACTACCAAAAGAAACAAAACTTCTTTTCCAACTACAGTAACCAAAATCATCGGAAATCATAATCTCTATTGCGATTCAGCATCCATGACTCGAATCCAAACACCATAAATACTCAACCAAAATCCCTTCCAGAAATGCTGAATTTACAGCAAACAGATAATTTCAGCGATGTCAAATCCGAAAACGAAATGAAGTACAAACAAAACCAAATCCAGCATCATAAAATCCTGATTCCGGAAACCTTAAGAACGCATGCGGCTTCACCTGCACCGGCTGAAATTCCATCGGCGGTACTGTCCGTACAATCGCGGTAAGGAAAAGCCGAAAATAGCCTCGGTCGAACTTAGCGGGTGAAAAGAGGGAAAGCGAAGGAGAAGAGATTGGAAGAGAGAGTGAGAGTGAGAGAGGAAACCTGGTGAGGAAAGCTGTGGCTCTCCTATTCTTTCTTCCCGAAGTGCCTTGACGGAAAAGTAATATTACGGCTCTTCTACTTCTTCTCTACCGTCGATATTCAATCGGACGGCTCTGCTAGAAAGGCGATCGGTGGCGTGAAAGCAAAAATGAAAACCAGAAAACTGAAAAGAGAATGGGTTCTTTTGGGAGGAAAAGCCTCCGAGGTGAGGTAGGCGTATGCGTCTGTATGAGAGAGAGAAAGAGAGGAGACTGCGTGTATATTTGACGGAAAGGTGGAGACCATGGACTCGCATTCGGTAGCGACTGCTCGGTATTGGAAAACCTCCGTGGGCCCACCATGATGTATAAATTTTATCTACGCCGTCCATTGATGCTGCGAGTCCATTTTAAGGCCTGTTTGATTTCCCATGATACATGTAAACGATAAATAAGTAATTGTTACTTTTTCACCTTGTTTGAAAACATAAGAGTAATTCCACTTGAAAATCAAAACAGAAGTATTGACTTAAATACGTGGACCCCATATATATATATATAGTACATCTATTTTATTAGAAAATTTTAAAGCATGAATTGAAAAATAAAGTAGATTCAACATTTAAATGGTTCACACGAAAAGAAATATTAGCTTTAATTCGTCCACCATTGAAAGTTATTTTTTTTATTGGGTCTCTAATGAAGTTTTTTTATCATCTAAGCCATTCTTAAGGCCACACAGATATGATTAAGGGAAAAACACAAATATCAACTTAATCCAAACTTTTAAGGCCCCAAGAAGTTTTTAATGGTAGGCATTCGATTTTCTTTGTTTCCTGAAGTGTGGTCCACTTGAGCCTCCGATTTGCCTTATGTTTTTTGTTTATGCAATAAATTGGGCTGGAATAGCAAATGAGCGGTGTGGATAAGTAACATACATCTCGATGGGCCCCACATTAATGGTGTAAATTTTTCAATTTAAGTGCTAAAAAACTAAGTTGACACATCTACGTTAGAAAAAATGTGATAATTACATAGGTAAATAATTATTACCCATGTAATTACATGATAATTATAATTAAGCCCAAAAATCAAATAAGCTCCTAGGTAAGGGACAAAAATAGACACAAATCCAAAGCTAAAATACACGACCCATAAAGAAACAGTGGGCATGAAACTACTACCGTTGAAACCCTCCTGGAGCCCATGGTCATGTTTATTTGCCATCCAACTAGTTTACAAGGTCTGACAGAACCAGACCAAAGGAAAACATAAATATTATTCCTGGCCCATCAGAAGTTTTCAACCATAGTTATTCAATCCCACTGTTTATTTGTCATCTGGTCCACTTGAAATTTTAATTAGTCTCAATTTTAAAATGACACCTTAAAATAAGCTGGAAAAGTAGACTGAAGTGGCTCGATAGGACCACGAAGATTCCACCAGTATGGACCAGTACGGTGATTGATGGGTCACTGTGGAATCCGAGTCTGAAAACCATTCCGTTTGAGAGGGCGGATCATGTGTTACCTGTGTAGCATCTTAATGCGTGTTTGCCTTTACTATGGGGAGACCACATGGACGAACTTCTTTTATATCTTGCGTACATCAATTAAATGGCTATTAAAAGCTTTTCATGGGCCACAAAATATGCATATCAAGATTATTTTTATATTTTCCCTTTCTTTATTTCTGGTTAACTTTAACAATGGGTTCGATGAAATAGAAATATTAGGGTAGGCATTATTGTGAGTCTTGAGAAGTTTTAATGGTTGGTGTTTAGACATTATTGTTTCCGACGACACAATTCATTTGAATTTTGATCTAATTAATTTTTTGAAAACAACTTAAACTGAGCTTTAAAAATGTATGGACTAATGTCGACATGCAGCACATCATTAAGGTGCACCCCATGGTAAAGGTTGCATATGCTCGATAACACTTAATCCATTCCTTTTGTCTAAATTCAGTTTTGCTCTTACCTTGAATCAGGTGAAAGCACCTAAAAGATAATATTAACAAGAGTTGCAGCTGTAAATCAGTCATAAATAAGTCAACGGACCTAATGGGGTATCCAAATTTGACCCATTCATTGAATGGTATGAGCCAGGGTCCAAGAACATATTCAATTGCTAAACATCTGGTTTCCTCTGTATCAAGCCCAACCTAGCTCAAACCTTTTTAGTCTAGCTAAAAATATAAGACATTATAATGTCCAAACTGGTGCGCAAAAATGATAGAATTAGTGAATTATGATGGATGTAGATAGCATGTGAAAAGCTTTTGTAAGAAGTTCACAAGCTAGGATGCTAAGTGGGGCATGCCGTGATGTTTGTGAAAAATAAGCCCCTTCCATCTATTTTGCTAGGTCAACCTAGAATATAAGATTAAAAAAAGAAGGGAATCAAAAACTAAGTGAACCACACAAGAGGAAACAATGAGTATTAAACAACCAAACGTGATTCACCCGTTTATAAGTGGGTCTAGTTCAGAGTCTAAATATCTCTTAACCATACTCATTACACCTTAACCCGCTTATAAATGAGTATAATGGTGTTAACTTACACCTGACCTAAACCCGCACATTTAGTAAACTAGTTTGGGTCTAAAATTTGGCCAGTGGGTCTTGTTTTAACTAAATACTTACCAAACTCAGCCGTTTACAGCTTTCGTGGCAGCCGTGCTCCCATCATAATTCTGACCAACAGAGAGGGTAGTTTGGTTATAACATGGGTACATACTCTCGCCGTGCATGACACTTGATATGCATGCACTAAAAAATTGTACACCTGGTATAAATTAACTAAAATTAAACTGACGACGTTGAGCTGCCAACTGTTGCTATCCTCTGATTCGTTGATACTTAGGGCTGTTTGATTTTCTAATTACAAGGTAATTCGGGTAAATGAGTAACCATTATATTACTTATGTGTTTCTGGTTGGATTTTTAAAAGTGAATTGACCCTACCTCTCATTTATATCACTCCCCGTAGACCTGAGGAGAAAAAAGTTAAATTTTGGAGCCCACCTTAATGTTTGTGTATTATCTACTGCGTCCGCGTCCGTCCCTTCAGCCAACTCATTTTAGGGCATGAACCAAAAATAGAGGCTGATCCAAATATCAAGTGGACTATACTACCGGAAATAATGAGAATTAAACTCTTACCATTGAAAGCTTCTTAAAGACCTTGGAAGTTTTGGTTGAAAATGATATATTTTTTTCTCACTTTATCCATGACAATGTGACATTATTAATGGGTTGGATGACAAATAAACATCACTGTGGGCCCTAAGGAGAAAATAACTTTCAACCATTAACATTTTAATGATCCTTATTTCCAAAGGTGTGGTGCAATTGGGCTTTTGATTTTCCTCATTTTTGACTTCATGCCTTAATATATATTTTTTAAAAGGATGAATGACGTGGATAACTCACATATATCATGGTGGGGCCCATGTATTTAAATTAATAATAAAAACGTTTGTATGGATTGATTTTTGAAACATAATTCACAGTGACATCCAAACAGTTGTAGCAAGTAATAATCAGGTAATTCGGTGTATTTAAATACACGGATAATTTAAAAATCAAACAGCATTGGAGAAAATCGGACCGCTGGATATCTTTCATTTGTGACCGTCCAATTAATGCCAACCAATCCGATTTTCAAATAATTAAATAACCTTAGTTCTTTGTTAATGTTGCAGCTACGCTGGATACTACGATTCGGTGGTTTCATTTCATATATTGCATGCATGTATGTAATTTCAAAGCAGTTTTTTTAGTGCCTGTCTATCATCCATCATACTCTACCAGAGTATCAAAGTTTTAATCTTTGCTTTAAGACATCCGGATGCATTGCTACTTTTGGATCTGTGTCATGTGCCATGACGCAATCAGTTATTTGATGGGCCTCAGCGCAGATGGAGGTATCAAAAAAAGGTTTCAGATTCGATTATTTAGTCACCTTTGAATATATACCGTCCCCTTTAACCCTTCGTTTGCGAGCCGTTGACATGCTTTTCCAGTATTAAAAGATATTTTGTGGACCCTCCATCAACGATGATTTCACATCATTCGTTTAAACGGTTTGGATCATTAAAATATCATCCAGATTCAACTGCTATATAGTCCCGACGTAAAACAAATAGCAATAGGCCGGAATGTACTGTAGCAAACTCGAGAATGGGTAGTATAATAGCTCCTGTCCTCTTCCTAAAATGTGGATGCGTGTTTCTCGAGGGAACAGACAACGGCATTCGCGAGCGACAGACGCGTGGGCAGGGACGGGGATTGAATACTGACCCTGGCGAGTCGCTGCTGATCGTTGCTCGGTGGGCCCATTATAATGTATATGTTCTATCTACGCCGTTCATTCATTTTTCCAGTTCGTTTGAGGGCACGATCTAAGTTATGAGGGATATCCGAATCTCAGGTGGACCACACCATCACTGCTCACTAATAAAAACTTCACGAGGCCACACAAGTTTTGGATCAAAATGAATGGACGGAGTGCATAAAGCTCGGACGCGGACTGCCGTACCGACAGCTTCAGTAGCCCGGTGGCTACTAACAGTGCTATGTGGGCTCTAATATGATGTGTGTGTGCTATCTACACCATTCATCAATTTTTTCAGATTATTTTCCGTTATAAGCCTAAAAGCAGATCTAGATCTCATATGAACCTCAGCAGAGGAAAGAGCAGTGATTGAATACCCACCATTAAAATTTAATAATGGCCGCAAAAGTTTTGAATTAAGCTGACATTTGTGTGTGACGAAATCAACGGGCTGGATGACAAATAAACATTACAGTGAGCCATAAACAATATTTTATTAATGGTCATTCAATATTTACTGTTTTCTTCTGGTGTTATCCACTCTAGATTTGGATCCCCTCATTTTTGGGCTTAAGCTCATTAATGACCTGAAAAAATAAATGGACGGCTTGGATAAAACACATATATCATGAGGGCCCACAGAGCATCGCTAGTAGCCATCTCGCGTCACTAGTGGATTAGGTGAGAGATAGGATCTACCGAGGTAGGTGGGATCCTGACCGTGGAAGCCATTGTGGTGTATGTGAGCACATCCACACTGTCCATCCATATTTAAAAATCATCTTAGGGCATGAGCGAAACAGTGAAGCAGTTGCAAATCCTAGATGGGCCATAGTACTGAAAACAGTGGTGAGCGACCGTTAAAAACTTCTTGTGGGCCACAAAAGCTTTAGATGAAGATGATATTTGTGTGATCTCTTCATCCAGGTGTTTTTGACCTTATCAACAGTTTGAATGTCAAGTAAAGATTCCAGTGGAATCCATAAAGTTTTTAATGGTAGGGATTCAATCACCACTTTTTCCTTTAGTGTGGACCACCTAAATTTTAATTCATATTCATATTTTTTTGTGTCGAATAAAATTATCTTAAAAAATGTTTGGACGGTGTGGATTTAAGACACACAGATCACTGTGGGTCCCACCCACCTCGATGGATCCGATGTCCAAGGTAATCCTCCCCCATTTAATGCGCAGGAGCGTGTCGCGGGGAGTCCGCGTCCTTTCTCACGCGAGTGGCATATGCATTTATTAATCCCAGCTGAAGAAATACTTTGATAATCCGGCAGAGCATGATACATGATAAGCAGTCAGTTGCAGGTTGCATACTTAGAATACGTTAATTCAAATCAAGCCGTTAAGACTCTCTATGAAACTCGATATAATACAAACCAAAAAGAAAAATCCTATTTGATTATCGCAAAAATAAAATTTAATGGTCTTACATCAAAAAACTAGTGTCCGCGAATGAGGGGAGAGGATCGTCCAAAAAATCTGCTTTGCTTATGCCACTAACAGAGTAATTTCCACAATTTAGTCGGCTTAATTTTATCAATGAGTGCCACGTGTACAAGTTATTAGTGTCTGCGTATCCAGCTCCATACGCTGCTTGCGAATCACTCGTCCTTTAACAGCTGTACGGAAAACTTATGGGTCCCGACGTGACTTTTCTGAGCCACGTGGAAGCATCAAAATTAGGAGGCTTTGCTGATGCGCACCATAGCTCTTTTCTTAAAAAAAAGGATAGCATCACAGCGGAGCGGATTCGGTAAGACCCCGGGGGGCAGCTTGATGTATGTATCTTGTATCTACGCTGTTCATTCGTTTCTCCGTATAATTTTTGAACATTATCCCAACAAAAATAAGCAGATCTAATAATCAGGTTAACGTAACATAAGGAAACAAAGGTGATTGGACGAACTACTATTAAAACCTTCTTTAATGCATTCATGAATGCTTAGGTAGTGTTTATTTGTCATTCAATAGGTGAATAAGAGGGAAAAGAATAAATATAAATTTGATCCAAAACTTTAGTGGCTAATTCATTATCAATCACTCACTGTTTTTTCCCTGTGGACGTTTGGCACCATGGATTAGCGGCTTTTAGGAAATTTCTAACTCCCTGTTGTTTGGCATCATGGAATAATTGGGGGATTCAAATCCTTTTGAAGAGGGTTTCAAATCCAAGGGATTTTAAATCCTTTCAAAGAAGGGTCTCAAATCTACTGTGAGAGCTTAAATTACATCTAAAATCCTTCCTTGAGTTGCATATGTAACATGTATGTCACCGGAGTATTATTTTATTGGGCACATGGCTCACTAATGGTATTCCAAAATAATTAAATTATCAATTGCATTACTATAACTACTTTTAACATGTTTATCAATACTGTTCATGTACATTAACTGTTAAAAATTGTTGGTTAGTCACTTGGACATGATTTGATGCCCGTGGCTAATTCGAGTCTTGGAATTTCACTATTTTCAGGCAAAGCATGTATTTCAGCCATCTTATTGCAAACATTGTGTTAAACATTATATATGTTCGCTAGTTAGATATATTAAAGTTATTTTAGTAATTAAACTCAAGCCCCAGTATATATATCATGCATATCTACTTTTGGATTAAAGTTGATTGCCAATTCAAGGGTGTCAAACACAATAAGAAGATTTCAAATCCATGGGCTTTGAATCTAAGGGGTTTCAAATCCACACTCCCAAACAAGCCCTTAGGGTATGGTCCACCTAATAATTGGATCTAGTTTATTTGTTAGATGATGGCTTAAAGTGATATGGAAGAACAAACGGAGAGGGTAAATATAAAATGTATACATCAAGATGGGCACTATGGTGAGGGCCACACCATTGGTCTCACTTAGGGATGGGTTATTAATTAAAACAGCCCTTGATTATGATGTAATAAATGCTTTGACATATAATTTGTATTTATATATTTTTTAAGCCTTTTAGATACTATTTGGCTTTTCCGAATATGAAAATACATCTATATTAGTCGTCCACTTGTACTATAGTAGCTTTTTACAGAAGTCGAGAGGACGAATGAGGGTGTAGCCCTACTAAATCAACAATTAGATCTACCCCTGAATTGATATAATCCATTCACTTTTAATTAAACTGTAGTGAACCCGTAGTAGGGTCATTTTAAGAAGTTTATAGTTGTTTGTGGCCCACAATTACATTAATAATGTGAGTTAATTTCAAATTATGTTCTTTCAATGTGGTACATCCGTGATAAGTTTTGCCTTCAAACTTGAGCTGATGAAATGAGATTAAAACTCATTTCACATGGATGACTTGGATCTGATATAAGATGATCCAGTGGGCCCCACACAAGATATGAGATGGTTTCAATAAGTGAGTCTCTAGTGTGGGAAGGCCATTTAGTCATTTATTTCTCTTTTTTCTTTTTTCTTTTTTTTTTGGGCACTATTTTAGGCATTATAATTGTTGTCATTTCCTTAACACACACTATGAATAGCTTTTAAGTGTTTTTTTTAAAAGCTTTTCAATTATACTCTTCAACATATAAGTTATGACAATCAAATGTAAGTTTATATTAAGATAATCACAATTTATGTGTGTGTATATTTTTTGGGTATTAATGATGAGAGTTTTTTAAAGGGAGGAGGTGTCACGGTTCCTTTTATAAATTTTTTTTTTTATGGGTATGAATGGTAAAAGTTTATGAAATTGATGAAATTTATAATTGAAGAATGATATAATAAATGAATTTTGAAATTGAAGAATGCAACAATGGATAAATGTGATGAATATTGAAATTGATAAATGTTTTAGTGGAATAATGTTGAAATGAATGAACGGTCATAATTGTCATAATGAGGGCGTTATGACCGTTTTTGACGGATCAGTGATTCACAATTCTTAATGAACTTTGGTCTCACTCTTTAGGCAATCAAAATGGTGTCCAAATGAGATGATTTCAAATCAAATTGAAATTTCATTAAATTATCTTTTAAATGAGTATACAAATTATTAAATTGGACGTGTAACGAGGGTATTGTGACAGTTTTTTGTCGTATCGACAATCTATAGTGCGCATTGACAATCCAAGTGAGCATTGGCGATCCATTGTGAATATCAGCGATCCATAGTTAATATTGATGATCATCACTGAACATCGACGATCCACATTTAATATCGACAATCCACAATTAATATTGATAATCCATAATTAATATCGGTGATCCATACTAACTATTGATGATCCACGGTGAATATCAGCAATCTACCATTCAATATTCATCCAACGCAACGTTCTTCCATTTTGACATTTGTCACATTGATCAGTTACAACATTATTCCATTTCGAAATTCATTGATTATAACATTCATCTATTACAAATTTATTCCTTTCACAAACTCTCACCATTCATAACAAAAAAAAAAAAAACTATTATAAAAGAAACCACAACACTTTAATTACTTTCACAATTTCCCACCATTGATATCATAAAAAAATATACATACGCAAAAGTCATTATTATCGTAACTTAAACCTACATTTAGCGATCATAGCATATATGTTGGAGAATATGACCGAAAATCTTCAAAAACACTCAAAGGCTCATTGAAATTAACGGAATGATGCTGAATGCATGCCGGGAGCTTGTGGTAGTAAGTACTAAAGAGGTGGTAAGAGTCCTAATGGCCAAAATGGTCCCCTCTCGTTTTTTTTTTTTTTTCAAAAGAATAATAAAAAAAAAGAATAAAGAAAAAGAAAATGCTAAATGACCTTGCCTCATAAGGGACACACCTATTAAACCATCCCACATTTTATGTGGGGCTCACTAACTTGTCTTGTAGCATATATAACGTTATCCACATGAAAGAGGTCTTAATTTCATGCAATCTACTTAAGTTTAAGGGCAATCTACTTAACGTTGGGTTCTTTCTCTTGCTCGGGTGGTAGACTCTCAGGAGTTTAACTCCCGGTCAAGGGTTCGAGTACCCATAGGTGGTGTAATTCCTCCAGAGTGAGTGCGTGGGGTGTGTGTGCGTGTATAAAAAATAAAAAAAATAAAAAAAATGGGTAAAACTCATCATGGATGGGCTACCAGAGAAAACAGTTCGGAATTAACTCACAACGTTAACGTAGCTGTGGGCTAAGATGATAACAATTTTTTAAAATAATTATATTGTGGGTTCACGGCTGTCCAATTAAAATGAAAAAATTAGATTAGCTGAGGAGTGACCCCAATCATTAATTTAATGAGTCTACACCTATATTTTCAAAAGACCCTCTCAACTTCCACGAAAATCTTCACGATGAAACAATTGTTAGAGGGACATTTTCGTATAAAAAATGTCAAAAAAGTGTCCAAAAGACTAAAAAAGATATGACTTGAAATTCTAACATAGGCGCATATATTACATTATAATTTAAGGCTATTTAAATTAATAACCTTATAGGGACCGAATTACGTGGGGCCCTAACATCACCCACTATGGTGTTGCCCTTACTGTGGGTCCCACCTTGATGTATTTATTATATACCCATGATGCACATCTATTTTCCCATATTATTTTAGCATATGAGCCCAAAAATAAAACTGATCCAAACAACGATGATTGGCCATTAAAAATATTTCATGAGTTGTAAAAGTTTGAGATTAAGCTTATGTTTTTTTTCTCTTCATCTAAGTTTGTATGACTTTATTAACAAGATGTATGACAAATAAATGTTACGGTGGATGTTAGAAAATTTTAATTTGTGGATCATTCAATCATCACCATTTCCTGCATTATAATTCACATGTGATTTGGATCTTCTTCATTTTTGGCCTCGTGGCCTAAAATGATACAAAAAAATGGATGGACGGCATATATATACAGTACATACCTAAAATTGGCCCCCAAGATACGGGCCATGCTGTCTCAGGTGAGGCCGCGACCGCACCTAATCCACTCTTATGTTATAATGGGTGCACTAAGTTTCTCATGCTCTGCACTTCTTTTAGCCCTCCGTTTCACCAAGCAATGATCTCAGCCATCCATCCAATTATTTCGGTAGGACAGATAATGCCTTAGAAGTCCATTTAGATGATTCAACTGTCTAATTTTCCATAATTAAACAGATAATCAATGGAAGGGAAATAGTAATCGACACTCAATTTAGTAAAATCCATTGACCAGACTACCCGGATTATCAAACTAATAGAACTTTTTAGTTGGTAATACATTGAACGGCGAGGATGAAGGGTTGGTAGGATAAGATTGCCATGAAATCCTCTGAACATCCATCTGAGATAGTGTAGGTAAGAACTACTTAAGATATGTGTAAGTCATAAGAGATGCGTGCTCTTTCAACAAATTACCTCATAATGTTGAGTGGTGTGTGGTACATAAAGAGTGTTTTCGTCTATTAAAATTAGGGCTATTCACGAGTCAAACTAGCTCAAAAAACTCACTCGACTTGGCTCGAGTCAACTCGGATTGACTCGGCTTGAATGGCCGATTCGGGCCGAGTCAAGCTAATTATTTGAAGCTCGAGTTGAGTTCGAGCAGAGTTCGACCAGGGGGCATTTCGACTTGACTCGACTCGAGTCGGCTTGATTAATAAATATTTTATATATATATATATATATATATATATATATATATATATATATAAAAGTTTTAAGGTTTAACCTTTAAAAAAAAAACAAACCCTATAGTCTCTGCCTGACCGCACGTACCTTCTTTCCATTTTTTCTCTTTCTCTACCCGCTGCTAGCCGCACACCCGCCCAGACCACCACCACCAATTTTCATTTCAGCTTCATAATAGTATGATTTTAATATCTTGAGATCTACTTTTTGGGCAAAAAATTCAAGAAATCCGAGATGGGTTCTGCTCAGATTTGTTAGAGCTTCAAGGAAATCTAATGATCTGATCGGCTAGAGTTCTTTACTTGGATTTCTGATCTGCGTTCTGTTCTATTTCTTTTTCAGTACTTAGATTTCTATTGGTGAAAGAATATCAAGAACAAATCGATTCTTACAAGTTTCCTCATCTGATTCGAAGCTTTGTTTAGTTTTTTCATCGGACTTTACTTTGATTTTCTTAAGATTTTTGAATTTTTCATCAATGGAGGTGGATCAAGAAATGAATCCATTATCTCTCACCCAACAAGCTCGTGCTCGACCCGAGGTAAACTTGACTCGACTCGAACCACTAGCTCGACCCGACAACTTTGGCAAACAAGTCAAGCTTCAATGTTGAGCTCGAGCTCAAACTCGAGTACAACATAGACAAGCATAGCCGAGCTTGGCCCACCTCGACTCAACACGGCTCAATGCCTACCTCTAATTAAAATCTTGATTTTAGACTAATTTCTTAACAATGGTGTGGTAGTTAAAAGGTGATGCCATCAGGGTCGAAGGCTGGGAATTTTTGAATAAGCCTTGTCTGTACCTAAGTTGGCACGTGCAGGGCTCTGAGTGGCCGCCATGATGTATGAGTTTTATCCAAACTGTTCATCCATTTTGCTATATCATTTCATGTTATAATAGCATTAGATCTATCCCCTTTTTAACTTATTAAATCAGATTATATGAAAAAATGGATGGACGGTGTGGATAAAACCAAAGCAACAGAGTGGCGACTCAGAGCCCCTGCCATGCGGGACCCCTGTTTAGATACTTATCCCTGGGGATGTGTGGGGTCCACAGATATATCTGTGAAAAATCTACTTCATTTTTTTATTTTTTATTTTTGAAATTCCGTAATTGGACAGGAATATAAAAATCAGGCATATAAAAAAATCAGATGGCCCCACTATTACCATTCAGATGAACTGCATGTACAAATATCATCCTGTCACCTCTGTTAAATCCTCACCGTTTCGTGTGGTATGGCACACATGAGTTCTGGACCTGCTTGATTTTTAGACTCTTGTCCCATTTTGGTCTTGCAGAACAGATGAACGAAGTAGATTTTTCATCTAAACCGTTCATGAGGTTGTTACCACCTGGATAATATGAAGGCAAAAATACAATCCTAATCCAAATCTTCTTTCCTGCCTACAAAGTTTTCAATGGTCTCACGAAATTTCAACGGCGGCTGTTCAATCCCTGTTGCTTCGTGTGGGATGGTCCACCTAAGTTTCAGATAAACTGTTTAGTTCATGTCCCTTTTGTGAGCTTAAGAAACTGATGGGTAGAACAGGCTTTTCACTGGAAGCGGATTGGCAGGTGTACCACACACCAGCTACCCATAATGAAGTACGTATTATATCCAAACCGTTCATCCATTTTTCAAGCTCTTTGTAAGGATTGAGAAGAAAATTTATATATATATCTATATAATATAATGATCAAGTAGACCACACTAAGAAAAGCAGCGAGGGATTGAACATTTACTATTGAAACTTTTTTTGGGGTCATGGAAGTTTTCGATCAATGTAAAATTTGCTTTTTCTTTCCATGTCTTTGTGACATTATGAATAGATTGGATGAAAAATAGACGTTGTGGTGAGCCTTAAGAAAATTTTAACCGCTATTTATAGTGTGCTCAATTTAATTTTTGGATATGATTCATTTTTTAGATAGTACCTAAAATAATTTCGAAAAATGGATGAACGGTATGAATATAATAAATACATCACTGTGAGGCTATGTAACTTTGATCTCCTTTGAACCGTTCACACAATTGGGAGTTTGAGGAGCGACGTTTATCTTCGCACAACAAGTGCCAACACCAGTTACATAACTGGTACATGGCCCTACAATGGTGTATTTATCATGTCCACAGGGTTCATCTATTTTTTAAGAACATTTTAGAGCATTACAAGAAAAATAATCATATCCAAAGCTCAGTTGGACTCCACCAAAAATAACAGCAAGAGAATGATTTTTGCTGGCGCAACCATAACCTTTATTTTTCATCTAATTACACATGGGTAAATAGGAAAAATAAATTTCTTATTGATCTGATACTTCTGTTACCCAAGAGGGTTTCAATGATAAACGTTCAATCCCTCACTGCTTTTTGTAGTGTGGTTTACTTGATCTTTTGATCTATCTTATTTTTAAGTTCAAGCCCAAATCAATGGACGGTTTAGATATAACACATATCTCATGATGGGACCCATGTAACTTGCTGAGGTCAATAGACCAGCTATATACCTGGTGTGTGGTACATCATGTTGTAAAATATTGATTTTAATAAAAAATATTTTAATAATAAAAAAGTTGTTTTTTGAAAAACTTTTGGAGCTTTGGGAATAGTCCCACATGGGAAAGAGAAGAGAAAGAAAAGTGGTTTAAATGATAATAGTGGAGTACCATAATATTTGCCTACCTAGTTCGTGGACCATGGGACTTGCGTGTTCCAGTGCGAAGCACTGGAACACTGCGCACGCGCTCGCGCTCGCGCACGGTCACGGTCTCGGGCTTGGTGCGAGGGCGTGGGCATGTGAGGCAGTGTGGCTGTAGAGGCGCTAGTGGCGCACTTTGCACTTCGCAGAGGGTCGCTCCCTTCGCGAACCGCAGCGAGACGTGTGCGAGTCGCGGTGCGACTAGTGGCTAAGGCAGATGGTTGGTTGGATGAAAATCTAAAGGACTGAATGAGAGTCCCTTAGAATATATAGAGGGCTGAAAAAGAGCTGTTGCAGAAATTCTGTAACAGCTGTGCAATAAGTGCAGGGTCCAGCTGAAACTGCTGCATGGCTAGCCCCAACAGCTATAAAACGGCTAGCTGCTGTCTCACAACGGTCAGCATGCAGCAGCTTAATGGCCCATGCACAACGGTCAGAAAACGGCCATAAAACGGCTAGTTTTCTCAACAGCCAGAAAACGGTCATGGGATTTATTTTCCTGGACCATAACCCCCAGCCACCATAGCCTATAAAAGGAGGGCCTGGATAGGTTCCAAATCCATCTCAACTCACTCCATACGAATTCCAGAAAATAGCCTCTCCACTCATATATTCTAAGTGTTATCCAGCAATACAGCAAGGTGTCAACCTTAGCTTGAAGAACAGACCAGCGGTGTGGTCTAGGACGGTTCAACCGAACCAGTAGGCTGAAGATTAGAACTTAATCGAGCAAACCACTTTTCTATTTTCTTCTTTTCTTATTTTTGGGATTTTCCTTTATATTGTAATACTGCCAGAAATAGTGAAATTGAGTTCCATTTGGTGGGCCTTCGTGTTTGCTGAACGCAGACCCACACCAGGCTCGTCGTATCCTAGAAGCAATTTGCCTGTAACCTATCAGCATACTCAATTTACTTGAGTTGGGGCAAATAACGCTTTAAGGACAGCGTTTTCAGACGTGCTTCAGCCTGTCCATATTATTTTCGGTTTTCATATTATACAGAAACTACATTAATCTGTATAAATTTAACAACAATCTTAAAGCGTTATTTCTAAAATGGAAGCCGATAGCGTTTCATCTATTAAATTGATGAATCAGGACTTGATACGTCTTGATCGGTTCGATGGAACCAATTTTACAAGATGGCAAGACAAGCTGAAATTTCTCCTGACGGCGCTGAAGATCTACTACATACTAGATCCAAATCTGCAAGCATTGCCTGAAGCAACCGACAAAGACACACCTGAGCAAGTGGCTGCCCGTGCTAAAAGAGCCGAAGACGAACTATTGTGTCGTGGACACATTCTGAACGCACTCTCCGACCGCCTGTACGATCTGTACCAACAGACATCATCAGCAAAGGAGATCTGGGCCGCACTGGAATTCAAGTACAAGGCTGAAGAAGAAGGGACCAACAAATTTCTCATCGCCAGGTATTTTGACTTCAGCATGGTAGATAATAAACCGCTGCTGCCCCAAATCCAAGAACTGCAGCTAATAGTAAACAAAATCAAAGCGATCAAAATCGATCTTCCTGAATCATTCCAAGTTGGGGCTATAATCGCTAAATTGCCACCAATGTGGAAAGACTATAGAAAGAAGTTGCTGCATAAAACCAAGGACTACACACTGGAACAAATCCAGAAACACCTAAGGATTGAGGAAGAATCCCGTAACCGCGATAAAAAGAATGATAACGGGAATGCCTCGTCCAAGGTACATGCAGTAGAAAACACCAATAACAAGAATCCCGAGAAAGATGATTCCCTAAAACCCAATAAAGAGAAATTCAAGAAAAACGCCCAAAAGAAGAACGGAAAGTTCAAAGGCTCATGCCATGTCTGTGGAAAAATCGGGCACTATGCTCGAGTATGCCGATATCGCAAATCTAAAAAAGAGGCAAGTGCAGTAGAAGAAGGCGATATCGTGGCTATGATCACTGAAGTGAATACCATCCAAGGCAAAGTTCCAGGCTGGTGGTATGATACTGCCGCTACAGTACATGTGTGCTACGACAAATCAGCCTTCAAAACCTATGAGGAATTAACCGATGGTCAAGAAGTCCAAATGGGTAATGAAGTCCGATCGAAGGTCGTCGGCAAAGGAACTGTCGAACTGATATTCACTTCTGGAAAGAAAGTGATTCTAACTAATGTACTGCACGTCCCAGACATGAGGCGAAACTTAGTTTCTGGGGATCTTCTGGGAAAACCAGGTATAAGGGTGGTATACGAGTCAGGAAAACTGATTCTATCCAAGAATGAGAATTTTGTTGGAAAGGGATATGCTTGTAACGGGATGGTTAAGTTTTCTCTGAATGAAAGTAGCACTTCTGCGTATATGGTTGAATCTACTGGACTGTGGCATGATAGACTAGCCCATATAGGGTATAGTACTTTGAAGTTCATGGCTAAGAATGGTTTAATCTCATACACAGATAATGAAACTAATAAATGTGAAGTGTGCATACAATCCAAAATGACGAAAAAACCTTTTCCAAATGTTGAAAGATCGTCTCAAATTTTGGATCTTGTGCACAGTGATATCTGTGAGTTAAACGGCATTCTTACTCGTGGAGGTAAACGGTACTTCATAACCTTTATAGATGATTGCTCTAGATATGTGTATGTTTATCTATTAAAGAGCAAAGATGAAGCATTGAACATGTTTAAGATATATAAAGCAGAAGTAGAGAATCAACTAAGTAAGAAGATAAAAATTCTCCGTAGCGATCGAGGAGGAGAATACTTCTCGAATGAATTCGATTACTTCTGTGAAGAACATGGACTGGTACATCAATGTACAGCTCCATACACACCTCAACAAAACGGAATAGCTGAAAGGAAGAATAGAACATTAGTAGAAATGGTCAACTCAATGCTAATAAAAGTAAAGTTGCCACTAAATCTGTGGGGTGAGGCACTGCTTACAGCATGCCATATAATAAACAGACTTCCGTCTAAAAAATATAAAGTATCTCCATATGAAACATGGAGAGGTAGAAAACCTAACCTAGGATATCTTAAAGTGTGGGGGTGTCTTGCATACTGCAGAACTCCTGATCCAAAAAGAACCAAGTTAGGACCAAGAGCTATTAAGTGCGCCTTCGTAGGGTATGCACAAAATAGTAAAGCTTATAGACTTCTAGACATGGAGTCTAATACAATTATAGAATCAAGAGACGTTGAATTCTTTGAGAACTCACCATCCTTGGAGTCAAAGGATAATGAAATTCAAACTCCTAATAGAGAACCAAATAGCACAGCTCCACATATAATGGAAGCTCCCACTGAACCTCGTAGGAGTCAAAGAACTAGAATAGAGAAGAGTTTTGGAGATGACTATATAGACTCACAACGCATCATTTTTCATCTGGTAGAAGCAGATAGAGAAAATGTTATAAGACGAATACCTATAGTAATGACTATAGAAGATGATCCTAAAACATATAAGGAAGCTGTATCCTCTAGAGACTCAGCTTTTTGGAAAGAAGCTATAAATGATGAAATAGAATCTATACTATCAAATCAAACATGGGAACTAGTAAACTTACCTCCAGGTTCTAGACCCATAGGTTGCAAATGGGTATTTAGGAAGAAATATCACACTGATGGGACTATCCAAACCTTTAAAGCTCGACTAGTAGCTAAGGGTTTTAGACAAAAAGAAGGGATAGACTACTTTGACACATACTCACCTGTAGCTAGGATAACATCCATTAGGATATTATTTGCGCTAGCTTCCATACATCATCTTCACATCCACCAAATGGATGTAAAGACTGCTTTCCTGAACGGTGACCTCAATGAGGAGGTATACATGGAACAACCTGAAGGTTTCGTTCTACCAGGAAATGAAAACAAAGTATGTAGATTAGTCAAATCGTTGTATGGATTAAAACAAGCACCTAAACAATGGCATGAGAAGTTTGATTCCAAAATACTATCTCATGGTTTCATGCATAATGTAGCTGATAAATGCATATATTCTAAAAAAGATGGTAGTCATATCATTATTATCTGTTTATATGTTGATGATATGTTAATAATAAGTAATAAAATGGAAGGTGTGACTGAAACAAAGAAGTTTCTTTCTTCCGTATTTAAAATGAAGGATCTTGGACAAGTTGATACCATCTTAGGTGTCAAAGTTAAAAAACATTGTGGGGGTTATGCTTTGTGTCAATCTCATTATATTGAGAAGATACTAAACAAGTTTAACCATCTAAATATAAAGGAAGCAAAAACCCCATTTGATCCAAGTATCAAACTAAAAGAAAATACTGGAAGAACAGTTGCACAATTAGAATATGCGAGTGCTATAGGAAGTCTTATGTATGCTATGCAATGCACTAGACCTGATATCGCATATGCTGTGAGTAAACTTAGTAGGTTTACTAGTAACCCCAGTAATGAACACTGGAATGCAATCAGTAGAGTCCTTGGTTACTTAAAAGCAACCAAAGACTTAGGACTATTTTATTCAGAGTTTCCTGCCGTATTGGAAGGATATACCGATGCGAGCTGGATATCGAGTGCAGGGGACAATAAGTCTACTACAGGGTGGGTATTCACCCTAGGAGGTGCTGCTGTATCTTGGGGATCCAAGAAACAGACTTGCATAACGCACTCGACTATGGAGTCTGAATTTATAGCCCTAGCTGCAACAGGCAAAGAGGCTGAGTGGCTAAGGGATCTTCTATTAGAAATTCCTTTTTGTGTAAAGCCTATATCGGCTGTATCACTACATTGTGATAGTGAAGCCACATTAGCTAGAGCCTATAGCGGTACTTATAATGGTAAGTCTAGACATATTAGTCTTCGACATGATTATGTCAGACAATTGATTCAAGATGGAATCATTGCTATTTCATATGTGAAATCAAGCAATAACCTGGCAGATCCTTTCACTAAACCTCTACCGAGAGAGGTAGTAAAGGCTACATCTAGAGGGATGGGGTTGAAACTCTTCAACCAAAGTTCCACCAGTGATGGTAACCCAACCTAAAATCAGAAAATCTCTAATCTTGGATTTAATGGGTAAGAACAAGTCACTAATAAGTGGAAAGTTTTCAGCACTAAATTATATAACCTCATCCATAATAGATAAGTGCTGAGCGTTACGAAAGAGGGTTGAGTCTTAGAACTCTTAATGAATTCCAGTCTTTAGGACAAGTGTTTTATAGTAACGGAGACACTGGAAGGATTTCACCTATATGAACGTAGAGATGGTGCCGTCTCTCATGAGAGTTAAGAGTTTTCTCTCGGGATCGTTCACGAATTAGGATAAGCACATGGCCATTAATTGTGCTGAGCAAGATTGTGGGAACTCTAACAACACATAGCGAATATGTGTGTGGTTTCTCCAACTCTGTTATCTAGAAATAACTGGTTCAAAGCTGCGGCTACCAGTCATTTCGATAGAGTTTTGAGATACTTACACTAAGGGAAGATTAAAATCGAAAGATATCTTTCTTTATGCATATAAGCTAATTATTCTGGCAGTATGTTTAACCGAGAAAATATTTTTATAAAAAATCAAGTGGGGGATTGTTGTAAAATATTGATTTTAATAAAAAATATTTTAATAATAAAAAAGTTATTTTTTGAAAAACTTTTGGGGCTTTGGGAATAGTCCCACATGGGAAAGAGAAGAGAAAGAAAAGTGGTTTAAATGATAATAGTGGAGTACCATAATATTTGCCTACCTAGTCCGTGGACCATGGGACTTGCGTGTTCCAGTGCGAAGCACTGGAACACCGCGCACGCGCACGCGCACGCGCATGCGCTCGCGCTCGCGCTCGCGCTCGGGCTCGGTCTCGGTCTCGGTCTCGGTCACGGTCACGGTCTCGGGCTCGGTGTGAGGGCGTGGGCATGTGAGGCAGTGTGGCTGTAGAGGCGCTAGTGGCGCACGTGCGCATCGTGTCGCAGAGGGTCGCTCCCTTCGCGAACCGCAGCGAGACGTGTGCGAGTCGCGGTGCGACTAGTGGCTAAGGCAGATGGTTGGTTGGACGAAAATCTAAAGGACTGAATGAGAGTCCCTTAGAATATATAGAGGGCTGAAAAAGAGCTGTTGCAGAAATTCTGTAACAGCTGTGCAATAAGTGCAGGGTCCAGCTGAAACTGCTGCATGGCTAGCCCCAACAGCTATAAAACGGCTAGCTGCTGTCTCACAACGGTCAGCATGCAGCAGCTTAATGGCCCATGCACAACGGTCAGAAAACGGCCATAAAACGGCTAGTTTTCTCAACAGCCAGAAAACGGTCATGGGATTTATTTCCCTGGACCATAACCCCCAGCCACCATAGCCTATAAAAGGAGGGCCTGGATAGGTTCCAAATCCATCTCAACTCACTCCATACGAATTCCAGAAAATAGCCTCTCCACTCATATATTCTAAGTGTTATCCAGCAATACAGCAAGGTGTCAACCTTAGCTTGAAGAACAGACCAGCGGTGTGGTCTAGGACGGTTCAACCGAACCAGCAGGCTGAAGATTAGAACTTAATCGAGCAAACCACTTTTCTATTTTCTTCTTTTCTTATTTTTGGGATTTTCCTTTATATTGTAATACTGCCAGAAATAGTGAAATTGAGTTCCATTTGGTGGGCCTTCGTATTTGCTGAACGCAGACCCACACCAGGCTCGTCGTATCCTAGAAGTAATTTGCCTGTAACCTATCAGCATACTCAATTTACTTGAGTTGGGGCAAATAACGCTTTAAGGACAACGTTTTCAGACGTGCTTCAGCCTGTCCATATTATTTTCGGTTTCCATATTATACAGAAACTACATTAATCTGTATAAATTTAACAACACATCAGCCAATCCACTTCCTCCATCTCAGTGGCCCCACGTACCTCCCGATCACATAAACTCTCTGCAGCACGAGCAAGGACGCGGATTAGGTGGTATTTCAAACACAACCACCAGCGGTGGTGCGTTGATGTGTTGAGCACTTTAGGATCCAATGTGATATATGATCCACGCCGTTCATCTATTTTTTCAGCTCATTTTATGGCATGAACTCAAAAATTAAACAGATACAAAGCTAAACTGGACCACATTATAGGAAAAAGTGGGGATGATGTTAACTACTGTTGAAACCTTTTTAGGGCCCACCATAATGTTTATTTGTCATCCAACCTGTTGATAAATGTTACTTATACCTGGATGTAGGGAAAACATATATATTAGTTTAACCCAAGACTTTTGTAGCCCTAAGAAGTTTTAAATGGTGAACATTAAATCACCACTGTTCCTGTGATGTGGTCCACGTGACCTTCGGATTTCCTTTATTTTTCATATAATACCCTAAATTGAGGGGTTAAAACGAATAGACAGAATGGATATCATACATCACATTCTCCCCAACAACGCCCAACACATCGACCCACCACCGCTGAAGGTGGTGCCGGCAAGACGACGTCACCACCTAATCCGCGCCTCTTGTGCTGCTGTGCATGACTTCTGCGTAAGCCATTCACCCCGTCCTGTGGTATTAGTACCGACATGACTGTCCTGAGGAGTGCTTGGTACGTACCTACGGGACCGAATAACGACTAACGAGCCGTCCTCGCCTGTGGGCCCAACTCGATGCATGTACTCTTTATCCATGTCGTTCATCCGATTTTTCAGATTATTTTAGAGTATAAGTATAAAATGAAAAAGACCCAATTCTCCATTGGGCCAAACATTGCTGATTGATAACTAGTGGTCCATACAGGTTTTGGATCAAGTTACTATTTGCTTTTTAAATCTAGATCCCTTGTTCGTGACAAATAGGAAATTTTATGCAATTCCATCCAACGGTTGGAGAGGATGCGATTAGTCATTGCACTTGGTCCAGTGGAATTGGATTTCCATGGATTTTGAAATCCACTACACATGTGGGCCCACATTGATGTTTGTGTTTATCCATGCCCTTTATCCACATATTTGATATTATGATTATATATGTGTGCAAGTGAGAGACATCTGTTGCGACTTTACTCCACTGATCATAATTCCATGGTCTACCGAACATGATATTGCTTAATTCAGGGTTCACCCGTAGCAAAATTTTTATCCCAAACATGGGGTTGGATGACAACAATACCATGTCCAAACATACAATCATTGAGAAATAATGATGTTAATCACATCTAATACCATTCAATTCGAAGGACCAATCAGGCCTTTAATGGAATTATACCAAAAATGAAGTAGATCTAATTATCCTTTGGACTGTGCCATAGGAATCACTGGTAATTGAACAACCCTCCATTAAAAACTTCTTAGGGTGCATCCTGATATTTATTTGCCATCCAATTGGTTCATAAGGTTGTATAAGCTTAGATAAAGGGATAAAAAAAATCCACAAATATTAACTTGATCCAAAACTTTGATGGCCATTGATAGTCAATCACCAAAGTTTCCCATGATATGGCCCACCTAATATTTAGATCTACTTTATTTTTTTTGGATAGGATGGTAAAATGACTTCAAAAAATAAATGCACCATGGATACAAAATACATATTGTTTACACCAATTTTTAATGCCCACATGTTTGGCGCACACTCAAGCGGTACTCGCGTCTGAAGAGATATTTAGTTTATTCTTCTTTCGCGTTACTTATCATGTTATTATTACGATGACATAAATCCTTATGCGTGCCTTTAGGAGATGAATCATCGCATACCATGTGGCCACAATGAACGTGCCCATTTACGAGGTAAGATTTGTCATGTCTATAAAAGACGCATGAAGAGAATGAATCTAATCACGAATCTGGCGATGAGATCTTGAGTGAGGTCGTCTCTCAAAGTCCATTCAAAATAAGAGATTTTCATAGAGATGTTCGGAGAACCACCAATGCTCTCAGCCAATTTAGTTAAGGCTCAAAACTAAGTTGGGAAAGACAATCACACTGGCTAATCCCAAGCTATTCATTGATTTGAATAAAAACAATAGGACAGTTGGATGAGAATGCAAGTTTGTCTGATGATGAAGCATTGGACAGATTCAACCCGTCCAACATTGCGAAGATTGGAAGAGGCAGGGGGATCACCCAGACAGCTACAAGGTCGAACTTCGATCGGAATCAAGATTTTGGAAGATCAAGATGAGATGAATCATGTCCATATATCATCTCTATTTTGTCTAACACCTCGATGTGGACAATGTGGACCATCAACAAAGATGGTGAGTGGCTGAGATTGGTTTGGGTCCAACCCTTGATTTAGTTGTTTTGATAAGAGAATATCTTAGCATATCTAGGTTTGATCTTTGGTGGGCTGTAAACATTTCCATGAAGAATCATCCATGAGAAGCCGATCAAGAAGCCAACGAGTCTGGATCTGACTGAAGTCATTTTCCCAAACACAAGTTACTAGTTATGGAGCAATCAAGGGGATTTCTATATTCATAACTGGGACATAAGCAAAAAGCATTCAGAAGCAACAAGGAAGCTGACAAGCCATAAAAGAAGCACACAAATGAGAGCTTAGGGCTCCATGCTAAATACATTTATCTACTATTTCATATATCTTTCTTTAGTTTAGCTTAACATAGGTAGATATTACATGGTGGCTTCCGCTACAATATTCTATGAGTATGAGTAAATATTATCAACCTTAAGTTATAGGATAATGTTCAACTGAGTTTTGATTCATTTAATCATACCAACTCGGTTACATCATGTTGACCACCCACCTTGATCATCGGTTTTGATAGGTAAATCGAGTATTTATCTTATTTTAGTTTTGCTTTCGTTTATTTATTTGATTGATTGTTACTTTGTTGATTGTAATGGAACATTCATTTTAAACATCAATAAAGTCAGCATTTGTTTAGCTTTATTCTGCTTATTTGTACATTCTTATTTATTTACGAGGCATATAAAATTAAAGACTCGTCAAAAAAAGTCCTTAAGGCCATAGGCTTATATCTATTTTCACAAGGCACAAAAAGAACTTATCCAGAAGGGCTAACTCCTACAATTTCACAAATTGCCTGAACGGAGTGCAAAACTATGATTGAGAGGATAACTTGATCCTAGTTCAGTGTCCAATTTGTCCATCTCGAAACAGGGGACACCAATGATTCAATTAAAATCTCTGAGCCGAGCAGAGTCTATTATGCTCCCACATCTTACTCTCACAAAAATAACCAATCCAGAACCTCACTTACATGTGTGGCATAATTTGATTAAATTGGCAACAACACATACATCAATGTGGGCCTCACAATAAGGGCCACATGATCTTAGGTGAGTCTAAGGTCTCACCTTATTTACTCCTTAAAAATGTATATCATTGTCTGTACAGGGATGGTAGCTAATCAAATCCTGCCATGTGAGGGCATTAGTATCCCTCTTAACCAATCACCAGATAATAGGCTTCTCTTATTTACCAATATAGAAACTTACTAAGAGAATGAAGTGTGCCACCAATCTATCCATAAAATTAGGCCCACGAGAGAATGAAGTGTGCCACCAATCTATCCATAAAATTAGGCCTACGAATGTCACAAATTTCAAGCTTATACATTCATTAAGTGGGCCACACCACAGTAATCAGTGGATAAGTGTTAGCAATATTATGTTTAGGTCCTACATCGGTCGATGAGTGAATTTGGATGCTGTGCTTACCACAAGTAGGAAAATCCTTCTTTCCTACATGGTGATCGGTCCATGTCACCACTGACATTGTCAACATTACTGAATTAAATGCAATATATAATGATGTGGTCCAATTAGATTGCAACAAGCAGGATTTTTCTACCTATGGCAAGCAGAGGATCTTGATTCCTTAGGAGTGACCCCAACACCAATCAGTTAGCTGGTGTCAAAGGTCTGTGAGCCTTGCCATAATGTATGCGTTTTATCAAGTCATTCATCCATTTTTCCAACTTATTTTAAGGCATGATTGCGGTGGACTACATCAGTGAGCATGATCATGGTGGACCACATCACAAGAAACTACGGGAATTGAGCACCTACTATTGAAAACCTTTTAGGGCTATAGAAGTTTTGGATCAAGGTGATATTTGTGTTTTTCTCCTCCACATATATACATTTGGATGACAAATAAAAATTACAGTGGCCTTTGGAAGTTTTTAACAGTGGACATTCAATTCCCAATGTTTTCTCGTGGTATGGTTCACCGAAGTTTGGAACTGCCCCCAGTTTTAGACATGCCGTAAAATGAGCTGAAAAAATGGATAGACGGCGTTGATGACATGATGGAGCCCACGGGGCTTTAACATCAGCTAGGGGTCACTAGCCAAACCTCATCCGTTCAAGTCGGCCAACTTTTCCAACATCCCCTGTTTCTGGTAGGGCGATCTTGATTGATAGTTCGGATGCCATTCAGAGGGCCCAACATGGAAGTTGTTGCAGCCGAAAAATAAGCAAGTAGCGAGCGGACCGAACACGTGTCTAAGATCTAAGCAGATGGTGATGGGATTTTCCTCCTCAGATTAGAGGAGAGATGGAGCAACGGGTGAAAAATTGGAGTAATTCACCACGTTGCTCGACCGATCGTAGGAGGTTTTCGATCGGTCGTGGGAGGCGCTCGACCGGTCGTAGGTTCGAGCCCTAGCATGACTCAAAGTCCAGCGAGTTTGTGCTGTTTTTTATTTGTGCTATTTTTTCTCCGAGGTTTACGACTAGTCGTAGGAGAGCTACGACCAGTTGTAGGTGGTCTACGACCAGTCGTAGGAGAGCTATGACTAGTCGTAGGTTACGCAGTTTTTACGCAAATTGTGAATTTGAGTCCTTTCGCAACTGGGATGCGGAAAGGAGTTTTCTAAAACTAAAAAAAGGGGTCTCTAGGGTTTTTCTAGTGTATGAGAAAAATACAAGAGGGTTATCAAAGGTGAGAGAGAGAGAGAAAAAAGAGAGAGAGGAAGTTTGTGGAAGGGAGCCATCGTCTCAGCGCTTCTACGTCCTCGTGATCGGTGAGATCCCTCTATTTTCTTTTATCTTTTACTATTTATCCGCTCCTGCGAGAGTGAAGAAGGATGTAAATGTTCTACTTCATAGTGAATTATTGATTTGGACGAGGTCCCTTGGTTTTTACCTCTTTGAGGGTTTTCCACGTAAAAATCTCTTGTGTGGTGTGTGATTGTGCTTTGATTATTTTCATTGCTATTATTATCCCATAATTCTGGTTTGTTCTGGAGGGCTAGATCCAAAGGTTTTGTGCAAGGCCCCTAACAAAGTGGTATCAGAGCTAAGTTCATTGAACGGGTAGGATTGGTTTGGAATTATGGAAGGTGGCTCATCAAGGATGATTAGCCTCAATGATTCTAACTGGACCATATGGAAGGCTAAGATGGAGGACTTGCTTTATTGCAGAGATCTATATTCTCCAATTTTAGGCATATCAGCAAAATCCAAGGATATGTCTGATGAAGATTGGAAGAAGTTAGACCGGACGGCGGTGGGGTTTATTAGACAATGGCTGAATGATTCTATATTCCACCATGTGTACGGAAACCTCAGCCGCTAGCCTATGGCTGAAACTACAAGGGTTGTATGAGAGGAAGACAGCCGGTAATAAGATTTTTCTGATAAGGCGACTTGTGAATCTCAAGTTCAAGGATGGTGATTCTGTGGCCGAGCACATGAATGGTGTCAATAATATAGTGAACCAACTCTCTTCTATGAAGATGGTCCTGAATGATGAATTGCAGGCTTTACTATTACTTAGTTCATTGCCTGACAGTTGGGAGACATTGGTGGTGTCTTTAAGTAACTCCGCGCCAGACGAAAAGATATCCATGGAACAAGTTACTAGCTATCTCTTCAATGAAGAGACAAGGAGGAAGTCTCATGAGTCTACTCAGCAAGAGGCCCTTGTGACACAGGAATGGGGGAGAGGAAAGAACAGGAAGGGTGGGAAGGCCCGAGATAAATCAAGAGGTAAGTCGAATAACAGAAAAGATGTTGAATGCTGGAATTATGGCAAGAAGGGCCACTATAAGCATGAATGTCGTAAGGTTAAGAATGACAAGAAAGAAAAAGGAAAGGAGAAGGAAGATGAATCTGATTCCACTGCAGTCGCTTCAGATGGCGAAGTTATTATTATTCTTTCCACAGATCATGATATTTGTCTCGCGGCTACTAGTCAGGACACTGACTGGGTGATTGACTCAGGAGCTTCTTTTCACGTGACTCCACGCAGGGACTTTTTCACAAGCTACAAGTCAGGTGACTATGAGACCGTGAAGATGGAAAATTCTGGCGTATCGAAGATCGTAGTGGTCGGTGATATTTGTATGAAGACCGATGTGGGCTGCATATTGGTTCTCAGGGATGTGAGGCATATCCCAAACCTTCCCCTCAACTTGATGTCGACGGGAATATTGGATGATGATGACTATGAAAGTCGATTTGCTGGAAGCTCATCAAGGGTTCCTTGATCGCGGCCAGAGGAAAGAAGTGTTGTACCCTATACAAGACAAGTGTCAGTGTATGCAAGGGTGGGTTGAACGCAGCGAAAGATTCAGCTATTGATATGTGACACAGGCGTTTAGGCTACATGAGTGAAAAATGGCTTCAGCTACTAGTGAGGAAGCGGCTCCTTCCAGACGTGACAAGTATACTTCTCAAAACCTGTCTTGATTGTTTATTAGGAAAATAACATAGAGTTTCATTTGTTAAAACTGCTTCTCATGTTAATAAAGTACATGCATTAGATTTGGTTTATTCTGATGTTTGTGGTCCTATGAGGACAAAAACCTTAGGTGGGGCATTGTATTTTATTACTTTTATAGATGATGCATCTGTGAGGGTTTGGGCTTATGCTTTGAAATTCAAGGACGAGGTCTTTGGTGTGTTTAAGTTGTTTCATGCTATGGTCGAGAGAGACAGGTAGATCATTGAAGTACATACGCACTGATAATGGTGGTGAATACATCGATGACTTTCCTGAGTACTGCAAGTCCCTGTGTATACGGCATAAACAGACGGTTCTCAAGACCCCCCAGTATAATGGTGTAGCTGAGCGAATGAATTGCACCATTGTTGAGAGAATCAGATGCATGATATCCCATGCGAAGTTGCCCAAGACGTTCTGGGGAGAAGCAATGCACACGGCGGTGTATCTGATAAACAGGTCTCCATCAGCCCCATTGAATGGAGAAGGACCTGAGAAGGTGTGGACTGGACAGGATTCATCGTACAGTCATCTCAGGGTGTTTGGATGCAGGGCATCCGTTCACGTACCAAAGGACGAGAGGTCTAAGCTCGATATGATGATCAGGCAGTGTGTATTCTTAGGGTACGGTGATGAAAAGTTCGGTTACAGATTATGGGATCCGACCGAGAAGAAGCTCGTCAGGAGTAGAGATGTAGTTTTCTTTGAAGATCAGTGTATTGAGGACATTGGTAAGCCAGAGAAGAATCAGCCTAGTTCAGGCGAGCTAGAGGATATGGATCTGGTTATTCCTCCCATGGTGCCTGATGACAGGGGAGTACAACGAGGTGCAGAAGACGAGGGGGTTCCTACAGAAGATGGACAGGGGGAGCAGCCTCCACTTGATCTACCTATTGAGCCACAGGTGAGGAAGTCATCTAGGGACAGACAGCCGTCTAAGAGGTACTTGCCGCATGAGTACATTATGCTAACTAATGGGGGAGAGCCAGAAGATTATTCTGAGGCCCTAGCCGATAAGCATAAGGAGGAGTGGTTGAAAGTTATGCAAGAGGAGATGAAATCCTTGCATAAGAACCACACCTATGACATGGTGAAACTGCCTAAGGGCAAGAAAGCTTTGAGCAACAAATGAGTGTTTAGAAAGAAGGTTGAGCAGAAGAATTCACAGACGAGGTTCAAGGCCAGACTTGTGATAAAAGGGTTCGGTCAAAGAAAAGGCATAGACTTCGAGGGGATATTCTCACCAGTGGTGAAGATGACATCCATACGGGTGTTGCTTGGGTTGGTGGCTAGCATGGATCTGGAGATAGAGCAGTTGGACGTTAAAACTACTTTTCTCTATAGTGACCTGGAAGAAGAGATCTACATGCACCAACCAGAAGGGTTCAAAGTCAAGGGCAAGAAGCATATAATGTGTAGGCTGAGGAAGAACTTGTATGGGCTGAAACAAGCTCCATGGCAATGGTACAAGAAGTTCGATTCATTCATGTTACAGCATGAGTATGATAGAACGGAGTCGGACCACTGTGTGTTCACGCGCAAGTTCTCAGATGGTGATTTCATAGTTCTGCTGTTATACGTTGATGACATGCTCATCATGGAAAAAGACATCAAGAAGATAGACAGGCTGAAACAGGAGTTGGGCAAGTTTTTTTATGATGAAAGATTTGGGCTCGACTAAACAGATCGTAGGAATGGAGATAACCCGTAACAGAAGTAGCAGGAAGCTTTGGCTGTCACAAGAGTGATATATTGAGAAAGTCCTAGAGCGGTTCAATATGAATACAGTGAAGTCGGTCAGTACTCCACCGGATAATCACTTCAGATTGAGTGACAGGCAGTGTCCCAAGACAAAGGCAGAGGTGGAAGAGATGCAGAAGATACCTGGCATAGCATATGTGGTTGGTGTTGTCAGCCGGTATCTTGTTAATCCTGACAAAGAACATTGGGCAGCGGTGAAGTGGATACTGCGGTATCTAAGAGGCTTATCCAGGTTGCGCGTATGCTATGGTGACGGTAAACCTGTGCTAGAGGGCTACACAGATGCAGATATGGTAGACGATATAGACTCCAGGAAGTCTATATTGGGGTTCATGTTTACGTTTGCAGGGGGAGCAGTTTCTTGGCAGAGCAAGCTACAAAAGGTCGTATCATTGTCGACGACAGAGGCCAAGTATATTGCAGTCACAGAGGCATGTAAAGAGATGCTTTGGATGAAGAGGTTCCTACAGGAACATAGCCTGAAGCAGGAGGAGCACATGGTCTATTGCGATAGTCAGAGTGCTATACACTTGAGCAAGAATCCAAGTCAGCATTCCAAGTCGAAGCATATAGAGATTCGGTATCTCTGGATTAGGGATACTTTGGAACAGAAGGTGTTACAGCTTGAGAAAGTTCACACGAACGATAATGGGTCAGACATGATGACCAAGGTTTTGCTCAAGGGTAAGTTTGAGGTTTGCAGAAACCAGGTTGACTTGAAGAGGGTGAATTCCTCCTGAGTCAGAAATAAGGAGATTTGATGAGATTTTTCTTATCAGATTAGAGGATAGATGGAGCAACGGGTGAAAAATTGGAGTAATTCGTCGCATTGCTCCACCGGTCGTAGGAGATTTTCGACCGATCGTGGGAGGCGCTCGACCGGTCGTAGGTTCGAGCCCTAGCACGATTCAAAGTCCAGTGAGTTTGTGCTGTTTTTTCTCCGAAGTCTACGACTAGTCGTAGGAGAGCTATGACTAGTCGTAGGTTATTCAGTTTTTGCGCGAAATTGCGGATTTGAGTCCTGTCGCAACTGAGATACGGAAAGGAGTTTCCTAAAACTATAAAAAGGGATCTCTAGGGTTTTTCTAGTGTATGAGAAAAACATAAGAGGGTTATTAAAGGTGAGAGAGAGAGAAAAAAGAGAGAAGAAGCTTGTGGAAGGGAGCTGTCGTCTCAACGCTTCTACGTCCTCGTGATCGGTGAGATCTCTCTATTTTCTTTTATTCTCTTATTGTTTATCCACTCCTGCGAGAGTGAAGAAGGTTGTAAACGTTCTGCTTTATAGTGGATTGTTGATCTGGACGAAGTCCCGTAGTTTTTACCTCTTTGAGGGTTTTCTACGTAAAAATCTCTTGTGTGGTGTGTGATTGTGCTTTGATTGTTTTCATTATTATTATTATCCCATAATTCTGGTTTGTTCTGAAGGGCTAGATCCAAAAGTTTTGTGCAAGGCCCCCAACAGATGGCAGACTGTGCGAGGTTGGTAGTAGGCTCATCTACTGAACTTTACACGTATATTGAATTTGGGCCGTAGATCTTTTTCTTCCAAGTGGCCCATTCTTCTCCGCCAAGTTTGACCTTAGACCCATATTGGTTTTGGTACATCCATGCTGACAATGCACAGTACTGGTGAATAGCTCTGGTGTAAGCAAGTAGGACATGTGTCCCATCAAATTGGTCCTCCTTGAATCCCAATCCCAACTATTTCCTTCCAATCCCATGCGCCAAACGCCCTCCAGGTCCGAAAATGGATCGCGCAGAGTGTTGACGTCACCAAAGTCCTTGTCCTCAATATGAGGTATGTGTTATATCCACACCGTCCATCCATTTTGAGATATCGTTTTAGGACATTGTCTCAAAAACTAAGCAGATTCAAAACTCAAGTGGACCACCCCATAAAAAAACAGTGGAGACAATGATTCCCAACCATTGAAATCTTCCTGACGCTTACCATCATGTTTATTTGCCACCCAACCTGTACAAGGTCACACAGACTTGGATGAAGGGATAAAAAAAAATATCGCATTGATCTGGAACTTCTTTGAGCCGCAAAAAGTTTTAAATAGTTCTTAATGGTGGACGTTCAAACCCCACTATGGTCCACTTGAGATTTTTATCTCTCTTATTTTTGGGCTAAAGGCCTAAAACGATCTTGCCAAATGGATAGGCAGTTTTGATATAACACATACTGTTGGTGTATTTTTATGGAACGACTCATCTGGATCGGATCTTCTTCCACCTGCACAATCAACACTATCAAGGGGACCCTGGCTAGAGCCGGGGAGCCTCCGATGCTTAAATCAGTCATTTTCTCGATAGCAAAGGGTTTTCTCAGTTTTGTATCTCGTCCCTTTCTCTGTAGAAAGCTTCGATATTTATAAGTATTGGGAATCCTCATCATACGAGGATTCTTCTCCTGATTCTCTAGAGATTTACTCCTCTCTGCTGATTGCTTTTAATCCCGAGAATCTCGGGATCGGATATCCATATTCCTGGATTTCTGGAGCAACATTTGCATTCCTTCCGCCTTCTCTTATCTCGGCTCGGTCGTTACCGACTCTAGGAGAGCCGACCGACTCAAGAGGACGTGCTCGATCTTTTCACGGACGGGATAGTCTCGGCGTTTATCCATCATCCTCCCTTACTCCGTGACCGATAGAACCAACTTGTTAAGTTAGTTTTATTCTATCAGTTGGGTGGCTTAGAACACACTCGGCCTTCAGTAGGCTTATGCTGACGAGGTTATCACTCCGACAGAGCAACTGTTATCGTCTTTTGCTTATGCCCCTTGGCCTATCCTTTATTCCCTCGGCTCTGACCGTTGTCTCGGACTCTTCGGGCAGCGTTAGCAGAGCCGACCTACTTATAATCTGAGTCTCCGGACTGAACATATTTTTTTCCCAACAGTAAGCCCCCCTTACTCCTTGTGTCGTTCGCGACATCAAGGGGTAACGAGTATTTAGGTCGGTTCATATTAGAGTCCGAGGTTATGATGAGGCGTTTAATGCTCCTTGAGTCGTCTCTAACGTATGACGTTGCGTTCCCCAAGGCCGCACGTGCGGCCAGCCATCAGGTCGTTCCGTCCGCGTATGAGATTTGGATGCGTGGCGAAGACGTTACTGCTGTCAGTTAGCGTGCACCACGTGTCGAGCGGGAGAGTCGAGATGAACGACGATTCACTTTTTCATTAAAAGTCCTGCCACGTGGCACAGCTGTAAAAAGGTCGGGCGGGAGGACTGTGCAAATTTTATTTTCGCGTTCCTCCCTCCCGCTCGTATCCGCTTCCGAGTCTTCTTTCTCTTCTTCCTTCTTCCCTCCGCTGTTGTTTCTTGCTTCGTCAACTTCCTTTGCGTTCGCTGTCATTTTTCCCGGTGAGTTCTTTCCTCCCATTTTTTTAAACTTTAATGGTTGCGCGTGGCTCTCAGAGCCCCCAGGAGGAGATTTTCGGGGATGAGGGTGTGTCCCAACATCTTTGGGACGTTGCGGA
Organism: Magnolia kwangsiensis; assembly: GCA_037074715.1. Classification (NCBI taxonomy): domain Eukaryota; kingdom Viridiplantae; phylum Streptophyta; class Magnoliopsida; order Magnoliales; family Magnoliaceae; genus Magnolia; species Magnolia kwangsiensis. Next base: position 38,635,370 of record CM073572.1, on the reverse strand, counting down.
ACTGCCCTCCCTACTGAAGGAGTTTGCCGTCGACGTTGATGCCACATTCCGGCTTGTAAGGGAGGCCGATGACTCATCGACTGAGTGTCTCGCTCAGGCCGGTCCGTCCAGTGGTGAAGTCTCTCTGGTAACCCATCCAGGGAGACCTAACCTCGGGATGGATCAGCAGGAGGAAGAAGAAGTAGACGACATTATTATATGCGAAGGGGTGGCTGTTCCAGACCCTGTGAATCAAACTGTGGAAGCCTCTGAATCCTCTTCGAAGGGGGAAGAAGGTGAAGACGAGTCGAGTGGCCTCGTTGGCTCAATTTTAACCGAATCCGACCTAAACCGGATCAGGGCTGGATATCATGTCCCTGACTCGGTCGTACTCCGTCTCCCTCGTTTGGGAGATTTGCTCGACCATCCTCCTGTGGGGATGGTCGAAATTTTTCAAGTCACGATGTAATGTGGCTTACGCTTGCCACTTCAGCCCATTACTCATGATTTCTTGTCCCGAGTCAAAATAGCTCCAGGTCAAATTGTCCTGAACGCGTGGAAGAGTTTGTTCGGGTGTGCCGTGCTATGGGCCGAGTTAGAACAGCCTCCGCTAACAATCGACGAGTTTCTCTACCTTTACCAAGTCAGACCAAATTCAAACTTCTCTGGCCTCTACTTCCTGAGTGCGTGGAGAGGCAAACGGGGGTCTTTGATAACCGACCCACCCACTTCTAACAAGTACTGGAAGGAGAGGTGGTTTTGGGCTTGCGGTAAGTGGGAGTCGGCCGATAGGTAGCCGTACGAGCCTCAAGTCTCTCGCATGTTTCGGAGAGCAGGTGATTCGGTGACCCATCCCGATAATCTCTCTCCCCTTTTTTTTTTTAAATATATATAGCTTATCTGACCTCATAATGTCTTGCAGATATTTTGAAGAAGAGGGAGAAACTCGAGTCTGGGGCTCTAACTCGGATAAGAGAGCTGAGGAAGCTGAGCGCAGAGGAACGGTCTTGGAAGTTGCAATTGCAACCCGAGCGCCTCCATCTCGCGAGTCTAGACTTATTCGTTTCAGGTAACTCGTCCCGCTCTGCTTCGTCCTTTCGGTTTCCTGTCCAACTCTTCATTCTTCTTTGCAGACCTTCCCGAGGCTCATCCATTTCTCAGGTCAGCTCCTGCTTCTGATAGCATGGACGGATCTCGTCCGTCCCTAAAGCCAATCTCCAAAGTGAGGGCCCCTCCGAAGTCGGCTCTTTTGTCAGGGCCTCGGCCTTCGAAGCAGCAGAAGACTGCTGCAAAAACCAAGGAGCTAACTGCCTCGCCTGCTCCCGTCTCCGTCGCCCCACAAGTGGTCGTGCTTTCTGACCCCGATGAGAGGGTGGAGGAAGTGGAGCCGAGCCTTCCGATCTCTCAGTCGGTTCCCGAGCCAGGACCCGTGGTAGAAGAGGCCCCGAGGCCGAGAGAGGCACCTTGCGCGGAGTCCTCGAGAGAACAGACGTCTCAACAGGAGTCTCCCTTAGCCAAAGTCATCTCGGGGATGATTCCTTAGGCTCTCGCATATGGGGGCGAGAAAGACTTTATCAGCTACTATAATGCCCCGGCTGTGCAAACTCTTGGGCATACGGCGAAGTTGCTCTTTGAGGTAAAATTCTTTCTCTCTACTTTTTCATTATTTTTGACCACGTCCTTATTCATAACTTACAGTCTCCTGCCCGCAGCAGACTCCTTGCCTTGTTAAAGCCTGCTCGGAGCTAACTACTACTCAAAAACTTGCGGTCGAGACCGAGACTGAATGGAGGATTGTGGCCGAGGCAGAGGGTCGCATCGGCAACATGACCGATGATTTTTCAATCGCTCGAAAGGCAGTAGAAGATGCCAGGATGGTTCTCAAAGGAGTCAAAGCTAATAATACCCACTTGGCCTCGCTTCTGAAGGAGGCTGAGGAAAAGTATCAGCATCTTCTCCGAGTTTACAATGCTTGCGAGGGTACTCTCGCCCGGGCTAAGGTTGAGGCCGCGACCCTCATCCATGAAGTGCAGGAAGAAACCCGCCGAGCCAAGGAGGCAGAAGAGCGCATCATAGACGCCTTCCTTCAGTCACCAGAGCTTGCAGAAGAAAGTAACCGCCTTTACCAAGGTGGTTACAGGGCTTACATTTTGGAGATGAAGGCTTCCTTCCCCGACCTTGATCTCTCTGCTTTCGATGCCGATAGTCCTGAGGCCGAGGCTGCTGGCGACGACACCAATGATGGGGGAGCCCCTGCTGCTGCTGACGGGCCGACCCTTTCGGGATTGCTTGAAGAACGGTCCTTGACCGAGGGAGATAACTCTCTCTGTTGGCAGTTACATTATCCATCTTTCATGTATCTTTAACCTAATATGTAACCTGACGCTAAACACTTTAGAAAAAATAGAATTTCTTTATTTTTATTGAATTGACTTCAATTACATCTCTCTTCCATTATTCTTTAGCGCTTTCTATTTTGTTTCACGGGTAATAGATCTTGAGATGTTCGGCATTCCACGGGTGAGGCAACAGTTGCCCATTTAGGTCTTCCATGCGATACGTTCCAGGACGGATAGTGCTGGAGACGACATAGGGACCTTCCCAATTGGGTCCCAATGTGCCCGCCCCAACTTCCTTCGTGTTTGAGAATGTCTTTCGGAGGACCATATCACCGGCTCGGAATCATCTGACCTTGACCTGTTTGTTCTAAAACCGAGACACTTGCCTCTGTCGAGCCATCATTTGTAATCGAGATCCTTCTCTTCTCTCTTCCAGCAGATCGAGCCCGACTGATAGAAGTTCATCATTTTCTTTTTCACCGAATGTATTAACTCGGGCCGAGCTAATACCGATCTCAACTGGGGCCACAGCTTCTGAGCCAAAACAAAGGGAGAAGGGAGTTTCTCCCGTGGCAGTCCGAGCTGTAGTTCGATAGGCCCACAATATATTCGGGGGTTTCTCGACCCATGCTCTTTTTGCTTCATCGAGCTTCGTTCAGAGATGTTGCTTTATAATTTTGTTAACAGTCTCGACCTGTCCATTTGTCTGAGAATGATGAGGTGAGGCGTACACGTTTCAAATTCCGAGATTGCTACACATCTCGCGGAATTGCTTATTATCGAACTACCTCCCATTGTCGGTAATGATAGTCCGAGGTATTCCGAACCGATAGACGATATTTTTCCAAACAAAGATAGTGATCCTTTGTTCGGTAATCTTCGCTAATGGATCAGCCTCAGCCCACTTCGTGAAATAATCTACTATAACCACAGTAAATTTGGTTTGACCCTTTCCCAGAAGGAAGGGTCCAATGATGTTGATCCCCCACTATGCGAAGAGCCACGGTCCGGACATCGGAGTGAGTTCCTCGGGGGTTGTCTCGGGACAACCGTAAATCGCTGACACTTATTGCACTTTTGGACGAACCTCTTAGAATCATGTTGTATCGTCGACCAATAATACCCTTACCATAACACTTTGTTGGCGAGCGAACATCCGACTAAGTGATTTTCACATATTCCTTCGTGTATCTCCCGTAAGACATAGTCGGCTTCATGAGAGTCCACACATCTTAATAGGGGAGTGTGAAACCCTTTCTTGTACAGTACACCATTCAAGATGGTATAACGCGACGCTCGTACCTTTAGACCCCGTGCCTCGGCCCGATCCTCTAGTAGTTCTCCATCATTGAGATAACGAACGATTGGATCAAACCAAGTGGGTTCCGACATGATAGGAAGTATGGCCGAGTCTGTAGCCGTGTCTGCCGGATCATTTATACTCGGTTTTGCTACAAACTTGATCGGAACCGACCGACGTATGGTGTCTTCGTCGGCCAAAGCGAGCTTGGCTAACAAGTCAGCTTTGGCATTGTCGACTCTGGGTATCTGAATAACTTTGCATTTCTGGAACTTGCTGATTAATTCTTTGGCTTTTTTCATGTACGCCTTCAGTTGTTCTTTTCGAGTTTGATAAACGCCGGAAACTTGGTTAACGACTAACTGCAAGTCACTGAAAACGTTGAGATGAGTGGCGTCTAAGCTCGCGGCGAGTCTAAGGCCGAGTAACAAGGCCTCGTACTCTGTTGTATTGTTTGACGCTTGAAATCCAAGTCGCAAAGCATACTGCATACAATTTTGATCGGAAGTTTCTAATACCACCCCGACCCCGCTTGTTTTGGAGTTGGATGAACCGTCGACGAATAGCTTTTAGGGTGCTGGGTCAGGCAAGGGGTCGAGAGAGGAAGAAGCCACTGGTTCAGTAACCTTCTCAGAATCATGTGTGTGTTATGGTTGGAGGTTACTTCAACAAGAAAATCAGCAACAGCTTGTCCTTTTATAGCCACTCTCGGCCTGTACTGTATGTCGAATTCACTCAATTCGACAGCCCACTTTATAAGTCGGCCGGAAGCTTCTGGCTTTTGAAGAATCTGACGTAGTGGTGAGTCAGTCACAACAATGATGGTGTGAGCTTGAAAATACGGCCGGAGTCGCCGCGAAGATACTACCAGAGTTAAGGCTACTTTTTCGAGCTGAGGATACCTCGTCTCTGCCGGTAGTAAAGCTTTGCTAACATAGTACACTGGTAGTTGCCTCCTTTCGTTCTCTCGTATTAAGGCCGAGCTGACTGCTGCATCGGATACAGCCAGATATAATAATAAAGCTTCTCCTGGCTCGGGCTTACACAGCAGTAGTGGGGACTCGAGGTAAATCTTTAGTTCTTGAAATACTTTTTCACATTCGTCCGTCCACTCCATCATCTGTCGTCCCTTTAATTGCTTGAAGAACGGGAGACATTTGTCTGTGGCTCGGGACAGTAAGCGGTTAAGCGCGGCTACTCTCCCTGTCAACCTTTGGATGTTTTTGATTGTTTTCGGAGACTCCATATCAAGTAAAGCTTTGATTTTATCAGGATTCTCTTCAATTCCTCGCTTTCTAACGAGAAAACTGAGAAATTTTCTCGAGCTTACACCGAAAGCACACTTGCTTGGATTTAACTTCATTCTATACTTACGTAAGGTCAGGAACATTTCTTCTACGTTTGCCACATGGTCAGCTGCTTGTACACTTTTGACGAGTATATCGTCGATATATACTTCCATCATTCAGCCAATTTTTCAAGCGAACATTTTGTTCACCAACCTTTGATAGGTTGCCCTGACGTTCTTCAAACCAAATGGCATCACTCGGTAACAGTAAAGGCCTTTATCAGTGACAAAGGTAGTTTTTGATTTATCATTTTTGTGCATTACAATTTGATTGTTGCCTGAGTAAGTATCCATTAAACTAAGCAATTCATGGCCCGCAGTACTTTCTACTAACTGATCAATGCGAGGAAGAGGGAAGCTTTCCTTAGGGCAGGCTTTGTTCAAATCTGTATAATCTATACAGACTCGCCACTTTCCATTGGCTTTTTTCACGAGTACAACATTGGCTATCCACTCTGAATAGTATATCTCCTCGACGAATTTGGCTTTAAGGAGCTTACCGATTTCCTCTTCAATGACAGTGTACCTTTCCGGGCTGAGAGGGCGACGCTTCTGTCGGACGGGCTTGTAAGTCAGGTCAATGTTGAGTTGGTGCGTAATGACCGAGAGATCGATCCTGGGCATGTCTTCATGGCTCCAAGCAAATATATCGGCGTACCGCCGACGCAAGGCGATCACTCGTTCCCTAAAAGGTGGACTCAGAGACAAGCCGGTTTGCACTACTTTTGACGTGTCTGTTTCGGTTAACGGTTCCGAGACGAGTTCTTCCATCGGTTGCCCTCGTTCATGAGATTCGATTCGAGGGTCCAACAATTCGATCATCGATACTTCCGTTGGCGCCCTGACTGCGGTGGCATAGCATCTTCGAGAATCTTATTGATCTCCTTTCACAATTCGTCGAGAATTTCATGGAAAGGTGGTAAGTGGATATCATGGCTTGAAGGAGGCTTAGGGAAGGTCGACCGAGTATAGCATTATACACCGATGGTTGGTCCACAACCAGGAAGTCAACAATTGTAGTTGTCTGATGAGGTGTAGTCCCGACAGTGAGTGGTAGTGAGGCGATTCCCTCAGGAAGTACCTGTCCACTCGAGAATCCTATCAGTGGGGTTCGGACCGGCCGTAAAGTCGATCGTCCGATGCCCATTTTATCGAATGCTTGGGTGAACAGTACATCCGTCGATGACCCAGTGTCTACCAGTATTCGGAACACCTTTCTGTTGGCGATAGTGAGAGCAACGACAAGTGCATCATCATGGGGATGATGAATGCCTTGGGCGTCATCCTCAGTGAATGAGATGCAATATCGTTCTCTTTTCTGCTCCTTGGAAGGTCGGGACAGCAGAAGAATCTCAGACTTCGGACGATCGATGCTTCTGGCGTGATTTTTCCTGACGTTATTTGAATCTTCGCCGCCCTGATGCCCTCCAATTATCGTTCGGATTTCTTCCGTGAGACGATCTTCACTTGGTCCTACTGGAACACCAGATCCTTCTGTATATTCTCTGAGTCGGCCTTCTTTAATTAGCCGCTCGATCTCATCCTTCAAATGGTAACAGTCACTCGTATTGTGACCGTGATCACGATGATAGTGGTAGTATTTGTTTTTGTTCCGTCGATTCGGGTTCCCTCGGAGCTTTCCGGGCCAGTTGACGAAACCTTCGTTCTTGATTTCCATCAACACTTGTTCCTGAGATTTGTTCAGGGGGGTGTATATGAAAAATCTCCTGTCGGGTCGCTTTCCCGACCTACCGTCTTTTCGTGTCCTGTCATCTTTTCGCTTCTTCCCCCCGGCTGAATCAGCTTCTTTCTTGGCTGGCTCTTTAGCCGAGGGTTTCTCATTCTGGACCTTCTCTCATAGGAGTCGGGTATATTCAACGTCGGTGTATTTGTCCGACTGAACCATGAATTCACCCAGGGTCTCGGGCGGATTCTTGTCTAATGATGCTAAAAAGGGTGTATCTCTCACGCCTTGCATGAGAGCGTTAAGAGCTGTCTCCTCAGAATGCTTTCGAACTTGAAGAGATTTGAAGTTGAAGCGCTTGATATAGTCTTTTAACAACTCTCCTTCCTTCTAAACTATGTTGTTCAGATGTGCGGGCGGCTTTAGCTTCTTCTTTCCGTCGATAAAATTATTGAGGAAGGCGTCACTGAGCTCGGCGAACGACTTGATTGACCTCGGTTTTAATTGCTTAAACCAAAGTCGAGCCACATCAGTCAGGGTAAGAGAGAAGGCCCGACACATAACAACGTCCGAGGCATCGTGCAACTCCATATATATTCTAAAGCATTCAAGATGCTCCGTCGGATCGATTTTTTGAAAAAAGGGAGTTATCTGAGGTAGAAGGAACCTTTCCGATAACCGCGCCTGCATCACCTTGTCCACAAACGGAGAAGCCTTTTCCTCGGATTTGGTCGGGTTTGAGTTCCGACCGTGCTTCATGCCTGCCATCTCTTTTTCCATCTTTTTACGGACCTCGTTTTTGAAATCTTGCATATCGGCTTTATAGGGTTCCGTACTTTCCGCCGTTTCTTATACAGGGAGCCGACTTCGCTTCCTCTGATCTATTCTATGCCGCAGATCAGAGGGAGGCAGAACGACCGTTGCAGAGCGAGCTGGCGCTGGCTGACTCGGTCTTTGATGCTGACTCGGTCCCTGGGGTTGATTCGGCTGTCGAGGCGACTGTGGAGCAGCAGGCTGCGCTACAGATGTTGGCGGGATAATCTGTGCCGACTCGTGACACTGTTGCATCTGCTGATTACACAGTTATTCCAGCATGTGTTTCATAACTGCCATCTCGGAACGCATCTCTTGGACTTCCCGATCTAAATGCACGTTCCCTCGGCTAGGCTGGCTGGTAGTCGCAGGCGGTGATGTTGGGGGAGCTCCCTGAGCTATGCTAGCAGCGGCCTCCCCCGTTTCATCAGGATCCGTCCTCCTAGTTCTTGCCATTCAATGAATTGTAGAAAATGGCTTTTTATCCGATTCCCACAGACGGCGCCAAACTGTTGGTGTATTTTTATGGAACGGCTCCTCTAGATCAGATCTTCTTCCACCTGCACAATCAACACTATCAAGAGGACCCTGGCTAGAGCCGGGGAGCCTCCGATGCTTAAGTCAGTCGTTTTCTCGATAGCAAAGGGTTTTCTCAGTTTTGTATCTCGTCCCTTTCTCTATAGAAAGCTTCGATATTTATAAGTCTTGGGAATCCTCATCATATGAGGATTCTTCTCTTGATTCTCCGGAGATTTACTCCTCTCTGCTGATTGCTTTCGATCCTGAGAATCTCGGGATCGGATATCTATATTCCTAGATTTTCGGAGTAGCATTTGCATTCCTTTCGCCTTCTCTTGTCTCGGCTCGGTCGTTACCAACTATAGGAGAGCCGACCGACTCAAGAGGACGTGTTCGACTTTTTCACGGACGGGATAATCTCGGCGTTTGTCCGTCATCCTCCCTTACTCTGTGACCGATAGAACCAACTTGTTAAGTTAGTTTTATTCTATCGGTTGGGTGACTTAGAACACGCTCGGCCTTCAGTAGGCTTATGCAGACGAGGTTATCACTCCGACAGAGCAACTGTTATCGTCTTTTTCTTATGCCCCTTGGCTTATCATTTATTCCCTTGGCTCTGACCGTTATCTCGGACTCTTCGGGCAGTGTCAGCAGAGCCGACCTACTTATAATCCGAGTCTCCGGACTGAACGTATTTTTTCCCCAACACATACATTATATTATGGCCCACGAAACTTGGTGACTAGAGCTTTATGCTAACCCAGTTAGGTCGGTTAACTTTCCCGACTCAAGTAAAAAAAGCTTGATTTGACTTGGTTCGAAATTGAGTTCGAGCCAAGCTGAGCTGATTTTTGGAGCTTGAATCTCCTCGGATTGAACCTCAACTTGGATCAAACTCAAATAGAACCTGACTCAAATCAAACTCAAATAGTACTTGTTCGGTGACTGTTATTTTGATATTGATATTGCTCACCAAGTGTTTGATGAAATAACTCAATGAAATGTTATTTTGGGTGCATACATTCTCTAGTGGTAAAGAAGGCATAGATATGAAGCAAATCACTGTAGAAAGAAAAACATTACATAATAAAACTACATTTGGATCTTGATTTTGATATTGGTTGTGTGTTTGATGAAAAACTTATAAATTGATGTTGTTGTTTGCATACTGTGAGAAATTGAAGGCACGCTCCATATGTTTGAGAAAATGCCACAGTAGCTTGAGCTGCTGACTGAACTGAGCAGAGCTAACTAGTCAGGCTCGAGGATTGAACTAAGCCGAGTTCGAGCTGGGGTTCGCTAGTGGCCGAGCGAAGCTGAGCGGAGTTGTGCCAAGCTCCACTAGGTACTCCTGTACAGCCCTATAATGGTGACATCTATCCATAAAATGCAAATGTGTATAGTTTTTTTTATTATAATGGTTTGTCAGAATACATTCCTCTCTACTGCTATTGGATATATAAGTACTTTTGCATTTGCATTAGGTATCAAATCTCAATGATCCAAGCCATTTATATGATGGACCTCACTTTGATTTGGGCATATGCAAAAGTTCAAATCTTTTTACCGTAACATCAGCATTCCTTAATTTGATCATTTACCTTTGGGTATGGATGGGTTTCTTAACCTTTGAACGAAGGGCTGAAATTTTTCCACATGAGAGTTTTCTAGGCCACTCCTATGCCCATCAGATTGGGTTGGGCCATTGAAAGGAACCCAATGCAATGGCTAATATTGTAATATATTCATAGCAAACCTTCTTTGTTTTTAAATTTTTGCTTTTTTTTTTTTTTTTTTTTTTCTTTTCACACATGCGCACACACGCCGTGGGATTTCACCACCGGTGGGTACTCGAACCCTTGACCCGGTGTCCCGACTCCTGGGAGTCCACCACCTGGGTAAGTGTAAGGACCCTATCATTGCAAACCTTTGGTTGGTATTGAAAACTTTAAATTTACAAGCTCCATGGTTTTCCACGCCTTAGAAATCTTCAAATTCTATTCAAAGTCCAAAGCAGCATGGAAAATGAAACATACTCTCCTGGAATAGTCGTTTTCAGTTCTATATTTCCAAAGTACTGAGGTGTGATTGTCATCGTTGTTGTTTGACGACGGCTTTTAGTAAAATGAAAGACGCCGATTAGGTGCTTAGGACGTGTTTGGGCGGTCGGGGATTACGTGGGATGGGAATAAAAAATCATAACCATTACCTATGACAGGGATCGTCCTCTATTGCCATGAGATAAGATTAATTCCCTGCTTTGTTGATAATGATGGTGGTAAAATTGAATTGATATACCCACCATTATTTGAAATTATTGAGAATAAGACACGTGTTATATCTGAACTGTTCATTTGTTTTGTAACCTCATTTTATAGCATGGGCCTAAAAATGAGGTAGATCCAAAACTTATGTGTCCCCAGAGAAGTTTTCAACGGTAAGTATTTAATTCCTGTTGTTCTCTACGGTGGGGTCCACTTGAGCTTTAGATTTACCTGATTTTTTGGCCCATGCTCTAAAACTAATGTTGAAAAATGGGTGGACGGTATGGATATTGAGTGAAATTAGCACAAGACCCTATGCAAATCCATCTATTCTAATTCCAAGCTTTTACCTTCTTCCCAAACATGGAGTGGAATTGGCACAAGACCATGTGAATCCCATCCCACCTAATCCCTAGACACGCCTTAGTGCTCCCTAGTGAATGACGTCACAAAGTTTCGTGGGCTCCGCCATGATGTATGTGTTTTATCCACACCGTCCATCCATTTGGAGAGATCATTTTAGGGCACGATCCAAAGAATGAGGTAGATCCAAATCTTAAGTGGGCTCCACCACAAAAAAATAGTGAGGATTGAATGCTTACCATTAAAAACTTCCCAAGGGTTATGAAAGTTTTTGATCAAGCTGAAATTTGTGTTTCCCTTCATCCATGTCAGTGTGAACTTATGAATAGGTTGGATCTCGAATAAATATCATGGTGGGATGTAGGAAGGTTTCAACCATGGGCATCACATGATAATGGGTCTACTTGAGCTCTCCATTTGCTGCATTTCTAAAATGATCTTAACAGATGGATGGACAGTATGGATACAACACATACATCATAGTGTGGCCCACAAAGCTTTGTGACATCACTTCAATAACAACGAGACAGCTACTGAGGGTCCTTGCTCTTACCCGGGTGGTAGACTCTTTGGAGTTTCGACACCGGGTCAAGGGTTCGAGTACCCATGGTGGTGAAATTCCACGGAGTGTGTGCGTGTGTGAAAAAAAAAAAAAAAAAAACAAAAAAAAACGAGACAGCCACTGAAGCCATAACTACCTAATAGGCGTCTCAAGAAAAAAGAAAAAAAAAGCCTATAATCCTATTTGGTAGATACTTAAAAATGAGTTTTAACATTCTCATAGAATGAGATGAATTCATTTTTAAGCAGCTATCGAATAATAACCCAAACTGTGTACTTTGAGTAAATCCTGTGGGCCAAACCAACATGGTGCATGTGTTTTACCTTCTTTGTTCATATGTTTTATCAGCTCATTGTAGAGCATGACCCCAAAATTGAAACACATCCAAGGCTCAAGATGAACTCACCACTAAAGACATTGGGATAGTGGTAACCATCGTTGGAGCCTTCTTAAGCCTGATGTTTATATGTAATTTAACTTGTTCATGAAGTCATACAGACTTAATGAAGGAAAAGAACAAAAACCAGCTAGATCAAAAAATTCCATGACATCCAAGAAGTCTTCAATGGACTATTTCTTATAGTGTGGTCCACTTGATCTTTGGATATGCTTCAATTTTGGGCTCATGCCCTAAAATTAATTGGAAGAATAGATGGAAGGCATGGATAGGACATGCATCACGGAGGGATCCATAGAGCTTAGTTAGGCATACTAAGTCGCTCAACACCCGATCTGCATACATCAAACAGGCCCTTAAGCTTCGTATAAGATAGAGACAACGAATGTCCGGAAAAAAGAAAAGTTAAAAATAAAGGGCTAGACAATGTAAAACCAGAAATTTCTCTGTTGGGTGGTCATGCTCGAATAGTGTCTAAGCTTTGTTAGGCCCATATATATGTGATATAGCTCGTGAATAGGTTCAATATCCAATCCATCCTTTGTGAATGCTTTCCTAAAAATAAATGTGGTTCACTCAGCACGTGGACCCTGATATCATAGAAAGGTGGAACGGTTTAGAAAATCTGGCTAAGATTTACACAGCAGTACATTTACTTTGTAAACTATGGTTCACCTGCCCAATGGATCTATGTGAGTCTTTGGCTAGGGCTTGAATTTTGGATAAACCTGTTCACACCCATTTTCAGCACATTGACGTGGACCAATGAGAAGTCACCACATGTCATAAATATGAGTTTGGTGTTGATATATCCTATTCACGTCCAACGATATCTTCTTTTAATATTTCTTGGATGATGTAAAATTTGTTATTAATGCCATGCCACAAAACCATGCGCATGCCTCTAACAAAGCGACATGACATGTGGCCGTGAGTAACATGCCATATTAATAAGGCAGCGTACACAGCAAGTCTATAAAAAGAACTATCGAATGAAAGAATCCCACTAGGAATCTGGTCATGTGACACTCATTGAGATTATCTCTTGTAATCATTTTAAAATGGGAAACCTTCCAAAAGACTTTTTAAAGGATTGCTGTAATGCCCTAAATATCGAGGGTCGAGCAAATCTCGACTCTCGAGATTTTGAACATCACTTATGTCCTATAGAAGATAGTTTACTGATTTCTTCCATGTTAATTGATTAAACATGCATAAAATTTTACTAAATAACGTATCATACTCTGGATTTAATAAAGTTAAGCAAGTGCGTAAATCTAAAACATATTTGCAGAAATATGTACACATTCCACAAAATTCCTTTCAGAGTATGAGTCTGCAACTGGGTTTAATATATACATGTATAAGTTCAAAATGAAGAAAATATGGTAATATAAATGTATTTAACTAAGCCCAGATGCCCAATGTCTCCTGCATAACGGCATGCGATTTACATCGGCCCGCCCGAGAGCTGAAAGTAGGAGAATTCCTCCTTCTCCTCATCTAAGAAGTCCTGCTCTAATGAATCGACGTCGTCTGTACCTGTGTCTACATTCACGTCTGGTTGGTGTTTTAAAACACCGTCTCAAAGTGAGAGTGAGTGATCAACTTAGTGGTTCTATAAGACAAAAGTTACGCATGTTATCAAGTCAATTAAAGCAGTGATGATAAGGCAATCGTAACAATCACTTCCTAACTAGTCTTTTTAATGCAAGAATGGAGTGTAAGTAATGGTGCATGTCCTCACCCATTAACGCTCCCTCAACACGCGATTCCGACCGCCTATTTCGCATATGACAACGCTTCCTCAAATGTACGACTCCAACACCTTTTCGGGACATTCTAACTAATGCAGTGTGATGCATGGTCATGTTAGCCAAGTGATTATTTACGTTCGTTCATCCAATAAATTTGGAATGCTAGGGTACCTCCCTTTTTAATATTGACCCAAATCGAGTACTAGGCATCAGACAACCGTAGTGGTCATATTCATATGTTCTGAATCTATCTATGTTCGTCACTTTTCGATAAACACGTACAATAGGCAAGTTGCAAGAAGGGGTGCTCGTGGTCACTGCGAGGAAGCTCGTCACCCCAGCGTAGGCCAACAGCACGAACACGGTATCCTATACCACCATGCCCGGCTCAGGAGTCTTAAGTATCGTGGTACCATGGTTAAAGGTGGATCTCTACATTGGTGAGGGGTACTTTAGATTCAAATAGCCGTGTCCATACATGGTAAACACACAATAGGTCAATCGGTTCGTTAGACAAGCTTAATTGGTACGGGCGCACGCTGACCTAACTGACATGGACGCATAAGCGCCCCTCATGACCTAGCCATTGTCAGCAGTCGTCATATGACCCGTATCTTTTGGGTTTATCCAAGGTGGCCAGACTAAATTGGCCACCCAAATATGGGCATTTATTGATTGCCTGGACTATGATTGTAGTCCCATTCCTATCCAAATGCTGCTAACACTCACGTGTAATATCTTTCTCAGTATTCGACAAACAATCCTAGTGAATTTCTCATTTGGGCATTTCATCAAACACAAAGACCTTGTTAACTACAACTTGCATTTTATCAACTGGTTATATAGAGAAAATACATAGGCATAAGACAACAAAGAATCCTACGTTAATAATCATAGTAAGTACAAATCATCAACTATTTTTCATTTAAACAATTTATCAAACACATAGACTACGTTAGTTACAACTTACATTTTATCAATTCGTTACATAGAGAAGTGCATATACATATCACATCAACGAATCTTAGGTTAACAATTATGGCAAGCACTAATCATCATCTATTCTCATTTAGACATTTCATCTAACACATAGCCTACGTTATCTATCATTTGTAATTCGTCAATTTATTTCATAGAGAATTAGGCATGTTGAAGACAATACAAGTTTTTGCAGTCACAGTCATTGCATACATCAATCATTAGTTACAATGTAAGCATTGATAAACCACAACCTAAGCGTGTATAGTCTACACCTTCCGGTAGCATGCTCGACTTGGACTCGGTCCTAGGACTACGTTTCCAAGGAAAGAATGTTGGTCTCCTAAATGAGTAAATGGGTTAGCTAGGTGGGAGAAAAACCATCCGAGAGACTTATCTCATTATAGGGTTTAATATTTCTTACCCTAAGTCACAGCTGAAAGAGTTTTTGGTAGCGAAACGTGGCGGTGATTAGGCACGTGAATCCATAAGAGTAGATTTCCCACAATTGCAACGATTTCTCAAACTTCCTCATCTCTATTTTCTCTTTTCTCTTTTCTCTCTCTAGAGTTTATGAAATTCGTATTTGGGAGAGAGGGGGTGTGTTAAGAGCTATTTATAGCCCTAGAGAAGGTGTAAATGGCCCCAGGGCCACTTTATATTATGTTTATACCTTGTAGGCGGCCATCCACGGCTCATCTACGTCATGGGGTACGCTCCTTGACAATGGATTCACTCTAGAACACGATTTCGGTGCGATTGGATAAGCTGATCGACCGTGGAGAGCCTATGTCAGATCAACGGTCATATGTGTTTTAGGTCTTCAAATGGCATTGAGTCAGTGGTACTCCTGATTCTAGGCCTTCCCATTTACAAAAATGGTGGCCCAAGCTTAACCCACTGACTGCTTAACATTTAATTAAATTTCGTCTAAATTATACAACCGCGTGTGGTCCTTGGGTTGTTTAGCTTGAGGTTGTACTCGGGTCTTTGTACAGATTTTCCCGGGACGTTACAATCTACCCCCTTTAAAGAAAATTTTATCCTCGAAATTTATACTTTTTCGTACTTGAGGATTTGTGTGTAATTCTTACGGACCTTAGCTTCCGTCTCCCAAGTAGCCTCCTCCTCGGTGTGGTGTGTCTATTACACTTTCATGAGTGGGATGACCTTGCTGTGGAACACTTATTCTTTCCTATCTAGAATACGCGTGAGTCGGAATACATAGGTAGTGTCTTCCTTTAATTCTATTTACTCCCACCTGATGATATGAGTAGGGTTGGGGACGTATTTCTTTAGCATTGATACGTGAAACACATTGTGCATGCTTATGAGTGGTGTAGGCAATGAGAGACGGTACGTGTAACACCCCAGATTTTTACCAACCTGGGGTTAGACGTCCTTAGGCAATGGGTCAACCATATCACTCTCAGAACTCAATTATAAAGCCAGAAAAATCATTTAGAACCTAATTCTTTAGCAATTTAACATGAATTAGCCAGCGCTACACTAGATTTCCTGTAAAATTAGCACCAAGAACTTTAAATACGATCTATAAGACCCAAAACTTATAGAAGTGTTACCGCTGCGTTACCCTAAAACCGCTGTGTTACGCCACCACACCGGTCTAAAATCTGGAAAGGCCCAATGAATCTTGGTGTGAGTTTCCCTTTTCTGCTAAAACGAAGTACTCCCTTCATTGGAAAAACTTTAAGGAATACTTAGTCCCCAACTTCAAATTTCAACAGCCTTCGTCTCGTATCAGTGTAGCTCTTCTTCCTAATTTGGGCCGTAAGAAGTCGACGCATGATAATATCGATCTTTTCTGAGATCGCTTGAACCAGATTTAGGCCAGTCAAGCTCTTCTCGAGGACTTCCGCCCAACAATACGGAGCCTGACATGGGCATCCATACAAGGCTTCGTAAGGAGCCATGCCAATGCTTGCTTGGAAACTGTTGTTATAGGCGAATTCAGCATAAGGGAGGCAGTCATCCTAGCTGTCCTTGAAGTTAAGTACGTATGCTCGTAACATGTCATCGAGTATCTAATTCACTCGCTCCGTTTGCCCGTTGGTCTGTAGGTGGAACGTGGTACTAAATTTCAGCTTCACCTCTATCGCCTCTTGGATTGAGTCCAAAACATAGACGTGAATCATGTATCTCAGTCCGACGCAATCTTTAGAGGAACTCTATGCAGTCGTACTATCTCCTTAATGTTTTACTTGGCCAGGTCATCTGCTGAATTAGAAACCCAAATCGGGAGGAAATGGGACGACTTTATCAACCGGTCCACAATCACCTAAATGGAGTTTTGCCCCTTTCTCGTCTTTGGTAACCTGGAAATAAAATCCATAGATATGAAATCCCACTTCCACTCGGCTATGGGCATGGGCTGAAGTAGACCTAGGGGTCGGCAGTGCTCAGCCTTGACTTATTAACATGTGAAACATCGGGATGCAAAATCTGCTATTTGGGCCTTCATGTTGTCTTACGAGTATGAATGCTTCATGTCTCGATACATTTTCATACTACTCGGATGCATTGCCAACTTTGAACTGTGAGCGGCTTCTAAAACTTCTCTCCTCAAATTATGAAGGTTCAGGATGCATAGGCGGCCACGATACCGCAAACCTCTATCTAGGCCGATTCTCCATTCTGATTCTTCCTTGTCGCTTGCACACTCTATCATTCTCAACAATAACTCATCTTCCTTCTGAGCCACAATGATTCGATCATCAATTAATGGTTGTACGTGGAGGTGTGAGACGCTCTCAAATGGCTCTTCCACTGTAATCTCGCATGAACTCCACCATATTCCACTCTCTTACCATTAGTGGGGCTGCAAATTCTATGATTTTCTTGCGGCTCAATGCATCAGCCACAAGGTTCGCCTTGCTAGGATGGTAGGAGACTTCAAACATGAAGTCTTTCAGCATCTCCATCCAACGTCCCTGCCTCATATTCAAGTCCCTTTGTGTAAAGATGTACTTGAGGCTCTTATGGTTGCAAAAGAGCTCGAACTCCTCTTCGTAGAGGTAATGTCTCCAAAGTTTCATTGCGAAAATGATTGCAGCCAGCTCTAGATCATGAGTGGGGTAATTTTCTTCATGTTTCGTCAACTGTTGAGAGGCATAGGCAATCACCCTATCCTTCTGCATAAGTACACAACCTAAACCAACTCGAGAAGCGTTGGTGTAAATATTATATTTGACCCCTTGCTTTGGCAGCACTAGTACCGGCGCAAGCGTTAGCTTGTCCTTTAATTCTTGAAAGGCTGCCTCTGCTTTCTCATTCCAAGCAAATTTAAGATCTTTCCGAGTAAGTTGGGATAATGGTCAGGCTATCTTAGAGAAATCTATAATGAATCGGTGATAATAGGCGGCAAGTCCTAGGAAACTCCTCACTTCTATTACTGAGCTGGGCTGCTCCTAGTCTTGTACCACGGTTACCTTAGAAAGGTCCACGACGATTCCTTCTATGAAAATTACGTGTCTCAAAAACTTGACTTCTTCCTTTTAGAAGTTGCATTTTCGGTACTGTGTAAACAACTGATTCTGCCTAAGAGTATTAAAGACTGCTCGCAGGTGTTTTTCATCATCTTTTCGACTCTTTGAGTATATTAAAATGTCGTCTATGAATATGATGACGAATCGATAAAGATACGGACAAAACACCCGGTTCATGAGATCCATTAATACGGCTGGTGCATTTGTAAGTCCAAATGGCATCACGAGGAATTCGTAGTGCTCGAAGCTAGTCTTAAAAGCTGTTTTTTGTACGTCTTTATTCCTGACGCGCAACTAATGATATCCGGACTGTAAGTTTATCTTAGAGAAATACTGAGCCCCCTTCAATTGGTCAAACATGTCATCTATCCTAGACAAAAAATATTTGTTCTTTACTGTAATGTGATTTAGCTTGCGATAGTCTATACACAATTGTCGCGATCCATCATTCGTTTTCATGAATAATACGGGAGCTCCCTAAGGGGATATGCTCGGCCGTATAAAGTCCAAGTCTAATAAATTATCGATCTATTTTCTCAATTCCTCCATCTCACACGGAGGCACGCGATACATCGGCAAGGAGATAGGTGTGCGCCTGGCATAAGGTCGATGGAAAAGTCAATCTCGCGTTGAGGAGGTAGTCCAGGGATCGTTCTGAACATGTCCATGAAATCTTGGGGCACTGGTGTGTCCCCAAGTAACAGACCATCAAAATTTTCCAATAGGGAAGCATAACAAAGGACCTGGAAGAGATAACTGACCTAAACTGGAAAGGTGAAGGTCGTGCCCTCGGGCCCATGGGCTGTCACCAACCTGCTCTTATAGTCAATCTCCGCCTTCATTTTGGTGAGCCAATCCATGCTAAGGATGATGTTGTAATGATAGGGAAGCATAACAAAGGACCCCAAAGAGATAACTGACCTAAACTGGGAAGGTGAAGGTCGTGCCCTCGGGCCCATGGGCTGTCACCAACCTGTTCTCATAGTCAATCTCCGCCTTCATTTTGGTGAGCCAATCCATGCTAAGGATGATGTTGTAATGATAAATCTTGGTTACAATTAGGTCAATGTGCACCACTCTACTTCCTAAGTCTATCGGGCAACTCTTACAAAGTTTAGTGGCATTTGAGAAGGTTCCTACTGCGATGATGACTCTCACCCCAATCATAGGGGTAATGTCCAACCCTAATCCCTTGACTGCAAAGCATGATGCCATAGAAACAGTGGACCCGATATCCACTAAAAGAAATATAGGTGTGCCTTGGACGTGGGCAGTTACTTCAAATGCCAGGGGTACTACAACCGCTAATTTAACCGCTTCGACGGTGAGTGCATCTACGTGAACTTGTTGCGGGCGGTTAGGCGGCACTGTCGCAGGCCGTTGAGGTAGCCTATTTTAAGATGCAGGAGATCGGTTCTATGGTTACGCAAGTGCCATGACTAGTAAAGGAGGGGCTGAAATAGCATGCAAGGGCTGATGATTGACCCTTTGAGGCAACGTATAGCAATTATCTCTCATCTTGGTAAAATAGAAATGGTACGTATGTCCAGCTTTGCCACAGTAAGAGCATATGCGATCAGAACGCCTTTGCTGGGCCGGTGGAGCCATCAGTCTGGGAGGTGAGTTCACATGTGGTCTCTTGCCGAGAAGCGGCTGGGTCTGCAATTCACGCCTAGGCCTCGGCCTCATTGACAAACGTGCTCGGGACACCTGCTCACCATCCAGCTTAGCTCGCAGGGACATGTTCACTAATTCAGCATACATGTGGATGCTAGCACAACATATCTTTGTGAGGATGTCAGCCCGCAACTCTTTCGAGAATCACCGCATTTTCATCGGCTCATTAGATAAGATCAAGGGAGTATATCTAGCTAGCTCCGTGAAGCGGTTCTCATATTCTGTCACCGTCATTCCCCCTGCTAAAGGTGGAAGAATTCGCCCTCTTTTTCATTGCAATAGGTGAGGGGGAAGTATTTCTCGTGAAAACGTGTCTCGAACCCGTCCTACATCCACACAAACCATGCAGGAACGATTCATAGGACACTGTCCCACCATAAGCTAGCATCCTTCTCGAACACGTATGTAAGACGATCGACTTATTTCGCCTCGACGCAGTGTAATGGCTTTATCATCTTGAATAGTCAGTCTAACCAATACTCGGCCTCCTCGGGTCTATGAGTACCCGCGAACGTAGGAGGACAGAGGCGTTAAAAATGCTCAAAAAGCACACATGCAGCTGTTGCCCTGGTGGCCTGCATGTGTTGCATCGGCGAGGCCACATTCATATTCTGTGCGATGGCCCCCGCTATAATTGCTAGGACCTATTGCTGTTGTTGCATCAAAAGCAACATATGCTCTAATCTGTCTGGGGGAGGGGTTGTCGTAGGTATGGGTGACGCCAACGAAGAAGCGTGGTTTTGACCTATGACCGATGGCACACTTGGCCATGGCCCATCTGTAGGGCCGGTGGCCAGTTGTGAGTCCGGTATTGTCTCGCTGCCTAGACCCAAACTAGGGCCCTACTGGCTATCATTCGAGAGAGGGCCTCCGTCAACCAACCCACCAGGTGGGAGATGTGCCATGTTCCGACTGGTTTTATGAGGTATTCTCTATATACAACATAGGGTACAATATTCATGAAATTAGAGTGATATCGTACATACATTATCAACTTTTCTAAACATTCTACGCAAAACTAAAACAAAAGGATCTCCATGCATTTCATTAAATAAAATTTGTCACAGATACATATGGTATGACATTACATGTATTATGACAGAGAATGCATGATGGCTGACTAAAATAAAAGATTTCAGCATTCACAGTCCCAACATCTGAACTAAGCCCATCCAAGACTATTACAAAAAGAAGTAACTACTAACTACACTCATAATCCTTCGATTCTAGTGAAGTTAGAGGTGCTCCCTTATCCTGCATGCAGCACAGAAGGGATTTTAGAGTGTGAGACATTTTCTTAAATTTCTTCTTCAGATATTCCTGGTTCTCCTCAATCTTGGCTAGGCGGGCATCATGAGCGGCCCGATCCTAGCGTTCTTCTCCCTATTCCTTCCCCTCATTTTCTTCCCCTTCTTCAGTCTCCTCCTATATCTCGTCATCGAATTCCTCAAGTCGGGCCTAGCGCTGTCTGGGACCTATATTCATGTTGTTGAGGATAGTCTCATTGATGAAATGGATAGTGGCGAGATTTTCCATGTGGAGTTTGAACCCAAAGTTACAGGCAATCTTGCAAATCAGTCGGCTGAATGAGAGGAACGAATCCCCCCGAGCTAATTGCACCGCCTTCATAATCTGGGTCAAGACAAGAGTGGGCAGGCACACCTTATCTCCTTGTCCAACCGGTACAAGAAATTCACCATGAATTTAGTGCATTCCGTGCGGTTGCTCCATCTGGGATACACCTTGTATGTGCATATATGGTGGAGCAGGCGATAATCATCGGTCACGTGCGTTATTTTTAGGCTGTTCTCCCACCTCCACTCAATGAGTAGGCTGCAAAGGAAGCATGTGCGACGATCTCTCTCCGCCTCCACTCAATGAGTCGGCTGCAAAGGAAGCATGTGCGACGATCTCTCTCCGCTTTCTAGTGAGATTGGTCTCACTAACATACACAGCGCCGTGCTCTACTCCTATAATGCGGGCTATAACGTTCACATCAACTCTAATTTATGTTCTTCCCAAAGGAATAGTAAATTTGAGAGGATCAAGGGTTGGGTCCTTTATGTGCGCATAGAAGGCCCGCACAAAGCCCTCACTAGCGTGCGATTTTTCTTCAAACATGAAACCCCATTCGCTCTCCAGAAGGTGGTCGATCACCAAGTACATCCCAAAGAGTTTTTCATCCACATGAGCTTCAAACACAACTCTACGCTGACAGAACTTACCAAGTTCAATGCCTGCCAGTAGAGCCATCTCTATTGGGATTTGGAGGTCAAGGTCCCGCTTTGACCTCCTCTTGGCACTCGAACTTGCCCCGATGGTTGTCTTCTTCTTGGAATGACTCAGATGGCTTGGCCCGGCCTCGTCCGAGGCCGCTCATTTCTTCCCCATAAGGGAAAGAAGCGTAGAAATGGAGAAAATGGTGGCCACTATATCAAAAAAGGTTATGAAGGTGAAAAGTAGTATGGAAAGTAGAGGTGGGCATCGGACCGAATCGGATCGGATCGGGCATAATCCGATCAGATCCGAAATCTCAAAAGGTTGAACCGAATTCGATCCGATCCGGGGCCGGATTTGAGACATGTAATCCGATCAGATCCGACACCTTGTTAGCCTAATCCGAACCTAATCCGCCTTGGCTAGGAAAACCGAGTCAGATCGGATTAGGTGCGAATCGGATAAACTGTTTTTAATGGTAAAAATCATTATCCTCGTAATTATTTTCGGTGTGGTCCATTTAAGCTTTAGATATGGTTCATTTTTTTTTTCAAATGATCTAAAATGATCAGGAAAAATGAATAAACGGTATGGATATAAAAAATACATCATTTTGGCCCATGTAAAATTGATATCATTTTAGCCATTCGTACAACTCGCAGCTCAAGGCGTTACTGTGAACGTCACAGTCACAGTCACAACTCACAGAAGGCTGTAACGTGAAAAGGCTTTCACGTTATCATGTTCTGTATATTAAGTTATATATTTGTTATATCTAAATCGTCCATTGATTTGATAATCTTTTTTTAAGGCTTGAGATGAAAAATAATATAGATCTGACTATTAAGTAGACCACACTTGACAAAGCATTCTCAGCTGCTATTTGTGGTGTGGTCCATATGAACTTTGGATATTATTTAATTTTTGGACAATATTCTATAATTATCTCTAAAACTATATTAAGGGTTTAGATGTAGTAAATACATAACTGTGGGAGCCATATAACTTTAATCTCCTTTTAACCGTTCATACAACTCGTAGCTCGAGGAGCGTCCGTGCTCGTCTTCGCACGACACGTGCCTACAGCCAGGCTTAGGGACGCGGATTGCGTACTACTGTCATTACTACCCCTGCCTGTCCCTAGCTCCGAACGGACAGTTCTATGGGCGGGCCCACCATGATGTATCTATACATCCAAACCGTTTATTCCTTTTCTAGTATTATTTTAAGCATTGAAATAAAAAATGAGACAGATCCAACGATCAAATTGACCACACCAAAGATAACTCTTGCATTTAATTCAACAGATATTCAATGTTTTGTGCATTTTAATACATTCAAGATTAAGATTATTATTTTGTGTGGGCATTGGATATGCGTCATTTTTGTTTTCTTACCTTAAAATAATCTGAGAAAATGGATAAACGGTTTGGATGTATAGATACATGACGGTGGGCCTACCTATAGATCTGTCCTTTCAGAGCTAAGGACTGGTCCAACTGGACGAACGTAGCTTCTCGAGGAAGCTTAAGCGGCCTGTTGCTTCCTGGAGAAGCTTCAAGTTAGGGATAGTAATAACCCAGCTGTACACTCTCTCGCCTATAAGTTGTCGTTGTGGGTAAACTTTGTTGGGCCCACTGTGAACGTATTTGGTCTATCCATGCCGTTCATCTGTTGTTCCATCTTATTTTAGACGTTGAGACCAAAATTTAAACATACCTAAAGATCAAGTGGACCATACCATTAGAAACAGTTGAAATAATGACTTCCACCATTGAAACCTTTCTGGGGCCCACAGTGATATTTATTTCTCATCCAACCTGTTTATAAGATCACACAGATATGGATGAAGGGAAATAACAAATAAAAGCTTAATCCAAAACTTCAGTGGCCCCAAAGAAATTTTCAACGGTATATGTTCAATTTACACTGTTTATTTGGTGTGGTCCATTTGAGGTTTGGATATACTTAATTCTTAGGCTCAAGCCCTAAAATTATCTGTTAAAATGGATGGACGGAGTGGATAAAATATGTAAATGATGGTGGACCCCACAGAGTTTAATCAGTACGCTTAGCTTACTGAGCTACTCAGTACGCAATCCGCTTCCAGCTAACAACAGCTGTACTTAGGTACGTGTCGCTAGAAGACGAGTACTAACCCTCCTCGAGCTCTTGAGTTGTACGAATGGTTTAAAGGAGATCAAAGTTACATGGGCCTTACAGTGATGTATTTATTATATCTATACCGTTCATCTATTTTCAGAGGTCATTTTAGGGCACTATCCAAAAAAAATGAATAATATTCAGAGATCATTTGGACCATTTGAACCACAAAGGGAGATAATATTTTTTTACTGTTAAAAAATTTGTAAGATCATCTACTAATATGAGATTGAGATGTAGGAGGGCTAAACTTATAATTTTATAGTTACCACACCCGGTACGGTCCGGATCAAATCGGATCGGATCCAAACGGATCAGATTTCGGTTCGGGTCGGTCGGATTTGCTACTCACCCGAATCCGATCCGACTATCTTTCGGATCTGACCGATGCTAACCGAACCTAACCGATCTAGGCCATCGGTTCTGTTCAAATCGGGGCGGATCCGCCGGATCGGGTCCATTTTTCCCGCCTCTAATGGAAATGAGAGATTTTAAGAAAATGAGTGTCTTGTAGTCCTAAGTGATGGATTTGTGCTCAAATGAGCAAGAGGGAAGAAAAGTAAAGGGAGATTAGGGGAGATTGGGGTGGAGGGGTGTAGAATGTAAAGAAAGAGATGGATTTAGAAGTCTAAAAATGGAGGTTTAAGAGTGAGGGAAGATTTTTGGAGAGTTTGGAGGCTAGAGGGGGTTTGAAAAGGGTAAAAGTGAATGAAAGAGGGGAGGTGGGGCCATATAAGTGGACCCCCACGTGTGGGAGGGGCCCACATGCTCAGGCCAGCGGTGGCGTGTCGCTGCGCTCCCTTGGAATGTCTGGCTGTGCCACCACGCTCGTCTGGAGCTTTTGGCGTTGCGCCGTTGATCTGGCGGTGCCGCCGCGCTCGTCTAAAGGTTCTGGCAGCTCCCCTGCTAATCGAAGGTGGCCACCCCCTTAGGTCTCTATTCTCGCTCCGTGGGATCCCCTAGGCCCCACAAACCCATTGGT
This sequence comes from Magnolia kwangsiensis, assembly GCA_037074715.1. Taxonomy (NCBI): domain Eukaryota; kingdom Viridiplantae; phylum Streptophyta; class Magnoliopsida; order Magnoliales; family Magnoliaceae; genus Magnolia; species Magnolia kwangsiensis. Next base: position 38,610,522 of record CM073572.1, on the reverse strand, counting down.
TTGAGCCTTGGGTGAGTCGGGCCCGCTCATCGTTGTCCAAAGGACTTTTCATTGCGTCTTCTGGATCCGTCTTAGATTTATAATCCGTCAACTGACGCCTCGGGCAGACGTAAAATTATCTAGGTTACATTAAGGCTTCTTTTTCTCAGTTGGAACTAAGGTTAGTAAGAATCTACGTTTGGTTTGAACTATTAAGTTCAATGGCTTGGCCGTCTCGACCTCATTAGCTACCTATACTAGTCAATCCTAATGTACCCAAGTCGAGTTAACTTGGTTTGTTATCTCTGAACAGAGGCGACTTAGGTCACTTCCCATGATCTAAGTCCCTCAGTTATAAATTGTTGACTAAACTACGGTACTTGATCTCGTCTATCGACGATCCCTTGGGATTATAATGTCATCTCTAAGTTCCATCACCCCCTTCTTAAGTCAGGGCGCGTCAGAGTGCATCATAATAACCTATTACTCTAGGTCCAGTTTAATCTAATTCATGCTCTGATACCAACTTGTAACGCCTGAATTTCGAGGGTCGAGCAAAGCTCGGCTCCCGAGATTCCAAACATCACTTATGTCCTATGGAAGATAGTTTACTGATTTCTTCCATGTTGATTGATTAAGCATGCATAGAATTTTACTAAACAACGTTTCATACTCCGGATTTAATGAAGTTATGCAAGTGCGTAAATCTAAAACATATCTACATAAATATGTACATGTTCCACAAAATTCCTTTCAGAGTATGAGTCTGCCAGTAGGTTTAATATATACATGTATAAGTTCAAAATGAACAAAATATGGTAATATAAATGTATTCAACTAAGCCCAGATACTCAGTGTCTCCTGCATAATGGCACGCGTTCTACATGGGCCCGCCCGAGAGTTGGAAGTAGGAGAATTCCTCCTCCTCATCCAAGAAGTCCTGATCCAATAAATCGAGGTCGTTCGTACCTGCATCTACATTAGCGTCTGGTTGGTGTTTTAAAACACCATCCCAGAGTGGGAGTGAGTGATCAACTTAGTGGTTCTATAATACAAAAGTTACGCATGTTATCAAGTCAATCAAAGTAGTAATGATAAGGCAATCATAACAATCACTTCCTAAGTAGTCTTTTTAATGCAGGAATGAAGTGTAAGTAATGATGCATGCCCTCACACATCAATGATCCCTCAACACATGACTCTGATCGCCTATTTCGTATATGACAACGCTTCCTCAAATGTGCGACTCCAACGCCTTTTCGCCACATTCTAACTAATGCAATGTGATGCATGGTTATGTTAGCCAAGTGATTATTTACGTTCATTCATCTAGTAAGTTTGGGAAGCTAGGGTACCTCCCTTTTTAATATTGACCCAAATCGAGCATTAAGCATCTAACAATCGCAGTGGTCCTATTCCTATGTTATGGATCCATCTAAGTTCGTCATTCCTAGATAAACGCATAAGATAGGCAAGTTATAAAAAGGGGTGCTTGTGGTTATTACAGGGAGGCTCATCACCCTAGTGTAAGCCGACAGCATGAACATGGTGTCCCATACCACCATGCCCGGCTCACGAGTCTTAAAGATCATGGTACCATGGTTAAAGGCGGATCTCTACATTGGTAAGGGGTACCTTAGATTCAAATAGCTGCATCTATACATGGTAAACACACAATAGGTCAATCGATTCATTAGGCAAACTTGATTGGTATGGGCGCATGCTGACTTAACTGACATGGAGCGCATAAGCGTCCCTCGTGGCCTAGGCACTGTCGGCAGTCGTCATACAACCCATATATTTCGGGTTTACCCAAGGTGGCAAGACTAAATCGGCCACTCAAACATGAGCATTTACCGATTGCCTGGACTACATTGTAGCCCCATTCCTATCCAAATGTTGCCAACACCCACGTGTAATATATATCTCAGTATTCGACAAACAATCCTAGTGAATTTCTCATTTGGGCATTTCATTAAACACATAGACCATGCTAACTACAACTTGCATTTTATCAACCGGTAATATAGAGAAAATACATAGGCATAAGACAAAAAAGAATCCTACCTTAATAATCATAGTAAGTACAAATCATCAACTATTTTTCATTTAAACAATTTATCAAACACATAGACTACGTTAGTTATAATTTACATTTTATCAATTCGTTAAACAGAAAAGTACATATGCATATGACATCAACGAATCCTAGGTTAACAATCATGACAAGCACTAATCATCATTTATTCTCATTTAGACATTTCATCTAACACATAGCCTATGTTGTCTATCATTTACAATTCGTCGATTTATTTCATAGAGAATTAGGTATGTTGAAGACAATACAGGTTCTTACAGTCACAGTCATTGCATATATAAATCATTAGCTACAATGAAAGCATTAATAAACCGCAACCTAAGCATTTATAGTCCGCACCTTTCGGTAGTACGCTCGACTCGGACTCAGTCCTAGGACTACGTTTCCAAGGAAAGAACGTCGGTCGCTTAAACGAGTAAACGGGTTAGCTTGATGGGAGAAAAATCATCCGGAAGACTTAAATCATTATATGATTTAGTATTTCTTACCCTAAGTCGCAGCTGGAAGAGTTTTTGGTAGCAAAACGTGGCGGTGATTAGGCACATGGATCCATGGGAGTAGATTTCCCATAGTTGCAACGATTTTCCAAACTTCCTCTTGTCTCTTTTCTCTTTTCTCTTCTTTCTTTCTAAGATTTATGAAATTCGTATTTGAGAAAGAGGGGGTGTGTTGGGAGCTATTTATAGCCCCAGACAAGGTGCAAATGGCCCCAGGGCCACTTTGTACTATATTTATACCCTGTGGGTGGACATTTCTGACGAATAGGGCTCTTAGGGAGGCCCATGGCTCATCTACGTCATGGGGTATGCTCCTTGACAATGGATCCACTCTAAGACACGATTTCGGTGCGATTGGATAAGCCAATCGATCATGGAGAGCCCGTGTCAGATCAACGGTCATACGTGTCCAATCGGGGCCATGGTTATACGGATATGTGTAGAAAAATTTTCTTTCTCCATGTGTGAAGTTTGGACACAAACCAACGGTCTGAAATCCTCAACTTTGCGTAAGAGCGGACGATCCAATTTACTTAAGTTTTAGTTCATTTTCTTAGGATATTTGCATTCCTCATGCTCTTAACTCACGACCTTATTTGGGCATTTCTGGACACTATATGGGCTTGATTCCCGCGATGGTTGTCAACACCAGCAGGACGGACATCATCTTTCAACGTCATCAGACCCCCGATGTGCTGTCTAGGTCCGTTATAGAGTTTCAATGTACTCCCAAGAGCGATATGACATTGAGATTTCTCCTAGGTCTTCAAATGGCATTGAGTCAGTAGTACTCTTGATTCTAGGCCTTCCCATTTTCAAAAATGGTGGCCAAAGCTTAACCCACTAATTGCTTAGCATTTAATTAAATCTCATCTAAATTATACAACCGGGTGTGGTGTTTGGGTTGTTCAGCCTGAGGTTGTACTCGGGTCTTTGTACGGATTTTTTCAGGACATTACAATTGTGGTGATTACGAATATGTAAATATCAAACTGATATCTGAGCATATTGGTCGTAACATGGACTTAAATTAGGAGAGAGTGAACACGAATGGATCAGGTCCCTGACTGTGCATAAATCAAAATTAAAAGAATGGGAGAGCTCGATTTGATGGATCAAGTACCATCAGTTCTATGATCAAAAGGGATGGAGATCGTGAAAAAGAACACATCACTGATTGGGGCATTCATATGCTATAATGATCCGGTCGATTTGAGGTCCAGGATGAATGATGGAGATGAATCTTATAGATCCCAAATCTAAATGCAGTGGGGTTCAAAATGTCTCTAATATAAGAGCATCCACATAAAAGTGAAGATCAGGAAACTAACAGATACATATTTACAAAGATCTTCCTATTAAGAATGCATGCCGTAAATGCAAATGATTCATGATCGACAAGGAAACCCATTGAGGGTTTTACTGCTTCAACAACCTATAAAATGAGCGCACGATGAAGTGTTCAAGACCCACACTAAACACAATATATCTTCTTGTACATTTATCTTTATGTTTATTTTAGCATGACATAGTTGTTGCATGGATCACTATTATCCAAATGTTAGTGTTACAATATCATTTGTTAACATCCACGATCCCAAATTATTGGATCCTAATCAACTAAAGACTTGTTTGGGAGCTTGGATTTGGAACCCTCACCTTGTGTTTGGCATCCTAGATTCAGAGTCCCCCATAATCCAAAATTAACTATGTATAATATATTTATAGGGTTTTGAATTTAATTACTAAATCAACTTTAATATCTCTAATTAGTGTGCATATGTAATGTTTGACACAAGGGTTATGATACGCCTTTTGAAATATATACTTTGTCCAAAATTATAAAATTCCAAGTCTCGGATGGGCCATAAGCACAAGATCACTTTTGAGTGACTAGCCAACTATTTTTAATCATGGATTTACATGGACAATGTTTGGACAATACAGATTATCTTGTAAAAGTAATTATAATGAGGTAGTTGATATTCCGATCATTTTAGGATATCATCACTGGGCCATGTGCCCAATAGATTTAGTAGCCTAGTGGTACACATGTTACATATGCAACTCTTAGAAGGATTTTAGATGTAATTCAAGCTTACACTTTGGATTTCAAACCCCTTCATTGAGAGGATGGAATCCCTCGTGTTAGAAAAATAAATACAATGAAAGACTTGAAACCCCCTCAAATCCTCCAAATCCATGATACCAAACTGCCCCTAAGATCTTATTTGGCCAATTATCTTTTTAGTCACATCTTGCCGATAATGCAACTCTATTAACTAATTATATTGATAAATTATATATTTATCTCCCTTTTTATTTATTTTTCTAATTTGAATGTCTTTGATGACCATACAAGAGAGTTGTTGCAATATAAGTTTTTTAGAAGTTGTTGCCACCGAACCATGCTCTTTGGCAGCTTGGTGCGAGTGGGCCGTACACATGACTAAAATCCAAGCAGATGCCACGTTGTGAGAGGTTGGTAGCAGACTCATCCACTGAACTGTACACGTGTATGGGCGGACACGTGTCCTATTAATGGGGCCGCCTTGAATCAAGACATGACATTGCTACAGAATGTCGGGGCTCCTTGAACCATGACATGATATATTCAATGGAATCCAAGTGTGTTTGTTTTTTTACTTTTTAAATATTATTATTATTATTTAGAATACAACCCAACCTATTGCCATTGGATACGGAAGGACTTTAGCATTTGGATTTGACATCACATCTCGATGATCCAAGCCATTTATATGATGGCCCCACTTTGAAATTGGCATTCGCAATAGTTAAAAGCTTTTTACCATAATATGGACATTTCTTGATTTGAGTATTTTCCTTTGGATGTGAATGGATTTCTTAGGCTTTGAGCAAAGGGCTGTAAATATTCCACGTGAGATTTCTTAGCCATTGGTTGGGCCATTGAAAGGAACCCAATCCAATGGGTAAAGTCCAATATTGTAATATGCTACCCGTATTATAACAACTCCTTTGTTGGTATTGAAAACTCTAAATATGAGGTGCCGATTTCATTCGTGTAGAAATCTTCAAATTCCGTTCAAAGTTCACCGAAACTGAATTATACTTTTCTTAGTCTTGTTTGTTAACATTGAAAATTTCTATTTAATGTAGAATTGGGAAAGTGTTCGATGTTTATTGGTGTTCGTTAACACCAAATGAGGAAAGAGCTTTGTTATTTTTCGATGAAATTGTCCGGTGATGAGATTTTTTCTTTATGTAATATACAACCCAACATTGTCTATTAACTTTTCTATATCTTTTTAAAGCATGATCTTAAAAAATAGGCACATCCAAAGCTAAGAAATAGGCACATCCAAAGTTGAATTTGACTACACATGGCGTAGAGGGAATAGAACAAGTACTGTTAAAACTTTCCTAAGTTCCATTGTAAAGTTTATTCTAATCTCTCCTTAAGGTCACGTAGACATGGATGAATGTAAAAAACAAAAATCAATTTGAACAAAGCCTTCTGTGGCTCCAAGAAGTTTTCAATGGTAGGTACTCAATTCTTACTATTTCTTGTAGTGTGTGTCACGCCCCAAACTTAGAAATCGGATTCACAGGAAACCCGATCGTCGAATCTACTGCCGACAGCCTCCGTAGTGCCTGATTCTCGGCTCCTGACAATCATATGCCAGATTTCGATCCTGGGATCATACAAGGAGGATTTTTAGAATGATTTTTTTTTTTGTAATGAATCATAACCACAAGCATATCCAAGTCACAAAACAACAACACCACATATCCAATATATCAAAGTTTTAAGTACAATGCGGAAAGGAAAATACAAGATGATCAGAAAGCTCAAAAATGGCCTGATACGCGCTCCTGCCTCAGCGTTGTTGCTATCTAACGACACCTGCATGCAACGGTCATGCATAAGCTTACAAAAGCTTAGAGGGTGGTGTAAGTGTGTGCGTCAGGCAAGTGCCAAATATATAATATCAGAGTAATGTGGAAACCTGCGGTAAGTCTATGAATGCTATCAGCTGTACCAAAACTATATGATGCAAGGCATGAATGCTATCAGCTATACCAGGGCCATGCGATGCGTGGCCTATGTAGCCAAATGTTATATGCGAGATGCAAAGCAAACATGTCAGTCCTCATTAAGTACACATATCAGTACAGTTCCCCTCTGGATATCACCGGGGTCTAATACACTTCGCAGTGACTGCCACCTCCCTAGCTACATAGTCAAGCAAGTATAATAGACATCACTATCCGCCTGACCAATAGTCTACCAATACCTACCCGGCTCGTCGATAGTGGACTCATTTGTGAGCTGGTCAAACTCAGCCTAGCTTATAGCCCCCTCACTCAGGCGGATAAGGCCACACCCCCTCCCAACCGACCACGACACAGTGGGAGACGTGGCCTACTGATATTCGGTACTCAGTTGCTCGTGTATCCACTCAGTCTAGACGTTGGAGTAACTCCTGATACTAAAAAGGTTCTGTGACTTTCACCCAAGGACATCCTAAATGCCCACAGTGAGAGAACAAAGTATTTTCAGTATCCAATACGGCCATCTATGATGTACTTGTGGAGGCCACGACCCTGATATTGCTAGGGCGTGCAGTGATCAAGTCACACATATGCGAGATGCATGAATCACACCGTCAAATCATGCAGTAATCCAGCGTGTACTACGCGATCATGTGGGGCACTGTCTCATAATGAGTCCCGTAAATGGTCTACCCAATGACGTATGCTATGATCAGTCACTACTCATATCAAGCATACAAATGATGCGTATGGGCATGAGTCATGAGATTATATTAAGCATGTTATAAAGTAATGGATTACTCTTACGATGCAGATGAGCCTAGACGACCTATACGCAACTAGTATGGCCTTACCAATGGGCCCTAAGGAGAGATACAATGTGGACATTTAACCAACATTGTACTTATAATGTGGGCATCAAACCATCATTACTCCTAAGGCACGACCCGCCATAAAACTTCATTACAAAAACCATGGAGGAATCACACATTGCAATGGACCTTAGGTACCTCCCATTGAGCCTTAAATACATCAAATGAGCCATATCATATGGGCCTTCTGGTTATCAAGCAAGTGGGCCGCATTAATGTGCCTGATGTAAATTGCAATGGGCTATAAGCTGCAGTCCTTAAGAGTACATCACAATGGGCCTTAACCCACGGCCTTGGAATACATAAAAAATGGGTCTAATCCCATGGGCCTTATATATGTCAAATGAACCTAATCCCATGGGCCTTATATATATATTAAATAAGCCTAATCCCATGGGCCTTATATATATATTAAATGGGCCTGATCCTATGGGCTTATATATGTCAAATGGGCCTAATCCCATGGGCCTTATATATATCAAATGGGCCTGATCTCATCGGCCTTATATATGTCAAATGGGCCTACTCCCATGGGCCTTATATATGTCAAATGGGCCTAATCCCATGGGCCTTATATATGTCAAATGGGCCTAATCCCATGGGCCTTATATATATATCAAATGGGCCTGATCCCATGGGCCTTATATATGTCAAATGGGCCTAATCCCATGGGCCATATATGTACACCAAGGTGGGCATCAATGAATGGCCACAAATAAATCAACATGGACCCTATACACATACTAAGGTGGGCCCACTTGAACCATAGATCTGACTCATTTTTAGCTCAAGCCATAAAATGAACTTACAAAATAAATGGACGGTTTGGATGCAACACATGCATCATGGTGGGGGTCCATATAAAGGTTGCACGGTTTGGATGCAACACATGCATCAAGGGTGGGGTCCACTGACCGTCCAACACTAAGCTAGATGGCTGGACGACGTTTATAAAACACATACATCAATGGGGTCCCACCTTCCAGTGATGTGGACGGTGCGGACGAAACACATATACCATGGTGGGGTTCCACCGTCCACGGTAGTGAACGGCCTCAATGAAACACATACATCACTGTGGGACCCACGTGGGGGCCCACCATAATGTTTACTTACCATCCAACCTATTGATAAGGTTACAGAGACCTGAATGAATGAGAAAAACAAATATCAGATTAATTCAAACTTCTATGGGGCCCAAAAGGGTCTCAATGGCAGACTTCAATCCACACTGTTTCTAATGATGTGGGCCACCTGAGGCTGAGATCAACCTGATATTTGGATGGGGCCCACCTCAGGGGGTGACCCACCTAATGAACAGAGTGGATTTCAGACATACATCATGGTGGGGCCCACAGCAGGAGTCGTGGGTCCCTGCCTCTTGGCCGCTGTCACGTGCGAGGGCACTACCTGCGCCTCTGGCAGCAGCAGCGCCTGCTACTTGTTTGGATTTTTTTTTCTAAAACGCATTTTTTCACGATTTTTAAGGTGTGGGGCCTACATCAAGTAAATCCGCTCCATCCATTGGTCTCTACAGCTTAAGATAGATTAAACGAGCCCCATATCCATTATATTTCAGCGTGTAAAAAGAAACAAAGTGAATTTAAATGGTGTAGGACATTGTTTGCTAAGGTTTGGCCCACCAGAAAGTTGGATCAGCTTCACCTTTCGGCTCAACGCCTAAAATGAGCTGGTAAATAGGATGGACGGCGTGGATTGAATACATACAACAAGGTGGGGCCTACATGGGCAGGCCACCCTAAAACTAAGGAAATCTCTCCTTTGTTAAAAAAAACAATGCACGTCCAGCTGGGCCATAACACATATACATGTAAGGTGGGCCCCACGTGGACGTGGCCCACCTATATAATTCTAATATTTGGGTTTTTCCCATTATCAAAGGGTAGGGCCCACATGGCTTGGACGACCATGGGGTCCTCTTGATGGACGGTTGGGGCACCACATACACTCATCATGTGGGCCACACAATGATCGAGAGAGAGAGAGAGAGAGAGAGAGAGAGAGAGAGAGAGAGAGATGGAGGGACCCCGCCACTATGGGCCCTCCCTTACATGATTTGAAACATACATCAAGTGGGTCCTAATACATGTCGGCCCACCAAATCAAAAACTAATAGTGGAGATTCCTTCTCCACCAAAATGGGAGGTCTATATGACCTCTTTCATACTTAGAAAGTAAACATTATGATGGGGTCCATGGAGAATGGCCCCATCATGGAGTGAACATGATAATCAAGGTGGGCCATTGGCCACATCTTAGGATCCAAAATGAGATCTATACTATTGATCGGTAGGCCTTACTTGACTCATCATAAAACATGAAAACTAGCCTATAGAAGCTCCCACCACTTGATCTTCTTGGTCCGTTGGGAAGCCGATCTCCTTGTGTTTCACTTTGATGGTGGAGATGAGAAATAGATGGCTAGGATGAGAGTTAAAGGGATGGGAAAGGTGGGCCACACAAGGTCAGCTTTTTTCTCTTGAAATGGCTTAGACGTGCACTCTCTTGCTTGGGATTGTTGCTTGGAAAATGTGAAGAAAAAGAGAGAGGTGTGGTGGTTGTAAGAGAGATGTGAGTGATGGATGTGAGGTGAGTGATGGGTGAGGTGATGGATTGGTTGACTTTTAAGTTTGCTTAACTTGTGGAGAAAGGAAGCATGTGTGCTTTATACTTGACATGAGAGGTGATTGATGGGATTGATTTGACATGTTGTAGAGATTCTCTTGAGATTTGTAATGCACGGTGTTTTTCCTTGAATAGAACGCGGGTCTACATCTCCTCGTCTGGGTATCGGATGGTGCGTGAGTTGCGGCGTTGGAACCGCGGTGACGGTGCAGTCACAATGATACAAGTCTCGGATTAAGCCGACTCAAATGTGTAGGATACGACTTACGGTCATGCGTAAACATCGATTATATGTCGCGGATTACTGAAATTCGACAGGAAGGATCGCGGGAGTCGACGGAACAATACGGTCTAGGATACGGGTCTTACAGTGTGGCCCACTTATGCTTTATATCTGCCTTTTTTTGTGTTATTTTTAAAAATGATATAAAAAATGGTTAGACGGTGTGGATAAAACATACACATCAACATAGGCCCCACAATGCTCTTGACTTTTCATATCTAGATAGATCTTGGTGAGGGTAGTACACAATCCCCCATGTGGAAACGCGGATTTTATGGGAAAGCCTTTAGAAAGAAGTTCATGCACTTGAAACCTAGGTGGAGCCCATGGTGATGTTTGTGACAAACCTATCTCGTCCATTTGTTATTTAAGCTCATTTTAAGACTCGAGAACAAGATGAATAAGATACAAAACTCAAATGGCTGCACCAAAGGAAAAGGTGGGTAGGAAAATTGCTACAGTTGAAACCACCCTGGGTCAATATTGATGTTTACATGCCATCAGTGCCATTCATGATGTCATTCCTACTTACATGGAATTGAAACCACATATATTAGCTTAGTTGAATACTTCTGTGTCTCCACAAATATTTCAACTATTAAAGTTCAATTCTCACGTTTTCGGACCATTTGATTATTAAATCCACCTTATTTTGTATCTCATGAACTAAAATAATCTCACGTAATAGATGGACGGGTGTATTTCTTAAGTCCCACTTAAGCTTCCATCACAGGAACTTGTCGAAAAAGGCTTTGGTATGAAATCCGCATCCAGATCCCGGGAAGCGGATTTACTGGTGCTCTTCTAGCTTTTTTTTTGTTACACGCGCACCTGACACACACACCCATACACAATGTAATGGGATTTCACTAGGGCTATACATGGAGCCGAGTCAAGTTGAGGTAGGCCAAGCTTGGCTCGACTCGTCCATGCTATACTCGAGGTTTTGAAATTTAAATCAGGTTTTTCTTTTTCAAAACAATAAAAAAGATGAGATTTTTTCAAAACATTATTTTTAAGTTCTTCTTTTAGTTTAAGATATTTTTCCTTATGAATTTTTAGTTTGGCAGCTATTTTGCAACTTTCCTTGTATAAGGCATTGTAGGTATTTCAAAGATCATCTTCATTCTCATTTTCAAGGTGACTCCTGAGATTTTCATAATAAGATAAATTACAACTATTTGAGAAGACGACTCTGGCTATAGTCATCAAGGCTTTTACTTCATTTGAGTTTCGTGTTCTGAATTATCTGACTCAGAGGAACTTTTAGAGCCAGATGATTCATCTTAAGTAGCAATCATATCATATCCTTTTGATTTATCCCTTTTGGGACATTTATTCGCCAAATGCCCGTATTCATGGCAGTTAAAACATTGACCGTTTTTCACAAATTTTCAAGTTTTAGATTTTCCATTTCTCTTATAAGAAGGTTTTTGAAAATTAGATCTTTTTTAATTTTGAAAATCCTATAAAACTTTTTAGCAAAGTCATATCATCCTCTGTATCTTCAATATCAGAATTAATATTGTTACTTTTGAAATAGATTTGGATGACTTAAGAGCAATGGACTTAACTTTGGGAGCTTTAGAATTTAACTCATATGTTTGTAGAGAACCAACTAACTCTTCAGGCTTCATTTGATCAGCGTCTCTTAGTTCCTGAATGACAATTACTTTAGAATCGAACTTCTCAGGAAGAGATGACAGTATTTTAGGACATGCCTTGTTTTTTGGGATTCCATCTCATAGACCCCACATAGAATTTATTATGTCATTAAATTTTGTATAGAAGTCCATGAAGGTTTCATTTTCTTCCATACGAATTTTCTTAAATTTTGTAGTGAGGATTTGAACTTTAGATTTCTTGATAATAGTAATTCCTTCATGTATCATTTTAAGAATATCACGAACTTGTTTAGCTGTATCACATGAAATGATTCTTTTGAATTCAACAGGTGATAGAGCACATGTAATTGCATTTAAGGCCTTAGGATTTGCACTGCTTTCATTTTTCTAAGGTATAGTCCATAAATAAAAAAGGATTTCTTTCATGGACTTGGTTCCATCAATGCCTAGAACTTCAAACATGGGTAGTTTCCATTTGGTTATTGTGGCTTGCCACATGCTTTCATTTAAGGATTTTAAGAAAATTCCTATTCTGGCTTTTCAATAAGCATAGTTAGAGCAATCAAAGGGTGGTAGCCTGGTAATAGACAAGCTATCGAAATTTGACATAATGAAAGCTCTACTACATCTTTAAACTTAAGGAACTTAATCCAAATAAATGAGCAATTCGGCTTTGATACCACTTGAAAGAGACGAGCTAATATTCCTTGGGGGGGGGGGGGGGTGAATTGGATTATACCAAATAAAAGATCAAAGTAAAATTGATTCAAACTTTGTTCATACGACAACCTTACACAAAAAAATAAATGTTTTAGGTAGGACAACCTGATTTCATGAATGTAGTAAGGATCAATATTAGAAACTAAGTAAGAGATAAGAAAGAGCTATCTATTACAAGTATTCACCACACAATCAAATTACAATCATTCACCACATATATAGAAATTTAAACTATTCACCACAAACACCAGAAGTTATAGTGATTCGATGTGTACACTAACTATTCTCAAACAGCCACACCTACTCCACTCCTAATAATCACAACCCCCATGATATTGGTGTTCACTAATAATCAAGGTTTTCACAGGTTCAGCTTAGAACGTATACAATTGTGTTTTTAGATGAGCTATCACAAACAAAACCCTACGCTGAGATTTTTTGATTATCTCGGTCAAAACCAATACATGAGATTTTTTGGATATTGTTGAGGGTCAAATATTGCATATTAAACCCTAGTTATTACCTAATTTTACAAACATGGTACTGTTTAATGGCTTATTTCAATCGTGTTTGTGCTGCAAGGTGAATTTAGGAGCTTAAACTAAAAAAGGGTGCTAAATGCATGAAGTTAACGCTCAGAAATCACTAAGGTAAGGGACGGACCCCAGGGGACTGAGATCGAAGAATTTACATGCCAAAGATTCGAGAAAATCATGCTACTCACATTAAATGGGACTAAAAATCGTCTAGAATGCAAGATCACACGGTTCCCACCATTCGTTCGGCTCGAAACTTTGTATATGGCCTGAGGACCATAACTTAACTGTACACGTTAAATTTCAGACATTGGATCCTTGTGGAAGTAGCCCAACGGATAGATCAACCCCTTAAATTCTGATTTGGGGTCTGCCTGATATTTGGTTATGCTTAAAATTCAGTTTTGACCCCTTAAATGGGGTGATAAAATGGTTGGACGGAGTGGATTTCCCAAAACATCAAGGGTGGGAACGTGCAGCAGTGAACGTGGGAGGTGTGGAAGATTTTTGACAACTGTGCATGTGAGGGGCTGGAGTTCTTCCCTCATTTGCTTGGTTAAGATTTTTCTTATACTTTTATTTAAGGAATTTTAGTTAATCATGTCTATGGTTGACTAAACCTCTTAACTAGGTTTAAGAGGTGAAGCTTGTAGTGAGATGGGAGACTTTCCTTTATGCCTTTGATCTAATTTTGATTTATGAACTTTATTTTATTCTAGTTTGTTTGACTAGAATGCCTTTAGTTTTTAATGGTTTATGGCGACTTATATTATAATGGATCTGCAATATCTTCTGGTATTTTCTATGCATGTATGAAGGTTATGATCTTAGGAACCCTGTTGTTTACCATTGTCTCATGGGCATGGATAGATGACGGAATCTTTCCTTATGTTCATAACTCTCACAGATTGTATATGAATTGGTTAAATTATATTATTTACTTTGTCTCCTGGGCATGGTCTTGTGATGGAATCAAGTCTAATTCTTATACCTCTCATCTCTTGAAAACTGAATCAAAGAAAGTTCATGGTTGATTTTTAATATTATATCTTTCATCTGGATGAAGATAGGACTCTGAGTACAGATGTGTTTTTGAATAAAGCATAGATCTCCCTAATCTCTACAAGTAGATCCTTTGAAACCCTAGTTTCCCACCTTTAGATTTTCTAAGTTTTAGTTAATAATTCACAATTATTTCCTAAATTGTTTCTGATTTAGATTACATCCTAGTCTAGTTCTATTTCGAGTTCTTTTCAAATTACGTATAAGGTTCAGTCCCTATGGATTTGACCTCGGTCTTACCAAGATTATTACTACATCACAACCCTATGCTTGGGGTGTGAATAAGTTTTTGGCACCGTTGTCGAGGATTAACGGTTACGTTTTCTGGGATTAACTAGTTTTTAGATTAGTTTAAGAGTAGGTTAGGATTAGGTTTTCTTTTTTCTGATTTTTAGAAACTAACCTAACTTTCTTGTTTTGTAGGATTCTGAGATAGATCTTTTAAATTGGTAATCTCTTTCTAATTTCTCTATTTTTTTTTCCTATCTTTAGAAACTAACTTGGTTTGTTTTATTTTGCAGGTTTTTAACTTAGGAACTTCGAATTTGGTAACTTCTTTCCAACTCTTTTCTCTTTCTCTCTAGATTTCTATTTCCTTTCTTTCTTTTAGGTTTAGGTTCAGAATCTGAATTAAGGACTGCGAGTGTTTCATGCCTAAGTGGGTCCGTGATAACACTCGACGTCTCTTGACTGAAGAAGGATTGGTTGGGGGTTGACTATCCACCGTAGGACTAAACACCGCTCGAGATACCCTGAGTTAATTGAAGTGATGGCTGAAAACCAACCTCTTCTACCCTAACCTAGGGTTGAGGACATCTAGGATGAGAATGAGGTACATCAAACACCCCGCCTCGTACTTTACAAGATTATTATAATCGACGGGGGTGAGTACGTCCTCATGCATGATTTTTTCTGAGAATACGGGACACATGGATATCAAGCCAGAGGTGATCCAACTCCTTCCTAAATTTCATAGGCTTGAGTCAGAGAATCCATATTTACACTTGAAAAAGTTTAATGAGATTATAGTCAAATTATATTTTCCAAACGTGTCTGAGGACACAATCAGGCTGAAACTCTTTCGCTTTTCTTTAAAAGTGAAAGCTAAGATGTGATTGCATTCACTACGTCATAGATCTATTGGCACATGGAATGATATGCAAAGGGAGTTCATAAGGAAATTTTTTTCATATTATAAAACGAATACCCTTAGAAAATCAATCATGAACTTCGCCCAAAAGGAGGATAAAACATTCTTCCAATGTTAAGAAAGGTTCAAGGATCTTGTCAGTTCATGCCCATAACATGGTTTTAAAATGTGGAATATTACACACTTTGTCTATCATGGACTGACATCTTCCATGCGCTAATTGGTTGAGATGATGTGCAATGGGTAATTCATAAATAAAAATGATGATGATGTGTGGGATTACTTAGATAGACTTACTGAAAACGCACAATCATGGGACACATACCCAAAATCAAGCACCATGTCTATGCCAACTCAATCTAAGGAGAGGGATAGAATGTATCTCCTGAAAGAGGACGATGATATCAATTCTAAAGTGGCTAATCTAATAAGGAAATTTGAGGCCATAGAATCAAAGAAGGATAAAGTTAATGAAACTATGTGCAGTATCTGTGATTGCAACATTCACACATTTGAAAATTGTCTAACAATACCTGCCATTTGAGGGGTGTTGAATGAGCAATCCAATGCTGTAAATAATTATGAAAGACTTTTCAATGGATCTACCTCCAATACATATAAGCCTAGTTGGAAAAATCATCCAAACTTTAGTTGGAGGAATGGACAAATTGCTACCCCTCAAGGTTTATTTAATCAAATTCCACAACAAGAGAAACCTCAAGAAGACTCAGTTCTACAACATTTTCAAAAATAAAAGCTTTTCAATTAAGGTATGCTATAAGCCTTTCAAGATCTTACAAAAGCGATACATGAACTTAAGGCTGGAAATACGATTGGGAATAAGGGGAGCCTCCTGGCTCAACCTCTTTCCAATCCAAAACTGCAATATGAAGTTAGCAACCTAAGCTCTTCAAATTAGATGGAGCAAACTAAATCTATCACCACTCTTAAGAGTGGGAAGATCATTGACAAAACTATTCCGGATAGGGCTGAAAGGCCTAAGGACCCGGAAGGGGACAAAGATGATAGACCTAACCATGCTCCACAAGAATTAGAACCAGAACCTTAATGGAAACCAGTTGCTCCATTTTTCCAACTGTTGGTTGCACCAAAACCTATAACTCTCAGGACATTCTAAAGGTGTTGAAACAAGTAAAGGTCAATATTTCTCTACTTGATGTCGTGAAACAAATACCTTCATGTATCAAATTCCTGAAAGACTTGTGTATAACCAAAAGATGACAGAATATTCAAAAGAAAATCTTCTTGACTGAGAAAGTGAGTGTCATCCTAAAGCAAGTTGTGCCACAAAAATTCAAGGATCTTGGTAGCCCAACCACATATCATGTGTAATCGGGAACTATCAAATTGAGCATGCACTTCTTGACTCAGGAGCGAGTGTCAATCTGATTCCCTACTCAGTATATAAACAATTAAGTTTGGGTGAATTAAAACTCACCCTAACTACAACTTTCTGATTACTTTGTTCGTGTACCGAGAGGGATAATTGAGGATGTGTTGGTCCAGGTCGATAGATTTTACTATCCTATAGATTTTATCGTCCTGGATACCAAACCCATCAATAACATGAGCACTCAGATTCCTATAATTCTTGGTCGCTCATTCATTGCCACTTCAAACGCAATTATCAATTGTAGGAATGGTGTCATGAGTATGTCTTTCAGGAATATGACATTGGAGTCAAACATATTTTTTAATATAGGCAGACAGTTAGAGGATGATGACGATTTCCACGACATTAACATGATCGACTCTTTCGTGGAAGATAGGACATCTCTGACCTTATCCTCTGACCCTCTAGAGAGGTGCCTAGCCCACTCCCATGATTTTGATGATGACATGATTAGAGAGACGTGTGTCATACTTGATGCTACACTGATACTTGAAGTTAACCTGTAGAGGCTACAATTTGAAGAGTTACCCCAAACTGATGAAGTGCCTCTACCGTCTAACCTCAAGCCACCAAAGATTGACCTAAAACCTTTCCCCTTTGATTTGAAATATGCATATTTAGGTCAAGATGAGACATATCCGGTGGTAATTTCTACTCACCTGGGGAAAGAACAAGAGAGTATACTCATATCTACTCTCATTGAGCATAAGGGAGTCCTTGGATGGACGATTACGGACCTTAAGGGAATTGACGCTTTGATTTGTACTCACTGTATTTATCTTAAAGATAATGCAAAGACCTCTCGACAATCACAACGCAGACTAAATCCAACATGAAGGAAGTGGTTAAAGCTGAGTTTCTTAAACTACTGGATGTGGGTATCATATACCCTATATCCGATAGTCAATGGATGAGTCCAACTCGGGTGGTTCCTAAAAAGTCCAGAATCATCATCGTAGCCAATGCAAATAATGAACTCGTGCCAATTATAGTTACTATTGGTTGGAGAGTGTGTATTGACTACAGGAAGTTGAATACTGTCATAAGGAAGGACCACTTTCCTTTGCCCTTCATTGATCAAATTTTGAAAAGGTTAGCTGGTCATTCCTATAACTATTTCCTTGACGGGTATTCAGGCTACAATCAGATAGAGATAGCCCCTGAATATCAAGAAAAGACTACATTTACATGTCCCTACGGCACCTTTTCTTACCAAAGGATGCCATTTGGACTATGTAATGCCTTTGCCACCTTTTAGCGATGTATGATAAGTATCTTTTCTGACATTGTGGGGCAATATTTAGAGGTCTTCATGGATGATTTCTCTGTCTTCGGTTCATCTTTTAGCGAGTACTTAGAAAGTCTTAAATATGTGCTGAAAAGATGTGAAAAAAGAACTTAGTACTTAATTGGGAGAGGTGTCATTTCATGGTTCTTAAGGGAATTGTCCTTGGACATATTATCTCGTCCAAAGGAATTGAGGTGGATAAGGCAAAAATTGATCTTATCTCTAACTTACCTCCACCCAAGAATATACGTATAACGTCTCGAAAAAATCTGTACAAAGACTAAAGTATCACCTCAGGCAAAAAGCACTAAGGATCGAATTATGTATAAATTAGGCAAAAATTAATTGAGTACTAAACTAAATAAATCGGAGAATTAGCTCGAACCACTTTTTATACAAACCGCAAGACCCAAAACTAATAGAATTGCCAACTCAACATTACCTAGAAACTCAGGATCAATCTCTAAACCTAGTTGCTCTCAGGAGCACATTGAAACTCCATATCGGACCTTGACTACGCGTCGAAAGGCGATTACCATGAAACTATACGATTATGACCGCCTTACTGGGCTTGATAACCATCACGAGAATCAAGTCCAAATAGTATCCAGAAATATACAACTTGAGCCTGGAGCGAAGTGTGTGAGAAACGCGAATATCTTTGAAAAATGAACTCAAACTTAAGTGCACACTTGCAAGCCAAATTTAAGGTTTCAGATTGTCAGATTTTGACCCAACTAAACTCCATTTTGGGTAAAAAATTCTAGCCCTAATCTATTTTATGAATCCAAATAGAGAAACTGGTGAAATAGTTAACCTATTTCAATGTTTAAGTAGTCGTTGTGCAGTAGACAAAGACGTGGTGTACGAACCGAGTTCGTAACGAGCGTACCGACGAAAGGTGCGGACTATAAACATTAAGGTTATTGTTTTCAAGGCTTTCAATGTCAGTAATGATTTATGTCTGATTTAATGGCTACCATATGATCTTAGTTACTACGTTTTCGATATATCATATATGTGTAAACTAGGTTGTACACTAAATGCATTTCATATGTTTGTTGAAATGTTTGAATGGATATGAAATTATGATTCATGCTTTCCATGATTATTAATTGAGAATACATGTTGTTGCATGTATGACAACTCCTTTGTGAAAGGATTTGCCCTAATATATGTTATAACTGATTTATTTCATGTATATAGTAATGAGTAGCCTAAGTGTTTGATAAAATGCCTAAATGAGAAATTGTTTGATGTATTTCATTTAATAAGGATATTGAGATAGGATTCTCAATCACCTTATCTATAGTTACAGTTTTCTTCATGTAACCTACCTTGCTACTACGTGATTTATGGATGAAATGCATATGTATGATAATATGCTCACTATGTGTTTGTTAAATGCTCAAATGAAATTTATATTTGAATTGGTTGTTAAATACTGTTTTGACTATCACATATGAATGTTTATTGTATTTGAACATGATTGGGACTAATACCTAGTCGAGGCAATTGGTAACAGTTTCTGATCTAGTAGCCAAGTTAGTTTCGCCACAACGGACACGTTCGATAAATCCAAGTCGTACAGTGATTATCGACAGTGGTTAGGCCACGAGGAGTGCATATGCGCTCCATGTCAATTAATTTAGCGTGCGCTCGTACCAATCGAACTTGTCAAGTAACCTAATTGGCTTAATGTGTGTTCACCATGTATGGACGCTACTGCTTGAATCTAAGGTACCACTTACCAATGTAAAGCCCGTTTAACCATGGTACTAAGATTCGCTAAGACTTATGAGCCGGACATGGTGGTGTATGGGACACCATGGTTGATTTATCGACCTATGCTGGGATGACGAGTCTCCCCGTAGTGACCAGTGAGCAACTCAAAATCATGAACAAAATATGGTGGTGTATGGGACACTGTATTTGAGTTGTCGGCCTACGCTAAGGTGACGAGCCTTCCCGTAGTGACCTCGAGTATAAATTAGGCCTACGCTGAGGTGACGAGTCTCCCATAGAAACCTGAACTTGCCTATCCACTGCTTTTAAATCAGGGGTGATGTTGCCTTATAACTTGCCTATCATATGTGATTAACTAGGATTGACGAACCTAAAAGGATCATCGTTTGAGTAAATGATATAAAGAGAGGTGTCTTAGCTTTCCAAATATGTTATATGAATAAGCCTAATTAAGAACTTGGCTGACACGACCATGCACCGCATTGCACGTGCCTTTGGCGTGGAAGAGTACAGTGAGAGTAGCATGTGCGATCGTGAGATGGTGTTGCTGAGGGAGTGTAGGCAATGACATGCATCATTGTAGCATATCATTTCTGCATTAACAAGCGTACTTAGGATATGAGTGTTGTACTGCTTTATCATTACTGTTTGATTGAATTAATAACATGTTAACCATTGCCTTATAGTACCACTGAGTTGATCACTCACTCCCACTTTAGCACGGTGTTTTAAAACACCAACCAGACTTTATTTTACCTGCAGATGATAGCGATGCCTATGAAGCGGAGCCTGACTTCTATGACGATGAGGAGGAATTCTTCTATATACAGCTATCAGGCGGGTCTATGTAGACATGTACTAATCAATGAGATTATAGGGATACGAATTAGTTGGACGTTACACTTTGTCATTTTGTATATTTTGAAACAAACATGTATATATTCAGCCTGGTGATATGATCATACTATGGGAGTTTATAACCACTTATATACTTTATATATCTATCACGGTCTTTCGCTTGCTTAATTCAATCATCTCTGGAGTAAAATATGCTAATTTAGTGTAATCTCATTCATGTTTAATGTGCTAATACGGACAACAGTTAATCACTATTATCTATGTTGCATAAGTGATGCAACAGATCTTATGAGTTGAGCCTTTACTCGACCATCGAAATTCGGGGCGTTACAATACGAGACGTGTGATCCTTCTTAGGACATGCCGGATTTTACAGAAGATTCTTAAAGAACTTTAGTCTCATCTTTCATCCTTTATGTAATCTACTTTAAAAGCATGTACCATACGAGTAGACCGAGCCATGTCAGGAAGCTTTTACTAAGCTTAAGGGCATCTTGACCAGTGCACCTATCATATAGCCACCCGATTGGAGCCTTCCTATTGAACTTATGTGTGACGCGTATGATTATGTACTTGGGGCAGTTTTAGACCAGAGAAAAGATATGAAACCCTACGTTATTCATTACATGAGTAAGACTCTAAATCCTGCCTAAGTGAACTACTCGACTATGAAAAAGGAACTCTTAGCCGTAGTGTTCGCTTTGGACAAATTTAAGTCTTACTTAATTGGATCTAAGATCATCATTTAAACAGATCATGCGACGCTTAAGTAACTTCTTACTAAGAATGATGCTAAGCCTCGCTTAATAAGATGGATCCTTTTACTCTAGTAATTTGATTTGAAAATTAAAGATAAAAAAGTAGTAGAGAACGTAGTGGCTGATCACCTTTCTTACTTTAATCCCTCTGATTCCCTTAAGACGACTCATATTAATGACATGTTCCCTGATGAACAGTTGTTCAGAGTCTCCGATTCACCTTGGTTCATTGATATTACTAATTATCTTACCACAGGTTTTATACCGACACATTGGTCTACGTAAGATAAGAAGAAATTTTTTACTGAGGTACACAACTTTTTTTGGGATGATCTATATTTGTTTAAATATTACCTAGACCAAATCTTAAGGACATGTGTGTCAGACGATGAGCATCAGAGTGTCATCTCCTTCTGTCACTCACATGCCTGTGGTGGTCACTTTTTTGCTAAAAAGATCACGGTCAAGATTCTACAGTGTGGCTTTTTCTGTCCCACTATGTTCAGGGATACTCATGAGTTTTGCAAGGCTTATGAGCGTTGTCAGAAAATGGGAGCGTTGTCTCATCGAAATATGATGTCCTTGAACCCTATCCTTATTATTAAAGCATTTGATTGCTGGGGCATTCATTTCATGAGACCATTCCTCCAATCCTTTTGAAATCTGTACATTTTGCTCGTCGTAGACTATATCACTAAATGGGTCGAACTGATTCTGTGCCGCAATAATGACTATCGCACAGTCATTAAATTCTTAAAAGAAAACATCATTTCTTAGTTCGGAACGCCTTGAGCAATCATTAGTAATTGGGGCTCACACTTTTGTAATAAACCATTCGAGAGTTTAATGAAGAAATATAGTATCTCTTATAAGGTGAGCACCCTATACCACCTACAGACAAGTAGGCATGCAGAGATTTCTAATGAGGAGATCAAACACATCTTGGAGAAGACGGTTGACCTTGACTAGAAGGATTGGTCAATTCGATTGACTGATGCCTTATGGGCTTACCGTACTGCATTTAAGACCCCTATTGGAATGTCTCCCTTTACACTTGTCTATGAGAAGGCTTGCCACTTGCCCGTGGAGTTGGGACATAGACCTTACTGGGCAATCAAAAATCTGAATTTCAATCTGGACAACACTGGCTCTGTCACGCCCCAAACCCGAAAATCAGATTCACAGGAATCCTGATCGCCGAATTCGGTGCCGACAGCCTCCGTAATGCCCCATTCTCGACTCCTGGCAAACATATGCCAGATTCCGATCCTGGGATCCTACAAGGAGGATTTTTAAAATAATTTTTTTTTGTAATGGAGCATAACCACAAGCATAACCAAGTTACAAAACAACATCACCACATATCCACAATATCAAAAACTTTAAGTACAATGCAGAAAGGGAAATACAAGGTGATCAAAAAGCTGTAAAATGGCCTGATACGCGCTCCTGCCTCAGCGCTGCTGCTGTCCAATGACACCTGCATGCAATGGTCGTGCATAAGCTTACAAAAGCTTAGAGGTGGTGTAAGTGTGTGCGCGAGGCAAGTGCCAAGTATATAATATCAGAGTAATACAGAAATATGCGGGTAAGTCCATGAAGGCTATCAGCTGTACCAAAGCTATATGATGCAAGGCATGAATGTTATCTTTCATACCAAGGCCATGCGATGCGAGATATGAATGCTATCAGCCACACCGATGCAATACGAGGCCTACATAGCCGAATGTCATATGCGAAATGTAATCCAAGCAAGTCGGTATTCATCAAGTATACATATCAGTACGATTCCTCTCTGGATATCATCAGGGTCTAATACACTTCGCAGTGACTGCCACCTCCCTAGCTGTACAGTCAAGCAAGCAGAATAGACCTCACTATCCACCTGACCAGTAGTCTGCTAATACCTACCCAGCTCGTCGATAGCGAATTCATTTGTAAGCTGGTCAAACTCAACCTAGCTTATAGCCCCCTCTCAGGCGGATAAGGCTACACCCCCTTCCAACCGACCACGATACAGTGGGAGATGCGGCCTACTGGTATTCAGCACTAGGGCGCTCATGTATCCACTCGGTCTAGACGTTGGAGCATCTCCTGGTACCAAAAAAGGTTCTAGGACTTTCACCCAAGGACACCCTAAGTGCCCACAGTGCTAGAACCAAGTATTTTCGGTATTCGATACGGTCATCCATGATGTACCTGCGGAGCCACGGCTCTGATGTCGCTAGGGCGTGCAATGATCAAGTCATACATATGCGAGATGTATGAATCACACCGTCAAATCATGCAGCAATCCAGCACGTACTACGCGATCATGTGGGGCACTCTGTCTCATAACGAGTCCCGAAAATGGTCTGCCCAATGGCGTATGCTATGATCAGTCACTATTCATATCAAGCATACATATGATGCGTATGGGCATGAGTCATGGGATTATACTAAACATGTTATAAAGTAATGGACCACTCTTACGATGTAGATGAATCTAGACGGCCTATACACAACTAGTATGAGCTTACCAATGAGCCTTAAGAAGAGATACAATGCGGACATTTAACCAACATTGTACTTACAATGTGGGCGTCAAACCATCATTGCTCTTAAGGCACGACCCGCCATAAATGTCATAACATGAACCATGGGAAACGCACATTGCAATGGACCCTAAGGACATCTCATTGGGCCTCGACCCATGGGCCTTAGATACATCAAATGGGTCGTATCACATGGGCCTTACATTCATCAAATGGACTGCATTAATGGGCCTCACCAATGAACCTTGTGTACATTGCAATGGTCCATGACCCATGGGCCTTGAAATACATCAAAATGGTCCTAATCCCATGGGCCTTATACATGTCAAATGAGCCTGGTCCCATGAGCCTTATATATGTCAAATGGGCTTAATCCCATGGGCCTTTTATATGCTAAATGGGCTTAATCCCATGGGCCTTAGATATATACCAAGGTGGGCCTCAATGGATGGCCACAATTAAATCAATATGGGCCCTATACACATACCAAGGTGGGCCCACTTAAACCATAGATCTGACTCATTTTTTTTAGCTTAAACCATAAAATGAATTTGTAAAATAAATGGACGGTTTGGATGCAACACATGCACCATGGTGGGGGTCCACTGACCGTCTAGCAGCCCAAGAAAATAACTGGATGGTATGGAAACACATACATTGCAGTGGGCTCCACCATTCGGGCGGACGGTGGAATTAAGGTACATACATCATTAGTGGGTCTCACCCACGCCAGCACACACTCCATGTTAGCTACCACCAGGGATCGATACTAAGACCACTGTTGAAACGAGGTATCTCCACTCAGTCCGCCAGTGAGCTAGGGACTGGCGTGGATAATGGGTCCCACGTAGGGGGGCCACCATAATGTTTACTCACCATCCAACCTGTTGATAAGGCCACAGAGACCTAGGTGAAGAGAAAATACAAATTTCAGCTTGATTCAAAACTTCTGTGGGCCCCAAAAAGAGTTTCAACGGTAGAGTTCAATCACTGTTGTTTCTCGTTGTAATGCCCTGAAAAAATCCGTACTTGGACTCGAGTACCAACTCGGTCAGAAATGGCGTAGGATTAATTCATTTAGAAAATAAGCATAAGTTAGCTAGCGCAATGCTAGAGTAGCTGTGAAATCATCCCTGATCGCTTTAAATACGTTCTACAAGACCCAAAACGAGTAGAACCAATGACGCTATAACACTCTGAAACCTCGGATCAAACTCTAAACCGGTTTATTCTCATGACCCCTTTGAAACTTTGTATTGGATCTAGACCGCGCGTCGAAAGTCTGATACCTACAATCTTAGACCGTTATAACCGCCTAGCTGGACTTGACAATCATTTCGAAAATCAAGTCCAACCGATATTCAGAGGCTATTTCATTGAGCCTGGAGTGAAGAGAGTGAGAATAGGGTTAGATTTGGAATTTTAAAATTCAAATCTGGCACATGACTTGGTTCGTTATTATTAAGCGTTCTGACCATCAGAATTCAGCCAAATTACACCCTCGGATCAGGAAAAATTTCTCTTTCATATCATGAGACTTGTAGACCTGATCTACGTGCGATGACCGCTGAACTGAAACTGTACCGCCACGTGCAATCTACAAACACTACTGGTCTGAAAATGGGATGTGAGCGACATCCGAGGTGAGTGCGATCGCGTTCGGCCAGGGGACCTCCTGAAATATCTTTTTGGATAAGAAGAGCCCCAATTTGGTTAGACCTCAAGTAAACATTGTTCCCAAGCCTAATTTGGGAAGAAATTAGCTTATAAAAGGATCTTAAACCCTCACTTCTCTAACCCATCCGAATTTTCTAGAAACCCTAGCTGGTGTGAGAGAAAAAGTGAGAGATTATGAGAGAGAGTGGGAGAGATCTTCCTATTGCTTGCATTACCTGTTGCACGTGCTTAAGAAACGCACCTCAATCACTTTTTCGGTGATTTCACCGCATTTTTAGGTAAGAAAACACCCTAAATACTTGCTGATTTGAGGTTCCATTGATTTCTTAGCAAAGTAACTTATACATCTTGTGAAATAGGTAGCCTGTTCGCCGTAGACGAAGCATATACGCTCCGTTCGAATCGGTTCACCTCTAGGAAAAAGGTGCGGATTCTAGACGGTTTGATTGGCTGATTTCAACGCTTTCAATGTCGTTTAATAGTAGATTATCGACGGCAACGCCGTTTGACATGTACAACATGCTGTCTGTTTCCTGTTTTGTAAGCAGACGAAAAATATGAGATTTAGGGCATTTTAGTCATATGTAGGAAATACTGTTTTCATTCATATTTTTTTGATATGATTTGCATGGCTCTTTGTCATATTAGGATATTAGGAATGTGTGCATAATCAGTTTGGCGAAGAGATTCGCCCAAATGCACACTTTGAGTCGACATACTATATGTAGACTTAAGTGTGTAGACTAAATATTTGTATAAATGTTTGTATTAGTATGTATTAAATTAAATGGTGTTATGAATTAGTTAGAGATTGAATTCTCAAATAATATATTGATGTAAATGATTTCCTACATGTTGGCTATATGCATGATTTCATTATATGTATGAAATGCATGTGTTAGATGATTTACTTAAGTTGTATGTTATAACATGTGTTAACATGCTCACATT
This sequence comes from Magnolia kwangsiensis, assembly GCA_037074715.1. NCBI lineage: Eukaryota > Viridiplantae > Streptophyta > Magnoliopsida > Magnoliales > Magnoliaceae > Magnolia > Magnolia kwangsiensis. The sequence goes on along the minus strand of CM073572.1, from coordinate 38,583,793 downwards.
GTTGTATTTCATTTCCATTACTCTTATATGATTGCTGATGTGGATTCATAAATGTTTGGGACTATACCTAGTCCAGGCAGTCGGTAACCGAGTAAATTCGTGGTTGGCTTATCTTTGCCACGAACGACGCGTCGATGAACGCGAGTCGTGTTTTGGAGTTGGCGGCAGTGGTTAGGCCACGCGAAGTGTTTTATGCACTTCATGTCGCTCAGCTTGAGATGCGCTGGTACTAGTCGAGCCCGTCAAGTAACCCGACTGGCCATTGTATGTTCACCTTGTATGAGTCATAACTGCTTGAACCTAGGGTACTGAACTTACCATTGTAAACCCTATTAACCATGGTACCTTGATTCATAAAGACTCATGAGCCGGGCATGGTGGTATGGGATACCGTGGTCGAGCTGTCTGCCTACGCTGGGGCCACAAATCTCCCCGTAGTGACCAGTGAGCACCTATGACTCGTGAGCAGATTATGGTGGTATGGGACACTATATTCTTCCTGTCGGCCTACACTGATCAGGTGACGAACCCTTTGTAGTGACCGTGAGCGTATTCTGAGTCTATGGGAGGCGACGACCCTTCCGTAGCAATGAGAGTACAGTTGGCCTGTATTGATAAGGTGATGGGGGAGCGGTGCAACGAGTGCGAGCAACAGCCCTGACAGCCCTTACAGCGACCTACAAAATATACATTATATGAGATTACTAGGAGTGACGATCCTAGACAGGATCTGTGTTGGGATTGATATAAGGGAAGTACCTTAGTTTTCCAATCCTGCTGTATGAATGGACTAATAATAACTCGGTAATCATATCACCATCACATTGCATGTGCCTGAAAGATGTGGAGCACTGTGGGAAGAAAGCATGCCGCGGGTGTAAGATTGTGCCATATGAGGGAGATCATCGGTGAGGGCATCCATCATGTCAAGTCTTATTGCATTAACAAAAGTCTTAGGAATGTTTGATTTACTTCTTTACTATTATCGCATGATTAATTTGAGAACATGTTAATCTTTGCTCTATTATTCCACTGAGTTATCTACTCACTCCCACGTTACGGGATGGTGTTTGCAACACCCACCAGTCCCTGTCTTAGATGCAGGTGAGGGAGCGATTCAGGAGGCAGAGCCGGATTATGATGAGGACCAGGATGAGTTCTCATATATGCAGTACCACGACGGCCTTGCTTAGGTGGCCTGGATTGGCGGGACTTCTCAGTGAGACTATTTTTGACATTTTAATTTTGTTTATTTACATGTATATGAGACTGAGAGATGTATTCATACTTTTGAGACAGTTGAGATCTATTTTGTTTTCCATACAGTGATATGTATATCCTTTAGTCTTCCGCTTGCTTTTATCACTGAATCTGAAGTATGAATTGCAGTTTTGGTATAATTTTACTCATGTGAATGCTTTAACTCAGACAACATTGAATCATAAACATTTTTGTTGCATAAGTGACGGTCTGGAACTCGGGAGTCTGGTTTATACACGACCCCCAATTTTCAGGGTGTTACACTCGTGGTGTGGGCCACCTGAGATCTGGTTCAAGCTGATTTTTGGGTGGGGCCCACTTAAGGTAGGGACCCACCATATGGACGGCTTAGATGGCAAATAAGCATCAAGGTGGGGCCCATGGCTGGAGCCGTGGGTCTTCCTCCGTCCGCCCGCTCGCCAGCCGCTGGCACGGCCAGCCCTCTGACACAGCAGCAGCAGCTGCTGTTATATTTTTTTAATTTTTGTTTGAAAACCCATTTTTCTGGAGTTTTTCTGAGGTAGGGCCTACATTAGAAAAATCCACCCCTGCCATTGGACTCCATCGCTCGAGACCGTCCAAAAGAGTCCAATATCCAATATATTTTGGCGAATAAACAAGATCAAAGTGGGTCCTAACTAAATTCAATGGTAGAAATCGTAGTTTTCTATGGTATGGCCCGCTCGATTATCGGATTAGCGTCATATTTTAGTTCAACGCGTAAAATGATCTGGGGAACGGAATAGACGACATGGATTGGCTCAATGCATCAAGGTGGGGCCTATATGAGTGGCTCACCCCATGAGCTTAAAAATTCAAGCTCATATTTGTGTTTTCTCCCAGCAACGTCCAGACGCTAGACGTTTTTGGGCGTAATAATGTATTCAAGGTGGGCCCTATTTAGGTGGGCCACCACATGATGGATGGTTTGAGCGTAATACATATAATATGGGCCCCACTCATGGACGGCTTGGATAAAATACTTACTTCAAGGTGGGGTCCATCCAAGTGGGCCATACGGCCGTTGCATCATACACAAAGAAATAAAATAAATGAAAAGAGAGGGAGAGAGAGATAGAGTGGGACACGCATGATGGAGGGCTCCGCCACTATGAGCCCTCCCTTGCATTCAATCGTACATCAGGTGGGCCCTAATACAAGTGGGCCCACTAATTCAAAGATCAACGGTGGAGATCTTTCTCCACTAAAAATGGACGATCTAGATGACCTCTTTAATGCAAGGAAAGTAAACATCATGATGGGGTCCATGGAGAATGGCCCCATCATGGAATGATATTGATGATCAAGATGGGCCATCGGCCACATCTTAGGGTCCAAAGTGAGATCCATACCATTGATCGGTAGGCCTCACTTGGCCCATCTTAAAAACATTAAAAAGTAGTCTATGGAATCACCCACCACTTGATCTTCTTGGTCCGTTAGAAAGCTACTCTCCTAGAGCTTCACTTTGATGGTGGAGATGAGAAATGGATGGCTAGGATTAGAGCTTTGGGATGGGAAGTAGGCCACCAAAATCACACTTTCTCTTGAGAAAACCTTGGACGTGTGATGCTCTCTTAGTTGCTTGGAACTGTTGAGAAATGAGAGAGAGAGAGATGAGATGTAAGGAGTGATGGAGTGATGGGAAGTGAGTGATGGGGTGATGTATGTGAGTGATGGGTGAGGTGATGGTGTACTTGACATGAGAGTTGACTTGGTTGTTGCTTGACTTGTCGAGAAAGGAAGCATGGGTGCTTTGTACTTGACATGAGGGTGATTGATGGGATTGATTGATGTGATTGATTTGACATGTTGTAGAGATTCTCTTGGAATTTGCAACGCGCGTTATTTTTCCTCGAACTGAACATGGGTCACACCACCTCGTCTGGGTATCGGATCGGTGCGTGAGTCGCGGCGTTGGAACCGCGTCGACGATACATTCGCAATGATACAAGTCTCTGAAAGTGCACCTATTATGTGTCCTAGTTTGTCAATTACGTTGTAAGTTGAGTCAGTCGGACGATAGCACTTAACAAGAAGATCAAGTCAAGCGTCTGCCTCATCTGGATGTGTGGAAGCTCGCCAAAAGGTAAATCAAAGCCTCACATCCCATGTCCCAAAATACCAGGTGATTAAACCCTTAAAAAGAACTAGAACATCTTAGGGTTTCTGTGTAAGAAAGCATTTTATCAAAAAGGAAAATCAGTAAAGTTTTTCTTACACTGTCAATTATATCGATTACCCCTTCGATATGATCGGCCAGCTCTGTCGATGTCCTCGGCATCTCAATCGATACAATCGAGTGAGGACAGAATGCGTCCAGCAATCAAAACAGTCATCTGGACGATTTATCGATATATCGACTTAAGTGTCGATATCATCGATATTCGTATATCGATCATATCTGAAGTAGATCGATATAATCGACAGACTGCCTTCCGACGCCCCTGTTTTTCTAAAGAAAACTAACATATGCTTCGATATATCGATGACTGTCCGATTCAATCCGAACTCAAATATCGATCATATCGGGAGTCAGTCGATCATATCGACTGTGGGGCGCATATTCTCACCAGCATGAATTTCAGGTTGCTCTTAATGTTGATCGGAGTGCCTGTCGATAAATCGATATTTATATATCGATCATATCGAGACCAAGTCGATTGGATCGAGTCAGGACATAAATCGTCCAGCAAGCTTACATGTAAATCTATACGATTTATCGATCCCATCGACAAGGTCTCCGATATGATCAATGTACAAATTCCAATGACATCGACTGTTTTCCCGATCATATCTGTGATCCTGAAATTCTTCGAGGCTTCTCTCTTATTTTTCACTTGTCGATAGATCGAACCATCACTCGATGGAATCGGAATTCGAAATCCGATAACATCGATATGTGTCTTGATCCCATCGACCAATTGGCAGAAGGTTTCTAAAAGCGAAATGACAATTGAGTTCTTATCATCGAGAGGTCGGCCGATACAATCGAGAGTATACACTCAATCATATCGACGACTACTCGATGATATCGAACTCTGTCATAAATATGACTGTTTATATCCATTCGAACCTTTTGCCTATAAATAGAGAGAGTTATCTTCATTGCTGGTAGAGAAAGTAGAGAGTGCTTTTGAGAGTTTTAACCTTCCTATCATTTACCTTAAGCCCTTTCTCTCAGAAAGTTCATCCTCCAATTCACCCTCATCATTGATATCTCATAGAGTGGATTGGGGAATGAACTTCCACATTCAAGGATACTTCAGCTACTGCCTTAATGACACATCATTAAGCTGGGATGCCTTGAATGCATGAATGATGGGAACCACTCTATTCTCCTTATAGAAAAATTCTTAGAATGGTATTCCATCATAACCTTGACCCAACCTAAGCCTAGCATATATACATCTTTGTGTTGCGGATCAAGGGAGCGGAAGACTCTTCATCAACAAGTAGAAGGTCTTCATCACTGTGCTGAAAGGGACTCATCAACTTATCTGTAAGTACTAAGAGTATAGAGGACACTTTCGATCATTCCTTTTTAGGATTGGGTTTTAAGTGTTGCTCAGCATTCGAAGTCCTCGAAGGAGGCCTCCGACGGGAGTATACGTGCGGGGTGCGTTATGTGGACCCTTGCTCTGTGGAGAGCATAAACATCTGGTTAGGAGTATGCCAGCAAAACTCCAGGGTTTGAGGTGAATCGAGTAGAAATCTCAGAGTGCGTTGTGTGGACCCTTGTCCTGTGTGGGCATAAACATCTAGTTAGGAGTACGCGAGCAAAACTCCAGGGTTTGAGGTGAACCGAGTAGAAACCTCTGTAAAGGTTGAAAGTGAACCTGATTTAAAACCTTAGGTTTAAGGTGAACCATGAGAAATCTCCTTAGTGAAATTCGGTCACTCAAGGGTTGAGTGTGGAAGCCGGGAGTGGAGTAGACAAGTCGTCAAACCATTATAAAATGACTGTGTTTGAGTTTGATATTATCTTTCATTTATGTGATTGCCTTACATGTCTTTATATATGATCACATCCTATGCACACACAGTCATATTCATCACAATCTCATCTATACATTGTTTGTTTTTTAAATAGTTTGTGATTGGATCTTCTATCAGGCTTGGAAGCCAGTAGAGTTAAGGTTGAGTAATCCTAATCAATACTCTGTGATAGGATTAGTGTGATAAGGATTTTTAATAATTTATATAAACTTTAAAAAGTCTTATTCACCCCCCTCTAGGATATACTGACCTATTCCTACTTCAACTAAAGCGGTCTTCACAGCAATTTCAATTGGTATCAGAGCGGGTCTCTCTTTAAGGGCTTCACTGCCTAGAGAGTGATCTTGACTGAAGTAGAAATATGGCTAAAGGAGAGGGCTCATCTGTCACTAGACCTCCAGTATTTGATGGATCAAATTATGCGTACTGGAAGGCTAGAATGCACTACTTCCTGAGATCCTTGGATCATGAAGTTTGGGATGCAGTTGAAAAAGGATATGTGGTACCATATGAACAAATTATACTTGAAGATGAAACCACAATCACTAAACCCAAACCTAATGAGAAGTGGATGGCGTTCGACAAAGAACAACGAAATTCTAAAGCAAAAGCAATGAACGCCATCTACTGTGGCGTGTCCTAAGATATTTTCAATCAAATAAGTATGTGTGGGACATCCAAGGAAGCATGGGATTTACTGAAAACAACCCATGAAGGCACAAGCACTGTGAAGAGATCTAAACTACAACTCTTAACTTCACAGTTTAAAAATCACATGATGGAAGAGCATGAGACATTTATGGAGTTCTACACCAAATTAAACATTATTTGTAACTCCATGGGTGGTTTGAGAGAGAAGGTTCCAGCACCTAAAATATGTAGAAAAATCTTAATATCCTTGCTGGAACGCTTCAATCCCAAGGTAACAACAATTGAGGAGTGTAGGAATATTGATGAGATGAAAGTAGAAGAACTAGTAGGTTCCCTACAAACTTTCGAACTACACTTCACACAACTCCAAAAATCCAAAAACACTATCCTAAAAATCTCCAAGAAACCAAAACATGAGGACAGTGAGAGTGAAAAAGAAGATGAAGATGAGGAAGTGGCTCTGCTAGCACAAAGATTCAGAAGATTCTTTCAAAGGAATCGCAACCGCCCCTCTAAAGGTAGAAAGGTGGATGAAAAACCTTTAGCAGGAAAATTTGGGTAAAAAAATAGAGAACCACAATGTTATGCCTGTCATGAGTATGGACATCTATCTACCGAATGCCCAAACAGGAAAACCAAGGGCAAGGCAATGGCCGCCACATGGGATGATACGGAGGAGTCAAATTTAAAAAATAATGACTCAGGAAGTGATGGAGATCAGAAATCTTTGAAAATTCTTATGATCTCCACCACTCCAATTATTCCCATGAAATCTGAAAGAGAAGAAGAACAACAAGCCACTAAATTATTTTCATCTGACAATGAGGAAATTGAAAAAGAAGAAGATAAAGAGCAGAATGAATTGCAGGATGCTTATAATCACCTATACAATCATAGCATCCACATCCTTAAGAAAATTGGCATGACTGAAAACAAGAAGAGATTGTTGCAAAAAGACTTAAACAGAACCTTAGAAATAAACATACATTTGTCCAATGATTTGCAACAATATCTTACAAATAATGATCAATTGGAAAAAGAAAACCTATCCTTAAAAGAAGAATTATCAAAACTTGTGAATAAAGCTGAACTGCTAAAAGATGAAAATGCAAAACTCAAAAATGAGAACCACTCACTTTGCATTGATTTAGAAAAATCCAAAAAATTTGTCGAGATAAACTATAAGTTTTCTCAGAGTGTGAAAAACTTGAAAGAATGTTAGGGATAGGAACGCCTGGAAAATATAAGAGTGGCCTAGGGTATGAGAAAATCAAAATGAAAACTGAAAAATCTGTTGCTTCAGGTAGCAATACAAGAACGTCACCAATTTTTCGTTTGTGTGGTGATATGGGACATTACAAGTTTGAATGCTTAAAAATAACTTCTTGTAACTCTAGTCAAAATGACACTGATAAATTTAATCAGACCAGAGTAATGAAAAATATCCTTTTATCACCCAGAATGGAAGACAGAATAAAGAAACCACTAGATCGAGTTGGTAAGATAACAAAAGTCACCACAACAAAAACTTCTGTCATAAGGTGGAGAGTGAAAGAAAAACTGAACTCTGTACTCTGAATTCCTGAGCATATAAGAACATGTTCAGATTTTTCATCGAAATCTGGATAATTTGTGAAATGATGCAACTTTTGCTAAATCTTCAATGTTACATCTAAGGTTGGAGACCTCTAATTTTTGTATATAAACATTATCATGCTTATATTTGTATAGAATTATTTTTTTAAACTGATTAAGTCAAAAATTATACAATAGCATGTCAAAATCAAGAAAATTCTGATTAGCACATACTTTCAAAGTAAGTAACGGTCTTCTTCGATTTTATCGAATGATGATCGATACAATCGACAGCTGTTCAGAATGTGAAAAGTCGTGTGTCCTTGGATAACATCGAGGGTAGTCTCGATAGAATCGATCGACAACTTCTCGATACAATCGATGGGTTGATCGATATGATCGACAAATGACGCCCGATAAAAGCGAAGCAAAACAGAAAAAGGGTTTTCTCAAAGGGTGATTCGACCGTCTTCCTATCCGATCCTCTCGACTAATCATCCTAAGAAAGGTAGGACCAACCAAATCTCACCCCAAACTAGGTAATATTCTTCCATCATCAGAATCTCTTTCTCTTGGTTTGTCAGGATTCCTTTTTGTCATTTTTCTAATATTTCAAATAGCCTTTTCTTCCACATGGGAAAGGATAAAAATGTGGCATCCGGTCCAGGTGAATCATCAAGAGGTACTCGACAAAAGTTCCTTGCCTCAAAGGAGAGAGCAAGGATCCCGGACAGAGGGACTCCCATACGGCAAAGATCACGACATGGTGGGGCCCTACCAGAAATCCCTGAATCATCTCAACCAGTGCCTCCTTCTCCTACTGTCCAACGACCACCAAAATATGCCAATCAGAAGTTGATCTTTGAGAAAAAAGTAGACAGAGATTGTTTAACGTCTTACAACTTAGAACCTCTGTTTGCTGTAATTGGTTGGCTGCCCATCCTGGATTTTGGTAGACCATGCCAACTGGAAAGAACACGCAACTTCTTTGCTACATGTCATTCCCCGGTGGCTGATCCTCCTTCCTTCATGGTTTTCATGGATGGTGATGATGTATTCATCACTCCTGCCACCATAGCACAGATTCTCAAACTACAAATGGTTCCAGGAGGCCTTTCAAACTGGGATCTTGACTTTTCAGATGTACGCTCCAAGATAACTAAATACCTATGCAATAATCGAGATATCCCATGGCATCAAGGGAATGCCCTGAAAGCTAGGTATATGGAGCCCCGGTTCAGAGTCATGCATGGAATCTTCTTGCATCTCATAGAACCTCTGTTTGCTGTAATTGGTTCCCTTTACGGCCGACTAGTTGAGTGGCAGCCGAACCGGAGTCTTCTTGCATCTCATATGTCAGATGACTTCCGCTTACTCCACCACATTTTCACATTCAACGTCTACCCCAGGTGGAGTAACCGTAGTGAGTGTACGCTCCTTATGGTAGACTTCTTGTATCAGGTGGGGCAGAGGGCAAACCTGTGTGTGCCTTCGTTCTTTTTGCGACAGATAGTGCAGGTTGTACACTTGAGGAGGAGGACTGAGTTGCTCCCATATGGCCAACTCATATGTAGGATTGCACGTGAGTTTGGTTATGGCCTTGGTGGGGAGATGCCAGTGCCGACTCATCATATCAATGAAGCTACCCTCAATCAGATGGAGATCGGGCCACGACAACGCCAAGCTCGACTTGAAGAGAGCGAAGATGAGACTGAGAGCGAAGAAGAAGAGAGTGAAGAAGAAGCTGGGGCCTAGATCCAAGAAGAGGAATAAGAAGAGGAAGTACCAGAGGCCTCGCATTGACTCTCCTCCTAGGACTACAGTGCCAATACTTCCAATGAGGCACTCAGGTGTGACCTGTACTTAGTGTGGAAGACCTGGCCACACTGCAGAGAGCTGCTTTACTCGGATGGGGGATAGAGGGTTTTCGCCACTACAGAAGATCGACTGTCCTCTCCCACATGCATTATCTGCTCCACCGTTACGATCAACTCCTGCACATCCTTCTTTCAGACCTCCCGTACCTCAGTTTCGGCCGCCTCAAAGGCCCATGGTACCGCGGCTGAACCGTCCACAGCAGGCTCGGGTACATGCATTGACAGCAGAGGTATCCGGGACAGAGACTACTCAGCCCTTGGCTTTTGAGGTCACAGCCCACATTGGAGGTACTCCTATATTTGTGATGGTGGATACAGGATCCACGGTTTCATTGATATCATATTCAGTAGTCAAGCAACTAGGGCTACCGACTACTCGGATGGATGGGGTGCGAGTTCTTACTGTGCACGGGACCTTTTCTGATGCCACTATGATGTATGAGGGTTGTTTACTGAATCTGGGGGACAGGACGATAACTATTGACCTTGTCATCGACCCCTCTCTCAATTATCTAGACATCATCCTTGGCATAGATTGGCTGACTGCAGGGAGGGCTAAGATTGACTGCGAGACCCGTATAGTGACAGTCAACGAATCGGAGGGCACGTCCTTGTCATTTTCGGTGCAGGTTAATATCCTCTTCCGAGTGCTTAGCTACGCTTCTTTATTGAGGGATGTTGATGCTTTGATACTTGAGCGCACGCCAGTAGTCCGTGATTATGAGGATCTGTTCAGAAAGATTCCTGGGTTGCCACCTCAGCATGAAATTGATTTTACTATCGACCTAGTACCCAGTTCGACGCCCATCTCACTTCCGACGTATCGCATGGCCCCATGTGAGATGGAGGAGTTGAGAAAACAGATCAATGATCTGTTGGAGGTTAGCTTCATACGGCTGAGTGTGTCTCCTTGGGGAGCACCGGTGCTATTTGTGACGAAGAAGGATGGTTCACTACGATTGTGTATTGATTATCGCAGGCTGAATCAGATCACGATGAAGAATAGATACCCTTAGCCCAGGATTGATGACCTGTTTGACCAACTGAGAGGAGCGCAGTACTTCTCGAAGATTAATCTGCAGTCGGGGTATCACCAGTTGCCCGTCAGGGATGAGGACGTGCAAAAGACAGCTTTTAGGACCAGCTTTGGCCACTACGAGTTCCTCGTGATGTCGTTCAGTCTTACGAACGCACCAGCCGTGTTCATGGATCTGATGAACAGAGTATTTCGGCCATTCCTCTATCGATTCATCATCGTGTTTATAGACGATATTTTGGTATATTCCAGGAGTCGAGAGGAGCATGAGGAGCACTTGCGACTGGTCCTGGATACACTGAGACAGCACCAATTGTTCGCACAGTATAAGAAGTGCGACTTCTGGAAGGAGGAAGTCAAGTTCCTATGACATATAGTGTCCAAGGATGGGATGGCGTTGGACCTTGCTAAGGTAGCCACGGTGCAGGACTGGAAGCAGCCTGGGTCGGTTACCAAGGTGAGGAAATTTCTGGGTCTTGCTGGCTACTATCGACGATTCATTCGGGACTTCTCCAAAATAGCCAGACCCTTGACTCAGTTGACACGGAAGGATTTGAAGTTCACCTAGAATGAAAAGGTGGAGGCAGCTTTTCAGGAGCTGAAGGACAGGCTTACGTCCGCCCCTATGCTAGTATTGCCAGAGCAAGGGGTTAAATACACGATATATACCGACGCGTCTAACGTTGGCCTGGGTTGTGTCCTTATGCAAAAGGATAGGATAATTTCATATGCCTCGAGACAATTAAGGAAGCACGAGGAGAATTACCCTACACACGACCTAGAGTTAGCAGCTGTCATTTTCTCATTGAAGCTCTGGAGACATTACCTCTATGGAGAGGAGTTCGAGTTCTTTTGCGACCACAAGAGCCTCAAGTACATATTCACGCAGCAAGACCTGAATATGAGGCAGCGACGATGGATGAAGACTTTGATGGACTTTAAGTTCGAAGTTTCCTACCATCCGGGCAAGGCGAATCTTGTGGCTGACGGGTTGAGCCGCAAGAAGGCGTTAGAGTTTGCGGCTCCGCTGATGGTTGTCGAGTGGGACATGGTTGAGTTTTTACGAGACTTTGAGCAGGAGGAGCCATATGAGTTTATCGCACATGTTCGAGTGTGACCTTTTATCGATGATAAAGTCATCGCAGCGCAGAGGAATGACGAGCATCTAACTGAGCTTCGAGAGCAGGCCAGTGACGATGCAGACGTCGAGTGGCATGTTGGAACGGTTGGAGGCTTACGTTATCCTAGATATCCCTGACTTGAGATGAGAGATTCTCAAGGCTGCGCACAGTTCCAGACTTGCGATGCATCCGGGCAGCATAAAGATGTATCATGACGTGAAGAGGACCTATTGGTGGGATGGCATGAAGACCCAAATCATAGATTTCGTGTCATGTTGTCTCACTTGCCAGCAGGTGAAGGCAGAGCATCGCCGACCTCCTGGTATCCTTCAGCCTATGCCTATAACCGAGTGGAAGTGGGACTTCATTTTCATGGATTTCATTTCGGGACTACCGAAGATGAGGAAGGGACATGATTCTATTTGGGTGATTGTCGACCGTTTGACGAAGTCGGCACACTTTCTATCGATCAGGGTTACGTACTCTGCAGACGAGCTGGCTAGACTGTATATCAGAGAGATTGTGCATCTGCATGGAGTTTCCTTGGAGATCATGTTGGACAGAGACACGTGCTTTACTTTTATATTATAGACTCGCATCTAGGAGGCTATGGGTGTGAAGTTGAAGTTCAGTACTGCCTTCCACCCATAGACGGATGGACAGATAGAGCGGGTGAACCAGATTCTATAGGACATGCTGCGGGCTTGCGTGTTGGACTTCAAAGATAGTTGGGATGACTGTCTTCCATATGTGGAGTTCGCGTACAACAACAGTTTTCAGACCAGTATCGGTATGGCACCTTATGAGGCCTTGTATGGGCGACCTTGTCGAGCACCGCATTGCTAGGCAGAGGTCGGTAAGCACAGATTGATTGGCCTAGAGATAGTGCAGGTGACCTCGAAAAAGATTGACATCATCAGACACCGGCTTCTTACAGCGCAGAGCAGACAGAAGAGTTATGCAGATACAAGACGGCGCCCGCTAGATTTCGCAGTTGGGGATCACGTATTTTTGAGAGTTTCCCCTATGAAGGGAGTTCTTCGGTTCGGGAAGAAGGGGAAACTAGCACCGCGATTTATCGGTCCATTCCAGATTCTTGACCGTGTGGGTGCAGTGGCATATCGTCTGGCTTTGCCTACGCCTCTCGCGAGCGTACACAACATATTTCATGTTTCTATGCTGAAATACGTTCCTGATCCTTCCTATATCATTACATGAGAGCAGGTGCAGTTAGGTGAGGATGTTGCTTATGTACTGCGACCGACACGTATACTAGACAGGAAGGAGCAGGTACTGCGTAGCAAGGTCATCTCCCTTGTGAAGGTGTTGTAGACGCATCACACTGAAGAAGAGGCTATGTGGGAGACGGAAGCCAAAATCAGAAAGAACTACCCACAGCTTCTCGAGGAGTACGAAAAGGTACAAATTTCGAGGATAAAATTTATTGTTAAGGAGGGTAGATTGTAACGTCTCGGAAAAATCCGTACGGAGATCCAAGTACCACCTCGATCAGAAATCAAGTAGGATTAATTCCTTTAGAAATTAAGCGTAGGTTAACTAGCACTATGCTAGATTAGCTGTGAAATTAGCACTGATAGCTTTAAATACGTTCTGCAAGACCCAAAACTTGTAAAATCAATGACGCTATAATACCCTGAAAGCTAGGATCAAACTCTAAACCCATTTGCTCTCAGGAACCCTTTGAAACTTTGTATTAGATTTAGACCGCGCGTCGAAAGTTCGATATCTACAATCTTAGACCATTATGACCAGTTAGTTGGACTTGACAATCGTTTCGAAAATCAAGCCCAACTGATGTACCGACACCATTTTACTGAGTTCGGAGTAAAGAGAGTGAGAAAAGGAAAAAGATTTTAAAAAATTAATTCAAATCTGGCACATGTCGTTGCGCGTTATTTTTAAGCATTCTGACCATCAGAATTTAACCAAATTTCACCCTCGGATCGGGAAAAATTACTCTTTCATGTCATGAAACTTGTAGTCCTGATTTAGGCTCAGTAACCATCGAATTGAAACTGGTCCGCCACGGACGATCTGGAAGTCCGATCGAACTGAAAACTTAATGTGATCAACATCCAGTATCCAAGAGCTTAAGTCCGACCACAGTCAGTCAGGGGACCTCCAGAAGTACCCTTTTGGATCGAAAAAGACCTGATTTGGTTATAACTCAAGTATACCTTGGCTTAAAGTCTACATAGGTGACTTTTTAGCCTATATAAGGACCTTAAACCCTCTCACATCTGTCACCTACGAATTTTCAAGAAACCCTAGAAAGAGAAGAGAGAAAGAGTGGGAGAATCCGGTGAAACTCCGTAGGATCCTTCTTCGTGCATCTGTACTCTAAACCGGCGTATCTGAATCGTTCTTCCGGTGATTCTGACTCCGTTATTGGGTAAGTTAAGCTAACCCTAACCTGTTTTGAAGCCTAGACTAGCTGTAGTAGAGTGTTAGCTAACCTATTTCATGTAATAGGTTGTCGTTGGGCCGTAGACGAAACATGAGTGAACAAACTGAGTTCGTTACGCGTTTACCGGTGTAAGGTGAGGATTTTAGATGCTTAGATTGACTGTGTTTAAAGCTTTTAATGTCGTTTAATAGTATATTATCGACAAGAATGCTATTTGACATGTAGAACATGCTGTCTGATTTCCGTTTTGACTGCGTACGGAGAATATAAGATTTAGGACATTTTAGATATTTGTAAGAAATACTGTGTACGTCCGTATTTTGCTAAAATGATTGCCATGTGTATTTGTCGTGTACCTATGCTAGTTATGCATGTATGATCTGTTCGGCGAAGAGATTCGCCCAAATGCATATTTTGGTCGACATATATTATGTAGACTAATATGTGTAGGCTAAGTGTTTGTATAAATGTTTGTATAAGTAAGTATTGAGTAAATGAGGTTATAGATTAGCGTTGAGATAGGATTCTCAACTATTGTGATGATGTACATGTTTCCTCCATGTTTGTTATATTGAATTGATTTCCTTATATATATGAAATGCTTGTGCTTGGTTGGATTGCTTATATTGTTTGTTATCACATGTTGTCAACATGCTTGGATTATTTGTGCTTCATTCCTGTCATTCTCGTATGATCATTGATTTAGATTTCAAGTGTGTGGGGCTATACTCTAGTCCAAGCAGTCGGTAACAGATTTGAATTCGCGGTTGACTTTTATTCACCACAAAGGACGTGTCGATGAACGCGAGTCATGCTTTGGTTGACGGGAGTGGTTAGGCCACACGAGGTGCTTATGCATTTCATGTCGTTCAACTTGAGGTGCGCTCGTACTAGTCGAGCTCGTCAAGTAACCCGACTGACCATTGTATGTTCACCTTGTATTGGTCATAACTGCTTGAACGTAGGGTACTGAACTTACTAGTAAAAATTCTGATAACCATGGTACCTTGATCCATTAAGACTCATGAGCTGGGCATGGTGGTATAGGACACCGTAGTCGAGCTGTAGGCCTACGCTGGGGCCACAAACCTCTCCGTAGTGACCAGTGAGCACCTTAGACTCGTGAGCCGATTATGGTGGTATGGGACACTACATTCGAGCTGTCGGCCTACTCTGATTGGTGACGAGCCCTTTGTAGTGACCTCGAGTGTATTCTGAGTCTACGTGATGCGACGACCCTTCTGTAGCAACAAGAGTACAACTAGGCCTGTGTTGATAAGGTGATGGGGGAGTGGTGCAACGAGTGTGAGCAATAGCCCTGGCAGCCCTTACAGTGACCTAAAAATATACCATCGTATGAGATTACTAGGAGTGACGACCCTAGACAGGATCTGTGTTGGGAATGATATAAGGGAAGTACCTTAGTTTTCCAATACTACTGTATGAAAGGACTAATAACAACTCGGTAATCATATCCATATCGCACTGCATGTGCCTGGAAGATGTAGAGCACTGGGGGAAGAAAGCATGCTGTGGACGTAAGATGGTGTCGCATGAGGGAGTATGTCAGTGAGGGCATCCATCATGTCATTTCATGCTTACATTAACAACAGTATCTAAGAATGTTTGATTGTTTTCTTTACTATTATCGCGTGATTGATTTGATAACATGCTAATATTTGCTCTATGATTCCACTGAGTTGATCACTCACTCCCACATTACGGGACGGTGTTTGCAACACCCACCAGACACTGTCTTAGATGCAGGTGGCAAGGTGATTCAGGATGTGGAACCGGACTACGACGAGGACCAGGACAAGTTCTCGTACATGCAGTTTTTTGACGGCTTCGCATAGGTGGCCTGGATCGGCGGGACTTTGTTAGTTGGACCATATGACATTTTAATTTTTAGTTTGTATATGTATATTGTGACTCAGGGATGTATGCATACTTTGGAGACAGTTCGAGATTATTTTAGTTTTCATACAGCGATATATATATTCTACAGTCTTCCGCTTGCGTTTTATCACTGGATCTGGAGTATGAATCGCAGATTTGGTATAATCTTACTCATGTTAATACTCTAACTTAGACAACATTGAATCATAAGTATATTTGTTGCATAAGTGATGGTCTGGAACTCGGGAGTCGAGTTTCTACACGACCCTCGATTTTCAGGGTGTTACATGTTCATTCAAATAATAATAATAATAATACCTAGCTAAAAAATAATTGTCTTCGAAAAGGATTGGGCGAACGGTCTTCACCATGGGTTTGCTCCCTATAGGTGAGAATTCAGTTCCCCTCATTGGCTTTACCTCTAAAAGGTTGACATAGCGTGAAAGCCATTGCTAAAAAAATCAAAAGCTGAAAGAATGAAAAGTTGAACTGTAAGGTAAGTTTTAGTTTAGGTTATGGTTATCCTGAATGCTCTTGTGATTATCAATGTTATCATGAAAATAATGAATTGAGATTTTGATTGTGGTAAGTTTAGGTTTTACTATACACCATAGAACTTAAAGTTTAGAATTTTTCTAATCGATGGATTAATACTTTGAACTTGACTATGAAATTTACCATGTGCTTGAGTATAGGAAAAAGTAATGTTCAACATTCATGAATCCTAGAATTCTATTGACTGGATTACTTTTCAAATATCACTCAGGTTTATAAGTTTCATACTTCTTAAATTATTTTTCACATACTTTGCTTGGGACTAGCAAAATTGTAACACCCTGAAAATCGGGGGTCGTGTAGAAACCCGACTCCCGAGTTCCAGACCATCACTTATGCAACAAATATGATTATGATTCAATGTTGTCTGAGTTAAAGCATTCACATGAGTAAGAGTATACCAAAACTGCAATTCATACTCCAGATCCAGTGATAAAACGCAAGCGGAAGACTGAAAAATATATATATCACTGTACGAAAATAAAATAACCTCAAACTGTGTCTAAAGTATGAATACATCATTGAGTCTCATATACATGTCATAAAGTAAGAAATAAATATCAAGTGATAGTCCACTAGCATGTCCCGTCGATCCAGGCCACCTACGCAAAACCGTCGGAGAACTGCATATACGACAACTCATCCTGATCCTCGTAGTAATCCGGCTCTGCGTCCTGAATCGCCTCATCACCTACATCTAAAACAGGGTCTGGTGGTGTTGCAAACACCGTCCCGTAACATGGGAGTGAGTGATCAACTCAGTGGAATAATAAAGTAAAGATTAGCATGTTATCAAATCAATCACGCATTAATAGTAAAGCAAACAATCAACCATCCCTAGGTACTGTTGTTAATGCAAGCATGAAATGACATGATGGATGCCCTCACCGACATACTCTCTCATGCGGCACCATCTACGTCCGTGGCATGCTTTCTTCGTGCAGTGTTCCACATCTTTCAAGCACATGCAGTGCGATATGGATAATGATTATCGGGTTGTTATTAGTCCTTTTCATACAGCAGGATTGAGAAACTAAGGTCCTTATATCAATCCCAACACAGATCCTGTCTAAGTTCGTCACTCCTAGTAATCTCATACGATGTTATATTTGTAGGTCGCTACAAGGGCTGTCAGGGCTGTTGCTCGCACTCGTTGAACCGCTCCCCCATCACCTTATCAATACAGGCCTAATGTACTCTCGTTGCTACGGAAGGGTCGTCGTCTCCCGTAGACTCAGAATATACTTGAGGTCACTACAAAGGGCTCGTCACCAATCAGAGTAGGCCGATAGCTCGAATGTAGTGTCGCATACAACCACAATCGGCTCATGAGTCAAATGTGCTCACTATGTTGTCGGCCCCAGTATAGGCCGACAGCTCGACCACGGTGTCCCATACCACCATGCCCGGCTCATGAGTCTTTATGGATCAAGGTACCATGGTTGACAGGGTTTTCAATGGTAAGTTCAGTACCCTAGGTTCAAGCAGTTATGACTCATACATAGTGAACATACAATGGCCAGTCGGGTTACTTGACGGGCTCGACTAGTACGAGCGCATCTCAAGCTGAACGACATGAAGTGCATAAAACACTTCGCGTGGCCTAACCACTGCCGCTTGCCCAAAATACGACTCGCGTTCATCGACGCGTCCTTCGTGGCAAATAGAAGCCGACCACGAATTCAATCCATTACTGACTGCCTGGACTAGGTCATAGCCCCGAACATTTATAAATCCACATCAATAATCATATGAGAGTAATAGAAATGAAATACAACAATACAAGCATATTAACACATGTTATAGCATACAAAGTAAGCAAATCAATCCAACACATGTATTCCATACATATAAGGAAATCAATTCATATGGAAAACATGATGAAAATCATATACATCCGCATATTAATTGAGAATTGAATCTCAAAACTAATTCACAACACCATTTACTCAATATATACTAATACAAACATTTATACATACACTTAGTCTACACACTTTAGTCAACATAGCGTATGTCGACTCAAAGTGCGCATTAGGGCGAATCTCTTTGCCAAACAGATCATGCACGCATTCCTAGTATCCTAACACGACAAATAACCATGACAAACATTTCAGCAAAATATGAACGTAAACAGTACTTCCTACAAATGACTAAAATACCCTAAATCTCATATTTTCCATACGCAGTCGAAATGGAAAACGGACAGCATATTCTACATGTCAAACGGCGTGCTCATCGATAATATACTATTAAACGACATTGAAAGCTTTGAAATCAGTCAATCAAAGCATCTAAAATTCGCACCTTTCGCCTTAGACGTGTATCGGTTCGAATAGAATGTATACGCTTCGTCAACCGCATAAATGCGACCTAATGCACAAGTACATAAGCTACTTTGCCATTTGAATTGAAGGAATCCCTAAAACATCAAGTGGTTAGGGTTTTTCTTACCTAGAAGTGCGTTGAAAATCACCGAGAAAGTGATTTGAATACGTTGCTTTGGTACGTGCAAAGGATGGAGCAAATGGCAGGAAGTTCTCTCACAAAGTCTCTCACAATCTCTCACTTTCTCTCTCTCTCAATCTAGGGTTTCAAGCAAATTCGGATTAGAGAGATATGAGAGGTTTAAAGCCCTTATATAGGCTAAAAACTAACCTAAATAGACTTGGAAGCAAAGTATACTTGAGTTATAACCAAATCAGGACTTTTCCGATCCAAAAGGGTGTTTCGGGAGGTCCCCTGGCCGAACGCGGTCGGACTTAAGCTCATGCCTACTGGATCTTGCTCACACGAAATTTTCAGACCGGTAGAGTTTTCAGATCGCACGTGGCGGTCCAGTTTCAGTTCAGCGGTCATCGTACCTAAATCAGGTCTACAAGTCTCATGATATGAAAGAGAAATTTTTCCTGATCCGAGCGTGAAATTTGGCTAAATTCTGACGGCCAGAATGCTTAATAATAACGCGTAAAGACTCGTGCCAGATTTGGAATTAATTTCCTAAACCTTTACCCATTTCTCACTCTCTTCGCTCTAGGCTCAATGAAATAGCCTCAGAACATCGGTTGGGGTTGATTTTCAAAACTATTGTCAAGTTCAGCTAAGCGGTCATAACCGTGTAAGATTGTAGATATTGGACTTTCGACGCGCGGTGTAAATCCAACACGAAGTTTCAAAGGGTTCCTGAGAGCAAACGGGTTTACAGTTTGATCCTAGATTTTAGGGTATTATAGCGTCATTGATTCTACAAGTTTTGGGTCTTGCAAAACGTATTTAAAGCGATCGATGCTAATTTCACAGCTAATCTAGCGTAGCGCTAGCTAACTTACGTTTATTTTCTAAAGGAATTAATCCTACGTGATTTCTGGTCGAGTTGGTACTCGAGTCTCTGTATGGATTTTTTCGAGGCATTATAAAAATGTTGGTTGGGGATTGTGTTAAGGGTCAAATATTGCATATTAGACCCTAGTTATTATCTGATTTTACGAACATGATACTGTTTAACGGCCTATTTTAATCATAATTGTGCTGTAAGGTGAATTTAGGAGCTTGTATTGAAAAAGGGTGCTAAATACATGGAGTTAATGCTCAAAAATCACCAAGGAAAGGGACGGACCATAGGAGACTGAGATCGAAAAATTTACACGTCAGAGATCTGAGAAAATCACGTCACTCACGTTAAACGATCCTGAAAATCGTCCAGAACGCAAGATCATAGGGTTCCCATCATTAGTTCGGCTCGAAACTTTATATATGGCCTGAGGACTATAACTTAACCATATACGTCAAATTTAAGCCATTAGATCCCTGTGAAAGTGGCCCAATGGATAGATCAGACCCTTAAATTCTTATTTGGGGCCTGCCTAATATCTGGATATGCTTCAATTTTAGTTTTGATCCCTTAAATGGGGTGATAAAATGGTAGGACGGAGTGGATTTCCCAAAACATCGAGGGTGGGGACGTGCAGCCGTGAGCGTGGGAGGTGTGGAAGATTTTTGGAAGCTGTGCACGTGAAGGGTTAGAGTTCTTCTCTCTTTTGCTTGGTTAAAGTTTTTCGTATACTTTTATTTAAGGAATTTTAGTTAATCATATCTATGGTTGGCTAAACCTCTTAGCTAGGGCTAAGAGGTGAAGCTTATAGTGAGATGAGAGACTTTCTTTTATGCCTTTGATCTAATTTTGATTTATGAATTTTATTTTATTCTAGTTTGTTTATATGGAATGCCTTTAGTTTTTAATGGTTTGTTGTGACTTAAATTAGAATGGATTTGCATATCTTATAGTATTTTCCATGCACGTATAAAGGTTACGATCATAAGAACCTTGTTGTTCACTATTGTCCCATGGGCATGGATGGATGACGAAATCCTTCGCTATGTTCATAACTCTCTCAGATTGGATGTGAATTGGTAAAATTCTACTGTTTACTTTGTCTCTTGTGCATGGACTTGTGATGGAATCGAGTTTAATTCTCATATCTCTCATCTCTTGAAAACTAAATCAAAGGAAGTTCATGGTTCATTTTAATATTATATCTTCCATCTGGATGAAAATAGGACTCTTAAGTCTAGATGTGTTCTTAAATAAAGCATAGATCTCTCTGATCTCTACAACTAGATCCTCTGAAACCCTAGTTTCCCACCTTTAGATTTTTCAAGTTTTAGTTAATAATTCACAATTATTTCCTACATGTTACCTGATTTAGATTACATCTCAGTCTAGTTCTATTTCGAGTTCTTTTTAGATTATGTACAAGGTTCAGTCCCTGTGGATTCGACCTTGATCTTATCGAGATTATTACTACATCACAACCCTATACTTGGGGTGTGAACAGATATCTCAAAGAAACCAAAAATAAAAATACAGAATGATAATTATCTTCCGTTTTGAAGACATACTTGATGTAGCCTGTATAACCGCTTCATTTGATATAGAACGTTCAATGTCCAATAATACAATCAATAGTTTTAGGTTCTAATTGATTTTAAATTAGTTCAAACCTTAGGCTAATTGATTGAATCCTTTAGATCTCAAAAAGAAGAGTGATTACTCTCTTTTAAAAAATAAGATTCATAAACTAGAGATCAAAGAATCAAAATAAAAAGTTATAAACATAAATTTAAAATACCGCGTAATAGCTTGAAGATAATGGAGACTTCTTTCTTTCTCAATGGAGACTTTTCCTATCTTGAATTAATTAATTTAGAATGAGAGAAGGCCTCTATTTATAGACTGAAATTTGGTTGCTTCGACTTATCTAAGATCTAACAAAATTTTAAATTTTCGGCGCGATCGCATAAAACCATTCTTCGACTGGTCGAGGGCCCTGTTCGACTGGTTGAGCACTGCCTTCGACTGGTTGAGGGTGTCAAAAACTAGTCACTGGACTTCGAGTCGAGCACCTTTCGACTGGTTGAGAAACTACTTAAATTATCCATTTTTTGAGTTTGAATCTTGGACTGGTTGAAATTTTTCTTGGACTGGTTGAACTAAGGCTTGAACTAGTCGAATTAAGGCTTAAACTAGTTGAACTAAAGCCTAATAAAAGTATAAAATTCTGTATAAGTTTAGTATTTGAAAGAACCTAAGCCTAAGGTCTTTCTAGGGTCATTTATACCTGAGAAAGCTGGACATTGAAGTACCTAAAACAAATCTTCTACTTGAAGGTGGAGCATGATCTTCTACTAGTAGTAGAACTTGAGTATTCTTTAGCTTGCATTATCCACATCTTGAACTTGTTCTTGCACTATACACTCTTCATGGTTTGTTCTTGAAGGTGAATTTTCCATCACTTGAAAGTGTTTTGTCTCATCGAAATTTGACAAAATAAAAGTGTGCACAACACTTACAATCATAAAAGTGTGCACAACATACAACTATACTTTTCTTTTAAGATTTAAGAGAATTAATTCAAGTAGCCATTTGTTTGAACTTAATTAAAATCAATAAAATCCTAGACCCTTTCTAATTGAACAAGAAATAATTTACATTCAAGAAAGTGATTCTCCGGCTACAAGCTTTTGATACGTCTTCTACGGTGAAGATAAGTATACCTTCTAAACTCTGTTTGGTTTTTCTGAGATAGCTAGTTAAAAAATCGATTTAAGTTTTGTTTGAGATAGCCTAAAAATCTGTGGGTTTGATTGTGATAGCCGGTGAAAATCACAAATTGTACAGGGTTGTTAAAGTGAACCTCAGAAAACCTTTTCATAGTAAAAACCGAAATTACGAGGGAAGTAATTTTTAGTGTGGAGTAGGTGTGACTGTTTTTAAAGCACCGAACCGCTATAATCTTCTATGTTATGTGGTAAATGCCTTTATTTTTTTAATGTGATGAATAATTGTATTTAATTTTAAGTTGAGTGGTAAATGTTATGATATTTTATTTTTATTTATTCTTGCAAGTTTGAGGTTTTGATTATAAAGAAATTCATGAAATAAGGTTGTCATGCCTAAAACTTTAGGTGAAGGTTGTCCTACGAATTATTTTGAATTAACGTTTCAATACTTAAGAAATTGAAATCTCTGATTTATTTATATATTCAACACTTATTTCGATTTTTTGGCATAGCCTTATTCACCCCCCCTCCCCCAGGACATCTTATCTTAAGCTCTCCTTTTACGAATATAATCCATTTATTTTTCCCTAGGTGTTGAGTTTCTAGGGTAGATCTCTCCAACTTCGAGGTCAAATACAATATGGTCGTTACTCATGTGACCCTGGCTACCATTGGTGAATTGATTGGAGTCCTGCTGTCAGGATTCATCTCTCCTAAGTCTGAATTGACTACTGAAGCCTAACAGGTGGAGTGGACCCGTTTCCTTTGTGGTGGTTGAGATGTCTCCTGGCACCCAGAAGATGCCCTACGGGTGTCAGAAACGACGACCCCGTTCCACATCTTCTATCTCAATTTTTTCTCAAACGTCTATCTCTAGCCGGGCCTTAAGTCCGACCTGACTCCTTTCATAGTTGAGATGCTTTACTGGGTTGGTCTCCACGAGTTGGTATGTCTTCCTTCCCTGATCATGTGCTAGATCATCCATGTCTTGACTTCGAGTTTTTTTTTCATGTTTTATCGTTTGACCACCTCATTTGTAAGCTGGCTCGCCACGACGACTTCTCAGCTACTTTTGAGTGCCTTACCTTAGTAAAATTGATTAATTCAGAAAGCATCCGGAAATTCAGGCTGGCTCTCCTTACAGTGAGTCCATCTCTCCCCCGGTTTCGTGTCATCGTCTGTGGCCCTACCTCAGGATGACATTTCAGCTTGCCTGGTCGCAATTGAAGAACTTCATGCACATATGGAGCAGATGTTGCAGGAGATTCATCAAACCATCATACGTAAGGTGTCTTGTTCTCGCGCTCAGGGAGATGATGCTTCCTCCCATAGCCTCTCAGCCTAGTCAATGCTTATTACTGAGGTAAGTTATTGATAACACTTCGCTTTTTCCTATATACATGTGCGCTTTGATCGTGTTTAAATTTATTGCTAGGATTTACTGTCACGTATCATACTATTTATTATGCATTTATTAGCATTCCTCTATATGTATCACATGTTGGTATGCACTGACGTATTCATGCATATGATCTAGGTTACGATGAATCAAATGTTTAGTGAAGATTTTCCCATTTCTATTTGTAACTTGGAGTAATGAATATATGTTTAGGTGTAATACGCGTTTAATCATAAATGATAATGTAGATGTCATAAGGTTGCCCAGTCGACTTCGAAATCCCTAGATGAATAAAAAAATCTCATTGATGGACCTGGAACTGTTGGCTTCTAAGATTCTTTTTGTAGTCAATCCCTTCAAGAAGATCTTTGTGGCTCACTAATTAGATTCAGGATCAATCTAAGGAACCTTAAGGGCTGATCTTAGACCTGAAATCGATCATGTCCACTTATTTGATCAAACTCTCTCTCTTCTGCTCGAGGTGTTGGATGGTCTAGATCAAACTACCACTCGCATTTAACCATCCACAACATGATGGTTTAGAGTGCTGGAGAGGATAGATAAGAGTGCTGAAGAGGATAGATAGACATGATCCTCCTACTATTGATTTGTTGTTGGAGATGGGTTAAACTAGATCGTCCATTCTCATAATTCCAATTGAACCACGACTACATGTTTGGATCCTCAAGCTCTCCCATTATTTTTATTCTTATCAATATACAACTTATATAGCTATTATCCATTTTCTCCCGATTTGGTTTAGATTGATAATTGGGTTTGCTTAAAAATCGAAATCTTCTTGAACGCTACAGATTTGTCGAATGTTTTTAGAAAGATTTTTCATTTTGGAAGGACTGAGAAATGGCTTCGCCAAGTGTATCATAGCCACATATGTGACATAATATGTTCTCTCGGTTAGTCTTTTATAAACGTACTAACTACACTGCCTTATTAATTGGTACATTAATCGTGGCCACGTGGTATAGGCATGAGTATGATTTCTGCCAATACTAGTAGTGTTAACCCGTGGCAGCCTTTCATTGGTCTATGTCGCAGTGTCAAAATTTGGTGTAAACACCTTCATCCTAATATGTCACAGATAATGACTAGATTGGATGGAATATACACATTTATAGTAGAGCTTGTTCATCCTCATCATCATCATTCTTCAAGAGAGCCAATCAAGGTAGATAACATGTGATTTGTATAAATCCACATGGTGTATTTGTAAATTTGAAAAGAATTCTTAGCAAATAATAGCAGGGACTTATCTTACAATGCCACGTTAATGTCTAAGATGCTGATGAAGAAGCAATCCTAAAGGAATGGTTACAGGACAGATGACAAAAGGAGAAACAAACGAAGTTAAATAGTGGCGAACAATTATAAATAGAAGAGGAATTCAAGAGGAAAATTTTATCTAATACCAACCTAATCAAACTAAACATTATCCTTTCAATTACCAGTGAAATTACATTCCATAGTATAACCATTTACTTTTCCTATCAAGTAAACTACATTTCTAAGTGTAATTCTTTACTTTCAACATGTTGTTTACATTCCATAGTATAATATGTAGTGTTTTAATCAAGTACCTAGTAATCTTAGCTGTAATTTGAGTATAAGCTCGCATGTTGGATTCACTTCTTTACAACCAATTGTAATAATTCATTTTCTCTATTTCCATTTATCTGTATCGAAAAATCATTTTGTACGAAAAGCAAATGTGCAACCCATCATCAGAGGACAAACCCCACCCTCTAAATATCGCCTGATCCTGTTTAGACATTGAACAAGTGGCTGAATAGGCGACCGATTTCATCAGATCTCGGTCATAGACTATGTGTCTGCATATCTTGGCACTTAGGATTATAGTTATTCGGTTTGAATTGAGCCGCATTTTCAATTCTAGCACACCCGTACACATACCGTCGAAAACCATATCAAGCCACTAACATAACCCACATTCCATTTGAAAGTTTCTATAGAGAGCATCACCCTCCCTAATGGCCCTTGACTATCCCTTTTGGCATAGCCCTCCTAAGTCATGGATTGGGAGGATTTTGGAAACTAGGCCCAACATAGAGTGTCCCATTGAGTGGGCGGGTTGAATTGCACTCAAACATAACACTGTGCTCCACGAAGCTTGGATGTATGGTCATTATCATATATGTGAATGTATTTGATACGTGCATACATATGTTTACACATATCTAGCCTTGCATCACACCCATGCTATTCTCTTAAACTTGAGCTACCCCGGGCCCATTGTCACCTATGGTACATGGGATTGCATCCTATCCACTAGCCTTTAGCCACAAACAGTCACACCTGTGTGGGGCCCACCGTGATGTATCTATTTATCCACTTTGTCGATCCCCTTTCTTGTATTATTTTAAGCACGAGCCCAAAAATGAAGTAGATCTAGGGCTAAAGTAGACCACACTGAATAGTAAGCTTGGATTGATTCAATGCACGTAGAATTAAATGCAAGAGTTAGGGCTGTACACGAACTGAGTTAGCTCGGTTAGCTCGCTCGACTCGACTCGACTCGGAAAAGTTCGATTCGACTTAGTTTGAAACTGAGTTCGAGTCGAGTCGAGTTGATTTTTTGAGCTTAAAAAAATTTCAAACGGAATTCGAGCTTGCCCGTGCTCGACTCGACTCGGTTCGAACCCCAACTCGAATCAAACTCAGATCGAATCAGTTCAGTGACTCGGTTACTTTGATATTAATGTTGCTCATCAAGTGTTTGTTGAAATGACTTAATGAAGTCGCTGGTGGCAAGGAAGGTATGTATATAAAACAAATATAATTTTTTCTTGATTTTGATGTTGCCTATAAGGTGTTTGATGAAATACTTGTAAAACCGCTACTACCGTTTTATATACAATGAGAATTTGAAGGTGCAGTCCACGTGTTTATGAAAATGTTGCACAAACGAATTTGGCTCAATCTTTGATCGAACTCAGCTCGAACTGGCTGGAGCTACTGACCGAACCGAGCCGAGCAGGCCAGTCAAGCTCGAGGACTGAGCTGAGCCAAGTTCGAGATAAAGTCAGCTAGTGGCTAAGCCGAGTCGAGCTATGCCAAGCTCGACCTGGTACGACTCGAGTAAACCTCCCATAAGAGTTATATGTGGTGTGGTCCACTTGAGCATGGGATCTGCCTATTTGTGAACTCGTATCTTAAAATAATATGAAGAAAAGGAATGGACGGCGCGGATAAACATGAGTAAACCTCCATTAAGAGTTATCTGTGGTGTGGTCCACTTGAGCATTGGATCTACCTATTTTTGAACTCGTTTCTTAAAATAATATAAAGAAAAGGAATGGCCGGATCATAAACATGACGTTGTAGCCCACACAAATGTGCCCGTTCGTGGCTAGAGACGGGAGGGGTAGGACGCAATCCGCGCCCGTGTAAGACAAATCACCAACCATCCACACTCACACGGGAAGCACGTGCCAACTCCTCAACGGGATGGTTTACCACTGATACTAGAGATTCATACGGTAGGGGTAGCTTTTCAAGCACGTGCCAACTACTCAGGCCTGATGTTTAGCACTGAGTAGGGATCTCATTTTAAACACCTGCCAACTACTCAGGTTTCGTATTTAGTAATTAGTATTGAGAAGGGATCTCATTTTAAGCACGTGCCAACGACTCAGGCCTGATGTGTTTATACTACCGAGAGGCTGGGGCTTCTGTGGTGGCAGAGTTTAAGCACGTGACCAAAAAGTGAAGTCGCTCCGTTGAAATATGAGTAAATCCTCCATACTCTAGCAGAGTAATGGTTGATACGCATGCACTTAGAAATTGTATAATTGACATATCAGTAATTCAAATTTAACTGTCCAAGTTATGTATCTCACTTTAGATGCACCATGAGATTTTTTTTAATGCTTTTTTATTGTCAAATGACTATGAGATCTGTAGACATTTATTGGACGTGTGAAAATAAGACACATTCATCGAATGGTTGTATCTCAAAGAACAAGTGTCCACTAATCAGAGGTTGAAATCTCTGATTAGTGGACACTTGTTCGTTGACACGTGAGGTTTATAATTTAGTTGGTTTAATTCAGTTAATGAATTACACGTGCGCGCTTTCTGAATACTTGCGCATCAAGTCCCCTGCTCCCCAGCATAAAATAACTACCATCACGGGCTGTTTGTTTCTTACTCACCAATGTAAATCTCGTAAATGGATAATTATTAATTATCGATGTAATTTTTGTACTATTTTTAACCTAGATGTTGATAGCTTTTCTTTTACTAAAATTGAAAGGTGCAAATTTCATATGAGGGTGTGATGCATCGTTCATCAGTTCTCCCGTAACATTTTACGGCATCAACCCAAATTTGAGGTAGATCCAAAAGTCAGGTAGACCACACCATAGAAAATATTGAGAGTTGAATGTTTATCATGAAAAACTTTGTTGAACCCAAAAGTTTTTGATCAAGCTCTAATATATGTTATTTTTTTTTTTTCTATATTTGTGTGACCTTATAAATAGATTAGATGATAAATAAACAATCTTACAAACCTTCAAGAAAAAAAAAAAAAAAAAAAACTTTTCAACAATAGATGTTTTACTACCACAATTGCCCTTGTTGTTGGCCACTTATATATAATTTTTTTAGCTCATCACTTAAAATGTTACTGTAAAACAGATAGAGTACTTATACATTTATGGTGGGACCCATACACTTAAATCAAGTAAACTACTTTTCTAGATATTAATACTCATCAATTTTCAAATGCCATTAGAATAAATACTCATCAATTTTCAAATGCTATTAGAAGTAATAATGTGTACGTAATTTACAAGGAATCTATGGAGAAGTGAAAAATCAAACACCTCTCAAGTATTTCTTCACTTAGGTGTTAAGCAGACCTGGAGGTGGGCCAGCTCTCTCTCTCTGCCCCTTACCTGGCAAGATTTGACCAGATAGCAGTGCCGGAGGTAGCTTGGGCAACAGAGAGGGAACGGATTCAGTCTAGCCGGGTAAGGCCGACTTTTCTCAAGCCAATATGTAAAGGTAACCCCTTACACTTATGGGAGCCTATCATTATCATGATGTATGTGTTTTATCCAAGCCACCCATTTGTTGTATTAGGAAATGAGCCCAGAATGGAAGCATATCCAAAGTTAGAGGGCCATATCATGGGAAAACGTAGGATAATGACATCCACCGTTGAAACCCTCCTCAGGCCTGTATTGGTTTTTATTTGTCATCAACCTATTCATAATGTCACACAACCATGGATAAAGGGAAAACACAAATATCAACTTGATGTTGGCCCTAATTTTTTTTCAATAGTAAGTGATCAATTCTCACTTCTTCCTTTGGTGTGGTCTATTTAGGCTTTGGAAGTGCTTCAATTTTGAGATCATGCTTTAAAATGAGATTTAAAAACAGATAAACAGCCTGGATAAGCCGCGCATTATGATGGCCCTACAAGGTTTATTTAGCATGTAATATTCATCCATCTTAAACTATGATGCCGTGACATTTCATTGCCTCACCGTATGCTTTTCAGGAAGGCCCCCACCACCCTTCCAAAGGCTGTGCATAGTAGAATAAGTGCTTGACTATATCAACAGGGAAATTAAATTGAACCATTTACGGGAGGCGGATTTCCTGCCAAAAGCCTTTTTAACGATGTTCTGATGCTAGGTGGGGGCCTATAGCTGTGCTTATGAGAAATCTACACCTTTTCATTCTTCCGGTCTAAGGAAAACTGGAGGAGTTTTCTACCTCCAGTAACCTTTCTGATGTACCTGTTTTTTTTTGTTAGCTTGTTAGTATGCCCACCGGGGTCTTGGCATCAAGACCTCAGCGGTGAAAAGAGGTATCTTCCACTGCATTCTACCACTTGAGATATAGCCTTCCTGAGTCTACCTTGATATTTATATGCCATTGAAACCGTTTATCAAGGCATTCCAACTAGGATGAAGTGAAAATAACAAAATATTCACCTGATATGAAACTTTGTTGCCATACCAATGTTTCAAACGGTGGTCACTGAAACTACACTGCTTCCTCTCATATAGCTCAATTGAGTTTTTGGATACACCTCATTTTTTAAAACAACAACCCAAGGTGAATATATGGTGCAGATTTATACCAAACATCACGGTGAGCCTCACCTAACATCTCTACGGGGAAGGCTCTCGCAGTGAACCCGCGTACAAAACACATGGGTAATCACGGCTGATGCCTATGCTTGATTTGACCTTTTTTTTTCGAAGTAGAAAATAAAAATACTAGCAAATATACTAGTGTTGCCAGGATTTATGTGGCTTTGGACATGACCGAAAAGATACGGCAGGCCTAAAACTTAAGTGGACCACATTACATAATTTTAGAAATCAGGTACCTACCTTTTAAAGCATAACAGGGCTACTGTTTAATTTAACGTGGGTCACTTGAGTGTTGGATCTGCCTGGTCTTTTGGCTCATCCCTCGAAATGTCATGTCAAAATAGATGGACAAAGCAAATACATTCAACATACCACAGTGGTCCCACAAATATAAATCAATTCTTTTAAATACATTGAGCATACCACAGTGGTCCCACAAATATAAATCAATTCTTTTAAACTGGTTTTTCACGCAGAAATACAATTTTCAAGAGAGTAATAATTACTCATTCAAAGGTCATTTACATTGGATTTGGAAATTCAAACAGCCCTTACCTGCATGACTTACTGCATTACCTAATAATGAAGCTCTATGGCCCACCATATTTCCTATGGAAAATCCTCTCTGTCCATCAGGTGTGGCCCTCAATCGTTAGGAATTACGACAAAAATCAGCCTGATGAACAACTCAGGTGGGCCACACCACAGGAACATTGGGTATGGGACGCAAACCATACTTGTGCGCGCGTGGGGCCACTATACTGTGTATATTTCACCAACACGTCCATCAGTTACGAATCACAGGTGAATGGAAAATACAAAATTCAACCTGATTCAAAACTGAGGCAGCCATATCACGTGAACTTAAGTGTTTATATGGCCACTTCTTCAATTTTCACAGTGGCGTGTCGCATCAGAGTTTCTTATTGCGCTTGTTATTTGGATTGACGGCTATAACCAGCGTTCTAACTTGATGGACGGAGTGGATTTTGTACAAACAAAACAATGGGCCCCATGGAACTTGAATGTTTTAGGCGCTTCCAAAACTGGTGTGGTAGACCATTTCGGTCACGGGTAAACCCCAGGTTCGGTCAAAAGCTTATAACGCCGTGCCGCACATGGCATGTTACACCAAGTCAAGGCATACGACTGACAGGCGAATTTTGTGGTACGTGGCCCTCCTCATTCCACTCTATGTACGGCCTTTCTGTTATGATAAATAGGGCCCTTATTTTGATAATCCAAACCGTTGTTCTGTTGGATCTCACAATGGATGGACTAGATACCAAAATCTCTCTTATGTAGCGTTAGCCCTTTCATTAGTTTCGGGCAGACATTACAACAACGGTCCCCATTCAACTTACAAAAAATTATAAAAATTGATTGGTAGAGTCTTCAAAGCGAGGAGATTTTTGGGTATGCTCCTTCGATGTCAGACTGCAAAGATTTATGGTCTGGATCACCGAGCTATTGCCCCCACTTCTAAGAAAACTGCAATGCACTGACCAACCCCGGGTCCTTACTCTTACCCAGGTGGTAGACTCCTCGGAGCCTCAACACCGGGTCAAGGGTTCGAGTACCCATGGTGGTGAAATCCTAAGGTGTGCGTGTGTGTGGTGTATGTGCGTGGTGGTGAAATCTCACAGTGTGCGTGTGTGGGGTGTGTGTGCGTGTGGCGTGAGTCTGTCGAGGTGTTTGATGAAAAAAAAAAAAAACCACGCCGGCCACGCGTCACATATTTCATCCCAGTCAAAACAAGAGAAAATTGTCGGTACTCTGCCGCAGAGTGTGATAATTCACGTGCATGCGCACATGCATTGTACACGTGGCATACATGGATCCCGATTGAACTATACAGATCAACATGGGACACTAAATGGATGGGCCATGATTCAAATCACACTGAATGTATGGTCGTAACTTGCCAATTGGTGGAAATAGCCCACCATCAAAATTCAGCTAAAACAAGGCATTAATCAGAGGCAAGAGTCATCTAATCAATCTGATTCTTTGACCATACATCCCACTGAGGTTTGATAACCCCACAAATGCAAGGGAGCCCTGCTTATCCACATGCGTGATACGTGCATAAGCACACGTGTGCCTGATCAAAGATTTCCATAAGACGGGCTGCATTTTTAGATCCTGTAAGCCTAAATGCCTGTTTGGGAGCGTGGATTTGGAACCACTGGATTAGAAATCCTTCCATTGTGTTTGGCACCTTAGATTCGAATCAACTTTAATCCGAAATTAGCTATACTTGGTATATTTATGAGGGTTTGAATTTAATTATTAAATCAACTTTAATATATTTAATTAGTGAATTTAATTACATATAAGCCTGCTAAAATAGATAATTTGGTCGTAAATGAAGAAATTTTAAGTCTTAGATGGGTCACAAGCACAAGATCATGTTTGAGTGACTGACTAACAATTTTTAACCATTGAATTACATAGATAATGTTTGGACACCGTTGATCATCATATTAAAGTAATTATAGTCATGCAATTGATAATCTAATTATTTTGGGATATCATTAGTGGGCCATGTAACTACTAAATTAATAGTGTAGTGAGACACATATTACATATGCAACTCTTAGAAAGATTTTGGATGTAATCCAAGCTTTCAAATCCCCATAACTTTCAAACCCCCTCTTTACAAGGATTTGAAACTCCTAGCTATTTTATGGTGCCAAACAATTATGGGATTTGAAATCTCCTCAGATCCCCCAAATCCATGGTGCCAAATAACCCCTAAAGTTCTTGCCACATTAGGCTCCTTAGGACGGGCCACAAGTTACCAATTATCAAAACAAAGATTAAAAAAGCATTGCTTTATAGAGTTACCTATCATTCTCTTGTTGGGGATTTCTGTTGCGGAATCACACAGATCTAGATCTAGGATAGTAATCCAATGGCACTAAGCACACACAAGAGACCACAAATATTTAACGTGAAAAACCCTTACAATAAAAAATCATGGCACAAAGTGACAAAATTTCACTATGAAAGCATAAATTACAAAGAGAGAGGACTTACCCGATTCAAACAATCTCGAATCTCACCCTTGCTACACCCTTTAATAACCCTAGAACCCTTTAGAATACATTTAGGAAGCTTTAGAATAGCCATCGGGACCCCTATTTATAGTTTAGGAAACTCCACTTATGCACCTCCTTTGAAAAAGTTCAAAAACCGTCTCAAATTTACGCAGTCCGCGCAGGATCTGCGTAACCTCGACTAGTCAAGTGGCCCAGACATCAAAAATAATAGCACGCTGGACTTTAAGTCGAGCAGTGCTTGACTAGTCGAGCGGCTCACTAGACCGGTCGAGCAGTGCAAATATGTCAGATTTAAAGGCATCTGACAACAATCACCAACATGCTTTCAATCTTTAACCGTATATCTTGTTGCCCTCTTCTCTTATCTCGACATCATATCATAACTTCAATCAACGCTTCTCGTGCACACCCTGTCCTTCTTTTACACCACTGCCAAGCCTAGAGAAGTTGCACAGAACTTGAACTTCTATACAAGAACGATCTAGGTGAACATGCCTGCCGGATCTGAATTCACTTGCCCAACCACCTTTGCTCCTGTCTTTTCAAAAGGAAAGACGTAATCTTCTTACTATCTCACCGCTACCCAATATTACTTATCAGGGTACTTGCTCACAGCACTGATAGCCTGTGAAATAATCGGTCTAATATAAACCATGGCATACACTCTAATCGCATTCGAATAAGGCTCATGAGATATCTTGTTTTTCCTCATCTGTTTTGGCACGTGTCCTCATGAAAACTTGAAGAGTGACATGTAGGGAACGCTCCCTGACTTTGCCTTGTATATCACATACTTGATCAATACCTACCTAAGGTATTCTACCTGAGATAACCAAAGTATACTCCTCCTTCAGTCTCAATGCTAAGAACCATCTTTGTAGCCCCTGGCCGATCTTTCATCCTAAATGTCTCACTTAACCAAGTCTTTAGTACATTGATTTCAGACATGTCATACTTGACGATCTACATGTCATCAATTCCTGACTCATCATGAAGGAATCAAACCACTACCTAGGCGATAGGTCATACCACGACTTCCTGCAAAGTCTTTTCTCAGCTCTTTTAACTTCGAACTACTCTAGTTGCTTCATATAGATATGTTTTTCCAATTTTTCTTGTAGAAGTATAAACTCCACATCCATCCTTCCAGTTCAAGATTACATTGGTCAACCAGCGTCAATCATGGATCTAATAAATACTTGTTATACCGTTGGCACAGATATCTCTGAGAAGTCGATCTCTTCTCTCTGAGCATAACCCTTAGTCACTAAACTCGCCCTATATCTATGATGTATCCTCCTAAAGATCCACTTGCATCTAACCGCTTTCCAGCCCATTAGAAGCTCCACCAGATCCCATATGTCAGTTTGGTACAATGAGTTCATCACATCGCCCATAGTCACCTTCCACTTCTTAACATCAGGCTCACCTAGAGCCGTCTGAATAGAAGACGAATCCCCTGCGACATTAGAGTCATCCATATACCTCGCCGATGTCCTGCGATTATGCCGTGTGATTCTTCCCATAAGTGACTGCTTCACCTGCTCTGTATCTATATCCACGCGTTCAACCTTTCTGTCTTGCCTGCTCATATGGCCATGCCGAGCATGCCACACACGTGCAGAAGTGAAATTCGTTACAGCCATTGCAACTCTACCTTTAGAAGTGCTCCCAATCAACCTGTAAACATGATCGAGTTATTGCGCTTTCATGACTAGTCGTGTCTCCTTAGATACCTTAAGAGCACCATCAATACGTATGTACTTGCATCCATTTACCTCAATTACACCAAGAGAAATCAAATTCTACTTCAAATCAGGAATGTGTCTGACATCAATTAAGGTACGCTCCACCCCATCCAACATCCTGATGTGCACCGAACTAACAGTCACAGCATTATAGATAATGTCATTGCCCATAAATACATATCCACCATCGCACTCTTTGTAGCTGGTAAACCAACGCTGATGAGGAGTCATGTGAAAAGATACCCCTGTGTTTAGCATCCACTAGTCCTTAAGATCATCGTATCGCCGCCTAATCGTAGACACAGACAAAACATTACCATCACATCCACTCGATTCATCTGACGTGAAAGCATTGACCTCCATGTATAATGCCTTAGAATCTTCTCACTTAGATTTAAGATTTTCACAATCCTTCTTCACATGCCCTTCCATCCCACAATTTCAGCACTTTACATTTCCTTTGCCCTTACCCCTTGATTTGGATCTAGAACCTAAAGAACTTGTACCTTGTTTAGAATTTCTACCCCTTGTAAGCAGTGCATCAGAAGATATTCTCATGTCGTCTTAAGCTTTCTCATAGCCTTCCCTTAAAGGGCTAAGATAATGGTGTCGACACTTAGGATTTTATTCGTGGAGAATATTGTGTCCTTGAATGACTCATAAGACGCCGACAGAGAATTCAGTGACATACATGCTTGTTCTTCATCTTTCATCACTTCCTCCATATCCAACAATTTGCAAACTAATTTATTAAAGTTGTTAATGTGAGCCTCTAAATCTCTACCCTCTGTCATCTTGAAATTATACTACTGTCGCTTCAAGTGTAGGTGATTTTCAGAAGATTTTTTCGCATAAACATCCTCTAACTTCATCCATAACTTAGCCGCAGTTTTCTCCCTCATGTCGTTGTAGAGAACCTCATCAATTAAATATAAACGGATCGATGATAAAACCTTCTTATCAAGAGTATTTCAATCATTATCAGTCATAATAAACTTCTGCTACTCAAGAGTACCAACTTCTCCATACTTGATTAAGGAACCGATCATCTTGATCTTACATAACTCAAAATTATTTTTTCTTAAGTATTTCTCGATATCATACGTAATACTTGTCATTATTACTAATCTTGCGGATTCGTATCTGTGCCCCAACGATTACTATGATACCACTTGTTGGGGATTTGTGCTGTGAAATCACATAGATCTAGATCTAGGATAGCAATCCAATGGCACCAAGCACACATAAGAGAACACAAAGATTTAACATAGAAAACTCTTGTGGAAAAAACCCATGACACAAAGTGACAGAAATTCACCATGAAAGCATAAATTATAAAGAGAGAGGAATTGCCCGATTCGAACAACCTTGAATCTCATCCTTACTACACCCTTTGATAACCCTATAACCCTTTAGAATACCGGATACCAAAAATAATAGTACGCTGGACTTTGAGTCGAGCAGTGCAAATATGTCATTTAAAGGCATCTGACAACATCTTTTTCATAAGCCCTGGCTTACTTGAGGAGCAAGGCCAAATATGTCATCGTTGCTGGTGACATGGAGAAAGCTAGCTAGGATCTCCAATCTCTAATGCGTGGGCCATATCAGCACGTGTGCTAACGTGTATATGGGTCAGGTTGCCGAGCTCAGGAGTAGATCAATCTGATCAGGGTAACACCGACTTCAATTAGGCCATGATGAGGGACTCATCGGAATGTATTTGTTGTATATCCATGTTTTGGTAGCTCATTTTAAGACGAAGCATATTGAAATCTCAAGTGGATCCACCAGAGAAAATAATTGTGATTGATCATTAAACACTGGCCGTTACATTCCTTAGACATGCCACAAGGTATCAATTACTGAAATAGTGGATTATTAGGGAGAGAAAAATGCTTTGAAGGTTTATCTATCTTTTTTTTTAAAAATTAGTTGTGGCATACTTAGAGCCACGTGGAATTTGTAATTGTTGTTGGGGCATAAGAAAGATAGGTTCTTAGATGTATGGGCCAGATTGACACGTGTTGGCACACGTGTATGGGCCAAGGTGCCAAGCTCAGGAGTGGATTTGAGATGGAGGCCGTCTTGTTGTGTTTGTTGTATATTCGTGCTGTTTATTCATTTTGCCCGCTTATTTTAAGGCATGGCCTTAAAATTGAAGCACATTGCAATCTCAGGTAGACCACGCTAGAGGAATCAATTGACCATTACACTCCTTTGGTTGGCCATAGTGTACCAATTGGCAAAACAGATGGACAGCTAGAGAGAGAATGCTTTCGAGATTTACCTATCATTCTTTTTGGTACGTTGTGGCCTACTTAAAAAGCCATGCCGGATATGTAATAGTAGTTGGGGGTGTAGGAAAGCTACGTTCTCGTATGCGTTGGTCATATTGACACGTGTGCAAATGTGCATAATGGGTGTGGGTGACAGGTTTGGGAGATTCAATCGGGTCAGAGTGACATGAAGTTCTCGATCAGCTGGGATGTTGGTCATCCATTTTGTTAGCTCATCTCGGGACTTGGACTAAAAAATGAAGTACATTGGAATCTTGATGCAGTGATGAATGTGATGA
This sequence comes from Magnolia kwangsiensis, assembly GCA_037074715.1. Classification (NCBI taxonomy): domain Eukaryota; kingdom Viridiplantae; phylum Streptophyta; class Magnoliopsida; order Magnoliales; family Magnoliaceae; genus Magnolia; species Magnolia kwangsiensis. The sequence goes on along the minus strand of CM073572.1, from coordinate 38,546,390 downwards.
GATTGATCACCGTCTTCCTCATGGTTAATGGCTCCGATTTCACGGAGCTTCTCCGTAAGAAAAAGAAAAAATAGAAATAAATTCTATAAAATTCATACTTTGATTGATAGATGAAATAAACAAGTGTACAAATATTTAAATAAGAATATCATTGGAAGAAATTGCAGAATTAACCTACAATTAAAATTCTCTAAAATTCGTAACTTACTATAAATAGTAAATAAATGTCCTATGTGACATAACCATGTTATTCTCCTAATTATTCTAATCACTTTTCATGTTGGACACAACTCTAAAAGCATTATAGCTAAAGTAGTTTGTTCTACCCCCAAAATCACATATAATAGGTTGGATAACTTATTTTGATTTGTGAGATATGTCTATTTTAAAATTTTAACAGTATTGATGACTTTTGCATTCTACTAAGCCTTCTCTAGATCATCTTGGACATGAAAGTTTTCACAACCCACTCTGCATCAAATCTCAAATAGGCCATACCAAAGGAAACAATTATGATTGACCATTAAAAAGTACTGGCAAGCTACAGTATACCAATTGCCAAAACAGATGAGCTAAAAGAGAGAAAAATTGCTTTAGAGATTTACCTATTATTCTTTTAGTACTTAGTGGCCTACTTAAAGTGCCAAAAGGAAGATGTAATCGTTGTTGGGGGCATAGGAAAGCTAGGTTCTTAGGTGCATGGGCCATATCAACACGTATACCAACGTGCATATGGGCCAGGATGCCGGGCTAGTGAGTGGATTCGATCAGTTCGGGGTAAGATGGAGTTCGGACAGGGTGTGATGCGGGGCTCATCTTGTTGTATTTGTTGTATATCTAAATTGTTCATCTACTTTACCGGCTTATTTTTATAGCATGGGCCAAAAAAAGAAGCACATTGGAATCTTATGTGGACCACACTAGAGGAAACAGTGGTGATTAACAGTTAAAAACTGGCCATTATGCTCCTTAGGTTGGCCATAACATATCTATTATCGAAACAGATGGATCTCCCATAGAGGATAAAAAACATTCTCTGAAGGCTTATAATCATTCTTTTTTGTAATTCGTGGGCCTATGTTGGGGCATAAGAAAAGCTAGGTTCTTAATTATATACATGGGCCGTAACGGCATGTGCGCCAACTTGCATGTGGGCTAGGATGCCAGGCTCTCGAGTGAATTTGATCGAGTTAGGGTAATAAAGAGTTCTGTCAAGCTGGGATGTGAGGCAAAAGTAATTTATTTTTGTTGTATATTTAGGTTGTTTACCCATTTGCTAGCTTATTTTAGGGCATGGCTCCAAAAATAATATCAAGTGTATTGGAGACTTAGTTGGACAACACCAAAGAAAAGGGTCGTGATTGTCTATTAAAAACTTCCTATGGGCCGCAAGGTTTTGGCTCAAGTTGATATTAGTCTTCGTATGTGCTTCTTTGATTTTTTAATTCCTAATAAATGCCCGGTAAATGGGTTATAATTACTTTCTCATGTGTTTAAGTCATTTTTCTCCATGTTTGATTTGACCTTTGTAGATGCAAAAACTAAGAAAACTACAAAATATTTGTGAGTCCCATTATAATGCATGTCGCTTATCCAAGGTTCATCCATTATGTCAGCTGAATTTATAGCATAGACCCAAAAAATGAGGCATATCCAAATCTCAAGTAGACCACACCATAGGAAAAAGGGGAGTCGAACACTTTCCGTTAAAAACTCCTCGGGGCCATTATATCTTTTGGCGTGGGCCACTTCAATGTTAGATCTACCTCATTTTTCAACCAGTACTTTAAAATGTTGTAGAAAATTGGATGTATCATATATATTACCATGGAGTTTAAAATTTTAAATTAAATCTTTTGAACTGGTTTCAAAAAAAAATATATCTAATAAATTTTTAAATAAGATAAAATGATAATAATTACTCATTTACAGGTTATTTACACTACAAATAGGCCCTTGTCAAAAGTCAAGTGACAAATCAACCTTATGTTAAGCCGTAGGAAGTTCTTAACTGTAGGCATTGAATCACCACCATTTAACGTAGCCTGATTTACCTGAGATTTGTGTTGCTTCAATTTTTAGGTCCATGCTTTAAAATGAGCCGGCAAAACAGACGGACAACATCAATATATAACACATGCAATAAGGTGGGCTGCATTACGACCATGTTGTATGCTAATTAAATATATTAGCTTTTTATTTTCATTACGTGTCACTTCAATGGAAAATCTGATCCATGAAAATGGTGGACCATACAATGAAGGTCACATGAAGTGAAAATTGGAATGATCCACTTACCTTGTGGGCCACATACGTACTTTGAGTGAGACCATCTGCTGTACATTAATGTCAACGTTGTATCTCGCTTGATGAATGGCCCATCCTCATTTTCGTCCCAGGTGATCTTTACGACGTGGCCCACATTTTTCACGGGTCTAATTTTTACTGACAAGTGATTACATCAGATGAAAATAATGTGTACGCTAATATGATTACTTCTCTTTGGATGTTTGGATTTTTGTTAAAATGCCTGATGCGTGCCGGAGGACGGGAACCGAATGCAAGTGCCTGATTCTCGGATCGGAATCATCTCAAACACCTGTGTACGGAGCGGGTAAAACTTCTCGGCTATGTGGGACCCACCTGTTGCGCTTTAAAAACCCACTCCAATAAGTTGAGCTTTCTCACTTTCACCATACATCACAAACATCAGCCCCATCTAAAACTCAGACGGCCCACTGCACGGGAAGCAATGTAAAATCACGCCTAAAACGTGTGCTTGGTGTGGTCTGCGTGAGTTTTGAATCATTCATCTATTTTGTGCGTCTTTTATCCTTGTGAGATTAGCTTTATTGATGGATTGGATGGGATTTAAACAACATTCCGATACCCAAACACAAAACTATGGTTGAAATCTCCTCCCAATTTTATCCGTGGTGTGGCCCACAGGAGTTGTGGATAAGGCTTAGCTTTGGAAATAGGTCCTAGCATCGAGCGGTGCATCCAATTGATGGAGTGGATATTACACAAACAATAAAGTGGGCCCACAGGACTCAAGCGCGGTACAAACACATGTTCTAAAGATTCTGGTCCTTGGTTCTCGTTCCCGGTTCCTCTTCGAGGAAAAAAAAAAACCCCACGTGAAACACGTATTTTCTTACCCATAAGCAAGTCCAAGTTCCCACATGCTGAAAATTGTACCCGTGTACGAGATGTCGACTCTTCATGTAGCATGCGCTACCGTGGATGGCCCACGTTTCAAAAGGCGCAACCGAGGTCCAAGCAGTTACATGAAAATGGACGGTTAAAAATTAGTAATCTGTGAATTCTTGCAACTCTTGAGCCATGACCTATTGTAGGGGAGCGGTTTGGGTGCGGCCCAGCCTCCCCAAGACGGTGCGGCCCTTACGATGGGGCCACCTTGATACATGTATTCTGTATTCATGCCGTCTACCCATTTCTTGCTAGTATTATAGGCCTTGTACTTTGTATTCACGCAGTCTATCCATTTCTTGCTAGTATTCTGGGCCATGAGCTCAAAAACAAAGTCCATCCAAATGTTGGGTAGACTATGCCATAGGAAACAGCAGTGATCGTCCATTAAAAACTTATTATAAGCCATAAATGGTTTGGATCGAGCTGATATTTGTTTTTTCATCACATCCAGGTTCACGTGACCTTAGCTGTACACTACGATGGGCCCTAAGAAATTTTTAACGGTGGAACGTTTACTCACCACACTTTTCTATAGTATGGTCGACATGTGATTTGGATCTGATTCACTTTTGGACTCATACCCTAAATCTAACAGATGGACGGCATGGATTTGGAATACATATATCAAGGTGGGCCCACGGTAAGGGCCGCACCTAATCCGCACCCGATTACCTGGGCAAATAGATATTCATGTGCCTGGGGCTTTGTGGGGCCCACAGGGATGTCTGTGACAAATCCACTCCGTCCATCTGTTTTTCAAGGCTACAATAAAACATCGATCTAGAAATAAAGCAGAACCGGAACTAACGTGGGCCGTACCACACGAAACAGTGGGGATTGAACACTTGGCTGTGACAGTAGTTTTATGGTAAGATGATATACGTGACCAAAGTTTATACGAGTGGTAATAAGTCTATGAACGGTATGGATGTCATATAAACATCATGGTCGGGTCTAAAAATGTTACGGTGGATGTTTATGTTCCCATTGTTTTACTTGGGGTGGCCCACCTGGGTTTTGGATGTATCTGATTTTTAGATTCCTGTCCTGTTGTGGACTTTAAAAACAGATGAGTGGATTTGTCACGGACATATCTGTAGGGCCCACACTGCACCAATCACAGTTATATCTCTTCGTAAGACCCATCTAATGAAGCACGCTTTTTTGTTACGTAGTATGAATACTGAGAGATGGGAAAGAGAGGAGAGAGTGGCCGATGAAAGAGAGTGAGGTCACGCAGCTGTACATCGAAAGAAGAATTCAATTACCCATTCCTCTCAGATACATAGCTAACTCGCAGACTGAGTGCAGATACCTCGTTTCAACCCATGAGGTCTTGGCATCGATTCCTAGCGGGGTTGGCTAACATGGAGTGTGTGTGCTAACGTGGGTGTGTACTAACCAGCTAACCCAGAAAAAAACAAGAATTCAGCTACCCATGCCAATGTTTTCCAATTTTGTGGCCGCACTTAAAAGCTTAGATCCCATCATTTTTTCTCGAATGTCTTAACATGACCGTTTAAGATGTACGGTCACACATTAATGTAGGCCAATTGCACATTAGTTAAAAGGATAGAAATATCCTCCACGGAAAGGGCTAGAAGGACGGAAAATAAAAATTTTACCACTAGGACAATTACTTAAAGGGTTAAAATTGCCAAAACTCTATTTATTTTAGAGATGAAATCCATTGCGTACTGTGCAACTTAATGTGCTTTTATCATACGGAGTAAATTTTATAGAGATGAAATTGGATTGCGTACTAATCAACTCGTACTGAGTAAATTCTTTTGGGCCAACCATGAATGTACGTAGTTTGTTGATGTAAAATCATACTCAGAAAATTTTATAGAGATGAAATTGGATTGCGTACTAATCAACTCGTACTGAGAAAATTCTTTTGGGCCAACCATGAATGTATTTAGTTTGTTGATGTAAAAATCTGATTCACTTGCGCTGAGCCTGTAGGCTTATACGGGCAAAGGACAAAGGATACCCTAGATAGAGCAAGGGACCTTTCAATGCCAAAGTCAAACTAAGAATCTGGGTCTAAATAGTGTGAATAGATTTCAGATGAGAAATTTTGCATACTTGTCCTTGTTGATGTGTCTCCTATTTATACGTCCTAGTTGGAGTGATCATGTCCGTCATTCTTGGCATGACTTCTGCCATTAGGCATGAACTGTGCACGCCTGTTGTTGGCAGCCATCTTGCGAACGTGCGTCAGATATTACTCCTCATGTGCATTACTAGAGTTGATTCCTTAGCATGATTGTAGGCCACGTCCTCATTCGGGTAGACCCTAAAATGGTCCGAGCCCATAAGCAAACCGAGCTTGGTCGCTCGTCGACAAGGGTCGAGTCAAAGGCAACGAATGGGCTATGTAATGACTTCTTCTGGGTTTCAAGCTTATGTGAAATCTCTACAAAAGAACTTGGAAGCTGAACATCGACCCTCATGACTTAGTCAGAGTAGACGAGCTAAGGAATCAATATGGGCCGGCTCCCCTAGCTCTGTAGTCCGACCTGCATTGACAAGGCTGCTCAACTAACCGGGCCGAGCCTACCTCAATTGGGACCAGCTCCAAATCTCTCATAACAAAAGCCCCCTACTCTCTGAATTCGAGTTCGAACTTAGGGAGTAAATAACTAGGGAGATGTTCCGGCACGCTCTATGAAATGATGAGACAGCGAAATCGGAACGTATCATTGTAATCATGGTTCTCTGTTATTGAGGCGGTGTACTACGGCGGCAGGCTTTCGATTACGCGCTAGTGGTAGGCAAACACATGGCGACGGTTGAGATTTTGTCTCGCAGGGGCAAACAGGGCAGTGCCATGTGGACTTCGAAAGGTGGAGAGGCATCTCTGCATTAACCTCCATTTAATGCGAGCAGCGTGTGGCTCAGAGAATATAAGCTTAGGCTAATAGCAGGCTGCCACCTGTTCGCAGAGCTCGATTCTGCGACGCTTCGGCTTTAGAGACAGCTATCTGTCATAATTGCAAATGACCGCTAGAGCTATAAGATCTGGTTTCTCCTCTCATTTGGAATCTCCTCCTCCTTCATTCATAAAGTTTGTGCCACGAATTAGTTTTTGGAGTAAACAAATGTCTGTGAGTCTCCTTCCCTTTCCATCTTCAGTCAGTTTCCGTTAATCTCAAAATGTCGAACGATTCAGATGAAGTTCGCGAAGTCCATGTTTTTTAGGGTGACTCCAAGCCAGAGAGTACTGACTCTATGCGCGAAGGTTTGGAGGGTCCACTCGAAGCAATTCCCCTCCAACCTTGTGCCAAGAAGACTGTGGACACCAAGGCTAGGGCTCACCCCAAAGGGACGAAGAGGATACCCCGAGACCCAGCCGAATGAGCCATGGCTAGGCCTTCTAGTGGTCGGCCCACTGAGGTAGTTCTTAGGGGCTTGGTTCTCATCGAGTCCTAGATGGCTCAGATCCGAGAAGATTATAAGATTCCCAACTTTGTGCATATCTGTTCTCCCACCCCTCTTGATGCCCCAAGGGACCCAGCCGATGGAGACATAACAATTTTCATCTGCACCCTTCAGCGCGGGCTCCAGTTTTCAATTCATACCTTTGTGCGCGCGATGACCGCACACTTGAAGCTAGCCCCAGGCCAGCTCGTCCTCAATGCTTGGAGGACTTTGATAACTTCCTACATCATCTAGAGTCAACTTAAAAACCAAGAGTTGACGCCAGAAGAGTTTATGTCCATGTATCAAGCCAAGCACGACTCCTTTAAGTCATACTAGTATTACTTCTGGACAAAGACTCAATATGGTTCAGGCCTCGTTGTCAGGCTCCCATCTTCCAATAAAGATTGGAAGAACAAGTGGTTTTGGACCTCAGAATAGTGGGAAGAACTTGCTCCGAGCTCAGCAGCCTGTGGGTTAGAATGCCCACCAAATTCTCCCCAACCCATGATGAATCTCTTGAAATGTATACTCTGCTTTCGACTTTTAATTCCTTCCTTTTGTTTTAATCCTTGTTTCTTGTTTTCTTTTTACAGGGTACTCAAAGGGTCCCCCCAAACTCTCTTCCTTTCTCTGAGCCCAGGTTGCTAGGGCCAACGTACTCAAGGAAGAGTTGCGCATCTGGCACAGTATCATCACTCTGGATAGCCTTTTTCAGTTCGGCCTTTGTAGATTCAAACATTTCCCTGCTGCTCTAGGTGAGTTGTGTAGTTTCGAATATGGCTTAGATTCTCGCTGTAGATGTTCCCCTAAGATGAACTGTTTTGTATAGGTGTGGCTGAGGCTTCAGGATCTAAGAAGAAGAGGAAGTAGTGTCCTCCTCTCAGCATGATGATGCAATCTAAGTCTCACATGAAGATTACGACGCAGAAGAAGAAGAAATTTCTTCATGTTGTAACCGAACCCGCCTCAACTCTCACCTCCGCTCCTGATATCCGTCCTGTTGTTCCTTCTCATCCACCCGGTTTGGAAGGGCAAGTGGTCGAAGAGACCATCGCTCTGAGCCCCTCTCGAGCTAGTTCCAGGGGAGGCCATGGTGAAGGCTGAGGGCGTTATGCTTATGCCAGCCGACGTCAACTATCTAGTCGGCAGGACCCAATCCCTGCCCAGGGATGGTAGTGTGCCTGAAGTCCAACCTTAGGCCTTGGCTGCCAGTGGCGTTGGCGAAGCCGCTGGGTCTGCTCCTCCTGTGGGGTCAAGGAAATTTTCACCCGGTTACCACATGTCCCTCATGGTCGACTGGGCGACGAAGCATGTGCCTGAGGTGTCGATCGCCAACACCCTATCCTACTGTCTTAAGTCGTTCATTAACGACTTTGCTTCATTTTGCTATACAATAGACTTTTAATCTTATCCAATTTGTACCTCTTGATTTCGTATTATTTCTAACTTATGTCCATATTTCAGGTGCTTCCGATGTTTATGTTGGTTCAAGATAGGCTTCAAGCGATAACTCGGATGGAGGTGGAGAAAACCGAGCTGGAGATTCTCTTAAAGGCCTTGACTGAGGAGCAGGAGAAGTTGAAAGGCCCGGTTGCAGAGGGCCAGCTGAGGGAGCTAGTGTTCCAAGGAGAAGTCAACGAGCTCCAATCCCGCTTAGACTTAGTTGAACCCGAGCTGGTGGACATGAAGGCTCTCCTTGGATGGGTGGAGGACGATAATGCGCAGCTGGCAGCTAAGGTAGGGCAGGACAAGTTCAACGTTGCTGCCAAGTTGAAGGCAGCCGTGGAGGGGGCCTTAGCTGCACAGCGTGCCGAGCTCAAGGCTTTCGTTGCTTCGAAAGTCGCTGCTACAGCCACTATTGTTGTTTAGGAGTTCAAATCTTCAGCAGAGAAGTCCGCCGAGATTGACAAAGTCTACTTCTACGGTTATAACGCCTGCCTAGATGACGTTAAAGAACTCTATCCAGACCTCGACCTTGACGCTCTAGCTACTGAGGAGGGTAAAGATTCTCCTGCCGAACAGCTCCCCAGTGTTATTGCTCCTTTAGCCAACCAGCACCCTAGTACAGACATTCCTCCAACTCGTGCTGACTATTCTTTGTTGATCATATATATATAAAACTAGATATTATGACGCTGCAACGTCTCCTTGATCAATATATTTTTTTCTATTGATTCATGTGTTGTTTATGATGTATGTCAAATGACAAGCCGACCTCTTCTTTAAAAGTTGGCTCACCAAAGGGTTTCATTTCTGCACATGAGAGATGGTCCTTCGTAGCGTGCCTGGGTGGCGAGCCATTTACTTCTTTATGTGATCAGCTCATCCACAGGGCTATTTTATCCGTATTTGTTGTTCCACGTATAATATGTAGGACATCATAGAAAAATGCACATTTATTTAAGTCACAAATTTACTACAAATAGGGCCGACCTTTACATTAATCCCCTTAGGAGTAGTAAATCTTCAGGTGCTTAACATTTCATGGGTGCGGTAGTGGACTTCCTTCCAGATCCTCGAGACGATATGAATCATGTCTAGCCGAGCTGACCACTTGGTAGGGTCCCTCCCAATTTAGTCCCAGGGATCTTACTCCAGGTTCCGCAGTGTTTTGGAATACCCGGTGAAGGACGAGGTCTCCCTTCCAGAACCATCTCATCTTGAATCGAGAATTGTAGAAACAAGCAACATGCTGATGGCGAGCCATGATCTGTAGTTTAGCTGTGTTCCTCATTTCCTTAAGTAAATTGAGGTTCGTTACCATCTGCTTGGCATTTTCTCCATCCTGGTAGGATCGCACTCGAGCGATGGGGAGTCCTATCTGGACGGGAACAACCGCCTCAGCGCTGTAAGAAAGGGAGAAAGGGGTTTCTCCCGTTGCCATCTGAGCCATAGTTTGGTATGTCCACAGTACGAACAAGAGTTCCTCGGCCCAAGCACCTTTTGCTCTCTCCAACCTGATCTTGAGATGATTTTTTATGATCTTGTTCACTTCTTCTACTTGACCGTTGGATTGAGGGTGTCGAGGCAACGAGTACGCGTTTCTTATGCCGAGCCCTTAACACATTCCTTTGAATTTATCATTGTCAAACTACTTTCCATTGTCTGACACAATGGTGAAAGGAATTCCAAACTGGTGTATGATATTCTTCCAGACGAAGTCTGTCACTTTTTGCTTAGTGATCCTGGCGACACGCTCAGCTTCAGCCCATTTTCTGAAGTAGTCGACTACCACAATTGCATACTTCGTCTGTCCTTTACCCTGAGGCAATGGTCCAATGATATCGATCCCCCACTGGACAAATGGCCATGGCTTGCTCATGGGAGTCAGCTCCTCCGTTGATTGTTTCGGGACACCCGCAAACCTTTGGCACTTGTCACATTTCCGAGTGAAGCCCCTAGAGTCTTCTTGAATCATTGGCCAGAAGTATCCTTGGTGGATAATCTTCTAGGCTAGAGCTCGACCACCAGAGTGGTTCCCGCAAATCCCTTCATGGGTTTCCTGGATCACGTACTTTGCCTCATCTGGTCGAAGACTCCTTAGAAATTGTAAGAAAAAAGTCTTTTTTATACAATGTATCTCCTATGATTATGTATCGTGTTGCTCTGAGCCTCAAATGTCGAGCCTCCAGTTTATCCTCAAGGGTCTTGCCATCCCTCAAGTATTCAATTATAGGATCCATCCAACTTGAGGTTGTCTCCACAGGGTGGATGATTCCTTGCTCGAGGCGATTGATGCTTGGCTCATTGAGGAATTCCATGGGAACGATTCTTGGAATGTTCCCTTCGGTTGTCAAGGCCAATTTTGCAAGAGCGTCGGCCCAAGAATTCTCGGCCCTCGATATTTGACTGATGTTGCATCCCTGGAACTTACTCATGTGCCTCCGTGCCTCGCTCAGATAAGCTATTTTTCTGGCTTCCTTAGCTTCATATTTTTTTGATACTTAGTTCATGACAAGCTAAGAGTCACACTGGACGTTGAGGAATTGGACTCCCAAGGTAATTGCTAATCTGAGTCCATCTAGCAATGCCTCGTACTCTGCTTCATTATTTAAGGCTCGAAAACTAAGCCTTATGACATATTGAACAGTCATCGAGTCGGGCGTGACTAGGACAATTCCTGATCCCCTCGCTTCGAGTTTGACGATTCATTCATGAACAAGGTCCAGTTGTTGAGAAACTTGGCATCCTCAGTAAGGGGCCTTTGTTGAACAGGAGAGTGCATTCGAATCGGGTGTTTTAGCTTCACTATTTTGAGCGGCGAACTCCGCTATGAAGTCGGCTATCACTTGGCCCTTGATGGTTGTCCACGATCGATACTCGATATTGAATCGCCAAGCTCTATAGCCCACTTGGTTAGGCACCCAGATACTTCAGGCTTTTGGAGTACCTGTCAAAGCAGTTGATCAATGAGGATGACTATTGAATGTGCCTAGAAGTATGGGCGCAGCCGTTATGCATAAACGACTAGAGTCAGGGCGAGCTTCTCCATGCTCGGATATCTTATCTCTGTTAGGACCATCGCTTTGCTAACTTAGTGCACTGGATGTTATTTTCCTTCAAAATCCCTGACGAGGACCAAGGTTACTGTCGAGGCTGAGATTGCTAAGTAAAGGAACGATGGTTCCTCTTTCTCCGGCTTAGACAGCAACGGGAGTGACCCTAGATATTGCTTTAACTGCTGAAATGTCTGCTCACAATCCGAGATCCATTCTGCATTCTTATTACCCTTCAATTATTAGAAGAATGGGATGCACTTATCTGTTGCACTGGAGACGAATCGACTGAGCGTGTGTACTCTTCCAGTGAGGCATTGGATCTCCTTTGTCATCCGAGGCGATCTCATGTCAATGAGGGCCTTGATCTTATCTGGGTTTTCCTCAATACCTCTCTGGTTGACTTGAAAATCTAGGAATTTACCTGAGCCCACACCAAACGCACACTTGGTTGGGTTCAACCTTATTTGATACTTCCGTAAAATAAAGAAAGTCTCTCCGAGGTCCGATATATGATCGGATGATCTGACACTTTTCACCAGCATGTTGTTGACGTAGACCTCCATGATTCAACCAATCTGATGAGCAAACATCTTGTTTACTAGTCTCTAATATGTGGCCACAGCATTCTTCAGGTTGAAGGGCATGACTCGATAATTGTAGAGTCATTTATCCATGACGAAGGTCATCTTCTACTTGTCCGGGGGATGCATTGCAATCTGCTTGTAACCAGAGTATGCATCCATGAATTTAAGGAGTTTGTGCCCGGATGTATTGTCGACCAATTGATCGATCCTAGGGAGGGGGAGTTATCTTTGGAACTAACTTTGTTTAGGTCCAAATAGTCGACACAGACTCATCATTTTCCATTAACCTTCTTGATGAGCACGACGCTCGCAATCCAGTCTCGATAATGGACTTTGTCGTTAAAGCCTGCGCGAGCAATTTGGTGACCTCCTCGGAAATTGTTGCGTACCTCTTAGGTTCAAACACTCTTCTTTTATGCTTGATTGGTTTGTGCTCTGGGTCCACATTTAACTTGTGAACCATGACTTTGGGAGCGATACCCGGCATATTCTAATGGGACGATGCGAAGACGTCCCTATGCTGATGTAGAAATTCCAACATCTGTGCTCGCTTATCAGTGTTTAACAATGATCCGAGCTGGACCATTCGAGTCGGGTTGGTATAATCGCACGGAATGGTTAGAAGATCTTCCATAGGGGAACTCCCTTCCGAAGTATCTTCTCTGGAGTCGAGCGCATCAACCATAAAGGCTTATTTTGCCGAGCCCTTTCTAACCGCCACAGTGTAACAACGTCGAGCCTCCCACTGATCTCCTCGGATGCAGCCGATCCCCCAAACGGTGAGAAATTTCATCATCAGATGGTACGAGGATACCACTGCCCTCATGGAGTTAAGTGATGGTCGTCCAAGAATGACGTTATATGTCGAAGGTGTATTTACTACCAAAAAGTCTACCGGCAAGGTGACTTGACTTTTTCCTCTCCTGCCGTGATCGGGAGAGAGATCGCCCCTTCTGAGATAACTTTATCACCTGCAAATCCACACAACGGGGTCCGAACAGGTTGGAGACATGACGTATCAATACCCATCTTGTCAAATGCCTCGGAATACAGGATATTGATTGAGCTCCTCGTGTTGACCAGGATGCGGTACACCTTCTGATTGACTATCATCATGGTGACCACCAGAGCATTGTCATGATGATACTGAATTCCTCGTGTGTCATCCTCTATAAACGTCCAGCTGTATGGACTCATCTGAGGTTCTTTACTTGGTTTATCAGCTAAGTGGATGTAGTGCTAGGGATCAGTACTTCGATCATGAGCCTTTCGAGCTTGGTTTGAGTCCCCACTCCTAGATGGTCCACCACATATCGTCCGGATCTCAATGTCATCGTCAACTGCTCTGCTCATCTGCTCGTCCTTTCGAGCCTGTTTTTCCTCCTTTATGTACCGACACAAGTGTCCCTTGCGAATGAGAGTCTCGATCTCTTCTTTTAGGTTGACGCAGTCTCTGGTATTGTGCCCATGATCGCGGTGAAAGCGATAGTATCTACGCTTGTCTCGCTGGCCTGCGTCTGTTTTCATGCAGTTTGGCCACATCAATAGCTTCTTTCTCGGATCTCTAAGAGGATCTGCTCCGGAGATGTATTGAGAGGGGTGTACAAACTGAATCGACTTTCAGGCTTCCTACCCGGCCTTTGGCTGTGAGATTCATCCTCATCTGCCCTCTTTCTTCTTGTGCTTGGTTGAGATGGGATATCTTTACAATTTTTATCTCGAGAGTTTTCCGTGTGTTGAGCCCCATTTCGAGAGCTGAAAAAGTCATCAGCATTTGAATACTTTTGGGCTCGGTTCATGAATTCTCCCAATGTTGTTTGAGGGTTTTTCCCTATTGAGAATAGGAACTTTCCCTCCTCAAGCCCAGAGATTATAGCCGCTAAAGCCATCTTATCAAAGTAGGCGTTGACCTGCATTGCCTCCTCATTGAATCAGAGGATGTAGTCCTTTAATGCTTCCCCATCCTTCTGTTTGATAGTGAGCAGATGTGCGGAGGGTTTCTTACACTGCCTCCCCACGATGAACTGAGTGAGAAACGCTTTACTAAGCTCGGTAAACAAGCCAATCGACTTTGGCTTCAGTTGTTGATACCAGCCTCGTGCTGTTCTAGTAAGCGTTATGGAAAATGCTAGACACATGATTGGTCTGGAGGCCAAATAAAGCTCTATCCACGAACTATAGGATTCCATATGCTCGATAGGATCTCCAGAACCCAAGTAGGGCATAATGGGAGGCATCCGGAACCTCGGAGGCATTACCGCATGTCACGCCCCAAACTCGAAAATCGGGCTCACAAAATTTTCAATCGCCGAATCTGGCGCCGACGGCCTCCGTAGAACCCCTATTCTCGGCTCCCAGCTCCCATTCACCAGGTTCCGATCCTGGGATACTACGATGAGGATTTTCAACATCAGTTTGATTCATGATAAGCATAACCAAAGGCATAACCCACAAACAACAATCAAAAACTCCATTACATTTTCACTATGATCAAAAACTTTACAAGTACAATGAGCATAAAGAAAAATATAATGATGATGAGCAAAAACTTTAAGATGATCTGCAAAGCGCTCCTGCCTCAGCGTTGCTACGCCCCAACGTCACCTGCACGCAACGATCGTGCATAAGCTTATAGAAAGCTTAGAGGGTGATGAAAGTGTGTGCGCAAGGTAGTAATATGATCATGCAATATCAGAGTAATACGAAATATGCTGATGGATCCATGAATACTTTTGGTCGTACCAAGGCCATGCAGTGCAAACCATGAATGATGTCGTTCATACCATGAATGATGCGAAATACAACTCAAGCATATAGTCCTTATCAAAGTCCACATATCAATACAGTTCAAATCTGGGATATCACCGGGGTCTAGTACACTCTAAACAGATCGTCACCCCATCACGCGCAATAAGATAAGTGGAAGAGACCTCATTATCTGTTTACCAATATCGAGCTCGACTCGTCGATAGCGGACCCATTCCTCGAGCTGGTCAAACTCAGCCTAGCTTTATCCCCTTCTCTCGGGCAAGTAAGGCCGCACCCCCTTCCAACCGACCACGACACAGTGAAAAGCACAATCGTATGGTGATCAGCACTCGGCGCTCTTGTATCCACTCGGTTTAGACATTGGAGTAACCTCTTGGTACCATAAGGGTTTAGGGACTTTCACTCAGGGATATCTATAGCATCCCATGTAGAATAAGATTTTCAGTATCCAATCCTGCCAACCACGATACGTCTGTGGAAGCTACGACCCTGATGTCGCTAGGGCGTATAGTAACCATATCATACAATACAAAATGCATGAATCACACTATCCAGTCATGCAGCAAATCCTGCGCGTATCGTGCGCTCATGTAGGGCAACACCGCCTAACTGGGAGCCCATAAATAACCTGTTTGAAGGCATATGCTATGATCAGTCACGTCTCATATCAAGCATACATATGATGTGTATGAATTATGATCATGAGTCATGAAACTATACTAAACATGTAATAAAGTAATGAACTACCCTTATAATGCAGATGGGTCTAGAAGGCCTACATGCAACAAGTACGGGCCTATTAATGGGCCTTAGGGAGAGTCGTAATGTAGACATTTAACCAACATTAAACTCGTAATGTGGACGTCAAACTAACATTACTCCCAAGGCGTAACCCGTAGTGAATATCATTACATGAACCAGGTTGGGATTACACATTGCAATGGGCCTTAGGCACATCCCATTGGGCCTTAAATACATCAAATGTGCCATATCATATGGGTCTTTCATTCATCAAGTGGGCCACATTAATGGGCCGCTCCAATGGGCCTTATGCGCATTGCAATGGGTCATAACCCGTGGGCCTTAGATTGTATCAAATGGGCCTAATCTCATGGGTCTTATATGTAACAAATGGACCACACCAGTTGGGCCCCATATGTATATTAAATGGGCCTCAACCCATAGGCCCTAGTACATCTCAATGGGCCTTAACCCATGGGCCCCTAAAACATCAAATGGGCCTAATCCCATGGGCCTTAAAATACATCAAATGGGCCTCGACCCATGGGCCTCACATATATATCAAAGTGGATCTCAACCATAGGCCGTAAATACATCGAATGGCCCCATGACATGCGCCTTACATCCACCTCAAAGAGGGCCCCCAATGAACTACCACAATTACATTAAGATGGGCCTCAAAACAGGCTAAGGTGGGGTCCACTTGGACAATGGATCCGGCTCATTCTATGGCTCATGCCGAGAAATGAGCCTTTAAAATGGATAGACGGTTTGGGTTCAACACACGTATCACGGTGGGGGGTCCACATGAGCTAACGATCTGACTCATTCTTTAGCTCATGTGTGAGCTTTCAAAATGGGTGGACAGACAGGATGCAACACATGCATCATGGTGGGTCCCACCAGCCGTCCAGTAGCCTGAAAATGGCTGGACGACATGGTGAGACACATACATTAACGTGGACTCCACCGTCCAGGCTGATGGTGGGAATGAGGCATATACATCATTGTGGGTCCCATGTGGGGCTCACCATAATATTTATTTTCCATCCAATCCATCCACACGGTCACAGAGACCTGGACGAAGAGGAAAAATAAATTTCATATTAATTTAAAACTCCAGTGGGCCCCAAAAAAATTTTCAATGGTAAAACCGAATCAACATTGCTCCTTGTGGTGTGGGCAGCCTGAGATTTGGATGCGGCTAAAACTTGGAGGGGGCCCAGTTCAGGGAGGGGCCCACCTCGTGGAAGGTGTGGAGACAAAATATACATCATGGTGGGGCCCACATGTGGGGCCGTGGGCCCCTAGCATCAGCCCACCATGCATCAGCGCTGCCTGCGCTGGCAGCAGCAGCAGCTGCTGCTTCAAAGTTCTTTTTTTTTTTTTGAAAAACCTTAGTTCTGAGGTTTTTTTATTGTGGGGCCCGCTCCAAGTGAATTCACTCCAGCCATAGAGTTCCACGGCTTGTAACAAATCCAACGAGCCTAATATAGAGTATTTTTTTATGTTTAGAAAATAAAATTTTAAAAAATAATTTTTGAATGGTAAGGATGCAATTTTCAACGCTATGGCCCACTAGATCTTCCAACCAACCCCATTACTTGGCTCAACGCCTAAAATGACCCAGGGAAGGAGATGGACGTCGTGGATTGAATACATACATCAAGGTGGGGCTTATGAGAGCGGACCACCCCAAAAGCTTGGAAAGCAAGCTAATATTCGTGCTTTCACAGAGACGCCCAGCGTCCCTGGACGTTGGACGGTCCTCACAACCAAGGTGGATTCAAGGGGGCCACCACATGATAAACGGTGTGGGTACAACACACATAAGGTGGGCCACACTTATTGATGGTTTAGATAGAATACATGTCTCATGGTGGGGTCCATTCAAGTGGGCCACATGGCCAAATCACTACACAAAACACAAAAAGAGAGAGAGAGAGAGAGAGAGAGAGAGGTAGAGAGTGGGACACGCTTATGATGGAGGGCTCCGCCACTATGAGCCCTCCCTTGTAAAAATCATACATCAGATGAATCCCTTTACACATGGGACCACTAAAAATTGAAATCAACGGTGGAGATCCTTTTCCCACCAATATGGACGGTGTAGATGACCTTTTTAATGCAAGAAAATAAACATCATGATGGGGTCCATGGAGAATGGCCCTATCATGAAATGATCATGATGATCCTAGTGGGCTATTGGCCGCATCTTAGGGTCCCAAGTGAGATCCAAACCATTGATCGGTTGGCCTCACTTGTCCCATCTTAAAAATATGAAAAACTACTATTATCAAGCACCTACCGTTCGATCTTCTTGCTCATATGGGTTCCTTAGCTCTTTAGCTTCGATTTCAATGGATGAGATAAGGTTTGGATGGTTGAGATGGGAGATGAAGGGGTAGGAAAGGTGGGCCACACTTGGAGCTTTGAAAGAGAAGGGAAGGTTCATACGTATGAAATTTTTGGTTGCTTGGAATGGGTTGAATATGAGCGAGAGACTTGTAAAGGGAGAGGAGTGATGGGTGATGGAGTGATGGATGTGGTGGTGATGGGTGTAAGAACTTTTTGACTTTTGTGGTTGCTTAGGGATGGGTGTGAGGTGATGTGTACTTGACATGTACTTGACATGTTGAGATTGATGGATTGATGGATTGATGTGACAACTCGTATAGATTCTCTTAAGTTTCGCAACGCGCGGTGTTTTCCTCACACCGAACGTTGGCCTACATCTCCTGACTAGGGTATCGCCTCGGCCCGCGAGTCGCGGCATTGGAACCGCAGCGACGGCGCGGTCTCTATGGTAAAGGTCTTGGGTTGAGTCGATACGGGTTGATGGCATATGAATCAGGGTCGCGCGTAAATATCACTTAAGGGTCGAAGGTTGTCGGAATTCGACCGGTAAGACCGCACAAGTCTACGAAACGGTACGGACTAAGATAAGGGTCTTACACCGCACTCATTATCCCGCTTGTGAACCCGGGTTTTGTCTCTTCCATCATTGCTTCTATGGTGGATGGGGTTTGCGCCTGGTACGACTGGCGCATTGTGTTGATTTGACCTTGTCTCCCAGGGATCTTTATTCTCAGCCACTGCTTCCCGAGCATGATCAAGCTCAGAAGTCCTTCAATGTCTCCTCCTTTTCAGTTCATGGTGAAGATCGATCGGAGCCAATGTCGAGGTCTCAAAAACATGTGTTGGGACTCAATTCGATGGCTCACATGCTTGCATCAGGATTCGATCGGATGTGCCCCGCGAGGCGCCCTGGGACGCTGAAGGGGCTAGACGTTCTGCAACTGTCGGAGCATTCACCTCCTAATCGATAGGTGGATGTTGTCTATTTATCCGTTGCCTCATCTGGCTGACCTCATTGACTAGCATTTCCATTCAGTTTTACAATGCTCGATTTCTAAATCGTTGACTAGGCTTCGTAGGTGTAGAATCTATCTGCAGTCCTGAGGTTGAATTTCGCACCCTTGACGACTCAGGATCAACCACCATAATTGGTGCATGTACCTTCTTCTTCCCTTTCGTCATTTCTCCTGATAAAGTAGTAGAGGTTTTTATGTAAGTTTCCCACAGACAGCGCCAAAATGTTGATGCAAAAATATGATTTGCCCTCGCCGAGCTCTGAGCACTCACGTTGAGCCCTGTAAGCCTGTACAGGAGAATGACAAAGGAGACCCTGGCTAGAGCAGGGGACCCTCCGATGCCAAAGTCAGGCTAAGAATTTGGGTCTAAGTAGTGTGAGTAAGTTTTAGGTGAGAGATTTTGCGTATCTGTCCCTGTTGATGTGTCTCCTATTTATACCTCCTAGTTGGAGTGATCATGTCTGTCATTCTCGGCACGACTTCTGCCATTAGGCGTGAATAGTGCACGCGCTGATGTTGGCAGTTACCTCGCGCTCGTGTGCCAGACATTACTCCTCATGTGCATTACTTGAGTTAATTCCTCAACACGATTGTAGGCCACGTCCTCTTCTAGGTCAACCCTAAAATGGTCTGAGTCCATACGCAGACCGAGCTTGGTCGCTCATCGACAAGGGTCGTGTCGGAGGCAACGGATGGGGTGTGTAGTGACTTCTTCTGGGTTCCAAGCTGATGTGAAAGCTCTACAAAAGAACTTGGAAGCTAAACATCGACTGTCGTGACTTAGTCAGAGTAAATGAGCTAATGACTCAATATGGGCCTGCTCCCCTAGTTCTGCAGTCCGACCTGCACTAATGAGGCTGCTGAACTAATCGAGCCGAGCCTACCTCAATTGGGACCGGCTCCAATTCTCCCATAACATAGTTTATCCATGCCATTCATCCATTTTTCTGGCTCATTTTAGGGGCGGAGCCCATAATTGTAACATATATGAAGCTCGAGAGGACCATACCACGGGAAATAGTAAGAATAATAATTTCCTCTATTCAAACCTTCCTAGGGCCCACATTGATGCTTATTTATCATCCAACGATCACAAAGACATAGATGAGGGGAAAACACAAATATCAGCTTGATCCAAAACTTCTGGCCCTGAGATTTTTTCAACTGTAGACGTTCAATTTACAATGTTTCCTATGGTGTGGTCCACTTGAGCTTTTGATATGCTTCATTTTAGCTATAAAATTATGTGGTAAGCTTTCGATATTTGATATGCTTCATTTTTCCTCTCAAGTTATAAAATTATGTGGTAAAATGGATGGGCGGAGTGGATAAAATACATAAATCATGGTGGCCCCCACAAAATTTCAGTACTCCTACAATATTGAGTAAGTCATTACGAAATCCGTTTTACATGGAGATAGGTACAGATACAGTTAAATGTCAGCGTCTATTTTGAGATAGGTACAGATACAGTTAAATGCATACTGACAATAAGAGTAGCCGTCGCCACATTCTTTGAGGCTTACGGTGATGTATGTGTTGGGTACACACCATCCATCCATTTGGAGAGATCAGGGCATGAGATAAGGAATGATGTACATCTAGAGCTAAAGTTATGTAGAGCGGGTCGCAGACAGTTTCATGGCCAAGATGGATCAGAAAAGGCACGGTCAACGACAAAAGTGATCAAGACCATCAAACCTTAGATCGGGCGTATCTCGCAATCCGAAATGAGTTATCTGACGTAAAATATATGATTTTGGGGTAGAACGAGATACTTTAGCCAACCAACGCAGCTAAGCCGGGTTACGCAGCCCGGATTTACGAAAAAACCCCCTGATCGACGGTCGTTTCCCCATTTTATTTTCATTTTTATTATAAATAGCAAGTTTTAGTTTGATTATAGCTCTTCATCCATTGGGCTTTAGGAGTTGTGTATAACATGAAAATTGCTTAGGATAATTGGGAGAACGGTTCGGTGAAACCAAACAGGACACTTACTATTTTTGGCCGAAAACCTAGCGCACTAGTAGACATCATGACTGTCTTTACTATTTATAGTAAGTCGCGGATTCTAGGAGTTTTAATTGTAGTTTGCTTCTGATTTCTTTCCTTATTTAAAAAGGTTGTAAACTCATTTTTATTCATTCATTAATCAATTTCGAATTTATTAGAAATTCTTTATATTTTCTGCTTTCTTTCCTTGTGGATTCGAGAAGTCTCTGTGAGGAGTCCAGAGAAGTTCCATGGATTTAGAATAAGTATCCTCTTGAGAAAGACGGTGCTCGACCTCACGTCGTTCCCTGCATCATTAAGTCGACCCACCACCAAAGAGAGAGAGAGAGAGAGAGAGAGAGAGAGAGAGAGAGAGAGAGAGAAGAAAAGAAAGAAGAAGGAGGAGGAATGAACGCCTACCATTAAAAACATCTTAAGGCCACAAAAGTTTTAGATCAAGTTGATACTTTTGTTTTTTCTCATCCATATCAGTGTTAACTTATAAGCAAATTGGATTTCAAATAAACATCATAGTCAACTCTACTAAGGTTTCATATATGGTTGTCACTGTCTCCACTGTTTTATATGGTGGACTCCACTTGAGCTTTTTATTTGTCTCGTCTTTTGACTCATTCCTTAAAATGATCTCTTCAAATGGATGGACGGTGCGGATACAACATATACATTATGTTGGGGTCATAAAACATGCTCAAGTCACTTTAGTAGCCAGACAAGCTACGATCAGGTTCAGTAGGTAATCCCCGTGCTAGTGTGCTAGTTAGATATGCCACGTGTACCATGTTAGATAGACTTGAAGGTAGAATGACGTTTATCTTTAGGGGTGTACATCGTGTCCAACGAGTCCAGCTGGCCTTAGCTCGAACTTGGCTAGGCCACTGGTTGACCTCAATTCGAACTTAGCTCAGCACGGTCCTCAAGCCTGACTAGCCAGCTCGGGCAGTTCGAGCCAAGATTGAGTTGAGTTCGCCATTGAGGCATTTTCAGAAACACCTGAACTGCAATTTTAAAATCGCATTGTTTTACAAACAAAAGTAATGGTTTTACAGGTATTTTATCAAACATCTTCTAAGCAACATAAAAATCAAGAAAAACAAAGAAAAAAAGGGTATTTGTTTCATGTACATACCTTCATTGCCACTGGCCATATTTTGTTGAGTCATTTTATCAAACAATTGGTTAGCAACATCAATGGGAAAGTAACCAAGTCACCAAAATAGATCGATCGGAGTATGATTCAAGTTGGATTCAATCCGAGTCGATTCGAGCTGGGCCTGCTCGAAATAGGCTCGAGCCTAAAAAATCAGCTCGACTTGGCTCAAACTCAGCTTCAAACTGAGTTGGATTGAGCTTTTTTGAGTCGAGTGGTGCAAGCTAACCGCACTAGCTCGGTTCGCCTACACTCCTATTTATCTTTTAACTCACTAGACAAGATATTATAAACCCCCACCAACCCAAACACGAACTAGAGAAGGCTGCCCAAAGGTGCATGAAAAACTTCTGTGCATAAAGTTGACTTATTTGCATTTATATCATTTATCTGAACCGGCAATTAGGCCCAAGCCCCTCTTCTTCTGTTATGGTAATAAGTCACGACAATCTGATGGTTTTAAGCAACGGTTCTTTACATCTGTCTTCATGGCACTAACTGGACGGTTTGGATCATCTGATCGAAATTTATTTTATAAGACAGCCCATAAAGAATTCATTGGACCTGATAAGTGGTTCGGATACGTGACATGGATGTCATGGAGTCCAAACGGAGTTGTGTGCATGGGAAGGTTGCCATACACTTAATCTATACAACAAGCTTGGGTGTTCAACATCTATCTACCGTCCATGACATTGACTAATGATCTTGGACTGTCCATCTAACCGCTTCTGTAGATAAAGTGGTTGGCAATGTACATGGATTTAGATGTTCGTTCGTATCTATCTAAATTAGTAGCTTTTAAAGCTACCGTGGAAATAAAAAATAGGCAGTGGTGGACGTTAAAAGTGGGAAAAACCTGCAGTGAATTACTACAAAACGAACCCTATGGTGATAGAGTGTGCCGGGGTTGGGCTAGGCCGGGTTAGGCGGGGCTAGGCCCAAGCCAGTTGAGGATGCAACGAGTTTTAACATGACTTGTCCAAAGCACAAGTAATCTTAGACAGAATCACACAACATAAAGGGAAAATAAAAATTCAAGCAATTATAATGAACACATGAATTTTATGTGAAAAAGTTCATTTAAAAATTTAAAAAAAGAAAAAAAAAAACCATTACAACAAACAATCCACTGTAATCAGAAGGTTACAAGAGATTGAATAATTTACCGATGAGAAACCTAACTTCTCTCTTAAAAGCCTTGAAAATGTACTAAGCTCATTTCGTTATATTGTACTTGAATAATTAGAAGATTATTTATACACTTTTATATGAAATTAAAAACAAAAGCTGACACTTACACATTCCACTCAGTAACACTTTCGGTTGACTTAGACATTAACGGAGTCTTTCAATCTCGATCAACCGAAACAGATCTCAACCGATTGGGAACATCACAGCATGGTTCACTCAACTTAAAAATTTGTTGGTCAACCAAACAATACTGTAGTAGATTAATGGCACTCTATCAATAGAGCAAGCTTGACTCTAAGACATAAGTCCTAATTCCATCATGTGCCTAGCATAGCAAGCCGAGTCTGACCTTAAAAAAAAAAAATGCTAAGCCCAAGCCTCACTCACATAGACCCGAAATTTGATAAAATTATTATTTTTCCTTTTAATCCAAGTGAGCCACACATAGACCCAAAATTTGATAAAATTATTATTTTTCCTTTTATTCCAAGTGAGCCACATGCACATTATAATCAACAGTTTAAAGGAATGAAATCAAGTTCAAAATAAATGATTACCTAAGTATTGAAATAGCATATTTGTGAGATATAACACATAGACATATAAATTTGAGCTGGGTTAGGCTGGTTCAGGCAAGGTCAAGCTAAAATGACTTGAGCCTTGGCCTACCTAAAAATTGATCGAGCTTTGCATGCAAGGCCCAAACCCAGCCCGCGAATCAAGCTAGTAGGTCCAAAGTTGCCCAAAGCTAGGTTGGAAGGGCTTCTTGACCTATTGCCACCCTTAGCCAAAGAGCATTGGCTTCATCTGCTGTACCATTAAAGTGAAATTAACCTGATCACCAAAGTCCGTCATTCCATTTTAATGCTAGGGTGGCAAAAACTTGGAATGTTAATTCAAATGGACCATATAAAGAAAAAGAGTTGGGAGAGAGACACCCACACTTGATTTTTTAAGGCCAGGCTTGATGATCATATGAAATTCACTTTAACCATTCAATGCCAAGCTAAAATTTAAGTCTACGAAAAAAAAATAATAATAATAACAAAGGCCACCATAACCTAGATGAGAAGGGAAACAATTTAGAGAGCGATCAATGCCTCATGTACTATTTCTAATTATGCGGTCCACTTTAATCACGAATTAGGTTGCTCTTTGGGCCTTATGCTTAAAATAGTAGAGTGACCCACCTAGTAACTAAGGTGGATTTAACATAAAACAACACTATGGTTTACAAGTGAAAATTTATAAATCCGGCTTATGCATGATTCAAGGTTGACATAATTTTACTCTATATGCAAAGCATAAATTTTTTTATTCTACCAAATTTCATCTAGAATGACATATATAATTGGGGATTTCCATTCACCTTAATCCAATAGTAATTATGATTTATAATTCAATTCATATCAAATACAGGCTGATAATGACCTGTAATGCAAAACTGACCTTATTAATTGAAATAAGACTTGAATAATAATGATGTATGCAATGCAAATTAAACTAAGATTAATAAGTTGATAATGTTGTATTTGTTTTAAAATAATATTAAAAATTTGAATTTTCAAATTTCGGTGTTTTCCCTTCACATTTAAATTTTGGTGTTTTTGAGGTGTTGGTTTTGTCCCACATCGGATTTGACAAGAGAAATTCTCTTGTTTATATGATAGACCTTTTGCCTAGGGCTTGAGCCCCTTTCAGGGGGCATGTGAATTTGGTCCTGTGGGGGAGCTATGCCAATAGCTCTAATCTATGCCATTAACCACACACGCGCGCGCGCGTGCCGAGCCGAGTCCGAGTCCGTGTCCGCGTCCGCGTGCGCGACGCGACGGGACGGGACGGGACGGGCTGGGCGCGGGTGCGGGTGTGGGTGCGGTGTAAGTGTACTCGCGTGGGTGTGTGTATGGGTACTCGCAGGACTGTATGTGCGAGAGTGTACTCGCACTTGCGCCTTTTCGTTTTTAAACCAGAGAGATGCTTCCCTTCCGGTTGGTCGCCCCTGTTGGGTTTAAACCCAACGGACCTAACCTTTTGTAAAGGGTGCTTATGCACCATTTCGGAGTCTATATAAAGACTTCCGATTCCAGTTTCAATATACGAAAATTCTCTGCCTTATAAAACTCTCTCTGATACGGTTTTACTATTGTTACTGAGTTCATTGCTGAGTCAACTCAGCACTTTCGGATTAAACTGCAAGTGGTTCGAGCCCGTGTACAGTGAGTGCACCGCTGGGACCGTGTCATAGTCGTTGTATCCTGGAGGTCGATTGCTCTGGAAACCTGTTGCACTTGGGACGCTGTCCAAGGGGAGCAAATTCGATTTCAAGCCGAGTGACTCAGTCACGCCTCGACTCAATTCAATAAGTTTTTCTTTCTTTAAATTTATTTTCCTTTTTTGGTTCTCGATTTTTATAGTCTATTTAATTCAACATTTCATCCAACAGATAAGATGTACAAGTCACAATCCTATCTATAGTGGATCCCAACAAAGTAGATGTTTTTATTCAAGTTAGCGCATACAGCATGTACAGTTTTTTAATGCACGCGCATGAACCGTAGTACTGTGACAGAGTATGAAATAATTAGACATAATGACAAATAGCAAATATGTAAGTGTACAGTACACTGCCATTTGCCCAGTGTTTGTGTAAGTGGGACACATAGATCAGCTATCCAAACCGTTGATACGCACAGAAGAAACCGTAAATTGTAAAAAAGATTGAGCACTTTTTTGTCTTGAATGTGAACTCATTATAGTACTTTCTTTCTTAACCGTCCATCCTTTGGTCACCTTTTGAAAGGTGAAGATCCTTTCATTTAATTTAGAGGATTTTTTGCTGTCAAAATCAGAAGCGGTCGGGCCAGAAAATCTGTCCATAGAACGGACTAACTACAGGCTACAGGGAATGGTACCACAGTTTGCCGTACCGTACCATATGTCCCACAAAAATGACACTTTTGTAGGAGAAATCAATACCAATAAAACGGTAGATCCCACCTTGAAGCTGATGCTTTTTGAGAATCAGGGTAATCTATTTTCTAGGTGGGCCACACCTGTACACTTACTCAGACCATTGGTTGTCCACTGATTCCAACGGTGTGTATGACAAGTAGACCAGCTTGATTTTTGTGCCAGATGATCATCATGGTGGGGCTTACCGTTTTGATGGAACTGATAGTATACACAAGGCATATTGGTGGGACACATGGTACGGTATCACAGGTTGTGGTGCATTACCTGCATGGGATCGGTTCCTGAAGATATAAAAGGCATATGCATAGGATATTCTTGTCACTCGAAAGGATCCAAGTGCTAAAAATCAATGTCTCGTCATACACGCACATGAAATTCGGACCTTTCACCGATGGGTCCCACCTGACAGTCATGCACCGAATAGCACGCTGATTAGATGATGTAAGCCGTTGGTTGACAGAATTTGCACCATTGACTGTAATCCTCAAAAAAATCCAATAGGTGGTTAGGACCACCCAAATAATGTGCTGATTTGATTCCTTAGGGTAACCCAATCCATGATAGGTCCCAACATATGAACGGCTTGGATCTCATACACTTAGGCACGTGTATTATTAATGAGTGATGGATCCCATACACTTAGCCACGTGTACACAACACGATGGACCTTATATTCCATCTGCAAATTTCTACGGTGGACGTCATATTCTATAGTATTTTTATTATTTCCTTTGTTGCGGCCCACTTGAATTATTAATTAGTGGGCCCACATAGCCACCGTGCAATCAAACTCATGCGAAGATTTTCGAGGTTAATTCACTTCCTCCCTTCACATGCATTTGTCCATGTCATCCTCACTAGTTTAGAGATTAGCATGGCGTACGCGACATTTGGCCTTTTTCCTCTTAATAGTTTAGATTAGCCTTATACTCTAAAACGACATCGAGAGACTATGTTCAGACTCTTGAATTGTCTGGCTGTTTTTAGTTGCTTACACTCTTAAAACGACATCAGACCATGTTCAGACTCTTGAATTTTCTAGCCGTTTTTAATTGAATGTGCTGTTCAATTGCTGGCCACATGCTAAGCAATTTGGGTCTTTGCTCGTGCTTAGACTTACTGGAGTTTCAACACAAGGTCGTGAGTTCAAGTATCTAATGTGGTATAAAAAAGATGATGTGATATAATGGTGTAATATGCGTAATGTTTTTAAGATCAAGCAGGTCAAACACTTCTAAAAAAATTGGATAGTTAATAAAATAATCTAACAGAATAGATTTAACATGCATGTTTGATTATTTTATAACTATAATTTATTAATTTTTATCACATATCTTATCCTTAATGAACCTTAAATGATAAATGATTTGGATCATTAAAGCATATGTTACTTTACATAACTATCACATGTATTCTAAAATTTCTCAACGTGGGTGTGTATAATGCATTCAATAGATACTTTTTATTTTTTAATAAATACACGGCTGGTTGGACGAAAATGGAATGTCCGACTAGTTGTGTGTCAACATTTCTCACACACACACACAGAGGCATGCTTACCTGTGCACACGCACACCTATGCACCTCCGCACACGTGTTATGGGCTTAAAATCTGAATGGTACATGTGATGTGGTATCCTATGAAACCCCATGGACCAATTTTCACTTTGTTCTAAAACTCTAGTTGGCCATAGGAAAGAGAGATGCAATTAAAGATATGAAACTACTTTCATTTTTCATAGCCCACCAAAGTCTTGGATTAAGGTAAAAGTTGGGCCTAGAGGTTTCATGAGATGCAGCATCACGTGGACTGTTCAGATTTTGGGCACACATCATATCTAAGAAGTTTTTAAAAAATTCTCCGTAGAAGTAGTGAGAACTGGTGTGTTTATATATATATATATATATATATATATATATATATATATATATATATATATATATATATATCCATGTGGCTCTTGGTTCACCGGCTTTTCACAGAGAGGCCCACAATGCTAATGGTTTGGGTTGGTAGACCATCTGCCTCGCTTGCACAAACGTTGCCCCCTCAGTCAAAGGCGGCGACGGGCCAGCAGTGGGGATCGCCAGACTTTGGAAAGAGAATGGACCTATCAGGTGGGCCTGTGTGGTTAGAGGTTGGGCATTGTAAGCCATTCTTGGGCTCGTGACATTTAAACCCAACCGGGCCCTGCCCCACCCAAGTTCATATGTATACATGCGTTCTATGCTATAGACATGCAGTTCCAATAATCAGTTTAGCTAATATGGCAACATTGCATGTAAACCGTTGATTTTCATTTCTCTGATGGAGTCGGGCTGGGCCGGCCTAGCCCAACCAATTATTTTTTGGGCTCAAGTTGTTTGTGCTACGCCATGCTGGGCCTCACGCCGTAAGTGTAATCCCGGCCCAAATCCAGCCTGTTGCATGCATGCCTCTTGTCGTGGATGAGAGAGAGAGAGAGAGAGAGAGAGAGAGAGAGATTTGATAACATAGACCGGAAGCATGATAACTTGTCATTCACCTACATCTTTCGTGCCAACATGCCGCTCATGTGGGGCATCCGTAACATGCAAATGGTAGGCCCTACCACAGAGATCACACGATAAAATCACGTGGCCCGCACCGTTCGAATCAATGGACAAACGACTGCGTGATCAGTTTCCTTAGCGGCCACCGCTTGCAGGCAGGCATTTGAATGTGCCATGCAAGTTCTTGACCAACCTGACCACAGCCCACTTTCAGATAGGTTCGGTCTGAGCCTTGAGACCCACTAGAGCTGGGCATCGAGTCGACTCGGACCGAGTTAGGGCTGACCCGACTCCATCCGGTTTTGAAATAAGCCTGACCGGAATTCGACCCGACTCGGTACCAAGTCTAGCATGTCTGACCCGATTCAAGTCCAGGTCTAGCGTGAACTAATCTGGACCGAGTCCGGCCCATTCAAAAGTACCGAGTCAGTTCAAGTTGGCACCAAGTCGGATTGAGAGATGCGGGAAGAGGGAGTGGAGAGAGAGAGAGAGAGAGAGAGAGAGAGAGAGAGAGGAGGGTGGTGATGGTGATAGGTGGTTGCCGGGCTTGGAAGAGGATGAGGATGAGAGAGAAGGAGAGAGTTTGAGATCGGGTCGGGGTCAGGTGCGGCGAGTAGGGTTAGAGATACTTAGAAATTAGAATTTTTTATTATATATATACCTAATTCCAGGTCGAGTCAGGTTTCAAATTGAGTCGAATTTGGTTGGATCGAGTTGAGTTACTGGGTGACTAGAACTCGACTCAGTTTGAGTTCGGATTGGGTGAAGCCTACTCGATTCGGACAAACTCACCCATTCAATTCGGGTCGAGTCGGGTTTGAACGAGTCAGACGAGTCGAGTCATCCCATGCCCAGCTCTAATCAGACATGAGTTTCAGGGCCAATAATTAACTAACAGGGTTAGGCTTTCTTCTGCTCAAAGGCCCATCCACAGTTAGTATTTTGAATGGTCGTCCAGCCTAGCCTAATTCGGATTCTTTAATTTTGGGGTCGTCTCGGCTGAACTTGGATATGCTTCAGGCCTTCAGCACGGCCTGGTCATCTGCATCTTCCCTAGGTACGTGTGAGATTGGATCCACTTATCAAGTGGGCCTTACGGTGATCGGTCCCATGAACGGTCCACTCATCAGATGGGATGCACATACAACCAACGCATGGCCAAAAATTTAATCCACTGGCCACATTCAGTGTACAATCACAAATGGTAAATTTCGTGGGTGTCTCGGATCTTGCATGTGTGCCACGTTAACTCCTGTATTTTGCGTGCTTGTACACAGTTACAAATAGTCGTCCACTTTGCCAAGGTCCATTCTCAAAGAGCCCATCAGATCAACGGTTTGGATCGTTTGGACAAACTGGAAGCCAACCATTGCTACACTTTGTGATAATATCTGGATACGAAAATTCCAGAGATCTACCTAGGCATAGGACATGAAGATCAAGGGTTCGAATGGCTTACCTAAGTGGGATGTCATTACTAAGAATAATAGAATACCAAAGTTGTAGTCTTCCTCTCCTTCACACCAATACACAGAATATTAGATGGGACTTAGGTTCTGTCGTTGTGTAGGATTGGGGACCTAACTCTTCTCTTATATAGAAGCTGGGAGATGAGAGTTTGAATCTCATCATAACTCTCTCTCCTTGCTTCACATTATTGTATCCTAGCTCAACTCAAACAGCCCTGCGTAAGGCTATAGCATTCCAGCCCTAATACATATTGCTGCGCAATCAGAGTTGTGCAGCAGATCACCTAAAGTTAGGCCCACTAGTTTACTTAATCACATAGTTCACTGATTGTAACATCCCGAAAATCGGGGAGTCGAGTAAAAACCCAACTCCCGAGTTCCAAAATGTTATTTATGCAACATAGATATGTATAATTAAATGTTGTCTGTGTTAATGTATGAAACATGAGTGAGATTACGCCAGAACAACATATCATACTCCAGAGACAGTTAAATTAGCAAGCGGAAGACTGTAATAGTATGTATATCATATATAAACTGTTGTATGTCTCCAGAGTGTGAACATGTTACCTGGTTATATACATACATGTATACCTCAAAAGAAAAAGAAAGAATATACATGAGTGCTCTAAAAACATAAAATGACAAGTGTCAAGGTATCTAATCAACCTCCCTGTAATCCCGTCAATCAGAACACGCATAAAGGAGGAATCCTCCTCATCATCATCAAATTCAGCTCCACCTCGCAGGCCGCACCATCATCTGCAATCACAATAGGGACTGGTGGGTATCCGGAAACACCATCCCGTAACGTGGGAGTGAGTAGCTAACTCAGTGGAATAATAGAGCAAGGATTAGCATGTTCTCAAATCAATCATGCGATAATAGTAAAGCAGTAAATCAAACAATCCTAATACTGTTGTTAATGCAATATGACATGACGTGATGTATGCCCTCACCGACGATCTC
The DNA here is from genome assembly GCA_037074715.1 of Magnolia kwangsiensis. Classification (NCBI taxonomy): domain Eukaryota; kingdom Viridiplantae; phylum Streptophyta; class Magnoliopsida; order Magnoliales; family Magnoliaceae; genus Magnolia; species Magnolia kwangsiensis. The sequence continues at coordinate 38,515,478 of CM073572.1, read as the reverse complement.
CCTCATACGGCACCATCTTACGACCGCGGCATGCAATCGGCCCTCAAGTGCTCCACATCTTCCAAGCAAATGCAATGTTATGGTGATATGATTTTCGAGTTGTTATTAGTCCATTCAAACAGCAGGATTGGGAAACTAAGGTACTTCCCTTATATCAATCCCAACACAGATCCTGTCTAGGGTCGTCACTCCTAGTAATCTCATACGATGTATATTTTGTAGGTCGCTGCAAGGGCTGTCAGGGCTGTTGCACGCACTCGTTGCTCCGCTCTCCCATCACCTTATCAATACAGGCCTACTGTACTCTACTGCTACTGAAAGGTCATCGCCTCCCGTAGACTCAGAATACGCTCACGGTCACTACAAAGGACTCGTCGCCTGATCAGTGTAGGCCGACAGCAAGAATATAGTGTCCCATACCACTATAATCTGGTCACGAGACTAGGTGCTCACTGGTCACTACGGGGAGGTTTGTGGCCCCAGCGTAGGCCGACAGCTCGATCACGGTGTCCCATACCACCATGCCTGGCTCATGAGTCTTCGTGGATCAAGGTACCATGGTTAACAGGGTTTACAATGGTAAGTTCAGTACCCTAGGTTCAAGCAGTTATGACTCATGCAGGGTGAACATACAACGGCCAGTCAGGTTACTTGACGGGCTCGACTAGCACGATCGCGTCTCAAGTCGAACGACATGAAGTGCGTAAAACACTTCGTGTGGCCTAACCACTGCCGCCAACTCCAGAACACGGCTCGCGTTCATCGACGCGTCATTCGTGACAAAGATAAGCCAACCACGAATTCGCTCAGTTACCGACTGCCTGGACTATGCATAGTCCCAAACATATGGAATCACATCAGTAAATCATATGAGAGTATTGGAATTGAAATACAACCATATGAGCATGTTAACACATGTTATAACATACAACTTAAGTAAATCATCAAGCACATACATTTCATGCATATAATGAAATCATGCATATAGTCAACATGTAGGAAATCATTTACGTCAGCATATTAATTGAGAAATCAATCTCAAACTAATTCATAACACCATTTAATTCAATACATACTAATACAAGCATTTATACAAACACTTACACTACACACTTAAGTCTACATATAGTATGTCGACCCGAAGTGCGCATTTAGGCGAATCTCTTCGTCAAACTAATTATGCACGTATTCCTAACATTCTAATGCGACAATAATCTATGTCAATCACATCAGCAAAATATGCATGAAAACAGTACTTCGTACAAATGACTAAAATGCCCTAAATCTCATATTCTTCGCCGGTTTACGAAACAGGAAACGGACAGCATGTTGTACATGTCAAACGGCGTTGCCGTCGATAATCTATTATTAAACGACATTAAAAGCTTTGGAAACAGTCAATCAAAGCGTCTAAAATCGGCAAATTTTTCCTTATAAACGTGTCGTTTCGAACGGAGCGTATACGCTTCGTCTACGGCGATAAGAGAACCTAATTTACAAGATACGTCAGCTAACATGCTATGAATCCTAGCAAACCTCAAATCAACAACTTCTAGGGCTATTTCTTACCTGAAAACGCGGAGGAATCGCCGGCCAGGTGATTGAAGTATGTTGCCAAAGTACATGGAACAGGCGGCACAAAGGCAGGAAAATTCTCCTCTACTCTCTCTCACAAACTCTCACTTTTTCTCTCTCCCAATCTAGGATTTCTCTCAAATTCGGATGGGAGAGAGAAGTGAGGGTTTCAACCCCTTTTATAAGCTTAAAAATGCCCAAAACAGGCTCAGGAACAAAGTTTACTTAAGGCATATCCAATTCGGGGCTGTCTTGGTCCAAAAAATAATTTCTGGTGCTCCCCTGGCCGAACGCGATCAGACTTAAGCTCATGCATACTGGATCTAGCATATATCAAGTTTTTAATCCAGCAGGGTTCGCAGATCGCACGCGGCAGTCCAGTTTCAGTTCAGTGGTCACTGCACGTAGATCAGGCCTGCAAGTCTCATGATATGAAATAGAATTTTTTCCTGATCTGAGGGTATAATTTGGATGAATTCTGACGGTCAGAACGCTTAATACTTACGCGTCAAGTCGTGTGCCAGATTTGAATTTCAAATTCCAAATCTGTCCCTATTCGCACTCTCTTCAGTCAGGGCTCAATGAAATAGCCTGTGATTATCGATTGGACTTGATTTTCGAAATGATTGTCAAGTCCAGCTAGGCGGTTCTAACGGTCTAAGATAGCAGGTATCAGACTTTCGACGCGCGGTCTAGATCCAATACAAAGTTTCAAAGTGGTCCAGAGAACAAACCTGCTTAGAGTTTGATCCGAGGTTTTAGAGTATTATAGAGTCATTGGTTTTACTCGATTTGGGTCTTGTAGAACGTATTTAAAGTGATCAGGGACTATTTTTCAGCTACTCTAGCGTTGCGCTAGCTAACTTATGCTTAGTTTCTAAAGGAATTAATCCTAAGTAGTTTCTTTGGCTATGGAATTGGGTTCTGAGTGATTTTTCAGGTGTTTTAGTTGACCAATTGCCTAAGGACGTCTAATCCCAGGTTGGCCAAAATCCGGGGTGTTACACTGACATGACAATCCAGGTCGTTAATCAATAAGGCCCACCACATAGTGTTCTTACACTTGTGATAGAACCATGGGCCTGCTGGTCTTTGTTCCGCGAACTGAATTATTACTTTGAAAGACACAAAGTGAATTGCTGAGGACCGTCCAATTAGGGACGTCTTAAGAGTGGTCCATAAAATAAAGTGATCTATAGCTGAAACAAGGGTCTCAAAGCCGCTTGTACGGTTATCTTTGATTGAGTTATCTTAGATTGAGGAAGTAGATATAGTAGAGCCGGTAGACGCATCTCTTCAAGTTCAAACTACACACGGTCAGGTGATGTGTCGATCAGGGGACATCCATCTACTTGTCCTTGCCATGAGGCAAAGGTCCAAAATAGATGTTGATTGGGTGACACTATCCATCTATTAAGTGGCATTTCAAGCAATAACATTGTTTAAGTCCCTCAATATACAGGAAGCGGATTACATCCTACCCTCGCCCCAACGATAATCCGTCCATGCAGCGCTGTGGGGCCCACCGTGATGTAAATACTTTATCCACACAGTTTATCCATTTTTTCAGGTCATTTTATAGCATGATCCTAAAAATGAAGAATATCCACACTTCCAGTGGACCACACCAAAGTAAGCACCATTGATAATGAATCCACCGTTGAAACTTTTCTAAGGGCCACCTGATTTTTTTTACCATCCAACCTATTCATAAGGTTATATATGCATGTATTATGTGATATATATATATATATATATATCAGCTTAATCTGAAACTTCTGCAGCTCTCAATAAGTTTTTAATGGTGAGCGTTCAACCCTCACTTTGTGGTCCACTTAAGCATTGGTTCCACCTAAATTTTTTGTTCAGATTCTAAAATGATCTGTAAATATGGATTGACGGCGTGGATAAAACCCTTACATCAAGGTGGGGCCCACAGTAGGGTAGGACGCAATTTACTTCCCAATATACATTGATGCACTCTCCTTTAAAGTCTCTTGCTTTGAAGTTGCTGTTTGTCTCTTGTATCATAGATAAAGGTCGTGTTTGAATCCTGAGCAGCAAATAAGCCTTTTTAATGGACGCGGATTGCATCCTACCCTCGCTCAGATTACCGGGTATGTGGGGCCCACTGTGATGTAAGTGTTTTATCCACGACTGTAAAACCCGTATCCTAGTCTGTACTGTTCCGTCAACTCCCACGATCCTCCCGGTCTAATTCCGACAACCTGCGACCGATGATCGACGTTTGCGCTCGACCCTAAGTCGTATCCTGTATATCTGAGTCGGTTTAATCCGAGACTTGTATCATTGCGACCGCACCGTCGCCGCGGTTAAAACGCCGCGACTCATGTACCGATCCGATACCCTGACTAAGAGATGTGAGCCGGCGTTTATTTTGAGAAAACGCCGTGCGTTTACAATCCCAAGAGAATCTCTACAACATGTCTCATCAATCCATCAATCAGCCCATCAATCACTTCATATCAAGTATACACCACCTTTCACCCCATCCCCAAGCAATCACCAAAGTCAACTCTTTCTCACCCTCTCTCTTACACCACCTTACATGTCAAGTACCACATCCATCACTCACCTCACCCATCACTCACATTCATCACTCTCTCTCTCTCCTTACATCTCACCTCTCTCTCTCATTTCTCATCTCAATTTCCAAGCAAGGAAGAGAGAGCTCACGTCCAAGCTCTCTTCCATGAGAGAGAGTGCATGTTGGTGGCCCACTTCTCATCCCAAATCTCTCATCCTATCCATCCATTCTTCATCTTCCACCATCAAAGTGAAGCGTAAGGAGATAGGCTATCCAACGGACCGAGAAGATCAATAGGTGGGTGCTTTTATAAGGTAGTTTTCATATTTTTATGATGGGCCAAGTGAGGCCTACCGATCGATGGTATGGATCTCACTTTGGACCCTAAGAAGTAGTCGGCGGCCCACCTTGATCCTCATGATCATTCCATGATGGGGCCATTCTCCATGGACCCCATCATGATGTTTATTTTCAATGTATGGATAGGATCATCTAGACCTTGCATTTGGTGGAGAAAGGATCTCCACCATTGATTTTCGGTTTGATGGGCCCACGTGTAATGAGACCCATTTGATGTATGATTGATTTCATGGGAGGGCCCATAATGTCGGGGTCCTTCCATCATGCGTGTTCCACTCCCTTTTTCTCTCTCTCCCTCTCCTATTCATTTATTTTCTTTGTGTAAGATGCATTGATTGTGTGGCCCACTTGGATGGACCCCCACCATGAAGTAAGTATTATATCCAAGCCATCTATATGTGGGGTCCACCTTACATGAGTTGTGCCCACACCATCCATCATGTGATGACCCACTTAAGCAAGGCCCACCTCAATGCATGGGCTGTGACAAAACGTCCAGCGTCCAGGGACGCTGAACGTCACTGTTTAAAACACAAATGTTAGCTTATTTCCAAGCTAATGGGGTGGCCCACTCATGTAGGCTCCATCTTGATGTATGATTCTAATCCACGCTGTTTATCTCATTCCCTGACTCATTTTAGGCGTTGAGCCGAAAAATGGAGTCAATCCGATATTCAGGCGGGCCATAGCATAGCAAACATCATCTTTACCGTTGAAATTCACCTGAGGTTTTCCATACACATTCAATATTGGATTCATTTGGTTGGTCTCATGCCGTAGAATCCAATGACCAGGGTAGATTTGGTTGATGTGGGCCCCATACCTGAAAAATCGCAAGAAAACACGATTTTTAAAAATATATATATAGCAGCTGCTGGTGCTGTTGTCAGCAGTGCAGGCCGCGCCAGCGGCGGACGGGCGGCCGGTGGGTAGGGACCCACGACCCTGTGCGTGGGCCCCACCATAATGTATGTTCAGTATCCACACCGTCCATTTGATGGGACCCCTCCTCAGGTGGGTCCCCTCCAAAAATGAGCCACATTTAAAGCTCAGGTGGCCCATATCATTAGGAATAGTGGAATTGAATGTCTACTCTTGAAACCTTTTTGGGGCCCAGAAGTTTCAGATCAAGGTGAAATTTGTTTTTCCTATTCATTCAGGTCCGAGTGACCTTATCAACGTGTTGGATGGAAAATAAACATTATGGTCGGCCCCACGTGGGATCCACCCGTGGAAGGATTGGATTGGCTGGTGTAAAGTCACCAAGCCGTATGACCCCCACTGTTGATGTATGTACCTTACCACCACACCGTCCGGTGAGATTGAATTAGATCCAAAGCTCTGGTGGGCCACCACGTGGACCCACCTTGATTCATGTATTTTATCTCCACCGTCCATTTGGACGGTGGGACCCACCCATGAGCTATGTTTTATGTCCCAACCGTTCATCTGATGTGAGCCCCACGCAGCAGCAGCGGCAGCTGCTGCTCCACCGTCCGTTCCTGGACAGCCTTGTGGTACGCACCATGAGGCCCGTGTTAAATCTATACCGTCCAGCTATTTGTAGAGATCACTTTAAGGCATTATAAAGAGCATGAGATAGATCTAAATTTCAAGTGGGATCCACCCTGCACGTGTGGGCTGGGGCCACCTTGATATTTATGTTTTACCTACACCGTCCATGGTTGGGATGGTGGGACTCCAACCGTGATGTATCTGTATATCCAACCGTCTGCATGGCTGCTGGATTGGCCTCAACAAGCTTGTCGGTTTGGATCTTGAGGCAAGTGTTTTATCTAAGCCGTCCATCATGCGGGATCCATCGAGATGCATGTGCTTCATCAACGTCGTCCATTTCTTTAGGACCCACCTGCGGTGAGTGGACTGGTTGGTGTATGCTTACACCAGCTATATAGCTGCTGCATATGTGACGTCCTCAAGCCCCTTGGGTCCCACAGCAGCTTGTTTGTTGTGGCTGACGTTAGCAAGTTCCGTGGGTCCCACATGATATGTGTGTTGTACTCCACCGTCTAGTACGTGGACGGTGGGGTCCTGGTGTAAGTGTTTTATCTACACTGTCCCTGTACGTGGGATGGTGTGACGCACCAGATGCATGTGTTGTATTTGCACCCCGTCCATCCAAGGTGGGAGCCCACCTTGATGTATGTTTTACCCATCCCGTCTAGTTCGCTGGACGTGCGGCCCCCCCTTGATTCATGTGTTGAGCATCCATGTTGTTCATCTGGTGGGCCCATTTGGAAGGTGTAGGCCCACCTTCTGTGAGGCCCAATATGATGTATTTTGTGGCCCATTTGTTGGGCCCACCTTAATAAATTTATGACCGTCCATATGGTGCATTCAAGGGCCCATGAGCAGGGCCCACCTATGATGTGTCTGTGGCCTTTGTCGAGGCCCAATATGATGTTTTCATGGCCCACCTTGATATGTTTGTGGCCCACCTTAATATATTAGTGCGGTCATTGATGCGGTCCAATTAATGTATATTGAGGCCCATGGGTCGTAGCCCGTTGTGATGTATATATTTGAGGCCTAGACGTGTGAGGCCCATTGTGATGTATTAGGGCCTATGGGTTGAGGCCCATTGTGATATATTTGGAGCCTATGAGTTAAGGCCCATTGTGACGTGTCAGGGCCCATGGGTTAAGGCTCATTGTGATGTGTCAGGGCCCATGGGTTAAGGCCCATTGTGACGTGTCAGGGCCCATGGGTTAAGGCCCATTATGATGTGTTTCTGGCTCATGTGTTGTGACCCATTTGATATATTTTCAACCCATGTAATGAGGCCCATCTTGACGTATTTGTGGTCTGCATGGCTAGGCCCAATGTGGTGTACATGCAGCTTAAGGCGAGGAATATGCACCCGATGTAATGTGTGATTTCACTATAATGCAGCAATGATGTTTATGGTAGGTCATGCCTTGGGAGAAATGTTGGTTTGACGTCCACATTGTAAGAATAATGTTGGTTAAATGTCCGTATTATAACTCTCCATAGGGCCCATTGATAGGCCCATACTTATTGTGTGTAGGCTGTCTATGCCCATCTTCGTTGTGAGAGTAGTTCATCACCTTATAACATGCTTAGTGTAACTCCATGATTCATGCCCATACACATCATATGTATACCTGATATAAGGATTGTTTGATCATAGCATATGTCATTGGGCAGACTATTTACGGGACTCCTTATGAGACGGAGTGCCCACATTATCGCGTCGTACGCTCAGGATCGCTGCATGACTGGATAGTGTGACTCATGCATCTTGCATATATGTGACTCAATCATTGTACGCCCTAGCGACATCATGGCCTCCACAGGCACATCGTGGATGGCCAGATGGGACATCGAAAATGCTTGGTTCTAGCACTATGGGCACGTAGGATGTCATTGGGTGAAAATTCCAGAACCTCCTTGGTATCAGGAGTTACTCCAACGTCTAGACTGAGTGGAATATGAGCGTTGGTGCCTATACCATGAGGCCGTGTCTCCCACTGTGTCGTGGTCGGTTGGAAGGGGGTGTGACCTTATCCGTCCGAGTGAGGGGGCTATAAGTTAGGCTGAGTATGACCAGCTCGTAAATGGGTCCACTATCAATGTGCCGGATGGGTATTGGTAGACTATTGGTCAGGCGGATAGTGAGGTTTCTTACGCTCGCTAGGCTGTACAGTTAGGGAGGAGGCAGTCGGAGTGGAGTATAATAGACTCCGGTGATTTTCCAGAGAGCAACCGTACTAATACGTGGACTTAATATGAGGACTGATATGATAGTATGAAATCCCGTCACTGTTGCACATGTGGGCGGGCGCTGATGTGGGCGGGTGTGATGTGGGCGGGACTGAGGCCTAGGCGAGCTACCAGCGGTTGGCAGGCTATTGTGCTGTCAGGCTACTGAGTAGGAGTTGCATACTCATTCATTCATCCATTCACTATCCACTCGGGCTGGCGGTGCGTAACTATTTGTTACGTGTATCTTCGCAATGACCAGGATTTCGGTTGGGGCGCGCGACTAACCTGAAATCAGGAGTTTACCACATTATGTTTGACTATCCAAATTTAGGTATGAGACTGATTTGGATAGAATTCCCTTGTGATGGACCCTGTAGCCTGCGATACTTCGTACTATCATCTCGATTTCATATTTCAGCATAGTCATTTCATTTGCATCGCATATTACATTGTATTCGCAGTACTTAGTATTTTGGGTTACTATGTTCTTACACTTATATGGCCTAGATAAGGTTGATGGTATTCATGGCTCGTTAGGATTTGCATATTGCATTGCATCCTCAGCATCTATTATTGTCTTGTTATGTTTTGCATCGCACAGCCTTGGTACGGCTGATAGCACTCATGGACTTACCAGCATATTTTCGCTTACTCTGATATCGTATGATTCATGATCTTGCCATTATTTCTGCTTATTCCGATTTTATATGATTTATCAGCTTTATGGTATACTTGGCACCTATCATGTGCACACACTTTCACCACCCTCTAAGCTTTCTATAAGCTTATGCACGATAGATGCGTGCAGGTAGCGTTAGGTTGTAGCAGCATTGAGCTTGGAGCATGCAGCTATCTTCTGGAGCTTTGATTTCAATATATGTATTTCTCTTTCAGCATTGTATTCAAATGATTATATTAGTGGATATATGATGATGATGTTGCCTTTGTGAATTGGGTATACTTGTGGTTATGTTCCATTACAAAAAAAAAAAATTATACTAAAAATCCTCCTTGTAGGATCCTAGGATCGAAATCTGGCATGCGAGTGTCGGGATCCGAGAATGGGACACTACGGAGGCTGTCGGCATTGGATTCGGTGATCGGGATTCCTGTGAATCCGATTTCTGGATTTGGGGCGTGACAACGACGTTCATCATTTTTTTCAGATCATATTAAGATATGATTCAAAAAATGAGGCAGGTGCAAGGCTTAAGTGGACCACAAAGTGGGGATTGAATGTCCACCATTAAAAGCTTATTGGGAGCTGGAGAAGTTTCGGATCAAGATGATATTTGTGTTTTCACTTCATCCACGTCTACATGACCTTATGAATAGGTTGGATGGTAAAAAAACATCACGAGGGCCCTTAAAAAGGTTTCAACGGTGGTGTCATTATCAATGCAACTTCCTTTGGTGTAGTCCACTGGAGCTGGGACCTGCCTCATTTTTAGGATCAGATCTAAAAATGATCTAAGAAAATCGATCAACATTGTGGATAAAACACTTACATCATGGTAGGCCCCATAGAGCCCTGCCCGAAGGGATTACCGTTTGGGTGGGGGTAGGACGCAATCCGTGTTCCTTTTTAATATATTCTCTCACAAGGTCATTTATATTCATTATTGATGAAATGGGTCACTATGACATATGTCTTATATGTAAGAATTTTATAAGATGGGCCTTATTGATCAACCGTCTGAATTGCCCTAAGAGTGAGACTATGATTACCAAATTCGTATGGAGCCTTAAGGAAGATGAGTTTTAATAGGTTTCACGCTCCTCAACCCCTAAGAATTCTAAAAGGTAGGCCTTATTGATCAACAGTCTGAATTGTTCTATTACCAAATTCATGCTGAACTTTATGGAAGAATGGGTTCCAAACTCATCAATCCTCTAAACTATATAATTAGAGAATCTAAGATTCGGACATCTCTGGTAGATATGGCTTCTCAATCAGTGTGTCTTTTATTAAGCTTATTCTGCATTATAGATTTATATTATATTCATTTCATTCATCCGTTTCTTCAGTTAATTTTAGGACATAAATCCAAGCACTATACAAGCCCAAAGATCAAGATTACCACACCACAAGAAAATAATGAGGATAAATATGGCCACGGTTGAAACCTTCCCCATGCCCATCATTCGACCGGTACAAATAGGAGCTTGATCTAAAACTTTTGTGGTCCTAAGAAGTTTTGGATTATGGGCGTTTAAACTCTACCATTAGTGGTGTGGTCCATTTTAGCTTTTGATCTCGCTCTTGTTTGGCTCATCTCTTAAAATAAGTCAACGAAATAGACAGATGGAGTGGATATGACACATACATCATGGTGGGCCCTACAAAACTTAGTGCCCCAAGCATCCTCCATAAGCAACGGTATGGTTTGAAGAAGTCAACTTCATATGTTCACAGGGTGAAGTTCATTTGAAGACTCGAATGCGCCTTTACTTGATTAGATACACAGTAGTTAAACTAAGAAAAAATGATTCAATTCAAACATGCAAACATTACACCCATCCCCACAAAGATGTATCATTTGCATGCATTACACTCATACAGTAAAGATTAATCATTTGATCAATGATACTTAGTATTGCGGATCCGCATCCATCTATTTGTCAGGGTCCGTTATATATTGCTTGTAATTTTAAAGAATCACTTTCTTTATATAGGCAATAATAATTGTACTATCAATCCATGGAAGAGAAAAAATAACACTAGATCAAGTATATATCTACTTATCTAATCATTGATATTTTTGCAAGGTTGCCCATTAAATGTTTTTTTTTTTTTTTTGGAATTAACGGATGGTTCAGATTGGTTAATTGGACTGCCTACATAGACAAATGCAACTAGGAGCACTGTTTATTACATTATTTTGAGAGCACTAGAGCATTTTTCTTAAACTTAATACATACACGAGAGAGAAAATTTATGAAATAATCATATTTAGTCAGATAACTAAAAGATGAAGTGGCTAAAATCGTCACTGACCACTTGATGCAACTAGAACGACTGTAAAAAACAACATACTATCAAAATTAAGAATCATTTTATTCCAATGGCACATGTAATACGCAAGGATTGTGTGCAATAAATAAAAAGAATATAACGGAGAAAAATCTAATACCAAAATTACACAATAACATAAGATATATATGCAATTCACTACTTGAGCTACATCCACAAATAATCCATCAAAGAAAATTTTCTATAACAAGGTGGATCTAAAAAACAAGTAATGGAGTACCTTCCTTAAGAATATAACAAAACCCATTTGAATCTAATACATTTTTTAAAAATGTCCACCATTGTAATGTCGGCAATGAATTTTCTCAATTTAAGCACCTTGAGAAAAAGACCTAGTAATACTTCTAAGCCTTAAAACATTCAATATTGCCTTCGGTAAGAAATTTTCCTTTGAAATTCTCTCTTGAATTGTGCAAAAAGAACCCATATATTACTCTCTAAATTCGTAATCCTATCTTAACTCCAATATGACTTGACCTAAAGCTTCCCTTTATGAGTGAAATATCAAAAATACCCATCCAAAAGTCCACTACCACGTGAGCCTTATTTGCTTATATTAAACATTAGTCATATAGGCTTAAGAGGTGGGTAAGATTATAGTGATTTTGGTTTTATTCTTTTAACAATCTCCACATTTGATAATAAAATCACTCACTTGCCTTGCCAATCTACCATTATTACCTTGCTTTGAAGCCTAGAGAAGTCAAGCTTCAATTTAGCTTTTTCACCTAAATGGTCTTTGTAAACATGTCTGTTACATTTTGCCCATTTGCATCAACAAAAGTATTCATCACCTCTGCTCCTTTGTTATATATAAGCACATGAGTACTTGTGCCTCTCGAATATTCGAAATACTCATTTTACCAACTCCAGATGTGGTTTTTCTAGATTTACCATAAAAGAATTAAGCACTCCAACCGTATAAGCTATATTCGGCCTAGTAAATACCATAGCAAACATCAAACTTCCAACCATACTTGCATATAAAACTTAAGTCATGTATTATTTTCTTCCTCTAACATTGGCCTTTGTCTGGAACATAACATGAAATGAATCGCCAATTGAGTTTCTACTGGCTTTACCTTACTTATGCGAAAGCTGTCTATCACATTTTCAATGAACCTCCTTTGATAAAGCGATAAGGTTTCACTTTGTCTATCTCATTCTATCTCTATTTTAAGGATTTGATGTGTCAACCTTAAATCATTTATATCAAAAATTTCACTAGATTGAGCATTTTACTCATCAATCTTTTCATCGTCTTTACATACCAAAAGCATATCATCAGCATTTAAAACCAAGATAAGAAAATTTCCATCACAGAAAAACTCAAACTATAAGTAATGGTCATAATCACTTCTTTTATATTCAAGACTTAACATAAAAGAGTTAATTTTTTTATACCATCATTTTAATGCTTGCTTAAGGCCATAAAATGATTTATTCAACTTGCATACAAGGTTTTAATTACCCATCACAACAAACTCTTCTGGTTTACATCATTGTGGTGTGATGTAGAGTAAGTTCACTCACAACGAAGTGGTATCACATCGTCAAGTTGGATGTTTTGGGTTTAAGTGAAGGTGTCGAAATCAAATTCGATATACAAAAGTTTGATGGGAATAACAATTTTAGTTTATGGCAGCGTAAGATCAAGGAGATTCTAGTTTCATAAGGGTTGGGTAAGGCGTTATTGGAAATAAAATTGAAGATGGTGTCGGATGGTGACTTGGGGAGAAATATATGGTCACCATCCTTTTCTATCTGTTGAATGAGGTTATGTACAGTGTCATGAATAAGGAATCTCCCTTGATGATGTGGAAGAAAATATAGGACATGTACATGTTAAAGTCCCTCACGAATAATTTATTTGTGAATAAACAACTTTTCGGGATGAAATTGAATCAATGATCGGATCTCCTGGAACACATGAACTTATTTAGAAAGTTATGTAGTGAGTTGGTAAGACTCGAAGATATGGTCAAGAAAGAATATAAAGCAGTGCTACTTATAACATTGATTCCCTCATTATACAACCATCTCGTCATTACTTCGTTGTATGAGAAGAATACAATAAAGCTTGAAGAAATCACTACAGCGCTCGTTTCCAACGAGATGAGGAACAAGTTGAGTGATGAGGACTCTTAGGTAAAAGGATTAGTCAGTAAAGGAGGTCATGGACGTAGGCGATTCGTTGAGCGATCTAGATTTGACAATAAGAAAAGGTCTAGATCGAAGTCGAATGTAAATGACGGATGCTTCTATTGTGGCATTAAGGGTTACTTCAAGAGAGACTGTCAAAATTAGAATGATGACATGAAAATTAAAAGCAAAAGAAAAATGAACACATGTGAATCAGTGAGTGTAGTAGAAGAGAACTCAAAAGAAGACATCCTCTCATTCTCTTCAGGTACAAGTCATTTCTCGGACACTTGGATTCTAGACTCAGGATGTTCATATCACATATGCCTAGATAGGACTTTGTTCGATTCCTACAAGTCCTATAAGGGTCGAAGTATTCTGATGGGAAATAATGCAACATGCAGGGCTATTAGAATAGGGACCATGAAGGTTAGGATGTTTGACGGAGTCATTCGAACCCTTGGTGATGTTAGGCATGCCCCAGATCTGAAGAAAAACTTAACATCCTTTGAGGTTTTAGATACAAACAGTTACACATTCATTATATCTTGCGGTTTATGAAAGGTTACTAAATGTGTAATGGTGCTGATGAAGAGACACAAGGTTATAAATATGTACAAGTTGGTCGAGAGCATAATTATGGGTGGGGTCGCTACCACCTCACATGCAGAATTCAGCACAGATAATGTAAATTTGTGGCATATGCGGTTAGGGTATGTGAACAAGAAGGGCATGATAGAACTCCACAAATGAAAATTGTTGAAGGGAGTTAAGGCATGTAAGGTGGATTTTTGTAAGCAACGCATCATATAAAAATAGTGCAGGGCAAGATTCAAGACTGCTATACACACTAGCAGTGGGGTGCTTGATTGTATTCATTTTGATATTTGCGAGCTAATAACAATACCGTCTAAGGGAGGGGCGCGATACTTCATGACCTTTGTGGATAATTACTCGATGAAGGTTTGAGTATACTTCATGAAATACAATTCTAAAGTGTTTGCCAAGTTCAAGCAATGGAAGGTGGAAGTAAAGAAGAAAATCGGGAGACAGGTCAAGTATCTTAGGTCAGACAATAGTACGGAGTACTGAGAGGTAAAATTCATGGAATTATGCAAGGATCAAGGCATCACAAGGCACTTCTCAACTCAAGGGACCCCCATAGTAGAACGATGTGGTAGAAATGATGAATAGAACCCTACTGGAGATGATGAGAAGTATGCAGTTGCATGCAGAACTACCTAAAAGTTTATGGGTTGAAGCAATAAATATGGTATGCTACATAGTAAATCAGTCACCATCTACAGTGTTAAAATCCAAGGTTATAAAGAAAGTTTGGACAGGTAAGGACGTTGATTACTCAGGACCGAGAATCCTCGGGTGTCCAATATATGTTCACGTGTAAAGTGAACAGATGATAAAATTTAATCCAAAGTCTAGGAAGTGCATTTTTGGAAATGAGAAAGGTGTGAAGGGTTATAAATTTTGGAATCCAGTTGCTCATAAGGTGGTTATTACCAGAGGTGTCAATGCTAAAACTGACAAGGAAGCTGTAGCAGATAAGTCAGATGAGATCGAGAGATTTTCAATATGGGTGAAGGTCATTTCAGAAGGAGCAAGATACTGAGCAACATAATCAGAAGGATACTCAAGAAAGTTTAGCCAGAAATAGCGAGAAAAGAATCATTAAAGCCCTAGTTCGATGCGGGTTTGGGAACATGGTCTCATTTGCATTGTTCATAGAGAGCGAAGATCCCTCCGCCTTTCACTGAGTAAAATCTGAAAAGATTGTCGACAAGTGGTTGTCAACCATGACATATGAGATGGAAACACTCTGCAGGAATCAGACATGGGAGTTGGTAATACTTTCAAAAGGTTAGCGAGTTATAGGGTCCAAATGGGTCCATAGGACGAAAGAAGCATTAACAGGAAATGATGGTGAAAAGAATAGGGCAAGGACAAGGCTCATGGCAAATGGATAATTGCAAAGGGAAGGAGTTTATTATAATGAAAATTTCTCTTTGGGTGTGAAACATACCTCAATTAAGGCGCTACTGGGGATGATAGCAGAATCCAATTTGAAATTTTAGCAGATTGATGTGAAGAGACATTCCTTCAAGGGAACTTGGAGGAAGTCTTTTACATGAGGTAACCTTAAGGTTTCGAGGAGCTTTGTAAAAAAGGTCACGCGTGTAGTCTAAAGAATTCGCTATATGGCCTTAAGCAGTTTATGAGTCAGTGGTACAAGTGGTTCAATTCTTACATGGTTGAGATTGGGTATAACATGTGTGAGTATGATTGTTATGTATACTACACGGTACTCGAAGACGGGTCATAGATTTTACTGAACTCGGGTTGAAGCATGATGTGATTCGGTTGCATTGTGATAGTCAGAGTGCTATCTATCTGTCGATAAATCAAGTGTATCATGCATGAACCAAGCATATCAAAGTGAGATTTCACAAGATACGAGAACTCATTGCTTCAGGGGAGATTATGTTTTAGAATATTCATACGGGCGAGAATGTTACAGATATGCTGATAAAGCTGGTGACTACAAAGAAGATCAAGCACTACTTGGGTTTGATCAATCTCGTTGGCCATTAATGAGATTGAGTATCCTTGTACATGTATGCGGATGTAGCTACATTCCAGGTGAAGGGATGCAGGGAGTGATCTACGCTCAAAGTGGAGGTTGCATAAGAGGTCTCCAGTGTGACTTGACCAAACACAAATCAGGGTGGAGATTGTTATGCAGATGCCTTGCATTCTTTAAGGCACGATAGACTGTGATGATCCACGGCCAATCGTGACACATTGTGATATTCATGATCGATCGTGGAATATGCCACTAGTTATCTTTTCCAATTTATCACATAAACCAAAAGCTTTGATACCACTTGAAGCGGCTAAGACCTCCACTGATCACTTAATATGATTAAAATCGCCGTCCAAACAACACGCCACTAAAATCAAACATTCATTGATTCCAATGGCGTATGGAATGTGCAATGATCGTGTAAAAAAGAAAAGAAAATAATGAAAAAATAAATAAAACCACAACCACACAAGAACACAAAATATTCATGGTTCACAACTTTGGATACATCATGGTCAATCTAGCAAAGAAAAAATCACTATAACAAGGAGGAATTACAAAGAATAATGAACAAATTACCTTATTTAAGAATATGACAAAACTAATTTGAATTTAAGCTTTGAAAAAAAAAACCCTTCAAATATTACAATGCTAACAATAAATCTTCTCACCGTTGATATATTACGAAAAAAATCTTAGAACACATTTTGGAAACCTTAAAACCTTGAATTTTGCATTCAAGAAAAAAACCCTACTTGGAACCCTTTCTCAAGTTGTGTAAGAAGAACCTCTCACAGTCTGTAAATTCGTAACCTACATTAACTCCAATATAAATTATCCTTAAAGTCTCACTTTAACAAATGAAATATAAAAAATATCTCCAACATGTGAAATATGAGTCCCATGGGCTTAAAAAGGTAGCTACACCCACAGTGATTTCCAGTGTGCCTGTTTTAACAAAAGAAAAAAAAAAAGGAAAAAAAGCAGCACGAGTACTTTTGCTTTGGGCTGTTGGTCAGACTGCATAAAAAATCCAAAGCTCTTTTAGGGCCCACAATGCTGTATATGTTAATCAACTCCGTCCATTAGGTACACTCCTTGATGATAGACCACAGGACGAAAAATCAGCCATGTCCACAGACTCAGGTGGCCACATTGCAGGGAACACTGAGACAGAGCAAAATCCATGAACTTGGAACAAGTATTTACCAAGTGGGGGCCAGCCCATTAATGATGGGCCAGTTCACTGAAAATGCTCAGAGATCAACGTGTGTGATCTTCCAATCTGGGACTTTCTTGGGCCATGGTCGATCACTGTCAGGTTACCGTACCATCGCTTGTGTAAATTGAAATCCATCATAAGCTGCGCATGTTAGGGTGTTGGCCATCCGATGTGATTCTTCATTTGAGCCAGTCTCTTTACAACTGTTGCAGCAGAATCTTATTCTACCACTTTGTTTGTGGAGCTCATCGTGGTTTATGCATCAATCTGTCCCGTCCAAAGGGGTCCCATGCCAAGATTGCCCAAATAAGGCCGACAAAATCATCATGTGGGCCCCATGAGAAGTTGAAAGTTTTTCAGCGGATGTCCTTTATTTCTCATGGTGTGGCCCATTTAATGATTATATATACCCGATTTTAGAATCATGGTTTGTGGGATCACTTGATACACGGATTGAATGTCATAAGTGTTCTATGGTGGACCTCAGCAAGGACAGTTGAAATAGGAGCCGTAGAAAACGTTTCTACACTGTTTGGCGTGGACTGGGACTATTTTTTTTTGTTTTCGCTCTAAATACCAACGCGCTGTAAGAACTGGGAGCGGATTAGGGCCCGCCTTTATGTATGTATTCTGTATCCACACCGTCCATCTGTTTTTTCAGGCCAAAATGAAGCAGATCGAATTCTCAGGTGGACAATACTACAGTAAATAGTGGTGGTTGAACGCTCCGCCGTTAAAAATTTTCTTAGGGCTCAAGGTGATGTTTCTGTGATTTTTGTTTGACATGTAACCGATTGATAACTTCAAACAAACCTAGATGAAGAGAAAAAAGAAAAAAATTTCAACTTCATCCAAAACTTTTATGGCTAACAGGAAGTTTATAATAATCATTTACCACTGATTTCTTTGGTAGGGCCTACTTGAGACTTTGGAACTACTTTATTTTTAGGCTTATGCACTAAAATGATATGTTAAAAAAGGATGGACGGCATAGACATAGAATATATACATTTAGGTGGGTCCATGGCTAGCACTGCAGCGTGTTGGGTGAGGTCTGGTCGCACCTATTCTTCTCGCTTAAGAAATGAGGCGGAAGCGGCTTGGCTGGTGTATTCGAACCACCGTATAGCTGCCTGTGGGTTTGATCATGAGATATGTGTTATATCTAAACCATTTATTCATTTTTTGAGTTTGTCTAAGGCTTTAGACGAAAAATCAGCTATATCTAGCTATTAAGTGGATCACATTGCAAAAAGCAGTGGGAGATTGAACATCTACCATTGAAATTCTTTTTGGGTCCACAGAAGTTTTGGATAAATACAATTTTTTTTCTTCTTCATTCAGGTCTTTGTGACCTGATGAACAGATTGAATGGAAAATAAATGTTATGGTGAGCCCCACGAATTTTTTAACGATAAAAATCATTATCTCCGCAGCTATTTGTGGTGTGGTCCATATGATCTGTAATATGATTCATTTTTGGATAATGCTTTAAAATAATCTCTAAAAATAGATGAACGGTGTAGATATAATAAGTATATCATTATGGGACTATGTAACTTTGATCTCCTTTAAACTGGTGGTACAACTCGGAGCTCGAGGAGCGTCAATGCTCTTTTGTACGACATGTACCTACAGCTGCCGGTCCGCTTCTAAATGACGGTTGCAATGGGTTCAATGATGGACGCGGATTGTGTACTACCCCCACTCGTCCCAAGCTCCGTGCGGACAATTCCGTGGGCGGGCCCGCCGTGATGTATATGTACATTCAAGCCGTTTATCCCTTTTCTTAGATTATCTTAAATATTCTAATACAAATGAAACAGATACAACGGTCAAATGGGCCACACCATAGATGACTCTTGCATTTAAAGTAACTGACATTTAATGTTGAGTGCATTTTAACGCAACCAAGCTTATTATTTGGTATGGTCCACTTGAGCGTTGAATGTGCCTCATGCCTTAAAATAATCTAAGAAAAGGGACCGGCGGCTTTGGATGTACAGATACATCACGGTGGGCCTGCCCACAGAACTGTCCGTTCGGAGCTACGGACGGGCGGGGGTAGTAAGCAATCCGCATCCTTAAGAAGGACTGGAGCGTCCATTTTTGGGTCCCTCCATCTTTGGTTCGACAGCGTCCAATCGCGGGCCACAGCACGGCCCGAGGAATTGGCCTGTAAATCACCAGAAAATGGATGGTTCAATGCAATGAAAGAAGCCTAAATTCAACGGTGCAACGGAACGGGCGTTGACATGTCCCATCACATTGACTTTGTGTCAGACTCCATCCTCAAAGTGAATCCACGAGTGTGGGACCACGGTAATGTATTTTTTTTATCCATACCGTTTATCTGTTTTTTCATATCATTTTAAGGAATGACCCTAAAAATAAAGCAGATCTAATTCTCAAGTGGACTACACTATAGAAAACAGTGGTGAATGAATGACTATAATTACAAACTTCCTGGGCTACAAAAGTTTAGGATCAAGCTGATATTTGTGTTTTACCTTCACTTAGGCCCGTAACTTTATCAACCGTTTGGATTGAAAATAATCATTGTGGTGGGTCGTAGGAATTTTTTAATAGTGGGCGTTCAATTACCACTGTGGTATGGTCCATATAAGATTTGGATCTGTTTCATTTTTGGTAACATGCACTAAAGTGAGATGGAAAAACGGATGGACGGCGTGGATATAGAATACGCACATCAAGGTGGGCCCCACTGTTATGGATCCGGAGACCTCCCTGGTTCCTTGGATCCACCGAAACCGCGTTCATCCCCAAAGGGATATACTAGGAATAGACGGGAATCGTATAGATTCATCCTCAGCAAAGCCCCACCACAATCTACACTCAAAACAAGGAAAATTTTTTCTTTTCGATGTGGCCCACTTGATCAACGGTGAGGTGGTCCCATTCACGGTCAGCATGTTCCGATAAACTACGAAATAACGTGATCCCGCGGTCTACTAGACTAATATCCTCCTCTCTTTCAGCGATTCGGAGTCGCGAGTCGCGACCCGCCATCCGCCAATTAGTGGAGAGACCGTCACCCCAACGACGACGAAAGACATTCCTCCTCATCTATAAAATGCCAATCTTCCGACAAAAGAGAGAAGAAAATCCTCCTGTCGGTGGAAGAATCCATTTGAATTTCGGTTCCCGATCGAGTTCTAGGGTTTCTCTTCTCAATTAAGAAAGATCCAGTGGCTCCTCTTAGCCAATGTCGTTGATCGTACAGATCTAGGGCTTCAGATGGAGCAATCGTTGTCGACGGATCTGCTGTTCCTGGAGGATTTCGGTCAGAGGGTCGATCTCACCAGGAGAATCCGAGAGGTTCTGCTGAATTACCCCGAAGGAACGACCGTGCTGCGGGAGCTGATACAGAATGCCGATGATGCCGGCGCCACGAAGGTCTGTCTGTGTCTGGACCGTAGGTCCCATGGCGTGCGGTCGCTGCTGTCGGATAGGCTTGCGGAGTGGCAAGGCCCAGCGCTGCTGGCGTATAACAACGCCGTGTTCACGGAGGACGATTTTGTCAGCATTTCGAGAATTGGGGATAGCAAGAAGCAGGGGCAGGCTTGGAAAACTGGTCGCTTTGGGTAACCATGGAAGAACTTGTTCGACTTATTTTTTTGCTCTCTTTCTTCCTATTTTTGATTTCATGTTCTTGTTTAGGTCATAGCTTTCGAAGTAGCCTGAAATTTATAGAAATTGTAGTTCTTTTATTTGCCGTTTTAGGCTTTGTTTGGATGATCAATATGAATTATACACAACAATTCCATTTGGCATCTTATTTTAAGGTATTTTGGATGCTCAACTAAATTATATCCAATAATTCAATTTGGCTTTTTGTTTATGGCTTCATTTGGATGTAACATTGAGTTGTGCATTAATTCGATTCAGTGAAGAGGAAACAGTGGAGCAAGCCCCATTACACCTATAGCAAGGAACAAACTCCAGCTTGTCTGTTTCCTCGTCTTGAATTGAATTACTGCATTCGAAGCAGACTGGCTGAGCATCCAATTGCAGGCGAGGCTGCAATTACTGGCAGGGCTCGTAGTATTGCAGCTGGTTAAAATGTTGCATGAGCAATAGTATTGGTTAGATTGGATGGAAGCAGTATCCCTACAATCGAATATGAGAAAAACAAAATGTAACAAAATCTGAATATTAAATTGAGATATTTTAAATTAAATGCTGAAGTTACATTGGGGAGTTCAAAAATCTGTAAAAGCATCCACTTACTAGAGAAAATATCTGGTTTTATATCTTGGCCTTCATCTTGTCTGGTTTTGTAGAAAACTAATTGCAAATTACAACCAGAGGCTTCGAAGCTGTGCATGTGCTCATGGGTAAAGGAATGATTTGGGTTGTGTATATGGAATAGATAAGGTGTAGAACAAAGAAAACCTAAGAAGAAAACACAAACCTTAAGAGTGATAACTTGTTGAAAGGCAGAGGAAAGAAGGTGAAGCAACTCTTTTCACTTTGTTAGTGGCAGCGTGTTAGTAATCGTGTACCATAGAAGTGTAGTCCTTTGGACCACCATAGGTTTTTATGTCTATAAACGGAAGAGAGGGGATGGGGGAAACCCTAACCCTAATTTTCTTCCAAAAACATGGTATCAGAGATAGGGCTCTCTCTCTCTCTCTCTCTCTCTCTCTCTTTCTTCCTCCCCATTGATAAGAGGCGGTGTCATCGTTCTTCTTGTGAGTAGCGGCAGGACTGCCAGCGGGGCCGCCAACGGCATCATTGCTGATCGCTGCAGCCACCAACAGTCACACAATTTTCTGCCACCGGTGCACCATTTGTAGTGGCACCGTCACCGCCTCCAACCATCTTCGTGGGCTCTTTCTTGTTGCTGCACCATCTATAGCGGCATTGTCACCATCACTCATTGTCTTCGTAGGCCTTTTCTGCCGTTGGCTTCAGTTCTAGGATATGTGAATCAGTCAAACGTGGTTTTGTCTTAGTTTCTTTATGACCATCTGATTGTTCTTTTGTGGTTTTTTATCCATTAAGTTAATTCAGCAACCCATACTTGTTTGAGGAGAGGAGATGGATGTTCTAAGGTTGGAACTTGTGAATATCCAAGTTTGTGTACCAAGTTTGTATATCACGACCATCAATTTAGATGGTCACAATTGTTTGACATGGTCCCAATCCAACAAGATGTACCTTGGTGGAAAAAGGAAATTGGGATATCTTGATTGGAGTGAGACAGAACCAATTCCTAATGACTCCTTTCGTGACAACTAGGTGAATGACAATTATATTATTATGACTCATGAGTTAATTACTTCTTTTATGCAAACCGAGATTACTGGACCATTGATGATGCACACATCGAGTAAGGAGATCTGGGAGACTATCGCTGAGACATATTCTCACAAAGATGACTTTGCACTTATTAGTTGCATTGGGAAATTCTTCATATGTAGCAGGGATAGTCATCCATTGAAGCATATTATGCTTACATATGTCAGAGGTGGAAGGAATTAGATTATTATATGCCATTGGCCACTCTTTATTGCGAATTGCATAAGTGCAATGAAAGTGTCGGATCCCTAAAATTCTTAGTGGACTTAACGATGAATTTGAGTCTCAATGGGTCCAAGTCTTAGGAAGAGAGTCTTTGCCATCCTTAGAGATGGTCTATAATCATGTTCAGAGTGAGGCCCTTCACCATGCCTCTATTGTTACTCAGTCTTTGTGTGCTCCTAAGAGATCTGCCTTGGTTGGTTTCAAACTGAATGGGGGGAATATCCTACAAGAGGGCAGACTAGTGAGCGCACTGATCATGCACCTTCTTGAGCCGTGGATCGAGATAATTTGATATGTACTCACTATGGTAGATGTCGTCACACCGAGAATTTTTGTTATGACTTGCACCCACAACTTTGACCTAATCCCAAGATAGGGGAGGGGGAGCATTCCACCACCGAGCCAAGCTAGGCTACCGCTCCTCAACAAGGAGTTGATGATGATTCTCGAGCCTTAATGATGGGTCCCATCGCGGGACTCTTTAGGTATTTTTACAAATCACGTGTCCAAGCCTGTTTGACATCCTAGTTTGTCTTGGATCATTGATTTTAGTGCTACTAATCACTTGACTAGTCAGGAAGGTAGCTTACTCTCTTATTCTCCGTTTCATCATATAGTTAAACTAGTTGATGTATCTTATTCTAGAGTGTCTAGGGAAGCATCCTATCAACTAAGCTCATCTATTACTTCACCTCCTCATCTTCCATTTTTACGTTCTAGTTTACTTTCTGTTAGTGTCCTAACTAAACAACTTTAGTTGTGTTACCTTTTTTCCCAATTCGTGTTATTCAGGATTTGCAGACTAGGAGGATGATTGGTGTTGGACATGAGGCTCATGGCTTATATTTCCTCAATGTGGATGCTGGTTCATCGACTTCCTTTATAGAATCCAATTTACTGTTTTGGGCACCCTTGGGTTGGTCACATTTCTGCTGATGCTCTTCGTCATTTCTTTCCTAGTAATTAATTTCCTTATTAATGTCTCCAAAAGCGAAATGCTAGGAATTCATGTGCTTAATGAATATCTTCAACACCTGGCCAATGTCTTTGGCTGCAAAATAGGATCCTTCTCCTCTTCCTATCTAGGGTTGCCCCTATCAAGGTGTTCCAAAACGGTAACGGTGGCTGTTGACCCTATTTTATTTTTTGAAAAAATTGTTATAGGACCGTTATGGGGCCATTATGGACCATTACAGATCCTTCCCCTCTTCCTATATGAGGTTGCCCCTATCAAGGTGTTCCAAAATGGTAGCGGTGGCTGTTGCCTATATGAGGTTGCCCCTATCAAGGTGTTCCAAAATGGTAATGGTATTGGTCGTTGTGACCATTTTTTTTGTTTTTTTGAAAAAATTGTTACAGGACCATTATTGGGCCGTTACAGACCATTACAGCCCGTTATGGGACCGTTACAAGGCCTTTATGGCCTTTTTTTTGTTGTAACGGCCGTTACGGCTGTTTCGACCTTGTAACACATAATGGTTATGACCGATTTTGAATACCTTGGCCCTTATGCATAGGAAAATTGGCTTTACACATGTGATAGAGTTATAGAGAGAAACAAAAGAAAGCTGTTTAGTTGGAAGCATCATATTCCTTCTCTAAGATGTCGGTTGATGTTCATCAAAATGGCCTTTTCCAACATGCCGATATATTTTATGTCTATTTTCAAATGCCCAAAGCCGGTCTTGGGTAGGCAGTAGGCTCGAGAAATTGAGAGGAGGTTTCTTGTGGAAAGGGTATGAAGATAAGAAGTTGAACTTACTCAAATGGGATGAAGTTTGTAAGTTGACTAATAAGGGAGGAGTAGGTCTAAAAAAGTTGGAGCATATGAATGTCTCTCTTCTCGGAAAATGGCACTGTAGGTTTGGCGTTGAGACAATGAAGTTATGGAGGGAACTTCTTATTGCCAAATATGGCTCTAAATCGGGCGGTTGGGGTATAAAGTCTTCTTCGCTTTATTGTGTGTCCTTTGTTTGGAAGGCTATATCCTCTACCGAACATATCTTCTGTTCGGGAACCTCTTTCTCTCTGAGAAAAGGTAATCACATTCACTTCACCCAGAAATCACTATAAAAATAATAGTTTTATAATGTGAAAATATAATGATTACAATTTACTTTCCCTACTTCCTTTACAAGTGTATTTGACCTTCGTTGTACAAACCATAATTCCTATTTAAAAAAACTCATGGAATGATAATGATGGCTCATTTACTTTGCATTTCATAGGAAATTAGAAAACCAAACAGGCCCTTAGTTGGTAGCAGTATTTTAAATAGCTAAGTAGTGTGGTGTGTAGCTTAGGCTTGACGCTATGTAGCTCATGAAAATAACTTAAGTTGCATGTAGCCTACGCTACATGATAATTTGCATATGCTGCACTCTACATAGACTACTCTACGCTCTACATAGCTCACATTACAAGTTACTTTTCACTACAACATTAAAATGAATTAATATTTTCAATGATTGTTACATTTTTCTATTTTCAATAGCACTTAGTTAATCTTTTCAATGCTTTTAATAAAATGATGTAAGTAACAGTATTAAATCAGTTTCGTTTCTCTTTCTTTACCTTTTCACTTAATCATCGCCCTTTCCTATTACTTTAAGTTGTGTTTGGTTGCACCAAATATCATAATTTCATTATTAATCAATCTAATTTGGTGTAGAATATCATGAATTGGTGCAACCAAGCTACACCTTGATTAAAAATCTAAAAGTAGAATGTAGCTTATGCTACACACAATGTAACTTACGCCTCACACTTCAGATGGGTGAACGTTATGCTACACGCTATTTGCTATTTAAAACACTGGTTGCTAGTTGCTTCACATTGGCGGGCGGTGGAGTGGTGAGGCCCCCCCTCCCTATTGGAGTAACCTCATGGAGGAGGAGGAAGAGTTTGTGGCCCTTTCGTCTAGGCCGACATGCATCTTGCCCTCTCCCTTGACAGTGGATTCATTGTCTTGGATGTTTGAGAAATCAAGTCTAATCAGAAATAGATTTTTTAAGCAATTGCATGCTTGATGACGAATTGGTGATTTGACATCTTCTTGTCCTTTTACAGTCAGTCCAGTGGCATCATTAATCATGGATGAGATAGATGTTCTTACTAACCACTGGTGCTTTGCTTTTCCAGGGTTGGCTTCAATTCAGTATACCATTTAACGGATTTACCATCTTTTGTGAGTGGCAAATACGCGGTGTTATTTGATCCTCAGGGTGTTTACCTTCCAAATATTTCGGCAGCAAATCCTGGAAAGCGACTCGAGTATGTTAGCTCTTCAGCAATCTCACTTTATAGAGACCAGTTCTTTTCATATTGTGCTTTTGGATGTGACATGAAAAGGCCTTTCCCTGGAACTTTATTTCGTTTCCCTTTGAGGAATGCAGATCAGGCTGCCATTAGTAAGCTCTCAAGGCAGGTGTACTTGGAAGATGACATCTCTTCCATGTTTGTTCAACTTTATAAGGAATCAGTTTTTACGATGCTGTTTCTTAAAAGTGTCCTTTCAGTTGAAATGTACATATGGGATGCTGATGCACCAGGGCCACGGAAGCTGTATTCTTGCTCTGTCAACTCACCTAATGATGAAACAATTTGGCATCGCCAGGCTCTTTTGCGACTTTCTAATTCAGTTGGATCGGCAGGTGGGGAAATAGATACCTTCTCTTTGGACTTTTCAAGAGAGGAAGTCTTAGGGACACATTTGGAGAAGAGGGTCGACACCTTTTTCATTGTACAGGCAATGGCACCATCATCTAGCAAAATTGGTTCATTTGCTGCCGCCGCCGCCAAAGAATATGATCTTCACCTACTGCCTTGGGCATCTGTTGCGGCGTGCATATCAAATGACTTGAACGAGGTAACTCATGGCTCCTTATATACAGACAGAACCAACTTAGTTTCTATGTGTAACATCTGACATCATGCTTTCCATGTCAAACTTCCGATGCAATCTATTTTTTCTTCGTTAGGCATTTTTCATGTTTCCTTCTTCTTTGCATAAGATTCCTTTGATTGTTTCGTGCTATTTTGGAGCATATTTCTGTAACACTCATGCAATTGCACTAAAAGAACTTCTAACTTCAGCTTGTGGGTTTGTCGGCATGGGAGATGAAGTCTGGGTTGATTCTGATTTTTTATTTGCAGTCAACTGGAAAACCTCATGAACAAGGTGTGCCATAAGGGCTGTTACGTAACAGTAAGTGGTGCCAGCCACTACACATTATGGGGTTGTAACGGCTATTATGGAAAAAATGACCTGTAATGGGCTCCCATAACAGCCGTAATGGTCTTCTAGGGGGCTGATACAAGGTTTTATTTATTTATTTTTATTTTGACAAAAAAGAAAAAAGTAAAAAAGAAGACGACCGTAACTGCCATTATGGCCCGTATAATAACAATTATTGTTGTCGAATCGCATATGTGATCATGTGCGATTGCATATGCCTATGCGCATATGCGATCGCATATTAAAATTTATTTTTTTGAAAAATTAATATATATATATATATATATATATATATATATATATATATATATATATATATATATATATATATATATATATATATATATATGGGGGAAAAATTCAAAAAATTGTAAAAAAAAAAAAAGAAACTGAGGAGAACTTTTCTAAGTTAATAGATAGCTAATTTTGCATATTTAATATACATTTGAGAGAGATAAAATCAATTAAACATCAAGTCATCCACATTTAACACTATAGTTAACAAGAAGTAACAACGAAATCAACAAGCTATTTATTTATTATGGTAGAAAATCAACAAGCTATCTTCCTTGAAACTTAAAAGTGCTTGAATCTTGATCTTTCAACTTCCAAGAGAGAGAGAGAGATCACTTGGAAGTAGGAAATACAAGATAGAGGGAGATTAAGACCACTTGTAATTAAGAAATGTAAGAGAAAAGTAGAGTACGAGAGTTTTGGAGTGAGAATATTGCAAATGGAGGAGATTTGGAAGGCTTTTTATAGACAACATGTTATTTTTTTTGCAAAAAAAAATAAAAAATAAAAAATAAAAAATAAAAAATCAATGTGCCATGGCCAATATGCGATTGCATACATCGCATATGCAAAATATGCGATGGCATATGCGCCAGATCGCATATGTGATCTGCATATGGATATGCGCATATGCGATTGCACATGACAACAATGATAACAATAACAGTGGTGACTGTTACGGCCATTGTCGCTGTTATGGAATACCATGATCATGAATCATCAATGTATTTTCTGTCATTTTTTTTTTTTTGGGAAAACAAGCGAACAAAACTCTCTTATTACTTACCCAGGGCAAAGTCTGAAAAGATATGAGTTATACAACAGAAAGAGGTGAACCTCAAAAGAAGAAAAAAGAAAAAAAAAAGCAACCCACACTCCGGGCAATAGGGAAAAAAGAAAAAAAGGCAAAAAATAAAAGCAGAAGGGGGAAGAGCATAGAAGGAAAAAGAGCAAAGGAGGAGGAAGAGGACCCATAGCCTAGGCCAGACATCACATCAAATCAGCATTCTCAACCTCAATGATGAATCTAGAAGAGGAGTGCATGTGGATATCGGCCAATTTGGAGAGAACTGTCCGAAGGTAGTTGGCAGTAATCCCAAAATGGTTGCTGGGAGAAGTAGCAAAGGAATGAAGCCTCCAAGCAAACAGGCGCATCTTCGAAGTGGAGGTTGATGGGTCTTTGATTGCTGCAAGACTTTGCTAATTGTGCACGAGGATGCTAATACCTGCAATTCGATCAATACGCAAGTTAGATATATCAAGGAGTAAGGTTTGCAAGCTCCATTGTTCCTTGGATGGTACATTAAGAGACTATTCCCCAAACAGGAGCCCCATCGGGAGTGTAGCATAGGAGCCCGACTCTAGAAGACAAAATCTCAGCACAGGCTTTGGTCCAACTAGAAGAAATTTTGCAACGCTGAGATACTTGGCGAATTGGGGGTTGCATAACAGAGTAAGCAATTGGAAAGTCCCAAGCAGCAGAAATAGCGCCTGGGGCTTTAGCCGCAATAGAAGGCCCAAATAAGAAAAGGGCTCTAGCTCTCAAATCCCAGATGATATTTCTAAGAAGTCTCCTTAGGGGAATATTTGTTGTTAAAAATGCGATTATTTCTCTCTCCAAATGTGCCATACAAGGGTTGAGTAAGAGAGCTTGCAAAGAGGAGGAAATGGGGTCGCTTGCATTTTCCACTAGATAAGCAACAAATTGAAGAAAATTAGGGTGGTGGATAAAGGGGATAAGAAGTTTAGAGTGCAGATTTCTCCAAATCCAACCAGTGAACCTATAGGAGAAAAATAAATGATTAATAGATTCAATATCATGCTGACAAAGAACACAAGTAGTATCATCAACAATATTGAGGGAAGAAAGGAGGTATTTCGTTTTGAGCTTTTCAAGAAAAGCCATCCGGGCTGCAATAGAGTGCCTATGAATAAAACTCCATATAAGGTCACACTAAGGCGAGCTCGGGTTAATAGATCTGCAGGCTTTTAAAGCAGAGGCAAAATTAAGGTCACCATTTGGGTACAGGGTCTAGATGATTTCATCTTGCATTGGGACAATTTGGTCAGCTTTTATCTCTTGGAAAAGATTTGCCAAGACACGAGAATTATGGTCGGGAACTGCCACTCTGAGTCTTGGATTAGGAGACTAACTGGGAAGTTAGTTCCTAGCCCCAGGTCATGAATGATGGAGATGCCTAGGCAATAAAAAAGGCTAGAATTCCCCAACCAATGATCAAACCAGAAGTCTGTAGATTGCCCATTCCTTATCAAAAATCTGGTGCGGGGCTTAGCGATGTTATGAACATTGAGAATGTTGCGCCAAGCTCAGGAAGCATTGGAATGCATTTGAATATTCCATATAGTTTTACGACCAATGTACTTCTGGTGGACGCATTTGACCCAAAGGTTGTCTTCTTTGCAGATTATTTTCCACAATTGTTTGATAAGGCAAGCTTTGGCAGAAACTTTCATAGGAGTTATGCCAAGGCCACCCTCATTTTTGGGTCTGCAGATCTTCTCCTAGCTGATGGTATGAAATGACGTAAAGCCCTAAAGGAAATCCCTAATATGTCTAGCATTAATGTTACAACAAGCTTTTGGGAGAAGAAAAGCATGAGACTAAAAGATATGGAGGCTAGAAAGAGTGGAATTGATTAGCTTCAGTCTACCCGCATAGGAGAGGAGAGATGGCCTCCAACCACCAAGCTTTCTACTAAGGCTATCAATCAGTGACTGGCAGTCCAAAATATGGAGTTTGGTGGAGAACAATGGAACTCCCAAATATTTAATAGGGAGTTGTGGAGAACAATGGAACTCCCAAATATTTAATAGGGAGTTGACCTTCATCCATACCCAGGATACTTTCAATTTCATGCTTGCAAACAGTGTTTTAAATATCGCCGATATTTGCTGATATATCCCACGATATATCTTGTATCCCACCTGTACGATATGAAACACACAGGTAGTGTCGATATATCCCAACTATTCGATTTAGTAGGCATTTTCAATTTTTGATCCATGTTTTTGCTGTAAATCACATTAAACTAGCGTCAAATGGTTACAGATTTATGATTCTTCATGTTTTCCATGAAAAATCATCGGAACTTCAATTTTGATTCTTCATGTTTTTGCTGTAAATCACATTAAACCAGCGTCAAATGGTTACAGATCTATGATTCTTCATGTTTTCCATGAAAAATCATTGGAACTTCGATTTTGAGATTTGGGGGAGATGGGTCAAGTTGTGGAAAATTGAGAAAAATTTAAATTTCTTAATTTCTCGCAAATTAGTTGCAATCTTTGTATCCAAACATGAAATTAAACATGCATGTAACCTGATCTAGTGATTCTTCTTTTGCTTTTGAATGTATTGCCTGGGTTTCCATACATGTCTTCTTGTGTTTATAAATTATATGAATATACTTGCATCAGTTCGGTTGGAAAGTGCATATATTAGGACCGCATATATTAGGACCCCATATAAAGGAAACCCCTATTACGTGCACTTTATTTTGTAATGTTTTGATTTCTAAGTGTGTATTGATGTCCTTTTCAACTATCCCTGAAGTTTCATTGAAAAATTTGACCAATTTCCCAATGTTCCAATATTTCCCAACATCAACGATAAATTACGTGATACCACCGATATATCCCACGCGATAACCGATATGTATCCGTATACCAAGGGTGCGATACATTATGCCATAACGATATTTAAAACATTGCTTGCAGGTACATGAGTTGGAGATAGTTAATACACTCTTCTGAAGATTAACTTGAAGCCTTGAGTTTTCAACAAAATTAAGTGAGAAGTTTCTCAGATTAAGGGTAGAATGAGGATCCTCACTGGAAAAAATCATTAAGTCGTTGGCGAAAAGAAGATGAGAGATGACAATGCATCTAGCTTTGAAGGGGGTATCAACAAGCCCGTTGTCATAGTATTTACCAAACAAAAGCTGAGAACATTTCCATGACAATCGTAAAGAGGAATGGAGAGAGCGGGTCTCCCTGCTTAATATCTCTTCTACTCTTGAAAAACCCACAAGCCTTCCCGTTAATAATAATTGAGGAGGGGGTGGAGATAGCGGCATGAATCCAGTTAATCTAAACGTTAGGAAAGTTGAGGATATGAAGGGCTTCAAGGATGAAATCCCATCTAACAGAATCAAAAGCCTTCTTGAGATCAATTTTAGCACACATTCTAGGTGGACTTCTATTAAGGCGGATACCTCGAATAAGGTCATGGCTAAGTAGAATATTATTAGAGATATTACGGCCTGGAATGAAGGTAGATTGAGTATGGCTAATAATGAAAGGCATAATAACTTTCATTCTGTTGACCATGATACGGGATATGATTTTGTAAATCTCATTGGTCAAAGAAATAGGCCTAAAATCATTAGGGGTTTCAGTATTGTTAGATTTTGGAATCAAGGCCACAAGAGTGTTGTTGAGTTGCTATAGCATTTTTCCAGAGCTGAAGAAGTTGAGAATGGCTTTGGATACGTCTTTCCCAATAACAGGCCAGTAGATCTTATAAAAGTGAGCATTAAAACCATCAGGACTTGGGGCCTTATTGGGATTAGCAGACTTGATGGCTACTTCAATTTCTTGAACGGTGACATGTCTAATGAGTTGATTACCCTCTTCATTAGAAAGTTTAGGGATATTGTCTAAGAGGCGTTTGGGATCAATCCCTTTAGCTATGAGTAAGAAAATCTTTAAAATGATCAATAACTATTTCCGTAATTTCATCTTGGTTTTCCTTGAAGGTGCCCTCCTTATCTTTGATTTTCCAAATTTTGGCTGAAGCTTGTTTAGATTTAATGGAAGCATAGAAATTTTTTGAGTTAAGAGTTGTTAAGTTCATTTCTTTAGCCTTTTACCTTAGCACAAAGACCTCCATAGATTGAAGGTGAGCAAGATTATCTTTGGCTCTACGCTCAGCTTCAACATTGGTGGAAGATGAATCAATTTGAATGAGAGTTTGGATGGCAAGGAGGTCCCCATTAGCTTTAGCAAGTTGATAATTTAATTTTGGTTTCTTAGCTATCCAACTCTCGAGGGCTATCTTTAAATTCTTGAGCTTGGTAGCAACAACGAACATGGGAGTACCCACAACGCGCTACTCCCAGGTTTTAGCCACCACATGAAAGAAACCATCCATTTTACACCAATGGTTGAAGAAATAGAAGAGAGATTTGTAGGCAATTGACGAGGAATAAAAATCCAAAAGCATAGAAGCATGGTCCGAAAGGCCCAGAGACATATAAGAAGCTTTATATGATCCAAAAGACGAGACGAAGGTCGAGCCCTGCATTCCATCCTTTTAGGAGCCACGCTGTTGTTAGACCAGGAAAATATATTACCCGAGAGTGTAAGGTCATCTAGGCGGCTGAAGCAGTACAATTGTTGAAGTACTCAATATGCTTTAGGTTAGGGTCCACACTTCCCCTCTTTTCATTCATGAATCAAATGTAGTTGAAATCTCCTGCAACCACCCAAGGATTGTTCAAGTTCACAACAATGTGGGAGATGCCATTCCATAAGAGCTCTCTTTGGGTTGGTAAATTAGCAGCATGGATAATCATGAAGATTAGAGAGCTAGGAATTTCCAAAGAGGTGAGCTGGCAATGCACAAGTTTGTCTGTTTTGCGAATAACAAATAACTGAATTGAGTTATTCCAAGCAGTAAGAATTCTACAATTGGAGCTCATGTCAACATTCGTATCATAATTCCAATTATGGGGCAAGAAAGAATTGCAAACGACATAAAGGTTAGAGCTTCTAATGCGAGTCTCCACAATGCAATCATATTAAGGTTGAGGCTATGAATCATATCTCTAACTTCTTTCTGCATGACAGGCCTATTAAGGCCTCTAACATTCCAGATGAGGATCTTCATCTAACACTATTGATGGAAGAAGAAAAAGGATTGACATTCCCCTCAACGGCCAAGGTCACTTGTTGTGTAAGGTTAGTAACTTGATCTACATCAAGTTCCACATTTCCATTGAAGTCAGATAGGACAGAAAAGTTATTGGAATGGTTTTTTGGGCTAAAAGATCTTGACCTAACAAGGCCAATGGGGGAGCATGATCTCTCCTTCTACCGCAAGCAATAGGCGAAGAGGGCCCCTCACCTGTATCACTGCGAACTTCAACATGTTTTATATTTTTGTTTTTCTCAATAGATGGTGTTAATGGATCGCGTTTGCACCCAAATTTGTTTGGATGCTCCAAGAGCGGTAGAGGCTCCTAGAGGAGCAGAGTTCCCATGGGAGACTACATTTCTTGATGAGGAAGAGGATCCCCTAGGAGGCAAGTTTCCAACCACATTGGAAGCACTCAGATTGAGAGCTACTGTGGTAGGAGGGGAAACCTTAGCAACAACATGATTTTTTGGACAACCTTTTTGCGAATGATTGAATGTTTCATATTCTTTGCAAGCTGCTGGTTTCCATACATACTCAACAGGTTGATCAATGATTTTCCCTTTGCATTTAATTTTAATAGAGTCAGGGAGTATGGAATGTACCGCAATTTTCACACATACACTCGCAAAGGATCTCGTGCCCATAGTGGTGGCTTTATCCATAAAGAGCGGATTGCCAATGGTACTAGCAATCTTGCTTAAAATGCGAGGTGTTCTGTAGATGAAGTTCAGATTAGGAAGCTTAATCCATAAAGTGATGGTGTCCAAATCTTCCTTTTGGAGAGATATAGTGGTAGACAACCTCCTTAGCATCAAAGGATGCCCACTTACAAACCAAGGTCCTCTCTCAAGAATGGCTTGACTTTCATCATGTAAGTATTTTGGATTAAATGTTCTCATTGTGAGGTTCCTCTGTTTATATAGAAACTCTAGGCTAATTACAAGGCTGAATTGCAGCCATTAACATCAATCTAGGCTAACGAACAAGGAAACAATAATTGTACAAGATATATACAATCAATAACTATACAAGATATATGCCATAAATAGATGACCTAATTATGGCTAAATATATGCTGTCCTGATTGACACAATCATGCCATAATTAGATGACCTAATTATGGCTAAATATATGCTGTCCATGTTGTCCTGATTGACATGTTGTTCATGCTGTCCTGATTGACACCCCCCCTCAAATTGATGCTGGTCAATCAAGAAGCATCAATTTACCCACAAGGAACTGATGGCGTTGTCGTGTCATGGTCTTGGTAAACACGTCAGCTATCTGAAGGTCAATGGAAACATGAGGAAGAGAAATAATACGTGTCTAAGGCTTTCCGAATAGAATGACAGTCCACCTTAATGTGCTTCGTTCGTTCATGGAAAACGGGATTAGCAGCAATCTAAATGGCACTAGCATTATCAACATGGAGAGGTGTAGGATTAGACTGGGAAAAATCAAGCTCAGCCAGAAGCCCACCAAACCAGACAATCTCAAAACAAGCAGCAGACATGGCACGATATTCGGATTCAGTAGAAGATTTAGAAACATGAGGTTGTTTCTTACTCTTCCAAGAGATCAATGAATCACCAAGAAACATGCACCAGCTTGTGACAGACCGGCGAGTATTAGGACATTTGGCCCAATCCGCATCACTATATGCAACACGGCGAAGAGGAGAGCCGGTTGGGAAGAATAACCCTTGGCTAGGGGACCCTTGAAGGTATCGGATGATACGACGAATGGCAGCCAAATGTAGATGGCGTGGAGTCTGCATGAATTGGCTAACCTACTGGACAACGAAGGAAATATTAGGCCGAGTAATAGTCAAATGGTTCAAACTGCCTACCAGCTGTCGAAACAGAGTAGGATCAGACAACAGATCACCCTCCTCACGATGATACTTGGTGTTTACTTCTAGAGGAGTATCCACAGAAGAAGTATTCTGAAGACCAGCTAAAGCAATCAAATCCTGTGTGTACTTATGTTGATTCAGAATGATACCAGAAGGATCCATGTGAACTTCCAACCTCAAGAAGTATGTAAGAGGACCAAGATCCTTCATATGAAACTAGGCCTAAAGATGCTGCTGTAGACGAGTGATCAAGTCTGAATCCGTCCTAGTGATAACAATATCATCAATGTAAACAAGAAGAACAATACCAACAGAGGTCTTACGAAGACACAAGGAGGAGTCATATTGACTCTGCTCAAACGAAAACTGAAGCAAGGTAAACCAGAACTTATCAAACCATGCTCGGGAAGCCTGTTTCAACCCTTACAGAGATCACTTCGATTTACATTCATCAGAAGAAGAAGAGGAGGTCAAGCTAGGCGGCAGGGCTATGTAAATTTCCTCTTTGAGATCACCATGAAGAAATGCATTTTTAACATCCATTTGATGAAGTGGCTAGCCTTGGGACGCTGCAATAGAAATAACCATCTGCACCGTAGTCATCTTGGCGACTGGAGCAAAGGTCTCCTCATAGTCCACCCAATATTCCTGTCTGTTACCAAGTGCAACCAATCGGGCCTTATAGCGATCCAGAGTGCCATTGGAGCGCAGCTTAATCGAGTAAACTCATTTACAACCAATGGCTTTAACATTTGCCGGACAAGGAACAACATCCCATGTGTGATTGTCCTGAAGAGCCCGAAGTTCTTCGGCCATTGCCTCACGCCAACATTCATGCTTAACAGCCTTGGAATAACATGATGGAATTGAAATAGAGGACAAAGTAGCATGAAGAGATGTATGAGAAAAGCCATACCGATCAGGAGGACGAGAGACTGTAGTAGACCGACGAGGAACAATGTCAGAACCCGGATCATACACAGAAGGAATAGTCTGAACAGGCTCAGATGTCGGGTTAGGCTTAGGAAGGGGCAAAGTCGGTCGTCGGCGTTCATACACAAATCCAAGTTTGAATCGCTTAGGAATAGGAATCAAGTCATCAAAATGAGGAAGAACATTGATCTCAGGCAAGGATGCAACGTGAGTAGAAAAGAAAGACTGATTTTCAAAGAAAACAACACGACGAGAAATACGAAATCTGTTAGAGCATGGATCATAGCAAACATAGCCTTTGTGTGAATTACTATAACCCATAAAAGCACATTTAACAAATTTGGCAGAAAGTTTGTGTCATTCATGTGATGGCAAATGAACAAAACAAACACAACCAAAGGTATACATATCAAGATAGTTGGGATGTTTATGATGAAGATGATAGTAGGGAGATTCAAAATGCAAGACACTTGAAGGCAATCTATTAATTAAATAAACTGTCGTGGATAAGGCTTCCACCCAAAATTTAGAAGGAACGGAAGATTCAAGCAATAACATTCGAAGAACCTCTAACAGGTGGTGATTCTTACATTCAGCAACACCATTTTGCTGAGGTGTATGAGGACAAGAATGTTCAAAACAATTCCTTTTTGCTTGAGAAAGGCATGAAATTCATGAGACATATATTCACCATCCGAATCGAACCTTAACACTTTAATGCCTGAAGAGAATTGAGTTTCAATATAAGCCACAAATTGTTGAAACACAGAAAATACCTTAGATTTAGAACGAAGAAAATAAATCCAAGTATACCTACTATAATCATCAATGAACGTGACAAAATATTTATAATTTGCATGAGATATAACAGGAGTAATACCCCACACATCACTATGGATCAAATCAAAACAGCTTTCAGCACGACTACTATGAGTAGGAAAGGAAAGAGACTTACTCTTACCTAATTTACATGTTGAGCAATCAAAAGAGAGATGAGAGGAAAATTGATCTTTATTACCCAACAAACTAGAGTTTACTAAATGAGATAGAACAATAGAGTTAGGATGACCCAAACGTTTGTGCCATACTTCACCCTTATTGTTTACAGTAGTACAAGTCAAGGAAATGCAAGAAGGAATGGAAAAATGTAGAAGAAACAATCGTCCAACTTTAGGCCCCTTTGCGAGTATCTTCCCTGATACCTGATCCTGCACAATACAACCATCACTAGAAACCCAACATTACAGTTGTTATCAACCAATTGTCCGACGGAAATGAGACTAGTAGAAAGCTTAGGAGATACAAAAACTTCTTTAACTAATGAATTAATACCCCAACAACATGAATCGGTAACTGACTACCATCAGCAATCTGAATGTACGATGAGCCATGATAATTCCGAACATTGGTAAGAGTGTTGGAGGAACTAGTCATATGATTAGACGCAGCAGAATATACAAGCCAAGGTAAAGATGGTAGCGTACTGTTACCTCGAAGCCCTAAGGCTGAAAAGGCTAAAATAATCATCTGTTGAATTGTTTCAGGACTAAGAACAAAGGGATCACCAGCTGTAGAGGAATTAGTGGAAGCTGAAGTACCCACCGCAGCTTGATAGGCATTAGTTTGGTGATTCTGGGGACGAGTTGGACAGTCTTTGATAATATGTCCTGGCCTCTTGCAATAATTACAAGATTTCTTGGCACAGTGAGCAGCAATATGCCCATATTCCTTGCAGCTGAAGCATCGGACCTTCCGCATATCCCTACCCTTGCCTTTCCTATGAGCTGCATAAGCGACGTCATTAGAGGTCATGCGGTTCTGCTAAAAAGTAGCTTGTGTTGCAAGACCTTACTCTTCACGAAGTAATTCCCTAAAGCACACATCCAAAGAGGGAGGAGGATCACGATTCATCAAATTGGAGCGAGTTGCCTCAAATTCCAGCCGTAACTTCATTAGAAACTGATCTATCTTGCTTTGCTCATGAACCTCCTGAACAACAGAGAGAGATGCAGCTGGTATCTTAGCATAAATAATGTCAGCAATCACCGCACAAGTTCTAAAACCCAAAAAAATAATCTTGTATGGAGAGATCACCTTGAGTATAATTGGCGATCTCATATTCCAACTGAAAGTGTCTGGCTGTGTGGTCTTGATTGTAAACCTTCTTTAAATACTCCCACATATCTCTTGTGGTCTTGTACGACCTCAGATTTAGGACAATCAGAGGATTAACATATCCTAAAATTCATGTCATGACTTTAACATCTTTCACTTTCCACTGACCGAATTTAGAAAGGTCAGTAGGAGCTGGATCACTTTCATCTATGTGACCGCATAACTCTTTCCCTAGGACAAATAGGTGGAATTGAAAATTCCCAAGCAGAATAATTTTTGCCCGTGAAGGGCACACCAAAAGAATCCAAGTTGCTAGTAGACATGGTGCCCGGAACACAATAATAAAGACAGGTAATACTAAATCCACCTCACCCCTAGTCCAAAAACAAGCCTACGACCAGCAAGCCTAAAACAAAGGGAGATCAAAATGGAGTTTCCAGCAAGAACTGGACACGCCGACAGCCACTGATCACTACAAAATGCGAGTTTCCAGCAAGAAAGAAACTTCCTACCCTCAACAAAAACTGCTGAGCAACAGTTAATAACCCACCAGAATTGTCTACACCTTCCTTTGAAGGTATCGACAGCCAACAGATTAGTCCCAACCCAACCTAGAAATCTTAGAACAGGCTTTGATATTATGTAAGTATTTTGGTTTGAATGTCCTCATTGTGAGGTTCCTCTGTTTATATAGAAACTCTAGGCTAATTACAAGGCTGAATTGCAGCCATTAACATCAATCTAGGCTAACAAACAAGGAAACAATGACTATACAAGATATATACAATCAATAACTATACAAGATATATACCATAAATAGATGACCTAATTATGGCTAAATAAGTAAATATATGCCGTCCTGATTGACACAATCATGCCATAATTAGATGACCTAATTATGGCTAAATATATGCTGTCTATGTTGTCCTGATTGACATGGTGTCCATGCTGTCCTGATGGAAGGAATTCTCAGCGGAATCCAAATGAAAGGCATCCAAACTCCTCTTTCCCACATTCAGTTTGCGGATGATATTCTGATTCTTTCAGAGGCATCCATGGATTATGTCTCCAATCTGCGGACTACGATCAGATGCTTTGAAGCAGTCACAGGTCTGAGGGTTAATATGTTCAAATCCAGAATTTTCGGGATCAACCTGGAACCCCTTCAACTTAATCACCTTGCTGAGTTGATGGGGTGTTCTTTAGGATCGTTTCCGACTTCCTTTCTTGGCCTTCGTCTATGTCTTGGTAGACCTAAGAATCATCAATGGGAAAGAGTTATCAAGAGATTCCATTAGCTTTTAGCAGGTTGGAAAACTTGATACCTATCCAGCGGGGGCCGCCTCACGCTGATTAAAGCACCTTTATCTAACCTTCCTATGTATTTTATGTTGGTTTTTCAATGCCCTGCAGCTGTTCTCAAATCCATTGATGATCGCAGACGCAAGTTCCTATGGCAGGGTAGGGAAGAAAAAGAGAAATTCCCTCTGATGAAATGGAAGCAGGTATGCACGCAGATAGAGGATGGTGGGGCTGGTATAAAAGATTTAAAGCTGATGAATCAGGCTCTTTTACGTAAGTGGATCTGGAGGCTTGGCAATGAGAAGGATTGCCTATGGAATAAAATTATCAAGGGTAAGTACGGGTCATCTCCTGGAGGATGGTGGACGAAGGACTCGTCTTTGCATAGGGTCTCTTCAATTTGGAAAGGAATCTGTCGTATGAAAGATGTGGTGGTGAAGGACATGGGCTTTGAAGTGGGAAGGGGTGACTGTATCCGCTTCTGGACAGACATTTGGGTAGGTGATTTACCGCTAAAAGACAGATTCCCCTCTATCTTCCAGATTGCAGCGGAGAAAAATAGTTTCATATCTGACAACTACTCCACGGAAGCAAACGTCATGGTTTGGAATATCCAAACTAGAAGAAACCTCGAGGACTGGGAAATTAAGGATCTTACGGCTCTCATGGAACACATTCAACACATTCACCCTAACCAGTCTAGGGAAGATAACATTGTCTGGAAAGCAGATTAATCTTCTCACTTTTCCGTGAAATCTCTCTTCAACATTCTCTCCACCACTAATGCTGTTTCCACCTCTCAGTGTCCTTATTCCTTTTGGAAATATGACGTTCCTCCCAAGGTCTAGGTGTTTGGGTGGCTGGCTGGAAACAATAGGATCCTCACAGATCTTCAGAAAAGAGGAATGATTCTCCCCAATGTCTGCGTTTGTTGCCTTGCTGCAGAAGAAATAGTGAATCATCTCCTCATCGATTGTCCGTACATTTATTCCATATGGGCAGACATCCTCCTATGCTTCAAGATATTCTGGTGCTTTCCTAAAGATGTGGACATTCTCTTCAAGGCTTGGCATGGAGTAGCAATAGGAAAACAATTCGCCTAGGTTTGGCGCACGACAATTTTGGCTACTTGGTGGGCTGTCTGGATTGAGAGGAATAATAGGTGTTTTCAGAACAAAGCTCGTTCTGCCCACGTTGTTTCTTCCCTGGTTAAGTGCTTGATAGTGGAGTGGGCTTCCCATATAGATGGGATTAATGTAGATTTTTTTTATTTTTATTTTTCCTTTTTGGTTTAATGGTCTCTGCCTCCTTAGTAGATTCCATTTCCCCTTTGTTCCTTCTTCCTCTTTAATTCAAGTTATCTTTCAAAAAAAAAAAAAAAGAGTCTTAAAGTCTTGGAATTTGAACATGTAGAAACCATTCTCAAGGGTTGAGATCTCCAGACCGTTCTTCACTTTCCATGTGTGCTCAAGAGCCGATTTGACCACTGGAAAGAAGGGCCACTTACTAATAAAGTAACCGAAAAGGGTGTTGTTCCATGATTTTTCTCCATCGTGGACTTCCTCTTCCTCTACGGGAATGGTGAAGTGCTCCACTGGGTCCGGGTCAATGAAATTCAAATTGAGGGAGGGATTAGGGTCAACCTTGAAGAGGTTAACCCATCCCCTAGAACTACCTTTGGGTTGCGGTTGCACCTTAGATTTAGTAGCATTTGATCGTGGAGATTGAGTAGCAGGTACATGAACCACAACTGAAGATGAAGGCCTAGTGGGTGGGCTAGTCCTCCCAGGCCCAATAACAGTGGGCCCAACATCATGCTTAGCAGACCCAATGGGCCCAACACTTCCCATGAGCCCAACAGATTCTCCATTCCCAACAGGTTCAGTAGGTGGGCCATAGATCAGGGATTGATCAGAGGCGTGAAACGCAGCAGATGTTGGCCTAGCAACTGCTCGGTTATGTTGTAAAAGGTTAGTAGCTGTGAGCCCACTAATGATTGGCCCTGAAGGTACATGTCCACTGGGATCTAGTCGCCCTTCAGGGAACGGGCAAGTAGGGAGGGCTCATCGGCCAGTCCAGAGGCATGCCCAGAATTCAAATTATTAAGAGCTAGAGATCCCTTGTTCTCTGCAACAGTTGGAAACCTGACCGTTGCAGTGGCAGGGTTACCTGTCAGAGAGCAGGTAGCCGTTGAGGAGATGATCGTTGGGGAACTTGCAACTGTAGGGTGATGCCTTCCGGGATCTGACTCCGATCGCCGGAGCTCTGGTGAAGGAGAAATGCTAGGCGTCGTCCTCAAGGCTGGAAAATCCACAACATCTTCAATGGCAGAGCAATGATGGTGGAGGTAGCCCTTCGCACAACATTTCTGGTGCTCGGAAGGAGGGACAGAATCCCTGCCATTGAGTGGCATCTGTCTAGATGGAATAATCTCCGGTGCCATTGCAGGAGCGTGTGAATCAGCAGAGGAAGAGTGGCGGCTGCCATTAAATCCGCCCAGAGCTTGGGAAGAAGCAGGAGTGAAATCTGGGCTGTCAGTCCTGGGCTTGTGGAACGGCGACAGGATGTATTGCAGATTCGTTTTCTGAAGACAAAGTAGCAATACGAGTGTTGAGTTTTGCTCTCGTCTCATGCATCAGCTATGCCGGGGTATCTAGAGGAAGGTATTTGGCCTTCTGTTGTATGATAACATCACACATCACCTGAATTTTTCCTAGCCAATCTTTACTGTTGAAGAGCTCAACATCAAAAGTCATTGTTTTTTCTGGCTGCAACTGTTTGTTGCTCTTCCAACCGCAGGAGGGCTCTTGCAGCAACTACAAATGCAGGTGGGATGAAAGAGGTGTTGGAGCTATGCCACAAAACGAGAACAAGATACCGAATCTTCTCCTCATCAGTTGTATAAAACCAGAATGAGGAATCCTCTGGCGAACGGGCTGCTGGAGAGGATGCTGCATGAGCAGCTATAGATGGGGAAGAACGATTATTCCTGGCTGAAACACGCTTCCTATTAGCCATGGATTCATTTGTAGTAGAAGGGGAAGGCAAGGGGGAAGAAATAAGAGCAGTTAGGAAAGAAATAAGAGGAGTTTGAAAAGAAATAAGAGTTTCGATAGCATTTTGTTTTTCCTATCTAATTCATGTTGCCGTTATTTTGATAGGATTTTGATGCAAGACAATTAACCACTTGCTCTAAAAGCTTGAACTGATAGAGCATGACGAATTAATCCATTTATCTCATAGCCCAGGCCCCACATTTCATGAGTTAGGACGTCGATCGAACCCCCCTCGTGGGCCCCACATCACATGGGATTGCCTCACACGAGCCACCTGCCTCACACGGGCCACCCGCCCCAGGTGTCTCCCTGCATCTCACAGGCCACCTCACTTGAGCCCGGTGTGAAAATGCTTGCGTTAATCACGCTCGGTGAGGAGTCTCGAACACGAGACCTCCCACTCTGATACCACTTTGATGCAGGACAATTAACCACTTGCTCTAAAAGCTCGAACTGAAAAGTATGGTGAATTAATCCATTTATCTCATAGCCCAGGCCCCGCATCCCATGGGTTAGGACTTCGGTTGAACTCCCCTCGTGGGCCCCACATCACATGGGTACCGCCTCACATGAGCCACCCGCCTTACAGGGGCCGCCTACCCCGTGTGTGCCCCTGTATCCCACATGCCACTCCACTCGAGCCCGGTGTGAAAATACCCCTGCATTACATTTCCATTGAAGTTGCAGTGGACTTCTCTCTTTCTTTTTCTTTTTTAAATGTTCTTTTATATTTCTCAATAGAGTAGCCTTTTTTTCCCTTGCCATAGAAGGAAATATATAATGTCAACATATTGGTTATCTTTTTTTACATACTTTCATACCTTCTTTTTCCCTTTCCTTTTTGATAGGTAAGCTGGGCGTTGAACCCAAGACCTCAATGTTGAAACGCACCTTGTCTACCATTGAGAAATGGGCTCGAACCCTTTACTCTCATATCTTATTCAGTAGTTCTGGTTTTTGATGTATCATAGAAACGATTGGATATGTCAAATATGTTTAACACATTTTTATGAGAGG
Organism: Magnolia kwangsiensis; assembly: GCA_037074715.1. Taxonomy (NCBI): domain Eukaryota; kingdom Viridiplantae; phylum Streptophyta; class Magnoliopsida; order Magnoliales; family Magnoliaceae; genus Magnolia; species Magnolia kwangsiensis. The sequence goes on along the minus strand of CM073572.1, from coordinate 38,471,951 downwards.
AGAAAGGTGAATAAGTTAATAAACTGTACCAGACGGAGAATGGATGAAACTCACGTTTCCACAAATAGTATATCTAGGTATAGGCGTATAGCTATGCTCCTTTTTCATGTGGGAGCTATAATTTGTGCATCAATATCTGCAGTAGTATAAATTGGTATAAACTTGAAATTTTGTATGAGATAAAAGGTTTTCCAAGGGAACCTGCTTTTCCCTTGTTTAAGAGAAAAGTAAGGTAGGAAATCATTTTCTGTTGACAAGGTTTTAGCAAAAAATTATGTATATTGATATTTGTCAAAAAAGCTGTTCAATTTAGATTTCCAAGGTTATGAGAGACCACGTTGTTTTGACAGCTTGATCCTTCAACATTTTCATGGAAAATTGTACTTCAAACCCAACCGGCAGAATTATTATTGGAATCCACTGTTTTCAATTTTGTGATGGCCCCAAGCGACAATGAACAATGGACATGGGGATGAACCAAAATAGAAACCATTCAAGTGTTGTGTGGGCTTGACTGTGGTGTGTATGCCATCCAACCCCACTTGGTGCACCCCACTACGATGAAGTGGGCCCTGCCATGATGTGTTGGACATCCACATTGTCCATCATATGTGCTCCTTCCTATTAGGTAGAGCCCAAAATCTAGTTGATCCATGATTTAGATAGGCCGCATAACAGGAAAGAATTGAGAATGGACGCCTTGCTGTTAAAACCTTCCGGATTGTTTATGGGGCCCACTGAGATGTGGTTCAAACATCCAAGCTGTCATTTGTGTCCCCCACCTGGATGAGGGGGGCTTGCCAAATTTTAGGCCTTCCAAAACTCAAGTGAGCATTGCGAAGTGATTTTAGATATTTTAGGCATGATTTCACATTGTTCTAGACAATGTTCGAAATATCGGTGTTGCGCAATGTATCGCAACCTTGGGATACAAATATGTATTGGTTATCGCACGAGATATATCATTTTTATCACACTTTTTGGGAAACTATTGGCAAAATGGTTGAAATTTTTTTATGAAACTTCAGGGACTATTTAAAAAGACCTTAATACACACTTTTAAATCATAAAATCTCAAGAAAGAAGTGCACATAATAAATTTCCTTTGTACAAGGTCCTAAGTTGTGCGCTGTTTGACTGAACTAATGCAACTAAATTCAAATTGAATTCATAATATTTATAAATGTATAAAGATATGTATGAAAACATAACTAATGCATTCAAAAGCATACGATATAGTAGAAATTAAAAAACATACCTATCAATGATGTGTGTATTCAATATCCACCCCGTCCATCCGTTTTTCCATGTCATTTTTGACATTATCCAAAAAATGAAGTAGATCCAATAATCAGGGGGACCATACCATAAAAAACAATGGTGATTGACCATTAGTAGGCCACAAAAGTTTTGGATCAAGCTGATAATTGTTTTTTTCCTTTCATTCAAACTTTCGTGGACCACGCAAGTGACAATAGTTGGAATTGATGCTACCGTTTAAAACTTCTTGGAGCCTCAAAAGGCTTTGATCAATTGATGCTACCGTTGAAAACAATAGGGCCCACCTCGATGCATGCACGGCATATCTGCATCGTCCATTTGTTTTGCAACCTGATTTTAGGGGTTGGCCTAAAAAATGAGGCAGATAGAAATTTTAGGTAGATGTGGACCACTCCACACAAAATAGTGGTTATTGACCAATAAAAATTGTGGGCCACAAATTTTTTCGGATCAAGCTGATATTTGTTTTTTCCTTTCATCCAAGTTTGTGTGAACTTATCAACAGGTTGGATGGTCATGGTGGACCCTAAGAAGTTTTCAATGGTGGGGGATCAATGACCACTGTTTCTTATAGTGTGGTTCACTTGAAACTTGTATCTGTTTTATTTTTGGGACCATGCCATAAAATAAGCAATCCAAACAGATGGATGATGTTGTTATGTAGTACATGCATCGAGGTGGGCCCTAAGAGTTTACTCATGCATGTAATTTGTTTGGTCAAATCCAAGCAACCAACGACTTAGATGAGACCCTGACCATGGGGCTACCTCGATATAAGATGGTGTATCAACAACGTCAATTCATTTTAACATATCATTTTAGGGCATGGGTCAAAAAATTTGGCAGTTCCAAATCTGAGGTGGACCACACCACAAAATAGTGGTTCATTGAATGACTACCATTAAACTTTTTTGGGGCTATAAAATTTGTGGATCAAGCTAATATTTATGTTTTCCCATCCAGGTCTGTCAAACCTTATGAACGGATTCGATGGCAAATAAACATCACGGTGGGCCCTAAGAAGCTTCAAGGGTGGACATCATTGTCACCACGTTTTCTTGTGGTGTGGTACACTTAAGCCTTACATGTGTCTTCTTTTTGGGCTCATGCCCAAAAATGACCTATGAAAGTGGATGGATGGTGTGGATTGGCTGGCGTACCACACACCAGTGACCTGGCTAGTGTGGGTACGTGTCGTGCGAAGATTAGCGTTGACGCTCCTCGAGCTCGAGTTGTACAAATAGTTCAATGGAGATCAAAGTTACATGGGCCCCACAATAATGTATTTATTATATCCACACCATTCATCCATTTGGAGAGATCATTTTAGATCATGAGCCCGAAAATGAGTCACATCCAAAGTTCAAGTGGATCACACCATAAATAGCAGTCGGGACAATGATTCTCACAGTCAGTGTTCGAGTTGTCGGTCTCGCTACAAGTTTCGCTGGCCGGAGATAAAGATATTATATCGTTATCGCCGATAATATCGCTGATAACCAGAAATGCAAGAAAACTTGGGGAAACATGGAGAAAATAGTGGAATTTTTCAGTGAAACTCTAGGACATGCCTTAATACACATATTTGAATATTTAGGAATAAAAAAATTACAAAAAGAATGCATTACATAATAAGTTTTCATTTAATAGAGCCCATTTTAATGTGTTGTATATCTATGTCCGTCCATCTACTTTTCTGTATCATTTTAATGCACAATCCCACAAATGAAGTTGATCCCAATCTTATGTGGACCATACCATAGGAACCGTGGTGATTGACCATTGAAATCTTATGGTGGGCCACATAAGTTTTGGTTCAAACTTAAATTTGTTTGTTTGTTTTTTTTTTTTTAAAGGTTCCTTTGAGTTTATGACACCTCATTGACGGTTTGAAGGATCAACAAAACAATACAGTGGACCCTAACAAGTTTTTCAAGGATAGGGATGTGGGTGGGACCCTGGCCATGGGCCCACCTCAATGTATGCGTTGTATATCTACATGGTCCATCCTTTTTGCCAACTCATTTGAGTGCACGACCCAATAATGAAGTAGGTCCAAATCTCAGGTGGACCATACCGTGAGAAAAACATACACATGACCTTGATCCAAAACATTTGTGGCCCCCGAGAGGTTTTCAGCACTAGGTAGTCGGTGCCCACTGTTTCCTATGGTGTGGTTCACGTGGGCATTCAATCTGTCCTGTTTTTGGGTTCATTACATAAAATGATTTTTCAAAATGAATGGATAGCATGGATAAAATTTATACATTACGGTGGGCCCCACATCTACGTGTTGCCGGGGCTGTGCCCAGTCCGCTTTCCCTTGGCAATTCGTGGGGATGTAGATTGTAGTGACGCTGCGAGTAAAGAGGTGGCTATTGGTCAATGTTTGTTGGGCCCCACCATGATATATGTGTTATATCCAAACCGTCCATCCATTTGGTGAGATCGTCTTAAGGCTTGGGACAAAAAATAAGACAGATCTAACTATCAAGTGGACCACACAGCAAAAATCAATGGGGGATTGAACGTCTACCATTGAAACCCTTTTTGGGGTCATAGAAGTTTTGGAACAAGAAATTTGTTTTTCCTCTTCATAAAGGTATTTGTGACCTTATGAACAGATTGGATGTAAAATAAACGTTACAGTGGGCTCTAAAAATTGTTTAACAGTGAAAATCATTATCTACGCTGCTATTTATGGTGTGGTACAGATGATCTTTGGATATGATTCATCTTTTGCATAATGCTCTAAAATGGTATCTAAAAATAGATGAACGGAGTAGATATAATAAATACATCACTGTGGGGCCATATAACTTTGATCTCCTTTTAACCGTTCGTACAACTCGGAGCTCGAGGAGCGTCAGTGCTCATCTTCGCACGACACATACCTACAGCAGCTACATACCTGGTGTGAGGTACACCAGCCGTTCCGCTTCCCTTGGTATGCAACCGCTTCTACTTCCGAGGCTCGAAGTTTTTTTTTTTTTTTTTAACACAAAAATATTAGAGCGAGAGGATTTCTCGCCGAGGGGTTTTTGACCGAAGGTTACAAAACCCTAAATCAGACCCAAATCGAGGGGAAATCCAGTAAAATTTCATATTTTTCGCCGAAATTGCGACATCGATATTCCAATCAGAAAAAAGGGGGAAATTTGTAGGTTTTCTTACCTAACAGGGCTGTCGATCAAGGCCAAAGGGATTTTGTTCTTCCGAGTTCCGATCAGGTACGAAAATCGTGAAATTGAAGTTTTTTTATTATTATTTCAGCCACACCATGCCGATATTCTCGGTGAGAACTCATTTTTATCGATGATATCGCCAAAAAATGGGTTTTTGCCAAAAATTTCGCCGATATTCTATAGAGAAACGAAAACTTGGCGTTTCGGTGTCGCCAGTGCAACGACACCGATATTATCGGCAATAATATCGACAAATCGTCGACAACACGAACACTGCTCACAGTTAAAGCATTTGTAGGGCGCACCATGACTTTTATTTTCCATCCAATCTGTTCATGAGGTCACACATACCTGGATGAAGAGGAACAACAAATATCATATTGATCCAAAACTTCTGTGACCCCCAAAAGGATTTCAATGTTAGACGTTCAATCTCCCGCTACCTTTTTCAGTGTGGTCCACTTGATCTTTGGATCTGTCTTATTTTTCGGCTCAAGCCTTACTACGAGCTCGCCAAATGGACGAACAGTTAGGATATAACATATACCTCATGATGGGAACCATAGAACTTGGTGACGTGAACACACCATCTGGGTCGGTGGTGTGTGGTACACCAACCCATCCGCTTCTTGTAATATGTGCTGAGGGGCCCTTTTTTTTCTCGAAGCAGAGAGGGTTCCGGCGTTCCGGAACCCTAAAATCTCTCCCAAATCTATCATTTAGCCGAGGATTTCTTTGGATTTTGTGATTTCTCTGAATTTCGATGGATTTCGCCCAAATCTCTCCCAAATCAGAGATTTTGTTTGCACTAACCTACAACGCTTCGATTTGAATGGCCCATCAAACGTAGCTTCCGATCATGGTGATCTCCTCTATAGGTACTGAAATCTATAGTTGATAGTTTTTCTTTTTGCATTTTTTTTTTTTTTTGGATAATGATGCTGTTCGAACATCCCTGTGTTGGCTATAGTAGCCCTTATACAACAAAGTTCTTGAAAAAACAAATAAAATCCTGATAAAAGTGATAGTATCGTTGATATTGCACGATATTTAGCGATATCAAATGATATTTGGCGATAATGTGCGATATTTATCAATATATCAATCGATACAAAGTATTATGTAAAAGTTTCCAATTTTTTAGTCTCTTCCGAAGGGTTTCGTATTGCTGGACCGCGATACCGATAATATCAGCTGATAGTATCTATATTTCGAACAATGGTTCTAGATGGTGCAACCGACTTGAGTTTTGAATACGACTTTCGGACATCCCATCACTTGGAGGGACTCACCAAATGCATGGTTTATGTTTAACACATCACCGTTGGACCCACATTGCTTGACCTCACAGACAAGCTACCGTAAGGTCAGCGAAAATTCGCCTGTATATGTGCACACACATGTAAATATATAAATTGTATTGTTCATAGATCACAAACTTATGTCAGCCCCATGAAGTGATTTTAGTTGTTTTAGGCATGATTTTACCCTGTTCTATATTGTGTGATTGACACGAGTTCCAAATACAACTGATTTTTGGGATATCACATGATCTGGAGCAACTCAACAGATGCACGATTTGCATGTCTGACAAACATCACTGTGGAGCCCACACTGTACAGGAACATTCTCCTATATTCGTGCACACGCATATGTAGATATGTATAAATTAGAATTCGTCTCCATAAATCACACACACACGAGTCAATTGGCACCCACATATGCACGTGGAACACAATTTTTACAAATTTAACACAAAATGAAAAATTTAAAATTTTTAAGAGATTTATTAGGGAAATTCGTTAAAATTATGCTAGTTAAGTTTCTTTATCCTTGTAAGTAATAAAATATTTAATTAAAAATCATAATAGAACAGACTGGTAAAATGTTAGTTTTGTTAGAAAAATTTATAAAATTTTAAAATATTGCATCTCGTGTTTAACATATTTAAAATATTATGCTATTTTAATATTAAATACTTAAAATATAGAGATTGTATGTTTAAAATATTAAGCTTATGTAATGGACATGGACTATATAGAGTTTTAATTGCCACAGAACCTACTATTTTTACAGCGAATTGGAGAGGTCGGTTCCTCTACAAGACTATGACCCATGTCTCCTCATGTTCCCTTGGATCCCAAAAATCAGGCCAACTAAAAATCCATGTGGTCTACCATGTAAAATCATGCCTAAAACCTCTAAAATCATGTGGTGTGACTCACTTGAGTTTTGGAATGGCCTGATGTTTGGGTGTATATGGAATCCACTCTGTCCATAATATGATTCCCATCATATTCTCCTTGGATCCCAAAAACCAGGAAGATGAAAAACTCAGGTGGGCCACCATGTAAAATCATCTCTTGAACCTCTAAAATCACGTGGTGTGGCCCATCTCAGTCTTGGAATGGCTCGAGATTGTCCAACCAATAGCAAGGGAAATGGACCTTACTACAAAGTGGTGCTATCATTGATTCAGATCCTTCATCATGCGGGTCCCACCTTCGATTGCCCATCCACCTTAAAAAATACTTTGGTCGGTGTGTTTCCCACCTTAGAAATATTTTTTTTCTTCGCCCAGACTTGAACCAAAGAGGTGGCAATCACTAGTGGAAATACGAAAATCCTAGGGTTTTTATTTTTATGGGCATTGTGATTCCCTTCTTTTAGGGCATTGAGACACCCATCGCGCATTTGAATATATTAGTCTTCCAATTAGCAGTGCAACTTGGGTGGGTTGGGTAACTTGGGTTGGGGTGAGGGTCAACCCAAGCCAACCCATCCTTCACATTAAATAATACTAAAAAACCCAAGCCAACCCATCCTCAAGAGGAGTTGGCCTAAGATGCAACCCAAGCCCAACCCAAGGTACCGAATACTCAACCCTAACACAATTCTGGTTGGGTGGGGTTCGATTGGGTTGGGTTGGGTGATAGCTGCAATGAGTAAATTAACATATAAAGTCAAACATATAACCCTTGAACCACTTGGCATGTGGGCCCAGGTCAGTTCCAATAATGAACCCTATCTTCTATGCAAGCCATGATTTTACATTTGTGTCTTGTCTTAGTAATAACTCATGTATATGTAATGCGTATGAGGTTGGGTTTGGGTTGCCCAAGTCGTCAATCCCAGCCCAACCCGACTTGAGCTGGGATTGGGTACCTGGGGTCGGATTGAAGATTTTTGGCCAAAAGCCCAACCTGACTTGAGCTCGGTTGGGGACCTGGGGTCAGATTGAAGATTTTTGGCCAAAAGCCCAACCCATCCCATGCTAAATTTCGGGTTGACCCAATGCAAGTTGCATCCTAATTCCAATGTCCAACAGCCCAAGCACAAAAGTTGCTCCTGAAGTGGAGAATGGGATCTGCAGGAATCTGAATGACCCCAATCCAAATGGCCTGTGTTGCAAGTGCTATTTGATTTAAATGATTCTTGGAACTCTTGTAACTGCAATTCAGTACTGATTACTGTCATAGTTCCAGAAAATTCTTTCCTCTGTTTATTTCATGGTCATCTGATGCTTTTGCATGCTTGTATGGGATTATGGACAGTTCTTTTAATAACAAGTAAATGTAGAGCGGAGTAGGTCACTTCTGTTAGTATCTGGTATGAGTCCAAGGACTTCCTCTAAAGTTAACTTTGTTCCTGGTTGAGAACCTCAAGTTTTTAACTTCTCTAATACAGTTTCATTTTCTAACATACGATTCCATTAATTGAAACATGGCACTTTGGCAACACATTTTTAGTTGTCTGCATATCCTTTACTCTTACATTATTTTCATCTTCAGATTTCTGAACTTTGTAGTTTTTTTTTTTTTCAATTTATTTTTTAAACTAAAGCTTTAACGAGCTTGATGTTTGGGTATGGATATAACATGTGTCAGAATAATCTGATTTGTGCCTCCCTTCCACCTTTCCATCAATCAAGGTTCCCATTGACATATGTGTGCATTATCTTTCCCTTAGTAGCACTACTTGGTAGATCTTTATCTTTCTACCATGTGTGCAATGTAGTCTCCAATGCTATTTAACTTCTGCTCTTCATTAAAGTGTGAGTGATGTGCTGTTATAGCTTAGCCATGTTTTTGTCTTTGTATTTTAACTCAACTAGTGCTTTTTGTGTAACATGATTTTAACAGGCTGATGTTCTTAAGCAAGGTCAGGCTTTCTGTTTTCTTCCGCTGCCGGTAAGAACGGGATTGACTGTCCAAGTAAATGGTTACTTTGAAGTTTCCTCAAATCGTCGCAGCATATGGTTTGGAGCTGACATGGACAGAGGTGGAAAACTTCGTTCTGATTGGAATAGGCTTCTCTTAGAAGATATTGTTGCCCCAGCTTTCAAGAAGTTATTGCTTGGTGTGCGCAAGTTATTGGGTCCCACTGAGTCATACTATTCATTATGGCCGAAGGGTACATTTGAGGAGCCTTGGAGTATTTTAGTGAACCAGATCTATAGAAGTATTGATGATACTCCACTTTTCTATTCTGATGTTGAAGGCGGAAAATGGGTATCGCCCGCTGAAGCTTTTCGTCATGATGAGGATTTCCATAAAACAAAAGAACTCAGGGAGGCCCTTATATTTCTGGGAATGCCTATTGTTAGTTTGCCTAAGCCACTTGTTGACATGCTCTTCAAATATGATGCTAGTTCTCGGAAAAGGGTGGTTAGTCCTCTTGCAGTACGAAAGCACCTTAAGGAATGCAAGATCCTGATTACATCTAGCAGATACCATAAATTAGTCCTGTTGGAATATTGTCTCCTGGATTTGACTGATGCTGATGTTGGTAAACATGCAAATGGCCTGCCTTTGCTGCCTCTAGCAAGTGGCGAGTTTGGGCTATTTTCTGAAGTCTCAAAAGGAATATCATATTTTATCTGCAATGAATTGGAGTACCGACTTGTGCACCAAATTTCTAATGAAATGATCGATCAGAATATTCCTCCCAACTTATTCAGCAGGCTTTCAGCTATTGCAAAGTCTTCAAAGGCAAATATTGCTTTCTTTGATGTCCACTGTTTTCTTCAGCTATTCCCAAGAGTTTTCCCTGCTGATTGGAAATACAATAATAAAGTTGTCTGGGATCCAGAATCCTGTTCTAACCATCCGACCGCCACTTGGTTCATGCTTTTCTGGCAGTATCTTCACAATCAGTGTGATGATCTATCAGTATTTGGTGACTGGCCTATATTGCCATCCACTTCAGGGCATCTTTACAGAGCTTCCAAACACTCAAAATTGATTAATGCAGATCTGTTATCTGATGCAATGAAGAATATCCTCGCTAAGATTGGCTGCAAGATACTGGACTGTAATTATGGTGTTGAACACCAGGAGTTGTGTCTCTATGTTCAAAATGCAAACTGTGAAGGTGTTCTGGATGCAATTTTTGATGTGATTTCATCAAATGAGGACATCTTACAAACTCTTTTCGACAATTTTGGAGCTGATGAGAGAAGCGAACTTCGCCAATTTCTTCTAGATCCAAAGTGGTATATCGGATGTGTTCTATCTGATTCTCACCGACAGAACTGCAGAAGGCTACCCATTTATGAAGTCTATGGTGGAGGTTTTGCTGATTTACAAATGCCCAAAAAGTACTTACCACCTCTTGATGTTCCTGAGTACTTTCTGGACAGAGAGTTTGTTTGCAGCTTATCTAATAGTGAAGAAGAGATCTTATCTAGATATTATGGAATTGAACGCATGAGGAAGTCACATTTCTACAAGAAAAAAGTGTTGAACAGAATTGATGAGTTTCAACCAGAGGTTCGTGACACGGTTATGTTATCAATTTTGCAAGATCTACCTCAACTGTGTCGGGAGGACCCATCTTTAAGGGAATCTTTGCAGAAGCTGGAATTTGTTCCTACACTTTCTGGGACTTTAAAGTGTCCTCAGGTGCTATACGATCCTCGAAATGAAGAACTATATGATCTTCTAGAAGATTCTGACAGTTTTCCATGTGGTGCATTCCTGCAATCGGGGGTTTTGGACATGCTGCAGGGTTTGGGCCTTAGATCATCAGTCTCTCCTGAGACAGTTATACAGAGTGCTCGCCAGATTGAATCAGCGATGCATAGCAATCCGTTGAAGGCACATTCACGAGGCAAGGTGCTTCTTTCTTACCTAGAAGTAAATGCAATCAAATGGCTGTCCAATCCTCTTAACGGCCAAAGAACAGTGAACAGGTTGTTCTCAAAGGTTGGAACACCTTTTAGATCACGCGATACCTCTGTGGAGTCTGACTTGGAAAAGTTCTGGAGTAACCTGAGAATGATCTGCTGGTGCCCAGTTCTGGTTTCTTCTCCTTATCCAGCTTTACCATGGCCTTCTGTATCATCTACAGTTGCTCCTCCTAAGCTGGTCAGACTACCGGCTGATTTATGGCTTGTTTCAGCAAGCATGCGCATACTGGATGGTGAATGCTCTTCAACTGCATTGTCATGCAGCCTGGGATGGTCTTCTCCACCTGGTGGAAGCATAATTGCTGCGCAACTTCTTGAGCTTGGCAAAAACAATGAGCTTGTGACAGATCAGGTGCTTCGGCAGGAGTTAGCCCTCGCGATGCCAAGGATATACTCTATATTGGCAGGTATGATTGGCTTGGATGAGATGGACATAGTCAAAGCTGTTCTGGAAGGATGTCGCTGGATTTGGGTGGGGGATGGGTTTGCAACATCGGATGAAGTAGTTTTAAACGGGCCTCTTCATTTGGCTCCTTACATTCGTGTTATTCCGGTTGATCTAGCAGTTTTCAGGGAGTTGTTTTTGGAACTTGGCATACGTGAATTTCTGAAGCCCACAGATTACGCGAATATTCTATATAGAATGGCTGCAAAGAAAGGATCTACTCCACTCGATGTGCAGGAACTCAGAGCAGCAGTATTGGTTGTGCAGCATCTGGCTGAAGTTCACTTTCAGGATCAGCAGGTTAAAGTCTACTTACCAGATGCGTCATCTGTATTATTTCCTGCCACTGATCTAGTTTACAACGATGCTCCATGGTTGCTGAGCTCTGGAGACTCTGCATTTGGGAATACACCTACCATTTGTTTGAGTGTGCAGAGAAATGTTCATAAATACGTTCATGGCAACATTTCAAATGATGTAGCAGAGAAGCTTGGTGTATGCTCCCTCCGTCGGCTGTTGCTTGCTGAGAGTGCTGATTCAATGAATCTGAGTTTATCCGGAGTTGCTGAAGCTTTTGGGCAGCATGAGGCCTTAACAACCAGGCTTAAGCATATAGTTGAAATGTATGCAGATGGACCTGGGATACTTTTTGAGCTGGTGCAAAATGCAGATGATGCAGGAGCTTCTGAGGTGATCTTTCTGTTGGATAAAACTCAGTATGGGACTTCATCTGTTCTGTCACCTGAAATGGCAGATTGGCAGGGGCCTGCTCTTTACTGTTTCAATAGTTCTGTTTTTAGTCCACAAGACCTTTATGCAATTTCACGCATTGGTCAGGACAGTAAACTTGAAAAGCCTTTTGCAATTGGAAGGTTTGGGCTTGGCTTCAACTGTGTTTATCATTTTACAGATATTCCAGGGTTTGTTTCTGGAGAGAACATTGTGATGTTTGATCCTCATGCATGTAATCTGCCTGGGATCTCCCCAACCCATCCAGGCCTTCGAATAAGATTTGTTGGGAGAAGGATCTTAGAACAGTTTCCTGATCAGTTTGCTCCGTTTCTGCATTTTGGCTGTGATTTACAACACCCATTTCCTGGTACCCTCTTCCGCTTCCCTCTAAGGAGTGAAAATGCAGCTTCGCGAAGTCAAATAAAGAAAGAGAAGTATGCACCTGAAGATGTCCTTTCACTTTTCTCTTCTTTTTCTGAAGTTGTCTCCGAGACCCTTCTTTTTCTCCGTAATGTGAAAACCATTTCCATTTTTGTGAAGGAGGGGGCTGGTCATGATATGCAACTATTTCACCGTGTTTCCCGGAACATCATTAGGGAACCTGAAAGTGAAGCCTATCCAGCACATGATATGCTTGACTTTATTCATGGAAATCAGCAGAGTGGAATGGATAAAGATAATTTCTTTAGCAAATTGAGCAAAACTGTGGAGAGTGACTTGCCACGGAATTGTCAGAAGATTGTGGTGACAGAACAAGACCTTTCTGGTGAAAGGTCACACTTCTGGATGGTCAGTGAATGTCTAGGAGGTGGACGTGCTAGAAGCAAATCTGTGGCCATGGATAACAGATCTCGAAATTTTATTCCCTGGGCGTGTGTTGCTGCTTACTTGTACTCTGTCATTGTGAAGGATGAAAAGGAACCAAGTGATGGTGGTCAGACTACTGAAGCAGAACCCAATAGTAACATTTTGGATCACTATCAAATTCCTTCAGGTTCCAGGCAGCATAGAAGGGAGTTTGAGGGCCGAGCCTTTTGCTTCCTGCCTCTGCCAATCAGTACTGGTTTGCCAACACATGTTAATGCATATTTTGAATTGTCATCAAATCGGAGGGATATCTGGTTTGGCAATGATATGGCGGGGGGTGGAAAAGCACGATCTGACTGGAATATTTACCTCCTTGAGGATGTTGTTGCTCCTGCTTATGGTCACTTGCTTGTGAAGGTTGCAGCAGAGACTGGTCCGACTGACCTGTTCTTTTCACTTTGGCCCACAACAAACAGACCTGAACCATGGGCATCCATGGTTAGGAGGCTCTATGCATGCATCGCTGATCTTGGATGCCGTGTTTTATACACAAAAGCTAGAGGGGGTCAGTGGATCTCAACGAAACAGGCTGTTTTTCCTGATTTTACCTTTCCCAAAGCAAATGAGCTTTCAGAAGCATTATCCAATGCTGGTTTGCCTTTGGTTACTGTTTCTAAGCCAATGGTTGAAAGATTTATGGAGATTTGTCCCTCACTGCATTTTCTGACCCCTCAATTGCTGAGGACCCTGTTAATTCGACGCAAACGTGAATTTAAGAACAGAGATGCAATGATCGTGACGCTAGAATACTGCTTGAGTGACATAAAAGGATATACTCCCTGTTCTAGTTTGCATGGTTTGCCTTTGGTTCCTCTTGCCAATGGTTCATTTACTACATTCGACAAGCGTGGAGAGGGTGAAAGAGTATTCATCACATGCCAGAATGAGTATGATCTTCTCAAGGGCTCAGTTCCTCATCTTCTTGTGGACTGCACCATTCCAGAAGTACCTCTCGGGAAGCTACGGGATATAGCGCAATCTGGGGACTCAAATATTTCACTGCTGACGTGTCATTCGCTTGTGGACCTCTTTCCAAGGCTTCTTCCGGTAGAGTGGCAGCATGCTAAGCAGGTGTCTTGGACCCCAGGCAACCAAGGGCAACCGAGTTTGGAGTGGATGGGACTACTTTGGATGTATTTGAAGTCATCCTGTCTTGACCTTTCAATTTTTTCTAAGTGGCCTATTTTGCCTGTAAGGAATGGCTGCCTCTTGCAGCTTGTCAAAAGTTCAAATGTGATAAGAGATGATGGGTGGAGTGAGAACATGTATTCGCTGTTGCAGAAATTAGGGTGTTTCTTCTTGAGGTCTGACCTGTCCATCAATCATCCACAGTTGCACAATTTTGTGCAGGATGCAACAGCAACTGGCGTCTTAAATGCTTTACTTTCTATTGCTGGTGAGCCACAGGAAATCGAGGGCCTCTTTAGTGATGCATCAGAAGGAGAGATGCGTGAACTTCGAAGTTTTGTTTTCCAATCGAAGTGGTTTCATGGGAATCAGATGGATTCTGCGCACATTGACATTATTAAGCTTCTCCCTATCTTTGAATCATACAAAAATAGGAAGCTTATAAGTTTAAATAAGCCTACCAAATGGCTTAAACCAGAAGGTGTGCATGATGAGCTCTTGGATGAAATTTTTGTGCGCACAGAATCAGAAAGGGAAAAAACCATTCTAAGAAGTTATCTGGGGATCCGAGAACCCTCTAGGACTGAATTTTACAAGGATCATGTGCTTACTCACATGTCAGAGTTCCTTTCACGGCCAGTAGTTGTTTCTGCCATATTCCTTGATTTAAAGCTTTTAATTGAAGAAGATGCTTCAATTAAAACTGCTCTCTCACAAACACCTTTTGTTCTAGCAGCTGATGGATCGTGGCAACATCCTTCCAGGTATGCTTTCTAATTTTGTCTCTCTTGCTCTGTGGTCACACTTATGGCAAAATGCCATTACTGTGGTTATTGATCTTCTGAAATTTATCTAGACAAATTAAGATTGTTCTTACTGCAATTGAAATTTAGTTCTTCTTACATATCTTGTATGCTTAAACTTCCGAATCAATATCATTGAGCAAGTGGCCTCATTCAATAGATCTTTTCTCCATTTCTCTAATCCTGTCCTGCACCTAGGGCTGTCAACGGGTACCCGGATTGTGGGTCTGTCAATCCTGCCTGATTTAATTGGGTTCTGGCCTATTTTTCTGACCCATTTAAACATCAATTTGGGTTTGGGTCCACCATAGCAGGGTTGTTCACCATAGCAGGGTTGTTTAAAAATCAGGTCTGTTTCGGTCAGTGTTTGAGTTATCGGCGAGAAATCGATAATATCGCCGATATTATCGGTGTCGCCAGACTTGCGATACCGAAAACCCAATATTTCATTTCTCTTCTGGATGTCGCTGACATTTTCGATATTATCGGTGAGATTTTCGGATCACTGGCCAAATCAGCCAACTACCCTGTAGATTTCGATAAAATAGGCAAAACAAATGCTGTGTTTTCGGCGACATTAGGTGACGACCCTCTTATTCGGAAAAAAATATAGAAAAAAGAAGAAGAAGAAGAAGAAGAAGAAGAAGAAGCTCTCTTACCTTTTTACTCAAGATCTACCTCAAGGAGTGGCCTTCGGTTGGATTTGGTTGGCCAGTCGCGATCAATAGCGCCGGATCTTTCACAAGAATGAAAAAATTAAAACCCCCCTTTTCCTTCTAATAGAATAGCTTTGAAAGGAAACTAGATTTCTACCTAGGCTTACGGGGATTTGAAAAAAATCTGAATCTGGGGAGAGATTTTTGAAAGTTTTAACGGAAAAATCATCGAAATCGCCATTGTTGTTGCTGGTTTATCAAAAAAGGGAAGTGGATTGGCTGGTGTACCACATAGTAGCTATATAGCTGCTGTAGGTACGTGTTGTGCGCAGACGAGCACTGATGCTCCTCGAGCTCCGAGTAGTACGAACGGTTCAAAGGAGATTAAAGTTACATGGGCCCCTCAGTGATGTATTTATTATATCTACACTGTTCATCTATTTTTTGAGATTATTTTAGAGAATTATCCAGAATATGAATCATATCCAAAGATCATCTGGACCACACCACAAATAGCAGTAGAGATAATGATTTTCACCGTTAAACAATTCGTTGGGCCCACAATAACATTTTGTAGGCCCCACCATGATGTATGCGTTGTATCCTCACCGTCCATCTATTTTTCGAGACCGTTTTAGAGTATGAGACCAAAAATGAGGTATTTCCCAATCTCAAGTGGACCACATTACAAGAAACAGTGTTGAATGAATGTAGACCATTAAAAACTTTTTGGGGCCTATAAAAGTATTAGATCAAGCTAATATTTGATTTTTCCCCTCATATAGGTCTGTATGACCTAATCATACAGATTGGATATCAAATAAACAGTACAATGGGCCTTGGGAGGATTTTAACAGTGGTTATCCAATAGTGTTTCATGGGGTATGGTTCATTAGAGATTTGGATCTGACTCATTCTGTCTCATACACTAAAATGATATCTTCAAATGGTTGGACGGTGTGGATACGAAACATAAACCATGGTGGGGCCACATAACCGCTCGACATCACTTCAGTGGCAAGTCTTGCTGCTCAACCCGTCGTTGCTAATCCATGTCCCTACGGACTCGGGTGGGTACATGTGTCGCGTATTGAGTAAATTATGTGGGGTCTACCGTGATTTACATATTTTATCCACTCTGTCCATCCATTTTAACAGATAATTTGAGGGCTTTAGCCCAAAAACTAAGTATATCCAAATCTTAAGTGGACCTCACCACGGGAAACAATGTGAATTGAAATTATACCGTCTAAAATTTCATGAGGCCAAAGAAATTCTGGATCAATTTATTATTTGTGTTTTTCCTTCATCCATGTCTTTGTGATCTTATGAACGGGTTGGATGACAAATAAACATCATTGTAGGCCCTACCAAGGTTTTAACTGTGGAAATCATTATTACCATTGTTTCATGTGGTGTGGTCCACTTGAGCTTTAGACCTGCTTCAAATTTTGAAACAACCATTAAAATGAGCTGAAAAAACGGATGGAAGGCGTGGATAACCCACGCACATTCATGGTGGGCCCAACATGTTAGGCAATAATACAACTCTCAACTGCCATGAGATCCGGACAATGATTACGAGCCGCCTCGTCATTCTATGTGGGGATGAAATGTGGCTAGAAATGTTTATTTTTTTTTTTAATTCATTTACTTTTGCATGTCTTAATTGTTATAAGCTTGCATTTGTATTATATAAACTCATTTTGGTTACTATTTGAGTGATTTCTTACGACAACGCATGCCTTTTGGCCCCCGTTAAATGGAAACTTCTTTTTTAATGCATTCTTTTTGCATTTTTTTCATTTCTAAATATGTAAATATGTGTATTTAGGCATGTCATGAAGTTTCACTGAAAAATTCCACCATTTTCTCCATGTTTCCCCCCTTTTCCTTGCATTTCCGGTTATCGGCGATAACGATATTATATTTTTTATCTTCGGCCAACGAAACTTGTAGCGATACCAACAACTCGAACATTGGTTTTGGTACCGCTGCTTAATCTAAATGGGCCAGTTGGGTAGTTCAAGTGCTAAATCTTGGCAGTTTTTCAGTTCCTGTCTGTCAGTGCCATCATTACATGGACCATTCTAGTTGGGATTCATTGATTGGGTTCCTTGAGGAATTTGGCGAGGTTACTGCTTTCATGCTGCTTGCTGTCTCTCATGACCTACCTGTTTTAGCCAGTTATTTATTTTGGCACTGTTTGCTATTTCTATGGATTGCTAGCCTTCTCCTATCCATATACCAGATTTTCTTTTCCTATGATACCTTAAGCTGGAACATTATTAGGATCCTAGTGATGCTTGCCTCACGGACTACTTCTTCATGGACCCTTGTGCACACTTTCAGTATTGATAGAGCTATTCTCTTGCTAACTTCTAGTAGCATTTCTGTATAGTTTTTGCTCTAAATTTTTGGGGGAGTTTGTTTTTTCTTTCATTTGTATAGTTTTTGCGCCTTTTTGGCACTTCTTCTCTTAATAAAATTTCTGTTTATCTTTCAAAAAAAAATAAATAAAATAAAAAAGAGGAAAAAAAAATAATCTCTCAGTATTTGCTTCTCTATGACTTCTCTGTCTGCTGAAATTTTTGGTAAGAAGTGCTTAAGAGGCTGTTTGTCTTTTGTAATCATATGGATGGGTCAGTGGGTTTCAGCAATTTGTTCTGACTCTGTACCTTTTCATATGCCCTTCATTGCATTTAGTGAAACGTGGGTTGATTTAGCTCTCATGCCTCAATTGCCTCTCTTCAGTACCCAACCCCACCTGAGCTGGACCCAAATATGACCAAAAGCAAATGTCTGAAGACACAATGGTTATCCGAACCTGACCCCAAGCATGTCTGGGTATGGTTACACTAGGACTGGACCTGAACATGACCTATTGACAGCCTTACTGGCACCTGTAAATCCTGTTCTGCCTAGGTTCACATTTAGGGAAAAAATTAACTTGATTTCCATTACATAATCAAGAAGAGCTGCTTGTTGATGATGTGTAGGATCAACCAGCCAGTTTGATAGGGATGATGGATTAGATAAACCAACGATGATGCTGACGACGATAACGACGATTTAACTTTGAGATAAACCTGCAATGGCCGACGACGACGACGACGATGCCAACGACGATTTAACTTTGAGCATTCTCATCAATGTCTTCATTTGGAAGAAAGAATGGGGTTGACAGTGTTTCTAAAGCTACACTGTCTAAGGGCATAGATAAAGGGAAGGGGAGCCAATTAGAAGACTGTCAATTCCCTACTGGTAATGACGAGAGGGACTGAAACTTGGTCCCATCCAGAAGGCGTACTCGGAATCCAGTGGGTGATAGTCGTAGCAAGTATTCGTCGTACCCCACTTTCCTCGTTAAAGGCTACCCTCATGTTTGGTTCCCTCTTAACCTAGAGAAGATTTTCGGTCGAGCGGGAGCTGTAATAGACGTTGTTATGCCTAGAGATAGAGTCACTGGTGCTTATCGTGGTTTCGCTCTAGTTCGCATGAGCAGTGAAGCTGAACTGGCCAGGGCGGTGGCCATGCTCCATGGAGTTAGTTACGACGGTAAAAAAATGTTAGTCCAGGGGGCGCGCTTTGGACCGGAAACCCTGCCTGCTTCTAACCGCCTGAAGCGACCCTGTCCAAGAGCTTCCAGATTCCTAGATCATCATATCAGCTCTCCATGGCCGACCCTGAGGCTGTCTCTTCGCTCCAATGGTCCTTCGTTCAGAGACGCTCTTGTTCTGGGTCCTAATGGAAATGCCTCGCCCACCATGGCAGCAGAAGGAACCCCGATCGTTCAGATCAGCGCTGAAAGAAACGACATTGGTGACGGGCTATCGGACTTCACTGTGATTGTCAATCAGGAAACGTTTGAGAAGAATAGAGCAGAACTGGCTACGTCGGTGTTGATCATAACGGAAGGGGGTGCATCGATTTCGGCAGTCAGGGCATGGATTAGAGACTGAACAGGCTTCCAATATGGTAACTTCGATATTAAGCCTTTGGGCTACAATGCCCTTTGGGTGAGAGTGTGCGCTGGTCTTAACCCAAAGATGTTAACAATGGCAGGTCATTTGCATGCCTCTGGCCCGATCAGAAAAATCATGGTGTGGGATGAATTCTTTAGAACATATGGGTCCTCATTTGGGATATCCCAATGGAGTGTTGGTATGACGAATTCCTGATCAAGGCAACATCACGCCTGGGAGTTCTCCTCGAAATCGACTCTAAGACTCAGCTAGGAGTGGAACTGGGCGTTATCAGGGCTCGGGTGAGAAGAGAGAGAGGCTCTCCCCTTCCGACCCACGTTCGAGTCAAGGTGGATAATCGGGTCATTTTGCTTCCGGTCTAGAAGGAATTCCTAGAGTCGACTCATCCCAGATGGGGTGATGTGTGGAGTTCTAGGGAGCTGGTGGGGCAGCCCTCAGTGCAGATGTAGGAGAGCCTGTGGGAAGGAGTTCCCTCCATACTCCAGTGGACTACCGACACAAAGGACTGTCAGACCACCTGCAGCGAACATCACTCACGACAACGTCCAGCCTTTGGTACGTGGCAGCTTCTCCTCTGCTTCGACGTCTCGTCTGACAGACAATATCCAGGCCGCTGGCGTGAATATCTCAAATGCGTTATAGATCGCGACATGAGTCCAGGAACCAGAACTCCCTTCTAGAGCGGATGACCTTCTCTCTCTACGGACAGCTATTGTGCAGACACGTAGCTTACCGTATCACCAAATCTCGAGAAATTATAATGACGACGGCGCGTCAGCCAGAAGATCTCAACATGGGTCGCCCGGTCTCCCTATCAACGGTAGCAGGGCCTTCCACGTGGAAGATCGAATGTCATCCCCGAGACTCACGTCTCTCATCGATATCGGTTCTGTGGAAGTCTCTCCAAGTAAAAGGGGCTCGCTCATAGTACCCGAACCCGTCCCCGTTGCTGATATGGAATCTCTGAACACATCTGGAGGAGTTCTACAACTATCACATCACTAGAGATCTCCTCCTGGAATAAAGTAATGGGGCCCAGGTCCGCCCAGTCTCTGCAGTTGGACACTGAGTTAGCAGGAGTTGAAGGGATGGGAGAAGCGGAAATGGATTCGGATAGCAGGTTTTCTGAAATATCTCCTCTAGAGATATCGTCGCCCAGGACGGAAGGAGAATGGCTGTGGGAAGAAGGCTGTGGGGCGAGGAAATGAGAGTGGTTGAAGGTGGTAGGAAGAGGTATGTTAGTTCTGGTGATCGGGTGCGGTATGAGAATATGTTTTGGGGAGCTCTGGATGCTCAGTTCGTCTCATTGGATGCAGTTGGTTCTTCGGGAGGCATCCTGGAAATCCTCCAAGTGGGACTTACAGATTTCCAAGTGGGACTTACAGGCTTCCTGGTCGGGCGTCTTTTCCAAAGCAATTCTTCTCCAAGATAAGTTCTCTAAGTTTCGTTTTATTATTATTTCTATTTATGGTCCTAATGACGATTCTTTAAGGTCCAACTTCTGAGATGAGCTGACTGCCATTAGACAGTCCTTTTCAGGCCCATGCTGTTACGTGGGTGACTTCAACGTGATTCGTTTTGCGGAGGAGCACTCTCGTAATAGGCTATCATCTCAAGCCATGCAATCTTTCTCCGATTGGATTCAGGCTCAGGAACTCGTGGACTTCCTCTGGCAGGAGCCAGATTTACTTGGTCTAACGGTCGCAGATCTTAGATTCAATCTAGATTAGACAGGTTCCTCCTATCCACGGATTGGGTTGAGGAGTTCCCTACAGTGTGTCAATTTGCCCTTCCCAGGATGACTTCTGACCACTGCCCTATTCTCCTCTTGGTAATTGACGCTGATTGGGGTCCTAAGCCGTTCAAATTCAGTCCAGCTTGGCTCAGCATTGAGGGATTCAAGTAGAAGATTGTGGAGTGGTGGGCCTCTTTCCAGGTAGATGGTTTCGCTAGTCACAGACTGGTTTGCAAACTAAGACTCCTTAAGGAGAAAATAAAAGACTGGAAGACAGAAGTTCTTCGAAAGAGAGAACGAAACTGAAGCTTTATTTGCTGAGCTGCATCAGATCGACTCCAGTGTTGAAGGCGATGTTCTCCCCATGGACATTTTATCCAAAGGAATTCAGATAATTCAATCCATTTCCTCCAGATCCCTCAAAGATGAATTATCTTGGAAGATAAAATCGAGGGCTAGGTGGATCTCTGAGGGAGATAAGAACACCAAATACTTCCACAGTCTAGCTAATGTGAGAGCTCGGGCCAAAGCCATCCACAACATCACTGTTGACGGCAGATAGGTTAAGGGCAGAGAAAAGATTTCTGACATAGCTGTGGATCACTTCTCATCTGTTCTCTCCTCTGAGGGATGGTCCAGACCTCGTTTGGACGGGATCTCTTTTCTCTCGCTCCTGAGATCGGAAGCCGATACTCTGGACGTTCCGTTCTCGGAAGAAGAGGCAAAAATGGCCCTGGATGCCATGGAAGGAGACAAATCCCCTAGGCCTGATGGGTTTCCCATGTCCTTCTTCCACCATTTCTAAGACACTGTTAGGCCAGATGTCATGAAATTCCTCAACGAATTCCACTCCAGAGGAAAGTTATCCAAGAGTATCGGAGCTTCATTCATTGCCCTTATTCCCAAAGTTGTCGGAGCAAGCTCTTTTGCCGAATTCAGGCCCATCAGTTTGATTGGCAATCCGTACAAAATTTTGGCCAAAATTCTTTCTATCAGAATAGCGACTGTTATGGACAAGCTGATTTCCAAGTATCAAAATGCTTTTATAAGGGGCAGACAAATCATTGACGGTGCTTTGATAGCAAACGAAGTTCTCCACTCTTGCCACAGGTCTAGGAAGAAAACTGTGTTTTGTAAGCTTGACATTGAGAAGGCTTACGACCACGTTGACTGGGGCTTTCTTCATTATATGCTTCTCCGTATGGGTTTTGGTGATAAATGGAGAATGTGGATCAAGGCCTGTGTCGAATTGTCGTATTTTTCGGTCCTCCTCAACAGTGTTCCGAAAGGTTTCTCCCCTAGTTCGAGGGGTCTTCGCCAGGGTGATCCCCTCTCACCCTTTCTTTTTCTCATGATTGCTGAGACTCTCTCAGTTGCTGCTAAAGGGTCAAGGCACTGTTTTTTTCCGAGGCATTTCAATGCCAGGGGTAGTTACGCCGATATCCCATATTCAATTTGCTGATGATATGCTTATCATGATCGAAGCGGATCCTAAAGCCATCAACAATCTCCATACTACTATAAGATACTTCGAGGCAGTTTCAGGGCTGAGAATTAATATGGCCAAATCCAAGGTCTTTGGGGTCAATTTATCGGATCTAGAATTAAATGCTTACGCTGAGCACTTGGGTTGCTCGCCTGCCACATTCCCGACGCTGTTTGTAGGTCTGCCGCTTGCTATTGGTTCTCCTCCGACAGCGATGTGGGATAAGGTTGTGGAGAGAATTCAAAAGATGTTGGCCAGATGGAAATGTAGGTACTTATCCATGGGGGGTAGGCTCACTCTCATTAAAGCGGCCTTGTCCAACATCCCAACCTACTTCATGTCCCTCCTAATCTGCCCGTCATCTGTTATGCTCTGGATCGATAAGTTGAGAAGAGACTTCTTGTGGTGCGGCAAGGAAAATCAGAACAAATTCCATCTGTTGGGCTGGCAAGATATATGTAGACATTTCCAGGAAGGAGGCGTGAGCATAAAAAATCTGAAGGTAATGAACAGGGCCCTTTTGGGCAAATGGACCTGGAGATTGGGATCGGAGCCGGAAGCCTTATGGAACACAGTAATCAAAAGGAAATACGGGTCGTCACCGAGAGGATGGTGGACCAAGGAATCCTCAACCTATAGAGCCTCTCGCATTTGCGAAGGTATCCTGCGGTCCAAAAATCTTGTCGTTCAAAATACTGGCTTTCATTTAGGGAACGGGTCGGTGATTCGGTTTTGGGACGGCCACTAGTTGGGGGAAAGGAGGTTGAAAGACAGTTTCCCTTCTATTTATCGCCTCGCTGTTAACAAGGACAGTGCTATCGCTAGCTTTTTCTCTCAATCCGCTTCAGGCACAGTATGGGATATTAGCTGCTGTAGGAACCTACATGATAGGGAGGTTACAGAGTTCGCCGCCTTACTCGATCAGTTATCCAGGGTGATCCCGATCCAATTTGAGCCGGACAAAATTATTTGGACTAGAGACAAATCTTCTCGCTTTTCGGTTAAGTCTCTCTATGTTGTTCTCGCGCCCCCTCCCCTGCAACCTTTGCCTCCCCTTTTATCTGGAAATATCCTGCCCCTCCTAAATTTATATGTTTCGGCCGGTTGGCGTCTAAGAATCAGATTCTCACAATTGACAATCTTAAGAAGAAAGGGATGCAACTAGTTAATATCTGCCTTTGCCGTATGGGTAGCGATGAATCAGTGGACCATCTCTTCGTTTATTGTTCCTTTATTTCTCAGATTCGGTAGGATTTTTCTTCCAGATTCAATGTTAGTGGTTGTGTTCCTGCCTCTGCCTCCTCCTTGCTGGCTTATTGGCACGGCTTCAAATTGGGTAAAATCAAATCAAAGGTGTGGAAAATGGCTTTTCTGGCTATCTGGTGGGCGGTCTGGAAGGAGAGGAATGACAGATGCTTCAACAGCTCTCAATCTTTGGCTCAAGTTGTAGGCTCAAGGGTGAAAAGATTACTAATTGAATGGGTAGCTAATGTTTCTTACCTTAGGGACTTTAATTTTCTGTTCCTAGGCTTGTAGCCTTTTTGTTTCTGCTATCTCAGCAGACCCCCCCCCTGTTTTCCTTCCTTCGTTTTTTAATATATATTCCTGTTGCTTTAAAAAAAAAAAAAAAAACCAGCTGCTTGTTGATTGTTATGGATCAATTCATGATCTCCATATGGAGAATCCCAAATGTAGCTGTATTAGGACATGTTTATGTTTTTTTTTTTTTTTGCAAGCTCTTAGTGAATTGATTACTTGTCCCAAGCACTTCTCTAGCTCATCCAATAAAGAAAAGATCTTATCATCTCATCGTCTCCTTTACTTACTCATTTCGCTACTAGAATCCCTTCTTTTCTCTATTCGAAAAAGGGAAAAACTGTATTGTGACCTTATTTTTATAGTTATTTTACTCATAACTACACACGATGATATGCTATTCAACTCGAGACTTCTGAAAATTTTATCCAAATGACTTTTGACCCAGAGTCAAAAGGACTTTACAAGGTGACAAAAACAGTCTTGCTTTTCTCATGGTTCTATGTACATGGGGTCTTGCATCACCTGACATTGAAGGTGAACTTAACTTTTGTAAAAATTTGAACTTAGAGATCAATGTGTATTTTATCTCCTTTACTCTCATAGCTCTAATTCACGAAGCACATGAATCATTTCCCCCTGATTGGGTATTATAAGATGGATTTAATGCTTGTGTCAAAAATATGTATTGACTGTTGAGGTGTCAGTAAGGTATTTGGTAATTGGTATATAACTTAATGATCTCGGTTTGGTTAATACTTGATAGTTTGGTATTCATGTTTGGGGAACTCATCTGCATGAATAAGTATGTATCCACAAGCATTTGTATTAGCTTCAACATATACGTTAATTACTTTGATTTAGGGAACCTATATACTTTATTTCTCTTCCATATTTTTGAATTTTTCCATCCAAAAAGATTTTCAACTACAATATATGATGAAGGGTGGGATTGTAAATGCATCTCTTGTTCTGAAATGTTTCCTATGCAGGATTTATGATCCTCATGTTCCTGGCTTACAGAAATTGCTGCACAGAGAAGCTTTCTTTCCTAGTGACAAGTTCTTAAATACTGAAAGTCTTGAAACTTTAGTCAGCTTGGGACTTAGGCAAACCTTGGGCTTTGCTGGTTTGCTTGACGCTGCCCGGTCAGTTTCAATGTTGCATGATTCAGGGAATGTTGAAGCTTTTGATTATGGAAGGAGGCTACTTGCTTGCTTAGATGCTCTAGGGTCTCAGCTTTCCAGAAGAGATGGAGAAGAAAATTTCAGTGATCTCAGTAATTCTATTTTATATCCCAAGAATGGTAATTCAAGTGAAGATGCAGAATTTATATACACGAAAAAGACAGATGAAGAGAACTGCCACTGGGATCAGGAGTTGCAGTCGTGTTTAGGCAATGTGATGCATGATGAACCAGATGAAGAATTTTGGTCAGAAATGAGAACCATTAGTTGGTGCCCTGTTTGTGTTGAGTCACCACTAAATGGACTTCCGTGGGTTGTTTCCAAACACCAAGTAGCATCTCCAAGCATTGTGAGACCTAAGTCACAAATGTGGATGGTGTCATCAACAATGAGGATACTTGATGGTGAATGCTGCTCACAGTACCTACAAAGTAAGCTTGGCTGGATGGATCAACCTGATATCTATGTTCTTTCTGCTCAATTAGTCGAGCTGTCCAAGTCCTATTGCCAGCTTAAGTTACAGTCTGAACAGGAGCCTCTTCCTGATGCTGTATTGCAGAGGGAAATCCCATCTCTTTACTCAAAATTGCAGGAATTTGTCAGTACTGATGAATTCATGATTTTGAAATCTGCTGTGGATGGCATTCCATGGGTTTGGATTGGCGACAATTTTGTGTCACCAAAGGCACTTGCATTTGACTCACCTGTGAAATTTCATCCGTACTTGTATGTTGTACCATCTGAGTTGGTGGAATTCAGGGTTTTACTTTCAGGACTAGGTGTGCGACTAACCTTCGATATTGCGGATTATTTGCACGTGCTGCAACACTTGCAACATGACCTGAAAGGCTCACCATTATCACCCGAGCAGTTGAGTTTTGTTCATCGTGTCCTCGAAGCTGTTGTGGACTGTTCTGCAGACAACCAAGCATCTGATACGTTTATGAGTTCAGTAATACTTCCTGATTCTTCTGGAGTTCTGATGCGCTCAATGGATCTAGTGTACAATGATGCACCGTGGATGGAGAAGAATAGTCTTGCTGCAAAACATTTTGTACATCCAAGTATTAGCAATGATCTGGCAAACAAACTGGGGGTACAGTCACTTCGCTGCCTGTCTTTAGTTGATGATGAGCTGACAAAAGACTTGCCATGCATGGATCATGGTAAAATACATGAATTGCTGGCGTTATATGGAAACAATGATTTTTTGTTGTTTGACCTGCTAGAGTTGGCAGACTGCTGCAAGGCAAAGAAGGTGCACCTGATATTTGATAAGCGAGAACATCCACGCCAATCTTTGCTCCAACACAATCTAGGTAACCTATATTCAGTTTTTATAAGGCCTGAATGGAGACTTGAACTTCATCACACCTGTGCGGTCTTGTCAATTTCGCAATTTTGGTTGAGCTTATATTGTGCTCCATTCTATTTGAGTTCCATTTCCCATCCTGAATCTTGGGTACAATCCTCTTTATTTATTTATTTTTTATTTTATTTTTTTTGTGTGTGTGTGTGTGTTGTAATTTGTACAGGTGAATTTCAAGGGCCTGCTCTGACAGTTGTCCTAGAAGGGGCTACTTTGAGCAGGGAAGAAATATGCAGTCTCCAGCTTCTTCCGCCATGGAAGCTTCGTGGCACTACTCTTAACTATGGTTTAGGACTTCTTAGCTGTTATTTTGTATCCGATCTCCCTTCAGTTGTTTCCAGTGGCTACTTTTACATTTTTGACCCTCTTGGTTTGGCTCTTGCTGCACCTTCGAGCCATGCTCCCTCTGCAAAAGTGTTCTCTTTGATAGGTATGTTATTTAGTCTATCCATCATGCATCTTTTCTACATTTTTTGATGGCATGTTCACAAACTTGCATTTTTAATGTATTAACAAATATATAATGTTATTGTTTATATGCTGTGGATTGTATAATTGCATCTCTACATCAGGAACTGTATGTTAAAACTCATTGTCATCATTAGTTCACACAAGTTCAGTATTTCATGAACTGATTGTGCATATCTTGCCAAGTTGGTTATCTAGCACAATGGATGCATCACAGAGCTCATTTGACAGACTAAGTGCATTGATTAATTTTAGAAGTAGTAGTAGGTTGTGATGTGATATATGCATATTGATGCTGCACAGTGGTGAATTTACACTCCAAAAATCAAGTTGAATTATATGTACCCAACTGGAGATTGAAGAGTCCTTTACAACTCAAAAGAAAGCAAGAAACAAGGAAAGCAGGAAATAGAGAAGAATAGATAAGAGAAACTGGATCTAGGTGTCTGTCAACAGCCAGAATAGATAAGAACTGCAAGTGGGAACGATTGCAGAAAGTGTACGATGAACTTATGGGCTCTAGAAGGCCAATGGGCGGGTCATTTGGCCTGTTTAGTGTGCCCTGCACATTTGAGTTGTGCTTAGGGAATTTTAAGAGATAGGGATCATATGTGTTTTTGTTTGTAGCTTGATTCTTTGGAGTCTTTATATAGTAAAGATTCCGAGGGATTTTATTAGGGGCCCTGTAGACACTCCACCTAACAAAAGATTCATCAAAATCATTTAGTCGGACTGGATCACGGGGGCCGACTCTTCAACACCTACTTCAAAAGGGATCATGGCCATTATGGTCAGACCATAGCCTAAGCCAGATTTTCAGCCAAAAAGACACTCAAATCTTTAGCTTGAAATGCAATGAGAGGGCTGGTGGAAACTCAATTTACTCTAGCTAATTTTCACTAGTCAATCAGGCTAGGGACCCAACATCTAGTGGAAATTGAATTTCCACTAGACAATTTGTCTGGAATCTCAAGCATCCAGTGAAAATCAAATTTTCACTCGACTATCTGTCCAAATTAGCCTGCCATCAAAATATGGCGGAAATTGGATTTCCACCAGATATGCTGACTCAATGTAGGCACTATTCCCCCTTCCAACTCTTGTCCGAAAACAATCATAGCTTTTTTAGCGAAATTCTCCAATGCTCTCAGAACACTGTTGGCTATAGTGCTCCTAGTTGCATCGGTCCACTTGAACAGTTCAATCGATCAATCTGAATTGTCTATTAAATCCATAACACATTTCATGGACTACCTTGCAAAAATCATACTGATTGGATGATCTAATTCACCCTTGATTTGGCCCTATATTCTTTAACAATCCTTTTTCCAAGCATGGATGGAATGGCTACTTGTCTAACAAAAATGATTCTTTAGAGAATCATAAGCAATCATGATGGGCCCTAACAAAGATGGATCAAATTATTGATTGGACCTATTTTGTGTAAACCATGTTGACCTTCCATATTAATAGTCATTGAGCATGGTTAATATTTGTTGGGTTGGCGTAATGTTTGCAAGGTAGCCTATGAAATGTTTGTTGGACACAATGACCAATTTGGATAAATGGATTGGACTGTCTAAGTGTCCCAATACAAATACGAGCACTATAAGGGGGCATTTGGATTGTAAGCTACTTATTCCAGAAGTAGCTTATCTTGGTTTCTACTTAGTCAACAGATAAGTATGTTTGGTAAACAACATACTTATCAGCCAAAATTGTAGGAAAGCATGTTTGGTTTCCAATATTATAAGTATTTATCCCTCTTGTCTGTTTGGTCCCCCTCACATCCATTGCCCCATGTGGGGCCAACCTCCGATGTGGACCGTTCATTGTGTGGACCCCACCTTTGATGTGGGTCGTCCATCATGCGTAGCCCACCTTGGATGTGGGCCATTCATCATTAGGGGCTGGCCATTATGTGCACCATCCCTTTGATGTTGGTCATCCATCATGTGGGGCCCCCCATCGATGTTATTGTCCATCATATGGGGCCCACCTTCAATATCCATTGCCCATCATGTGGAGCCCACCTTTAAGTGGATCATCCATCATGTGGGCTATCCATCATGTGGGGCCACATTGGATATAGGTCACTCATCATTAGGACCAACCTTTGATGTGGACCGTCCATCATGTGGGGCCCACCATTATTAATTGCTCATCATGTGGAGCCACCTTTGATGTGGACTATCCATCATGTGAGCCCCACCTTCAATGTGGGTTGCTCATCATGCGGGGCTCACCTTGGATGTGGGCCATTCATCATTAGGGGTTGACCTTTGATGTGGACCGTCCATCGTGTGGGGCTCAGCTTCAATGTCCATTGCCCATCATGTGGAGCCCACCTTTGATGTGGACCGTCCATCGTGTGGGGCTCAGCTTCAATGTCCATTGCCCATCATGTGGAGCCCACCTTTGATGTGGACCGTCCATCATGTAGGTCCCACCTTTGGAGTGGGTCGCCATCATACCAGCCTACTTTGGATTTGGGCTATTTATCATTATGGGTCGACCTTTGATGTGGACCATCCATTATGTGGGCCCACATTAATATTGGCCCATCCATCATGTGGGGCCCACCTTTGATGTGGATTGTCCATCGTGTGGGCCCACCTTCGATGTGGACCATCCATCGTGTGGGGCCTAATTTGAAAGAGAGAGAGAGAGAGGAGCAATTCTTGCTTTTTTATTTCTGTTCTATAAAAAAAATGCCAGGTCTCTCCTACCAAACCTTCACCCTTGAAAGACTTCAAAACTACTAAAAAGCCTCTCCTAAAGCCCTATAGGGCTATGTCAAGTGGCCCTAATACCAAGGACCCTATGAGGATATGCCATGTGTCTTTGCCCTCAGCCTTCCCCACTATTTACCAAAGAGCCTCCAAACCTCTATAAATAAAGCCCCTTTGCCTCCAAGCAAAGGGTCTTGTAAAGGGCCTTTGGATTCTCAAGCTCTCCTTATGCCTCTTTCTCAGCCTTCTTCCTAATCCCTAACTTCTAGAGAACATCTTAGGGAACTCATCCACTTATAGGCTTACTTTGTGAAGGAGAAGAAGAGGAACACAACACACTAAGAAAAGAGAGGTGTCAATGACTTAAGACCCCCCTAAGCTTCTTAGAATCTTAGTGCAATTGGCAAGGGTGTGCTCCTAGACCTCTTGGGTCTTGAGCTATGGCTCTCTGACCATTGCAGTTGGCTGGCAAGGGTGTGCGTCCAAACCTCTTGTGTCTTGGGTTTTGTCTCCCAAACCATTACTCGTAGGAAGATTAGAGAGTTCTTCTTCCTTCTCTATCTCTAAGACCAATGCCCTTGTTGCGAATATGGGACACACCTAGACGGTGTTTTCATTCATTCGCATCGCTACATTCCATTTCTCACACCCGCTTTGCAATTGATTTCTTTGGCTTTGTATTTATTTATTTATTAATTTATTATAGATCTTGGTAGTTTGGATTTTTTCCTTGAGCTCTAATCCTAAAACATGCATTACAACCTCGTATCTGTAACGGGTCCCACCGTTACCGTTACATAACAACTGCTACATGACCGTTTTTGAATAGTTCGAACCAATATTTCTCGTATCATTATTCTGTAATGTATAGCACCCTTAGGATACGGATACATATTGGTTATCACATGGGATATATTGGTTGTATTGCATAATGTATTGTTGTTATTAAGAAACATGGGGAAACATTAAGAAATTGAATGAATTTTTCAATAAAACTTTAGGCATTGTTAAAAAAGAAATCAATACATAGAAATCAAAACATCACAAAAAACAAGTGCACATAATAGGTTTCCTCTGTATGAGTTCCTATTTTGTGTGCCGTCTAATTGGACTGATGCAAGTATATTCAAATTCTATTCATGTAAGTTATAAATGTAAGAAGATATGAATGAAAACACAAGTAGCACATTTAAAAGCAAAGGAAGTGGAAAATTAGAAACATACCAGTGAATAATGTGTGGTTGTGGCTGAGACCCACATAGAGCTCCACAGTGGCTCAAAATCATCATCTCCATCTATACGGGGCTAGGCATAGTATTGCTTCTCCACAAACCAACAACACTATGCCCAGGTCATAGTAGAATGATACCAGTGAAGATACTATCTAATATAGCGTTGGTACTTATCCTCTCTAATTTGAGAAAATTTGAAAAATTTCTCTAATTTTCCTCAAATCGGCGCATCTTCCACTGAATCTCAAAATTAGAGTGTATGTGATGATGATTTCATCAAACACTCTTAAATACTATGAAATGAGGGCCAATTAACCATTGATCAAAGTGAAATTGTGACCAAAATATTTTTTAACATTTTAATGAATTTTTAATTTTAAAAAAATATATATTTTAAAATCCCCAAATTACTAACAATATCACTAGATTTTTGTTTCGTGCATATTTGATATTGTGTTTGGACACAAATTGCAACCGATTTGTGAGAAATTGATTTTTTTTTTTTTTCCAATTTTTTGCAACTCGGCCCAACTCCTCCAAATCTTAATATCGAAGCTCCAAATTCATGAGTTTTCATGCAAAACATGAAGAATCATGTATTTGTGACCATTTGACACTGATTTAACATGATTTACAGCAGAAAAATTGAAAATCGAAGATGCTCAATAGATCGAATAGGTGGGATATATCAGCACTACTGTATGTTTTGTATCGCACAAGTGGGATAAAAGATATATCGTGGGATATATCGGCCGATATCGTCGATACTGAAAACAATGGTTTTAACTAAGGGAGGGAGGTTGAAGGGTTTATGTGATGTAATATATTGTAGAAATGTCCTTGAAACCCTAAATGGGTTGGGCCTATGGGCCATTCATGGGATGAGTCCAACTCGATTAATAAATGAGTATGAATTTTAGTCGTAGACCTGGTCGGCTGGCCCTTAGGCTTGATACTCTATCCCAAGATCGGTCCAAAGTGGGTTGGAGCCCATAGCCCGACAGGCCAGTCTGACCCATTGATAGCTCTACTTCCCATCCTCTTCTTGATCACTCATCACTCATATTGTTGAGACCCAGAGCTTGTCCTCCACCCTCCCCAAAATCCTCTTCATCCCAGTCGGCATCAAGAAAAGCGTGAGGAAAAAATAGGTTCTCCTAAAACATGGGTTTATGGGCCATAATCAATAATGGCCCAACTCGATCAATAATGGTCCAACCCATTGATAACTCTAATCCCGACCCTCTCATCGTGGTCTTGGAAGTATTTGAATTCATGTTCCTTCCTCCACCTTAACAATTGGTCTTTAACCACCCTTCCTGACTCAGAACTCGATTCTCCATCCTAAGATCTACATCTTCTAAGATGTGTCCCTACCCAATTTCGTGAAAGTTATGCACCCATACATAACTCCATTGAATTTGATGTTGGATGGATCTTTTTTCTTCTGATTTTTGCCTTGATGTACTTGATGTCCTCATAGTACTACGACTTGGGGTCAATTATAGTGAGTTCTTCAATGCAAGCACCAAATGCTCTCATCACTTTTAGAGTTTAAATATCAAGCGGGAGATGCTGGATTTGGAATTGCTCGACCAATCCATGCAGTGACTACACTCATCCAGTCAGTTGACTAACCGATCTATTGTAGGAAAATTTGCTTTCATAAAAAAGACTGTTGACGTTTAAGTTTTGCTGAAGAGGGCCACATTTTTTATTGGTTGATTGTCTTGATAACGTGGTCTTGCTCCAACAAGCCACTCCTTTAAGCAAGCCAATCTCTCACCACCTAGATGCAAAATTCAGTAATGCCACTATACATCACTCAATGGCCCTCCAATGGTTTTGCACAATGGTTGGTAAGACCTCTCCCCCTGACAACCATTTACAGTTGAGCTTGGATGATGCCTCCTTCGCTTCATCAATTGATCCCATTCTCATGAATGCCAATACCCTTATAATTGCTGATCGATGAACCCAAAGGATGACAATCTCCATTACTCTCCTATACCTCGCAAAAACCCCATGGAAATTCGCTTATGGCCATTCTTCCTAGAAGCTCTTGACAAATACTGTAGGCATGGCCCTTGTTTAAGATTTGGGATTTGATGTCTTTCACACCTTTTGATGAGGACATCCGAGCACCAATTAGAGTATACTAAAGAAGGAGGAGAGCTCTTATTTCTTTATGGCTAGGCGATGCATACATGGGGCCCCGTGGGCCCAATTTAAGTGCCTAGCCTGTTGAAGACCCCATATGCATGATTATGCTTCTTTGAAGACCTCACATTGGGAAGATGCATGTGGGATACTTCAATGGACCATTCCAACTGTTGGATCATTGTCATTGGACATCTTGATCATGGGCCACGAAATAGTTTAGTTTATTTAGTTGTTTTATATGTTTGTTATTTTTTGGTTTAGCTTATATTTTTGCTCAGTTTAGGGAGTTAGGAACAAATTTTATTTTATTGAGTGTTTTTATGTGAAACTTTTTATCTGATAGCATCTTTTGTAAAAAGTCTTTTCTGAGATTATAAATTCTTCGACGTCCGCACCCTGGCCCATGATTGAATATATGAAAAAAGTTCTTCTTTTTCTTTGCTTTGAGATGAAGCAAATCTCCTGTGATTGGAGTGATTTGGTGTGATGCCATGGAGGGAATCCAAGTTATTTTCTCTTTCTTTCTCTTCCATCAAAAGGTAATTTCTTCTCTTTTCTCCTTCTCTTTCTTTCTAGTTCTCTTTTCTATTTCTCCAATAACAAACTATCTCCATCTCCATCCTTCTTCTTCTTTTTGCCAATTGTTACACTGGCAACCTAACCCGTCCCAAACTCCCCCTAACCGGACACTCGTACGGCCATACCTGGCCATGCCCACTTGTCTGTACAACCGTACGGATAGACTTGTACGTCCACCCGTATGGTCAGCATTTCCCTCCCTTTCATCCTTTGTTTTCCCCAGTTCAAACCCTAATCCCCAAATCCTAACCCTAGTTTTCTAAAACTCTAACCCTAAAATCCTAAGTCTTAAAACTTGACTCTCAAAACCCTAATTCCCCATAACCCTACTTCCAAACCCTAATTTCCAAAATTCAATTTCCAGACCCTTAAGTTCTAATCCTAACCCACCTAAACCCTCACAAACCAAGGGAACCCATTTGAATTGAGAACAACTCCTATGCTTAGATGGAAGTCCTACTTTCCATAGATCTTGATTATTTGGTATTTTATTGGATCTATATTGCGGGACCATCGTATGGCTTGAATTCGAACATGTTACATAGCTAAAATTAAAATTAGAAAAAATAATAATAAATTATTTTTTTTTAAAGCATGTGTTAGGTTAGCTTTATTTTGTACTTTAACTAGTTAATCCGTTGATGAACTCATTGCATTATTCTAGGCTAGGCCATCCATCCTGCATCACCTTTGTTTTGTTTCCAGTTCATCACTGATGTGTAATCAATGATTGGTGTGCTAGTGGCCATGATGGAATCAAAGGAATGACATTTGTGCAAACTATATAACTAAGGTTTACTTGAGCTCTAAATCTGGTAAAGCGAGCTTTGTGTTCATAGGTGGAATTTTTGCATGCCTCATAGATGTTAAAACCTAAAGTGAGTTGAGATGGTATCACATTACATGAAAATGATATAAGATTCTCAGTGTTGTTTCATTACTTTTTTCCTGATGACTCAAAACACGACCCCATCAGTAAGAAATGACAGGATCCATGAAGAATGACAGGATACATGAAGCACCGCCGTCATGGATATGAGTGGGTAGAATCTTAGAAGAGAAACAGCACCAAAGCATCATGATTAGCAACCCCATCAGCAATGAAATCTGCTGTCTCATCGATGTAGATATCACTAAGAAACAGAATTAAGCATGTCCTGTATTTCTTCTTCTTTGCACCAAAGCATCATGATTAGCAACCCCATCAGCAATGAAATCTGCTGTCTCATCGATGTCTCATCTTATTCTTCTTCTTTTTGTTTTTTTTTTTTTAACATTAAAAACATCTTAAAGCAATCAACATGTTAAAATTTCATGCTTGTGGAATTGTTGAAACCTTTCCAACACAATTAAAATCCTTGCCTGCTCAACTTTTACCAAATTTATGCAGGTACTAATTTGGCAGAGAGATTCCATGATCAGTTTCATCCGCTGCTTAGTAGTCAGAGCATTTCACTTTCATCATCAGATTCAACAGTTATTCGCATGCCTCTATCACCAGAATGCATGAAAGGACTCGATTCTGGCTATATGAAAGTAAAGCAGATCTTCGAGAGATTCATGGAGCATGCATCTACAACACTTCTGTTTCTAAAGTCAGTTTTGCAGGTAATAGCAGCCCAATAAAGATGTACCTTGTGGGTAAACTATATTTTTGGTATTCCTTTGTGGCTTTGTCTCAACTTCTCCAGTAAATCATAAATGTCTATGGTAAAGTTCCATTCATGCGCAGTAATGAAGTTAATCTTCCATGTCATTGAACTTTTGGCAATGTAAATTGAAATTACAATGGTTTCTATTGATGCACTTGCATCCCTAAATTTTTTTGCAAATTCCTAGAAATGACCCGAGCAGATTCTCCTTTAATTTTTATGCTTCTCTTTCGTTTTCTTTTGAATAAATTATGTCATTCATTAGAAGAAATGGAGTGATCTTGGTATTTTATTTTTGTTTTTTGGTTTTTGATGGCCGAGTAAAATTTATGCTGCATTTTATTGTAAATTGTTGGATGCAGCTGCCTCCTTGCAAGTCAGTTTCCTTTTTTTTTCTCTCGTAACTGAATACTAATGTTATTGTGAACCCTCAACCATTTTGGGTCCTGGTTTCAGCTTTGCAATGATGGATGCCTGATGGCTATTAGTCAAGTATCACAAAATGCAATATGCAGTTATGGGGGTGTGGTACTTCTGCATGGAGGAATGTGGACTTGAGTTGGCAGATAAGCATGTAAGAAGATTTGGTACTGGAAGTCAAGAATCCGCTCTCTCATGAGTAACATGGATGCACGCATCTCTCACACCCCTCGGGAGGCTAACGATGTGGCAGATGCCCTCGCCAGATTGGGGAGCGATGGTCAACAGGACAAGATGTTCTGATTGCTGGGTGATCTCCCCAAGCCCATTCGTGGCCTGTTCTTCATGGATAGAGTGGGCCTGGGAAACTCGAGGGAAGTCTAGCTTCCTCCATGGCTGTTTTGTTTCTCTTCTCTTTTCTGTCTTACGATAGGTGGGCCCTCCCCATTTTGTCGGTGGGCCTACCCGAAATTGTCCATGCTGTAAAGTGTTCAGCTTCCGTTAAAATGAAAAGTTCAGTTATATATATATATATATTTTAAATGTAAGAAGATTTGGGACGCTTCTTGATGGGAAAGATTGATCAATTCCTCTTTTTTTCTATGATCTATACAGCTCGAAAATAATTAGGTTGGCAACAGCCTGGGCCTAGGCTGTGCAAATGACAATTTTTAAATAGGCCCAACCTAACAGGACCTTTCTAGGCCAAACAATTGCCACCCTTAAGAACCAGATCTTAGTCTTTTATACTAACCACCAGTTCTGTTCACTTTCTTTTAGACTCCCAGCACTGGTAGTCAAATGATTGTGGGCTATCCTCATCAAAATTGAGCAACATCCTGCTGTGGGAAACTGATTTCAACCTTTAATTAGTGTATGGTGTCACGTCAATGGCATATGGCCATTAAAAACTGTTGTTGGTGTGCATGTACTTTAATCATTGCTTATATTTACACAAGATGATTATGGTCATACAGAGTTGGAGTACAGACTGCAACCGGAACTTAGTTATCAGCTAAATTGCTCATTGTGTTCAAGAAGGAACATTATTTATCCGTGTTGCTTAACAGAAACATTCATTCTTTACTCTTCTTCCTCTAAAGCACATATAGTATTAGTTCTATTGAATTCTTGTTGATATGCTCGTATTTTTTATAATCATTTCAGGTATGTTTTCTTCTTTTATTAACTTTGATAGAAGAGATTGGGAAATGGTAATTGTTACTGCAATGCGCTCAACATGGTCCATTATTCTCAGGTGTCATTATCAACTTGGGAGGAGGGAAGTTCACATCCCTGTCAGGACTATTCTGTTTGTGTTGATTCATCATCTGCTGTTATGAGGAATCCTTTTTCTGAAAAGAAGTGGAGGAAATTCCAAATATCAAGATTGTTTAGTAGCTCAAGCGCTGCAATAAAGTTGCACACAATAGATATGCACTTGTTCCATGAAGGAAACAAATTTATTGACAAATGGTTGGTTGTGCTTAGCCTTGGATCTGGACAAACAAGAAACATGGCCCTTGATAGGTACGTTAATTGAAAAGTACTTGGTGGGCCTCTCTCTCTCTCTCTCTCTCTCTCTCTCTCTCTCTCTCTGCACACATGCTTAATTGTGTCAAACTTTGGATGTTAATCATAAATTGAAAACCCTTCTAAAAAATCATACATTGAAAAAGGAAGTAACTTTTGCTGACACGCTTTTAAATATATGATTGAAATTTTATTTAATTTATTAATATAATGTTCTACATTTAGTGTTGCCATCATCATCACCATATCCTTGTCCCATATATTTGGGATCAGCTTTACAAGTCCCTTTTTAAGCAAGAATTCTCATAGGTAAGCTATCAGTAGACTTTCTACATTAGCAGATACGATAGTTTGTGATACCCTGTTTATTAGGTCCTGCCATTGAGCTTCAACTTTATCATTAGGTGTCTTTCTTTCTGTCTGTTTTTTTTTTTTTTTTTTTTTTTTTTTTTTTTTTTTTTTTTTTTTTTGAGAAGTTAATAATGCCTGTGGGAGTTTTGTGCTCTCATTCTTTGTCCCAAGCCCAAAAAGAGGTGGGTTGCGCTAGGTTGGTAGACGATGTGAAACTTTTGCTACAACTTCTATCATGAATCTTGATGACGACTCTGAGAATCTGGGGATAGAAGAAATCATATACTCAAATGAGGTCAAAGATCATAGATACTTTAATGAGATTAGGATATCTTAAATTCAAGAAGCTTCGAAAAGGCCTTATGATCAGATGGTATACCGGAGAGGTTTGGAAGTGCATAGGAGAAATTTGCTTATTTTGGTTGACTAAGTATTCAACATGATTGTAAGAATGGAGAAAATTCTAGATGAGTAGAGATAAAGTACAATGATTCCTATTTTTACAATGACAAAGTAGATCGAGCTACACTAACTATCCTTGGAATAAACTTATGAATCAAAGGATGAAACTTTGGGAGAGAGGGTGCAAGTTGAGGGAGCTGCTTCCTCAAGTCCTTACTCAATGATCACAACTATGGGATCACCATGAGTACCTTTAAAGGTGGCGAGTGGTGGTTATCAGTTGTCTCACCTGTCACAATGTTGGGAGCAGTTGAAGTGAGATGTCTCATGCATCTCACAGAGAAAGAAAAAAAGAAGAAAAAAGAAGAAGAGAGGATGCTTGAATGGAGAAGATTTTTGTATTGTGTTTCGTTCCTCAGGCAGGTTACAACTTATAGAGAGGATATTCTTACTTCAGAATAAACATGATAAGACCTAATTAATATATAATAAGGATGAATCTAAATACACAATATTACAGGAATGGTACATTGAGGAGTACATAAGAAGGATGCCCAAAACTGTATAGTACTCTGTAGGAGTATGCACGAGGTGAACTCCTTCCCCTCAAGCTAGCATAAATATCGATCCTGCCTGGCTTGCTTGTGATGGAAGTGAGTTGATCCTTAGGGATACATTTTGTAAACACGTCTGCTAACTGCTCTTTAGAGTGGACATATGGAGTGATGATTTCTTTTGCAACAATCTTCTCCCTGATCAAATGGCAGTAAACTTCCATGTGTTCAGTTTGCTTATGGAAGATGGGGCTTGTTGAGATATGTATTACGGCTTGGTGTCACTTACATTCCAGCTCCATAGGATCCTTAACTGGGAATTGTAATTTTGTCAGCAACTTTTTTAGCCAGAGTAACTCACATATAGGTGGGCCATTACTTGGTACACTGCTTTTGCACTGGACGGAGCCGCCACTATCTGCTTTTTACTTTTCCAGGTGACATGATTCCCACGAACAAAAGTACAGTATCTAGAAGTTGATCCTGTCATTTGGTCTTCCTGTCCAATTTGCATCTGAATAAACAATGATCCGGAAGTATCCTTGGTCTGAGTAAAGAATCCCACACCCTGGCGCTCCTTTTATGTAATGAATAACACGTTTAGCTGCCAGAAGGTGGCTTGTGTGAGGGGCATGCATGGATTGGCTTAGAACTCCAACAATGTGTGCAATATCTGGACATGTAATTGTGAAGTAAATCAACATTCCAACTATCTTCTGAAACACTCGAGGATCTGAAAGAGGTTCACCATCATGCAACTGAATTTTACAGTTGGGATCAAGATGGGTATCAATAAGCTTTGCCAGTCTCTTGAAATAGATTGAGAGCATACTTACGTTAGGAAAAGTATTTCTCTGATGCTTCGAGTGTCCACAGGTATCACATGACAATGGACTACAACCAATAGAAGTAGGTAACAACATATTTAAATTTTGAACAAAGGGGTGACCAAAGCGACAATGTCACTTATGGAGTTTTCTTTATTTATATTGAGAAAACTAGTAACTTGAGAGCTAGTATGAGTGTCGAGAGATACACAATTCTTGCTCTTCGTGCCCACCACCAATCACCTACTCCATTTTTAGGTTTTGAAATGCACGATGATAGGGAAAATGGTTACAAAACATTTTAGGGCTTTGGTAAGGGAACTAACAGATAACAAGTTTGTTGTAAGCTTTGAAAAAAAGAAGAAAAAAGACTGGGGGTGAGGAGACGCTTGAAGACAATGACACATTTTCCTGTTGTGAATAGTGTAAAGTGAAATATTATTAAAGAAAGTAGAAAAGAGAGATGAAAGAATAAGAAGAAAGAAAATAAAAGAGAAAGGATGAAAAGGAGAAAGAAGAGTAGTGGATGGTTGGACTATTGAGAGCCATTACACGTCCCCCTCTCCATTCTTTTATTAGGGCTTCACAAAATAAAGAGTAAAATTACAAGTATGCCCTTCTTTCTTAAGTAACAACTTTAAGTCTTAATCAATGGCCCAAACAGCATCAAAACCCATACACTAGGGCCCAATGACACTCCACACACTACCACTCTATAATTTGACAAATTTAACACTCCCCTCAAGCTGAAGCATAGATATCAAACATCTCCAGGATATTAGATTTTTAAATTGAGATTTTCCAAGAGCTTTGGTGAATAAATATGTAATCTGTTCATAAGAGGAGATATAGAGACTATGAATTTCCTTCTGAGAGACCTTGTCTCAATCGAAATGTCAATCGACCTCAATATGCTTCATTCTCTCATGGAATACTAGTTTGTTGACAATATGTATAACAACTTGATTATCACAATGTAAAGACATTGGATCTTGCACGATGAACCATAATTCTTCAAGAAGAGATTTAAGCCATACAAGTTCACACATTGAATGTGCCATTGATCTGTGTTCCACTTCGGCACTTGACCTGGAAACCACATTCTCCTTCTTACTTTTCCAGGCAACCACATTGCCACCAAGGAAGGTGCAATAATCTGTAGTTGACGGTATGTCATATCTTGACCTCGCATGATTTGCATCGGAATAACCTGCTATCTAGAGATGACGTTGAGACCTATACATGATACCTTACCCAAGCGTACCCTTTAGGTACCAGAGAATTCTCATAATTGCAGCCAAATGAGGTGCTCTTGACTTTGCATGAATTGACTGTCATGCTGATAGAGAAGGCAATGTTTGGTCTAGTGACAGTCAAATAGAGAAGTTTACCGACAAGTCTTCTGTACATGCTAGGATTTGCCAGTAACTCTGTCTTTAAGCTCAAGTTTGGGATGTGGATCCATCAGAGTATCTGTAGGCTTGGCAGCCAACATACCTGTCTCTTCTAATAAGTTGCAAATACATTTTATTTGACATAGATTTACTCCAGCTTTGCATCTCGCCACTTCAATGCTCAGGAAATATTGAAGAAGACCAAGATCC
The DNA here is from genome assembly GCA_037074715.1 of Magnolia kwangsiensis. Classification (NCBI taxonomy): domain Eukaryota; kingdom Viridiplantae; phylum Streptophyta; class Magnoliopsida; order Magnoliales; family Magnoliaceae; genus Magnolia; species Magnolia kwangsiensis. The sequence continues at coordinate 38,430,848 of CM073572.1, read as the reverse complement.
TTGATTTGGAATTGGGATTGAAGACATGAATTCAGCTTCTTCATACCTTCCAGGTCATCACCTGTCATTATAATGTCATCCACATACCCAAGTACAACATAGCCAGATTTACTGTGCTTCGAGAAAATGGAGTGATCTACTTTACTCTTCTTCAACCCATACGACGCAACTACAGTAATGAACTTCTCAAACCAGGCCCGTAGCAATTGCTTTAATCCATATATTGACTTAATTAGTTTACAAACAGTAGAGAACTCCCCCTGAGCAACATACCCCGGAGGTTGCTCCATATAGATTTCTTTATGTAATTCTCCATATAGAAATGCATTTTTTACATCTAGCCAAAGGAGTGACCAATCAAGATTGCAACTATAGATATAATAGCCCAAACTAAATTGAGCTTGGCCATTGGAGAAATGGTATCTAGATAATCTACTTCATAAACTTGAATGTACCCCTTGGCAACCAATCTTTCTTGATAATGATCAATTGATCCTTCAAGAAGAATTTTTACCGTGTAGACTCATCTACACTTCATTAGTGTCTTACCCGATGGCAGATCAGTTAGTTCCCACTTATCATTTGAATATATAACATTCAACTCCTCATCCATAGCCCTTTTAAAATTTTTATCCAATAATGCATCTTGAATTGACTTAGGACTACAGGTACATTAGACAATGTAAGAGCAAACTTCTGTTAATTTGCAGACAAGTGGTTATTGGTAACAAAGTTGGAGATTGGATGAGAAACACAGGAATGTTTACCTTTACGAACCGCAATGGGAAGATCATTAACCACTTCTGTAGACTCAAAAAGAGTGAGAACGTCATTAAGCGCGGTAGTTGATGGTGTCTATTTAGAGGGAATAGTCCGTATTACTTAGTTTTTTCTCCGCTTTTTGTAATATGTCTACGTGACATCCTTTCTTGGTGGTGATTCCTTGACAACAAAATCTAGAGGATAAATATTAGGTAAAGGAACTTCCATAGGTGTGACTTTTGAAATGCATTCGGTTATACCGTAAAATGGGTTGCTTTCAAAGAATGTAATATCAGTTGTTACAAACTGCTTTTTGAGTGAAGGACAATAGCATCGATAACCTTTTTGGGTACGAGAATATCCTAGAAAGATACATTTAAACAAGCGAGGTGCAAATTTATCTTGACCTGACCCAATGAGATGGACGAAACAAATACAACCAAACACTTTAGGAGGAACAAAAAATACTAATCTATCTGGGAATAACAATAAGAATGGAGTTTTCCCATCTAATCAGATGAGGGCATCCTCAATCAGATAAGGGCATTCATTTCTATTAATAAAGTGCGAGTAACCTCAATCAAATGTCTCCACCATAGATATCAAGTATCTAAACATATTTCTTTTCTAAAACATGGATCTCCTCTTAAAGCTAGCAAAAGAGGGTTCATCAACTAATCTCGACAAGCGACTTCTTTGTCTCTTGCATTTATTGATAGTTTATGTTGTTGCATGCTTGATGTAGATAATCAGGGCCCACTTTATTTTCTTTTATGGTTCAATGAGCCGAATGATCTCATCATATTGGCTCCAACACCGTACAGAATTAATATCCCTTAAGCTTCTTTTTTTTTTTTTTTTTTTCTTGAAAGGTAGTATCCCTAAACCATTCTTAAACCCTTTAGAAATTATCTATAATTGCTTGTCACTAGGATGTCCTTAGTTGCATGACCCTTTTGAAAAGGTGCCACTCCAACTTCGTATTGCGCTTCTGATTTGCACTCCCACTTCACTGTATATACCTAGCATTTGAAATAGACACTTCCCCACTACCGCACTTGAATCCGTTGCTGCGTCAATTAACGCTTTGGGCAACTATGCTGGCAACCCCACATTAACCGCCTTCACGTTGCATTAGTGGCTGCTAAAAGCAATTTATGTACGATCGTCAAGGGTTCAAGGTGATGTACGGTTGAACACATGCCATTGCTCTCTTTAATTCTAGGAACTGCATAGTTCATACTATGTTGCATGTTGTAGTATCTCACTCTCTATTCACAAGAAGAGTTCTAAGATGCATGGCCGTCATCTCTTTCCATCTAACCTTCAATCTGACAATCATCAATCCTGCATTGCTTCAATGCATCTAATGAAAACTGTTATTGTTTCCATATTTGTTTCTCTCATTTAAATAAAATTAGGGACATTGAAGAAATTCTTTGTAGTTGAGATAAAGCTATGGCAATGATGGTGAGGATGATAGAAGGACATCATGGCACATTCTGCCCTTTCTAGCATACGCCATCATATTTTTCAGCCTATGTACTTTTTCCTCTGTAGATTGTAGTCCTTCAATGCAGTTGATACTCATTACTTACCCATATATTTCCTTCCAGGAGGTATCTTGCTTACAACTTAACACCAGTTGCTGGAGTTGCAGCACACATATCTCGAAATGGACAGCCTGCCAGTGCGCGCTCATCCAGCTGCATTTTGTCTCCCCTTCCCCTTTCTGGTGATATAAGCATGCCAGTCACTGCTCTTGGATGCTTCCTTGTGTGTCACAATGGGGGACGCTATCTGTTCAATTACCAAAACAGTGTGGCTTCATCAGAATCACGACCTGATGTGGGAAAGCAGCTAATAGAAGCTTGGAACAAAGAACTGATGTCTTGCATTCGTGACTCATATATTGAAATGGTGTTGGAATTTCAAAAGCTAAAAAGGGACCCCTTGACTTCTAGTATCGAGCCAAATTCAGCACGTGCTGTTAGCCTGATTTTGCAGGCTTATGCAGATAGAATTTACTCATTCTGGCCAAGGTCTAAACAGCGGTCTTTAGCTGGGATTCAACCTGATCCTATTGTCGGTAATTCAAGTCCACGCAAAGCACTTGATGCAGATTGGGAATGCCTGATTGAACAAGTGATAAGGCCTTTTTATGCACACCTTGTTGATCTTCCGGTCTGGCAGCTCTACTGCGGAAATGTTGTCAAAGCTGATGAAGGCATGTTTCTTTCCCAATCTGGGAAGGGAACAGGCAATCATTTGCCCCCCGCCACAGTTTGTAGCTTCATAAAAGAACACTATCCTGTATTTTCGGTACCATGGGAATTGGTCAATGAAATTCAAGCTGTGGGAATTACAGTGAGAGAAATCAAGCCTAAGATGGTCCGGGATCTTCTGAAAGCTTCTTCTACATCTATTGTTCTTCGATCAGTTGAGACATATATAGATGTTCTGGAATACTGTTTGTGTGATATTCACGTGCAGCAGTCATCTAATCTCTACAGAGCTGACCCATCAGGGGAACATGCTAGTTTGGATCCTGTTAATGAGATGCATGTGCCTGAGGATAGCAATATTCACAGAAATAGGGCACCTTCTATGTTAAATCCAAATGCACAAAGGTCTCATCATGTGGTTACCCAGAATCCAGATGCAGTGGAAATGATGACAAATTTGGGCAAGGCCTTGTTCGATTTTGGCCGTGTGGTTGTGGAAGATATAGGCAGGGCTGCCGGCTCTTCAGTTCACAGGAACACTACTGCTGGTAGTAGTATGGATGCTGAGTCAGCCATAGCTGTTGAGTTGAAAGACTTACCATGTCCAACTGCAACAAAGCATCTTGCAAGGTTGGGGGTTACTGAACTTTGGGTTGGGAACAAGGAGCAGCAGTCACTAATGCTTCCGCTAGCAGCAAAGTTTATCCATCCGCAATGCTTAGAAAGACCACATTTAGATGATCTTTTATCCAACCAAACGATTCACAGATTTTTGAAATTGCAGAATTTCTCCCCTCACCTATTGTCAAAGAATCTGAGGTTACTTTTCAGTGAAGATTGGGTAAATCATGTAACAAGCTCTAAGGCTCCTTGGGTTTCATGGGAGAACAGTATTAATTCAACAGGTGGGGGTCCTTCTCCTGAATGGATACGGCTCTTCTGGAAAAGCTTTAGTGGCTCATCAGGAGATCTCTCTCTTTTTTCTGACTGGCCCCTTATTCCAGCTTTTCGTGGTAGGCCCATCTTATGCCGTGTGAAGGAGCATCGACTGGTGTTTATACCACCCATTACTGAGCCAATTTCAGAAAATAGAGCTGAGAGTAATGAGGCGAGTGAGATGGCGAGTTCATCTGGAAATAATATTTCTCAATCTGAATTAACGCGGCGTTACGTAGCAGCATTTGAAATGACCAATTCACGATACCCTTGGTTATTTTCACTGCTGAACCAGTGTAATGTTCCTGTATATGATGTATCTTTTCTAGATGCTGGTGGACCATGCCATTGCATACCTATACCTGGTCAATCGCTTGGGCAAGTGATAGTTTCAAAGTTGCTTGCAGCTAAACGTGCTGGTTATTTTTCCGAACCAGCTTCTTTCTCAGATGCTGATCGTGATGAACTGTTTGCACTTTTCGCGTCAGATTTCACTTCTTCCAATGGCTCTACATACAAAAGAGAAGAGCTTGATGTGTTGCGAGAACTACCCATATACAAAACAGCTGTGGGAGCATATACACGATTACAGGGTACAGATCAGTGTATTATTTCTCCAAGTTCCTTCTTTCAGCCTTACGATGGACGGTGCCTTTCGAATTCAATAGATTCAAGTGGCGGTCCATTATTCCGTGCCCTTGGTGTTCCTGAGTTGCATGATCAAGAGATACTGGTTAGGTTTGCCCTGCCTGGTTTTGAACGTAAAGCTCAGGGTGAACAGGAAGATATATTGATATATTTATATACGAATTGGCAAGATCTACAACTTGATTCTGCAGTAGTTAGTGCTTTGAAAGAGACAAAGTTTGTGCGAAATTCCAAGGAACTTTGTGTAGAATTATTTAAACCAAAAGAGCTGCTTGATCCTTGTGATCCTCTACTAACATCAGTGTTCTCTGGGGAGAGAAATATGTTTCCTGGTGAGAGGTTTACTGCAGATGGATGGCTTCACATTTTAAGGAAAACAGGCCTTCGAACATCATCAGAAGCAGATATGATACTTGAGTGTGCCCAAAAAGTAGAGTTGCTTGGGAGCCAAGCCATGAAATGTATAGAGGATCCTAGTGATTTTGAGTCGGATTTTTCTGATTCCCAAAATGAAATCTCTTTGGAAATATGGTCTCTTGCTGGGTCTGTTGTGGAATCCATATTGACAAACTTTGTAGTTCTATATGGCAATAATGGCAATAACTTCTGTAATCAGCTGAGCAGGATTACATTTGTACCTGCTGAAAAAGGGTTCCCGAGTATTGGTGGCAAGAAAGGTGGGAAGCGGGTGCTTTCTTCATATAGCGAAGTAATCCTTTTGAAGGATTGGCCTTTAGCCTGGAGTTGTGCTCCTATTCTTGCCAAACAGAATGTTATTCCACCAGAATACTCTTGGGGAGCATTCCATCTGAGGAGTCCTCCTGCTTTTTCTACAGTCCTGAAGCATTTACAGGTAACGAAATTAAAGAGGAATGCTCCTGTAATGAAACTTATTTCACACAAGTTCCCATCAGGACACATGGTTTAAGAGATCTGGACCAGTTCATTGTGCAAGATATGCCATGGATGTGTCGTGACTCAAAAATCAATCTGGTAGGTTAGTCCCAGCCTCTTGATTTGAGGAAAATTTGCCGCCATCAATTTTTAGGTTATGTTCTGATCGAACAGTTCCAATCATCCGATTGGCCTGAATTTTGGGCCATGGCGTAAACATGGTGTGAGACCTGTAGTTGAGTGGTTCAGATCTTATATAAAGCTGCAACATGTCACTGCAGAAATCATATTCAACAAACCTGTGCAATAAGCTGTTTGCAATTATCGTTTGTCCAAAATTAGTTCCTTTTTATGTTCATATGCGGGAAACTACCATCCACATTTAACATATAATTAAAACACCTCCCAGATTGTTGGTAAGAATGGCGGTGAAGACACCCTTGCACACTGGCCGACATCATCGGATGTGATGACCATAGAGGAAGCTTCTTCTGAAGTTTTGAAATATCTGGATAAGATCTGGGGAACGCTTTCTGCTTCAGGTCAGTATTTTCTTTATCAGTCTCTCCACATAACATAAGGCAGTCGAAATTCCTAATGCACCACAGATCCTGAATGTCTATGCACCCATGTGCATCTTATCCACACAATTAAAGTACCATACGAAATGAATCCATGCAGGTAATTGCTATACTTGCTTGGAGTGGGTATGTAGGTCCAACTGGACCATCATCATATACATGGCTAGTTTGAACACCTAGGTTAGACTTCCAGTTTGCAGTTTTTAGTGAGGGCTATGCCATGTGTTGTGGATGAGAAATGCAGCATATTTCATAAGAGTCTCTCTTGCTTGTGATGTTCGCTAGCTTAGGCCAAAATGTGATTTCATGAGACAAAAGTTACAATTGTTGAAATAGAATGCTGATATCCTCTTTAATTCCTTACAGTATTTACTTGCAAGGTTGATGAAGCTTCTTATAACTGGATTGCTTTGATATTAGCTCTTATAGTCATTTTATAAAATTTGACTCTGTCCGAATTTCTTTTCATGTTAAGGAGAAGTTTATGAGGGTTAGGCTGTTATGGACAGTGTAAGAGAAGAACATTGAGTGACAAATCAAGGAAGGTGAATGGATTGCAGTGAAAAATTGGAAAGAGAAATGTAAAAGGAAAGCACATACAGTGTATTCCTGACTCTGTATGTGGAAACTTCTTGGATTAGTGGTCAAAAGCACACTTGTATGGGGAGTTTGGAAGGTTTGGCAGGGTTTGAGAGGTCGTTATCCCCTGAATACATCGATCGGCTATCATTTAGGTGTTTGTGTTTGTGCACTTCGAATCATCTACAAAGGTGGAGGAAGCCGCAAACTAGTTGAATGGTGCCTGGCTTTTTGGTTGGAGGATTTTGTCCACAGCAAGACATTCCGTAACGGTAACAGTGGTTGTGATGGCCACCACCATTACCTTTATGATACATGTTGTGACGGCCATTACGGTCTCTTTTTTTTTTTTTTGTTAATTGGAAAAAAAAAAAAACCGTAACATTTAATGGTTGCTACCGTTACCTTTACGTAATGGCCGCTATGGCACACCATGGTCCATGGCTAAATATGGGGAGGTCCTTTATGAGCATAGAAAGGGGACCAACACCCCTTTCAAGATGGGAAGCACCCTAGTTGGAGTGATAGACCAAGTTTTTTTGTCTAGCATCCATTGAGGGACAAAATTGTTTCATGATGTCTTTCATTCAAGAGGTAACATGCTGAATCTAGCAAGAAAAAAGGAAGGCACACTTGTCAAAGGGAGGTTTTTGTATGGGTTGAGAAATCGGAAAACGGGGTTATGGTGAGGGGCTCACCAAATGGTGTGCAAAGTTCCTGGAAAGTGTTGGTGCGCAAAGTGGTAGCTTTGGTGAGGAATGTTCACCCATCAGAGGTGGTGGATTGTTTGTCCTTTTATGTGGGGATTTCTCAAAGTAGACTGATTAAAGAGATCAACCAAACAAAGTTGTGGATCTTACTTTGGTCTCATTCCAACATGGACGGTTTGTTGTATGTGGGGAGATTTTTTCGAGATGGCTCGGTTAGATCTTTATTTGTAGGATGGTCAAACTGGTCTCCTATTTAGGAAGGAGTCATGGTTTCAGCTCCAGGGGACTTCCCTTGGAAGTATCAATCTCGGAGGTCATGCATATATTTCACGGATCAACGAGTAGAAAGAAGGCCATGCAGACAGTTCACGGATCAAAGAGTCCAGAGAAAGAGAGAGATTTATTTATATAAATATATATTATTAAGAAGAAGACATTAACATGAGAGAAACATAGTGTTCAGCAGGGATACAACAACAGAATATACATGCGCACACATTTACATATACATTCACATTCCCTACGCTCCCCCTTAAGCTGGAGCATGGATAACAATCATGCCACAGGCGAAGCAGATGGTGATGACCAATGCCCTTTGTTAGAAAATCAATGAGTTGATCATCTAACTTTTGATATGACATGCATTGTTCTCAATATTGGTGATATTATTGATAATGTCACTAATATTATCATTGTCGCCGGCTTGGCGATACTGATAACACTAGTAGTATAAAAAATTCTAGGTATCAGCAATATATCGCTAAGCAATGTTCGAAATATCGGTATCGCGTTACATATCGCATCATTGGGATACCAATACTTAGAACACTAGTAGAGAGCAGTTCTGTCAAAATCCTACAATTTACGATTTATGATATACGATTTTAGTCAAATCTTAAGCAAAACGATTTGAATCCAAACCTTGAATCCCTTTTTATATGAATCCTATGAGTCTGTGATTTGTATCCTACGATTTACGATTGAAATTCTGATTATCATTCAAATTATACTTGTTCTCTTTGATTTTAAGCTTAACTTGGCTTTCATCTTATGTTTTTAAATTATTGGGGGCTTTAAGACTCGTTTAGAAAAGGTAAATTATTTTATTTGTTCTTTCTAAGAGATTAAATGATATATATTATCTTCGGTGTTAAATCATGTAGCTTTTTTGTGATTTCTTACGTCTTAATTGGTCGAAACACTAAATTGATGTATGACTCACCTGTAATGTTTTTTGGGATGATTATGATCATGCTAACTCATATGTATTATGGAATGATGTTAGAAATCAAAATATCTTTTTCTTTTCTTTTCTTTTCCTTTTTGTCAGTTTATAGTATCAAAGGCTACTTTTTTGCCATGATTCTAAAGGCAACAAGAACATAAATGATTGAAGAACCCTTGGATGTATTTTTAAGGGAAATTTCTTGGAAGACAAAAAATAGAGGAATTAGAATCCTTTACCACTATCATGACAAGCTATTATTTGGTGCACATTGATGGCAAAAGGAAGATAGATGAGTTTTACAAAAAAAAAATGAGTAATTTATATTTTTCAATTTTTTAAGAAAATTGTAAAAAAATCTTATGATTTATGATATGATTTGCGATTTGATGCGATTCAACCCCTACTTCGATTTGCGATACAATAATGATTTTGACAACATTGGTAGAGGGAGAAATAATTTCATCGATATTAAGCTTCCTCTTACAATACTGAGGGAGAAATAATTTCATTGATATTAAGCTTCTTCTTACAATACTGAAGAAAACTCACACTTGAAATTTCTTGAATGCCTACCTCCTCCCCTCTGCCCTCCTTATAGACCCTAAAGAAAATCCTTATAAATCTTTAATGAAATTCCCCAAGCTATGAGATGATTTCAAATAAATCTTAATTGATTATCAATCCAGTGTTCGAAATATCAGTATCGTGTTACGTATCATACCCTTGGGATATGGATACGTATCAGTTATCGCATGGGATATATCGGTTGTATCGCGTAATGTATCGTTGTTGTTGGAAACATGGGGAAATTGGTCGAATTTTTCAATGAAACTTCAGTGATTGTTAAAAGAGACATCAACACACATTTATAAATCAAAACATTACAAAAAATAAGTGCACATAATAGGTTTTCTTTGCATGGGGTCCTAATCCATGCTTTGTCTAACTGAATTGATGCAAGTATATTCAAAGTCTATTCATATAGTTTATAAATGTAAGAAGACGTGTGGAAACACAAACAATACATTCAAAAGCAAAAGAAGAATCATCAGATCTGGTTATATACATGTTTGATTTTATGTTTGGACACAAGGATTGCAACCGATTTGCAAGAAAGTGGGAAATTTTGATTTTTTATTTTTATTTTTTTTCGCAACTCGACCCATCTCCTCCAAATCTCTAAATTGAAGCTCTCAATCCATGATTTTTCATGCAAAACATGAAAAACCATGGATTTGCAACAATTTGACACTGATTGAACATGATTTATAGGAAAAAAAAAAAAGGATCGAAAATCGAAAATGCTCACTAGATGAAACCTGTGAGATATATCGCACTACTCATGAGTTTTGTATCGCACAGGTGGGATACAAGATATATTATGGGATATATCGGGCGATATCGTCGATATTTAAGACACTGAATCAATCTAATCTACCTAAGATGGTAGAAAGACTAATAATAGTAAAAACAAATCTAAGAAATAATCCTCAAAATCTTCAATCCCATCTTTTAATCAGCCCCATATCTTCCACAAATAGTAAATTGCAGTTCATGATATTTAGGCCCTAAATCTATCAACAAACTGTCCAAAATCAGTATATGTTGGGCCCTATGGTGGGCCATGGGCCTACATTAATGTGTTTAGTGCACTCATGATAAAATAGGTTAGAGGAGATGTGAATAGCTACAGGATTATCACTGTGTAGTGTGATGGGAGAAGAAATTGAGAAGACCTAATTCAGTTTAAAATGGCCTTCAGCCAAAGTAGCTCACATACACAATGAGCCATCGCCCAAAACTCCTTTTCAGCATTGGAGTGGGCCACTACAAATTGCTTTTTGCTTTTCCATGTTACTAGGATTCCCACCAAGGCGCAATAACCGGAAGTAGATCATGATCAGGAGACCCATCCCACTTTGCATTGGTATGTGCCTCAATATGAAGATGACCATGTGGAGAATAAAGAATTCCTCGTCTAAGTGAACCTTTGAGATACTTCAAAATATGGTAAACTGCATCCAAGTGATTCCTGTGAGGAGCATGCATAAATTAACTGACTACACTAATTGTGTATGCAATGTTAGGATGAATAACAATCAAATAGAATCAATCGCATGGGCTTTGATTCTCAAGCCCTGACGATAGTTCTACTGTTGTTTCTTTTTATTCCTCTTGGTCTAGCTTGTAATTTCAGGGCATTGATTTCTCGTCAGCGCCTTTTTTTCTGATACAAATCTGTGTTTCCTCTCAGGAAAAAATTGTAACCAAGTTATTACATTAAACTTAATTTCTTTTCCTTTTCTTTTTCTTGGCCATAATTTAAGCTTATGATTTCAAAAATATCATATTGCAATGCATGCATGCATGCATGTGTATGTATGTGTGTTGCATGTATAAATATAGAACAAGCACACCCATACAGTCTGTAGATAGATATTGGGTAGATATATCTTTTCTTTCAGGGGACCCATGCCGGGTGACGAATCTGGGTGATTAGCTGATATGCTTTAGGTCAGCAGTAGATCCTGTTAAATGGCCCACCCAGTTGTTAAATGGGTACCCTCTTGTTGATCTTAGGAGTTGGTAACTTCACCCAATATTCAAGCCTCTGATGTGTTCTATTTTTGGCAGATATATCAGAGTTGCAGGTGGTGGCATTCATACCAGTTGCAAATGGCACACGTTTGGTTAAGGCGAGTTCCCTTTTTGTACGTCTGACAGTCAATCTTTCCCCATTTGCATTCGAACTTCCTACTCGGTATCTCCCATTTGTGAAGATTCTCAAGGACATTGGCCTTCAAGATGTGCTGTCTCTCTCCTGTGCAAAGGATCTTCTGTTAGGCATCCAGAGATCATGTGGATATCAACGTCTCAATCCTAATGAACTCCGTGCTGTGATGGAGATTCTTCATTTCATATGTGATGGGGTTGCTCAGGCAAGGTCAGATCGATCCAATTGGGCAACAGAAGCAATAGTCCCGGATGATGGATGCAGGCTTGTTTTGGCAAGGTCATGTGTCTGCATTGATGCTAATGGATCCCATTTTCTCAGGAATATAGATACTTCTAGGTTAAGATTTGTTCACCCAGATCTTCCAGAAAAGATGTGCACGACCTTGGGCATCAAAAAGCTGTCTGAAATGGTTGTGGAGGTACAGAACCTAATGTTATCCTTCTCTGCATATGCCTTGAATTTGCATTCAGTGTCACTTGGATTTGAAATCTCAAATTTTCATAAAGCACAAATTTGGTGGCCCCAACCAGATATCAGTTATTCGTTTGTTTTGCAGTCCTCTTCCCACAAAATGACGAATTTAGTTTATGGTCTTGCTGATGTATGCTGCAGGCCCGTCCCGAATTTGTGATTTCACAGAAAATGGCATTTCTCATCATCATCGTCGTCATCTAACTTATCCCGACCATCAAACCTATTCCACCATTCCACTCTATCAAGGGACATCATGAATCTGGAAGATTCCATTTCTTAAATAAATGAATAAAAGGAATCCAAACTTGCTCTTAATTCTCTCTTAATCAATAGAATTTGTCTCTCTCTGAAAAGAACTATTCATTTTTTCAAACAAGATCTGCATTTGTTTCAGGAACTGGATCACGAGCAAAACTTACAAGTTTCAGATGAGCTTCGGTCGGTTCCATTGAAGATGATAACAGCCAGGCTCATGAGCAGATCTTTCCAAGCTGCAGTATGGACTGTTAGAAATAGCTTAACTGATTATGTACCTGGATTTGAAGGCCTGACACTGGAGCAGATACAAAGTTACCTTGAATCCATAGGAGAGAAGTTACAGTTTGTTCGATGCCTTTGGACTCGATTTCTGCTACTTCCGAAATCTTTGGACATTACCCGCATAACCAAGGATTCCGGTATTCCTGAATGGGAAGGTGGATCAGGACATCGGACTCTTTACTATGTCGACAGATCAAGTACTCGTGTTTTGGCTGCAGAGCCTCCCAATTCCATGTCTGTTTTCGATGTCATTGCTGCTGTTGTGAGTCAGGTATTGGGTTCCCCAACAGTACTACCCATTGGGCCATTACTTTCCAGCCCCGAGGGTTCAGAAAATGAAATCCTTAATATACTAAGACTCAGATCTGATAGAGGGGAAACGAGCAGTGGAAGTGGTAGCGATAGATTGGTAGGCAAGGAGCTATTACCACAGGATGCTCTGCAAGTACAGTTCCATCCACTGCGGCCATTTTACAGAGGAGAGATAGTGGCATGGCGGCCAGGAAAGGATGGGGAGAAGCTGAAGTATGGTAGAGTTCCGGAGGATGTGAGGCCGTCTGCTGGCCAGGCTCTTTACAGGTTTATGGTGGAAACTGCACCAGGAGAGACACAAGCTCTTCTTTCTTCACAGATTTTCTCGTTCAGAAGCATTTCTACAGAGGATGGGGCTTCAACATCAGCCTTGCTGGAGGGTGGTCAGACTAATGCAGAAAACAGGGATCGTGCACAGATTCATAAAGCTTCTGGAAGTGGCAAAACAGTTTCCCAGGTCCGAGGCTCCCTGATCCTCCTGATGGCAGTTTGATTTTACTTTTAATTGTGAAGTGCTTCCTGAACCTGTGGGTCTCTAGTTTTATCCATGGAGCTGGTTTTCTGCTATTACACCTCTCTTCTTTTCCTTTATTTTCTTTTCTTTTCCTTTTAAAAAAATAATAAATTAACTTGCGACTCAAAATTAAAAAGAAAGTTCTCCAATGCTAAGTGCGTGAAAAACCTTTCCATGCAACTAGTTGCATTTTGGATGTGTGGGCCACACCTTATCATTGATCTGGACCATCCATTTGATCCAATTGATTTTTCATTTGGCCACTTGAAAATCCACTCTTAACCATTCAATCAATACGTGGAAAAGAAGGGAGTGAATATTATTTACAGAAAAAAGGGTCCTATTGTCAATCTCAATCAGCCGGTCGGTGGGCCCTGCATTAAATGGCTGCAAAGCATTTTCGGTAGATGATGCTTACGTGTCCTATGCATGGTTCAAAAAGAGATGGTCATTTGAAAATGGATCAATGCATGGATTGTTAGAATTGTCTGATCAAATGTGATTTTTACAGCGATCCATGGAGAGTTGGGCTGGATTAAATGAATGAGCTACCCATGTGTCTAAATGCTACTATGTGCATGGGAGTGTTCCCATACACTTTGTGCACTACAGCATTTTTCAGATAAAATTTATTACAGTGATACTCAGGCCTGGAACTAAGAAGGTTCTCCTTGCAGCAGTCAGTTAAAGAACTCCAGTATGGCCGGGTATCTGCAGAGGAATTGGTGCAGGCTGTCCATGACATGCTTGCTGCAGCTGGGATCAACATGGATGCTGAGAAGCAGACCCTACTGCGAACGACTCTATCTCTGCAAGAACAGCTCAAAGAATCTCAAGCGGCACTTCTTCTCGAGCAGGTCTGTTTGTTGTTCTCTCTCTTGTTTATCGCATTGTTTAACTTGGGTGAGTCAATGCCACCAGTTTATTTTTTCTATTCTCTTCATGATTAAGGCTGGTGCAGCACAGTCCAGCAGCAGTGTCAGTCCAAAGTTTCAAGAGGGAACCCATAATATATTCGACTGTGAGATGCACAGTGACTTTGGGTTTTCAGTTTGTAATTGGATGGCCCATGGTTTAGTGATCTAGATTCTAGACTAGGGCTGCAACTTGGGCTGGGGCTGACCCAAACCTGACTAAGCAAACCCAAGTTCAGGTTGGGTTGGGTCAGGTTATCGGGGTCTCGGGTCAGGGTTGGAAAACTCCAGACCAATTTGAAATAGAATTGGCTCGGGTTGAGCAAATCCAGGTCGGGTTGGATCAGTTTGGGAATGATCACATGTGTTTGGATTGGGTTGAGTTCATTTAGGGTTGAGTATAGAGGAATTCAGTTCAGGTCAGGTTGCAGGTTGGGTTGTCTTGAGGTCAAGCTTGGGTTGACCCTCAACCCAACCCGACCCAGCCCACCCAAGTTGCACCCACAATTTTAGACCATTGATCTACCCTCAAATCATCCAGGTTGGAAGATCTAAGCCATTGTATCTTTGTCTTTTTTTCCAGTGGGATGTGGACCCTTCCTGTATTCAGGCTGCCAGTGAAAGGACTAGGATCTCCTCTAGGAGAGACTTCTAGGGCATGGTCATCAACCATGTGCCCAATGTCTGGCTCACCCAAATATTGACCCCTCTCATACAGAGGACCCAAGGACACATGATACCTATCCGTATGTTAAGGATACTATAATTCCTCTTTCAAAAACTTGTTTTAGCTTTCAGTTGAACTTCAGAGGTAGAGATTGGCAAATGAAGTTGCAAACCCTGGATCATATATGAGTGAAGAAAGCTGTGTGCCCCAAGAGTCAGTAACCATATTTCCCGACTGTCTGCATATGATGGGTCGGAATCCCAACATGCATTGAATGACATTTTCAAATGACCTTTTGAAATACCTTTTTGGTTCCCGCCTGCCATCTCTGGACAGCAAGATCTGTGCTCTGAATTTAGGTCCTAGTGCCGTGTTGATTGGAGTCTCTGTTTTTTTTTTTTTTTCCTGATAATGGGATGAATTTGCAGGAGAGAGCCGACACAGCAACAAAAGAAGCCGATGCAGCCAAGGCGGCATGGTCATGCCGTGTCTGCCTGAGTGCTGAAGTGGACATTGCAATAGTTCCTTGTGGGCATGTCCTGTGTCGCAGATGCTCATCTGCCGTTACCCGGTGCCCCTTTTGCCGGCTTCAGGTGTCTAAAACAATGAAAATTTTCCGGCCATAAAAAGTGTGACACAGATCATAGAGATTCTCAAAACAGATGATTTGACATTGCCACATCATCATAATTAAGGAGTTGCTGAAAGAAGCATTCAGAAGGAAATGAAGTTTTGGAAGTGGGCATCAAATGGTTCATTCTCAGCCAAGAAGTCCATATTCTCTAAAATATGCATCTCAGGTGACCCTCATTATCCTAGGACTAAGATTTGGAGAGGCCTTATACCTCCTTTGAGTGCAGGCCTTCTCGTGGCTAGCTGTTGCAAATAAGATCCTTACAGTGGATAATCTGAAAAGGAGGAATATAGCAATGGCAAATATGTACATTGGATCATTCATTCCTGCACTGCCCTGCAGCTAGTGTATTGGGAACTTGGGACCAATTCTTTAAGCTGTTTAGAGTGAACTGGGCTCTAGAAAGGACGCTTTGGCAGGTTATGGCTGGTTGGAATTCTGCCCCATTTTCTGCCCGTGGAAGAAAAGTTTGGGATGTCCATGGGTGTTATGGAAAGGATGCAAGAATTTTTTTTAAAGGAAAGTGTTGGAATGACGATTGTTCTTTTCTAGGCTCTTTGGCTTTGAAATGGGTCAGTGGTCTCCCAAAGTTATCTGGAACCTGGAAGGCCATGGCTACAAGGCATTGGGATTCAATTGTTCTCTGGGGTGATTGGCCAGCTTTTCAGGCAATTGCTGTTTCTTTTCTGAGCTTGTTTTTCCTTCTGCATGTCTGTAATTATAGTTTTTTTTTTTCCGGTTTGCAGTGGAGTGACAACAGGGTCACTTTCTGCACTTTGTATTATTTTTTCTGCTTGCTTAATGAAGTACTCATCTTCTCAGGTAAAGAGGGAGGGAGGGAGGGAGGGATTTGTTGATCTGAACAATGCAAAATTCCTCTATGAAATCACAGCAATCCACATTGGGGCAAAGAATTATTTGTTTCTATGCATTCATTAAAACAATATTGAATACAAATGGAACATGGCTACAAAGGCTTGGATCTAGTTTTATGCAAATTTGTTACATTATCCCAGGTACCGAAGCAAGACTCCATCATTCCCAAGTACAAAACCTTTGTTATCATTGATAAACCTGCAGCGGGAAAAGATAAAAACATCAGAGAGTTAATTAGTTTCTGGACACTTTTTTTTTTGGGGGGTGAACTAGAGGGAATGAAAAAGATGTTCATTGTCTTCATGTTTCCTGTAGATTTCTTGTTGTAATATGGCATAGGAGAAAATGAATTATAATTAACTATTTCAAGGCATTGATAACCCATGCAAATGGGTTGAATTCGATAGAGAAGAGACCTGGCCCATTTAACAATCAGGTTTAGCCCAACACCCAACACATTTCTGGGTTGGATCCAAGTAAGAAATAAGGTTTGACATATTATCCAAAACAGGTACTTATCACCCGATATGTACTGGCATCACCCATGAACAAATCAGTTTTATCTGCCCAAAATGGCTCAATACAGGAGGCAATGTAGGGCAATAGGTACACTGAAACTGATTTGCAAACCATGGTTAGGCTGGGTCTGGAATAAGAGGATCCAAAACCAAAACATTTATCTATGGGTTGGGTTCAGGTCTGATTTGAGTGGGTTCACCTAATCCCTAATTCCCTACTTAACATAAACTTGCTATTAAGTAGCCGGCCTAGGCATTTTCTTTACGTGAGTTGTAGTTAATTACCTTATTTGCCTTTGTTTAAGGAATTTAAAAGGGTTGGGATCAAGCACGGTGCAAGGCAAATGTTAATAGCCAGTTTGGATGGGTACCCCAGAATGCAGGATGCAGACATTTTGGGGAAGTGAGGCCCTACAGAGAGGCGCTAATACCCATGGCCAGCATGAGAAATGATCAGATACAGTGACTGTATCAGAAGTTATGATAGAGCCAGTTTTCCAATATGTGTAAAAGGTGGGATACCATGACATTCCCCTGATATGAAAATTGGGCTGATCCACTCACTGGGCGGGACATTCCAATAACCTGAGTCAGCATTTGGAATCAATTGTTGACGGTGTCCCTCTTTATAAGTGGATGGCCTCATTTTCATATCAAGTGATCATCATGGTGTGGCCCACATTTTGCACGGATTGGACATTCTACACGTGACATGTTGACAGAAAAAATGGCTTTATCATAACTAATGATACAGCCATATCTGATTACTCATCCAAAAAAGAAGAAGCCAGAATGAGGATGGTTCATAGCAGATTGACATTGTCCGATGAGGTGGTTGACAAGCTGTCCGGTCCGTTCCATGTTTTGGAGACGGTTGCAGAAATGCCTGGATCATTAATTTGTGAAGGCATCTAAGGCCCGTTTAGTTGCCACTTCAAAATAATGTGATCTCATTTTAGTTAAGTGTAGTTATGTATTATAGATAACAGTAGTCACGAATTAGATATCATAGTTTATATAAATTTTGATCATCTTTAATACATAATTACTGTCAACTAAAATGAGATGAAATTATTTTTTAAGTCAAATCCAAACAGGGCCTTAGGTTACTAATCCAATTGCAAAAGATGAGTGATGTGCTGACAAGAAAAGTAAAGCTCACTTTACGGAATAGAGATTCGCAGCAATATTATCTGCAGCTTTATCCCGGATCCATGTCTTTCCACCATTTGTTGTTCTCAACAGAATTCCACTTCCCCCAGCTGCCCAAGCTTCCTCCTGCCATCATGGCAACATTAAGGGTCAAAGGTGGAAAACTATGAAACTAAAAAATATTTAACTTTTTTTCCTTATAAGAACACAACAGTAAAGACAATGAACTGGAAAAATATCCAACAGATGATGCAATTCTATGAACTGCAAAAAGCTAGTGTCTTTTTTCAAGGATTAGTGACTTCGAAACTAAATGTCATCAATCGTTTGGCCAATTAAACCATAAGATGCTCGTTGCCTCCATGAACTTAACAAAATATGGAAGAGGTAAGAAAACATGTAATTATCCAACAACACTGATGCACACCTGTCAACGTCTGAACTGCTCATCAGGAGAGCCCCACTGTGTTAGTGAGCTGGCCCAAAAATGAGGTAGCTCCACTCCACAGGTAGACCATGTGTGCACATTGAATACAACAGTCACCTTTTTTTTTTTTAATGTTTTTCCATACCAGTGGACCCATCTAATGAATAGGCTAGCATGATTTTTGGGCTAGGCCTTCTACATAGCGGGGCCTCACCTGAGCAGCTCAGATGTTTACACATGTTGGCACATCAACCTACGTACATATGGGACTAGGAAACCTGTATACACATGCAAATAAAATTAGCTAGAAAACAAAAGAGAACATATTAATTAGCATGATAGTTGAGATGGATGAATAGAAAGACATGGAAGGATAGAATTAGAAATGAATGCATTTGAGGGAAACTTACAAGCAGCACAAATAGGTAATAAGATGAGGAAAAGTAGACTTTGATGGTTGGTCATGTGCAACGAATACCAAGAACCGCACCGGTTAGGAGTGAATTGGTATTAGTTGAAGGCTCTAAAAGTACAAGGAAGGCCCAAAACGATGTGGATGGAGGTAGAAAGAATAGACTTGATGACCTACGGTCTAACTAAAGGTGTGGCCCTTGATAGAGTGGAACAGGTGGAACACGATTCATGTAGCTGACCCTAATTAATTGGGATAAGGCTAACATGATGATGATGATGATTTTCTTTCCTTCTTACTTCTCTTGACAATGTATTATTCTGGTAAACTTTTTGTTTCTTTACTTCATCTCTTTTTTTCTCCCTTCAAAACTTGTTGTGGAAGACTAAAGGGAAAGGGGAAGACCCAAAAGGACACAGGTAGGGATAGTAAGAAAAGACTTGACATATGGTTTAACTGCAGATATGGTCCTTAATAGGGCGGAGGAGTGGAACAGGATTCACATAGCTGACCCCATTAGCTGGGATAAGGCTTAGATGATGATGATGATGAGTTATTTATAGGTAGCTTTCAAATACACACATTTCTGTAGCAAAACGCAATCCTATATATTATATAGCTCAGAGTCACATTTATATAAAAACCCCAAAGCTCAACATTTACTTCAAATATTACCTTTGAACGGTATCCAACATCAAGAATACCAAAACCCCGACTCTGAACTTGAACTTCTTCGAAATCCTCGGTGATCTGAAAAGTTCACTAACCATTTCAGTTTCAAATTTCAAGAATCAAATGATATATTATCACACAAACAATACAGAAAAACTTCTAACAGTTAAATGGCTGGAAGCACCATGTGTTGATGTTACTAGGGGCAGAAAAGGGTGAATGCAGATAAAACTAGGGATTAAGAAATTATTGGCAAAAACTCAAGTGGGTACCAGTTTGGATATCAAGTGGAATACTAAAAATCATTAGATAACCATCACCTTGTTTCTTATGCTAGAGGATCGTGAACATGGATATGAGTAATGATTACTATGTGGAATCCACATATCCAAACAGCTCAACTGTCTTGTCAGTGGAAACAATCTTCTTCTTTTCTTTTTCTTTCACCATGGAGAGTTGGTAATAAATTTAATTGGAATAATGAGACAACCCCTATTAAACCAAGAAAAGTAGCTCTGTAAACATATTCATTTGAAAGAATTCCTGGCTGAGGAGATATCAACAAGGTAAAATCTTAGGATAGCACAACCAACACAATCCTTTGAACTTGGAAGAAACTCACCATAGAAGATGTACACTTGTAATTTTAAAGAATTGGATGGGACCCCAGCTGGTCAGTTGACCCATTTCCACTGGAAACAGGCATCAACTAGACTGGCTAACAGGAATTCATTGAACAATAACATCAAAGGGACAATGCCCAGTCCTGCTTGAAAATGGTAGAATTAACAGATGTTCAACCAACTTTTTTTTTTCTTCTCCTAATGAGGATATAGTTTGCATAGTATTTTCTTTCAACTCAGTTAAGCCCCACCAAATCATGGCTAGAGAGTGCAGAAAGGGTTGTGGTTACCCTTTTGTCCAATGGAAAGGTTTGTGATAGGGGTCTTCTTTTCATCTCATTTTCATGGTCTATTAACCTATCAATTAGCTCTTAAACAGGGAACGGAATTCAGCTTTTCAGTGGTCATCTATATAACTTGGACATAAACATGGGTTTTCAGTCAATAGATGTTGGAAAACCTGACAGGCCATCACATCTGTAGAGATATAATATAAATTAAAAAAATGTTTTATTACATAACAGTTTATTTAGCTTGCAGATGCATAAGATAGACAATGGTATTTCTAAACAAAAAGAGATGCACTAGCCCTATATAAATACTACATAAATGCTTCTGACAGAATAGAATAGAATATAAATTGAATTTTCTTTTCCCTAACAGCCGTGTCAATATCTGACATGAGTGTTGAACACTGCCAGAAACCACTTTTTTCCAGAAAATGGCGTGATCTTGTCACACTCATTATCTATTCAAGAAAAGGAGTTTACTAATGTCACTGACCGAAGAAAGAACACTGTTACTAGGACACAATGAATCGGTAGCCACATAGGTTCTGGATTATGGAACTATTCTTATAATGCCGATCTGGGAATCTGTTAAGTTTATTTATTTATCCAAAATATAATGTGCTGTACAGTCTTCTTGTCTGAGACCTTTGCCTGTTCTTTTGCAGCAAGTTGATTTGATACTAACAGTGGAAACTTTCAGGTGTTATAAACGAAATATTAAAACCAGGCCTTAAATTAAATTGACTCAATCAGAACTTCATGAGTTAAGCAGATGGCTAATCCCTTCAACATCAAGTAGAAAGTGATGACATACAACTAATCAGCTCTGGTGCAAGTACCTACCAGTTGCCTCCAAAACCAGAAGCACCTGCATTTGCAATCTCAGTAAAAAATAATAATAATAATAATAATAATAAATAAATAAATAAATAATAAAAATTGAAGAATACTAGTATTCAGGCATCATTAGATGAGAATACGGATACACAGATCTATGTTACACAAACTCTCTCTCTTTCTTTCTTTCTTTAAAGATGAGAAAGTTCTTCTCTTTTACTTACTCCTGTGCCTTTGCTAAGGTAAAGTCCACCACCACGCACTAGAAGCCAAAGACCACCATCAGCCCTCCATCCCATATTCTGAATTCTCCGCGCAACTGCTCTATTGTGTGGTTGCCAGTATGGCTGCAAAATATGAGAATTACATAAGAATCTTCACGGGGATTAATAACTGTTCATCTGCCATAAGCAAACCACATTCATAGTCACACAAAGACAGTAGATGGATTTTAACTTAAGCATGTGGAGCTGATGAAAGAAAATGGCTGAAACAGTGTTCATAAATAGAAGCAGCTCACCTGCCCAGGCTCCCAGGTCAAGTAGAAGTTCCCACGGCTGGATACAGCAACATAGCTGCCATCAGGGGAGCGGTTTACTGTATTAAAAGTTCCTGTATAGTAGCTCGCACCGCTAATGCCACTCGAAACTGTTCTGCAAAAGTAATAAAGAAATGTGAGTTTGAAGGGCTGGAACTGTGCCCTAGGTGTCAATTCGGATGAAGTCTGCCATTGGTATTGCATTCCAAAAAGGAAAGAATCTCTATACACCATAGTTTCTAATGCCTGGACAAGGTACAGCTACAGGGATTTGCTCTCCTGGATATTAAACATAACAGACTCTGACACTATCTCCTGAATCCTACTAACTAGGCAACTGCAACTATGACCAATGTGCTATACCCTTGCAAATTGATTATCTACAAACACATTAAACATGTTCAAACATCAATCAACTCCAAAGAAAGAAAGAAAGAAAGGGAAAAAAAAAGAGGTCTTAATTGCCACTGGCAAAGAGACAGAAGACATATGTCTGAACATTGTTATCCATTTAGTCTATGTTCAAATACTCTAGTACATGGACTCGCGTGTCTGGAGTCAAGATGTCCTTGATTACTAACAGCGCCTTCCCACCCACAAGAAGAGAGCATTCTAATTTTAGCTTTCTCAGGTGCAGAAGTAGCAACCATTCAGCACAAATCTTCAAAACCCCTTCTTTATTCAAACAGTAAGATCATTACATAGACTTTCTAAAATATACCTGTTAAGAGTAGCAGAAACTGTCTCTTGTACAGCGGCCCTCCAGTTGTATCCTCTATTTGATGTAATATAAATTGCTCCTTCATCGGTGACCATCTCTGCACTCTTCTCCCCAGTTGCTTTAATATAAACCTGCATTAGTAGCAAAGAAAAGGGAGTCAATCTTGAGCTTTCCCAAGTGGAAGTGAGCTTCATCACTCGACGAATATGTAAGGGATTGAGGTTGACTAAAAAGGAAGTGATAAAAGAAAAGAAGAAGAAGAAGAAGAAGAAGAAGAAGAAGAAGCAAAGGGAAACTCCAGCTTCTTATTTCATGGGGATCTAGAAAAACCACAAGGAAGCGTCAACAAGAGAGCAGAATGAAGTGTTATTCAAATGGTTCTGCAAAGAGCTTGAGGCATTCTTATCAGAGGTGCTTGAATTAAAATATCATTTTATTTTTATTTCTGTTGTTTCTATTTGGGAATTGTTTTTTTTTAACACAATTGTCAACAACAGTTACATTAAGTGATCGTAATGTAACATCAGCCTCATCTTGGTCCATTGGTGATTGTTAATTATCAAGTATAACATGATACCAGGATCGCTTATATCATGCAGTAGAAATATAATCTAACATTAGATAAATCAGTAGATGACTTCAAAGGCAATGTGTCATAACCTTATTAACACATGGTGCGTGATTATGAATTATTAGAGAGGCATAATGACGCAGGGAAGAGTGTGAAACAATAATGAGAAAGATCACCGTTTTCCTCAAATAGTAAAGGCCTTGAATCGGGTCCTTACTCTTACCCGGGTGGTAGACTCCTTGGAGTTTCAACACCGGGTCAAGGGTTCAAGTACCCATGGTGGTGAAATCCCACGGTGTGTGTGCGTGTGGCATGAGTGTGGGGGTGTGTGTGCATGTGTTAAAAATAATAAAAATAAAAAAAAAGGCCTTGAATCCACAAGAAAAAAGAGAGAAATCAAATATTTTATTGAATAATTTCTAATATGTATGATTTCTCAATTACACTACTAATAATAAAAAAAAAAAAAAAATTAAATCCTAATTTGAAATTACCCAAAATAGAAAAATTCTAACCCCAATAGGAGTCCTAATTCAACTAGAATAGAACTAACCCAAAATAGTAAGTTTTGTTTAAAATAGAGAATCCTAAATTAACCTTACTGGAGCATTCCTGGCATAATTACAATCAATCTCTAAAAATAATGGAAATTTAAAACTCTAAAATTAAGGAGATACAACAAAAATCGGAATTACTAAAAATAGTAAAATTTTCCTAAAATCCTGAATTTGAATTGGAAGCGTGTTTTCTCGCGAAACAAACAGACACGACCTGTTATGCAGGTCGGTTGACCCTAGAACCATCGTTACATAAAGATTAATAGGTTGTAAGTTTCGTGACAATGCCTGGATCAAAAGTAAGGGCTGAATTTCTTTGAACCAAATGCGCCTGGGGCCCAGTTACATCATGCCCTACTTAGGACTGGGCCCAGATTTGACGGACTACTTCTGTTTTCATTTGGGCTTCTTTTGGTCCAATCGTGTTAAGAATGCATCTGTGGCACATCTTACATTACATAAGTCCAGAGATCAAGATTTAAGATCAATGTATTGAACTCATCATAAGTTCATAACATCTTCATAAAGCAATTATCCCTCCATGAGACCACATCTGACATCTGTAGCAAATTGGTTTACATATAAGTTGAACAAAGTCAGAAAAATCTGTCAAGGCTTATGAGATCATAGTTAAAAGACTCGGCAACTCTAATTGACTCGTTTGGCCATGAGTCGAGTCGTGATTTGCCCAAGTCGAGGCTGAATCAGCCCAACTTGCATGAGTTAGGAGGAGGTGGGGTGACTCGTGGTGTCGAACTGCATCGTGTCCCACCAAGTCCAGGTCGACTCATCCAAGTCATACTGAACTCATACGAGTCTTAAAACATTGTATGGCATCAAATATCAAGATAAGATCAGTAACGTTTCCTGAACATCTGATGAGTTCCAATAACAAATTCGTGAATTGTGCAAGACCAGTCTTTGAAACTGTCAACTCTAGACTGTGAATCTGGGAAGTGAATCAATATGTTGAGATGAGCATGAATTCATTCAGACAGAAATGACAACTGGGCATTGAGGGGATTTGCTGGAGACATATGGATCCATCAATCTAATGTTTCCTGGCACTCAATTCACCAGTCTGCTCAAATTGAGCTAGACACAACCAGTTCTCCTTTTCTTTTCTTTACCAAAAAAGAAGAAGAAGAAGAAGGTTTTACTATATATGAAACCAAGAAAGAAAATAGGAAATGCTACTTGCATTTATCGAAACTAATACCACCAAGTGCAGAACTTGCACAAATTCCAACAGGATATGCTTACCATATCACCCGGAAGTTGATTACTTAATGGTATCCTTTCCCAGCTTTCTCCCGCATCCGATGTGTGCAACAAAATCGCGGGCTTTCCAACTATCCATCCTTCCTTCCCCTTGAAGCTGATGGAATTGAATCTGTAGTTGAAGTCTTCATCTTCTGCAGAAGGTATTGAACGTGGAAACCAGGTGTTTCCACCATCTTTTGTCTCCAAGATGGTTTGTCGTGTCCCCAGAAGAAAACCTGAATTACCCAAATCACCATGCAATCAAATGTTGTGAAGTCTGTAGAACAAAATGACACTATGAGAGCAAGAGACGTATGTATTCCATTCAAATCTTATAGCTGGTGGGCATGAATAAGCCTACGTTTTTTTTTTTAAGCCTAAAAATGGGGACGTTATTAGATTAATTCCATTCATTTCTCTTATCACTCAAATCTCAGTTTTCTGATATAACTATCACAGGATTCATGATGATGCTAACGCAATAAGTTCACAAAGAAACCAACCTCCAACAGCATGTCCAAAGAGGTAAGAACACAGATGAAATATGAGATTGTCGGCCCAGGTAACTGAGGTTCCCATTGGGCATGCATCCCATACTGGCAGTGTAATGGCCAATACGGGGCTGATACATTTTCCTCCTCTAAAAAAATAAAATAAATAACCATTACAAGGCCGTAACAGCCATTACGGGGGGCTGTAATGGCCGTACCTTTATTGAATACCTTGCTGCCAGCTGCCTGCCAGCCGCCAGGGCACACCTTCCAGTAATCCAGCTGTTCATCTGGTGGGCCCCATGGGATGGATAGTCCTGCAAAGAACTTTCCTACTGGACACTAATAGCCATCTGATAATTGGCCTGCAAATGGACAATTAAAAAGATCCATATGCAATGCCAGGAAGTGCACGAATTGGATGGCTGGGTGTTGTTCAATGAAGTAGCTGTCCTATTGCCCGTGCCACCTAATGCACTATCTTGATCACTGAAAGGTGGGTGGTGGGCCCCATTTTACATAACATTGACCAAAATGAGAACTCAGATCATTGTATGACACCTCATGATGGGGACATCCCGCGCACACGCGCACACACGCCAAGCCCCCTACGCACGTACGCCAGAAGAAGGAGGGCCCCACTGTCGATCTGGACCGATGACGATGTCCAGGGAGGGCCTCCTACTTAGAAGACGAAGTTTTTGTTTAAGAGAGTGGACCCGATAGCCAAGAAAAGCCCATCATGGGATCTCATGATCATGGCTCACTAGTCGGATTAATTTCATATTTAAGGTTTTGCTTATTAATGTTATTTAGAACATCATGGACGCTCTAGATTTTTTTGATTAGTTTTTATTTTGATTTACTTCATTGTCAAGTAATAGGTTGCGCATATAGCGTGAGTTTTGGAGTATAGGGTTTTCTTATAAATAGGCACCCCTTATAGCTTTTTTCATTCATTAAAGATTAATAAAAATTCTGCGTTTTTCTACTCTCTGAGTTGTGAAGCTTAATTGGGTACAAAGCCCTCACTTCATCGAACGGTTAACTACTATGGTGCGAAGCCGCATCTATTCCGATTCGCCCCCATCCATCGCCATCTCTACTACCCATCTTCTACCATCCCTTCTTCTCATCTCACCCCATCATCTACACTTCGAATCAATCACCTATTGCAACAATTCTCCTCCCCACAGCAGAATTTCAGAATCTGACCCTACAGGAGGGCTGAAACTTCGGCGAAGCACTATGCACAAACCGTACATTGGATCGAGCTAAGATTTGCGGGTTTTGGAGTCCATCCTGGTCGACTAGGGCGAAGGTGGCCTTTTTCTGAATAGTGGGCCCCACACACGTGCGTCTAGACTATTGTTGTTGTCCACGCGTACAGTACTTCTCTGGTTCGTCTCTCTCCTCTCTTTCACTCCACTTCCACCTAAAATCCCTAAACCTAACCTTAAATTACTCAAATGTCCAATTTTATGCCCCTTTTCTTACCCTAGGGTTTCCCGAATTAGAATTTCTGAATCCCTTGGATTAGGGACTGATTACTATGCATGTGTGGATGATTATTTCTTATCTATAAGTATCGTTTGGTTCATAATTTTTATTGATCCGGCCCTATCATGTGTAGGCCTGGACTCGCATAGATTCTCCTTAATTGAATGGTTTGGACTTTCATGTGGGATATGGAATTTGTGTAATTGGTTCTGAAGTAACGTGATCTTAAGCCTGAAATCTCGCACATCATATTTAAATTTCATGTCCTGCATCACCTCAAGCACAAATCCATGGGTTACTCCGCGTTTCACAGCGGAATTCATTATACATAATGGTGCCTTTGGTTGCACCCAAATATCATGCAATTTCAATGATATTTTACACCAAATTAGACTGATTAATTATGAAACTTCATGATATTTGGTGCTACCAAACGTAACCCTTACAAAAACAAGTGCAATTGTGGAAGGAAATGGCCTATTTTATAGGTCAAAAATGCCACTTCAACAACAATTGCATCATCAGAACCAAAAAATACGAAAAATCACCAATACAAAACAGAAATTCAAATGATAAAATCCACATCATGACTTCAAATTCAAATACCACCAGAGAGAAATAAGAAAACAACAAATCCTTCTTAAAAAACGAAAAAAAAAACAAAATTCAGCGGCAAAAAAAAAAATCTAAAATCCATGAATTCGAGAAAGAACGAATATGCTGAAATGGAATTATGGAATAACCACTAGAGATCTGGATCTGATCTGACCGTGATTCGGGTCGTCGGGCACAAACGCGATGTCAAGAAGGACGACGCCGGGATCAATCGGAAGGAAAACCCTCTCCCATTCGGAGAGGCCGTCATCTGATTTTGCCGGTTGCTCGAAACCGAGGAGAGGAACGAGAGTAGCTGCAGCGATCGCCACGGTTTCGGCGAGAAATTGCCGTCGACTCGAGGAAGAAGAAGTAGGAAAAGCAGAAGAAGCTTTGGGAATGACGCGAGCTTGAGAGGTGCGGAAATGGCGATTCGTGTAGAGGGAAGAGGTATTTAAACAGGGTTTGAAGCGAATCGGGTTTGAATCCGTGAGTCGCAGAGTCGCCATTGCAACTCAACTCTCTCTCTCTCTCTCTCACTCTCTCTCTCTTATCCGTTTGCTTTTCAGTAGAGACTTCGCGGGCCTTTTGAAGCTTCTCAAATCCCAGTGGATAATACAAGGGGAACTCTTTGATACTCTGGCTGCGTATTACGCTTGATATGCAGGCACTTATAAATGGTGCACTTGGCACTAAATTGTAGAACCCGTATCTTACCAAAATCATACTGGTTGAACAATCGTAGCCGCTGGTTCTTGGACACTTGTTTGTTGAATAGAACCATTGAATATTTTTCATTTCTTAACCGTCCAATGAATGACCACCAATCTGATACTTATGTGTTCAAATAAATTAATTATTTGAATTAATTGTATGCCACGAATGCAATTTCCAAGTGCCTGTGTATCATTCATCACACTCTACGGAGTATTTAGAATTTTTCTCTAATGCAATGGCGGTGCTGCACTTCTTTGACGCTGATGGAGACAGACGAAGCAGTGGTCGACAGCTGAACGCGTGGCATGTGGACGAGACCTGGAGTGTTCATAAGGTGGAAGCAGTGGTCCAGATTAAAGGTCGAGATGTTGGGAAGATCCTGACCGACCAAGGAGTGTTTTATTCCACTTTTCTGTCTCTGTAGATCCTCTTCTAATTTTTCTTTTCTTTTTTTTTTTCCATTTTTTGTTCGGGTTATATGTGATCGGTATGGTTCTACAACTGTGCACACCATGTTGGATAAAATGTTGAATTAAATAGGCTATAAAAATCGAGAACCAAAAAAGAAAAATAAATTTAGAGAAAGAAAAACTTATTGAATTGAGTCGAGGCGTGACTGAGTCACTCGGCTTGAAATCGAATTTGCTCCCCTTGGACAGCGTCCCAAGTGCAACAGGTTTCCAGAACAATCGACCTCCAGGATACAACGACTATGACCCGGTCCCAGCGGTGCACTCACTGTACACGGGCTCGAACCACTTGCAGTTTAATTCGAAAGTGCTGAGTTGACTCAGCAATGAACTCAGTAACAAAACCGTATCAGAGAGAGTTTTATAAGGCAGGAAATTTTTCGTATGTTAAAACTGGAATCGGAAGTCTTTATATAGACTCCGAAATGGTGCATAAGCACCCTTTACAAAAGGTTAGGTCCGTTGGGTTTAAACCCAACAGGGGCGACCAACCGGAAGGGAAGCATCTCTCTGGTTTAAAAACGAAAAGGCGCAAGTGCGAGTACACTCTCGCACATACAGTCCTGCGAGTACCCATACACACACACCCACGCGAGTACACTTACACCGCACCCGTACCCGCACCCGCACCCGCGCCCAGCCCAGCCCGTCCCGTCCCGTCGCGTCGCGCACGCGGACTCGGACTCGGCTCGGCTCGGCACGGCACGGCTCGGCTCGGCGCGCGCGCGCGCGTGTGTGGTTAATGGCATAGATTAGAGCTATTGGCATAGCCCCCCCACAGGACCAAATTCACATGCCCCCTGAAAGGGGCTCAAGCCCTAGGCAAAAAGTCTATCATATAAACAAGAGAATTTCTCTTGTCAAATCCGATGTGGGACAAAACCAACACCTCAAAAACACCAAAATTCAAATGTAGAGGGAAAACACCGAAATTTGAAAATTTAATTTTTTTAATATTATTTTAAAATAAATACAACAATCCCCCACATGTTTTAAAATAAAATGCTTTCGGATTAAAGCGAAATAGTTGTGCAATGGTGCCGGTGTCACCATAGACTTGAACCGACATTAGAGTAAGCAAGACAGGTCTACAGGAAGCAGGTGACACCATAGTCTTGAACCTGAATCCTTTTAATGTAGATCGCAAGTACATGCCACTCACACAACTCTTTCTCTGCAAGTGATTCTGTGATTCGGTGCGTTTCGGCCATACACCATTACCTGGATTTCATGAGTGCTCTAGAGAATTCGCCTAGATTCTCATAGGAAGCGGCCTCCACCTCCACACCCATATAGGTGAATTCCCTCAACTGTATACACCACCAAATATATGGCTATGGATCCATTAAGAGTTCTAAAAACTCATCCTTCTGCGTTGCTGCTCGCACTGTACACCATAGAAGGGGCTCATATAACTCAGTGCAATCGTCTACCTCGTGTCTTATTGTTTACCCATTGAACCTATCTCATGGGATCTCCACTTGTATAGGTTGGGTTACCGACACTGGCAGCTTATATATTAGGCTCAGCCCCATTCCCTTCGATGTATCATTGACTAACTTTTTAGATAGTCCTTTAGTCAGAGGATCTGCTAGATTCTTTTCTGACCTCACAAAGTCAATAGATATGACTCCATCACGTAACATATGTTTCACTATGTTGTGTCTGAGTCTAATATGCCTGCTTTTTCCATTATATATTTTACTTTTTGCTTTCGCTATAGCTGCTTGACAGTCACAATGAATAGATACGGCCGATACAGGCTTTGGCCACAATGGTATATCAGCTAAGAGATTTTTAAGTCATTCAGCTTCTGATCCAGCCTTTTCTAAAGCAATAAACTCAGATTCCATAGTCGACCGAGCAATACATGTCTGCTTGGTGAACTTCCAAGAGACTGCTCCTCCACCCAAAGTGAAGACATATCCACTAGTGGATTTTGTCTCATCTGAATCACTGATCCAGTTAGCATCACTATATCCTTCTAATACAGTAGGATAGCCATTATAATGTAAACCATATGTCATATTACCTTTTAGGTATCGCAAAATTCTAGACAATGCATTCCAATGTTCTTTTCCAGGGTTATGTGTATATCTACTTAGCCTTCCTACTGCAAAAGCTATGTCAGGTCTAGTGCAGTTTGTTAGATACATGAGACTACCAATTATTCTGGAATATTCTAATTGAGACACACTATTTTCTGTATTCTTTATGAGAGTCACACTATAATCATAAGGAGTACTGACAGGTAAACAGTCAAAATGGTTAAACTTTCTCAATATCTTCTCAATGTAATGAGATTGTGATAATATAATAACACCATTTTTCCTGGTTACTTCAATACCCAATATTATACTTGCCTCTCCTAAGTCTTTCATGTCAAACTTAGATGACAAGAATTTCTTAGTTGCATTAACTAATTTAATATTAGTTCCAAAAATAAGCATGTCATCAACATAAAGACATATGATAACATAATCATTTCCAGAAATTTTACTATATACACATCTATCTACATCATTTATATGATAACCATTTGATTTTAAAACACCATCAAATTTTTCATGCCATTGTTTAGGAGCCTGTTTTAAACCATATAGTGATCTAATTAGTCTACATACTTTATTTTCTTTACCTAATATCTTATAACCCTCAAGTTGCTCCATATATATTTCTTCTTCTAAGTCTCCATTTAGGAAAGCAGTCTTAACATCCATCTGGTGTACCACTAGTTTATATATGGAGGCTATCGCTATTAAGACTCTAATAGTTGTAATCCTAGTTACAGGGGAATATGTATCAAAATAATCTATTCCTTCCTTTTGTTTAAAGCCTTTCGCTACCAACCTAGCCTTAAACTTATCGATAGTTCCATCTGGTTTTAGTTTCTTTCTAAACACCCATTTGTAGCCTATTGGTTTGTTACCAGGTGGTAGGTCTACAAGTTCCCAAGTATTATTTGATATAATAGATTCTAACTCATCATTTATTGCTTCCTTCCAAAAGGTTGCATCTGGAGAGTTAATAGCTTCTATATAAGTTGTAGGATCATCTTCTACTAAGAATGTGAAAAAACCATCTCCTAGGTTAGTTTCTTTTCTAACTCTAATACTTTTTCTTGGTTGTATCTCTTCTACTACTTTCTCGTAAGTATTTTTACTAGTAGACGCAATATCTAATTCATTAACTTTTTCTATTCCTATAGATTTAGATTTCATAGGGAATACGTTCTCAAAAAACTCTGCATCCCTAGCTTCTATAATTGTATTGGGATCTAGAATATTATCCTTAGTTTTTAAAACTAGAAACCTATAGGCCGCACTGTTTTGTGCATACCCTATAAATACACAATCGGTCGTTTTAGGACCTAATTTTCTTTTCTTAGTTTCAGGCAATCCTACTTTAGCAAGACACCCCCACACTTTAATATATTTATAACTAGGAATATGATTCTTCCAAAGTTCATATGGTGTTTGTTCAGAAGATTTAGATGGAATCCTGTTTAGGATATAACAAGCAGACAGAATTGCTTCTCCCCACATATTTGAGGGTAAGCCTGAACTATTTAACATGGCATTCATCATTTCTTTTAGAGTTCTGTTCTGACGTTCTGCTATTCCATTTTGTTCTGGTGTATAAGGAGCTGTAGTTTCGTGAATTATTCCATTCTTTTCACATAATTCTCTAAATTGAGAAGATTCATATTCACCTCCTCTATCTGTTCTAAGTCTTTTAATTTTTATATTTAATTGATTTTCAACTTCAATTTTGTATTTAGAAAAAGCATCTAAAGCTTCATCTTTGTTCCTTAATAGATATACTCTAGTGAACCTAGAGTAGTCATCTACAAAAGTTATATAATATCTTTTTCCTCCTCTAGACATGTGATTTCTAAAATCACCTAAATCACTATGTATCAACTCTAATTAAACAAATGATCTTTCTATTTGTTTAAAGGGTTTTCTAATAAATTTTGATTCTACACATGTTTCACATTTTTCAAACTCTTCATTAGATATATTAGGTAATAAACCTAATCTTTTCATTTTCTTTAAAGATGCCACATTCACATGACCTAATCTATTATGCCATAGATAAAAAGGTTCAACGATATAAACAGAACTAGATGTTTTCTTATTATCATTGGATACATTTACAATGAATAAACCATCGCTACAGTACCCCTTACCAACAAAGGTTCCATTTTTAGTCATTACAAGCTTATCTGAATCAAATACTAATTTGACACCAGCCTTATTGAGGAGCGAACCAGAGACCAAGTTTCTTCTAATGTCAGGCACATGGAGAACATCATTTAACATTAGAGTCTTTCCGGAAGTGAGTTTCAGAAGTACTTTCCCTTTCCCTACAACTGGAGACGTTCTAGCATTTCCCATGAACACCTGTTCATCATCTCTTGATACTTGGTAGGAGGTAAACATGCTACGATCCTTGCACACGTGTTTAGTTGCACCAGTATCTAGCACCCACTCCAAGTTGTTTACAAGGAAGACTTCTGACACCACAGCCACTACTATGTCAGACTCATTGCCTGTTTCTGTAAGATTAGCTTGCGGCTTATCTTTATTTTTCTTAAGCCTGCAGGTTTTAACATGATGCCCAGGCTTTCCACAGTTGTAGCAGTTTCCCTTTTTCTTGAATTGATTGTTTGCATTCTTCTTTTTGAGCCTGCATTCATTTGCATAATGTCCAGGTTTGCCACAGTTATGACAGTTGCCCTTTTTCTTATTATTTGTCCGACTTGATTCCACAAGATTCGCTTTTGAATTTATCTCATTTTTATTTCCTTTTTGGTCCCTGATTCTATTGGCCTCCTCTATTCGTATGTGTATGATAGTGGTTTCCAAAGAAACACCGTTCTTCTTATGTTTCATTCTATTTTTATATTCTTTCCAGGAGGGTGGTAACTTTTCTATTAACGCTCCTGACAGAAATACCTCATCCAACTTAATTCCTTCTGTCGATAGTTCGTGAATTAGACTTTGAAAGTCGTGAATCTGATTTGTGACAGATTTATCGTCTGTCATTTCATAGTGAAGGAAATTAGCAATTGCATGTTTCTTAGCGCCTGCATCTTCTAATATGTATTTCTTTTCTAAAGCAATCCATATATCTTTAGCAGAGGCGTAAGAAGCATACACATCATATAATTCGTTGGATAAAGAGTTTAGAATATAATTTTTGCAATTATTTTCATCTGTTACTTCATTTTGATTTGCTGGATCTATAGTAAATGATTCAGATAAAATGTATGAAACTTTCAGGGTGGTAAGAGCGAACATCAATTTCTGTTTCCACCGTTTAAAGGATTGTCCAGCGAACGGTTCGATTTTGGCTAACTCAATTGAAGCATTTACTGTTACTGTAGCCATAGTCTATGTAATTCAACACAAAATTCGATTTCAAGATTGTTGGATAAAATGTTGAATTAAATAGACTATAAAAATCGAGAACCAAAAAAGAAAAATAAATTTAGAGAAAGAAAAACTTATTGAATTGAGTCGAGGCGTGACTGAGTCACTCGGCTTGAAATCGAATTTGCTCCCCTTGGACAGCGTCCCAAGTGCAACAGGTTTCCAGAACAATCGACCTCCAGGATACAACGACTATGACCCGGTCCCAGCGGTGCACTCACTGTACACGGGCTCGAACCACTTGCAGTTTAATTCGAAAGTGCTGAGTTGACTCAGCAATGAACTCAGTAACAAAACCGTATCAGAGAGAGTTTTATAAGGCAGGAAATTTTTCGTATGTTAAAACTGGAATCGGAAGTCTTTATATAGACTCCGAAATGGTGCATAAGCACCCTTTACAAAAGGTTAGGTCCGTTGGGTTTAAACCCAACAGGGGCGACCAACCGGAAGGGAAGCATCTCTCTGGTTTAAAAACGAAAAGGCGCAAGTGCGAGTACACTCTCGCACATACAGTCCTGCGAGTACCCATACACACACACCCACGCGAGTACACTTACACCGCACCCGTACCCGCACCCGCGCCCAGCCCAGCCCGTCCCGTCCCGTCGCGTCGCGCACGCGGACTCGGACTCGGCTCGGCTCGGCACGGCACGGCTCGGCTCGGCGCGCGCGCGCGTGTGTGGTTAATGGCATAGATTAGAGCTATTGGCATAGCCCCCCCACAGGACCAAATTCACATGCCCCCTGAAAGGGGCTCAAGCCCTAGGCAAAAAGTCTATCATATAAACAAGAGAATTTCTCTTGTCAAATCCGATGTGGGACAAAACCAACACCTCAAAAACACCAAAATTCAAATGTGGAGGGAAAACACCGAAATTTAAAAATTTAATTTTTTTAATATTATTTTAAAACAAATACAACACACCATGCAGTACGGCCCACCTAATACGTGGTCTCCTATCTCCTGGTGTACGGCCTGGTGTACGGTTATCTGGACCGTCAATTCGTCAGATCTTTTCCTTGGACCGCGATAAAAGAGTCCCTTGAGCACGAGAAGCATCAACGGAGTCACTCTATATTAGTGTATCGAACAATTAATTAATAACTCCGTGGGAAATGAATGATCGCTTACGTTCCAAATGTATGCAATTACTGTATGTCTGATCTGTGTGGGGATCGCCCAAGATGCGAATGTGGAATCCAAACCGTGCATCTGGTTCACATATATTTTTTCACCGTACATCCCAAGTTTCATCCTGATCAAAAATCAGACGGGACACCACACAAGAAATATATTAACTTTTTGTGGCCCAGGTATCTTCTAAAATGCCTTGGCGTTTAGTGTATCCTGTTATGGGAAAATCTAGATCGAAGCCGGAAGAGGTGGATACGGCTGGATGGATTGAGTGGACACGCCAAGGCAGGAACACCT
Source organism: Magnolia kwangsiensis (assembly GCA_037074715.1). NCBI lineage: Eukaryota > Viridiplantae > Streptophyta > Magnoliopsida > Magnoliales > Magnoliaceae > Magnolia > Magnolia kwangsiensis. The sequence continues at coordinate 38,395,394 of CM073572.1, read as the reverse complement.
CCGACTTTACTCGTGGAAAGCATAACTCGGCCAGTTGGGTGGACTGGCCATAATAGGTCGGACAACTAAGGCCGATGATTCGAATCTCGGCTTGTCAGTAATAGCTCATCTATCCCGGTCTGATCATAGTAACTAAAATTCGACTTTCAAGTTTTTTTGTAGAGCTTTCACATTAGTCTGGAATCCAAAAGAAGCCATTACACACCTCATCCATTGGCTTCGACCCAATCCTCGTTGACAAACGGCCAAGCTTGACCCACTTGTAGGTTCGGACTATCAAAGGAAGGATTTAGACCATAGGGTCGGCTCGGACGATGGCACTAGGCTACAAGGTCGACTTAGAGAAAGATGGAGCCTATGGTCATGCTCAGGGATCAACTCTAGTAACGCATGCATGGAGTAAGATCCGACGCACGATCTGCAGGTAACTGCCAACATTAGTACACACGTCGTTCCCTCCTATTGGCAGAGATCGTGCCGAGAATGACGGGCACGTTTACTTCGATCAGAAGATATAAATAGGAGACATATCCATAGGAACAAGTATGTAATATCTTACACCTTAAGCCCCAGTTACACTACTTAGACCCAGATTCCTAGCCTGACTTTGACATCGGAGGGTCCCCTATTCTAGCCAGGGTCTCCTTTATCCTTCTCCTGTGCAGGTTTATAGGGCTCGGAGCAAATGCTTGGAGCTCAGTGAGGGTGAACCAGATTTTTGCATTAACATTTTTGGCGTCGTCTATATGAAACACGAGACAAAAAGTCTTTGTGACTTTACCAGAAATGGTTAGGGGAAAGAAGAAAGTACCTCAAGTAGAGATGGCAGAACCCGAACCTACAGGACAACGACGATCGTCTTCAACACTTCATGTTGAATCAACTCCAACAGGACCGTCTCAAAAGACTCAGAGCCAAGGAAGTAAGTATCATGCGTCGCAGAACCAAGTGCAGGCACTGGTCAACGAGATTAACTAAATGAAGCAGCAACATATGGCAAGACAGTGGCCACCCCTCGATTAGGGGGAGGTCGCTCTAGTGGCAGCAGAGCAACCTGTTCTCGTAAGTTCGCGACCAGGAGCATCCAAGAGTATGTCAGCTCGAGCCCCAAATCTCGTGTGAAATGCAGCAACCTGAGCACTAACTTACATGTCTGAGACCTTAGCGTTAGCCCCAACTCACCTCCGCCGTGAGGTGGAAAGAAGGAGAAGAGGTAGGTGTCACGCCCCAAACTCGAAAATCAGGCTCACAAAATTCCCGATCGCCGAATCCAGCACCGACAGCCTCCGTAGAACCCCATTCTCGGCTCCTAGCGCCCATTCGCCAGGTTCCGATCCTGGGATGCTACAGGAAGAATTTTCAACGTCAGTTTGATTCGTAATAAGCATAACCAAAGGCATAACTCACAAACAACAACTAAGAACTCCATTACATTTCCACTATAATAAAAAACTTTACAAGTACAATGAGTATAAAGGAAAAATACAATGATGATGAACAAAACTCCAAAACGACCTGCTAAGCGCTCCTGCCTCAATGCTGCTGTGAGCTAACGTCACCTGCATACAACGGTCGTGCATAAGCTTATAAAAAGCTTAAAGGGTAGTGAAAGTATGTGTGCAAGGTAGTAATATGTATATGCAATATCAGAGTAATGCGGAATATGCAGATGGATCCATAATATCATTAGTCGTACCAAGGCTATGCGATGCAAGACATGAATGATATCGGTCATCCCAAGGTCATGCGATGTGAAATGCAACTCAAGCATACAGATCCTCATCTATGTCCACACATCAATACAGCTCAAATCTGGGATATCACCAGGGTCTAGTATACTCTAAACCAGATCGTCGCCTCATCGCGCGCAATAAGGTAAGTGGAAGAGACCTCACTATCCGTCTGCCAATATCGGGCTCGACTCGTCGATAGCGGACCCATTCCTCGAGCTGGTCAGACTCAGCCTAGCTTTGCCGCCTACTCTCGGGCGGATAAGGCCGCACCCCCTTCCAACCGACCACGACACAGTGAAGAGTGCAATCATCTGGTATTAGGCACTCAACGCTCATCTACCCACTCGGTCTACACGTTGGAGCAACCTCTTGGTACCATAAGGGTTTAGGGACTTTCACCCATGGATATCTATAGCACCCCATGTAGAACAAGATTTTCGGTATCCAATCCTGCCAACCACGATACGTCTGTGGAAGCTACGACCTCGATGTCGCTAGGGCGTACAACAATCATGTCACACAATACGAAATGCATGGATTACACTATCCAATCATGTAGCAAATCCTGCGCGTATCGTGCACTCATGCAGGGTAACACCACCTAATCGGGGTCCCATAAACAATCTGCCCGAAGGCATATGCTATGATCAGTCTCGTCTCATATCAAGCATACATATGATGCGTATGATCATGAGTCATGAAACTATACTAAACATGTAATAAAGTACTGAAATATCCTTACAACGCAGGTGGCCTAGACGGCCGACACACAACAAGTACTGCCTATCAATGGGCCCTAGGGAGAGTCGTAATGTGAACATCCAACCAACATTATACTCGTAATGTGAACGTCAAAGCAACATTGCTCCCAAGGCACGATCGTCGTAAACATCATTACATAATCCGTATTGGGATCACACATTGCAATGAACTTTAGGTACGTCCCATTGGGCCTTAAATGCATCAAATGGGTCATATCATATGGGCCTTTTATTCATCAAATGAGTCACATAAATGGGCAACACCAATGGGCCTTATGTGCATTGCGATAAGTTATAACCCGTGGGCCTTAGATTACATCACAATGGTTCTCGACCCATGTGCCTTATATATATCAAATGTGCCACACCGACTGGGCCTTACCTATCAAATGGGCCTAATCCCATAGGCCTTAGAATACATCATAGTGGGTCCAGTCCCATGGGTTTTATACATATCAAATGGGCCTAATCCTATAGGCCTTATATAAATCAAATGAGCCTAAACCCATAGGCCTTGAAATGTATCAAATGGGCCTAATCCCATGGACCTTATAACATGCTAAAATGGGGTCCACTCGGACTATGGATCTGGCCCATTCTTTAACTCATTTCATAAAATGAGCTTTTAAAATGGATGGACAGATTGGATGCAGCACCTGCACCAAGGGTGGGGGCCCACATGATGGCCCACCATCAAGAATATAATATACAAATTATATATATATATAATATATACAGCATTATGTATAATATAATATTATACATAATATAATATATATATATATATATATATATATATATATATATATATATATATATATATATATATATATACATACACACGTTGCACACATGCATACAGCACACACACGCACACACACTGCCACATTCACACACGCGCGCACGCATGCACACACACCAACGTGGGCTCCAGCTCCACCGTCCGCTGGACGGTGAGAGTAAAACACAAATATCATGGTGGGCTTCCACCGTTTGCCTGGACGGTGGATATAAGACACATACATCACTGTGGGTCCCATGTGGGGCCCACCACAATATTTACTAGTCATCCAATCCGTTCATAAGGTCACTTAGACCTGGATGAAGAGAAAACACAAATTTCAGATTTGATTCAAAACTTTTGTGGCTCACAGAAGGGTTTCAATGGCAGAGGTTCAATCCTACTGTTTTCTGCAGCGTGGGCCACCTGAGCGTTGGATGAAGCTGAAACTTGGAGGGGGCCCACTACTTGGGGTGGCCCACCTCATGAACCGGTTGGATGACAAATAGACATCACAGTGGGACCCACATGCAGGGCCGTGGGCCCCTGGCGTCTGCTTGCCCGACCGCGCAGGCAGCACCTGCTGCCATCTGACAGCAGCAGCGCTGCAGCTGCTGCCTTCTTTCTTCTTCTTTTTTTATTTTCTGAGGAATATCACATGTGGGGCCCACTTCTTGAAAATCTGCTCCGTCCAATAAATTCTAGGGCTCAAAACACGCTAAACGAGTCCAATGTTCGGCATTTTTGGCGTGAAGATACAACAAGGTGGGTCCTAGAAGCTTTGAATGGTAAGGAATACAATTTTATATGGTATGGCCCACCTGATTAACAATCAAACTCATTTTTCGGCTCAACGCCTAAAATGAGTTGGTAAAAGGGATGAACGGCATGGATCAAACACATATATCAAGGTGGGGCCTACATGAGCCGGCCACAAAAAAAAACTTTTTTTTCTTCTTCTTTCACTACTGACGTGAGTATACCCATGTCAGTACACATGCCCCATGCTAGCCACCCCACAGGGATCCATACCAGGACCCCAGCGTTGAAATGGGGGTATCTTTCACTCGGTCGGCCACTTAAGCTATGGATCAGGGTGTAGGGCCCTACATGCACACCTGGGTGGGCCACATCCTGGATGAGGATGGACGGTTGGGATATCATATAAACATCATGATGTGTCTCATATGGATGAAATCCACCGATAGATGGCTTGGATGCAAACATCATGGTGGGCCACACATCTTATCATCATCACAACCATACAAGAGGAAAAGATAGAGAAAAAAAAAGAAGAAAAGAGAGATCGGATGGAGGTGGAGGGACCCCGCTACTATGGGCCCTCCATGATCACAATACAAACACAAAAAAAAAGTTTCATCACAAGTGGACCTTGTAATAACAAAACAATGGTGGATCACCCACCTTAGATCTTTTCTTCTTGGCTCCAATGGCTTCTTTGCTCCTAAGCTTCAATCCTAATGGAGGAGATGAGGTTTGGATGGTTGAGATAGGAGATGATGGGATAGGAAAGTGGGCCACCTTTGTTGCTTGGGAAGGCTTGGAGAGCTCATACGTATGGAGTTTTTCTTGCTTGGAATTGGGTTTGAAAATGAGAGTGAGAGAGACTTGTAAAGGGAGAGAGAGAGAGAGTGATAAGTGATGGATGTGGTGAGTGATGGGTGTGTAAGAGATTCTTGACTTTGGTGGCCTTTTGTGTAAGAAAAGCATGAACTTGTAAGACCTTTTTCGACTTTTGTGGTTGCTTGGGTATGGGTGAAAGGTGATTTGCACTTGACATGAGATGTGATGGAATTTGATTGATTGATGGGATTGATATGACACCTCGTAAAGATTCTCTTGGGTTTCGCAACGCGTAGCATTTTCCTCACACCGAACGCTGACCCACATCTCTTGACCAGGGTATCGCCTCGGCGCGCAAGTCGCGGTATCGGAACCGTAGCGATGGCGCGGTTGCTATGGTAATGGTCTTGGGTTGAGTCCACTCGGGTTGACGACATACTAATCAAGGTCGCGCGCAAATATCGATTAAAGGTCGAAGGTTACCGAAATTCGACCGGTAAGACCGCAGAAGTCTACGGAATGGTACGGACTAAGATACGAGTCTTAAAGTAGGACATCCGAGGTCGAAGCTCCTTGCATGTATTTCAATACAACAACTATTGGTGGATGTTTTGTGAGATGTACACGCATGTATTTCAATACAATAACCATTGGTGGATATGATGTACACGCATAGGGTACAACATGTGGACCATTCCATAAACCAATAAAATGGTGGACATAAGGTGTATGGAATCATAAAGGTCTATATGATCACCTTGGTCCATCATAATCGGGCTTACATGCATATGACATACGTGTATACAAAATCAAAATCTAATCCACTTACATATGACTTTTCATGTATGGAATCAAGATTATTCTAATTGACAAGCCATGGATTCCAATCCAAAAAGAAAGGATGGGTCACTTACCTTTTTAGATGAAAATAATCGGAGATCTGCCGTTGAATGCTCTAATACCACTGTAGGGAAGTGTGGAAGGTGAGCCCTCAAGATCTGACGGTCTACACCAGTTTTGGAACCCCCACAAAGTAGAAGATTAACGCTCCAACGACCCTCCTATCTACTACTGGAGCAGATGGATCTATTCACACCTCTGATCCTACGGTATAAGTGGCCCCAGATCACGATCTATAGATTAGATCGTCCCAAGGACAAGCTAAAATAGACAGACTACTATGCACACTATATCTCTCTCTGTATACTCTCGGTATTTCTTATGATTGATTACGAGCGAGAGTCTAATCCTTTATATAGGAAGAAATGAGAGTTGGGATGAGATTGGATGAGATCAAACCATTCGATGACATCCCTATCTCCCATCAAAAATCAAATTCATATTTAAATTTGAAATTTAATTAAAAAGAAGAGGCCGAAAAAAACATGGGACGTACCCACTAATGATTGCTCACCAGTAGGCCCTATTGGCCTAGGTCCAACAGTAATATGTTTTTCCATCATAGAATTAGAGTTTAATGACAATACACAAAACGAAAAACAAAACCACGAGACTCATTACTATTGCAGCTACTCTCTCGCCAATAGAGACGATGGCATCATCCGTCGAAGTAGCTCGAGAAACCATAGTTCGGGTTGTCTCTTGGGTCGACGACCATGAAATCCTCCGTGAGACAAGCTCATCACAAGAAACGGATGCACATCCCTCAAATTTGGCCCGTACTATAGTTGGTTGGGAAATTGTGGTACTGTGGTGACTGTCCTAATAAACTGAAGCTTCTTTCCAGTTTTTGAAGGCCTAGTGTCTACTCCTGTTGTAGCCTTCTACTTCCAATCTAGCCTTATTCCAAGAAAGATAGATCCCCAGTTGGCGACCAACCAGTACGACGTAATATTTCTCTTTCCCCATCTGCATTAACATGTCAATCAAGGAATGAAAATGAGCGCATACGAATCAAATAAAATGAACAACTTTTAACGTTTTGTCCTATAACTGCTCATAAGATTGACGCCAAAAATGTAATGATATGTAGAACTCAAAGAAAGCTATAAGTTTGGTTTGGCAGAGAAAGTGGCTGCCAATTCAATTCAAATGAGATAGAAGAAAACATCCTTGTGAATAGAGTTAAAGGTGGCTGGGGCCATTAATCTGATATAGAAAACGCCATGCCAATCCTAGTTTCAACAAAGGCTGGATACAAAACAAATGCAGGAGGGCCTACATATGTAAACTATTAAGGCCTTGTTTTGTAGGTGCCTAAAAATGAGTTGATCTCTTTTTAATTAACAATAATTATGTGTTAGAGATCTTCATCTCTAATACATAATCATTAACTTTGGTGGGCCATTGGGAAAATAGTGGATTTTAAGAATTTAGGGGGCCCACGAAAATAGGATTGAGGATTAAGCCTTAATGTTTATTCATATGTTTTAACACTTCAGAGAAAGAGGTAAAATAAAACAAGGAGTTATTAGTGAGCATGTCAAATAAGGGGTTCATTTCTTTATTCAAGAAAATATAGTGTGAGATCAGTAGTTATGCAAGCATAAGGAGATAGGTAATTGTCATACATTTTGAGATCTACGTAATGCATACAAATTTAATTTCAGTATGAGATCAGTAGTTATGGCTTTGAGCTCTATCTAGTGACAGATCAACCAAATAGAGCTTATTTGACAACAGCTCCTGAGGTGAACTGGAGGCATTTGAGTGTGAGTTGAGGATCCACAAGTCAGAGACCCATCCTCTCCCCTATAAAGCACACACCCAAACGAAGCTTATGGATTCGGGTGTGAAGATCTCATTCCAAATCGAAAATCCCCATTTCAATTTCATCGATCCTCTGCCCTACGAGTCACACACCCTATCGATGCATATGGTGGGTCAAGAAACCAAACCCACCTTCTTTCCCCATTCCAATTTCAAAAAACTGTGAAAACATCCATACTACCGATGATCCAACCCGCAAATCCCCATCCACCAGTCAACCCACGAAAATACTCATTTCAACACAAACCGGGAACAGACTCAATACAAGCTAAAACTCCCCATTTTCCATAGGTCGTATCAGGTACTTACCTACAAACGGTGAGATTCAACACCCTGGTCAACGCCGATGAGGAAGACGAATCACCTATACCCTGATCAATGTCGGTGAGGAAGACGAATCACCTACACCCTGATCAACGCCGTTGAGGAATACGAATGCCCAACACCCTAATCAACGTCGGTGAGGAAGATGAATGACCAACACCCTGATCAACGCCAGTGAGGAAGACGGACGACCAACAACAAGAGATTTTTTGCCTATCCCCACCAAGCAGCATTGTTTATATGGACATGCAGGCAAACCTTCTTCCATCACCAGTCTGTTGTCCTGCGCCTGCGTCTAAAAACAGATCGCCCATCCTATCCCGAATCCCATGGGATTTCAAGGGATGGGGAAATGTCAGAGGGATTCACCGAATCTGTCTTCATAGCAGGCGGTGTTTACCAGGGCTGCGATGGATGAAGTACACCCGCCATCCAAAACAGCGCGCGGGATGGGATTGACGGCTAAAACCCTCCTATTACCTCTTAATACCATATCCACCGACTGTCAAAACACGCCCTTAGGCTTTTAAATGTTCAAGCCCAAGCCATCCAAGTAGTTATTGTGGCCGGAAAACCCATCTCATTGCAGGCTGGGCCCCATCTAACCTGGCCCAGTTTTACCCTTAGATTCAGGTCCTTGCCTTTTCCTGTCAAGAGTCTATCTGGGCCTAGACTCCTACAGTCGTTGCCTTGGGTTGGGTTTAAAGTTCGAGCCCGGTTAATAAGGGATGGGTGGCCCAGATTACACAAAATGGGTGGGATTTTAACATCAGGGCCTACTATGTTGATCCAAACCATCCAATCAATAACACCAACAATGGATGCTCAAGATGAAATGTGGAAGAAAAGGCCTGATCATCTCCCTGAAATATCTATTCCATAGGCCCCACCATGGATTGCTTATGATTCCAAAGAGGTAGTTTGATTCGTTAATGCTAGGTTGCTAGCCGTCCAATCCATGGCCCCTACAAAGAAGACGGTTGTAACACGGTTGATCTACCAAGAAGGATAGGATGGCAAAAATTTGCTGCAGTTTGATTAGATAATGCCAACCATCAGATCTATGGCCTGTGAAAAATAGATGGCTGTAACACAGTGGCCCAATGCGAAGGGTTAGGATCATCCTTCTGGCATTGCATCATGGTCATCCCTCAAGGCCTGTTTGATTGCCACTTTAAAATGAGTTCATCTTATTTTAGTTAATGTCAATTACGAATTAAAGATCATAGGTCAGGGTGCGTTTGGTTGCATGAAATATCATGATATTTCATGATTAGTCAAAGCATCGTGATATCTAGTGCATCCAAACGCATACTCAGATTGCTGGTTATATTTTTAATCCCTACCAAAAAGAAAAATCTCTCTAATACATAATTAAATATAAATATAAATTGAGATGAACTCATTTTTAAATGGCAATCAAACAGGCTCTAATGGTTTAAAGGCATGAAATGGAGATGACAACAAGAAAAAAAGGAACAAAGATAGGAAAGTCATAAGGGTTGGATCCATCGAAGCTAATGAGCAGACATATAACCGAAGGTTCAGATAGTCTAGACCACAATCCGACCGGGTACAAGTCTACAAGATGGTGGGCCTGAGCAGGTGTGAAGGATTTGACCAACCACTTAAAATAAGGTCTGAGTCGGGTCCATCGGGACATGTGGGCCCGGGTACTCGTTCACAGCCTTAGTGGGGCTGTTGGGCTGTATCTGGCCTTGACCTGGAGAAGGCCTGGATTGTCGTGCAGGGCTCGAGTAGGTCGATTAACTTCCTCATCTGGCCCGGGTACTCGTTCAGCGGATTAGTTTCTTGCCAATGTGACACCTCAGTGGGTGTTACCCTTACCTTGGGACCCATCTTGATGATTTTTTATATATCCACGCTGTCCATCCGTTTTTCCAGATGGACCCGACTCAGACAGTGGTGATTGAACACTTACCATTAAAAAATTTTCAGGGCCAGCAGATCTGTAATTTTTATTTTCCATCCAACCAGTTGGTAAGGTTAACCAGAACTGCATGACGGGACAACACAAATGTCAGCTTGATCCAATGCTTCTGTGGCGCACAAAAAGTTTTTAAGAGCCACTTGCCACTTTTTTCAGTGGCGTGGTCCGCTGGAGATTTGTACCAACTTACTTTTTGGGATAACATGCTAAAATGAGCCGAAGAAACAGATGGACAGTGCTAGAGCCAGCTTCTTAATATTTAGATACATAGTCTCGGTCGGGACTAAGGCTTAGCTGACATAGTACACTAGTAGTTGCTTCCCTTCTTGTTCTCAGATAAGAGCTAAACTGGCTGTTGCCCTTGAGACGGCTAAGTATAGTAGGAGCGATTCTCCTCACTTAGGCATTGAAAGCAATAGTAGTGAACCTAGATATTGTTTGAGCTGTTGAAAGGTCAGCTCACAATATTCGATTCAATCTATTTTTTGTTTTTCTTTCCGCTGTTTAAAGAAGGAAAAACACTTATTTGCCACTCGAGAGACAAACCGATTGAAGCCGACTACTGCTCACAACCCCAATGTAGCCGGGTGGACCACACCTAAGGAAACAGTGGTGATTGAACACTTACCATTAAAAATTTTTCAGGCCCAGCAGATCTGTAATTTTTATTTTCCATCCAACCAGTTGATAAGGTTAACCAAGGTTAACCAGAACCCCGTGACGGCACAACACAAATATCAGCTTGATCCGATGCCTTTGTGGCCTACAAAAAGTTTTTAAGCGTCACTCGCCTGGAGATTTGTAGCTACTTACTTTTTGGCATAACATGCTAAAATGAGCGGAAGAAACGGATGGATGGCGTGGATATACAACATATTCATCAAAGTTGGCCCACACTGCAAGGGTAACACCTCATCCGCTCCCTGTGAAAGGACAGTTATTTGATACTCTGAGTTGGAGTGATGGTTGATACTCTGCAGAGTACAGTAGCTCAAATCAATCTATTCAAATCGCAATAGCCGCCCACGGCAGATGGAGAATCATCTTAAATTCAGATTGGTTTAGCCTCACAATTTGTGGACACATTTGCAAATTTCGAACCGTTGGCTATTTCTCATTTCAACCGTCCACTAAATGCTCGGAACCAGGTTCTATGTATTATAATCAGTGTAAGTGTACGGTTCAACTTGAGTTACTTAAGCAACACGTGTTCAATTTCTTAGTGGTACTGGTGGTGTATCCTCACCGGCACGTGTGCCAATATGATCTCGCACAGGTACAAGATCCAACCCATTCACGAAAAGGCAGCCTTAAAAAATCAGGTCGGCTCCACTCTTCTGGTAAGCCTCGCGTGTAAGAAACCAGTGGATAGTTTTGGGCAAGGTATCTATACCGCAGGCCCTAGTTGCAAACAGCTTAAGTCTGTCACACGTGTGCCACATCTTTTGCACGTGCTCGAGTTACTTAAGATGTTGACAGCGATACAGAGAAATGATCGGGTACTGCACAAATACCACAAGTTTGCCATACTGCCTTTTTTTTTTTAGCCATTTTGTTAAATGTATAAGACATCTGCGAAAGGTTTACATGAATATTGCCTGACATAGAAATCAGGCTGCTGCAAATAGCACGTGGGCCATACCATTAAAATCAATGAACAGCTACAGTCTGATTCAACGTACGCCCTCTCATGGGAAGCTGATTGCGTATTGGGAAAGGCTTTTTGGGGCTCACATCTCTATTGTCGTCATGTTCTCATGACAACCAACCAGAGTAAGTTACGTATAATTTGAATGGATCAGTGTAGTATATTTGAAAATCTGCAAAAGTTGTATGACGAGGGTTTTGTAATAATACAAATGTAGTATATCAAACAATATCACATTATTGTTTAAGTGGCTGATCAAAGAGCACTCGCAGGATAGATTGGAGTAGAAACAGAGAGTTACAAAGTACTGAACGATTATATTAATTGTGAGAATGTGGAAATGACCTAGATAACCGTATCAAGGCTATAAATATATAGCGAAGGAATTCGGTGGGAAGAAATTGTCTCACAGTAGCCCAATCAAATTCAAATGTTATCTTTCAATTATCCTTTTGATTACTAGTCAATTACATTCACTTATTGTAATTACTTTGCTTTTCTACTAAGTCAATTATATTTTTTTAGTATAATTTTTTACTTTTTAACTGTTGTTTATATTATTATAATGTAATTCATAGTGTTAATCAAGTAGTTGATAATCTTAACTATAGTTTGAATATATACTCATATGCTAAATTCAGTTATTCATTAAAAAAGGAATTGTGCAACCGTTCTCCATTATCGGCTGTAGGAATCCATTTTCTTTTTTATATCTTATATGTATTGAGGATGAACCATACCCACTGTATACCACCTAATCTTGTTTCCACATTGAAAGAATGGCCAAATAGGTGGCCAATATCATTATGTCTCCATCATATACCATGTATTTGCTTATACTTGAAGTCATGGTTATTCAATTTGAGTTGAGCTGCAAATTCAATCCTATCCAATTGCTGAAATCCAAGCACCAACACCACCATGTTGTATATGTTTTATCCATGCGTCGACCATCCATTTTGCCTTATCATTTTAGGGTATAAGCCCAACAATGAGGCTGATCCAAGGCTTAAGTAAACCACAAAAAAGGGAATTGAGCACCAGCCGTTAAAAACTTCTTGGGAGCTATAGAAGTTTGGATCAAATTGATATTTATATTTTCACTTAATCTAAGTTTGTGGGACCTTATAAACAGGTTGGATGGCATATAAACATTATGGTAGCCAATAGGAAGGTTTCAATGGTACATGTCAATATCCCCACAAGATGGATCTAGCTCATTTTTTGGGCCCACACCCTATAAATGGTTCAAAATAAATGGATAACATGGATAAAACATATTACCATGTGCGCCTATAGAGCCCCCACTGTTCAATGGTGCTGTGTGAGCTCACCGTTGTGCTTGTGCTTTATTTATACCATCTATTCAACTTGCTAGCTCATTTGAGGACATAAGTCAAAAAATAAAGCAGATGAAAATCTCATTTGGACAGCATCACAAGTAGTGGTAATTAAATAGTCATGGTTAAAAACATCTTCGGAGCCACAAAAGTTTTGGATCATGTTGATATTTATGTTTTCCCTTCATCATTGTCAATTTGATCTAATCAACAAATGGGATGGCAAATAAACATTGCATTGAGCCTTAAAAAACATTTTAAGGGTGGGTATTCAATCACCACTGCTCTGCAGTGTAGTCTGCACGAGGTTTAGATTTAACTCATTTTTTAGCTCATGCTCTGAAGTAGTATTACAAATGAATGGACTGCGTGGTAAAATATATGCATCATAGTGTAGTGAGCTAGCTAGCCATTGGATAGTGCTCTATGGGCCTCATCATATTGTATGTGTTTTATCCATGTCACCCATCTATTTTTACATATTTTAAGGCATGAACCCAAAAATTATGCAGATCCAAATTTCAAGTAGGCCACGTTATAAGAAAACAGTGGTAACTGAACATCCACCATTGAAAACTTCTTGAGGTCCACTGTAATGTTTATTTTACATTCAACATGTTGATTATGTCAAAAAGACTTGGATGAAAAGAAAACACAAATATCAGCCTTATTCTAAAATAAAATTTTGTAACTCCATATTATTTTTTAACCAAGGGTGCTCAATCAACATTGTTTCCTGTGGTATAGTTCACGTGAGAATTTTGTGTGCCACATTTTTTAGCTCATGTCTTAAAATGATATGACAAAATTGAATGCACCGTGTGTATAAAACAAATATATCACGGAGGTGTCCACAGCGTCAGTAAGCAAACCGCGTCCCACCATAGTGGGGCTAAAAGAAAACCATCCAGCAATCGGCTCCCCCTCTCATGAATTATTAGCCTGATTTTCACGTGAGGTGATGTTGGCGCTGGGGCCGTCCGCTTTCACAGATTAGACGACCTGCACATGTGGCAGACTGCCAAGTCCGGCTAAAAGGGCGTGGATCTCCTGGGAAAGCCTTTCGCAAAAAGTTCTTGCGCAAGGATGGTCGGTGGGACCTACTGCCATGTTTTTGAGAAATTGACCTTGTCCATCCGTTTTTCGAGATCATTTAATGATATGCGATAAAAAATTAGGAGGATTCAAAACTCAAGTGGGTCTCACGAGATGAAAAATTGAGGAAAGAATTTACTACCGTTGAAACTTTTCCGGGCTCCTCTTCGATGTTTATATGTCATCCAAACCGCTGGTAAGGTTATTCTCACTTGGATGACGTAAAAACGCAGTAATCCAGACCGTTTATAAGGTTATTCTCACTTGGATGACGTAAAAACACAGTAAATTTAAGCTGATACGATACTTCCATGGCTAGTGGAATTTTTCAACTGTGCTCACTGAAAACCTACTTTCTCGTTTCTGTTGCATGTCATGAAATAAGCTTGAAAAGTGGATTTCTCGAAAACATAGCGGTGGGTCCCACCGACCATCTTGCACAGGAACTGAAAATCTACATCCCGGGGAAAATGACTTGCAGCAGCAGTACACGAGCTTTATGGTGCTGTATCCGATAATCTCCATTGACATCACGTTGACAATCTCGAAAAATGCTACTCGAAATGGCATTGGTAATTAATAACCACATGCCTTCGTCCGATCCGAGAAACTCGCCAATAAAGAGGTGATGGTCTTTAATTCCGCCTTGGATAAGTACCACTAACACGCGGCAATTACAAACAAGTGGCCATTATTCAAGATCTGGGCCGTTCATCAGATGGCCTTGTAAATCACATATCTTGTTGTATGTTAAAAATTAATCAAACGGGCGTTTCATTCTTACTTTTGGCCATTCTTATAAAAGCCACTCAAGGAATATCGCATGTGATCATCATTGAGTTGCATTATTATTTAAAGATTTTCAAAAGTACCTGAAAAAGATTATCAAACAACACCACCTCATCACGACGAGTAGTTGAGCAACAGGTACTCATACGGAAGCAGTCATTGGGACAAATAAGTTTAAAAGTAATAAAATAAAGTTGTGTTGAAACAGTAATAGCAACTGTTAAAACATGAGAATCATTCAAATAGATAGGTTAAAGATATAAATATCAAATAAATTCAAAAAAATCACCTTAAAAGCAATCAAACTAAAGCAATCAAATTTATTTTTTAATTATTAATAATTTACATTTCTTATAATCTTTTTCATTTACCCGTTATTTATGTTTCTTAGTGTAATCCATAATAATAATTAAGTAGTCGTTAATTTTAACTGTAATCCAAGTGTATGCTCAAATACTAGATTTTTGCATTTTGCATTTGTTCTTTGTGATTGATTATAAGAATTGACTCTTTTTTTAATTAATTGTATTAAAGAGAAAAAGTCTTTTCATATAAAAGTTAGTGATGTGACCTATTTTCAGCCGACGAACTTTTCTTTTTAACTATCATCTAATCATCTTTAACAATACTATGCAATTAACTAAATAGACAATCGATCTTATTAGAACTTGATCATATATAATTGATTCCTAATGTATTTGTCTATTTTTATACATAGGGTCATAGTTGTTTAGTTTGAATTGAGTTGTACATTCAATTCTGATATGCGCCACTCTAATGTACATGACTAAATTTAAAATCAATCTACAACACAACTTACTCATTTTATCGGTGATACATGAGGATGCTTTGTTATCCTCTCACCTATGTGAGACTACTGGCTTTTGAAAGTTTTGCCATAACATTTATATTTTTTGCAAAGGTTATGCAGGCTATGTGGGCCTACCTTGAGATAAAGACCTTGTGTTATGGACGGATGTCTTAAATCTGTCTAGTGGTCTGTCGATGATATCGACAGGATTTTAGATGATATCGAGAGTAGCTCGATAACATCGATAATTCACAGATTTTTTACCACCGGTTGCTGGACAGTTTTTGGGTTCTATCGATATGATCGAGAGACCTTCAGATGATATCAACGCTGTTATCGAGGGACCTTCAATATCATCGAAGAGTTCCACAGATGCGAGTATGGAAACGCAGATTTTATGAATTTTGTTTTCTATTTGGATTCTACCTCCTTTTATTCTTATATAAAGGGGTGTATCCAAGATTGAGAAGTATGAGATGGTATGCTAAGGCTTTCTAAAGGGGTTCTAAGGGTTCCTAAAAGGATTTTTAGAATTTATAAAGGGTGTAGCAAGGGTGAGATTCGAGGTTGTTCGAATCGGGTAAGTCCTCTCTCTTTGTAATTTCTATTTTCATAGTGAAGATCTGTCGCTTTGTGCCGTAGTTTTTTTCCGCAAGGGTTTTCCACATTAAATCTGTGTTCTCTTATGTGTGCTTGGTGTCATTGGATTACTATCTTAGATCTAGATCTGTGTTATTTCACAGGTCAAAATCCCCAACAAGTAGTATCAGAGCTATCGTTGGGGCACAGACCTGAATCTGAGGGATTAGTAATAATGGTGAGCACCGGGTATGAGATTGAGAAGTACTAAGGGAAAAATAATTTTGAGTTATGAAAAATCAAGATGATGAGTTCCTTAATCAAGCAAGGCGAAGATAGTGCTCTTGAGGAGCGGAAGTCTACTATGACTGATGCTGGGAATACTCTTGATAAGAAGGCTTATCATCGATCCGTCTATGCCTCACGGATGAGGTTCTCTACAACGTCATGAGGGAGAAAACTGAGTTATGGGCGAAGTTAGAGGATGTTTATGCGAAAAAATCCTCTGAAAATCGTTTGCACTTGAAGCGACAGTAGTATAACTTCAAGATAGCAGAGGATGAAGATCTGGAGGCTCACATCAGCAACTTTAATAAATTAGTTTACAAATTACTGGATATGGAGGAAGTAATGAAAGATGAAGAACAAGCATGTATGTTGTTGAATTCTCTTCTAGCGTCTTATGAGTCATTCAAGGACACTATGTGTAGCATGAATAAAACCATAAGTGTCGACACCGTTATCTCAGCCCTTCAAGAGAAAGCTATGAGACAGCTAAACAGCGACATGAGAACATCTTCTGATGCACTGTTTATAGTGGGTAGGAATTCTGGACAAGGTACAGGTTCTTCAGGTTCTAGATCTAAATCCAAGGGCAAGGGCAAAAGAAAGCTAAAGTGCTGGAACTGTGGGAAGGAAGGATATGTGAAGAAGGATTGTGAAAATCTTAAATCGAAGAAAGATTCTGAGGCTTCATGCAGGGAGGTCAACACTGTCACGTCAGATGGATGTGATGATGATGTTTTATCTGTATCTTCGCTCAGACGGTCATACGATGATCATAAGGATGAGTGAATGCTAAACACAGGGGCATCTTTTCACATGACTCTTCATCGGAGTTGGCTCACCAGCTACAGAGAGTGTGATGGTAGACAGGTATTTATGGGTAATAAGATTGCTTGTAATGTTGTGGCTGTTGGTTTTGTGTGTATCAGGATGTTTGATGGGGTGGAGTGTACCTTGACAGATTTGAGGCACGTTCCTGATTTGAAGCAGAATCTGATTTCTCTTGGTGTACTTGAGGTAAAAGAATACAAGTACACAGGTATTGATGGTGCTCTTAAAGTATCTAAGGGAGCACGGGTAATCATGAAATCACAACGACTCGATAACGTGTACAACTTGATCGGGAACACTTCAAAAGGTGGAGTTGCAGTGTATGCAGCGGATTGCACCTCTGCACGTGTGTGGCATCTTGGGCATTGTAAGTGTTATAGTTTATAACCCCTTATTATTGTCAAATTTGTAGTGACAAAGACACTACTTTGAAGCTTGTATTTGTGATTCAAGAAGCTTTCAAGATCTCAGAAGCATTCATGTTCAAAAAGCTTTCAAGATCTCAGAAGCGTTCAAGTTCAAGAAGCTTTCAAGATCTCAGAAGTGTTCAAGTTCATGAAGCCTTCAAGTTCAAAGATCTTAGGCTTTGTTATACTCAAAGGTCACTTGTATTCAAGTTTCAATGTCCTTGCTTCACTATTGAGGTAAGACTGACCTTAGGTTGCCCTTTAGAGTAAGACATTTTGGATACATAATCCATATATGTTTTTGGTCTGTTATAAGACTAATCTTGGACCTTGTTCGACTAGTCCTAGCACCGGTTCGACCAATCCAAGAAATTTCACGACCAGTCCTAAGTTGTTGAGGATTTTTAAAAAATTTTGGTTATTGTACGACCAGTCCTGGTGATTGTTCGACCAGTCGTATAAACAATGTCGACTGATTCTTCGACCAATTATAGACTTTCGACTCAAAGTCCAGCAATGAAATTCATATGTCTACGACCAGTTGTGTGGAACTTACGACCGGTCGAAGGTGACCTACGACCAGTCGTAGGGTACCCACAACCGGTCGTAAAACCGTCTTATCTTATCCCGCTCAAAATTTTAAATTTTTATTGGTTCTAAGATTAGTTGTAGGGGTCTTAAGACCAGTCGAAGATGTGATTTGCTCGCCTATAAATTGAACACGAATTTTAGAGGTTTGATAAGTAATTTAAGTATATTCAAAGCTCTACTCTGAGATAAGTTAGTGTTCATTTTAAGCTACATTATGCATATTTTCTATTCTCTTTTGTTAGCTTTCATTATTTGATTTTGATCCTAAATTTCAATCTAATTTGAAAAGAGGAATTCTTGTATTCCTTCTTCTTGGAATTAAAATCAAATAGAGATACGCCCAATTTAATTTAATTTAAAATCAATTAGAACTAGAACCATTGTAATGTGAGTTTGGACATTGAACTTGGACATTCAATCATCTACTCTGACTTGGTTCTTCTGGGCTGCTACAACGAAGGAGCTATTCAGGTATTTTACATTTAATTATAAATTCTTTTTTATTTTTTGTTTTGTTTGGGATTTGCCAGAAAAATATCATTGTATTGGTTATCTAAGGAGAGCCAGAAAAACTCAGAAGTGGGATTTTTTTAATTATGTAAGCCCACATAAAAAGACACAATTGTAAGGTTTTGGGTGAACTTGTAAAAACCTAACTTGATAGTGAACGGTAATATCCCCTGTGTTAGGATATTAGGAGTGGAGTAGCATTCTGTGTAGCTGTTATTAAACAGTTAGTGAACACACAGATGAACCACTATAATTTCTTATGTCTCGTGGTTGAATAGTTTATATTTCATATCTTTTATTATTCATTTGTGTGATGTATATGTGGATGTGAATATTGTAATCTTTTATTTCAAGTATTGTGGGAATGTTGTAATAATTTAGCAATTATTTCTTTTGATTCCTTTTTCAGCATTCTTAATTATTCTAGTAAGGTTGCCCTGTCATTTCTATGGTGCATGGTTATCCTTAGAATAGTATATAATTGATTGCAGTTTATTCTTCAATACAGTTTGCATTTAATTTTCTTTTCCTCTTCGATTTGAGTTTTGATACAAAGACCTTTCTAAAAATAAGGTTGTCTTACCATAAACTTTGGTTTTTGGCGTAAGGTTGTCCTTAGAATAACATTTGTATCAACCTCTCAAGATCAGAATTTTAAGGTTACTTTACATTCTTTACATTCCTGTATTGGGATTGGTTTACTTTAATTGTTAGCTATCGTATTTGTTTAATTTCCGTTGTTATAAATTTTATTTGGCATTGTCCTATTCACCACCCCCTCCCCCTCTAAGACATATAATTAGGCCTTTTCAAGTGGTATCAGAGCCTAATAGCTCTTTTTTCTTAATTCTTGAATTTATTTCCTAAGCTAACGATTTAAGCTATTTAAGATGTCAAATTTTGATAGCCTATCAGTCACTAGGCCACCACCCTTTGATGGCTCAACTATGTTTATTAGAAAGTCAGGATGAGAATATTCTTAAAATCCATGGATGAAAGTGTGTGGTTGACCACTGTGAATGGATGAAACCCTCCTACCACTGAAGTAACTAGAGTTGATGGTTCAAAATCTATGAGAATAGCACCTTATTTCTCGTGGACAACACTTCAGAAAAGTGAGAGTAGTGCAAATGCTAAAGCACTAAATGCAATCACTTGCGCACTATCATCGAATGAATTAAAAAGAATTATATCCTATGATTCTGCAAAGCAAGCTTGAGATATATTAGAAATGACACACGAGGGTTACTCAATTGTCAAGAAATCGAAAGTCCAACTCCTTACAACTAAATTTGAAGAAATTCATATAGAGAAAAATGAAACATTTATGGACTTTTATACACGATTAAAAGACATTGTAAACTCTATGTGAGGTCTTGGTGATAGAATCACAGAAAGTAAAGTGTGTGCAAAAATACTACGCTCACTTCCTAAACGGTTCAACTCTAAAGTAACCGCGATTCAGGAACTTCGTGATACGAATAATATGAGGATTGAGGAATTAGTTGGTTCTTTACAAACTTATAAGTTAACTTTTAAAGCTCCAAAAGGAAAATCAATTGCTCTTAAAACTTATAAAAATAATTTTCAAGAAAATTCTGATGTAGATAACTCTGAAGATGATATGGCTCTTTTTGCAAAAAAAAAATTATAAAATCTTCAATAGTAAAAAGAGAGTTGATTTTCAAAAAGAAATTTACAATTAAATGTAAAATATCTGAATATCTCCTTCATTGTAATAGTCCAGAAGAACCAAGTCAGAGTAAATGATTGAATGTCCAAGTTCAATGTCCAAACTCACATTACAATGGTTTTGGTTCTAATTGATTTTAAATTAAATCAAATTGGGCGTAGCTCTATTTGATTTTAATTCTAAGAAGAAGGAATACAACAATTCCTCTTTTCAAATTAGATTGAAATTCAGGAACAAAATCAAATAATGAAAGCTAACAAAAGAGAATAGAAATTATGCACAATGTAGCTTAAAATGAACACTAACTTATCTCGGAGTGAAGCTTTGAATATACTTGAATTACTTATCAAACCTCTAAAATTCATGATCAATTTATAGGCGAGCAAATCACGTCTTCGACTGGTCTTAAGACCCCTACAACTGGTCTTAGAACCAACAAAAATTTGAAATTTCGAGCGGGATAAGATAAGACGGTTTTACGACTGGTCGTGGGTACCCTACGACTGGTCATAGGTCACCTTCGACCGGTCGTAGGTTCCACACGACTAGTCGTAGACCTATGAATTTCATTGCTGGACTTTGGGTCGAAGAACCAGTCGACACTATTCCTACGACTGGTCGAACAGTCATCGGGACTGGTCGTAGAATAACCAAAAATTCTGAAAATTCTCAACAACTTAGGACTGGTCGTGAAATTTCTTGGACTGATCGAACCAGTGCTAGGACTAGTCGAACAAGGTCCAAGACTAGTCTTAGAACAGACCAAATTTACGTACACAACATATATAGATTATGTATCCAAAATGTCATAATCTAAAGGTCAACCTAAGGTCAGTATTACCTCAATAGTAAAGCAAGGACATTGAAACTTAAATACAAGTGACCTTTGAGTATAACAAAGCCTGAGATCTTTGAACTTGAAGGCTTCATGAACTTGAATACTTCTGAGATCTTGAAAGCTTCTTGAACTTGAATGCTTTTAAGATCTTGAAAGCTTCTTGAACTTGAATGCTTATGAGATCTTGAAAGCTTCTTGAATCACAAATACAAGCTTCAAAGTAGTGTCTTTGTCACCATAAATTTGATAATAACAAGGGGCTATAAACTATAGCACTTACAATCTCCCCCTTTGTCAAATTCGTGACAAAACACATATCCAAGATATGATACATAACACTGAATATCTGATTAAAGAATGCACCAGTTTAATATCAACTAGCACACATTTATGTACCTGCAAACCAATATTCAACTAACATACAATCCATACTAATACACTCATGCTCATACAGTCTATGTCTGCACATACTCCTCCTGAGTAACATAAACTAAAAAATATGACATCTTCCTTATTGCACCAATCCAAACCCGGCATTAATCCAGCATTAAAAATAAGGATATATCCATACTCCCCCTTTTTGTCACAATATGACAAAAGAAGTACAAAACAGGTTGGTAAGGGCTAATAATCAAGGAGATAAAAATTGAGAGCATAGCATAAGCACGCATATAAAGTATGAACTGAGCTAAATCAACAATAGGTAAAGTACCAAATCCAGTCAAGTAACCATAGTAGAAATATAGTTATTACATATTAACAAATAGAAAATGAACTAATCTGAACCAGATGAAGGAGCAGGGATGGAAGAATCAAGTTTATGCATGCCTTTATTCAAGCGCCTAAGATACTTGTGCATATACTTAAATTGAAGATCATGGGCAACAAACATGTTTTCCATCCTAACATTTATATTTTTAACTTTCTCCTCCAATGCACTTAGTTGAGCATCAAAGACAGAAGGCTCATAATTTGGATCATTTGCAGAGTCAAATTCAATTTCTTTAAAAATATCATCCATATTAATATCAGCAGAAAGAAGATCACCAGCTTCTTCCTCATGTTCAGCTTCAGCCGTATCAACACCATCTCTTTGGTCAGGAAGAAATTTCAGCCTCTTCTTATTGATATTCGAGTTGTTAAATATCAGATGATGGATAAGGGCTTCACCAACCAGCATGTCGATTAACATATAGGTGGCTAATATAATCATCAAATAACCAAAAGGGATATCACTATGACCAGGATGGAGTCAAAACTAAATGATAAAGTGACAAATCAAGAATGGTAAGCAAATATTAGCACCTCTGGTAATATTATGAAGAACACGAACCATGAATGTCATTAACTCAGTTTTATTACCCGATCGAGGATACAAATTTGACACAAAGATCCTATGAAGCACTCTGTATTTGGGTAACAAAAATCTTGAGGGAAGCACATTTCCTTTATGTGTCCATTGAGCATCAAGATTGCATAAGTCCTTAGTTAGCATACGTTTTTCAGTTTGTGAGGATTTTTCAGATAGTGTATGAATAAGAACTCTCTCATCATTTACAGGAATTTTCATAAGAACTGAAATCAAGTGACGATCTACGTCAAATGGTCCTTCTCTTGTGGCAATTCTAAACGTTAGATTTTTCAGTAAAAAGTCAGATATGTAAGCAAACATGGATTGGGCAATAGACCGGTATGCAAGATCACCTCAATGCAATAAGTTATCCCAACTTACAGCTTGGAGCATAGGATGGATATCAAAAGGAGCAGTATGATTAATATCAACAGGATGTTCAAAAATAACATTACGCAATCGGATGTCCCGAACAAAAGATGGATCATCCTCAAGAGCCCTAAGATGACGCTTAGTGATAGTGGTCGATTTGGAAGAAGATGAAGCACGAGAGGTTATTTTTCTTCCCCTAGAAGCCATTTGCAACAAGGATTTCAAAGAAATAAAGAGTTACAAATGATTGAGAAGTGGGTTTTCTCAAATCAAATTTTTCAAAAGAAAAACCCCAAATCACAATGAAATTTGAAATAAATAACTTCAAGAGAGAAATTGAAGTAATCTAAACACAAAACTAAAAGAAAAAATGAAAATGGAGCACTAACCATGAAGATTTTGAAAGTTGGCTTCGACTAGTCGAGGTTCGGTTCCTTGGAGCGTGAAATAGAAATGAGGAAGATATACTTCCTTTGTCATATTGTGACAAAAAGGGGGAGTATGGATATATCCTTATTTTTAATGCTGGATTTGGATTGGTGCAATAAGGAGGATGTCATATTTTTTAGTATATGTTACTCAGGGGGAGTATGTGCAGACATAGACTGTATAAGCATGCGTCTGTATGAGCATGAGTGTATGAGTATGGATTATATGTTGGTTGAATATTGGTTTGCAGGTACATGAATGTGTGCTAGTTGATATCAAACTGGTGCATGATTCTTTAATAAGATATTTAGTGTTATGTATTATATCTTGGATATGTGTTTTGTCACAAATTTGACAAAGGGAGAGATTGTAAGTGCTATAGTTTATAGCCCCTTGTTATTGTCAAATTTGTGGTGACAAAGACACTACTTTAAAGCTTGTATTTGCGATTCAAGAAGTTTTCAAGATCTCAAAAATGTTCAAGTTCAAGAAGCTTTCAAGATCTCAGAAGCGTTCAAGTTCAAGAAGCTTTCAAGATCTCAGAAATATTCAAGTTCATGAAGCCTTTAAGTTCAAAGATCTTAGGCTTTGTTATACTCAAAGGTCACTTGTCTTCAAGTTTCAATGTCCTTGTTTCACTATTGAGGTAAGACTGACCTTAGGTTGACCTTTAGATTAGGACATTTTGGATACATAATCCATATATGTTGTATACGTAAATTTGGTCTATTCTAAGACTAGTCTTGGACCTTGTTCGACTAGTCCTAGTACTGGTTCGACCAGTCAAAGAAATTCCACGACCAGTCCTAAGTTGTTAAGGATTTTAGAAATTTTTTGGTTATTCTACGACCAGTCCTGGTGACTGTTCAACCAGTCGTAGGAACAGTGTCGACTGGTTCTTCGACCAGTCGTAGACCTTAGACTCAAAGTCCAGTAATGAAATTCATAGGTCTACGACCAGTCGTGTGGAACCTACGACCGGTCGAAAGTGATGTACGACCAGTTGTAGGGTACCCACGACCGATCGTAAAACTGTCTTATCTTATCCCGCTCGAAATTTTAAATTTCTGTTGGTTCTAAGACCAGTCGTAGGGGTCTTAAGACCAGTCAAAAACGTGATTTGCTCGCCTATAAATTGAACACGAATTTCAGAGGTTTGATAAGTAATTCAAGTATATTCAAAGCTCCACTCCGAGATAAGTTAGTGTTCATTTTAAGCTACATTGTGCATAATTTCTATTCTCTTTTGTTAGCTTTCATTATTTGATTTTGTTCCTGAATTCCAATCTAATTTGAAAAAAGGAATTACTGTATTCCTTCTTCTTGGAATTAAAATCAAATAGAGCTACACCCAGTTTGATTTATTTAAAATCAATTAAAATTAGAACCATTGTAATGTGAGTTTGAACATTGAACTTGGACATTCAATCATCTACTCTGACTTGGTTCTTTTGGGCTGCTATAATGAAGAAGATATTCAGGTATTTTACATTTAATTGTAAATTCTTTTTTATTTTTTGTTTTGTTTGGGATTTACCAGAAAAATCTCATTGTATTGGTTATTTGAAGAGAGCCAGGAAAACTCAGAAATGAGATTTTTTTAATTGTGTAAGCCCACATAGAAAGACACAATTGTAAGGTTTTGGGTGAACCTGTAAAAACTTAACTTGATAGTGAACACTAATATCCCCTGTGTGAGGATATTAGGAGTGGAGTAGCATTCTGTGTGGTTGTTATTAAATAGTTGATGAACACACAGGCGAACCACTATAATTCCTTGTGTCTCGTGGTTGAATGGTTTATATTTCATATCTTTTATTATTTATTTGTGAGATGTATATGTGGATGTGAATGCTGTAATCTTTTATTTCAAGCATTGTGGAAATGTTGTAATAATTTAGCAATTATTTCTTTCGATTCCTTTTTCAGCATTCTTAATTATTCTAGTAAGGTTGTCCTGCCATTTCTATGGTGCATGGTTGTCCTTAGAATAGTATATAATTGATTGCAGTTTATTCTTCAATACAGTTTGCATTTAATTTTCTTTTCCTCTTCGATTTGAGTTTTGATACAAAAACCTTTCTAGAAATAAGGTTGTCCTACCATAAAATCTGGTTTTTGGTGTAAGGTTGTCCTTAAAATAACATTTGTATCAACCTCTCAAGATCTGAATTTTGAGGTTGTTTTACATTCTTTACATTCCTGTATTGGGATTGGTTTACTTTAATTGTTGGTTATCATATTTGTTTAATTTTTGTTATTACAAATTTTATTTGGCATTGTCCTATTCACCCCTCCCCCCTCTAGAACATATAGCTAGGCCTTTTCAGGCATGACCACATGAGCGAGCAGGGCAGGAAGGCTGAAACGCGCGGACAGAGATATAGAGCAGGTGGAGCAGCCACCTGTGAGAAGAATCATACGGCATGATCATAAGATATCGGTGAGGTACATGGACGATTCGAATATCGTAGAGGATTCATCTTCTATTCAGATGACTCTAGGTAAGCCTGGTGCTGAGAAGTGAAAGGGTGATTATGGGTGATGTGATGGATTCATTGTACCGGACCGACATATGGGAGCGGGTGGAGCTTCTAGTGGGCCAAAGAGCGGTTGGATGCAGGTGGATCTTCAGGAGGATACAACATAGATACAGGGTGAGATTGGTAGCGAAGGGTTATGCTCAGAGAGAAGGGATCGACTTCTTAGAGATATTCGCGCCGACGGTATATCAGGTGTTTATTAGATCCGTGATTAGCGCCGGTTGACAAATGTGATCTTGAGCTAGAAAGATGGATATGGAGTCTAAACTTCTGTGTGGGAAAGTGAAGAGCAGATCTACATGAAGCAACCAGAGCGGTTCGAAATTAAAGGGGCTGAGAAAAGACTTTGCAGGAGGTCGTAATTCGATCTGTCGCCTAAGCAGTGGTTTGATTCCTTCATGGATGAAGGATCGGGGGGTTACAAAGATGGTTCTTGGTGTTGAGACTGAAAGAGGAGTAGGATTTGATAATCACAGGAGGAATACCTTGTGTGTAGGTATTGATCAAGGATGTGATTGGCCGAGTAAAGCCAGAGAGCGTTCCCTACGCGTCTCTCCTTAAGTTTTCCTCATGACATGTCCCAAAACAGATGAGGAAAAGCAGGATATCTCATGAGTCTTATTTGAATGTGGTTGACAGTGTATGTCATGGTCTGGATTAGACCGATTATTTCACAGGTTATCAATATTGTGAGCAAGTACCCCGGCAAGGAATATTAGATAGTGGTGAGATGGTAAGAAGACTGCGTCTTTTCTTTTGGGAAGACAGGAGCAAAAGTAGTTGAGCACGTGGATTTTGATCCGGCAGATACGCTTACCTAGATCGTTCCTGCATAGAAGTTCAAGTTCTGTGTAACTTCTCTGGGCTTGGCGATGACGTAAAAGAAAGACAGAGTGTGCAAGAGAAGCTATGATGTGATGTACAGATAAGAGAAAATGACAATAAGCTACACGGATGAAGATTGAAGACATGGTGGAGATTGTTATGGAGGGATGTCTTAAATCTGTCTGGTGGTCTGTCGATGATACCGAGGCTGTCATCGAGAGTGGCTCGATGACATCGATAATCTACAGATTTTTCACCACTGGTCGCTAGACAGTTTTTTGGTCCTGTCGATATGATCGAGAGACCTTTAAATGATATCGACGTTGTTATCGAAAGACCTTCAGTATCATCGAAGAATTCTATAGATGCGATTACGGAAACGTAGATTTTGCGGATTTTGTTTCCTATTTGGATTCTACCTCTTTTTATTCTCATATAAATGGGTGTATTCGGGATTGGGAGGTATGAGATGGTATGCTAAGACTTTTTAAAGGGGTTCCAAGGGTTCCTAGAAGGATTTTTAGAGTTTATAAAGGGTGTAGCAAGGGTGAGATTCGAGGTTGTTCGAATCGGGTAAGTCCTCTCTCTTTGTAATTTCTATTTTTATAGTGAAGATCTGTCGCGTTGTACCGTGATTTTTTCCCACAAGGGTTTTCCACGTTAAATCCGTATTCTCGTGTGTGTGCTTGGTGTCATTGGATTGCTATCATAGATCTAGATCTGTGTGATTACGTAGGTCAAAATCCCCAACACCTTGTGAGTTCATCCTAATGAATGAGTGACACTCATTGTACATATGTTATTTGGGTTTGTACGTGTTATGATATCAACCAAATAAATTAGAGTTGATCAAGGAGTCTAGTGGGCCAAGGAAATAGTAAGCTAAGTGGCCCACCATTACTTCCTCTTTCTGTAACATGCATGCATGTATTATCTCACCTTCTTTTACTCCTCTCTCTTTGACAGCCTGGCGCATAATCTTTTAACAACACGAAATTAACGTGGTTAGTGTGATATGTTTATGAGAAATCCACCTTGACCATTCATTTTGCTAGATCATGGTATGACGTTGGCTAAAAACCTTGCACTCAAGTGGGCCGCACAATAACAGAAAAGTGGGTAGAGAAATGACTAGCGTTGAAACCTCCCTAAGGTCCTTGATGATGTTTATAAAAAAAATTATTATTACTTGAATGAACTGCAAGCACAAAAAATATTAACCTGGTCTAAGACTTAAGTGGTTTTACCGATGTTTCGTTGGTGGACGTTCAATCCTTATTGTTTTCTATTGTGCAACTCACTGGAGTTTTGAATCTGGCTCATTTTGGACCACGTCGTTAACATGATCCCACAAAACAGATGGACAAGTTGGATTCTCACAAACATCACAATAGGCCCCACCTAACTTCCTGTCGCAGGCAATTCGCATCCATCTTTCCCTCACCCTTTGTTCTTTCCTTGCTCTACAGTGTCACACGGATCACAACATGTATTTGTGACCGTCCATTACTTTGTTTATGTGGGGCATTCCTGATGAATGGAACATCAAGTTGTTCGAGGTAAAAAACACCAACTTGGATAGCGTCGTGTTACCGGAGGCTCTGTGTTTGGCGCCTAACAGTAACATATGTTTCACCGGTGACGGAGTATTTAATTGCCACATGCGCATGAATGGGGGAAACGGATTGGATACTCCCCTTGCCACCAGCCAATGGCTAGTGGTCGGTGCTCTGTGGGCCCCACCATAATGTATGTGTTTCATCAATGCCGTCCATCTATTTTTATAGATAATTTTATGATATTTTACAAAAAATGAGATATATTCCACTCTCAAGTGAACCACACTATAAGAAACAGTGTTGAATGAATTTCAACCATTAAAAAATTTTTGGGGCCCATAAAAGTATTGGATCAACCTGATATTTGTTTTTTTCCTTAATCTGGATATTTATGACATAATAAACAGATTGGATATCAAATAAAAAGTAAAATGGGCCTTAGTAGGATTTAAATGATGGATATCCAATCACTATTGTTTTCCTGTGGTGTGGTCCACCTGAGATTTATATCCCTCTAATTTTTGGAATATAGATCTAAAATAATCTTTAAAAATTTAATAACAGAATGGATGAAATATATACATCATGGTGGGTCCCACAGATCACCGACCATCAGCCACGGGGCTGGTGTCAGGGGGAGTAGCCAATCCGTTCCCGAATGGTGACCGCTGACTAGTCTTCGGACGCCGATTGCCTGCAGGGAAATAAGATTCCTGCACCACTAATCTCTGCAGGGTTCACCGTGACGTATGTTCTATATCTACGCCGTCTATATTCTTTATCAGATTATTTTAGAACGGTATATCAAATATGAGATGAATATAAATCTTAATCGGACCACGTCACAGGAAACAGTTGGAAAAATGACAGTCACCGTTGAAATGTTCTTAGGGCCCACCGTGATGTTTACTTGCCATCCAACATGTTAATAAGGTTAATCTAACTAGGATGAAGTTAAAAGAAAAATTCCAGATTTATCCAATACTTTCATGGCCCCCAATAAGTTTCTAATGGTGGACGTTCAATCCCTGTTGTTTTCTTGGTGTGGTCTACTTGAACTTTTAATCTTCCTCATGTTTGGTATCAGGCCCTAAAATGAGGCGGTGAAAGAGATAAACGGAATGGATATAAATCATACATCATGGTGGGCCCCATAGACGTAATGTCTGCAGTTAATGGGGTCCCGTCCTTGCGTTTTACAACGATAAGGAAAGGAGAGTGTGACGGTCGACATTTTCGCTATCAGAGCTGCAGACGTGACATGAATTTAACTTCAATTGAACCATCCAAATCCCGGGACCCAACTCAGACGTCCTAGCTAGAAAATTACACTGATTTGATTTCGTAACCGAATGAGTGGTGGATATTTAATCGGTGGTCAAAATGAGAATAACGAACGTACGAGATTAGACAAATAAATTCTCATTAATCAGAGGTTAGGATGGTCCGATTAATATGAAATTTGGATGATAACCCATCCACAGTATTTTCCACAATTTGGACAGTCCAACTTAAGTTAATATATGCTACCTGTACAGTTTACAGGTGCCTGCATATCAACCATCACACTCAGCCAGATTTCAGATAATTTCAACGTTCGTGGTATGCTGTGTCGAAAGTCAACAAATACAGTTGTTTTTAGGCTTTAGTCAAACAAGTTGGCAATTTATATAGACCATAATATACGTGAAGTAAAATATATTTATTGTCCAACTAAGGAATTTATATAGAATATAACATAGAGACTTACGTTTAAACGCCTATGTTTTGGATCCTTACTCTTGATCCAGTGGTAGACTCTTGGGAATTTTAACACCCGGTCAAGGGTTTGAGTATACATAGGTGGTGAAATCCACTACAGCATGAGTGTGTTAGGGTATGTGTGCGGCGTTAATTTGTTATATATATATAAAAAAAAATTATGTTTTAGTTGAATTTCAAAAAATTCTTACCTTTAAACTTTTTCTAAAATTTATTTAAGGTTTTGAAATACGTTTTTTTTTTTAAAAAAAAAAAAAAAACATTCATAATCACTTTGACCAAGGGCTTTAAACTAATTTCATCTATTATATTCTTTAAAAAAATATAATTTTGCCCCCTTTAACCCTTTTCTCATTGTGCAAGGGTTGCAAACTCTAATCTGAATATGGACTACGCCGTGACTCCACAATGATATATTTGTTTGATCCATGCCATCCAACATTCTTGGAATATGATTCAAGGGCATGAACACAAAAATTAAAAAGATTCAAATCTCACCATTATAAAAACGTCAGGATCTATTGTTTTTTTTAAAATTTTTTTTCTTCTTACAACCTCTTTATTATTATTATTATTATTTTTTGGTAGCTTGTTAGTACACCCATGGTCAGTTCACGCTTCACTGTTGGCCACTCCCAATAGGGAATCAATACCAAGACCTAGGTGTCAAAACAAGGTGTCTTTCCACTTAGCCTATCACTTGAGTTATCGATCAGGGTGTTCATACAACCTGTTCATTAGATGATTTGGACATAGATTAAGAGGGCCATTGTAATTCCTTTCTTCCATTCAACATGTTCGGCCCCTAATGATTTATAGAGGGTAAGCATTCATTCACTTGTGTTTCGTATTGTGAGGTCCACTTGAAATATGAATGTCTCCAATTATCTCAAAAAATGAATAAACAATGTGGATGCATGATATACATTGTGATCGACCACCACTTTTGAACTCCAGCTGGAAGGTTGCACTCGATGGGCGTTAACTTGGTTGCGATATAGAACTAGTGGACACTGGGTTCTGGTAAGGCTTTCCTGCTCAGGGAAGCTAGGGGAGGCCTATTGTGATCTTTGTGAGAAATTCACCTAGTTCATCCATTTTGCAAGTTCATTTTAGAGCAGGCGACGAAAAATAAGCTAGGTCTGAGACTTAAGTAGATCATACAAGAGGGAATAGTAAGGATTGAACAACTACTATTGAAATATTTGTACGGCCACCAAAGTTTTATATTATGATGAGATTGGCGTATAAATATCAAGTGGACCCCAACAAGGTTTCAACTTTAGGCATTTCTTTTATAAATTTTCCTCTTGTGTGGCCCACTTGCCTCTTGGAGCCAGCACATTTTGTGCTACATGTCCTAAAATGTGCTCGTAAAATGGGTGGATAGGGGTGGATCACTCGCAAACATTACTGTGAGCCCCATATGGTTTCCCAAAGCTAGGGGTGCGTCGTTAGTGGAGGTGGGTAGGATCCCTCACCATGTGGCCAATCCTTGCATCCACGACGTCCAACCGTTTTGACAGCTCATTTTTGGGACAATATTAAAAATTAAGCATATCCAAATCTTAATTGGACCATACCACAAGAAATAGTAATGATTGATCATTAAAAAATTTTATAGGCCACAAGTTTTGTATCAAGTGATAATCGTGTAGACCTTTCATCCAGGTCCATGTGACTTTACAAAAAAGTTGGATGGCAGTTAAACATTTCAGTAGCCCCCAATAAGTTTTTAACTGTGGGGATTCAATCACCAATATTTCTTGTGATATGGTCCACTTGAAATTTGAATTTGCTTTACTTTTTGTATCATGCCCTAAGTCATAAAAGGTTAAGTCATAAAAGGTACAATTCCCAATAATAATTGAAACTTAGATAAGGTGTGTTCCACCATAATGCATTCATTAAATCTACGCTGACCATTAGGTCAGCAACGACAATTCAGCACAGGTCTAATAAATTAGGTGAATTTATAATTTAGGTGGGCCACATTAAAGAAAATAGTGGGATAGTGGATACTTATGTTGAATTTTTACATGGTCTACCGTGATGCATGAAAAATGCATATATGAGGATCAAAATTTAAGCCTACACATGACTTTTATCGGTCACACCAAGTGAAAAAGTTTGGATGGTGGACCCCACCGGGGCAAGAGCAAGGACCCCACTCATGTACAGTAAACTTGGACTGCTAGACGTTTTATAACCGCCCATTTTCTCATCCAAATGTGATCTGATCAGCAGACATCATTTTGCCTGGATCCATGAGGCTTGGGTCATCCGACGGTGGGAATCCGGAGCTGTCATGTGGGCCCTCCCTTCTATCAAAACCCACAAAGACTCCTCGGCTACTATTCAAAGTCACTAATAAAAATATAGATATACAGATAGAGCTAGCGTGACTCGAGAGCTGCCTATAGCTAATGGGGGGGAGTGCGTTTAAGTGCATAAGATCCACCCCGTCCATCAGGTGCTGCACACTGTTTTTAGCTTTGTTCTAAAAAATAAGACTGATGCCATAGTCACGTGGGCCACTCCATAGGGAACATTGTAAGATCATGCCCAAACCCGGTAAATTTACATTGCTTTGCTCCCTCGAGTTTCGGAATAGCGTCGTTTTTTTGAGGTGTACCTACATCTTGATGTGATGCATCGGATGAATGGATTGGATGACATGTAAACACCACGGCAGTTCCCACACACAACTAATAGTGGACATCCCATACCAACTATTGCAATAGTGTGGCCTACCTACCTGTGCTTTGCATGGGCCTGATTTTTGGATTCCGCGGTAAAGATCAGCAGCGCATATAATGGACGGGGTAATCTCAGAGAGGACTGGGGTAACACGTAGTGGGTGTTTCTCTGGCCGTGGGGCCCACCTTGGTGCATATGTTGTATATCGGTGCCGTTCATCAGTTTTCCAAGCGTGTTTTAGGATATGGTTAAAAAAAAGGGTAAATCCAAATCTCAAATGGATCTTGTCGTAAACAACAGTGGTCATTAAATGCCCACCATTAAAATTTCCTGTAACCCACTAATGTTTATATGCCATCTAATCTACTGATAAGGTAATACCGACCTGGACGGGAAAACACAAATTTCGTAACTTTTGTAACCCTTGAGTAGTTTTTAATGGTGGAAATTAAATTTATACCATGTGGTCCACTTGAGATTTGGATCTGCTTTGTTTTTGGACCATGCCATAAAATAAGGAGGAAAACTGATGGACGGCGTGAATATACAACACATATCAAGGTGGGCCACGGTCGGGGCAACGGGCACTAGGTCTTACCCAACAACACCTACTCCGCTCCCAGTTATCTCGCGCACACCGCGCTTACGTGGCGCTCAGTTAGCGGCAGTCACGCTCCTGTACGCGAGGCGAGTTACGCGAGCACGGTTAGGTCGAGAAAGAGATAGGCTGTCGTAGGCGAATGCGACAGATAGGCATTCTACTCCCTCCCCCCACCCCCCCTCCCCAGCTGACTTTTGCGGGTACGCCGGTCACTGCCGACAC
Organism: Magnolia kwangsiensis; assembly: GCA_037074715.1. Classification (NCBI taxonomy): domain Eukaryota; kingdom Viridiplantae; phylum Streptophyta; class Magnoliopsida; order Magnoliales; family Magnoliaceae; genus Magnolia; species Magnolia kwangsiensis. Next base: position 38,361,750 of record CM073572.1, on the reverse strand, counting down.
TACACGATTTCGCGTTTCACAGCTCGAGCAAACACGCGCATAGGATAAAAAGAAAGAAACACTCTCTCTCTCTCTTCGCGCGTGTGAAACTTTTGGACGAGCCTTGGAGTTATCTCGGACTGTCTCAAAATTGGATCGATAGGATCACAATATGGGCCACACTCGTACATCAAATACAGGCCATTGTTTTGTATGGTTTGGCCCAATGACGGCCTCGTCGATTTTTAGAAATCACATAAATTGCATGATGAACGGCTCGGATGTCACAGATTCTGAGGGCATTTAGCATTTCTCACGCTGAGCAGCCGTGGGCTCACGGACACAAACAAAAGAGATCGCTCCCCAGAACTTGACACGAGACGGCGTGAAGTCGTGGCTCGCACACGTCAATCCACACCGTCCAAGTCGCAGATCACATGGAGGATGGAGCATATATAGATACCTGTATTAATCAAAGCAATTGTGACGAATGAATTGATGACTGTAAATCCGACCGATCAATAAAATGGTCAGTGGTCCAAATTCTACGGACGGAGTCAGAAGGTTAGAACTGTCCGACATTATAGAAATGGGTTTTGTTCTATCCTCGGTAGAATCGTGATTTGGACGGTCCAGATCACATGTATGCCACGTGTGCATTGGCTACGACGACACGAGAAAAGCGGTGGTGAACCATCACCGCTGACTACCCACGGCCAATGTACGGAAGCAGAGTGCCGGTGACCCTAGGCATAGAGATATTCCTGTGCCGGGCCTGTGTGGGGACCACAGAGATGTCCTTGATAAATCTACTCCGTCCATCTGTTTTGCAAGACCACAGTTGGAAAGCAATCTGAAAATCAGGCAGATCCAAAACTCATGTGAGTCATACCACACGAAACGGTGGGGATTGAATGTTGGGTGACAGAAGCTTTTTATCCGGCTGGTATTTGTGCCTACAGTTCATCTTAATGGTAATAATCATATGAACGGTTTGAAAACGGTGGACGTTTCCGTTCCCACCGTTTAGTTTGGTACGACCTACTTGAGTTTTGGATAGGCCTGAAATTTTACTACTCCCATAGACAGAATAGATTTATCACCCACATCTTTTCTTAACTTCCCTGATGAACAGAGAGAAAAACTTAGATGCCAATGCCAATGATGATAAATGACATGCAGTCATTATAAATTGATTATGTATACTGCTGTAAGTAAAATGTTCCAACCAATGATGAAATGTCAAGTCGGGACTTTGCACTCTTCTCCAAGCCAGACACGATAGCAGGTTCGATCTCCTGCTCAAAACCCGGGCAAGAAATAAGATCCAACTCCGCATCTTGTCATTGGAGTGGAACACCTACCGACCTCCAAAAACCTTAAGGAGCACCGCTTCCATCGATTTCGTCAAGAACACCCCATCCCATGACTCGGCTAAGGAGACAGGTCGGTATTATACAAGTCGGCATTACTCGCCCGGGTCGGCATCATCCAGGTCGGCCTCGCCCAGGTCGAGACACTTTAGGTTGGCTTCAGGTCGGCCCAGCCTGCCTCACATTAAAGTTTGACCACATCTGCTTGAGATCTTAGCTGAAGACTCGAGAAATCCATTGTGATGAAGATCCGTCCGAGGTCTTTAGAGGATCTCCACAACTCGCTCGGGATCTCGAGATCTTCACCAAGGATCTTGGGAGATTCGACGCACACTTAGAATCCGAATCTCTCTATAATACGCACCTAGTAAATAGGAAAATCTTCTCTACGTCACCGTCTCTCCTAAAACTATAAATAGAAATACCTCTAATGGTAAAAGGTACATTATCTTTAGCCCTAAACTTTCAATACTCGACTAGACCCAGATCCTTTCTTGACTTTGGCATCGGAAGGTCCCCTACACGAGTCAAAGTCTTCCTTGTGTAGGTACACGATGGTCTAAAAGGGACTAACTAAATTTATGCATCAACATTTACACTTATTTAACACCTAGACATGGACAAATAAGAGGTCACCACACGTTGAAACTAAGAGGATAGTACGAACAAGAATTATATTAACGCTCGATAGTATCTTTGTTTAATCTTCATTTGATGTTACGTATTTCATTATTAATATGGTGACACAAATCCTTGAGCTTGCCTTTAGGAGAATAACTTGACGAATACCACGTGACCATATTTATCGTGCTAATTAATAAGGTTGTGTGCCCAACATGTCTATAAAAGACCTATTAAGAGGACGGATCTTATTACATATCTGAATATGATACACTCAACAAAGTTATCTCTCACCGTCCTTAAAAAATGAAAGATTTTTTCAAAGACATTCAAAGAATTTGTAGTATTCGAGAAGGTTCCAAATATTGGGAGATCACACTGATATTCAATCCAAGTCAACCATGGTTCGGACCCAAATTAAGAGAGACAAACACATCGGCCAGATCAGGTCTCAATTTTGTATATTGGAATAAAAAGAATGAGAGAATTTGAAGAGTCAATCTTATGGCCATGGTTTAATTGAGATAAAGAGAATGGAAGAACTATATATGATCTTATTCGATAACAAATCAGTATCATGTGTCAAATTTTTCCAGTACTCCAAACCACCAAGGAAAAAGATTAAATGCAAGAGGTGGTTCAATCTGAACCTTCTAATACCCAATTGAAAGTGTGGGAGGTGGGCCACCAAAAGAGCGGTCATCAACCCCAAATTTCTTGATGGGTCCCTGATCTTAGCCTGGTTGTCTTCATCACAAGGATCTTAACGTTCCTAAGATTGATCTCAAACCTAATTAATGAATCGCAAACATTTCTCATCAAATGGATTAGCAATGATAAGAAAATTTGAGAAACCAATAATTTTTTATCTATATGGAGATTTTTTTATTCAAAAAACGTTTTAGACATGTGAATGATCCGAATCATTAAAGAAACCCAACGAGAGTTTTGCCACCTTGACAAGTTATAAAACGAGACACAATGAAAAGCTCGATACTATACGCCAAACATATCTATCTACTTTTTTAATTTATCTTAGCATGGCCTAATCTAATTATAACATAGGCCACTACTGCATAGCGACTTCCACTACAATACCTTAAAAGTAGAATTAAATATATGCAATCTTAAATCGTAGGATCATGATCAACTGAGTTTTGACTTAGATGATTATACCCATTTAGTCATATATTGCTAATAATCAGCCTCAATTGTCTTTTTCAATAGACGAATTAAATATTTATCTCTCGTTTATTTTATTTATTTGGTTGTTTAATATATTGCTATTATAACGAGTCATATATTTAAATATTAACAAATCAACATTATTTAACAAATTTTATTTATCTATCGATTTTTATTCATTTGAAAAATATTAAGCTAAAGTATTAATGAAACAATAAGTACTGAAATTTATAGGCACAAGTTTATTGTCACAATGCAAAAATAGAATCTATTAAGAAGGGCTAACACCTTCACTTTAATTTATTGCCTGAACATTGAGTGCAACTAGTGGTTAAAAGGATTAATGGATACTACGTATGGTCTCTAATCAATCTAACTAAATGCAGAAGACACAAGTGGTCTAATTAAACCTTGAGTTGAGTAGTCTGACTCAACTGAATACAAGCCATCATTCATACGTGTGGTCTCAATTGAATTAGCAACAACTTAAAAATTATATATCTATCATATAATTAAATATGTATAGTAATGAAAAATAAACTAAGCTATTTGATCATCTCATTGCCAGATCAGTGATTGTTTATTTTTTTTTGGGGTTAGCTTGTTAGTAGACACCCATGTCAATACACACTCCATGTTGGCCACCCCCACTAGGGATCAGTGTTGAAACGATGTATCTCCACTCAATCTGCCAGTTGAGCTATGGAGCTGGGTGTCCATATCAGTGATAAATGGATCAAAATGAAAAAATATCTAATGGTCTCGGTGTCATGAGGTAAGGACTTCGCAACCAAGATGATTTTTGTATTGTATTTTGACTAAGGTGGGTCCAACACGCTAACTAGTTTAATTTAAGGTAGTATAGTCCACATATACCATTTCAAAGCGCATGCCTATCAAGTGCTATGCAGAGCAGAGTATAATAAACTTACCATATGCATAAAACTCTAATTACTCCGAAAATAACGATCGAAAAAGTTCCTTTCTCAATTTTATTTTTATTTTTTTTCCTCTGCTGTCCCTAGCACCACATTCAGAGTTTATGGTATTCTCCCGTTTGTAAGTATTGCTGCCCGTGGCATGTAACGAAAATATTACAAGCTTTATGGTCAAATTATAACATAAGAACCATTTGTGCAATGATGCGACCTGCTACCTAACAAATCAAAGCACGAGTGGCCCTGGCGGTGTGTTGACGTAGCTGAGATCAGTGAATCCAACTATGATGTGTGTGTTATATCCACATCTTCCATCCACTTTTTAAAATCATTTGAGAAACATGTCAAAAAATGAGCCCATTCAAAATTGAAGTAAACCCCGCAATAAAAAGTACCTGGGATTGAATGCCCATCATTAAAAACTCATGGAGTGCTGTGTAAGTTTTGGATGAAGGTTATATATGTGTTTTTCTTACATTTATATCCACGTGATCTTATGAACAGGTTCGATGGCAAATAAACATTAGGATGAGCCTTATGAAGGTTTTAATTGTGGATGTCATTTTCCCACAATGCTTCCTATGTTATGGTTTACTTACCTTTGGATTTATCTCATTTTTTTTTTGGATCTATTCCTCTTTTTTTTTCTATCCCTAAATAACCTAGAGAATGAATGGATGATGTGAATTTAATACATATATCATAGTATACTCACATAACTTCTCTCGATGTCAACACACCACCGCGGTGGGTAGTGTGTGGCACACCACAAAATCAGCTTCCCGCCTCGCATAAGATCAACATCCATTCATCGATAATAAAAAAAATTTTATTCACCCTTTTGCAGTTCTACCCGGAATAAAGTGGCTATATGGGATTACTGCAGGTTGAAATGATTAATTTAGGCCTGTGATTTTGAGTGTGCTCTTGGATTGCAATCAATGATAACGAATATTGTAAGGGCAGGATTGGAATCAGACAAAAAGTTGAGCACAACCCATATAAAATAGTATTCCATTGAAAAATATTGCCGGTCTTTAACAAAGATACCTTTCAGCTTTAGACCAAAAGCAAAGTGTCGGTGAGAAAATATGGTCCATTAATAAAGGGCCACTTGCTCAAGGGTAGGTGGAAATGGACCTGGTCGAGGCTGGCCCTAGCTCTCAAGTTAGCCCGATCTTGGTATCCCAAGCTAGCACCATAAGCCCTTATGGTGCTGAAAAAGCCCCAGCCAATGCCCTGGCTAGCACCCAAGTGTTAACTCATATACATTGTGTGATAATTGCTTACAAGCGACTTTAAACCATTCATTCTTTCTATTAGGGGTAGCAATTGACCGGCAGGATCAGCCCTATCCCTACCCTAATCTCCTAACTGGTGCTGGCCCCAATCAGGCTATAAAGGCCTTAATCCCACGGACGCGGATTGCGTCCAACTCCTGCCCGTCTATAGTCACGAACGGGCAGTTCTCTGGGCGGGTCCACCGTGATGTATCTGTTTATCCACACCATCCATCTCTTCTCTCAGATTATTTTAAGGTACGTGCCAAAAAATTTGAGGTAGATCCAATGCTCAAGTGGACCACACCAAAGATTACTCTTGCGTTTAATTTTTTTTGGGCATTTAATACAGCCCAAGTTTATATTTTTGCGTGCTTCACTTGAGTGTTGGATCTGTCTCAATTTTGCACACATAACTTGAAATGATACGAGGGAAGGGATAGACGGCGAACAGATGTCTTAAGGTAGGGTCTGCCCGAGAACTGCCCGTTCGTGACTAGAGAGAGGCGGGGTAGGGCGCAATCCGCGTCCTAATCCTACAAGGTCGATGGTGTGACTAGACCTACTTTCTATGTAACGGTGGCCCACTTGATGATTGGACCGGATCAACGACCCAGACTGGGCCATTCATCACTGGCTATATCTGGTACAGGCATCTTAGATACGGGCCTTGGGCTTAGTGACCCAAGCCATGGCCCCCACCACCTTATTTAAGGATACTTGTGAGGTGGACAGTTATTAAAAATAGATGGGGGCACGTTCAGAATAAAAAAGGGCTTATTCTACCACCGTACACGTGGCTGCCTAACTGGCATCTATCTGATGGGCACAGTGTCCGTGTGTAACGGCATAAAAATTCACGCTTATTTCATGACATCGCCGTCACATGGCCCAACCTGCCGATCTCAAACTTATGGTCAGAAGCAAAAAAGTGGAAATCTATGGTTCACCTTCTACCTTGATTGAACGGTCAGGACCTGTCCCATAGGTATCTTTTATGGCCCACCCCAATGGGTGGTCCCATTCATGAGTCCCTGCTGCCACTCTAGTGGAAGTGGTTGTTTTGGGTACGGTAGCAAACTCCATTGACTGGAACAGCAGCATGATAATGCAACCAATCTAGGCCGTCCATATTGGGCACCACCCTCTGGATTTCCAGTGGCCCAGTAATTTTCTCTGCAATAATGATCTTAGCCACACGACCTATGTTTTTCTTTTTCCATTGAATAGGTACATCGACATAACTTTTCAGACCAGCCAAAGTTGTCACCTCAGTGAACGGTTAAGATCATCTAATCAAAATATTTTCATGCTACCAGCCAATCTGTACAGTAGGATTGGTGTTGCAACATGTCTGATACACTGGAATTGTAGATTTCCATGGGAAATGCATGGAAGGATCTACTATTCAACGGTTCTGATTGTCCAAATGCATTATCCGACTGGAGGACTACAATTGTATTTAGCAGCCTGCAGACTACAAGACCGTGCCTCTGGTCAGGTTAAAAACACTCCGCAACTAGTTCGCCCGGAAGAACCAATGTCAAAATCGAAAAGCTTCTTTACATCGGGGGATGATTTGTTGTATAGACCCAACGTACTACTTACCTTTTTTATTAGATTTAAAAAATCTTTAAGCACTAAAGTAAACCTTTACTAGTATATGAAAAAATAAAAATATTTATACCTTTTTCAAATGCTTACCTTGCTAGGCATCAGTATGTCCGTTAAATAAACAATCATTCATACACTAAAAATCGTGTTTGATGATATAGGTATCTGGGCGGAGAAAAATTACTAATTTTTTCATACTCTGGGCTTAGAGATGTAGATTTCCTACGAATGCCTTCCACAAGTAATTCATTTGATTGAAACTTAGGTAGGGCCCACAATGATGTTTGTAAAAAATCTACCCTCTTTATCTATTTTTTAGCTTATGTTCGGACTTAGAGAAAAAAGTTAAGCAAGACTCAAGTGGGAAACGCTAAAGGAAAAATTGGGTAGGAATATTTTTGCCATTGAAACCTTCATGGGTTTACAGTAATGTTTTCGTGCCATTCATACTGCTCAATTGAAAGTATAAATATTAGTATGACTCAAAACTTCCGTGGCCCTGTGAATATTTCAAATGTGAAAGTTTAGCTCTCACGTTTTCAGTTCACTTAAGTCTTGGATCCTTATTAATTTTACTTTCAAGCCTTAAAATGATCTCCCAGAATAGATCGATGGAATAGATTTCTTACAAACATATCAGTGGCCCCACCTACGTTGACAGCGCAGTAACTTATTGCGAAAGGCTTCGACAGGAAATCCGCGTCCGGCACTGTGGGAGCGGATTACGTGTTACACGGGAAAGACATTAGTGGGTGCTATCTTTACAGAGAGGCGCCTACCTTGATTAATAGGTTGTATATCCACTCCGTACATCCGTTTTTTAATCACTCATTTTATATGTTATTCCAAAACTTAAGTAAATCCAAATCTCCGGTGGACCACACTAGTCAAAAAGTGGTTAATGATCATTAACAACTTTTAGGAGGCCACAAAAGTTTTGGATCAGGACGAAATTTCTATTTTCTCTTCATCCCAGTCTGATTAAGCTCATCAAAGGCTTTGATGGAAAATAAAAATTATGGATATGCTTACGGTGGGCCTTAGGAAGTTTTTAATGGCCTTACTATTTTGTGGTCTACATGATATTTGGATATGCTTAATTTTTATTATAATTCAATAAAATGGGCAGTAAAAACGGATGGACGGCGTGGATATACAAAAAAATATATCAAGGTGGGCCCTACGGTAGGCGCAACACCTACTTAGGTGTTACCCAGGTAACACCTAATCCGCTCCCATGGGCAGTCTAGGTCGGAAGACATGTAAGAACTGATAAAATTATACACGTGGCACCTATTAATTAGAAATGATCTAGCCAAACCTAGGTTACAAATTTAGGTGCGTCATAAACCAAAAATAACACATTATAATTTATGTAACTATTGGACTAGGAAATATTTATTGGATGGTTGGACTGAAACATAACCCACGGCCGTGCTTCATAAACAAGCGTCCGCAAATCAAAGGATATATTTGTTCAACTAATATGATTTTCGGAATGTAGCTCCTTTACAGTGTGTTCCACATTTTAGATGGTTTAATTTAAATAAAACATTTAGAAGTATACAATTTGTTGCAGTGTTTTTATGAGACGGTTTCTTTGAGACGGACCCTCCTTCACCTGCACAGAAAACAATATCAAGGGAACCCTGGCTAGAGCCGGGGAACCTCCGATGCTTAAGTCAGTTATCGGGTCAATAGCCAAGAGCTTGTCTCGGTTAGTATTGCGTACCTTCTTCTGTTCCAAGCTTAGTGATTTATACAGTTTGTCAATCCTTATCTTCAGAGGATTCTTCTCTTGGGATTGCTCAGGATCCCGAGAATCTCGGGATCCGCTACCCGTATCCCTGGATTTCCATAGATCAGCATCTGTCCTCGTTCCGCCACTCTCCGTCTCGGCTAGATCTCGACCGACTCTGGGAGAGTCTCGGCCAGGTCGTGACTAACCCTGGGGGAGTCTCGGCCGACATAGGAGGACAGGTTCCCAGCCCTTCCACGGACGGAATAATCTCGGTTTCTATCGGTCATTCCTTGGTCCGTGACCGACAGAATCAACTCCCTGAGTGGATCTTATTCTATCGGTTGAATGACTTTAACACGCTCGGCCTTTACTGGGTTTATGCAGGCCAGGTTATCACTCTGACAGAGCGACTTTAATCGTCCTTGCTTACGCCTCCCGGCCTATCCTCTGTTCTGTTGGTGTTGTCTCGGATTCTTCAGGCAGTGTCAGCGAAGCCTACCTACTCTCATCCGAGTCTCAGAACTTGACCCGAGCTTGACACATTTTTCCCCAACAGTGAGCCCCCCTTACTCCTTGTGTCGTCTATGGCAACAAGGAGTATGATTTTCTCGGTCGGTTCGCATTAGCATCCGAGACAATGATGAGGCATTTAATGTTCTTTGAGTCGTCCCTAGCGTGCGACGTTGCGCCTCCCAAAGTCGAACGTGCGGCCAGCCGTCAATTCGTTCCGTCCGCGTATAAAAGGCGGACGCGTGGCCACGATTTCACCGTAGTCAATCAGCGGTTGCCCCGCGTCGAACGGGGGAGCCGATGCGAACGTCGATTCGCTTTTGCCATAATGGCCCGACCACGTGGCGCGGCTATAAAAGGCCTGGGCGGGAGGACGGTGCGAACTTTGTTTTCGCCCTCCTTCCTCCCGTCTGTGTCTGATCCCGAGCGCGTTTTCGCTTGTTCTTCTCCTCCTCCTCCGCTGTCGCCTCTTTCTCCGTCAATCTTTCCTTGTAGTCGTCGTCGATTTCTTTGGTGAGTCCTTTCCTCCTTCTTTTATCAGCTTTAATGGCCGAACACGGCTCTCAAAGCCCTCGGGAGGAAATGTCCGTAAATGAGGGTGTGTCCCAACACCTTTGGGACGTTACAGACCCACCTTCCCTATTGACGGAGTTCGCCGTCGGAGCTGACGCCGCATTTCGGCTTGTCAGAGAATCCGGCAACCCATCGGCTGAGCGTCCTGCCCAGACTGGTCCATCCAGCGGTGGGACATCTCTGGTGACTCGTCCAGGGAGGCCTAACCCTTGGGTGGATCAGATGGAGGACGAGGATGGAGAGGATGACTTAATCACGGACGAAGGAACGGCTGTTCCATACCCTGTGAACCGAGCTGCGGAGGCTTCTGGATCTTCTTCGAAAGGGGAAGGAGACGAGCCCAGCGGTCTCGTTGCCTCCATTCTCAATAAATCTGATTTAAACCGAATCAGGGCTGGATACTATGTCCCTGACTCGGTCATCCTTCATCTCCCTCGTCCGGGTGATTTGCCCGACCATCCCCCTGCAGGGATGGTCGTAATTTTTCAAGTCGCGATGCAGTGTGGCTTGCGCCTACCACTCCAGCCCATTGCCCGTGACTTTCTCTCTCGAGTCAAAATAGCTCCCGGCCAAATTGTCCCAAATGCGTGGAGGAACTTGTTCGGGTGTGCCGTGCTTTGGTCCGAGTTAGAGCAACCTTCCGTCACGGTCGACGAATTTCTCTATCTGTACCAAGTCCGACCAAATCCTAACTTCTCTGGCCTCTACTTTCTGAGCGCGTGGAGAGGCAAGGGGGGATCTCTAATAACCAACCCACCTACTTCGAATAAGTTCTGGAAGGAGAGGTGGTTTTGAGCGTGCGGTCGGTGGGAGTCAGCCGACACGTGGCCGTACGAGCCTCAAGTATCCCGCACGTTTCGTAGAGCAGGTGACTCGGCGCCTAGGCCCACTGATCTTTCCTTTTCTTATTCTTCATTTTTATGTCCTCTTCCACTGATCTCGACCCTACAATATCTTACAAATATCTTGAAGAGGAAAGGGAAGCTCGAGTCCGAGGCTCTGACTCGGATAAGAGAGCTGAGGAAGCTAAGCGCGGCAGAGCGATCTTGGAAGTTGCTTCTGCAACCTGAGCGTCTTCACCTCGCAGGCTTAAACTCGTTCGTCTCAGGTATTTCGTCCTCCTTATTTGTCTTTTTGGTTTCCTGCTTGCTCTCTCATTCTTATTACTCGTCCTTGCAAACCTCCCCGAAGCTCGCCCTATTCTGAGACCTGCGCCCGAGAGCATGGCCGAGCCTCGCCCCGCCTTGAAGCCTCTTTCCAAAGTGAAGGCCCCCCCGAGATCGGCTCTGTTGTCCAGGTCTCGGCCCTCAAAGCAGCAGAAGACCACGGGCAAGGGGAAGGAAACGGTCACTCCACCTGCTGCTGCGCCCGCCGTTCCCCAGGTGGTCGTCCTTTTCGACCCTGATGAAAGGGCCGAGGAAGTGGAGCCGACCCATCCAGTGACTCAGGTGACACCTGAGTCGGGGCCTGTTGCTGAGGAGGTCTCAGGGCCGAGGGAGGCCCCGCGCGAAGAATCCCCGAGAAGGGAGATGACTCAACAGGAGTCCCCCTTCACGAAGATCATTGCGGGGATGGTTCCTTGGGCGCTTGCCCACAGGAGCGAGAGAGACTTCGCCAGCTATTACAACGCCCTGACGGCCCAGACCTCGGGCATGCAACGAGGCTGTTTTTTGAGGTAAACTTTTCTCTAATCTTGTGTCGCCCCTGGCTAAGTTTTTCAGCGCAGCTCACCGTCTCTGTATTGCAGCTGGCTCCTTGCCTCGTCAAAGAAAGCTCGGAGCTGACCGCCTCCCAGAAGCTCGCATCCGAGATGGAGACTGCGAAGAAGGTCGCGGCCGAGGCTGAGGGCCGTAGAGAGATCGCTGAGAGCCGGATTGGCATCATGACCGGCGATCTTTCTATCGCTCGGAAGATGGCCGTGGACGCCCGTGCAGCTCTCGAAGGAGTCAAGACCGACAATGCTTGTCTGACTTCGCTCCTTCAAGAGGCCGAGGAGAGGGAGCGGCGCCTTCTCCAAGTTCATGGCGAGTGCGAGGGTGCTCTTGCTTGCGCGAAGGCCGAGGCTGCCGGCCTTGTTTAAGAAGCTCAGGAAGAAACGTGCCAAGCCAAAGAGGAGCGAGATCGAGCCGTGGACGCCTTCCTCTAATCTACCGAGTTTGAGGAGGAGAGGGACCATCTTTATCAAGGTGGTTACAAGGCCTGCGTCTTGGAGATGAGGGTGACCTTCCCTGATCTCGATCTCTCCGCCTTCGAAGTCGACAGTCCGACCGCCGAGGCTGCTGAGGGCGAAGCCGCTGAAGGAGATGCCGCTGCTGATGAGGCCGGTCCTTCGGGCGTCGCATAGGATTCGAATTCCGACTGAATGAGACAGTCGGACAATGTACTTTTCTTTTTGTGATTTTTTTTTGTTACTGACCCGACATTGGGTACTTATATGAAATAGAACTTTTATTGAGTCGACTTCAATTATAGGGTTTTTAATTCTATCTTATGGGTAATAAGTCTTGAGATGCTCGACGTTCCAAGGATGAGGCAACAACTGCCCATTCAGGTCTTCCAGCCGGTAGGCTCCCGGTCGGATGGTGCCTGAGACGACATAGGGGCCTTCCCAATTCGGCCCTAATGTACCCGACCCAATTTCCTTAGTGTTTGGGAAGGTCTTTCAGAGGACCATGTCCCTGGTTCGGAATCGTCTGACTTTAATTCAGCGATTGTAAAACCGAGATACCTGTCTTTGTCGGGCCATCATCTTCAATCGAGCACTTTCTCTTCTTTCTTCCAACGAATCAAGTGCGAATGAGAGGAGCTCACCATTCTCTCGTCCATTATATAAGTTGACTCGGGCTGAACCAATACCGATCTCAACCGGTGCGACTGCTTCCGCACCGTAACATAGAGAAAAGGGGGTTTCTCCCGTCGTGGTCCGTGCTGTGGTCCAATAGGCCCACAGTATATTCGGAAGTTCTTCGGCCCACGCTCCCTTTGCTTCGTCGAGTCTCGTCCAGAGATGCTGCTTTATGATTTTGTTGACCGCCTCGACCTGTCCGTTCGTCTGAGGGTGATGAGGCGAGGCGCACACGTTACGAATCCCGAGGTTACTGCACATCTCCCGAAATTATTTGTTGTCGAACTGCCTTCCATTGTCGGTCACTATCGTCCGAGGTATCCCGAACCGACATATGATATTCTTCCAAACGAAACTCGTGACCCTTTGCTCGGTAATTTTCGCCAATGGTTCTGCTTCAGCCCACTTCGTGAAGTAGTCCATCACAACCACGGTAAATTTAGTCTGACCCTTCCCCAATGGAAAGGGCCCGATTATGTCTATCCCCCACTGCGCAAAGGGCCATGGTCCCGACATCGGAGTCAGCTCCTCGGGGGGTTGTCTCGGGATCAGTGCGAACCGCTGACACTTGTCGCATCTTTGGACGAATCGTTTGGAGTCATGCTGTATGGTCGGCCAGTAATATCCCTGTCGCAACACTTTGTTGGCGAGCGAGCGTCCTCCTGAATGGTTTCCACATATCCCTTCGTGTATCTCTCATAAGATATAGTCGGCTTCCTGGGAGTCGACGCACCTTAGTAGAGGAGCATGAAAGCCTTTTTTATACAGAATCTCATTCAAGATAGTGTAGCGCGAGGCTCGAATTTTAAACCGTCGTGCCTCGACGCGGTCGTCTGGCAGTTCACCATTGTTGAGGTAGCGGACGAGTGGGTTAAACCAAGCAGTCGCTGGATCGATGAGAAATAGGGCCGAGACTGTCGGCTCATTTACGCTTGGTTTAGGGACATGTTCAATCGGAACCGACCGAGGTATGTCTTTCTCATCTGCTGAGGCAAGCTTTGCTAATAGGTTGGCTTTGGCGTTGTCGGTTCTGGGTATTCGAATTACTTCACATTTCTGGAATCCGCCGATCAATTCTTTAATCTTTTCCATGTACGCCTTTAGCTGCTCTTTTCGAGTTTGATAAACACCGAAAACTTGGTTAACAACCAATTGTGAGTCGCTGAAAACGTTCAAATGGGTCACGCCCAGACTCGCGGCGAGTCTAAGGCCTAATAATAAGGCTTCGTATTCTGCTGTATTGTTGGACGCTTGAAAGTCGAGTCGCAAGGCATATTGCATACAGGTTTGGTCGGGAGTTTTTAACACTACCCCTGTCCCGCTTGCCTTCGAGTTGGATGATCCGTCGACAAATAGCTTCCAGGGTGTCGGCCCGAGAGAGGAGAAAGCCTCAGGTACATTAATTTCCTCTGGTTCGGGCATACTATCGGGATTAGGAACCACTTCGACAAGGAAGTCGGCGACGGCCTGTCCTTTTAAAGCCGTCCTGGGCCTGTAATGTATGTCAAATTCGCTTAATTCGACTGCCCACTTTGTAAGTCGGCCGGAGGCTTCCGGCTTTTGAAGAATCTGGCGAAGTGGTAAGTCGGTCACAACGACAATGGTGTGGGCCTGAAAGTATGGCCGAAGGCGTCGTGATGAAACTACAAGAGTGAAGGCTACTTTCTCAAGCTGAAGATACCTTATCTCTGCTGGTAGCAAGGCTTTGTTAACGTAGTAGACTGACAGCTGTTTCCCTTGACTCTCTCGTATTAATGCTGAGCTTATTGCGGCTTCAGACACGGCCAAATACAGCAACAACACTTCACCAGGCTCGGGCTTAGATAGTAGCGGTGGGGATCCGAGGTAAACCTTCAGATCTTGAAACGCTTTCTCACATTCGTCCGTCCACTCCATCGTTTGTCGTCCCTTCAATTGCTTGAAGAATGGGAGACACTTGTCTGTGGCTCGGGAAAGGAAGTGATTGAGCGCGGTCACTCTTCCTGTTAACCTTTAAACATCTTTGATTGTTTTAGGAGATTCCATTTCGAGTAAGGCTTTGATTTTCTCGGGATTCGCTTCGATTCCTCGCTGACTAACGAGGAAACCGAAGAATTTTCCCGAGCTCATGCCAAACGCGCACTTGCTGGGGTTCAGCTTCATTTTATATTTACGCAGAGTCAAAAATATTTCTTCCAAGTCCTTCTCGTGGTCGGACGCCTGTTTACTTTTGACGAGCATATCATCAATATAAACTTCCATCGTTCGGCCTATTTGCCGAGCAAACATTTTGTTCACTAACCGCTGATATGTTGCTCCGGCATTCTTTAACCCAAATGGCATCACTCGGTAACAGTAAAGGCCTTTGTCGATAACAAAGGCGGTTTTTGATTTATCATTCTCGTGCATTACAATTTGATTATAGCCTGAATAGGCGTCCATAAAGCTTAGCAGTTCATGACCCGCGGTACTATCAACCAGCTAATCGATGCGAGGAAGAGGGAAGCTATCTTTGGGGCAGGCTTTGTTTAGATCCGTATGGTCTATACAGACTCGCCACTTCCCATTGGCTTTCTTTATGAGTACGACATTAGCTATCCATTCCGAATAGTATATCTCTTCTATGAATTTGGCTTTAAGAAGCTTGCCGACTTCCTCTCCAATGATAGCGTACCTTTCCGGGCCGAGAGGGCGACGCTTCTGTCGGATGGGCCTGTAGGTTGGGTCGATGTTGATTCGGTGTGTTATGACCGAGGAATCGATCCCAGGCATGTCTTTATGACTCCAGGCGAAGATATCGGCATACCATCGAAGCAAGGTGATTATCCGTTCTCTAAGAGGCGGGCTCAAAGATGAGCTGATTCGGACTACTTTTGAAACGTTCGTCTCGGTTAATGGCACCGAGACGAGTTCTTCCATCGGTTCTCCCCGCTCGTACGATCCGATACGGGGGTCCAGTGATTCAATCATCGAAACCTCAGCCGGGGCTTTCACCGCGATGGCGTAGTACTTCCGAGACTCTTGCTGATCTCCTTTCACTATTCCTACTCCTGACTCGGTCAGGAATTTCATAGAAAGGTGGTAGGTAGACACCACGGTTTGAAGGAGGCTGAGGGACGGTTGGCCGAGGATGGCGTTATACACTAATGGTTGGTCCACGACCAGCAAGTCGACCATCACGGTCCTTTGATGGGGTGCAGTTCCCGCAGTGAGCGGTAGTGAGACGATTCCCTCTGGGAGTACCTGTCTACCCGAGAATCCGATGAGCGGGGTTCGGACAGGCCGTAGTACCGACCGACCTATGCCCATTTTATCGAATGCTTGGGCGAATAGGACGTCCGCTGATGACCCTGTATCCACCAATATTCGAAACACTTTTCTATTCGCGATGGTGAGGATGACTACGAGCGCATCATCGTGAGGATGATGAATGCCTCGCGCATCTTCTTCAGTGAACGAGATACAATATTTCTCTCAGTTTTTCTCCTTGGGAGGCCGAGATAGCAGGAGAACCTCGGACTCGGGGCGATCGAGGCTTCTGGCATGGTTTCTTCGGGCGTTATTTGAGTCTCCGCCGCCTTGATGACCCCCGACGATCGTTCGAATTTCTTCTTGGGGCCGCTCTTCACTCGGTCCTGCGGCGACGCCGGTCTCTACTGTATGTTCTCTTAGCTGGCCCTCTTTAATCAGCCGCTCAATCTCGTCCTTCAAGTGATAACAGTCACTTGTGTTGTGACCGTGGTCACGATGGTAGTGGCAGTATTTGTTCTTGTTCCGACGATCAGGATTCCCTCACATTTTCCGAGGCCAGTTGACGAAGCCCTCGGTCTTGATCTCCATTAGTACTTGTTCAGGAGATTTGTAAAGGAGGTTATATGTAGAGAATTTTCTATCTGGTCGCTTTCCTAGCCTGCTGTCGTCTCGCCCCCGGTCGTCTTTTAGCTTTTTTCCTCCGGCCGAGTCGGCTTCTTTTTTGGCCGACTCTTTTGTCGATGGTTTCGTATTCTGAATTTTTTCTCTTAGGAGTCGCGTCTCTTCCGCATCGACGTATTTGTCCGACCGAACCATAAACTCGCCCAGAGTATCGGGCGGATTTTTGTCCAGTGACGCCAAAAAAGGCTTGTCTCTAACTCCCTGCATGAGAGCGTTGAGAGCTGTCTCCTCAGAATGCTTTCGAACTTGCAGGGACTCGAAATTGAAGCGTTTAATGTAGTCTTTTAGTAGTTCTCATTCCCTCTGAACTATGTTGTTCAGATGCGCGGGAGGCTTCAGTTTCTTTTTTCCGCCAATGAAATTGCTGAGGAAGGCGTCACTGAGTTCGGCGAATGACTTTATCGACCTGGGTTTCAATTGCTTAAACTAAAGTCGGGCTACGTCCGTCAAGGTCAGAGAAAACGCTCGGCACATAACAGCGTCCGGGGTGTCGTGCAATTCCATGTAAGTCCTGAAGCATTCAAGATGCTCTGTCGGATCGGTCTTTCCGAAAAAAAGAGTTATCTGGGGTAAGCGGAACCTTTCCAGCAACCGGGCCCACATTACCTTGTCCACGAACGGAGAAGCTTTTTCTTCGTGTTTGGTCGGATCTGAGTTCCGACCGTGCTTTATATCCGCCATCTCCTTTGCCATCTTCTCTCGGACCTCGTTCTTGAAGTCTTGTATATCAGCCTTCCAGGGTTCGGCGCTCTCTTGAGTTTCTTCAGCGTCTGTAGGTAGCCGACTGTGCCTCCTCTGATCTATTGTATGCCTCAGATCAGAGGGAGGCAAAATGGCTGTTGCTGAACGGGCAGGCGCCGGGTGACTTGGTTCTCGAGGCTGACTCGGTCGTCTAGGCGACTGTGGCGCGGGAGGCTGCGCTACTGACGCTGGTAGATGAGCTTGTGCCGACTCCTGGCGCTGCATCTGCTGGTTGCACAGTTGTTCCAGCATGTGTTTCATGGCAGCCATCTCGGAACGCATTTCTTGAACCTCGCGATCCAGGTATACGTTCCCTTGATTGGGCTGGCTTGCAGTCACAGGCGGTGCTGCCGGGGGAGCTCCCTGAGCTATGCTAGCAGCGGCCTCCCCAGCTTCATCTGGGTCCGTCCTTCTTGTTCTTGCCATTCGAATGGTTGGAGAAAACGGCTTTTTGTCCGATTCCCACAGACGGCGCCAAACTGTTGCAGTGTTTTTATGGGACGGTTTCTTTGAGACGGACCCTCCTTCACCTGCACAGAAAACAATGTCAAAGGAACCCTGGCTAGAGCCGGGGAACCTCCGATGCTTAAGTCAGTTATCGGGTCAATAGCCAAGAGCTTGTCTCGGTTAGTATTGCGTACCTTCTTCTGTTCCAAGCTTAAAGATTTATACAGTTTGTCAATCCTTATCTTTAAAGGATTCTTCTCCTGGGATTGCTCAGGATCCCAAGAATCTCGGGATCCGCTACCCGTATCCCTGGATTTTCGTAGATCAGCATCTGTCCTCGTTCCGCCACTCCCCGTCTCGGCTAGATCTCGACCGACTCTGGGGGAGTCTCGGCCAGGTCGTAACTGACCCTGGGGGAGTCTCAGCCGACACAGGAGGAAGGGTTCCCAGCCTTTCCACAGACGGAATAATCTCGGTTTCTATCGGTCATTCCTTGGTCCGTGACCGATAGAATCAACTCCCTGAGTGGATCTTATTATATCGGTTGAATGGCTTTAACACGCTCGGCCTTTAGTGGGTTTATGCAGGCCAGGTTATCACTCTGATAGAGCGACTTTAATCGTCCTTGTTTACGCCTCCCGGCCTATCCTCTGTTCTGTCGGTGTTGTCTCGGATTCTTCAGGCAGTGTCAGCGAAGCCGACCTACTCTCATCCGAGTCTCAGAACTTGACCCGAGCTTGACACATTTTTCCCCAACACAATTTATTAGTGCCAGTATATGAAGTACCATACGCTACCAGAGAGAGAAAAAAACTCCCATAGACAATTTCACCACCATTAATATACTGACACGTGTCAATCACTCCACGAACCGCGAAATCAGACTGCGTACTGATTCACTCGTTACGTAAACCCAGTTAGGAATACTTTCAATGTATGTACTCTATCCATGTCGTCCAACCGTTATCTAATTTAAGTGGTTTTAACCCAAAATTGAAGCACATTGAAAGATCAAGTGATCATGCCACTGGAAACAGTGGGGATAATGATTTCCACCGTTGAAACTTTTCCAGGCCCGACAGTGATGTTTATTTGCTCAACGGTAGACGTTCAATTCAACTAGTTTAAGTGGTGTGGTACATTTGAACATTGTCATTTTTTGTTTCAATCCCTAAAAATATATGATAAAATGGATGGACGGAGATGATAAAATACATAAATCATGGTGGACCTCAGATTTTATTGGACACGGATTTCCTGTGAAAGCCTTTGGCAAGAGATTCCTGCACAAGGATGCTGGGTGGGGCCCACCAAAATGTTTTTGAGAAATCTACCTCGTCTAGAGGTGGGCATCGAGCCGAGTCGAGTCGAGGTGGGCCAAGCTCGGCTCGGCTTGACTTGTCCATGATGTACTCGAGTTCGAGCTCAACATTGAAGATTGGCTTGTTTGCTAAAGCTGTTGAGTCGAGTTCGAGTCGATCTAGTGGTTCGAGTCGAGTCAAGTTCGAGCTTGTTGGGTGAGAGCGTAATGGTTTTTGATCATCCTCCATTGATAAAACATTTAAAAATCTTAAGAGAATTAAAACAAAACCTGATGAAAAAACCAAACAAAGCTTTGAATCAGACGAGGAAGCCTGTAAAAACTGATCTATTATTGATCTTCTTCCACCAGCATAAATTCAAGTAGTAAAAAAGAAACAGAGCAAAATACATATCAGAAATCCAAGTAAAGAGCTCTAGCCAATTAGGTCATTGGATTTCCTTGAAGCTCTAATAAATCTGAGAAGAACCCATCTCAGATTTCTTGGGTTTCTCGCCCAATAAGTAGATCTCAAGAGATTGAAATCATACTATTGTGAAGCTGAAATGAAAACTTGTGGTGATGGTTTGGGCGAGCGTGCGGTTGGCAGTAGGTAGAGAAGAGAAGAAAGAGAAAGGGAAAGGGGGTGCGTGCGATTGGGTAGAGACTTTAGGATATTTTTTTTTCCATTCAAACTTTAAACTTAAAACTTATATATATATATATATATATATATATATATATATATATATATATATATAGAGAGAGAGAGAGAGAGAGAGAGAGAGAGAGAGAGAGAGAGAGAGAGAGTGATGGTGATGCTCCCCTGTGCACTTACGCACGTGCACACCTTTGCACACGTGCCATGGGTGTCTAATCTGAATGGTTCATGTGATGCGGAATCCCATGAAACCGCATGTTACAAATTTTCACCCCAATCTAAAGTTCTGGTGGGCCATAACAAAGAGAAATGCAAATCAAGGGAGGAAACTGCTTTCATTTTTTATGGTACATCAAGTTTTAGATCAAAGTAAAACTTCGGCCTTGGGGGTTTCACGAGGTGCTGCTTCACATGAACGGTTCAGATTTTGGATCCACATCACGTATGATGGGTTTTTAAAAAAGTTTGTACGTAGTACGTACGAACCAGTTTGCAAGTGAGCGTTTCGCTATATATATATATATATATATATAATATTTAATATATTTATTAATGAAGCCGAGTAGAGCTCAAGTTCAAGTTAAAATGCCTCCTGATTGAACTTGGCATGAACTCAATTTAAGCTTCAAATAATTAGCTTGGCCTGACTTGAATCGGTCATTCAAGCCGAGCCAATTCAAGCCGACTCGAGCCGAGCCAAGCAAGTTTTTTGAGCTAACTCGTCTTGGGAACAGCCCTGCGTCCATCCATTTTATGAAATCATTTTAGGATGCGCGACCAAAAATGAAGTGTATCCAACACTCTCACGTTGGCCATACAAAATGAAAAAGTAGGCATTTAGTGGCCACCGTTGAAGCATTTTCATTGCTATAAAAGTTTTGTATCATGCTATAATTTTGGTGTTTTCACTTCATTCCATTGGGAATGACCTCTTAAAAGGTTTGGATATCGTATAAACATCGAGGTGGAGCAGTAAGGTTTCAACGGTAGAAATATCTTTCTCAATTTTTCCTCTCGTGTGCCCTACTTGAGTGTTGTATCCACCTCAATTTTGGTAGAATCCACTAAAACGAGCTCGAAAAACGGATGGCTGGAATGGATTTATACCGTACATTGCAGTGAGCCCCACCCAGCGTCCCTGCGCAGGAACTTCCTCCGAAAGCCTTTCGCAGGAAATCTTCCACGAACCGCGTCAACAATAATAAAACCTCGGGTAATGCCTAAGCAAAATCGAGTAATCTCACTCCCTCCCTCCCTCTCTCTCTCTCTCTCTCTCTTTCTCTCTGTCTCTGTCCGTTTTTCTGCCTTTCGCAGCGCTGCGAATCCTGCCACGAAGGAAAATCTGAAGGAAAAAAGATCTAGAAATCGAAATCCAGGCCTCTAATTCCCCCCTTCTAGCGATTAACCATCAGATTCTCGCTGGAACGGTACAAATCCCACCTATTTCCACGAAAAATCCACTTTCGCTGCAGTGATCTAGGGCATTTTCGCAAAATCCGCGTCGAATCCTCATCCTCCATCCCCGATCTGGGTAAATAAGTGCGGAATTCCGTTGTTTGGATTTTCTAGGGTTTCAGATGAGGATATGGACTGGAATTTCATGTCTTAGTGGCGTTTAGGGTTTTTGTTTTCCTTTTGGGGGGCGAATTGTCTGAAATGCAGACCAAGGAAGGGCGGAGTAATGGAATTTCTCAGTCCGTTTCAGATTATTTAATCAGTGACAGAGCAATCGATTCGAGTATGATGACTTCGTCGAATCTTCTGTTGGCTCCATCATCCGGTGTCAATCACATCGAGCACCGTGTCTCGAAGATGGATACATTGGCTGGCGTTGCTATCAAGTATGGCGTCGAGGTAAATGGATGATACTCTTTTAGATTTCTGTTCGAATTTTGATTTCTGCATCAGATTGTTTTTATGTATGATTCTTCAAAGCATTGCATGATCATAGATTATTATTATTATTATTATTTGGGATTTTTTCTGTATATTTGATTTATTGGTGGATTGAATGAAGTACATGCCTGTACCCACCATGCACGCTGCATGCAGAAACCGGCCGTCCAGATTGTTGGCCCAACACGGATTGCGTAATAGTGTAAAAACCTAATTTTGGTCAGATGATGCTATCCAATTGATGGACATTTTCCCTGTTGAGCCGGGACATTTCTCCATCGCCCAATGCCTTCTGTTGATTGGGTGGTTGGGATTTTCTAATTCATGTGGTTTTTTGGGTTATGCTTGTGTCCAGTGGACTGGCTAATTAGATCATCTAGATTGAAGTGCATGTATTCCCCTTGCATGGTAGATTCATTCATTGAAATGACCAAAATACCATGGCATACTACCTTGTAATTCATCTTTTGATGAATAATGCATTTGTCTTGATTATAAAATTGTGGGGTTGCTGTTTTGTTTTTGAGTTGCTTATTCTGTGCTCTCTCAATGCTTGGATAATTCAGGAAGAGAATGAGGTTCACTTTCTACTGAAGAAGCTGAACTTTGATTTGGAAAAGAAACTTGGTAAAACGTTTTTGTAGTTTGTGAAAATATATTGTACGTTTGTACTGTACCATTCTATTATACATTTGCATTGTAGTGGTTGGATGGATGTGCTTCTCCATAACCTCTGCAGAGGTAGATTTTTTCCCCTTTAGGCATAGCCAGCTCGAAAATCTGGGCTCTAGTGATTATGATATCAGCATAACTATTTCCAAGATAGTGTAAGAACCAAGCCTCAGCAAATAAAGACTTACCATTGATGTCAAGGTCTAAGGTATCGACTGAAACCACTCCATATCAACCAATATGTACCGGTATCTTCCATGAACAATACAGCCACATCGGCCCAAAACAGCTAATACAGGGTGATAAGCGGCAATATGACGCTGTATTGGTGGTGAATGATGCAATACATCATAACTGATTTTTTAAAACCATGATTGATGTCTAACATTGTGGTGTAGTTTTGGCCACTTTCTCGGCTCCCTTTTGTTGTTGTTTTGCTTGTTTTCTGCTTTCAATAAAATTTCATCATCTTTAAAAAAAAAAAAAAAAAAAGATTGATGTCTAACATCGGATCATTTCCCTACTTGGTAAGCGTGGATTCTGGTTGTTGAGAAGTTCTTTCACTAAGCTGTTAATTCAAATTTGAATTCATATGTAATAATTAGATGCTTGCATTTTGTTTCCAGTTTGTTTGTTACGAGGGTTTGCATGTCTGGTGCTTCAGGTTGCAGACATTAAACGATTGAATGGCTTGGTAACAGATCTTCAGATGTTTGCTCACAAAACACTGCTAATACCACTACCTGGAAGGCACCCACCATCTCCCATTCTATCAAATGGTTCAGCTAGTCCCGGGTACTGCTACTGCTCTTGCCATTGACTTTATCTTTAATCCAGAATGACATTTTGTTTACATGATTACTGAAAACTCCATCACCTACTGTACCTTTCTTCCTGATACCTTCATCATGTTAGTTCATGTATTATTTAGTTTTGGTGTGTTTGCAGGAGATCTTGCTTATTATTGTGTTTTGCTTTTGATGTTACACTGTGGAGGCATTCTTTCACCTTTTGTGATTTGATGGGTTTGATAACCTTTGAAAAAGTTCAATTTAAAGGAGCTAAACATTTCTTTTGGTTCCCAACCCCTTTCCTTTTTTCTTTCAGCATTGGGATGGACACCCTCCCTTATGTGTATGGTCTCTTGCCATTGATGAGAAACAAACTGCCAGCCCTGAGCTGACATGTTTTTGACGAGCTTACCATTAAATCTTATTTTCTTGTATCTTCTTGATATCTTGACTGAATATGAAATTAATTTATTCTTTTGTCATTTGATTCAGATATTCTAGACAATTGATCTCTCAAAAAATCCAATACCCAATACTGGAATCAACATTTTATTTGTGCCATCACGTAGAAGCACACCAGTGATTCTGTCACATGCATAAGTTCTTCATACGTGATAGTTTCATATTTTGTTTTAGATTGAGAATTGAATACAAACCCAATTTTAGTTACAATTCACTTCTTCAATAGGAAATGATCAAGATAGACTGTAAAGCAACAAAGTGGCACCCATTACAATCTTACATATCAAAGTTTGCCATTTTACCCCAGCAAATGCAACCAAACAACAGGAAGTCATCCCCCCTCTCCAGGCCAATCTGAAAAATTCATATAACAGGGGCCTTGGTGGGTTATAAATAGACAACTACATGGCATCTGCTAGGGGTCGACAAGCTTCTTTAACCCTCCTATAAATTGGTGCAAGGTGTGATGAGGGTAAAAAATCTGATATCCATACACAGCCGTTCAATGTTAGTTCCATCCAGGGTTTTAAATAGTGAGTTGCGTTTAAGGTAGCGTTTACCCCTCTAAAGCATGAGGCATAAGCAGTGTTCGAGTTGTCGGTATTGCTACAAGTTTCGTTGGCTAAAGATAAAGATATAATATCGTTACCGCCGATAACCGGAAATGTGGGGAAAGGGGGAAACATGGGGAAAATGATGGAATTTTTCAGTGAAACTTCAGGATATGCCTAAATACACATATTTGCATATTTAGGTATATAAAATTGTGAAAAACATATATTACATAATAAGTTTTCATTTAATGGGACCCAAAAAGCATGTGATACCATAAAAAATCACTCCAATAGCAAACGAAATGACTTTATATATTACAAATGCAGCTAGCATACAATAATTAAGAAATATAAAAGTAACTAAACTCAAAAAAGGCCAAATCAAGGATGGATTGGATTATCCGATTAGTGTGGTTTTTGCATGATAGAGATGCACGTCATAAATCCACTCCTACCATCTGTTTTGAAAGACTACAATAGGATAGTGTTCTAAAAGTTAGGCAGATCCAAAACTCACGTGGTCGGCCATACCAACAAAACAGTGTGGGATCAACAATGCATTGAAACCTTCCTGTAGGCCGTCACTGACCATGATGTTTATATGTCATCCAAACCGTGCATACAATTATTACCACTCACATAAACTATAGGAACAAATACCATCCTGATGCAAAACTTTTGTCACCGCTAGGTGTTCAATCTCCACTGTTTCTTGTGGTATGGCTCCCCTAACCTTTGGATCTGCCTGATTTTTATATTCTTGTCTTATTGTGGTCTTTCAAAACAAATGGATGGAGTGGATTTGTGACTTACATCTCTATGGCCCCACGGAGGGGTCTCCCAGTTTCATAAGGGCGCAAATTAGGTGTTACCTGGGCAACAACTTAGTGGGTGTTACCCTTACTATAGGGCCCACTTTGTTTATATATTGTATATCCACTCTATCCATCTGTTTTTACAGCCCATTTTAGGATATGGATCCAAAAATTAAGTATATTCAAATCTCATGCGAACCACATTACAAGAAAGAGTGATGATTGAAGGGTAACCATTAAAAACTTTTTGAGGCCCAATGTAAAGCAGATCCGTAATGTTTTTTTGCCATCCAACCTGTTGATAAGGTCCAACCAGAACTGGATGAAAGGAATATACAAATATTAGCTTGATCCAAAACTTTTGTGGCCTACATAAAGCTTTTAATAGCCATTCGCTACCTTTTCCAATGGTGTGGTCCACCATAGATTTGGATCTTCTCAAGTTTTTGGATAAGGCCCTTGAATGAGTTGAAAAAATAGATGGGCAACATGGATATGAAAAACATTCATCAAGGTGGGCCCCACATGGTAAGGGTAACACCCACTAAATTGTTACCCGGATAACAACTATTCCGCTTCCCTTTCATAAAGGGAAGGTATTTGATACTCTGGCCGTGTATGACACTTGATACCTAGCATTTGAAAATGTTACATGTGGCAAATTCTAACACAATCTAAACCGTATTTTCGCTTCATCAAGGTCTGTCTGACCTAATCAAGAGGTTGGATGGCAAAAACAAAAAAAAAAAAATTACAATGGCCCTAGGAAGTTTTTAATGGTGGGCATTTAATCACAATTGTTTCCCTTGGCGTGGTCCACCTGAGATGCAGATATGCCTCATTTTTGGGCTCATGCGAACGACATTGATAAAATATTTATCATTATGATGGTGACTTTGTAAGAACTAGGAAGTGAATTGCGCACCACATAAGTCGATATGCTTATCGTACTGAGTCAATTCTGCAGAGCCATTGTGATTTATGTATTTTATCCACTTCATCCATCCATTTTACCAGATAATTTTAGGGCTTGATCCCAAAGATGAATCATATCCAATGTCTCAAATGGACCACACCACAGGAAACAATGTGAATTGAACGCCTATTGTTGAAAAATTATTAGGGGCCACGAAGTTTTGGATTCGTGTCATTTTTCTATTTTACCTTCATCCATCTTCGTGTGATCTTATGAACAACTTGGATGACAAATAAACATCACTGTGGGCCTTAGGAGGGTTTCAATGGTAGGAATCATTGTCCCCACTGCTTTCTGTGGTGTGGTCCACTCAAGCTTTGGATCTCCCTCATTTTTGGGGTCAACTTAAAATGATCTTGTCAAATGGATGGATCGTGTGGATATATAACACATACATCATGGTGGGGTCCATAGAACTTGTTGACGTCCATACACCAATGAGGTTGGCACCCGCACACCACGCAAATCCACTCCCATAAAAACCCTTTGTGAGGCCATTTTCGAAATGGAAGAGGGTTCCGGAAGGAAATCCTTAAAACCCTAAATTCCCGAAAGAAAATCTCTCCAAATCCCCAATCTTTAGCAGATTCTTCGCCAAAATCATCTTTTGGTTTGAAAATTTTGATGTATTCGAAGAAAAAAAAAGTGGAAAGTAGAGATTGGATGACACTTACAGCCCATCAATCAATCGATTGGCCCACTGCAATTTCTGATCACCAATCCTCTTCTACGATTGCCTCATTCCCATTTCCTATCAGCGATCCTCTTCTATAGGTACGGAAATCTGCAAGTTTTCCCTTTTTTCCCTTCTTTTTTTGTTTGTGTGGATATTTTGCATATTTATGTAGCCCTGATGTTATCAGTCCTTTTATTGTCAAAAAGGGGTTGTTAGCTACAATTATCCCATGACAGGGTGGGTAGCTACAACGATTTCTCACTGTCAACTGAACTTTTTCGCATAAAATCAATAAACACCGAAATTATCGGCGATAATCTAAATACTACGCATAAGCTACATGTTATTTCTAGAACTTTAATCAAGGTTGCGCTTGGTTGCACCAGTTTAGTGATATTCTACACTAAATTAGAGGGATTAATAGTGAAATTTAACAAAATTTCATGATGTTTAGTGCAGCCAAATGCAACTTAAAGAACAGGAAAGGGCAATGATAAAGTATACATTTTTATTGAAAATAGAAAAACTTAATAAATCATTGAAAACATTAATTGAAAAGATTAACTATTTTTTTATTGAAAATAGAAAAACGTAGCAAATCATTGAAAACATTAATTGATTTTAATATTATAGTAATAACTTGTCATGTGAGCTACATATTGTGTAGGGTATGCAAATTATCACGTACTGTAGGCTACACGCTAGCTATTTTCATGAGTTACGTAGTGTTAAGGCTAAGCTACGCTACATAGCGTAAGCTACATGGTATATAGCGTAGCTATTTAAAACATTGGTTCCATCTATTCCCTGCAACCGGTATTCATCCCATCTGACGTTTTGACTCTGTTGGCTGATAGAATTTCCTTAAAAGCAGATGAACTATTGAGCATGTTGTGTCCCAATGCCTCTTCTCCAGGGTGGTAAAATGCAAAAATTTAGTGATGTACCTTACCTCTTCAATCATGAAAATTCACAAAATTGTCCTTTTTGAAGTTGCATGTTGAGTAAATCTGCTTTCCTGTTGTAACTTGTTTTTGCATGGCGTGCGTATACATTTAAGTTTTTCAGCTCTAACTGAAAGAGAAGGCATGGTGAAAAAGAGGCTTATTCAGCTTATGACCATTGCTTTTATCAATTAACTGCATTGACCTTTCCTTCATGATGACGATGAGTTCGATATCAGCTTGTTTATTTTTCAAACTCTTGGTGTGACTTCGAATAATTTTAAAATTTCTCATTTTAATGATCATAAAAATTGTGGATGCTTGGCCTTTTTTTCCTGCTAGCATAGAGTTATACCTGTCATGTTCAACTAAATAAGTTATCCGTTGTAATGCCCGCTTACCCACTTCAGTGTTGTAAGGCTTATTCGTATTACCGTTATTGGGCCAATTGTTTTTCCCTCTATCAATAACTTCATCATAATGCCTGACAATTATATCGAAAATGATTAGAGGAAGTTCTGGATGACTCTGATAATGAAGATTGTCTGTGGGTGTTGATGTTTAAATTTAAGGTGACATTATGTATGTGCACAACCCTTTCAATTCAAGATGTTGCTCCTGTATCTGCTTGCCATTTTTTGCTTACTAAGTGCTAGCTCTGTGCTTGACACTGTCACCGGGGCATTCTTTGGTTTATGTATTTGTTAACTGTTTTTGTAGACTTCAGAATTTAATTTTTGAACAGCTTACACATGGTTGCTGGTAGTGATTCTGGCTATATAACAAACTGATGGTCCTTATCAATTGACAATTTAGGTTAAGAATACATTAACTTTATTACATAGCTATAGCTATTACAAATTTGAATCTCCCCCATCTTTGCCTGGTGCTGCAAACTTGCATCTTTGTAATGGCAACAACAGATTTAGGAGCAGGAGTTGGAAAAACTGTCCTGAAATGTTGGAAAATCAAAAGCTTCTCGTTGCATTGGGCTGGCATGCGTTCATTTTATCAGATTTCACTGAGAAAGAAAAATTGGTTTCCCAATATGCCGTTTTCTGCTTTGGAAATTGCAGAAAACATGAATTATTTGGTGTTTTTAATTGATCAATAATCATTAATTAGATCTTTGGTAATGGGTTTTGTTTTCCTAAATGACTGATGATTAAGTGTTTGCATTTCCTGAGGGAACTTAGGAGTAGCACCAATAGATAGTAAGATAAGGGAAAGTAGACCTAGATAGTTTGGTGTTGATACCAAGAAATGCGCCAGTTAAAAGGAGTTGGAGCAAGTTGAAGGGCTCTAAAAAGGGCAAGGGGAAGGCCCAAAAGGGCGCGGATAAAGGTGGTAAGAAAATGCTTGATTAACCTGTGGTCTAACAGATGGTATGATCCTCAATAGAGTTGAATGGTGGAACAGGATTCATGTAGCTGACCCCAATTAATTGGGATAAGGTGTGGATGATGACTATGATGATTTTCCTGTGGTTTGAGTTGTAGATTTTAATTTTGTTGTTCAAGGAAAACTGGTAATTGCTATCAAGTAATGCAGCAGAACTGCATTTGCAATATGCATTACAATGACACTGTTAATTTTGAATAGAATCCATGGGAGGTATGCCTCTGAGAGTAATGAGTATAATTGAATTCATTGCAGGGAAAGTAGCAATGGACATACTAAGACCCGCCGGCCTCATATTGATCTGTTGGATTCACTCCAGTCACTAAAGTTGAAATCCCCACAACGAACAGTTTCTCCTGCCATGTGCAGTTTACAGGGCTACTATGGTCTCACACCTTCGAGCAACAGAGGTGCACCTGACGGCACAGAGATGGCGGTCTACAAAACCCACACGGGTTTTTACCCAGAAGATGAGTTGCAGCCCAAAACATCAACAACATCTGCTCAGCCTCCAGGCCATCGGAAGTCTAGAAGCGTAGTTAATGGTCATTTACTAGAAAATGGTGAAATGGCTGGGGATGTGCAGTTCGCTGAAGCTGGGGACAGTGATGCTGACAGATCAAATGATAAGGCTGTCCGCAGGCGCCAAAAGGCTGATGTCGATCCTACCACCCGAACCCCAGAATTATTGTTGAAGGAGGATAGCAGTGGTGGCTTCTCAGGTATAACAGGGAAACGTCTAGCTCTGAGACCGAAGTCCGCAGGCAGGACTTCACTGGCAGCGGATGCTGAATCAGGCAGGCCAAGTCCAATTCCACTGGGGGACTCTTTAGTGGCTAATGGGCATGCCAGTGTCAGGAAATCATCGAGCACGTCAAGTTTGCAGGACTCGTCTGAAAACAGCTCCTCTATCTGGCCAACGGCCAAATGGAATTTAAAACCTGATCTGCAGGCTCTTTCAGCCGCAGCCATCACCCGGCCAATCTTCGACGGCTTGCCAAAGCCAATAACCAGCTGGATAAACAAAGCTGCCCGGGATTAATATACACAATCCATTCATAGTTTTTGGAAAGATGTATCCATTTTTTTTAAAAAAATATTCATTTTAAAGTTACCATTAGGATGCATGGATCTTTACTCATTTAGAAAGTGAGAAACCTCAAACCAAAGGCTTCCATTGAGGGCTTAATACAACAGTAGTTCATAGATGCTCTCTGTTAAGGAACCGAGGGAGAGGAAAGACGCACCAGCCTAGGCCTTATGTTGACTGGGGTTTGGGAGGAGGCGGTGGATCTGCTGCTCTGCTGCAACAACGAAGGTAATGTAATTATCATATTCCTTCAGGTGGGGCTCATGCCTGTCTTATGATGGTACTAGTACAATCGGAGAGGGAACATTACCAAATGTTTATGACGATATATATATATATATATATATATATATATATATATATATATATATATATATAGTTCATGGATTAGCAACATTAAAACCGAATTAAGTAAAAATTGGCATATGGCTTGTTTCCAAGAGAGGGAGAGAGTTGTATTATTATGTGCAGTTGAAGTCCTTTTCTATGAAATTGTATTTACCAATTGGTATAATTTGTTTCTTGTTTATTTAATTTACTTTTAGTTGTGTCCTTGATAAACGGTGAAACCACCCGGTTAATGTTGTTCGTGCATACTTTTCTTATCCAATTTCCTTCTTAGTGCATGCATTGCACTATTTACAAAAGATTATCCATGTTGTTACTCTGAATGAGGAAATATTGCAATAGGTGGCAGATAGGAGTCTCTTAGCCGATGCTGGCATGTTCAGATGAGTCATTGTCTCAAAAGAAATAAATGGGTAGCAATTGAAATACGAGTCACAGTGGCATATCACTGAGACTGTTTAACATGGCAGCACTCAAAAAAGTGGGAATCCAAATGTGAGGCAAGTACACTCTGTTTAACATGGCAGCACTCAAAAAAGTGGGAATCCAAATGTGAGGCGAGTACACTCTGGAAACCAAGGAAAGGTGCCTCCCTGATCAGTAGTACATGTTCGTTTCATATACCTTTTGTTTATTTATTGCAAAGATGCAGATGGGCTTCGATCCTTTTCTTCTATAAATTTTCCGAGTTAAAATGGACCTTGGACTTTGATCAATGTGTGCTGTGTTCAAGAGCACTCTTTTTTTTTTTTTTTAAACGTGTGGCCTCGCACAGAACAAATCAAGTGCCATACCATGTGACAATATGGTGATAGAAAGGGCTCACATCTCGTCGGATGAAATTTTCACTGGACTGCTCTGACCATTGAGCTGTTCCGGGTTATGCACATAGGACATTGATTGTAGCTACCTTTTTAAATCCTCCTTCAGCCAATAGACTGGATGGTCCATTGCCTTTCTTTTTCGGATATGGGCCACCAAACCACACATTACACAGGTGCCACACGGCAAATAGGTCCTCACAGTATACAGTGCCACACAACCAGTCAAGAGCAACATTTCTCAATATGTTCAATTAATACCGTGCTTTCAGTTCTTGTTTTCCTTTTCTTTTAAGAACTATTCGCAGGGGTGTGTATGAGTGTTCCTTAATACCATTTAATAACCCCCATCCCAAAAAAATAAAACAAAAAAAAAGCAGCATGCAATCTATCAAGATATCTTCACCTTTAATGACACAAGAAATGAGATTGTTACTATATATATATATATAATTGAATTAATAGCCATCTAAGGCCCTCAACTGGGAAGGGCAGGTCCTAATTTTACTGATCGAACTGACTGCAAAACGGCACGTACAACTAGAGTTGTACACGAGTTGAGCCGAGCCGAGTATTGCCTACCTCATGCTCGGCTCACACTGCCCGATTCCTACTCGTACTCGGCTCTGCTCGGGCTTCGAGCATGGATTCCCTGCTCATGCTCTACTTGTCCGAGTACGAGCAGAAATCGAGCCGAGTCGAGTTCGAGTTTTCGAGTCGAGTTCGAGTCCGAGTCCAAATTTGAGCCCAATTCGAGCAGGGTTTTCAAGCAACAAATTTAACATATATTAGCTATCTTAACATATTAACAATTTCTGACATATATTAGCAATATATGATATTAATTTCTGAAATATATTAACAATTTATACAAAATACTAATAATAATAAATCAACACCACACAGTACGAGCCGAGCACACGAGTCGAGTATTGCCCAGTTCATACTCTACTCGTAATCAAAACGAGTATCAAATTCATGCTCGTGCTTGGCTCAAACTCATGCTGAGTCGAGTCGAGTAATTCCAAGTCGAGTCGAGCGAGTAACCGAGCTTACTCTGCTCGTTTACAGCTCTATGTACAACCCAAATAAATAAGCTTTAGGTGTCCCACTAGCACGAACAGTTATTACCTTTAAAGGCTTAATAGGAATTCAAGGTTTAAGGTTTGCATGATAGACAATGGTTCAAACAAAACATGAAGCCCCATGCATTACTGCAATTTTGCTGATGGTTCCACGTTTTGGCCAGTCAAGCTCTCAGGTGATGCTGGCCAATGGACCTTGGATTTGTCAATAGCCTCTTCCCATTCATTTCTTCCCAATCCCAATCAAAAGCCCCAAAGTAGTCAGATCCAGAACGATTTCATCTGTGGGCCCACTTCTAGTTTCAAACACCTCAACGAGTACCGCATGCCATTCTAACAACAAAGGTCCATGGACCAACCATTTTCCTTCATGTATAGATCGGCCATGAAAAAGTGGAGCAGATGCAATCGTCATGTTGGATTCAGCAATCTTCAGCAAGGCAATAAGCTACAAAGGATTTAGTGCCATATGAGTCACACATTCAATGTCTCAAGATGAACAAATCCCATTCGATTCATCCGAGTTGACTCGACCCGATTCAGTTCAACACCATCAATCACCCAATACTCCCGCCACCATCAACAGCCATTCCATTCTTCAATGGAGGCATTGTACTATCAAACTAGATGTACTTCATTTCTTCAATATGATTGCCAAAATGAGTAGTTTTCATTTTCCATGTGTTCTCCAAAAGGCCAACAAGGGTGACATCGGATTGGTTTTCTAGGGTCCCACCAGCACTGGAGAGTCAACCAGAGTGAAATGAAGGGAACTCATAGGGGATCCAATCTCTTTTAAGCGGGGTATTTCCTGGGCACATTTTGGTCAAAGAGGACTCAAAATGCAGTTGTCTCCACAACCAGGAAAGGTCGAACCATGGAGATTTGTGCCTCTTTCCCATCACAATCCATTATGAGGTTATTGTATAGTATTTGGGGAGGTGGGTGCATGTCTAATTATTATTTTTTTTTCACAAGTGCTTTAAGAGAGACACTCTGCTTAAAGCTCAGATGGACTCTATGACATTTTTGGCACCACAGCTTGTGGTTTATTTTCAAGCATGAACATATGACAAGATACCCCATCTCTGAAATATATACTTCAACAGCTGGGTGATTGACATTCCATACAGCATATTTCCTGTCCCACTTGAACATTCATTTTCTCATCCATCTCCATATATACTTACATCTGCAAATATCAGACTCCCACCTTTAAAGAGTTATCCCTCTTCTCCAGTAAACTTCTTCTAAGCACCAAACCACAAAGACATTGTTCCCAACTACCTGTGGATTTCTAAAGAAAACTTGCTGGAGACTCCAAATCCAATCCCATGGCAACATTCATGATCTTGGACTTCCAGAACCTAGTGGGGGAAAGCATTTTCAAAAGGTGACTGTAGAGTAGTCGGAGCTGGGTCAAATAGCATGGTAGTACATGGATGGCACTGCCATGGTGAAATATAATACACAAATAACTATTATAAATTGTACTGCATGCAATTGCTCCAGAATTCTTTCATTCTATTGTGGTAAGCCAAGGCAAAGATGCATTCCAATGAATCTGGTTGAGCAATTTGTAGTAAATTCAATATAAATTAAGTGTCAGGCTTTCTAAGTGAGGCTCGAAGCCCAGCGAGAGATGCACTAAAAAGGAGGTTATGATTAATGAACTGCAAAAATATTAGTTCAAGGGAACAATACCATACTCAAAGCTTCAATATTCAGACAAACACTCCAGCAAGCTACATCTCATTATAAGAACCTAGTTCATACATGCTATATATTTTACAGAGGTTATCCTATCAACATTTAGGGATCGAAAACAATATGGCAATGTACAAGTATTAATCATTCATATGGGGATTAATGGAGACCTGTACATTCAAAGATCCCAACTCTCGGGAAATACAATGGCTAAACAGTTGCTCATGTGAAATGGACAGCATTCATGATTAGTAGTTTCAGAAATGTTAATGGACCCAATACAGCGCCCAGAAAACCAATCAAAGTTCTGTTGAGAATTGGGAGATCAGATATTAACTAGCTAATCCAATATATTCGACATAACAATATTGTTGTAAGACTAATGTCAGCTTTTTGATGGGGAAGAGTTTTTCATGGTCTTGCAGTCTAAATTCTCTTTCTTGGCAGTTAAGTTATGCAAGCCCTAGACTTGCTTCCACTACAATCAACTCTTTTTTCTTTTTCTGGATTTTTTTTTTTTTGGTCATAATAGGCAGATCAATGTTGTTTGAACCATACATTTGGTGGCAATTGATTAGTGTCGAGAAAAATTAACTTGCACTAGAAAAAGAGACGCTGATTGTACTCTGTAGATCTGGGTATTAAAACGTTACGTTTGAAAATGTAAAGCATGTTAAGGCAGAATACATTGTGGTGATGAGCTGGGAAAGAGACATGCATGGCATGGCATGATTTCCATCCAACCACCCATTTGGGCGGGAATCAGAAGTCCGCTGTAAGTTCTACATGATACAAGTGACATCGATTGACATGAGTGTTCATGTGGAGACAACAATCATCTGCAAAGAGGCATTCCAAAATTCTGAGATTTGCGGGCTTGGAGATCTGTAATTGCCTCTGATTAGTTTCCACCAAGGATTCCTCTTAAAGATAAAACCTTGAAGACATTTACCAAGCAATGCAATGTTCATCTCCCCAGACTTTCTGATGCCACTCACTCTCCCTTTTTATTCTCAACGTCTTCCCCTTCACAAGATAACAACAAGGTCGCCCTCTTTTTTCCATAGGAAATCTCTCAGCAACTGTTTCAAATTATCGATTATGCTGTTCAGGAGCATGGAACAAAGACAAACCTGACCCCTAAATAAGTCCCATCTTTACCAATGAGATTCTTCCAAAGGATAGATGTCCTCTTTTGGATGGTAAGTTTCCTTTCAAACATTTCAATAGTGGTATCAGCAAGAGATTTAGGCTGCTTTCAATGCATACTTAGTGCGCGGAAATGAAATCCTATAATATTAGAAAGCTCGTCCAGCCAGCTCCAATCACTTTCATTTCTCATCCATATCATTTCACTTATCCATAAATTACATAGCATGTCAACATAGCCCTCAAATTAATCACTTGCTCTGTGAAAGCACCACAAAGCAAGAGCTCTATCACCAAAATGTAGGTGCATAAATTGGAAGATTAGAACTATTGACCTCATATCCCTCTATCAAACACAAACCATACACTTTGGACAACATCTACTTTGGGTAACATACAACTGAACGCTTATGAAATAATCAAGAAGATGAATGGGGTAGTGAATGACATCGCGTCATTTTACAGATGAGGTGTTTACGGAAGTACCATGTAGATGTGGGGCCTACTCGGTTTATGTATCACACTCAACCTGTCCATCGGATGCGTTGCCTGATTGTACATCCAGGGCTTGAAAATCAGTGGATCTGAAACTCTGGTGGGCCACTGCACAGGGAACAAAGTGGGAAGGGACGCCCAACCTTGATTCTCACTAGCACACACTTGAGTTGCAGAATGATATACCACAGGAGCCCAACTCATCTTCAAAAGGATTCAACAAAAGCTCATAAGACAGGCTTAAATACCCCCAACCAGGCCCCACTTTTCCATTTCCACCCTTTTTCTTTTCCTCTCAACATTTTTTGAGTGAGGGTTTGTTTTAGGCCCATTTTTTTACCAGATCCATAGTAGTTATGAAGATCAAAACAATGTTTTTTTTTTTTTTTTGCCTCAAATCGAAGGATTGAAGGCTAGGTACCTGATTTGGGGAGAAAAAAAAAGGTTAAAAAGAAAGAAAGAAAGAAAGAAAGAAAGAAAGAAAGAAACATTTTTTTATTCTTACTGGAATCCAGTCAAATCAACATGTAACCCCAAATCAATCAATCATGCTTGATTTTTTTATTTTTTATTTTTTTGAGGATTTTTTGCATTTTTTTATTGTTTCAATTTACGTTGGACTTTTCTAAACATTTCAGATTTTTTAAAACATTTTTCAACTAATTGTTGTAATGATGCATGAGAAGTCATTTCATGCTATGGATCTACATATTCCACAAATGATTGATTAAATATTTCAACTTTTTTATATTTTTGGGTAAAGCTTTTTCGGCCATTTTTTGAAATTTTTTATTTTTTGTTTTCAAATAATTTTAGGGAAATGAATCAAAAGATAAATCTAGGTAAAGCAATGTTTCTTTTGAACATAGATCTACCATTTGTTTCTGAATTTAAATTATTTTTTGTATTTTTGGGCCATTTTTAGGCATTTTCAACTTTTCTTTTCTTTTTTTCTTCCAAAATTTCTTTGGGGAATAGTATATTCATGCTGTTTAAATATAGACTTGAGTTCTTTGAAGATAGATTTACATTTTATAAGCTGTAATCTTATTTTAATGTATTTTCATGGCAATTTTCATTTTAAAAAAATCAGAATGGGGAAATGAAAATTTATTGTTTTCTTTAACATAGATCTATGTTGTTTGGACCTAGATCTACCATCTATGAGCTCTATTTTTTTAATGTATTTTTTACCATTTCATTTATATATATATATATATATATATATATATATATATATATATATATATATATATATATATATATATATCAATTTAAGGAAATAGACGTGGATGAAATGGTACACGAATAAATTCATTTTCAACATGTGTTTTACTATTATGATTTGAATCATTTGATATACTTAATAGATTATCGTATTAGTAATATATGATATCAATTTATGACATATAACAACAATTAATACCCAAAAGACTCAACATTACAACTTACAGTAGGTCAGCCCAACATAAAGTATGTTTACCAAAGAATGGTCCAATACACCATTGAATAAATGGTCAAAACAAAAAATGATAATGATACAGACCGAGTTGTGGCCAATACCAATATGCGACACCATATCGTGTAGGTTTTTTGTCCAAGCCAATATGCTTGCCGATACCTATATTCAGAACCATGGACTCCTCACCCACCAACCAATAGAAAGAAGTGACTCTTAGCAGACCACAATATTTCCAAACTCACACTGTCAGAGCATCTTTGCTCTCCCCTAACCTCAATCAAAGAAAAATGTTTTTAAGGATTTCACCATGAAATTGGCCCACATTGCATGACAAACTGTCACTTGAGGAGTCGTTCAAGTTGTTTGGAGGTGCATTAGCAAGCATATGGATACATCTGATTCTTCATAGAGAGGTTTCTTCAAAAGCAAGGCACATAGACCACATAATTCCCGTTACATGTTCTGTAATGTGAGATCCTCACATTTCTTGGCTGCACGAAATCATTGAGAGAAGCCAAATAAATGCCATAATAGTCAAGCAACACACCACCTGTCTTCTCAAAATTTGATGTGAGTATCATTCCCCACCTCACAAGATGCTCAATGCACCCCGTGTAAATCTTGCTTCCAATTCCAATTTCAAAAAGTTATATATTGGGAAGACTCCTAGTATGCTATAATTTGTTTCCATGGGCTTTCTTCCTTATTTTCAAACCTACATGACCTACCCAACAAAGCTTCCTTCATGATGCTTAGCTTCTTCATCTGGGTTTCCCCCTCAAGATTGTGGCTCATTGAAATTTGTGTCTCTCATTTTCTTGGCACAGACTAATCTCCATGAGACGCACAGACAGCCTAGAAACAATAGCATAAAATAGATAAATAATAATAATAACTTCCTTTCCACCTTCCAATGATCAAATCATACAAATGCTTTGTTAGCTTTCCAATACACAACAGGAGGCCATGATAAATTATAGGCAGCTTCCCAACTAACAACCCAAACAACTCAGTAAGCCTTCTCATTTACCCATCCCCTGAACAGGCCCCCAACATAAACACTTTCTGCATGTTTATTTTTAGCCCCACACAGCTTTGGAGCATAAGATCTTCCTTAGGTTGACTACCTTTATTTGCCTAGTATTTGCTGAATAGCACTGTATGATCTGCATATTGCAGATTGGTAACCCAAAAGGGCGCAACTTGAACCTGCTTACCAGACCTTCCTCAACAACAATAACCATCATTTTGCTCAATGCATCTGTTGCTATGACAAACAGAGGTGGGGGCAGAGGATCCCCCTGACAAAGACCCCCCGAACCACAAAAGAAACCTTTTGGAGGACCATTTACCAAAACTTAGAAATACTTAAAGCCGTAATACTTGGACATACATTCTTTCCAATTTACATTGCCATATAGACCTTTCCGTATCAAGCTTTACATAATAGAGACACCCCTACGTGTGCCTCAAATCAAAACTTCCATGCACAATAAAGGCCTTACCTTACTCTTCAACAAAGGGACTCCATCTAAGATTTGTCTCCCATATAAAAAATCCCTTCACAAAAGTTTTAAAAATAGATCCTTCAAAAAAAAAAAAAAAAATGAAAAATAGCAAATGAGCTCTCTTCTTCTACCAAACAGTCCCATCATAGGGGATTTGATCCATGCTCCAGTGAGCTATCATTCACATGTGTCATATCCTAGATAAGGCACCAACTAAAGACCTAAGTCGTCCGATCATTGGCCTTAAATGGATGGTTAAGATGATATTAGGATTGTCCAACAACTGCAAGAGTTTTTTATTTAAAACCTGTAAGGAAAAACTTGATAAAATAAATCATAACCAACATTGCACCATGACAAGGGAGTCATTTTATTTTTTATTTTATTTTTTTAACATGAAGAGTTTTTACAATTAAAATCAGGCTGTTTTGGAGACTGACAGACAACTGCAGTGGATTTTGGTCATTTCTGCAAAGAATAGCTACAAAAATCAGCACTTGATATCATGCAAGCAAACATGCATGTACTGAGTTTAGCACATCTTCATCACTAAATTAAAAACAAGTGAAAATTTTGACAGAAAAGCAGTAGAACAAAGCATTATAGAATCCCTGTGTTTCCAATGGTTTTTCCTCCTAATTTACATCAGTAACTTCTCTAAGATATAAACCTAGATTTGCATTTAAACCACAATATCACATTGAGAAATCAAAGATCAACTGCACATGTGATGCCTTTTAGAAGTTTAGTTTCTATCACAAATAAACAGTAAGCAAGCATGTTTGCGAACTTCCTCCAAATGCAGCACTCATCTATTTGCACGCCTAAAAATTACTGTAATATCCTCCGAAAATAATAAGCTATATCCTTTGGTAAGAAACCCATGGTTTATAATATTTACCTCTACGTTTGAAGCAATTTCATCTGCCAAGAAACTTTGAATGTTATTCCTTGATTTGTTGCCAACATGAAATCATACAAATGACTTCATTTTTATAACATCATCATTTGCTGTTGTAAAAACCTGTAATAACTCTCTTTTAGTATGGATATCAGACAGCACATTATTCTGCAGATATTTCTTTTCACTGGATAGCATGTGATGCATACATTGAACATCTCTAAAAGACTATAGAAGATAACACATGTCCAATGATTCAAGAATAAGAGCTAGACCATACGTATGTGTTTAAATATCGTTTATAGAATATTGCACTATGAATGATTCCAACAGAGCAGTGACAACAGGGTAACTCACAGGTATTGCCGTCTCGAACAAAAAAAAAAAAAAACACAAAGTGCCTTTAATCCATAGTAGAAAAGTATACCATGAGGCAATAAACCACACATAACCTAAGGGCATGTTTGGATTGTCTTGAAAACAAACACAAAAGGAAAAGAAAAGAGTAATTATTATCCAATGATGGATTCCCAAGGATTCCATGGCACTGGTCAACCATGGATTCCATTTTTAGGATCTTGTTTGGATGGCAAGAGGAATCTCATTTTTGTTAGACAATGCTCACCTCATATCTTCTGCTGGGATGGACTACGGAATGAGTGTACTAATTGCTATGTGGAATCCATTACTGTTTTTCTATCCAAACAGAGAAATATCCCATCATAGGAAAAGTGTTTCCTTTTCCTTCCATCTATCTTCCCTCAACACAAACAGGCCATGAACTTCTATCGATGTTTAATTTTCACGTCTCCACAGGAGGAGCAGGTCATTTATCACACCATTTATTCATTGAGGTTCCTTGATCACCGCCTCCCAATCCCAGTCAAGGTCCACCAGCACATGATTGCAAAAGGAAGGATGCTCCCAAGATTTCGCCTGCTGCCATCTGCTCTCTAGATGGTCGTCCAAATTGGAAGAACCCAAGAAATCCTAAACAAACAGCAGAAGAATCCCCAAACTTCTCTAGATGCCTTCCAAGGAATAACAAATGCTCCCCCAAGCTTAGCTTCCTATCACATAAAGCATGTGTTGGGGAAAGCAAGATTTCCATTACCAAAGGAGGGGATCCAACCTGATCATTTTCTCAGCCGTCACATCATACAACAAATTTCTC
Source organism: Magnolia kwangsiensis (assembly GCA_037074715.1). Taxonomy (NCBI): domain Eukaryota; kingdom Viridiplantae; phylum Streptophyta; class Magnoliopsida; order Magnoliales; family Magnoliaceae; genus Magnolia; species Magnolia kwangsiensis. The sequence continues at coordinate 38,321,103 of CM073572.1, read as the reverse complement.
TGGTAGGTAGACAAGGGTTCCCCACACTTATAGACAAGAAACAACTCCGACGATTCCCAGCACCAAGGGCTTCTCAAAATATTTGGTTGAGAACTTGTGCATGGTAGGATCCCACAGTCATTTGTCCTTACTATTGAGAGATAGAAAAATCTGAAATCTATCTCAACTCCCTAAAGGTCTCCAAGAAATCAATTTCCAATTCTGAATTGGATACACTCAGCCCAAGTCGCCAACTACTTTGAACCCCATCCCAAATTAGCTCATATCTTCTGAAACACTCAGTTTCTTTCCTCTTTGGTCTCACCCTATACCTAGCCCCTCTCCCCTCTCTATTTTTGCTTCTATAGACCTATGGACAGTGTTCCAAGTATCAGCAATTATCGATAATATTGCCGATATTCTCAATATTGCCAGCTCAGCAATACCAATAACACTAGTAGTATTAGAAATTTCAGGTATCGGTGATATATCGCTGAGCATCCCCAATGAATTGCCAATGTTTTCGAATGTATAAATTTCAGGTGTCACCTGCATTGCCAATGTTTTTTTTTCTTGAAAGATGAGACAAATTTATTAGGACCAAAGGCCAAAACAGAAAAAACAATAAAGAAAAAGGAAAAAAGGAAAGAAAGGGAAAAAATAGTAGAAAAGCCAAGTACAACCCGACAGGGAGCCACCTCCCCGAAGGACAACCAACCAAGGCACCCAAAACCCAAAAAAGGCCCCAATGTATCGAGGATATTTTGATAATATTGCCAAGGTATCGACATCGCCAAAAATCTGTTTATTAAAAATAATCCCTTTCAAAAATTTTCTTATTAGTGCATGGTTGTATGATGAAATACGTGAATGGATGTATATGTGTGTGTGTGTGTGTGTGTGTGGTATAAGCATGCATGCATGGATGGATCATGCATGAATGAATGGATGATTAAAGGGATGGTTCCACCATTTTCCCCATGTTTCCCTGAGTCAATTTTACATGCTTTTAGGCCCCCATTAAAGGGAAACTTATTATTTGATTCCTAAATATACAAATATGTGCATTGTAGCATCTGCTAAAGTTTCATTGAGAAATTCCACCATTTTCCCCATGTTTTCCCAATGTCTCCCTCAGTTAGTGATACATTTCCGGGTATTGGCGATATCAATGCATGTTTCCATATCCCCAATCGGCAATACATGTAGGGCCTATTTGGATTGTGAATTACGACTTATTGTATTATAAATGAGTAATGATTACAAATTATAATACTTGTCTCCTATTAGACATGTGATTTGACTGTCAATTCTTATGTTTGGATAGGCGTGCAAAAATCGTAATGATTATACTTTTACATTACTAAAATGTCAAATGAACATGAAAAATACACTAATGTGCATGTTTTGAGAGGAGATTTCCACTTAAGTACAATATAAAATTGTAATGATTTTAAATTCCTTTCCTATCTCCAATTATATCTGCATTTGACTATTGAATTACGTGTTTAAACCAGTGTTTTAAATAGCGTGGCGTTTAGCCCTCTATAGCGTGTAGCGTAAGCTACACAATCCTTAATATTTTTAATTAAAATAATAGAACATATGATAAAATTTACAAAATGCATAATTTCTACGAGTTCTTGACTACAAATCTGGATCATCAATCACTTATTTCCATGCAAAATCCCTCTCTCTTTGCCTTTAGACATCTCTAAGTATGACTTCTTTTTTATTTATTGAAACATCACAAATTCATGATATAGACCACAATTTGGATGGTCTGGATTGATCTAAATGCTTTATGTACGATATGGACCACAATTTGGATGGTCCAGATTAGTTTAATGTAGTGTCATGTGTCATAGGTATAAGTCATCACCATTTTAAAATAGGTGTTTAACTAACATGGAAAAAACACTTTAAAAAAATGAGATTCAGGTAGCTTACACTACATGCCCTATAGCTTACGCTACATGCGTACGCTACGTAGCGTTTTCGCTACGCTACGCTATGCTACGTGGCGTACGCTACAGCGCTAATGAAAACATTGGTTTAAACATAGTAAAATAGTAATGTTTTTATTAGAGGTAACAACATTTATTAGAAGCTCGCCAAATGCAAGAAAAGAAAACAACCCACAACACTACAAAACTAGGGCCAAACGAATTTGCTATATATTTCCCACCTAGTTCAAAAGAAGACCTTTGATTTTGCCAATGACCTCACCAAAACCTACATCAATAATTCAAAAACATTGCCCATTTTTTGCACCCAATATCACCCAAAACACAACCATAATTAGGAGTCTCCACAAGATTTTGTTCGCCCCACCAATTCCTCCCTCATGCCAAGCCCAAAGCAACATCATCTTGACTGATTTTGACATTACCCAGGCCATATGAAATGAATCGAATAAGTGATCACACACTCTAGCAGCAAACGGGCAATGAATCAAGAGGTGGTCGATCATCTCCTTGCTATTCATGCACATCAAATAGACGTAAGGGAGGATGTGAGCTCTTTTTTGCAGTCCATCTGCAGATTATTGAAAGTAAGAATCTTCTTTCTTCCTACAAGCCAAACAAACACCACAACACGAGGGGGCACACCATAGAACCACTGGTGGAAGGGAGATGTTGGAAGGTAACATACTGACTCAAAAATGATGATGCATAGCGATTTGATCGAAAACCGTCCGAACCGGTTTCTCCCCCAAAAAATGTGGTCCTCTATCTGAATCGTCGGCTTAGAAGAATTGAGAAGATCCAACAATCCTACGACCTCATCGATCTCGTCTTCCCAATCACACATGTTCCTCCGACATAAGGGGGGTCATGCCACCTCTGACTTGTGAACGGAGAAATAATCCGCAACCATGGCGAATCGATCAATAACTAAACGAGCAATTTTCGAGAAGAGCTCTTAAGGCGCTCTATCTCCCCACCAGGCATCAATCCAAAAGTCGATACGCTTTTCGTTTCCGAGCTTGAAAGGATGCCCCTCTGAATGAAATGTTCAGTGGCCGCTATCGCTTTTCAAGTTCCCAAAGCTCTATACAAAGAGGAGCTCCTCACCCCACTCCAGGAAAAAAAAAAAGAAGAAGAAGTCTCGTCTCATCTTCTCAAGTCTTTTCAACACCAAAGAGGAACACTTGAATAGTGACATAAAGTACACTGGCATGTTCGAGAAAGCCGCCTTAAGCAACGTCAATTGACCACCCAAAGAAAGATATCAACACTTCCAAGAAGCCAATTTCCTCTCGATAACTTTCGTCCACAAATGTTTGGCCAGCTTCCCGAACCAGAGAGGCAGCCCGAGGTAAGTGGACAAGAAATCTCCAGTTTTGCAACCAAAGATAGAAGCAACAAAAGATAACTCCCCCCCATCAACATGCACACCTAACATCTCGGATTTGGCCACATTTATCTTCAAGCCCGAGACCGCCTCAAAGCACAGCAAAATCTTTCGAAGGTTATCTACATATTGTGGAATCGCTTCGGAAAAGAGCAACATACCGTTAGCGTACTTAAGGTGAAAAATATGATCATCATCGTTTGAACCTTTAAAACCACAAAAGAGCCCATTCTCCACACCTCTTCTTAGCATCATGCTAAGGGCCTCCCCAATAACAACAAATAGGTATGGAGATAGAGGGTTCCCTTGTTTAAACCCTGATAAGCTGTGAAGTATCCTTTAGGCGACCCGTTGACCAACACAGAAAACGAAGTAGATTGCGTGTATTCTCTGATCGACTTTATCCGGTTAAGGCCACACCCTAATCTATCGAGCATATAATCTAAGAAATCCCATTCCACGTGATCATACGCCTTCTCAATGTCAAGCTTGCACACTACCTTGCTCTTCGTCTCCCTATGCCTGGTGTCTACGCATTCATGAGCAATCAAAGCACTATCCAGAATCTGCCTTCCCGCCATAAAAGCCCCCTGGCTTTCCGAGTCACCTTTGTGAGGGCCTCCCTAAAACGCATAACTAGGATTTTGGCTAATAATTTATGAGGTCCCCCTAGAAGACTTATTAGTTTATAGTCCTCAAATTGCGCAGCCCCTTCCACCTTGAGAATGAGAGCAATGAACGTGGCTCCAAGCTCCTTGGACAAGTAGCCCCATTCCGAAAATTCCTTCACATTATCCATAACATCCCTTCCAATTATGTGTCAAATTTTCAAGAAATAAAAAAAGGGAAATCCGTCCAAACCCAGTGCCTTGTCGCCACACATTGTACCTAAAGTAGCTTTAACTTCATCTTCAGTAATAGGTCTTTCAACCCATTGCGCATCCTCAATAGACAACTTCCAGAATTGAAGATTATCTAGTCTCGGCCGACCCCACTTCTCCCCTGAAAGCAACTTACGATAAAAGAAAACTAAACAGTCACACATCTTGTTCTTGCCTGAAATTCTGACTCCGCCAACAATTAAGGAGGAAATTCTATTAGCTCAAGCACAAGAACTAGCACTACTATGGAAGAATCGCGTGTTCTTATCACCTTCCTTTAACCAAACTGCTCTCGATAGTTGGCACCACTTGATCTCTTCTTTGACCTTGCTAGCATATCTGGTAGAGTGGTCAGCCCTTCTCATCCTTTCTTCCTCTGTCAAGCTCTCACATTCTTCCAATAGATCAAACTTACGGATTTCTTCAACCAATTTATCAAACTCCTCTCTCCTTCCCAGGACCTCTTTCTTCCATTGTATGAGCTTATCTTTTAAAAGTCTCAACTTTCAACTTAATCTGAACTCGGCATAGCCGTCAACCTTGAACGAGAACCGCCAATCAGCGATTAACTGCTGAAAGCCATCCACTTCTAGCTAGGCTTTTTCGAACCTTAATAGACGTGAGCCCTGATTTTCATCATCTATCTGTAAAACAATCGGGCAGTGGTTAGACCCAACTTTGGGGAGACCCCATCTGTCGAACCAGAGGATAGTTTTCAATCCAGTCCACTGAAATAAAAAATCTGTTGATCTGTGATATTATAACATCTTCCTGCCCACTAGACCAAGTAAACCCGACCCCCTCTAACAGAAAATCGATGAGAGCGTGGTGCCCCACCTAGTCAGAAAAATTCAACATGCTAGCAGTAAGCTTCCCGCCTCCTGATTTCTCGTAGGTAAAGCGAATAACATTAAAATCCCCGCCGATACACTAGGGGGAATCCCATCTCTGCCTTACCCTATCCAGCTCCTCCTAGAACAGGTTCCGCTAATTATACACATAGGGGCCGTAAACAACCATGAATACCCACTGAAACCCTGAGCTTATTACCTGCAGTAAAACTAAAACAGAAAATCTACCAGAAAAGGAATCCAACTTATTACAGATATCATATCTCCATGCAACAAGCAAACCCCTCGTAGATCCAACAACATCAACAGCAACGAAATCTAAATTTGAAACCCCCCAGATACTTTGAAACATGCCTTTGTCGAAGTCTTATGGCTTAGTTTCTTGAACTATGATGATGACTGCCTTGAATCTTCTGCAAATTTTCTTGACTTAGAGCCCTCTTTTGCAGACTCCCAAGGCCTCTCATGTTCCAAGATAAGATTATCATTGGTCACCACATTTACCCGACCTACCCCTCTTGCCTCCACTTGTTGTCAGTGCTGTGTCATAGTAGATAGAACATTCGAGATTCAGGAGTTCCCTCCAGCCATTAGGAAATTTTTTGGATATTGAATTCTGATGATTGTGTCGTCTCTGGGATGCCCTCATCTGGACGTAATGATAGAACTCATAAACATCTTCATCTTCAGCCCCAAAAGTCATTCCCACCATTCCCCCCACCCTTACCAAGACGTCCTTAGTCCATCAAAATTGTTCGTCAAAAATAGTAAATTTCTTCTGTCCACCTCGTATTCTATTTGGTCAGCCTCCTCGTCACAGACACACATCGTACATGGACCTCCGGTCATCTTCTCTACACGTAACGGAGTGACGACCAGTGCATCTTCCAGCAAGTCCCCTTCAAACTGCTCATCAGTTGAAAGGATTTCCCTTTGTTCGGACTCTGCTTCTTCAGCCACAGCTAGCACTAACAAGTCGTCCTCCCCTTTCTCTGCCTCTTTTCCTTTGAACAATAAGGCTAGAGTCATGTTGATATCTGAACCATCCTGCGAGGGGTCGACAGGATCGTGATCAGCTTGCCCCTTTGAAGGAATCATAAGCGCAGATGAGTTGATCGCTTCGCTCCCAATCGCCTCTTGATCTTCTCTAGGATAGACAAAAATGAACTAATCCATTTAAGCAAGGTCAAAAGACAAAAGCTCAAAAGAAGGAATCCTACGTGCAGGGGAGTAATAGTTCATGTGCGAATGACTCCACTATGACGAAACCATATGAGGAACCGTCCCCTGGTGCAAGCATTCCATCTGAGCTTCCACCATTCTCCACTAGACACGTGTCAAGATCGGTGACATCCGATTCAAATTTTGGAGACATCGATTGAGGCGAAGGATTGGACTCAAGCTCCTCTCTACACATGTCACAAGTGAACTTCCGAACTAACAGATCAACTCCACGTCCCTAGGTCGAATCAGGATCAACGTCTGAACCTCCCGCTAGACATAGGCTCATGCGAGAGCAGTTCTCGCGGTGCATGAAGGGCCACTTGTCACTAACTTGGGCGTTAGACCTCCACCTACCTCCTCTCCCCCATTCCTGTTTATACACATTAGGCTCGAAATGTTCGGTAATCCACGAACATCTACCATTTGTGATCCTTCAGACTCTCCCAACTGACTTTCATGCTAACCACCACTCCTCCCTGCCCTCCTTCCACCTCCAAAAATCCCCCCAGCACACTGGGGGGCCATCTGCCTCTTCCCTTCTGGAATAGCATCACCACTCTCTTATCCCCAACCAACATAGAAAGGGGTCTGAGGGCTTGTTTGGTTGGGATGTATTTCAGGGGAATTGCAGTGTATTTTACTCTTTTTTTTTAAGCATTAATTACATGCTACAGGAATTTGTGGTGGAAGCAGTGTTCGTGTTGTCGACGGAAAATCAATATTATCGTCGATAATTTCGGTATTGCTAAACTTGCGATACCGAAAACCCATAATTTTGTTTCTCTTCCAAATATCGGCGATATGTCGTCGATAATGTCGGTGAGAACGAAAATATCGACAATCCGACCATAATATCTGAGCTGTCGATCTACGTATATAGTTTTAAATTTATTTTTTTTTTTTTTTGAAAAACGAAAGATCTTAGATTAGATCGAGAGAACCACATAGAGATGTACTAAGGAGGGAGAATCGAACGAGGTGATTCAAATACTTACATAGGGAGAATCAAATCGAGAGATTTCTGTGACTACGGATGAAACCTTGCGTCGAGTTAGGGCTTGAAAAGAGGGACCCTCCACCAAAAACCTTATCTTTTTACTTTACTTTTTTCTTTTTCTAAAATGTATGTTTTACACTGTTAAAAAGCATAGTTCACCACCATTTTATATCGAAACAAAACAACCACTGTATATAACTTTTAAGTTAATTTTATATTGTGAGTTTTACACCACTTAATAAAACTGATTCACCACCATTTTACAAATAAAAATTACCATTGAAAGAAAACTTTAAAAAAAAGTACCTCGGCTGACCAAGATGGTGCAGCCGTTGCTATGGGCCCACCTTGATGTATGTATTCTATATCCACGTTGCCCATCTATTTTTCTAGAGCATTTTACGACATGAGCCCAAAAATGCAGACGATCCAAATCTCAAGTGGACCATACGACAATGGTGATCGAATGCGCCATTAGAAACTTCCTGGGCCCACCTTAATGATTCCATAATGTTTGTTGTTTAGTCACCAAAACATGGATGAAGGGAAAAAACAAATATCAGCTTGATCTAAAACTTTTGTGGTGCATTAATGGTCAATCACCATTGTTTCATAGGTCCACTCGAGTATTGAATCTGCTTCATTTTTAAGCTCATGTGGTAAAAGGATCTTGCAAAATGGATATATAGAATACATACATCGAGGTGGGCACCACATTAAGGGCCACACCGTCTTGGGTGGATAGATGGGATGGATGTTTGGATGATTGGATTGGATGGATGGGATGGGATGGTTGGATGATTGAACGGTTGGATGGATGTCTGGATGGATAGATGGAATGGATGGATGGATGGATGGATGTTTGGATGATTGGATAGGATGGATGGATGGGATGGTTGGATAGTATGATTAGATGGTTGGTTGGATGGATAGATGTGATGGATGGATGGATGGGTGATTTGATGGGATGGATAGATGGATGATTGGATGTGATGGTTTGATGGTTGAATGATATATGGGATTGATGAATGTTTGAATAATTGGGTGGATAGATGAGATGGATGGATGGATGTTTGGATGATTTGATGGGATGGATTGATGGTTAGATGGAAAAATGGGTTGGATGGATGAATGTTTGGATGATTAGATGAGATGGATGTTTAGATGATTTTATGTGATGGATGGATGGATGGATGGATAGATGGATGGGATGGTTGGATTGATGGATGAATGTTTGGATAGTTAGATGGATGGGATGGTTGGATGGATGGATTGATGGATGAATGTTTGGATAGTTAGATAGATGTGATGGTTGGATGTTTGGATGGATAGATGGGATGGTTGGATTGTTGGATGGATGGATCGATAGATGGAAGATTGGATGGGACGGATGGATTGTTGGATGGATGGTCGGATGGATGGATGGATGGGTGGTTGAATGGATGGTTGGTTGGTAGGTTAAATGAGATGAATAGATGGATGGGTAGTTGGATGGTTAGATGGATGGATGGATGTGATGGATGGAAGATTGGATGGTTAGACCATCATGCATATGTATTATATTTATAAATTATATGCTTAATTATGCATGAATTGAAAAATGTATGAATGTACTATGCTTGTTTGTTTGCCTGTTAATTGGTTTAATGAGATTTTAGTGATTGTTGTGTTACTATTGAACTGATTTATTACGATAGGACATGTTAAGCCCTTATTAAAAGAAATTTTATTATATATGCATTCTTTTTACAATTTTTATATTCATAAATATGCAAATACGAATATTTAGGCATCTTATGAAGTCTCATTAAAAAATTCCACAGTTTTCCCCATGTTTACTAGCATTTTCGGTTATCGGCAATATTATCGACGATAACGATATTATATCTTTATCTCTGGCCAGCGAAACTTGTAACGATACCGATAACTCGAACATTGGGTGGAAGTGATGTTGTATGACATTGACAATAGCTATTTTTAGGTACGAAAAACGAGATGATTTTGTGGGTTCCACCATGATGTATACGTTTTATCCACGCTGTCCATTCATTTGGCCAGATTATTCTAGGATATGCTTCCAAAAATGAGACAGATCCAAAGCTCAAGCGCAGCACACTATGGGAAGAACATTTAAATGGTTAGCGTTCAATCTCTAGTATTTTATATAGTGTGCTCCACTTGATCTTTGAATCTGCCTCATTTTTTGGGCCCATGCCCTAAAATAATTTGTACTAATGAATGAATAGAGTGGATATAACACATATCATGGTGGGGCCCACCAAGCTTTGGCTTGAATTATCATGAAATCTGATCCAAGGCAACTCCTCTTCACTTTCAAACGCATGTGGTGTTGTTCGATGCATTTTATGATACTAGAGATTGAACGCTAACCATTTAAATGTTCTTCCCATAGTATGCTCCACTTGATCTTTGAATCTACCTCATTTTTTGGGCCCAGACCCTAAAATAATTTGTACTAATGAATGAATAGAGTGGATATAACACATATATCATGGTGGGGCCCACCAAGCTTTGGCTTGAATTATCATGAAATTTGATCCTAGGCAACTCCTCTTCACTTTCAAACACATGTGGTGTTGTTCGCTGCATGCATTTAATGCTGATTTGAGAGAAATTACACTAAAATACATGTAATTACATCAAACCAAATAGGCCTTGAGGGTTTCCAGTCCCTTCTTCCTCCAAACCAACACTGTAATCTCACCCAGCTCCTTTCTAAGCTCCATAGCATGATCAATCACAATAATCTCGCCTATACATCCGCCTACCACCAGAAAGAAATCCCGAAACCAAAATTTAAGTAGCCCTCCCCAAAACAAAAACCAAGCTTCCTCCATCCCATAAATGGATAAATCCTCCCACCTATATATGTGGATAACCATCTCTGTGTAACGCTTCAACATGAGAACCAAATCCCTATTTACCTCCGGGCTTAGACGTATCCATACGTCATTCCAACCTATTGGCCGTCAGCCATCATCATTCATCCAAACACTCTTTGATTTGGGGGATGGTGACGTTTTCTTTCGTTACAACAAATATTAAAAATTGTAGCCAATCCCATGACTTTCTGATAGCCTCCTCCATGCGAACCACCACTTCTCCCCCATTAATCTCCAGCCCATTTCCCTTCTGGCTCTCCTTTCCGGTGTCTGAGGCGGTGAAGGTTCCAATCTTGGCTCCCTCAACTTGCTCGACTCCTTGAGCTTGCTCTTCTGGCATATCTTTTCCAGCCACTACGTCTATGAAAGAGGTGGAACTTAGTCTCACTGACTTCGATGGAGCCTTCTGTATGGATTTTCCTAGTGATGCCTCCCGATCCTGATGACGGACGACATTGCTCCTTCCTAAATTCTTGTCGTCTACATGCTTTTTGTCAAGACCAAACCTAGCTCTTTAAACCAGGAGCTTCTTCCCCTGAAAACTCTCAACATGAAGCATCTTTATTGCACGAACCAACTCTTCCTCCGAGCTCATCTGGACAAAACCAAAGCCTCGTAGTGCTGTCTTGTTCTGGTCTCTAGGGACGACAACTTCCATGACAGCCCCTAACCTTCTGAAGACCCTGGAAAAGTTAATCGGCGTCGAGCCTTCCTAGAAACCTTCCACATATAACGTTAGAAACCCTGATACCCTTGAATTTATCACTACCTAAGCATGTGATGATTTTTAGCAGTTTACTGTTTTTGAAGGTCCTCCTATATCTTCCTCCGCTTGTGTCTCCCCAATATGAGATTCTTCATGCCCGGACGCAACCCCTTTTCCTTTTCCCATGATAATCCTTTTGTGTGAATCAATCGGTTGGGATTCTACACCCGCACTCACTTGGTCCACATTCTTCTACTTGCACCGCCACATCTCGTCGCCCTTTGGCAAATTTTGGCAAGCAGATCAGACACGTGAAATTCTCATGTTAAGAATCTTTGGCTCTACATTACAATACTAATGTAATTCGCAATCTAAATAGGCCCCATAACAATACCGATACTACAAAAACTGCCTATGAAAACCCTCTCACCAAATACACAAAGCATTTGGTTTGCTCTCCTATTTTGATACATATTGAAGATTTTCTTTTTTCTTTTGGATGGTAATAACGAAGATTTTAATTTATTTTTTTTAATTTAAAATTTTTTTAAAAAAAAAAAAAAGAGTTAAGCATCAAGTGGAAATTCAAGTCCATACTTGCACCCTACTCGACTTAAGACAATTGATTGCCTTCTTTACCAATATGGATATATGATTTGCTTAACTGAGAGCCTAGTCAAAAACTTCATTGGAAATGAAAGTATCACACAATCAAATGGGGGAATAGTCATTCACACGAAATGACTTTGCTTGAATCTCATTCAATGATAAACTTCCTTGAACACAAATAACAAAAAATGAATAAATAATAACGCCTATGAACTTCATTTCCACTTAGCAAGGTATTCCGCAATGGTAATGGCTGTTGTAATGATCACCACCATTACCGATACAGGTATCGGCCCTAACGATCGTAACAGGGGCGTAACGACTGTTACAACCCCCATAACGGTTGAAAATTTTTCTTTTGCTCAAAAATATCTAGAAAATCCAAGATAATATATATATTCCAAATATGTTCATTTTTTGTTTTGAACATGTTTATAGTATTGTAACGGTCCACTCTTTGGTGACAGTGTTGTATTGGGTTGTCTAGTGAATTTGTGAATATGATTGTCTCTAATGTTTACACATCACAATCAAGCATTATAACTAGGAATCAGGAAAAAAAAAAAAGAAGACGAACTACTTTTTTAAATTTTTTTTTTTTTTTTTAAAGGCTCTCAGAGCTTCTATTCGCTCAAATCACTTAAATTTACTGTTTTAATCTTAAAAACTATAGTAAGAGTGGTCAAAATCTGTTGTAAAATTATCTAAAAGATTTTTTGGAATGAGAAATGTGAAGAAAAAAATGAATTTAAATAGAAAAATGTGGCCGTTTTTCAACTGTTACGGGGGTAACAATCATTATGCCTCATAATGGCCGAGACGGTCCCAAAAAACCAACTGCCTAATTTCAACCTTGTATCGCGTAACTGGTCACGGCCGCTACCTATACGTATCGGCCTTTACGGAGATATTGTAACGGATACGAAACACCTAGCCACTTAGTCTTGAAGGAGAACCATTTTTTTTCTATTACTTTATCTAATTCAATTCCTCTTCCTCTTATTATTTAGGAAGATTCACTTTATAAGGCAAAACTTATGGCCAACACACTTTCCCAATCAATGAATACAATAACGTAATGACAAGTATTTCCTTTTCCACAAAGGGAGAAAGCTTTCTTTTCCACAAAGACTTCACCTTAGCTCCTACATAAATATTGATTCAAGCTTGACGGATGGAAGATCAAATACTTTTCGACAACAAGTTCTACTTCTTACAGCCTAACCATTCCAATGGGACACCATAATATCATCATATAATAACACATCAATTAAATCACCTTTCTCAATTTCACTTTTAAAGCTAGAAATGGTACCAATGAACCTTGACACATCTTTACGATTAACGACTCTTTGAGCAGAGTAGCAAAATTCCAAGTAAGGCATCAACAAATTGTAAATGAGATATTATTAGCTCTCGCTCACCCACATCCAATATTCGTAGCATTGGATCCTTACTCTTGCTCCGGTGGTAGACTCTCAAGAGTTTCAACACCCGGTCAAGGGTTTGAGTATCCATAGGTGGTGAAATCCCACTACGGCGTGAGTGTGCGTGCGTGTAATATATATATATATATATATATATATATATATATATATATATATATATATATATATATATATATATATATATATTCTCATAGTATTGGTATCGTTACATGAACCGTTGGCTAGGGATATAGAAATGTGTATTGATATCGCCGATATTATCACAAATACCCGAAAATGTATCGCTAACTCAAGAAAACATAGGGGAAACATGGGGAAAATGGTGGGGAATTTTTTAATGAAACTTTAGGAGAAGGAAAAATACACATTGGGATTTTTACGGCAAAAATCCTAATGGATCTATATTTTACCAAATAATGCCTCCACCATTAGAAATAATGTGGAGGTGCTTTTCAAGGGTTGAAATTACAAAAATTGCCCTCATTTAATTTTTTTTTCCCCTTTAAAAAGTAGTGAAACTCAAGGCTTGTGGGCCACGTGGTATGTGTATAACATCCAACTTGTTAAAATGTATGCACCATACCTTGTTGATAACACGAGAAAAACACCATGCCAATCAAATGACCAGACGGGCTACACTTGAAATGGGACAGTTTGATTGGTGTACATTATTTTTAATGGATTGGCCCATCTTATGATTGGAACTGCCATATTTGTTGTTCGTCAGGTTATAACAATGTTGGTGTGCACTTGTTGGACAGGTTGGAGGTGAGACGCATACCACGTGTGCCCCACAACTTTTGTTTTTCCACTTTGTTGTAAAGAAAAAGAATTCAATGGCAAATGTAATTTCTCCTCTTAGAAAGCACTACCTCCGAATATTGATTACTAGAGGCACTATTTGGTAAAATCCAATTCCTTGAGGAATTTTATGGTTGAAATCCCTAAATTTTACGATAAAATCCCTAATAAGTTTCACTTTAATGGGAGCCTAAGGGGTCGTTTGGCACCATGGATTTGAGGGGGTTTGAGGGGATTTCAAATCCCCTGGTATGTTTGGCACCATAAAGTAACTGGGGGTTTCAGATCCCCTCGAAGAGGGGGTTTGATTTGAGGGGATTTGAAATCCAAGTTGAAAGCTTGGATTACATCCAAAATCCTTCCAAGAGTTCCATGTGTCACTAGGCCATAAATCTATTGGGCACATGGCCCACTGATGATATCCCAAAACAATCAGATTATCAATTGCATCACTATAATTACTTTAATACGATGATATGCGCTGTCCAAACATTGTCCATGTAAATCAATGGTTAAAAATCGTTGGTTAGTCACTTGGATGTGATCTTGTGCTTGTGGCCCATTCGAGACTTGGAATTTCATAATTTTCGAGCAAAGTATATATTTCAACGGGCTTATTATAACCACTGTGTCAAACATTACATACGTAAACTAATTAGAGGTATTAAGGTTGATTTAATAATTAAATTCAAACCCCTTTAAATATACTATGCGTAGCTACTTTTAGATTACATGGGATTCTAAATTCAAGGTGTCAAACACAACAAGCGGATTTCAAATACAAGGGGTTTCAAATCCAGGGGGTTCCGAATCCAGGGGGTTTCAAATCCACACTCCCAAACAAGCCCTAAAAGCATGTAATGCTGACTCAAGGAAACATTGGCGATACATACGGGAAAATGGTGGAATTTTTCAATGATCCTTCAAGATATGCTAAAATACACTTGCATATTTAAGAATCAAATAATAGCAAAAAAGACACATTTGTATATTTAGGAATCAAATAATAAGTTTCTCTTTAATGGGGGCCTAAAAGCATGTATTGTTAACTCAAGGAAATATTGGGGAAACATGGGGGAAATGGTGGATCCATGTATCCATCCATACATCCATGCATGCATGCATGCGTATACATACATACAAACACGTGTGATCCATCGAGCCATCCAACCATCCATGCATGCATACATGCATACATACAATGACCAACATATATACACAAATGCACAATCCATTTGTCCATCCATCCATGCATGCA
Organism: Magnolia kwangsiensis; assembly: GCA_037074715.1. Taxonomy (NCBI): domain Eukaryota; kingdom Viridiplantae; phylum Streptophyta; class Magnoliopsida; order Magnoliales; family Magnoliaceae; genus Magnolia; species Magnolia kwangsiensis. The sequence continues at coordinate 38,306,089 of CM073572.1, read as the reverse complement.
TGCATGCATACACACATATACATACATACATCCTACCAACCAACAATCCATTCATGCATGCATACATATATCCATGATCCATCCATCCATAAATACATACATATACACTCATACAAACATGCATTTCATCATACAACCATGCACCCATAAAAAAATTGAAACGTTAACATATTTTTGGCGATATCTATACATTGGCGATACAAGCAACACCAAGAATTTACATTAGTCAAAAGAATTGGCAATACAAGCAACACCAAGAATTTACATTAGTCGAAAGAATCGGCGATACATTGGGCGAATGTTGATGATACCTGGAATTTCTAATACTAACAATGTTAGCGGTACCAATGATAATATTGTCGATATTATCAATACTATCATTGATACTTTGAGCAATGCCCACATTAAGGTATTCCGTAACAATTTATGGCCACCACCGTTACTGTTACAATACAAGCTGTAATAGCCATTACGACCTTTTTCTGAATAAAATCTGTATTGTCTTTGTAACGGACCACCGTTGCTGTTACGGCACACCGTGACCCACATTGAGTGGAAGCATTAATGATAACCATATCTGTAACCTTTTAGGAAAAGTTTACCTAATCCTCCAACCAAAATTGAAAATGGTGATAGCTTAATGCAATCCACCTAAAGTTGAGAATAAACTTTTATAGGAACAATGATCCAAACTTAGAACTGACTGGAAACTATTATACCCTCTTATCCAACCTCCTCCAAAACTCATTCTTTCAAGCATACACTCTAGCAAGTTTCAATCTACATGGTTGTAACTTGTAAGCCATTCCCTAGTCACCATGCAAATAAGGATAAGACCATTAACGGGTGTTTGTACCAACGCCTAATTCATGAATTGGGCAACTAGCAAAATTATCCAAATTTATGAAGAGACTTGAAAATTTTTAAGTTCTTTATTTCACAAATCGCGTCTTGGGAAAGAGATCTTGCGCTTGACAAGCAATAAAATGATCTACAAGCAATCAAATGTGAGGTTCATAGGATGGTTGGTGTAAGTCAATGATTGGGCCTTTGTAAGTGGTATGGACCATAGATTTTAATAGGGCAGTAATTAAATGGTTATTATTGTCTGCAGGAGTGATTCTTGGAGACGTGACAATCTGATGTGAATCACATGATGGACAGTTCGAATTAAAGCATATTATTGCCTTAATCAAAGGCACACTAGCCAACTTGCCAGTCTATTAACTATTGTTATTCGGGATCCCATTAGTCATCACAGTGAAAATCGAGAAACTCCAGACAGATTTTCCAGGAGTTCAGAAGTCAATAGGAAATTTCATCTCCTTAATTGGAAAGAAGCCCACAGAAATTAGCCTAATTGGGAGCCTGTATTAGATCCTAGCAAAAATCTTGGCTTCCAGATTTGGTCAAGTCCTAGTGAAGAGTGTCTCCAACATCCAGAGAATGTTTGTTGCTAGTAGCAATGATGTCAAAATTGTCATCGTATTAAATCGCAAATCATATCATAAATCATAAGATTTTATTATTATTTTCTTATATATATATATATATATATATATATATATATATATATATAAAAAATAAATCAGAAAAAAAAAAAAACTCATCAATCCTCCTTTTGCCATCAATATGCACCAAGTAATACCATGTCATGATGATGTTAAAGGATTCCTATCTTCCCCCTTCTTCTTTTCTCTCTTTTTCAGTCTTTCAAGAAATTTCCCTTAAAAGCATATAAGGATCCTTTAATGATTCATATTCTTGTTGCCATTCTTGAATGTAGAATCATGTTGGAAAAGTGGCATTTTGATTATGTAGGCTGAAGAAAAATGATATTTTGATTTCTAACCATCATTCCAAAATACATACAAGCCAACATGATCATAACCATCCATAAAAACATTCCAAATAAGTTGTACATCAATTTGGTTGTTAGTTAAGAAGTAAGAAATCATTATTAAAAAAAAAAAAAAGCTCAATGATTTAATGTTGAAGAGAATATATCATTTAATCTCTTATAGAGAACAAAATAAAATAATTTACCTTTTTTTAAACAATTCTTTTTTTCTAAAAGGTTTTTTCTAAACGATTCTTAAAGTCACCACCATTTTTATTTTTTTGAAATGAAAGCCAAGTAAAGATTAAAATATAAGAGAACAAGTATAATTTGAATCATAAATCAGGATTTAAATCGTAAATCGTAGGATTCATATAAAAAGGATTAAAGGTGGGATTTAGATCATTTTGCTAAAGATTCAACTAAAATCCTAAATCATAGGATTTTAACAACACTAGCTAGTAGACAAATCTTGGATAGTGCGTTAATAGTGCACGAATGTATTGATTCACACAACACGAGAAGTAAAAAAGGGCATCTTTTGCACACTCGATGTTGAGAAAGTCTATGATCATGTGGATTGGGACTTTCTCGACTGCGTGTTGGAGCAATTGGGGTATGGGCAGAAATAGAGGTGGATCCAAGTTTGCATTCATTAAGCCAAGTTCTTTGTTCTGATTAACGGGTCTCCCAAAGGTCTCTTTAAGGAGACAAGGGGTCTTTGGTAAAGGGGCCCGCTTTCACCCTTTTTGTTTGTAGTGGTAGCAGAAGCTTTTAGCAAAATCCTGGATAGAGGTCAACCCTCTGGTCTCATCAGTGGATTTTGGGTGGAGAATGCAATGTTTTAGGTGTCCCATCTCCAGTTTGCCAATGACAAAATAATTTTATTCAATGGAAAGGAAGTTATGGTGGATACTTTAAGGAAAACTGTGAGGTGTTTTGAGTGGTGTCGGGTTTGAAAGTGAATATTCATCAAAGTAAGATGTTGAGGGTTAGAATTGCCAACAAGGAGGTGATGAGGCTTATAGAAATTTTCAAGTGTTCTACAGGTTCCTTTCCATCTTCGTATCTCAGTTTTCTTTACATGTAGGCAAACTGGCGAAGCCCTTGTGGAACACATTCAATAAAAGAAAAGAGAGGAAATTGCCTAGGTGGAAAGGAAGGCATACGTCCTTAATAGGCTAGCCGAGGCGGGATTTTTTGTGGCAAGGTGCAGAAGAGAATTATAAGTTCCACCTATGAAGGGGGGGGGGGGGGGGGGGGGGGAGGGGAAATGTATTAGGAAGTTGGAGAGTATAAATATTGCTCTATGTAAATGGTTCTGAATATTTGGGACGGGAGAAGGGAACTCACGGAGAGATGCGATCACCAAAAAGTATTGCGTCAAAGAAAGGGGTTGGTGGGTAGGGATTCTTTCTAATATAGGGCCTTTGGGTTGTGGAGGTTGGTTGCTAGATTGGGGCCGAATTCAAATATGGGGTCAGATTCCCTCTTGGTGACGATAAAAGGATTCATTTCTGGGAGGATGTATGGTTAGCAGAGGGATTGCTTCTTGTTAAGTTTCCAAGGTTGGCTAAACTAGCATTCCCCCCCCCCCCCCTCTGGTCAGTGGGTAGTGGGTAGGATTAGGGTGCTTACCATCGATAATCTTCAGAAGAGGTCGATGGTTATTCCCAACATTTGTGTATTGTGCATGCAAGATGCAGAGTCAGTAAATCATTTTTTCGTCCATCGTCCATTTGCTCGAGAAGTGTGGGAGAGATTTTTCTCCTTTTTTAAGGTGTCTTTGGGTAATGCCAGTGTCCATAGAGGGCTTGTTTTTAACATGGCATAGGGGCGGGGTTGAAAAGAAAGGAAGAGTGTTTTGAGGTTAGCCATGTTGGTAGTTATTTTGAGCTCTTTTGGGAGAAAGGAACAATTGGTGCTTCTAGAATCAATGTGGGTCGGTGTTGAATGTCTTTAGAAAGGTAAAACTTGATACCTTGGGTTGGGCTTCTTTTTTAAAGGGTTTCGACGTGTGTAATTCTTCTGTGGGGCTTTAGCTTTTGTTTTCGCTGCTAAGGCCTTTTTGGCACTCTTCTTTAATAAAAAAAATTTCATTACCTTTAAGATAAAAAAACAAGTCCAAAAATCAAAAGTTGAAGGGAACTTAGGTGTGGGAAAGGTCAAAGAGAGGAATTGGAGACTATTAAATAAATGGTCGTGGCCATTTGGCATTAAGAAGAATGCCCTTTGGAGGCAAGCCATCTCAAAAAAATACGATACTGACAGCAGGAATTGGGATCCCAGTTTTTTTTCAAGTAAAAGGTTAGCCATGTTGGTAGTTATTTTGAGCTCTTTTGGGAGAAAGGAACAATTGATGCTTCTAGAATCAATGTGGGTCGGTGTCGAATGTCTTTAGAAAGGTGAAACTTGATACCTTGGGTTGGGCTTCTTTTTTAAAGGGTTTTGACGTGTGTAATTCTTTTGTGGGGCTTTAGCTTTTGTTTTCGCTGCTACGGTCTTTTTGGCACTCTTCTTTAATAAAAAATTTTATTACCTTTAAGATTTATAAATAAAAAAATTTTAAAAAAAAAAAAAAAAAACAAGTCCAAAAATCAAAAGTTGAAGGGAACTTAGGTGTGGGAAAGGTCAAAGAGAGGAATTGGAGACTCTTAAATAAATGGTCGTGGCCATTTGGCATTGAGAAGAACGCACTTTGGAGGCAGGCCATCTCAGAAAAATACGATACTGACGGCAGGAATTGGGATCCCAGTTTTTTTTTTAAGTAAAAGGGATCCAAGAGTTGTTGGCAGATCCTCAGTCTCCAAAACTTGGAAATGCATTTAATAATGGGAAACACAACCAAGCTATGGGCAAGTTCTCAACAAAGGGCCCTAATTCATGGTTGAACAGTGACAACTGTGTTTGGTTTTGAGAGGATGAACAGATTGAAGACAACATGCATGACAATCATTTCCAATGCTCTACAGATTAGCAAAGTGGAGATAAGTTTTAGTAAGCAATTAGTCGGAGCATCAGGGAGGTTGACCTGTCTCGAATTTTGTTCCTAGGCACAGCTTAGAGGAGATGGAAGATTTTTAGGGGTTGTGTGGCATATTGTGGATGGATCATACCTCAAGAATCACAAAAATTCAGCAATCCATAGCATTAAATAGATGGCTATCAAATAAATGGTTAAAAGTTGAAAAAAAAATAAAAAATGAAAGGTCCATATTCCAAGGGCAACATCAGATGATTGTATCAAATTTTTAAGTATAATTGTTCAGGTTGCAGTCCATCCACATTTGGGTCAGCAATTTAGATGATCACAATTGTCGTGCAACTACACCTACAACTAAGGTTGAAGAGTCATCATCACCTTTAAAATGTTGGTGAATTATTCTTGGAGTTTTGCTAAGCCCACCAGCATGCATGACAATGTATATTACGTGCCCTTACACATACTAACATGGAACACCTGTGATATCTGGGCAGTTTATCAAGCAAGAGCAAGGCACACAATAAATACTCAAACCCGAACCTGACCCAAACAAATGGTTGCGACCTCCGATGGGTGCCCAAACCTAGCTGGGTCCACGAACTCAAATATGATATCCGGACCCAGTAGGACCTGACCTAATATGACCTAGGGATCAATCAATCCAGGTATGGGTACATTCGGACCTGACCCATTGATACCCCTAAAGGTGAGGTCGTCTCACTATCAAACCCGTTGCTGCACATTTCAGCCTGCCACATCCCTTGAGTGGGAAGGGATAGGAGAATCTGGGTGCTGGAATCTAATGGCATTTTCCCAGTTAGGTCTATGCCCAGGGAGTTATCTGGAGGAAGATCACAAGCAGCAGTGGTTTTCCATAGCCTCTGCAAATCTGAAGTCCCTCTGAAGGCTAATGCTCAGATCTGGGTGGCCTGTCAGGGGCAGATCTTAACTATCAGTAATCATAAAAGGCAAGGCATGGTTATGCCTAACAGATGTGTCATGTATTGCAAAAATGAGGAGACAGTTGACCATCTTCTTATTTCCGGTCCCATAGCTGCAGTGGTATGGAATCAGGTCCTCCAGAAATTCAGCACTTCCTGGGTTTTATGCCAACACAATTGCCAGTTGAGTTGACTGCTGGACAATATATGTGTGGGGAGCAACTGGTAAGGCTATCTGGAAGAAGGCCTGCCTCATCACATTATGGGTTATTTGACTAGAAAGAAACAAATGTATCTCTAGAGGCAGAAGATGCCTCAGGAGATGGTGGGTAAGATCTTATGGCTAATCAAATTTTAGGGCAAAGCCAATAGGATCCCTCAGGTCCTCTTTGCAGCCTATTGGATGGAAGTGCTGCATTGAAATCACAAGGTGGATATGCTTCGACAACCCCCAACACAAAAACAAAAACAAAAAAAAAAAAAAAAAAACTTTGATATCAAAACCCGAGGTTTGTGGGTAGTGGCATTATCTATGCTGCTGGGTATTCAAGACTCCAGTTATGTGAAAGTTGTGGATGTCCTGTAATCAGTCAAACTAATGGTAGATCATAGCTTCCTTCCAGCAGTGATTGAGGGTGATGCCTTAAATGTTGTTGCGTGGGCATCATTGTAGAGATTTCTTCGGAGGCTTGCAAATCTGATAGAGGCAGCTCTAGACCTGTACAGAGGAAAACCAGTTTCCTTTACCATGTGAATAGAGAGGTAAACACGAATAGACAATGGCGGACAGGCTTGCAAAAGCTGGGGAGTCGAGGCCTTCCCTCTGATATCATACTATATATCAGTAAAGAGTAGGGTCTGAGAGTGTTGCTGACATGGCTTTGTGGTTATGTATTGTCTTTTCCACTGGCCCTAAGTTGTTTGATCAGCATGTTGTTATATTAGTATTTGCATTTCCTTGATAAAGCATTCTTCCAAAAAAAAATAGTTGGTATAAGGCTTAGATGATGATGATATATGTATGCACACCCATACATGGATACACACACACACACGTTGTTTTTTAATCTCCATAAATGCACCAAGAAGCCACACTCTTACACTCAAAGTACACTTAAGTTGCTTCGAACAAATTTCTTTTTGATTGTATCACCAACAAAGATAAACAAGGGCAACAGTATAGTACTTCCATCACCTAAAAAAAGTTATAAACAGATTTTCACGTTGTGTCAAAAACATCGGCTTACACTCAGTAGTATTAAGCTTGTGGGATGCAGTTTTCAGTAAAAATTACAATATAGTCCTTGGAAGAGTCTCTGAAGATCTCGATGCCATCAATTACTGGCCAGGCGATTTGAAAGTCAGCAAGAAGACCAAGACTGCTTTCTGAAGCAGTATGGGATGAAAATCTGCTGCTTCAATGTGCAATTGCAGATGCCTGAAATAGCAAAGCAATAAGTTCTTCAATATATTCGTGAATCAGCAAAGAAATGAAGAGGCCAAAAAATGCTAGCTAGAAAATGGAAAGCTTACCAAATTAACAATGTAACTTTAATTCAAAATGATTCCTATGCTGGCCTCCAACAATTAAGAGGTGCAATGTTTGACCTGCATGGTAACATCTGGGGAACACCATGGCCAGGAGGACCTGAAATAGCAAATAATTAATGAATTTCAAGGGATAAACATAAGCTCAAGTAGTGAAAGCATTTTATTCAATCAACCACCAGGTTCATTGCAAGATGAAGTCACCTAGATTTTCATTCTTAAATTCCCTAAAAATAAAGTAACCTGTAATTGAAGCTCTGGGTGCTGCAGAACTATGTACAGGAAGTTGTGAACCCATCGAATTGGTGCATTGTCTTTCCACAGGTGGCCGATAGAACCCTGCCACGCAAAATTTTATTATTTTTCTCTTGAACTACGCAAAAGCACTGGTGATGCAATTGCATTCCAAAATCAATAGAACAAACACGTATGAGCATACTCTCAGTGAATTACACATATCTTAGTCTTAATACAATAATGTAGGACTATTTTTAAAGCGTATGAATAATTCTGGAGATATAAGATGTTAAGTTGGCTAAGAACAAGAAGTGGCATACCATCCTGGACAAAAGGCGCCCCTGAACATGATGGTGTCCTCCCTCCAGCCACCCAAGCATGATGCTGATTGTCTGGACTAAAATTGCTAGAATGAGCTCTCCACTGTTCGTCGCTTACATATTGGCTCCGTCCATTGGAAACGGTTGGCAAAGAGTAGGGACGGAACTGTTGCTGAACTGTGGGCTTCACATATGAGAAATGATTGGATGGCGTTTGTGCATGGGCAAGGGGATGGTATGGTCTATGCGGTAAAGATGCACTGCCAGGTTGGAAGTGCTGATTGGTAAGAGAAGCTTGAGGGGCTATATACACGTCACTATGTCCAAATCCAAATGATCTTGAGGAACCAAAGGCAGACACATCTTGCATATTGCAGACTCCTGTTGTCACAAAGCAAGGAGAATGTTGCTGAACCATTTCACTTTTCACAGTGACATTATCATGGCTCTGGAGAGGAGCATTTCCAGCCATTTGGATAAGCTGGTTACCCTGTATACAAAATAGAGGTTATAAAAATTACTTCCATGAAAACTGAAAGAAATTAACAGCTATTAGACTTACATTTGGGGTCCTGTGAAATTCTTGAGAAAGAGAAGAGTGATATGCAATGGGTGGTGAAGCAGAAGGCAACATCGATGGTGGCAGCAGCATTGATGGTGGCGGTGGTATAGATGGTGGAGACGGCGTTGATGGTGGCGGTGGTAGTGATGGAGGAGGTGGTGGTAGTGATGGAGGTGGTGGTGGAGGTGGTGAAGGAGACAGTGGTGGGGGTGGTGGGGGTGGTGAAGGAGGTAATGGTGGTAATGGAGGAGGAGAATCTAAAGGTAACGGTGGAGAATCCAGCGGTACTGGAGGTAGCTCTATGAGATTATTCGAAGTAGATTCCAAAATTCTATCTGAAACATTCCCAGAAGCGGTTCTTTCATCTTTGGAGGACCCAGAAACATCTTCCATTTCAAGTTCCCCATCCACCTCCTCTAAAATGTGGTTACCACGCCTATCACTTGGAGTAACTGCACTTGTATCTGGCTCTTCTAAAGCATCGGCAGCTTCCTCTGGCGATTCATCAACAGTATCCTTGCATAAATTAGTAGGAAGATCTTCTTCGTCCTCGAATACACGAGAAGATAGAAATCCAGGCAACTGAAATGTTGCATTGCTGAAAAGAACATCACACAAACAAACAGCATGTAATAGACCTGCATGATGTCATTACAAGGAAGCAATAGTGTATTGCCTACAAAGTAAATGAATAATGGGGGGAAAAGGTCTCCATTACTAGATCCAATGAAAATAACGAAGAGGAGAAATATTTAAAGAAGACCCTCAGTAAATATAAGAGCAATTATGAAGAATCAGGCACCTTAGACAAAACCATAAACTAAAAGAACATATATTTGTGTTTCAATACATGGAATGTTCTCTGTCCTCAAAAATGCAATGGTAACACATACAAATCTATGCTACGTATAACATGATTAGCGTTTGGCCAATTCTACTGCAATTAGTTGTAAAAATGTCAAACTTTGAATATTCTAAAGACAAGTGAAGGAATTTAAAATAAAGGTATGGGTATTTCGGGACTTTGAAAATGTGGCTGCTAGCCAATGAACAGCTCAGATTACACCCGTAAAAAGCCCTTCAAGGGTTGGATTTTAAGGAGGCAAAGCAACTGGCTGAGATTGTATTCGGCCCTATATAATACAAGGAAAAGCCCTAATACCCATTTTCAACCTCTTTCCATCTCCCTCTCTCAAACAGCAGAGGCTTCCGAGACTCCCTTTCAATACTCTATTCTATTCCCTTCCTCATCTCTTCTACTTCTTGTGACAGAGGGTCCAACTGCTGATCCCATGGATCTCTCTCAGAAGATCACTGACTAGGAACAAAAAGGAGGAGCATGTCCTTTTTCTTCTGAGATTTTGGACCCCTATTTGGCTGGGCCCCACCACACACTGTACAGCACCATCAGAATTTGGGCCTTTTTTAAAGGTTCCTTCCCCTCCTCTCTTCACACGCATTGCACGTGCTATACCCTAGTACATGGTAAAAATAGGATAACTAGCCACCTGTAAACATGAAAAAAATAATAATAATAATAATAATTAATTCTTGGTGACAAAATTTTGGCAAGTGCCTGAGAGAGGTTACTGCTTAAGTTCGGATGCACATGGCATTGCTTGCAATATATTTGATTACTAAATGCTTCCATCTACTGCTATTCTCCTTCTCTAAGTCTTCTTCCAAGGCACTTGCATGATTAAAATAAAAAGAAAAATCTAGACCAGTATCACTCTCTCTAAAAGATCACAAACTCTAACAAAACTTTTTTTTGTTAATTGCAATATAAATATGAGCTGACCCAAATTAGTTGGGATAAGGCTTAGACGATGATGACAAATTGAGATATAAATATGAGACAAGAAGAAATGTCGATAAAGTGAAAACTGTCTCAGCATTTTCCACCTTCCTATATGTCAGTCTCAGAGGCACTCGGCAGGATGATGAGCGAAGTGCAATAGGTGGGTCTTTTTCAAGGTTTTAAAGTGAAAATTGTTGATAGTAGGGTTTCCCTCTATGTGAGGCTGTCGAGTCTAGGGTCGATAATTTGTGTAAAATTGTGGTATTTTGAGATTGTGGCAAGTTTGAAAGTCAACATTTCCATGGGTGAGATCCTTGGGATCCATCTTTCCGCTCATGAGGTGTCTGCTCTAGCTGACGTCTTTGATTTCAGGGCTGGATGTTTTCTGTCTTTTGTCTTCCCCTTTGTATTGGCAAACTGCCTTTACATTTATAGGATAAGGTCAAAGCATTTGGAGAGGAAGCTATCTTCATGGAAAAGCAAGCACATTTCTTTAGGTGGTAGGATCACACTTATCAAAGCTGCTCTTTCAAACCAGCCTTTATATTATGTCTTTATTCAAATGCCTGAAATTTGTTCTGGGTAGGAAAAGAATCTTTACCGTGTACAATCTTAAGAAGAAAGCCATGGTAGCTTCTGAATGTGTTCCTCCTTTACATGAACAATGTGGAATTTGTGGATCATCTCTTTATCCTTTGTCCCTTTGTGAGGGGCGTGTGGGAAGGCAATCTAGAGGTATTCAAAATCCCTTGGGTTTTGCCAGGATCAATTGAGTTGTTATTCCCAATGTTTTAAATATCCACGATATCGGCTGAAATATCCCACAATATATCTTGCATCCCACCTGTGCGATACGAAACGCACATGTAGTGCCAATACATCCCCATGTTCAATCCGGTGAGCATTTTCAATTTTGATCTTTTTTTCTTAAAATTATGTTAAATCAATGTCAAATGGTTATAAATATGTTGGTTATTCATGTTTTCCATGAAAATTTATGGAGTTGGAGCTTTCATTTCGATATCCATTGGTCCTTCATGTTCTCCATTTTTTTTTCAAAATTTTCCCTCAACCAGTTATCGATTGAGACTAAATTTGAAGTATTTAGGAGTATTTGATGAAATGATCATCGCATACACTCTAATTTCGAAATTTGAGTGTAGGTGGTCCGATTTGGGAATTTTTGAGAAAAAAATCAGAGTTTACCCAATTTCTCCCAAATTGCTTGCAATATTGCACTCCAAACATGAAATTAAGCATGTATGAGGGCTGATCTACTGATTTATTAAGTCCTTGTCAATTTTCTGAAAATAAAAATCATTTTTTATTAAAAATTAATAATAAAAAAATTTATTGAAATATTATTTTTTTCGAACTTTCCCTTCAACCAGCTATCAATTGAGACTAATTTCGAAGTATTTAAGAGTGTTTGATGAAATGATCATCACATACACTCTAAATATTATGCATTCAATTTGAATATAACTGCATTAGTTCAATCAGAAAGTGCATAGCTTAGGAGCTTATACAAAGGAAACCTATTATATGCACTTCTTTTTGAACTGTTATGATTTAAAAATGTGTATTAAGGTCTTTTTTTGACAATCCCTGAAGTTTCATTAAAAAATTCAACCATTTTTTCAATGTTTCCGCATGTTTCCCAAAAAGTGAGATAAATTACCTGATACAAACGATATATCCCATGCGATGATTGATATGAATATGTATCCCAAGGATGCGATACATAAGACGATACCGATATTTCGAACACTAGTAATGCAAGGGCATTTTCACACCGAGCTCGAGTGGGGTAGCCCGTGGGATGCAGGAATACACTCGGGGTGGGTGACTCATGTGATTTGAGGCCCACGGGGGAGGTCTCGTGTTCGAGACTTCTTACCGAGGATGATTAATGTAGGGGCATTTCACATCGGGCTCAAGTGGGGTAGCCCGTGGGATGTGGGGACATACTCGGAGTGGGCGGCCATGTGATTTGGAGCCCACGAGGGGGGTTCGGCCAAGGTCCTAACCCAGGAGATGTAGGGCCTGGGCTTTGAGATAAAGGGATTAATTCGCCAGACTCTAACAGTTTGAGCTTTTAGATCAAGTAGTTAATTGTCCTGCATTAAATTGGTATCAGAGCAAGAGGTCTCATGTTCAAGACTTCTCACCGGGTGTGATTAATGCAAGGGCATTTTCACACCGGGCTCTAGTGGGGTAGCCCGTGGGATGCAAGGACACTCAGGGTGAGTGACCCATGTGATTTGGGACCCACGGGGGAGGTCTTGTGTTCGAGACTCCTCACCGGGGGTGATTAATGCAGGGGCATTTCACACCGGGCTTGAGTGAGGTAGCCCGTGGGATGCAGGGACACACTCGGGGTGGGCGACCCATGTGATTTGGGGCCCACGAAAGAGGTTCGATCGAGGTCCTAACCCATGAGATGTGGGGCTTGGGCTATGAGATAAAGGGATTAATTCGTCATACTCTAACAGTTTGAGCTTTTGGATCAAGTGGTTAATTGTCTTGCATCAATTGGTTATTCCCAAATTGGCATGAAGGTGTCCCTGAAAACCTCTGAAGCAGAAGTGGAGGCTGGCTTTGCTCGTTAGCATCTGGTCTCTTTGGGCCGAAAGCAACAACCATTGTTTTAGGAATCGCAACGGATCCCTTTTCGGTGTTACAAGTAAGGCATCTTTCTTGTCTCTTAGGAAGTGGGCCGCTTGAGCAGTTGGGGCATTCCTTAGTGTGTGGAGTGGGTGGGTTATAAACACACACAAAAAGGACAAGCCTAGTGTTAGTCGAAGCAAAATTGAAACCCTAGTTTGGTTGTTTAAACAGAGAAAACAACTTAATTCAGAATAGCCAATGCATAAGCACAAAATAAGAGGCGAAAAAGTGAGACCTGAGGATTGCAAAGACAAAATCTTGCAAATGGGACTAAAATAGTGCATATCATGAATGGAATAAACAAACACCGTGCTTGGAAGTTGAAAAGAAGAAAAAGTGAGACCTGAAGTATGCTTGGAAGTTGGAAAGGAAAAAAAGACAAGATGTGGATTGCAGAGACAAAACGTTGCAGATGGGCTAAAATGGTGCACATCATGAAAAGGAAAGAAGGTTCCACCCTCATCCACTCCCTCTTATGTGCGCAAAAGGCAAGCACAAACTCAATTGTTATAAGGAACTCATTTTCCTCACAAATCAATAGCTCTTCCTGAGGTTTTGTCTAGGATCTGAACTAGAAACTAGAATCAAGCAGCAGCCATGACAAGTTGAAGGTTCAGATTGAGGCATTGGATTTTTGAAGCTGGATAAGCCATCCTGCAGTTGATGCCATATCTTTGTTTATTCATGTTTCCTTGGGATGGTGCATTTTTTCTCTTTCAATCCTCTTAATCGAACTGTTTCACTTGGACACTCCCAAAATGCAGGTCTCATGTTTATTCTGTAGTTGTTCATAGTATCATTATAAGGAGCATGGACCATGATCGCTTGTTACCACGAAGAGTCAAAGCAAAGTGTCAACAGATTCAGGTGAAGGAGTGGAAGCAGCTGTGTCAGAATGTTTTCAAGTATAAACAGGAATGAAGTAGGAGTCTGAAGAAGGGGCAGGACCTAGTTAGAAGGACAGTGCAATTAAGGTTGGAATAACAGATTAATGCTTCCAAAAACTTGCAAATCAAATAAAAGGGCAAAAAATCATTCATTGCAGTCAAACCTAGAGCTGACTAATCATTATTCTAGTAGATGCAACATAAAATATCTGAATAGAAAAGGAATAGCAAAATTGGATAGCTGGTTACCTCTGGAAAATGAAAAATAAAAAATAACACACCTTCCATATTCATCAACAAGAATGCCATCCATTTCTCTGATTGGATCATCCAGAGCACGCTCAGCGCGAGACGGACGTCTAAGAAAAAATCCAGCAGTCGTATCATCATTTGAAACTCCAATATCATCCATGTAACGACGAAGAAGCGAATCCGGTAGGATTTTCCGCTCAAGCCATAACCTCAAAACCTGAGAAAGCATCAATTTATGTCCTCATTTACAGGTGAAAGGATTTTTTTACAGGCAGAACTACAACAATTACCTTATGGCATTGGCGACGGTTCTCATGAGCACCAGCCCCAGGTGGAGCAGCAGCACCTAAAAGACGTGGCAGTGCTGCTTGTACTGTAGGAATGTATGAGGCTCCTGCAATGCCTGAAAAATGGGGCTGGGGGTTAGGAATCAGAAATGAACTTCCAGCCATGGATCTGACAGTTCATTTTCTTTCATTGATTCATAGATATAAATAAATCTGTAAAATTACCTTTCCAAAAAAAACTAAATTTGTAATATTGACTAAATCAATTGTTTAAAAAAAGTCAGGACATGGAATATATGAAGGTAATGTCTGGACTGCAAATATCCCAGAACAGTCTACTAAATATAAATTTCACATTGATCTAAGACATATATTATATACTATCATTTTAAGACCAAAAAATAACCACGTATAAGGAATAAAGAAAGCAATCATCACAGATTCATGGTACCTGCAATACTGTTTTCTCAAATATACATACCTTTCTGACTATGTGAACATTGTGTGATAGAATCCACGAGAAAGAACAGATCAATTCTACGATGAAAACTGGGTTCATTCTCCAACTTGCGAATGAGGAGTTCGACAACCTGCATAGAACCAAGGATTTGGATTCTTAGCTTCCCCCCAAAAGCTTAGTGTGCCTTTTCCTGTGGAGAATAAATTTGACATAGGACTCATTATTGTAACTATAGTTGATTAATTTTACCTGTTGAATATTTCTCATTTTACATGCATATCTCAAAGAAAATGGTATAAAGACCAAATATGGGAGTTCCAAACAACCAGAAAACTTATTCAGGATCTTTTTTTTTTCTTTTTTCTTTTTGCCAACATTTCTCAGGATTATGAACCATGCCCAATTGGTAGGATCCAAAACAATTTCTTGAGAACCTGTCTCCATACTTGGCTGGGCTCTGGGCAGCATGTCGCTATGTCACAAGCCATTATAAATTTTCTATTGAAGAAAAAATTATCACCAGCAGATGCATCATGTGACAGTAAACAGCCAGTGACAAATAGCCAATAGCAAAACCTAAAAATTGAAAACCTTCAAAATATCATGGGCATAAATGCCAATGATTCAATTGATATGAACAGCTGAAGTCTTACTTGCAAGCACAATAAGTTCTACAATCAGATGGGGTTCAGATTACTCATTTACAATTTGTGGACAATACACTTTTATTTTGCGATGCAGATCATCAGTGGTGGATAATTTAAGGAAAATTCTACGGTGCTTCAAAGAGGCATCAGGGTTAAAGGTTAATGTCAGAAAAAAGTGAGATGCTGCTAGGCATTGGGATTTCCGAGGACGAAGTTTCTTCCTATGCAGATGCATTCGGATGTGGTATTAGGTTTTTCCCCTCTACTTGCCTGGGCCTTCCATTGTGCATGGGCAAACTAGCAAAATATACATACCTAGTGAAGGTAAGATGATGATGGAGGTTCAGCCGCAGAAGATCGACTCGCTAGAGGATGCGATGATGGTCACTCCATTGTGCATAAAAAAGGTGACTAAAAAGTGGAATTTGTTCCTGCATTGGATAGCTCCTGAAGATAATGTCATCGGATCAGGATACTGGAGGGTTAATCTTAGAGGAGCAATTCATGTGGACAAAAGATGTCTTGATTTGAGTGGGAGGCTTGGTGGGAATGTCCTATGGGATGCGGGACGAGGACGTCTACGACTTTTATCAGTTCGTGAAGAGGAAGGCGATTCAATGCAAACAGCCTTGCATTCGGTCGAAACTAAGGAAATCTCCCAAAGGTTGGAGAGAGCTTCTGAACTTGGAATGCCTGGTTAATTATAGGACTTCTGTGAAAGAGAGTGGAGTCAAAAGGGCAAGACCAGGGAGAGGTAGTGATCAATGATCATTCTTTCTTGGAATGTACGAGGTCTTGGGAACAGTGTCAAAAGGGCTCAGGTGAAGAAGATGTGCAAGAAATTGAAGGCTGAGATTATCGTTATTCAGGAGGATTGCGTCAATGGCCCATTTTGTTGACTGGGTGAGCAAGCACGACTTGGTGGATCTTCCCATGGGGGGGAGCCAAGTTCACCTAGTTGAACGGAAGGAATTCTCCTACATTGTCGAGAGTGGACAATTTTTTGGTTACGGGGGACTGGATTGATAGCTTCCCTTTAGTCAGCCAAAGGGGTCTCCCAAGAATAGTGGCAGATCATCGCACATCCTCCATGAAGTGGTTGAAGATGATTAAGGCCATAAGCCTTTCCGATTTGAGGCAATTTGGCTGGAAGTTGAGGGGTTCGATCGGCTGGTGGCAAAATGGTGGTCCTCTTTCATCGTTGAAGGATTTGCAAGGTTTGGGATTTTATTTTTTTTTAATGAAGGTGCTAAAAGACAAGCTGAGAGAGTGGAAGAAAGAGGTGTTTGTTAGGCGGGAGGAGGAATTCGACAAGATGGCGAAGTAGATCCATGCTTTTGACGTGCTCGAAGAGGAAGGAAGGTTAACCCCCAAAGATAGACAGAAAAGGGATGACATCTCTATCCCATGCTAGGCGGGCCAAGGAGGAGAAAATCAAGTGGAGGCCAAGATCGATGGTGGTGTGGCTAAAAGCTAGAGAGAAAAAAAGTGCACTTTTTTTTCACAATATGGCCAGGGCACGAGCACATGGAAATAGAATTTCTTCGCTTATAGTAAGAGGAACTCCTATGTCCAACAAATCAAATATATGCGATGCTATAGTTTCCTTCTATAAAAATCTGTTAGCGGAAGAGAAGTGAAGCATACCAAGGCTAGATTTCTTAGAATTCAAGAAGTTATCTCGTAAGGCTGCGGTTGACCTGGAAAAGTCGTTTACTAAGGAAGAGGTGAAGGCAACTATCGGCTCTATGTGTGGGATAAGGCGTCTAGCCCAGACGAATTCCCAATTTTATTCTTCCAAAAGTTTTGGCACATCATTAGGAAGGACATTATGGACTTCACAGCCGAGTTTTGGGAAAGGAGTCACTTATCTACATAATCGGGTGCTTCATTTATTGCTCTTATCCCTAATTCAAGGGGTGGAACATTTGAAGCATTTCAAGCTGATTGGTTTGATTGGGAGTCCATACAAAATCCTTATTTCAACGCTTGCATCCAGGTTAAGGGCCGCTCTCTCTTCAGTTATTTATGAATATCAGGGGGCATTTGTGGCAGGAAGACAGATCTTAGATAGCGCTCTTATTGCCCATGAATGCATCGATTCCAGACGTAGAGGCAGGGAGACAAGGCTGGTGTGTAAGCTGGATCTTGAGAAGGCGTATGATCATATCAATTGGGACTTCCTCGACTACGTGATGGAGAGGATAGATAAGGGCTTGCGTCCAATCTGCGTCCTTTTCGGTGATGGTCAATGGCGCACCGAAAGGTTTTTTTCATATCATCTCGTGCCTGAAGCAAGGAGCTATGCTAGCATATTTATTTGTGGTAGTTGGTGAAGCCCTAAACGGCATGCTTTCAAGAGGGGCTGATAATGGTCTCTTTTTAGGTTCTCATATGGTAGGGGTTCATAATCAGATCGCTCACCTTCGTTATGTGGATGATACACTGCTCTTTTG
Organism: Magnolia kwangsiensis; assembly: GCA_037074715.1. NCBI lineage: Eukaryota > Viridiplantae > Streptophyta > Magnoliopsida > Magnoliales > Magnoliaceae > Magnolia > Magnolia kwangsiensis. Next base: position 38,288,198 of record CM073572.1, on the reverse strand, counting down.
TAAAGCTAAGAAGGAGTTGGTGGAAAACCTTAGGAAAATTCTTGTGTGCTTTGAGGTTGTGTCAGGATTGAAGATTAAAGTTGTGAAGTCCGGATTGCTAGGAGTGCACATTGAAGAGGAGGATCTCAATCATTTGGCTTTAGTTTTTTTTGGTGCGAAGTTGGTGCCTTTCCTTCCACCTATTTGGGGCTTCCTTTGTGCATAGGGTTGCCGGCGAAGCATTTGAGGAATAAGGTGACCAAAAGAATCGAGCGAAAATTGGCCACGTGGAAGCGTCATAGTTTGTCTATGAGGGGTCGTTTTACTATGTTGAAATCAGCGTTCTTCAATATGCCAGTTTATTTCTTATCATTATTTAAAAGTCCTAAAGAAGTGTTGGACAAGCTGGATAAGTTGAGGAGAAATTTCTTGTGGTCGGGAGCAAGTGATAAAAAGAGGTTCCACGTACTAAATTGGAAGGAAGTGTGCAAGCCGATTCCTGGGGGAAGGAGGGGGCATGAAAGCCGTGTTGCTTGAGAAGTGGATTTGGTGCTTTGGAGCAGAGGAAGGAAGACTGTGGAGAGAGGTGACAGCGGGTAAGTACGGCACGCAAGGGGGTGGGTGGTTTGTGAGAAAGGCCTCACTCTATAGGGCGTCTGCAATCTGGAAAGCGATAACAGGGACGGATACTATGGTTAGGCGTGGCATCTCCTTCAAGGTGGGCAAAGGCAATCGCATTCGGTTTTGGATTGACCCTTGGCATGGCGATCAGGCTTTTCAAACCCTTTTCCCAAGGATCGCCCTTTTAGTTGCTGATAGATTTTCTTTGATGGCCAATTGTTTCTCCCTTGTGGAGGAAACAGTGGTCTGGTCATCACTGTGCCGTAGGGATTTGTCAAAGGAAGAGACCGTTGAAGTGTCTTCACTTTTGAACCTCCTCAATCGCATTACGCCCGATGTCAATGTTGAGGATCACGTATATTGGTCCAGGCATAGATCGGGGAGGTTTTCGTTGAAATCTCTCTATGAGCTCGTTGTCGAGGCCCCTATTGCATTAGGAATGCTTTTCCCATTTCATTTCTGGTTTTATGCGGCACCCACTAGGGTGGCAGCTTTTGTGTGGCTTCTTGGGGGGGGAATGTTTCTCATAATTGACAATTTGCAAAAAAGACCTCTTATACTCCCTAATGTTTGCCTCATGTGTAAGAAAAATGGGGAATCAGTTTATCACCTGTTTATACATTGTTCTTTTGCCCGCCAAGTTTGGAACCACTTCCTCAACAGGATGCAAGTGGCCTAGGTTAATGCCAAACTCCGCCAGTGAGCTAATTTGGGCTTGGCATGGTGGTGGAGTTACTACAACAAGGAAGGCAGTTTGGAGATTACTTCTGATGGGAATTTTTTGGGTTCTTTAGGGTGCCCGTAACGGGCGATATTTTGATAACAAGGACATGGGACCAGAAGAGGTCATTTGTAAAGTGGAAAGATTAGTCATTAGTTGGGCGGCTTGTTCTTAGACTGTTTTGGGCAGTCCTTTTCTTTGTATCCAAACGAAACCTTACACTATTGGAGTTTATTGGATTAAGATGTATTTCTTGCAGATTGGTCGGTGATTATGTTGTAAGTTATGGTATTTTGCCTTCAAGTGTTGCTTTTAATAAAATTTATCGAGGTGGTTGGGACGAAAACTGCAAAGTTTCAGTTAGGGAGATAATGACTAAGAGTGTGTTGATCATCATTGTATAATCTGAAAGCATTCCTAAACATCAAAGATTATAAGCCGGGCAGATTTCTCTTTCAATATTAGGTTTTCTCAATAAAAAAAATATACACTGTTAAAATTTGCCTCACCTCACTGGCAATACCATACTTGGCACAGTCAATGGCAAGACGAGTTGCACGGCCAATACTTTCCTTTGTCCTTGACAATGTCTCTATCATTCCTTCAAAAGCATCACGGGCAACAGCTGCTTCGGTACCACCACTCAGTGAACCACCACGTGTCCTGTATCCTGGAGTAACTCGACCACTCTGATATTCTTCAGGATCAATTTGATTTTGTGGTACAAGATTACCAAAATGAGCAGTCGGAGAAGCTAACGATGCATGAGCATGGAAACCTTTCATATCATGTTGCATCACATTGCCAGATGAAAAAGGGTGAACTGCAGAAACAGGGCTGGGACTCCTTCCATGGCCCACAAGTGGGGAAGAAATAGAAGCCGGAAAAGGATGTGCATGGGGAAGAGACTGAGAGTGTGCTTCTCTCCTCTTCGCTTGAGCAGCTGCAATCAGGTGTTTCATAGATGTAGAAGAATCTGTGAACTTCGAATCTGTCAATGGAGTAGCAGCTTTATCCTCTTTACTAACTTTGACTCTGCATTAAGACAAATATGTATATGCATAATAAGTCATGAGCGTGAGAACATACCAAATCATGGAAATGAGTGCCATATAGGGAGCCAATACAAGTTCTACTTACTGTTCGCCTAGCAGAATATCTTTCTCAGTGCTAAGTTCCGGTGAACCAGCAACGTTAGACACATTATCAGAGCCAACATTCGTCTGTGAAATGACTTTTGCAGTAACCTTCAATTTTTCTAATGAAGAGGTGGGCATGTTCCTTTGTGCCATCGCTTGATTATTAGAACGGTTTGAGTTTTCAGATACCACATTTGAACTTTTGGATCCACCCTGTGCCTTCTTTAGCGTAGCAGTACTAGATGGTTTAATTAGGGGCTTGGTGATTTTATGTTCTACTGACTTGGCTGCATTAACTGACCCAGGGGAGATTTTGGGCAAGAGGATGGTTGGTTTACCCTCAGAAGATGGTCTCTGAGATTCTAGCTTCCCTGGATTATGGGCAATATGTGACTCCTTAGTTTTTTTCGACTTCTCTTTGTTTTGTCTTGGAGTGAGTGATAGAGAGTCTTTGAGAATTTTAACAGATGATATCATATCCTGGGGAGCACTATCATCAGGTCTTGCTGAATCCAAACTTTCAACCATGACACCTTTAACATCTGATTGAAAATTGCTGGGACTTTCTTGATTTATATTGGCATTATGCACAGCAACCACAGTTGAAGCCACTGTCTTCAAAGTGCTTGCAGATCCACTGTGAACTGGAGTTCTATGATTTTCTTCATCCTCATTATCAAATGGATGATATCTCCGTCTAGAACAGACTTTAGTTGGGGACCTATCATTATCGGAACTTGACTTGTCATTTTTATGGAAGTCAGAACTCTTTTCAGTTGTATCTCCAGCAGTTTTAGTAGCACAATCGGTCATTGCCTCCAATGCACGGCGATGTCGCTTAGTTGGGGGTAGAACGGCCTCATCACTTGCTAAGTGGCTGCCAGCAACACATGTTTCAGTTCTTGATGCCGCAGAATTTTCGGCTTTGATGTGTGATGTGGATTTCTTACTTTCCGAAAGTTCATCTCCTTTATTTTCAACAGCAGAGCGTGCGGAATCACTTCTCCTGCTCACTAAAGTTGTCTTTTCAGCCATATCATCAATCTCAGCCACACTGGGTCTTTTGGCTAGATGTGAATTATCATTGATAGCTGTCTCATTTTTCCTCCGTCTGGGCCGGGGCCTCTTTTTCCTGCAACCAACGGATGATAACCCCTTGTCATTGCCCTCTTCCTCATCATTACCTGATGTTGCCTTCTTATGAACATGAACTCCAGAAGTATTATCTGCTCCTGAAAACTGCTTCTTAGCTTTGAGCAAGCTCTTGGTCTTCTTTCCACTGCCAACATCTGTATCTGATTTTGAAGCATGTGGGGATGATCCTTTCATGCTGTCGCATGAAGTAATTTTTCCCTGCACAGTTTTGCAGATAATTTCATCTTTTAAATGGTCTCTGGATTCAGGGAATTCATGGTAAGCACCAGAAGACTCATGCTTCGACAATTTTAGAGCTCCATGTGACTTCATGTGTACTTTCACAGCACTCTCTACCTTCCTTTTTGATTCACTAACCACCTTTATTGTCCTGTGACCTTTAACAATAACCTTCCGTCCAGAACCAGAATTTTTGGAATGGAAGGACACAGCCAGAGGAGGAGAACCTTCATGTCTGTCACCAATCACACCAATAAACTTCTCTTCAGCATCCGAGAACATGTAACTGCCACTAGCATCTTGGCCTTTCAAATCAGCTTCTGCCTCACCATGCTCAGGGCACGTTGCTCCACCACTAACTTCAGCATGAGTACTTGAAGAAATTTCTCCTTTATGGGGCGAAGCTGACCTTGTGATGGAAACAGCGCCTCTGTTTGGTAAGAGTGCACCTTCATTGGATGTTTTATTCCTGTTATTATCAGATAAGACAGGAGATGACTTCTGCTTGGTATTACGTAAAATACCATGCTTAACATCTGCAGCAACAGTATCCTCCCAGCTCCGTGAAGAGTGTTCCAACGGATACGCTTCATCATCAGGACCCTCATTACTGTCACTTTCCCTCTGTTCAAGAATCTCTTCCTGATCTTTTAAAGCAAAAGCTTCATGGTGCCCCAGATGTTTCCTGTCTTCTCCACCATCATTTGATGAAGTTACACAGCCGACAGCAATCCTGTCAATATCCTCTACAGAATCACTTGATTTTTTTCGCTGTAGTTCTTCAAATGCCTCGCATATCTCCTTCACAGCACGGGCAAAATCATTTACAGTTTTACCTTGACATCGAGCTGACAACTTAATCTTTGCTTCATTGGTAAATGCTTGAATATCAACGGGTGCAACAAAAGCGCTGCATAAAAAGAAAAAAGGAGAGATATGAAAGGCCGATAATTGCACTGCCAAGAAGCAGTTGACAGAGTCCATCAAGTTCTTAAATGCTGCAATTCATGACTGAAGTTTTGGAAATCAGATCTAACAGGGAAAAAAAAAAACTGACAAGGCAATATAAGATTCCTTCTCAGTACCCTTCAACGTCATTTGAATGATACACCAGCTCTCTCTCTCTCTGAAAAACGAGTGGATGGCGTGACTGTGAACTATTTTTTATTTTTCCAATACTCCACAGTACATGCCGCTTAGTGCAAGTGCACTGTTTCATCACATGGGGCCCACCTTGATTTGCGTTTTGTATCCATGCACAATCCATTATCTTTTTCAGTTCATTTTAGGGCATTGTCCCTGAAATGAAGCAGATCCAAATCTTGAGTGGACCAACAGTAGGGATTGAATGCCCACCGTTAAAAAACTTCCTAGGCCCCACGGTAATGTTTATTTTCCATCAAACTGTTGATAAGGTCACATAGACCTGGATGAAGGGAGAACACAGATAACAGCTTGATCCAAACTTTTTTGGTCCCTACTCCCTATAAGTTTTTAATGGTGGGAATTCAATCCCTATTGTGTAGTCCGCCTGAGACTAGGATCTGTCTCATTTTTTGGACCATGCCCTAAAATGAGTTGACAAAAAGAATGGACAGCTTGGATATACAAAAATGCAACGAGGTGGGCCCCACATTCAAGGGGCCACTCACTAGTGATCCACCTGAGATTTGGATCTAACTCAATTTTTTTTGGAACATACCTTAAAATGAGTTGGCAAAACAGATGGACGGCATAGATAAACAAATATATCAAAGTAGGCTCCATGTTCAAGGCCTCACTCACTAGCTGTCCACCTCAGATCTAGATTTGCCTCATTTTTTGGACCATACCTTAAAATGAGTTGGCAAAATGGATGGACGGCATGGATATACTACACATGTTGAGCTGGGCCCCATGTACAAGGCCCTAAAAAATGTGTACAAGAGGCATATATTAACTCAATATTAATCAATTAAATTATGGGACCATTGTTATTAGGTCACAATCCCAAAATCAAATTGTTTGAATGATTTTAACCATTAATTTGAAGACACTTGTTTTTTGAAATGGGACCATTTGATATTTTCCATTCTTCACTCTCCAATGAATGTCCATGGATCCATTAGTGGGATAAGTGCCAATGAATGGCATGAATTTGAGGCTGATTTGGGGCACCAGCGGTCCACCAAATCAGCCCCAAATCAACAACACTTTTTACCCGAATCTAATTTCAACTTTTTCTTAAGATCTATTAAAGGAATGATATCAAATTGCTAGATGTATGAATTACATAATATGACAGTCTCTATATTTTTTATGTTGAAATGAAATATACACGAGTCACCAGGTATGTAATATACAAATACTATAAATAATAGTAAAAGCCATAAATATGAGATGTTTTGGTATTACATTCATTCTAATAAATTTATATAATCAATATATAATTAGAAAAATTAAATATAAAAGATTTACAGTCAATTCCAAGTTGTCAGATCCATAAATTCATCAAACAACCCGATACAACATTCTTACCAAAGACTAGACCGTTATACTACCATAAATATGTTCAAAATCATAAATGAATGCATATTTGGAATATTTACAATTTTCTGAATTTTCTGAATATTATTCCGAATTATTTGGAGCAAGAAAAAAAATCGACTGATACAGGGTCATATCGACCGTTACACCCCTCCTATTGACCATTATGCCGATTCAATGTATCAGTAACGGTGGGCACCATTACACCCACCGTTATTGCTACGGAACACCTTGCTCCAAACACTGAATTCCCACACCACCTTCCTTGTAAGGCTTGCATACTTCATTCCAAGATTTTGTCCTTTTCTGCTTCTCAAATGTTGTAAGGATCAAGTACATAGTGAACTGCCTACAGGACCAGTTCTGGAATAAGCAAAATTTTGACAACATTGAACAACGGCTCAAAGAGAATGCAAACCGCTCCTTGTTAAGAGCATCTCATCACTGACAGCCCAATCTTCAGATTCTTTCTTTTCTTATTTTAAGGATAGGGTATCAAAAGCAAGCATAATAGAGGACTACTGATAAATTGTTCTCTCACGACCAATTTTCATGAGATCACCATCCATTTCGAACCAAAAAAAAAAAAATCAAAATCAAAAAACAAATCAAACCGCCTGAAAAGTCAAAAGGCAAGTTAGATCCACATAAAGGTGATTTTTATTTTATTTTTCCTTGGTGTTAGGTGATAGTAGAGGCACTGGGGGAACTATGAGGATTAGTTGGGTTCACTTAAGCAATCCAAGGGCTAGCCTAGACAAAGAGGGGTAAGAGCAATAAATTCCACTTGGTAAAGTGGGAAGTAACATGTGGATCAATAAAGGAAACTGGGTGGAGGGGAAGACTCAAAGGAGTCGGGTTCTTTATGGGAGTAGCAGGCTCTTTTAAAAGGGAGCATATTTGGATGCATCCAAAAAATCAATGTCTCTCAACTATTTAGGAGCACTTAGGAAGCATTTATATAAAACAGTGAAGAATTTAAATAATACCCGTCATTATTATCATCATCATCTTCCTCCCACCACCATCATCAGCATAGCCTTGCCCCTGATACATGGGGTCAGCTAAAAGTACTTACAACATGAAGAAGTTATCATATTTACCGATTGCACCTCCTGAAACTCAAAATATCTTATTATTATTTTTATCTTACTTTTTAACTGCAACATATTTTATTAAAGCACCAATCAAAAGAGAGAATATATGTTTTTATAAAATCATCTCTTTTATAAATGGCAAAAACCAGTGTGTGCAAATTGTGCATCACATGCACGAACTAAATATCAAATCGCCAAAAGGAAGATTATATCATCTAAAAGATATGAAATATGCAAATCAGGAAATTGTTGAAATGGAACAGTGGGAATGGTGCTTGCTAAGGAGGTTGTTAACGAAAATCCAATATGCTTGATAAGGAGTCTTAATGTAGGGAATGCCTATCCATCACCTAAATAGCTTTTCTTCCAAAAAAAATTGCATTATTTATGAGAATAGAAAGAGAGAGAAAAAAAAAAAAAAATCCGATGCATCCTATCTTGCTCTACTTGATAGGTAGAGGAACTAAATCAATAAGCTGCCAAGGTTTAATGCACAAGCAATCTAGAAAGGAGTGTCCTGTCGTGAGATTGATAGAAGTATCATAGGCGAATGTAGCTTGTGGTGGTATTGGTCCCGTGTAGTAATGCAATCACCAACTACACAACATGAGATTTCAAGCATGTGACTGAGTACATCTTTGTTTGACTATCAATTTGAGGATGGTCCGCAGTAGAGAACTTTAGTGTCATCCCCATCTTAGCTCATAGTGTCTTTCCAAAGTAGCTCATGAAGAAATTGCTCATAGTGTCTTTCAGAACCACTTCCTCGAAGATGAAATTGGCAATGTGTAACACACCCGATGATGCCTTCTTAGAAGGATATTAGAAAACCAAATACGCACAACACAGATTGAATAGCAGCTGCGGAGAGTCTTGGATAATCCTAGGACAAAATCCATACTAATGTCTTCCCACGAGGTGAGCATTGAAAGTGGAGTAGAAAAGTCGGTATTCAGTTGACATCCCTTGCCTAACTGACATGCTCAACACCGCTTGATGAGGGCCCTTGCATTCTTCTTCAGGCTTGGCTAATATAAAACATCCTCTATGAACGTATTTGTCTTATCCTGGCCAAATTACCACTAAACCCTCTAGAATTCAACTCTTTGAAGAAAAAATTTAAAAAAAAAGCTCATATAAGGAAATCCCGGGAAACATACTGCATATCATAGATTAAATAACCCTCAAGACGGACATAATATGGACATTAAGCATTACCACCTGCAGATAATGACATATCTGGTCAAAGTCATCATTACTGGTATAATCTCTCTTAATTTCCTTGAACACACTACAAATTTTGAGATTGTAGATAGATGCATCTTGAGTGAGAGTATCTGTTACTTTGTCTTCCATGCCAATTGATGCTTAAGACAAAAGGTGAACTCTTATATATGCGCACTCCATTTAGCATGTTGCACAACAATTTCTTTTGGGAGTTCAAGTACCGAAGTGCCTCATGATTGAAATAGAGAACAAACTCCCGATGGATAAGCTAGTGTCACTAGTGTTTTGATGTCTATGAAGCTTCATCAAAATCAACATAATAAGTACCTTTTACGAGTGTTCTTGAGATTCTTGTTGAAGAAGGTCACTGGATTTCCCTTGCTGACTGAGAACAACACCAATGCCTACATGAGAATATCACAAGCAACTTTGAACACCTGCTCAAAGTCAGGAAGGCATAGAATAGGCACTTTTGTCATCTTGCACTCTCTTCTCAAAGACTTTAGTCAATTGTTTGGATCAACTCAAAAGGGCTTGACTCCTAGACTGTAATCGGGGTCATGAGCATTAAAGTTTCTGATGAACCTCCTATAAAATGTGGCCAGCCTATGGAAACTATGACCCACAGTTATGCTAGTTAGAAAGGGTCAATCCAATAGCATGTGCCTTTTCTAGGTTGGCATTAACGCCTTCAGAAGATACTAAAAATCCTAAAAAAATAAAAATAAAAATAAAATAAAATAAAAAAACACACACACCAAGGACTCATGAAAATACATTTCTTCAAGTAGATATGATGCTTGCTTTCCTTGGCATAAGACTCCATAACTTGTTGAAGTTAACTCAAATGATCCTCATGCAAACGGTTCTAAACAAGGATAAAGTCAAAGCGGACAATGACATACTTGCTCACAAAAAGGCCATAGGAAGTGCATCTTGGAAGGTGTTAGGCAAGTTGGCTAATCCAAAAGGCATGACTACCCATTCATATAACCAACACATCTTTTTTCTCTCTTTTTTTCTTCTTTTTTTTTTTCTTTTTTGAATGGTTATAACCATGTTTCACCTTGACTGCTATCTTTCACTCATTGCCTAGTCGGATCCTAATCTGGTGGAAGTCATTCCTCAAATCAATCTTTGAAAAGATTGTGGAATCTGTCAAATCTAACATATCACCTAGTCATGGACAGGAAGCCGATGCTTAATTGTATCTTATTAATGACTCAGCCATCTAAGCACATCATCCAATGGCCATCCTTCTTCAGCATCAATAGAACAGGTGTAGTACATGGGCCTAGACTTTTCAAATAAATCCTTTTTTATAATAAATCCTCTATCTGTAGGTGAACTTTGCATGCTCTGTCGGATTCATACCATGATGGTGGAAGATTTGGCAATGAGGCCCTAACACCAAATCTATTACGTGTTGAATATCATACATAGGTGGAAGCTTGTCTGGCAGCTCGACAATCAAGTCTTGAAACTGGACAAAAAATCTTAGGTGGCAGAATGGGAAAGTCTCCAAATCACTCACTCTTGCAATCAGGACCTATCAGTGCATGCGTAGACTTAGGATCTCCTCAATAAACCATGTCATGCTACGAGACAAAAAGTTCCCTTTTTTCTCTCTAGGCTCTTTAATCTCTCATTGAATTGAGAGTTATATGCTTAACTTTAAACACAAAGGCATAAGTATTCTTGTATCATGAATGGTCTACCTCCCTATCAAACAACCAATGTCAACCTAATAAAATGTTTGACTTTCATTTGAATAATGTTGAACCATAGAGTCCTGATAATGCACACCCAGTGAGAAGTTCACCAAATCCGCTTAGGGCCTGTTTGGTTGGGATGTATTTCAGGGGAATTGCAGTGTATTTTACACTTTTTAAGCATTAATTACATGCTACATGAATTTGTGATGGAAGCGATGCTGCATGACATTGACAGAAATAACTTTTAGGTACGGAAAACAAGATGGACTCTATGGATCCCACCATGATGCGTATGTTTTGTCCGTGTCGTCCATTCATTTGGCCAGATCATTCTAGGGTGTGCCTTCAAAAATGAGACAGATCCAAAGCTCAAGTGGACCACACTATGGGAAGAACATTTAAATGGTTAGCATTCAATCTCCAGTATTTTACGTAGTGTGGTCCACTTGATCTTTGAATCTGCCTCATTTTTGGGCCCATGCACTGAAATGATCCGTACTAATGAATGACTGGAGTGGATATAACACATATCATGGTGGGACACACCAAACTTTGGCTTCGAATTATCATGAAATTTGATCCGGGCCAACTCCTCTTCACTTTCTTCACTTTCAAATGCATGCGGTGTTGTTTGATGTATGCATTTAATGCTTATGTGAGAGAAATTACATGAAAATACATGTAATTACAGCAAACTAAACAGGCCCTTAGTCATTGGAGGTATGCAGCAATTTAACAAGGCTTCGGGTGCTTATATTTAGCTTCAACATGCCTATCATCTCCTGTGGAGCCACATTCATGCTGCTTCATCTATGATGACTTTCACAACTCCACCACAACTCACTCATGTGTGGAAAATATTGATTCGCAAACCAAAAATCTCTTTCTGCCTCCCTAAGAGTGTTCAATGTTCATCGAATGACCAGCAGTAGCAGATTTTCCATAAGGCCATCCAATGCATAGTCATCATCCCCTCTAGGTCATCATCTTGTTCGACCTCCTCTATGACGTCTCCTTCATCATACCAGTCACCCTCTCGCTCCTTGCAACTACAAATTTCATGAAGAGCAAGATGATGCAAAGTATTCAAGTGTATTCTCCCACAGCCCATTGATCCTTCATGATTGTGCAGGTGTTCTTCTCCACACGATGGATGGCTTTTAGCTTCTATGTCCATGGTTTTCCACCTATGATATCGGAAAGGATCATGGGAGTGACCTTGCACCACCCGCCCTCAGAAGTATTTTTCTCCAAAGGAATAAATTAAAAGGTATCGTCGAGTTGGATATTCCTGACATTTGGGAAAATATCCCAACTTTGACAATCTCATTATCACCTCATTGGAGATGAACTACCCACAACTATTTCCATCAATTATCATCTGAACACTCTTTCCTTGTAAATTGCATCTAGTTCTAAATAAATCCCCTCATGGCTTTAAGATCCAATTGGCTTACCCTAGCATCCACTTCTCCGACAGCTGTTGCACCATCATCAATACCTCACTCCAACCTTCTCCCACAATGTAAGGACTCAAAGATGTACCGCTTGAGTGGACATCAAATTTGGTTGGGGAATGGGCTGAGACGGGGAAGATTTGGGGAATGTTTTAGAGTTTTCCCAGGTCAGAATGGTTTTGTGGCTGATTATGGACAGGGGCAAGACTGAGAGTGGGCTAGAATTGTGGAGAGATTTGGGTGGTTTTGGGGGTTATTTTGATCACATCAAATGAGACCCGATTGAGGATCTTCTAGATCAGATCAAGGGTCTGATGACAGATTTGAACAAAATCAATGGTCTGATTGAAGATGCCCCTCTAACGGATCAATTGACCTAAGGGTCCCTCATGTTCAATCAAATGTCATCCAGGCTCCACGGCTTGATATGCAAACCGCATAAGTGTAAAAAGGCCCTTGTACAATCATACAAGGCCTATAAACCCCGAAAATTGTTGTGTATACAACTTTCAAGCATTTGGACACTTTCAATTTGTTTCCTCACATATTTAGTTCCCTTCTTTATTTACAAGTCTTTTGGCAGAGTTTGGATTCTTTAAGGTTGCTTCCTTCTTTAGTTTAATTCTTTTATTTCTATTACAAAGTTTAGGGTAGATTGAGAAAGATTAGGGAAGGAATTTTGGACCAATAGGCTTCAAGCCTTAGATTCTTTAACTATAAGCTGGACCATGTGCCAAGGCTATATATAGCCATACAAATGAAATTTTAGATATTATGCTATAAATTATTCAATTGAAAATTGCTATCTTTTGTGTGGTTATTGTGATTGGAAGCATGGTCTAGTAGTGATATGCTTTTTTATTCCTGTTGGTTTCGCTGGTGCGAATCCACTATTTCATCATCATCATCACCATAATCATCATCTAAGCCTAATCCAAACTAATTGGGGTCGGCTACACAAATCATGTTCTACCAGTCCACTCTATCAAGGATCGTATCCTTGACTGAGGAAGAGATTGAAGACTTCACTTGCCTTATAGGCCTCATCCATCAATATAAGATCATGCTTTCATATTCAGATGCTTGGGTTTGGAAGGGTGATAAATTGAGCCGGTTTTCAGTCAGATCATTTTACTTGGCTGTCGTTTGGTAATCTCATCCTTGGCCCTTGGATCCCATTTCTCTTGTATGGAAGTATAAAGGTCCACCTCAAGTCCTTGCCTTCGCATGGTTGGTTGGTAAATCAAGGGGTTCACAATTGATAATCTTAGAAAGAAAGGGATGATCATCACAAATGGGTGCATATTGTGTTCGAAGGATATGAAGTTGTTGAATCATTTGTTCATTCACTACCTTTTTGTTCAACATATCTTGTGGAAGTTCCTATTCCTCCATATGGAGTGGGCAATGTCATATTCCATGGGTGAGCTTTTGAGTGCTAGGCATGGGAGGAAGGAAGGTTGGCAAGAGATGATCGACAACTTGTTGATTGTCCATCCTGGCAATGTTTTGGGGCGCTTTGGCTTCAACACAACAACTGTATCTTTCAAGGTGGGAACATAGTGTGTCATAACAGCCGTTACGTAAAGGCAATGGCAACCATTACACGTTATGGGGTCATAACAGCTGTAACGGCCGTTGTGAAAAAAATGACTCATAATAACCCCCATAACAGCCTATTACACCGCCCATAAAGGTCGTAACAGCCTCGTAATAGCCCATTATGGGGGCAATACAGGTTTTCTGAGTTTTTAAAATTTAAAAGAGAGAGAAAGAGAAACCGTAATGGCCGTTATGGGGGGCTGTAAGGGCTGTTACAGCCCGTATCATAAAGGTAACAATGGTAGCCGTTATGGCTACCGTTACCATTGCGGAATACCTTCGGTATGACGTGTCCTCCAGATGTATTTTTTCTCAAAGCTAAACGTCTCATTATCAAGTGAGTTTGTGCATCAAAGATCTTTGGGAACAATCATGGGGACTTTACAAGGGCTTTTTGGGATGTTGATTGTATTTGGGATTATGCGTTATCATCATTACGCCTTGCTGTAATAAAATATTGTTATCCTTCAAAAAACAAAAAAGACCAAGAATTATAGCAGATTAGGATAAAACATTCCAGCAGCTATTCTTTAAGATCTGAAGATAAACTTCACATATTGATAAATAATGGGCAAAAAAGGAAAGAAAGAGAACAGGTTCCAATGGCACCACACCACTAGACTAGAAGAGTGGACCTATAGGATTGTCACTTCTGGGCAAGAAAATTCCAGTTGCAAGAATTGAAGAAAAAGGTTTTATTCCATCCAAATCTAAAAGCCATACGGCATCTATTTTCTCGTATGCTAGGCTCAATAACCCAAGCATGGAACCCCACTTCAGATTATTTTAGGCTCCTAGACTAAACCCCATTGAAAAATTAACATGCAGGCAACCCAACACCAAAATTAACATCAAGATGTTTACTAAGAGGTGGAACCACTTGCAATCAACAGAAACCCTTAAAAGGCTTCTACTATAAGTATAGATATGAATATCGGTATCATATTGGTCGATACAGCCATATCGTATCTGTATCGGCACAAGATGGTATGCAATACGGGGCCGTATCAGCCCGATAAGAAAAAACTAACCTGTATTGGCCTCTATTGGCCATATGAGCCCGTATTAACCAATACGCCCATAAAAGCCCAATTTTGAAAAACAAAAATTAATTTCACTCATGTCTCATCTTCTTCTTTTCATTTAAACCATGGAAGAAGCTTAAAAACTCATTTTAGGCTATATCTAGACCTATTATGGGATCAAAACAAATGATTTGAATGGGACTCGACAAATTGAAGTGAAGTGGACCATTATGGGAAAAATCAGAAAGAATGGTAAACCGTCACTTTGTTTTTTATATTTTCATCTTCTTTTTGTTGTATTTCAATGTAATGAGCCCTAGTTCACTAAATCAAGTGTGATATTGTGTTCAATTAGGGCCCAGTTAGTTGACCTTCAACAAGTCAAATTGACAGACAACATTCTCATCAACGAATGGTCCGACCAACCATTATATGCATGTCCAAAATACAAAAAAACAAAAGATCAATTCTTGAATATTTTATTATTCTCTCTTTTCATTATTTTTTTCTTAATTCTTTGGCCTTATAAAAAAATTTGACCGATACGGGCCGATATTGTCCGATACGGAATGATATCGATACACAACGGCGGCAACAATGCCCGTATTGTATTGTTTTTTGGCCAGGCTGATACGCCCCCCGATACCAATATCCAGAACCATGACTATAAGTCAATGGGACCTCGA
The DNA here is from genome assembly GCA_037074715.1 of Magnolia kwangsiensis. Lineage (NCBI taxonomy): Eukaryota > Viridiplantae > Streptophyta > Magnoliopsida > Magnoliales > Magnoliaceae > Magnolia > Magnolia kwangsiensis. Next base: position 38,273,029 of record CM073572.1, on the reverse strand, counting down.
TTTAATAAGGAAACTGGATTTTCAATCCATTTTTTAGCTGGTTAGCTAGATATTATAGAAAACCTAATTTGGCATCAATATATCATCAAAATCCCACTCCTAGATAGCATAATAACTTAAGGACTCTTTAAAACAGTAAGTACTTAACTATGAGTCCTGGATTCTTTTGACCATATCATTTTCAAAGACTCCTAAAATCTGCCCCCACAGAGATACAGCCTATAACCCCTTCTATTAAACAAGTGTGATCCTTATGGACCTCATGATACTCTTACCAATCAATATTGACATACTAAAAACAGTAAGATAATTATGAAAACCCTAAACTGATCTAAAGCAGACTTTCTGACATGTGAAACCCAGGTGGACCCAGCAGTAGCCCTTTTTTTATGAACAGTTACTTTTATTAATTAAAAAAGAAAGGGAACAACACCGACAGAGAGACCAAAAAATAACCAGCGGCTCAACCCCTAACTACAGGCACTACTCTAACACAGCAGATGAGACAAAACAAGGCCAAGAATCCACCTAAAGAACCCCATGGCTAACCAACTTCAAGCATGGATCATGAACTCCAAGTTGTCTGATCTGTTCATAGTGCACAAGGTAGAGGGAAACGAGGAGAAATAGTTTTTGTGTAGTGGAAAACAGTGCCTAAAAAAATTGGAGCAGAACCTGCTCAAGCCAAAATTGAGTCAGCCCCGGCTGAGTCAAACAAGTTTTGATAGCTCAGTCTTGCTTTCTTATTGACGTAGCCAGGCTTTTCTGATTTTTATTTTTATTTTTATTTGTTAACTATACCAATTCAACTAAGTTGAATCAACAATTCCTTAACCATTTGTAAATCCAATAAAAGAATCAGCTTGAGTGTCAACTTGAGGAAAAAGATAACTGGACATTCGGATTAAGTTGTCGAGGGCACACAAACTTGTCATTTTTCCATCATATCCTCCAACCTCCAAAACAGAGCAACAAGTAACAACAAAGTTCACCCATTTGATGATGCTCAGAAGATTCCCAAAAGAAACTCACAAGCTTTGGCCTCATTTGAAAACTTCTTTCCAGGCAAAATGGAGAGCTACTATGAATTCACCAAGATTCTCTTGGGGGACCACCTGGTCCACCCATTCCTGAGTCCACCAGAGCTATGTTGCGCAAGTAGCTACCTTCAAAATTCAACCTTCTCACCCGATTAAAACATTAGTCCCTTGGTCTTCTAAGGTGAATTAGGGGCTCTCCATCATAATGTCGCCTTTCTCAAAGTGCTACTCCCCCAGTTTTCTTCTTGCTCTACATTCTGATTTTCTAATCAAACAAATACAAAAGGCAAATCCAATGGGATTTGGAAAATCATCAATCCCTGAATCCAAAACCACAACTAGGTTTTGCAAAGCAAATTACAACCAAAACGTTTCAGAAGCAAAGCAATCAGACCAAACCACCTGGCATCAAGAAATGGAAAATGCAAATAGCGTGCTTACATTTCAGCAGTTCCAAAGAACTCAACAAAATATTTCTTCGGATCCGGCGACCGTTCCCAATCTTCAGGCCTGCTAATCTGCAGATCCAAAGCCCATCAATCTCTTTTAGGGACATACCAAGCGATAGATAAACAATCACTAAAATACACAAGAAAATAGAATTAATTCAGTAGATACGAGAAACTAAAACAGAAGTATGGAAAGAACGAATAAGAGCTGGATTGTTGTGTGCCAGATTTGTCAAACAGTAGTGGCTCATCCATCGTACATGTGGCATGCATGTACACCAATCCAGACCATCCAAATCGTGGACCCCTTCTTGGATGGAGCACATACGAAACTAGCACTGATCAGGCATTCCCAAGCATCCAGGTGATGAGCATCATGTGGATGACTAGGAAAAAACCAGTCAGCAGTCCAAATTTAGAAGCCAATACCAGATGGTTAAGATCATCCAATCAGTATGAATTGCGGCCCACAACATGGTCCACAATTTGGACGTTCTGGATCGACGAGTGTATATGCCAGCGGGCGAGTAACCACCTGTTAGCAATTGGCACAAAACAAACAAACTAGTCTAACCCAATCGATTCTTTCAAAAATTCATTGTACTTATATTCAAAGAGTAATACCAATTTCTCCACAGAAATAGAAAACTGAACCCTAATGCTTCATTTTCGCGTGAATTGGTAACGGAAAAAATCCCAAAACAAAACAAAACAAAACAAAAAAAAAAAAAAACCAAAAAAGAGAGAAGAATCTTGAATATATGTATATATATACCTTAGCCGGCCAAGCCGGGAATCCTTTAACCTTAGCAAGAACAAGATCTCCTAGACTCAACGGATTCTTTGCCTTGGATCGATTCGCTCCCTTTTTACGCCCAGGAGCCATGGCGAAATAGAAACCCTAATCCAACCTCGTCTTCAGGGAGATTTTAGAAGCTTTACGGTCAGACGAGTCTGAGAGTACGTGATAGAGATCTTCTGGGTCGCGAAAGCTGAGAACGAGAGATTCCAGCGAACGAAATGGCTACTGGGGAAGAATCGGACGGTGAGGTATGAGTGATGAGGAATTAGGGTTCTGCATTTGAACGGCGGAGATGGGAGATGAGGGATTGAGGGGCGTGAGATAGGCGAAGGAGGGAGAGAAGGGACGGGGACTTGCGGTGTATGTGGGAAAGAAAGAGAGGAGAGAGACAGACAGAGAGAGAGAGAGAGAGAGTTCGCTGTGCCTTCTGTCGCGATCCAGCACCACCGTGTGTCTCCTCCCACTGTGGCCCACATGCTGAGATAGTCCGATGATTTGAACCGTCCATGTTCTTGTTATTACTGCAAGTAAGCAATTACCCAATAACCACGCTTCATTAATCAGCCTATAAATTGATTTTTAGAGTTGAATGGGAGCCATTGAAAACTTTCTTTTCTTTGTTGTGAACTCAGCTACAGGCAGTACTTGCAATCATCCTTATAAATAAAGTTTCTTGTGGTGGCCCGTATGGCATAAAGTCCATGAGATGGACGGTTCAGATCAAAGAAAAATTCAGCATGGCAGGCCCAGTGGGCGGTGACGTACGCTTGATTCTGGCACGCAACGGTGACAAATCGAACTAGAGAGGGCAAGGTGATGAACCCTGCCAGAGCAAGTCGCTATTGGTCGGTCCTCTGTGGGACCCACCATGATGTATGTGTGTTATCCACGCCGTCTATCCGTTTTTACACGTTTTTTTTACGGCATAATCCCAAAAATAAGCAGATCCCAATCTCAGGTGGACCACACCGCAGAAACTTCTCGGGGGCAGAAATAGTTTTGCATCAAGCTGGTATTTGTATTTTCCATTGGTGCATGCCTGAGTGACCTGATCACAGGTTGGATGACAAACAAACATTACAGTGGGTCATATAAAGCTTTTAATGGTACCCGTCCAATCATCACCACCAATTTCCACATACGGTCCGCCTAAGATTAGGATCTACCTCATTTTTGTTTATCGTGCACTAAAATGATCTAACAAAGTGGATAAACCGCCAGGAGAAAACACATATATCATGTTGGCCCCGCATGGCATCGAGCGTTAGCTACATAGCTACCGGCAAGGTCAGTTCGTTATATGAGTCCAATCGCAAATGCGCCAAGGCCACTCATCAAGTGGGTCATGTTACTGCCAATTCAATCAAATAAGGTAATATGTATTAGGCTTGGATAGGTTTTCCATGTGTGTGTAAGTTGCAGGTGTATCAGAGTCTAGTATATGGGAGTCTATTCAACTCAAAAGTTTGATTAAATCAATGGTGTTCCCCATTTTGAAATGAACAAATTAGAGGAGGACACATGATCCTACCATCCTTTCAACCATGATCATGTTATCCTCTCAAGTTGGATCTCTTTTGCTTCGAGGTATTGAGTGGTCATGTCATACCACTTCTTCCTTTTCACCGTTCATTGCAGGATGGTTTGTACCAAAGGAAATAGACGGATGGGACCCATCACATCCTGACCTCCCAAACTCTTTATCACAATCGGAGCATGACACCTTAATGGAATCTTTCATCTCTCCTTTTTCTTTTTTCTTTTTTAATTCTAATTAATGTACGAAGAGAGAAATATGATTGGACCGATGTGTTTGTTTCTCCCAACTTGGGTCTGAACCAAGACCGAATTGGCTTGGACATCGATTTGATCTCTTGATATTTTGAATCTCCTCGAGCGTTGTTAGCTATCTGAACATCTCTAAAAAGATCTTCCCTTTTAGAAGAATCGTAGGAGATGAGTATGCGAAGGGTATCATTACCAAATATATGATAATATATGTTCTCTCAATGAGTTTATTATAGTCGTACTATATACGTTGCCCCGTTAAATGGATACGTTGATCATGGCTGTGTGGCATACGACAATTCATCCCCTTATAGGCATGCATAAAAGTTTGCACCATAGCATTAATAACAAAATGCATGAGGTGGGAGGAAGATAAGCAAAGTTCTCTTTGAAAGTGAGTACGGCTTCCATGTGTGCCAAACAAGTAGTGTCATTACACGGCGGTTTTCCATCAGAGCAAGTCACCACATCGGAAATGTGTAAATAAGGCCTTTTTGAAATACCATATGGTAGGTTGTCCAAGTTGGTCCGCCTGTCAAATGAGCAGGGGTGTTGGGTAAATGGACGGCGTATAGAAAGATGATCAACGGTTTGTGTCAACATATACACATGGGCCATTTAATGAGTTAACCAGCCTATTTTTTATCCAAGATATGTTCAAGGTGGGACCGACCCCATAAACGATCTGGATCTCACATTGGGGATGCCAAAGTCTACTAATCACCTCCTAAATCTCTCCCATAAATTTTGAGATTCCACAGGTGATCTGCTCAGGATGGATTGAGGGGAGAATTCAAATCGCATGTACCATTGCGTACGTGCAGACAAGATCCATGCCGTTGTTCCAGTGGGGTCCGCCTTAATCGTGTGCAATTTCAAAAGTCATGCGATTGCACTCATGAAATGGACGACACATCTCTAGGAAAAAAATAATGGTTATGAAGAAAACGGCCTCCATTTTGTTGACCACTAAAAAGTAAATCAATGGTTTATGCCAAGGTACACATGTGGCCCACCTGATAAGTGCAACATTATAATTCTCGGCCTTATTTCATTTCGAGGCCTACTTAATTGATGGCATGTACTTCACACGTGTCCGACTAGTCTGTACATGTCATGAGTTGGCGGGTAATGTCCCATGTATGTTTGAGAATTGCCAAAAGAAAAGAAGAAGTCGGCTAGTTCCACGCCCTGCCAATCCACCCGCATGCACACGTACTAACATGAAGCACACATGCGAGATTTTACCTTTCAATCACATTGGAAAAATGCTTAAATCTCTTACCTAAAAATGAGTTATTTGGATCCTTAGGTGGGTCAAGAGTATCGAATGACTAAAACATTATTTATAGACATCCATCCATTTGTTTTGAACGGTGCCACCCACTAAAGATTGCACAATGGCCTGATTTTCAGGCTGGAAGATCTAAGATAGTGCAGCCCTCCTGTTGGAAATATCTAGTTTGGTACAAGTGTTTGTATTAGCAAGTGGGCCTATGTGAGGATTGTCAAGGCTCCCATACTCATGTGGAACTAGCAAAGCTTTCGCAAGGAATAATGTTATCATGTGACTCTGGTACCATAGAAGATACTAGGCAATTTTCAAATGGCAACTACGCGCAGCGATCTGGACTGTTGATGAGGCACTCCTTAGTTCGGCTATAGACTAATAATCACATCAACTGAATCCGGATTGTTGATCTGATGGGATACTTCCTAAGTGCCAAGAGTTTCTTATTGCACGAAATACAAACTAAGCATTTTACGACTTGTGATGCGTCAACCGATTAGCAGGCACGCACGCCTTACATCTCGAAAGCACATCAATCTATGTTGTTGTAGTCCAATAAAACTAAGACCACATGTGTTGATGAACAACAAATATGATATGTGCAATTAAGATAGTGTTCACCCAGCCAAAGTTGTGCTCGACTCGAATTTGATTGTGTGCTTGTAACTACGTGCACCAAATCAGCCATAGGATTGTATGGATAAAAGTTAACTGACTGTCCAACCATATAGTAATCATGCAATTTAAAAGGGGATGGGTTAGTCCTTCAATGGCATGTTCTCGTCTCCTTTTAAAGAAACATTCTTAAAACGGTAATCATGGTCTTTAAATTTATCAGTAATATAATACTGGACAAATAAGATTAAAAGATAAAATACAAGATCATTGATTTTATTAATTTGGAATTAAGATCAGTATAATTAACAACTATTTACACCTATTTTTGATGCCCTAACATGGACCAATGGGACGATACCACATGGAGACACCACGTGTTTGGCACGGTCAAAATCATACACACCGAGAGAAGATTTGTGTATGATCTTTCTTTGGCATTAACGCATTCTATCATTATTGTGATGGTATAAAATCTTATCAGGCCCTTTAAGGGGAATAACCACTGCATGTCACCTACTCATGATTGACATTTCCATTAAACGAGGGATGTGCTTGGCACGACTATAAAAGGCTCATTGGACGGGCGTATCGCATCTCACAAGTGGACATGATCTATTGCATCTCACAACTGGACATGATCCCATTCACAAGGCTCTCTTACCCTCTTTCCAACGTTGGAGATTTTCACAAAGACATTTAGAGAACCAGTTGAGATCCAAATATTCTAAAGATTCGTATATTTGGCCAATCTCCAAACGAACCCAACCCAAGATCAGGTCATGATATGGAGGAACATAAACATCGTATGGGTTGGGTCCGTAACCAGGACCCCGTCAGGATTAAAAGAATGGGAGAATTATATCCAACCTGGTCCGATAACATAGTAGTAGTATTGAGTGTCAAATCTCACCCATGTTGAACTGGGTGATCTACATCAAATCACTACAAAAAACGATTGCGATTGTCACGCTCCGAAATTCGAGTATCCAAATAGAGTAAACCAGACCCGAATCCTAAGCTCATGAAGTAGAATATTCACTTTTATTTGAGTCTATATAACCATTTTCATTTTCAATATACAAAGATTCCTCATAACATCATTTATATCAACTAAGCACAAATAAAAGATTCCATATCACAATGTCAAAATAAATAAATAAAAATTAACTCAACTTTAATGCATTATTCTTTCACTAAAATAAAACTGAGCAAAAGGAAATATATAATCCATTAAGTTTAAAATAAAACTAAAACAAAAGGAATTCCTAAGGCTAAGTATAACTTTGACTCATCAATAATAGTATGCATCATCGAAGTATTCATACCCGGTACCTGAAATATTAAAACACCCTGAGTGAGACAACTTAACAAGATCATTTTCATCCCAACCGAAATTTGTACATCAATATCATAACACAACTTTATAATAATAATTTTAAAAAAATCAACATTTAAGGAGATAATAAATATTTATAAAATTTATTTCAAATTTTAAATAAAATGATTCCATAAATGATTGGATTAAAAATGCATTCCTCTGCGATTAACATGAAAATATAACTACCATGATGATCTTTTAGGAAATGACCCTGGGTAGAGCACTATGTGATATGTTTTAGGTAACGACTCTAGGTAGAGTACCACGTGATTTCTTTTATAAGTTGATCCGGCGCAGCGCACCTATGTGTGTATGTTTTAGGGAATTACCCAGTGCAGAGCACCCGTGGCCATCTTTCAAGAGTGACCTCGGGCAGAGCACCTGTGTATGTATCTTTTAGGGAACAACCCTGGGTGGAACACCACGCAATTTCTTTTATGAGTCAATCCAAGGCTACACACTCGTGTGCGTATCTTTTAGGGAATCACCCAAGGCAGAGCACCCGTGCCAATCTTTCGGGAGTGACTTCAAACAAAACATTTGTGTGTGTATCTTTTAGAGAAAGAAGCTGGGTAGAGCACCCGTGTCGATCTTTCGGGAATGACTTAGGGCAGAGCACCTGTCTCACAATATTTTAGCCATACCTTATCTCATAACATAGAAGAATACACAAGTTCAAAAAAATAATAATGATAACCATTTGATGGTAACTCAATAAGGTAGATGATAGGAGGGAAGAACAAACATAATATATTTAAGAATTTTGTGCACAACTAGCTATCAATTTAATGTGTACATTATTTAACAAGACATCAACACAAAAGGATTCAAGGTAATTCTAATAAAGCTATATAATGCACCATTAATATTCCACGTGTATAGTTGGTTAAACAACAAGTAATTATTAAATAATTAACATGTTCACAAAAGATATAATGTTTACATATACAATTAATGTAATTTAACATGTACAATGATTTAACCATTCATGCATATCAACCAAAAGTACATGTATTTTATGATTTTCAACTTGCAAGTTGAACATCATTCAATGCCTATGATATTTATTTATGAATCTCTGTGTGGGGTGTGGGTTAGATCACCAACCTGATGCATGACATGAGTCAAGAGAAGGCTATAACACAACTTGACAGTTGATGATTTTGGCGAGGCAGATGGTACATTCTCCAATGGTGACTTGTTGATCGATGATTTTTCAACAATTCTCTTATTTAGGATGCTGGAATTTGATGTAGGAAGCTTGGGAGGTGAAGGATGAAGGCTTTTAATAGAGATTTATCGGTGGTTTCGGATGTTCATGGCTTCATGGTTGATGCGACGTGCGTGCACAACGCACATTGTTGATTAATATCATTATTATCAACATTTCTTTTTTCATATCGACGATTTGTTTTTTCATACTGATGGTCTGGATAAAGACAACGGCTAGGATGGAGCATCAGGTTGAAGTTAGTTTTCTAAAGAAAAGAGGAAGGAGAAATTTTCACAGAAGTCGTGTTGGGGTTGCAGACACAAAGGTCTCCTACAAGGGTTAGATGCGAGATTCTGGTGGGGTCTATTGTGATTTAAGATGAAAATCTAAGTTGTTCATCATTTTCCTCAAGTTAGCATTAATTATGGGATAAAAAACGGGATGAATCAAGTGATCAGGTGGGTCATGCTAATGGAGTCTAAGCAAAAGCTTTAATCAACTAAAGCTTTGCAAATATGTGAATCCAATAATCGGTTTAGATTGACAGCGGGGTCCACTAAATAAGGGTTTGATTTGATTTGTTTAGAATGGTGCACATCTATTTTACGGAGATTAATGAATGAATGAGAAAAAATTGAGGGTTTATTTCATGCGGATATATATATATATATAAAGCACGATGGGACCCACAATAATGAGGTGACAAATCCATACCGTCCATTAGTTTTGCCTGGTCATGCTAGGGCATGGATCAAAAAATGAAGACAATTTAAAGTTACGATAGGTCACACCAAAGGGATCAGTAGGGTTTGAAATACCTACTATTAAAAAAAAAATGGATGTTATAGTGATAAACGAAAAAATGTTCCCTTAATTAAATCAAGAGGGTCCTATAAGGGAGCATTTATGGTAGGAGTGGAAATCCAAGATCCATTTGCTACGAGTGGTTCAGAGATTTTCCTAGTTAGAAGCTTCCAAATTTACGAATAAAAAGATTGTGTGTCGAAAAAGCCCACATGAAGAATCCTGAGGGATCGAGAAGCCCATCAAGGGGCTTTCACCACCTCGAAAAAACTATAAAAGGAGCACCTAGAGAAGCGCTCAAGCCTTCATGCCAAACATATCTTTCTGTATGTCTATTTTATATTTCCTAACCTAGCATAGTTCACTACTGCCTAGTGACTCCCACTATAGCACGTTTATCTTGAGAGTAGATTAAATGTTTGTAAATTTAAGTTATCAGATCCTTATGTGCATATGAGTTTTGATTTAGTTGTTCATATCTTTGTCACATCTTGCTGACCATATGCCTCGATCATCTATGCATCAGGTATTTATCTTACTTCTTGCTTCAATTAAATTGTAAAGCATGACGGTTATGACATGACCAATACTTTAATAAAGATCGATTGTGTTATGCTAATATTTAATTTGTTCGTGCAAATCTTCTACTTTGATTGAGGAATACCATGTTAAAATACTAGTGAAATATAATGTCCTTAAACTAACCGATTATATAATCACTGGTACAAGGCAAAAAGAACTCATTCGTGAGGGTTAACCCATTCCCTTACTCAAAATGCTTGAGTACGACGCACATTAAATTAACAAGTAGATGATTAAGAAGACTTTAAGTTTTGATCTAGTCTCCAAATATGTCTGTCTCGACGCAAGGGTACTGGCTAATTCAGTTAATATCCTCGAGTTAAGCAGGCTCTAACAAGCCCCCATAATCATACATGCACATGTACTTCCTATCCAGGCCCTTAGTCATATGAGTGACCTTGTCTAGCCGAATTGAGGAACAACAAGACCCGATTCAACATTTTGATTTTGCGGTTGACGTTGACGCAAGAACATCCACCCAATACACCTCATGAGACTTCACTGTATTCATTAAGCAAATGACGAAGTGTATGCAATAATTGTTAGGAATGTTGAGTCACAGCAGATCGAAGTGATGAAAACACCGAAAGATATCTTCAGAGACTCGAGGCGTTTGAAAGATGTTCTCCCATTCTCCATCCCGATGGACATGAGGCGGAACAACTGGTTGAGCCCTTGAAAAGAGCTAGCTAAAACGAGCCACAAGGCTAACTTCTTACCACCCTCATTAGTGGTAGACGAATAACAAAACGACCACAACTTTAACCAGCCAAAAACTTTTATCCGATGGAGTTATCATGTTCTTATGAGCTATGCCCCAGTTGGATCAAGCAACCCCAGTGGCTAGACGATTGAGTGATGCAGGAATGAACGTGATGAGGTCGATCACCGTCTTTCTCATGGATAACTACTCTAAATCCACGGAGCTTCTCTGGACTCCTCACATAGACTTCTCGAATCCACGAGGAAAGAAAGCAAAAGAATAGAAATAAATTCTAAAAAAATTCGAAATTGATTAATGAATGAATAAAAATGAGTTTACATTCCTTTAAATAAGGGAACTAAGCAATAGGAAAGAAATCAGACTCAAACTATAACTAAAACTCCTAGAATCCGCAACTTACTATTTATAGACGGTCGTGATGTCTACTACTACGCAAGGTTTTTAGCCAAAAATAGTAAGTGTCCCATTTGGCTTCACCAAACCGTTCTCCTAATTATCCTAAGAACTTTTCATGTTGGACACAAATCCTAAAGCCGAACGGATGAAGAGTTAAAAGCAAACTAAAACTTACTATTTATAGTAAAAATGAAATTAAAACGGGAAAACGACCGTCGATCAGAGGTTTTCTCGCAAATTCGGGCTGCGCAACCCGACGCAGTGGGTTGGTTGGCTAAAGTAGCTCGTTCTACCCCAAAATCATATATTTTACGTCAGATAACTCATTCCGGATTGCGAAATACGCCCGATCTAAGGTCTGATGGTCCGAATCACTTCTGTCGTCGATCGTGCCTTTTTTTATCCATCTTGGCCATGAAATTGTCTGCGACACGCTCTACATCATTGAGGTACCATTATCACATGGCCTAATGGCCGATTTGCGTCAAGGGCAACCCTGGAATAAATTAGTCTACTATAATGGAGCCTGGAGAGTCACGTACCCCCAAGTATCAATCTAAGATATGCAAGCCTTTTACTAAGGGCAAAGAATGGCATAATGGCTCATAAGGCAACCTTCGATCATGCCCAAGTTGCATAATGGCTTGTATAAGAACGAAATGCTCATGAGGCAACCCTCGGCTGCGGCCTTGGTCTACCACGAACCATGCCTAACTACCATGCTTAGGAGCAACTTTCAATCAATGTATCGATATATGCAGGACCTCGTAGGACATAGGCACTTGGGGGGGGGGGGGGGGGGGGGGGCAACCCTTTCTCCTATCTTTGTCCAATGATGGTCACTAAAGGCTTTAGGTGCCCCACATGCAACCACCAATAGCATCAATCCCTATGCCCAATTCTGTTAAATAGTATATGCGATCGTGTGTGATTGCATATGCCTGTGCGTATATGTGATCATACTTTTTTTAAAAATAAATATTTTTAAAAAAAAAGGATAAATTAAGAAAAAAATGAATAAATTATTATATGTCATTGGCCCTTGAAATACATTTAATTTAAGTAAAATAAAACCAATTACATAATGAAATATCAACATTCAACACTACATATACATAAACAATCAACATCAATACACTTAGTAAACAAAATGAAGAAGTTATTTATTTATTATTCATCTAATCATATACTATATACATTGATCTATTTGTCATTGTGGCATATCACCACCAGGTCCACCACCACCACCACCACCACCATTCGAGTCATCCCATTCTTCCACATACACTTTTTCTTCTTCTGTTTATTCATCATTTGTACGTACTAATACTTCATCAACATCCAATGGTGGATGATCTTCAGTATGATCATCATTATCACCATCTCCTCAATCTCTTCAATGGGTTGACAGCTACTACTCACTCCCCAGCTCTCCCCATCCTTCGCCTTCGAGTGGTACTACCTTCACCAGGTATCAATCCATATGCAGCATCTTTAACTTATACCCGTGTTAGGTCTTCTTCAGCAAATACCGGGTCCTACGTGTCTATGAGTCATTTGTTATCTATATCCAACTCATTTAAGCAGATAGGGTCAAAGAAACCAGATTTTTCTTTCCTAGTTTGAAATCATTCTCATAATTTTAATTGTATTGAACGAAAACCAAGTTGTTAAGTTTTTTTTGCTCAAGTCGATTCATTTTCTTAGCATGAATCTGCAAGAAAGAAAGTGCATTTGACATTAGCTATTTAGGTAGTTAATTTAGCTTAGGTCTTACATTAAAAAATTAAAGTTTACAATTATTAAACAGTCTAAATTTACCACCTCGAATATGCTCCAATTACACTCGCAACCACTAACAGAATACGTGAATCCAAAATTCTTCATAGCCAGCTTCTTTAGAGTTGAATTCTTCTTGTTCAGGTCCACTCCATAAACAGTCCACCGGTTAGCTGAGAAAAATAATTTAGGTAAGTTGGAGACACTTTATAGAAAAACTATTTGTAAGACACTAAGACTGACATTCATAGTAGTACTTACTGCGTAATTTCATTGTCCGGTGCCTTATTACGATATCCCTTGAGAATATCCATTTACTTTTTGTATAGAAGTGTAATAAAATTCAGATCATGTCCTATTCTCCTTTATCTGGAATCATTCTTTCCATGACATTAATAAATCCAACCATATGTATAGTTAGTGCTTCTGTTAGATCAGCAAAAGAGAATAAACAGACTGAGTTAAGGATGTAAGCAGTCGAATACAATGGAGATGACGTTTGGCTACCTTATCTTCTATCTATAATATCTAAATTTTGCTTGTAATCACGGTCTCTACAGTTAAAATGGTCCATGATCCTACTTTTCACCTTCTCCATCGCATCATATACGTAGCCCATTACAGGCTTCCCATCCCCATCCACCAATCACAACACAGTGACTATGGGTTAAGATATTTTTAACGCATTTACCACTTATGTCCAAAAATTTTAAGAAAGGATTGTTTGTTGAACCTGTTTTCCTTCAGCCTTTTTTGACCAGGGCCCACTTGTAAAATCGGTTGACACTATAAAGCTTCTAAATTCTAATATTTTTGCATGTAATCTTTATAGTGTTAAAAAAACTGTAGCAAAATGGGTGATTGCTAAACGTAGCAAGTTAGTCCTAATGTGTTTTCTCATTCGACTAAGAAGAATGACATGTTTGTGCATAAAAATCATGATTCTTTTAGCTCTTATAATTACACTTATAAATAGCCTACATATATCTTCTAATATAAGATCAACACAGTGAGCTACACAGAGTCCAAAATAAACGAAGCCTCTTCTCCATAAGAAAACGTTTGACCATTACATACGAGACTGCGTTGTCTGTAATTACTTATATAATATATTCCTCACTTATTTTCTCAACTATATTATTTAATAATATAAACTAGTATTGTCCCGTGTGTTGATGGCCTGATGCATTCACAGACTTCAAGAACATTGTCTCAGCTGAAAAATTTACCAAAAAGTTAATGAAAGACCGACCAGATCTATTGGTCCATCCATCGGCCATTAGTGAACATTCATATGTTTTCCACAATTCCTTATATTCAGTTATGAAGGATCGCGTATATTCAACTTCAGTTTTTAGGCATGTCTCCCTCATTTCATGATATAAGAAGGTTTAAGCGCAAGTCCAAATTGACCTATAGCCTCAATAATTACTTTGAAGCTTCTCGATTTAACGGCGTTGAAAGCAATACTGATTTGGTAAAAGTACTTAATAATATATTAAATAGTAGTTTTTCTATCTTTTTATTTATACCGATTCTCTAAAGTTATTTGAGCTGGCCCTTTACCTCTACCCCTTTCGTCGATCACATCCTCGAGATATGGTCTACACCATCTATCCATGGGTCCATGCCCTCGGACTCTTTTTGAGACCGTTAATTGTACTTGTGGTCTAGACCGGCCTGTCGAAGTAGGGGGAGTGAGCCTAACTTCATCTACATTAACTACGTTTATATCTTCATATACATTTTGTTCCAAATATTCCTCATGACATGGGGTACTATCACATCTTTTTTTACTATTTTCCACATACTCCACGATCTCTCTTTGAATTTCTAGAGTAATTTTGTCGCATGCTTTTGGATTTGACCCCGGTAAATGTGCAAGGTGTTGTTTATAATTTGCAATGCCACTGAAACTCACATTCCCACATAATTCACATACTATATGAGTCTTTTTCGTAACACTACGGTAGTGCCCATACTTCCAACCCGGGTCATTCGACTTATGTTTTAAAAAGGAAGATTGGGAAGAAGATATTATATTAGTGGTGTGTGTATTGATTGTTAATAGCCTAGTACTAAAAAGTAACTAAAAAATAAAAACTAAAGTAAAGTAAGAGAGTAAGAGTAAAGAGACTGAAGAGATGGGACTTGGGAGAGAGAGAGAGAGAGAGAGAGAGAGAGAGTTACACACACTACTAGTTGATAGTAATAGTCTAGTAGAAACTAAAAAGGGAGAGGGAAAAGAAAAGGAGATAGAGGGAGAGAGAGAGTTGAGATACATTTGTAGAAAGGGAGAAGAATATGGAAAAGAAAAGGAGAAAGAGAAAGAGAGAGAGAGAGTTGAGTTACACTTGTAAACTTGTAGAAATTAAAGAGAGCGGAGAGAGATTTACACACAAACAAAACTACAATTACAAATTTAAAAAGAGGTTTCAAATTCTTCAATCTTCACTTCTTGTATAAGTTGACTTCTCTTCACTTTTGCCTTGAGTCCTTGACCCTTGACTTGAGTCTTGATCTTGTTTCTATAATTATGTAAAATGTAGACTTGTAAAGTTGTGTTGTTTTAAGTTGTAAGTTGTAACACTAAGTCACTAACACAACACTAACTTGCAACTTATAACTTGTAACAAAGTAACAAACAAAGTATAAAAATAAATGTTAGAAGTTGTTAGAAAACTTAGAACTTAGATATTATGAAACTTTAAGAGAATGAGATAGATAATATATTAGAATTTAGAAAGAGAAATAGAAAGAAAGAGTGGTGGGTGTGTTGTGTGAATATTTATAACTTAGAAAAATTAAAAAATAGAAAAAGATTTTAATTCAATGGATGGAGAGCTTGGTTGTCTTATAATGTATCTTAAATCTTGATTCTTAAATCCTTGTGGGTGTATATACTTGTCCCTTGATTAAAACTTCAATCTCAATCTTAATTCTTGAAATAAATATGGATGAAGGAGTGGAGCTTGAGGTTTGGAATTGTGTAAGAGAGAGTGTAAGAGAGCAAAATAGAGATAGAGATAAAGTTTGAGCTTTGAGTGCATGTAGGAGTGCTTAGAATCCCTTTTTATAGAGAAAAATTATTATTATTTTTTTAAAAAAATTCCAATGGTCAGATTTCTAACCATTGGTAACTATGCGATCACATATGTTGTATGCGATCGTATATCATGGCACATGTGGCATATGCGATCGCATATGCCACTATCGCATATGCAATCAGTGCACATATGTGCGGATATGTGAATGTGCGATTACACATTCACAACATTACCTATACTTGTACCAAGTGCGTCACAAGACCTTATCCTGGCCAGTTGTAGAGGTATATGGCCTTTGCAATGTCAGCAAGGCCCCTAACGGTCGATCGACCAAGAGTATGTGATATGATTCAATCAAGAGTATGAAGCCAACCTAAACGATTGATGATTGTCTTAGCCGACTTATTGAAAATCGTATCCTAATTGGGTAGACTTATATTATGAATTTTTCATCAGTTTTAAATTACCAAAGTTTGTCCTATTTTCATGGGATAATGAGACCTCCAATATTAAACACATAGGCCAATTCATCATGCAATATGGAGAAACATCTCGAAATAACTTTCTGAAACTCCATTTATTCAAGAATTCAGTAAAGGAAACTGCATTCATGTAGTATATTAGCTTATCGGCAAATTCGGTTCAAACTTAGGTTGAGATGGAGGAGAAGCTTCATAAACAATTCCATCAAGTTAAGCCGAAAGTGTCCGTGATCGATCTCTCTCATTTGAGACATTTGTTAGAGAAGTTGGCTGAACAATTTATTACCCACTTTAAGGGTACTTAGGAATCGTTGCCCAATCGCCTTACCCGAGGCTAAGTTTGCTAGGTTGGCCTTACAAGGCATGCACTTTAAGCATTGAAAGAAGTTAAAAGGGGCTTACTTCGGAGACATGTTCAAACTATTGATCAGGGCCACCAGATACCAGAGAATCCTCCAAGAAGAACAACAAAATATGAATGCATCCAGTGAAATATATTACAGGGACTCTAATTACAATTTGGCCATGACAGATGTAATACCTATACTACAGGATGAAGAATGTGATAGATGCTACGAAACGATTGTCATTGAAATAATTGGCATGTATACATTTGAATGTCCAATATTAAAAAAAAGATCGAGGAAAGGACCCTGGTTGGCATTGTACAGGAAAGGGAGCCACCAAGACTCCAATAACATACACATTTGACATCTCCAAGTTAGATGAAATGTTCAACAATCTATTGGAAAACAGGTTTATCAAGCTCCCAACTCACTAGATGATACCTTTAAAAGAGTGTTTATTGCAAATAGCATGACACTAGGACTCATTCGACTAAGAACTATATCATTTTTCGAAACCTAGTATAGGAAAATATTAATAAGGGCCTCCTCAAGTCCCCTAAAAAAGACGTAGTGGGCATTAATCGTGATCCATTTCCAACAATAGCCCAATCAATGCCGCCACAACCAATCTCGAATCTGATCGAAAATACCCATGGTCAAAAGCTTTGACTGCCAAACCGGCAACAAGGGGCTCAATAAGAGCGAACCACCAGATGTGTTTTTTGTACTAAGAGAGAGTGGGTGAAAGGAAGGCATGACAAAACTAATGACCAGACTGGCACATCGTGACAGAACCCTAGTTGGCCCACCGCAAGCTAGCTTCTTATACGACAATGGCGAAAAATGGCATATGAACGTTAAGAGCTGAGTGATCGATTTAAGGCATCATCCAGGTACAAGGACAGAGGGCAAGGGTCGTGGGGTATCCTATAAAACTATGAACCTAATGATCCATAGCTGCCCTCGTACCACTTCGATGAGATCTATCGAAACGCACCATGAGCGACTGATCAAACCTAGATGGTTCAACCAACAGAGGCGTTTACCAACTGATGGACCATTATTGTTCATCGCAAATTTTCACGACTCTCCCAAGGACTGACGCATACGTAGAAGTGTCGACTTTAACGAAATCGAGAGTGACATCCAGAGTTATTGTTATTACCACTTAGAACAAATATAAGAATCCACAGTTGATCAAGGAAAGGCTTGGGCCGCCACCTAGTCATACTTGTCCTCTTATATGGACTTTTTTGAGTCGTAACTCAATAGACTACTGTGATAACAACGAGCGCCATGAGAAAAATAACAAATCTCTTAAAAGGCCGCTGAGTCCAGAAAATTTCATGCAAGAAATTGGCCCAAAAGCAGCCAGACCTGGGCATGAGGGAGTTCCTACAATAAAGACCATGTTTGAGACTCTTTCGCTCATTATGTTTAACTGCAATATGGTGTTAAACCTCCCGATGAAGTTCCAAGCACGACTGGGCCAACCTGACAAAATGCTTGGAGACATTATTAGTGAAAGCGAATATTTGACAATATTTAATGTAGAAGCCCATGCACTAAGGATCATGAATGCACCGAATACAAAGAATGAGGGGAACATAACGAGACAAATTCTTCAACAATCGGAGATGAAGACCCAACAACTATGCAAGACCATGTAGCCAAAGGATCAGTCTATATCGACAATTCTAAAGGCATTGAGAAAGTAATCTTCACAAGATCACTATACGTGCTCATCAAGTGCCTCAAACATCTTAACATGACTATGCACATGAATGGATGTCGCATGCCTCGTGTCATGGTCGACAGCGGAGTTGCAGTCAACATCATGTCAATAACAATGATCAGGAAGGTCCATAAGACAAAAGGATTTGTTGTCCACTAAGATTACAGTTTCAAGGTTTATGGGATCAGTAATCAATACAAAAGGGATACTCGACGTCAATTTGTAGGTCGGGACTTTTAAAGTCATAACAACAATTTTCATCATTGAACTAAATGCTAACTACATTGCACTCTCAGGGAGAGACTGAATCTTCTCCAACATGTGTGTCCCCTTGTCAATACTAATTCGTAAATATTGTGGGGTGGACCTTAAGTAGAGATTGCCCGGGCCGAAAAGCAACCATTCATAGTAGACTCAAATATGTCTGAAGCCAAATGTTGTAACGGGCAGTTTGGTCCATGCACCTGATAGGCTAAGATAAGAATGGCTGTCGAACTGGAGTTACGACTGCAATCAAACCTTCACAAGTTCTCTATGCATTTGTCTTAGCTAGCCCCGCTAGGCAATAAGATTCTTTTACCGTAGGACAAAAATATGTCGAAAAAAAAACTGGCTTGGATGTCCAGATTAGCGGCATAATTACTATATTGCAGAACTTCCCACTGGGGTCAATTCCTGCACATTTGCAGAGTTTGACCCCACTGACCAGTTATCTCACGCCCTAAACTCAGAAACTGGGCTCACAAAATTCTCGATCACCGGAATCTGGCGCTGACAGCCTCCGTAGTACCCCATTTTCGGCTCCCGGCACCCATATACCAGGTTCCGATCCTGGGATGCTACAAGGAGAATTTTTACTATCCATTTAATTCATAATGAGTATAACCATAAGCATAACCCACGAACAATAACCACAAGAACACCATCACAAAATTCACTATGATAAAAAACTTTGAGTACAAGGTGTATAAAGGGAAATACAAGATAGTGCTAATAACAAAACTCCAAAATCTCGACTGCACGCTCCTGCTGCTACTACGTTAGGGCTGTGTCTTGACGTCACCTGCACGCATCAATCGTGCATAAGCTTATAGAAAGCTTAGAGGGTGGTGTAAGTGTATACGCAATATGAGCGTGCTCGGAATGTAAATGCGGAAACATGATGATGAGTATTATGAATGCAATTAGCCGTACCAAGGCTATGCGGTGTAAGATATGAATGTTATCGGTCATATCGAGACCATGTGATGTAAGATGCAACTCAAGCATGTCAATCCTTATCATATATCAGTACAATTCTCATTTTGGATAATCACCGGGGTCTAGTACACTCTACACCAGCTTGCCGTCCCTATCCGAACGCACAACTAGGAGAGCAGAAGAGACCTCACTATCCGCCTGTCAATATCGGGTCTGTCTCGTCGATAGCGGACCGATTCCTCAAGCTGGTCAAACTAAACCTAGAAGTCGCCCCCTCACTCAGGCGGGTAAGGTCACACCCCTTTCCAACCGACCACGACACAGTGGGAGACGCGGCCTACTGGTATACGGCCCTCGCGCTCTCGTGTATCCACTCGGTCTCGACGTTGGAGTCATCCTCTGCTACCATCGGGTTTAGGAATTTTCACCCAGGGACATCTATGGCGCCCGTATGCTAAAATCAAATATTTTCGGTATCCAATCCAGCCGCCCACGATACATCTGTGGAGGTTAAGGCCCTGATGTCGCTAGGGCATACAATGATCACAATCACACAAATGCTAATGCATGAGTCACACTACCAGTCATGTAACAGTCCTACGTGTATCATGCACTCATGTAGGGCAACTCCGCCTATCAGGGAGCCCATAAATAGTTCGTCCGAAGGTATATGCTATGATCAATCACTTCTCATATCAGTCATACATATGATGCATATGATAATGAATCATGGATCTATACTAAACATGTATATAGGGATGGGCTCTGTGTATAACTAAGATGGGCCTAGACGGCTTACTTACTACATGTATGGCCTATTAGTGGGCCTTAGGGAGAGTGACAATGCGGACATTTAACCGACGTCATCCTTACAATGTGGGCATCTAACCATCATTGTTCCCAAGACATTACTTACTATAAATATCGTTATATGCCATGGAGGGATCACGCATTGCAATGGACCTGGTTGCACTCATTTGGGCCTTAAGTACATCAATTGGGCCGTATCATATGGGCTTTATATTCATCAAATGGATCATCTCAATGAGCCTCACCAATGGGCCTTAGGTCCTTTGCAATGGTTCATAACCCATGGGCCTTAGAATGCATTAAAGATGAGCCCAATCACATGAGCTTTATGTGCATCAAATGGGCCTAATCACATAGGCCTTATATATACCAAAGTGGGCCTCAACAATGGGCCACAAATACATTAAATGGGCCTACACACATGGGCCCATATATAACAAAGTGGGCCTCACTATTGGGCCATATACATGCCAAGATGGGCCTAATTACATGGGTCTATATGCATCCAAGTGGGCCTCAATAATAGACCTGAAAATACATCAAGATGGGCCTAAACATATCAGC
The DNA here is from genome assembly GCA_037074715.1 of Magnolia kwangsiensis. Classification (NCBI taxonomy): domain Eukaryota; kingdom Viridiplantae; phylum Streptophyta; class Magnoliopsida; order Magnoliales; family Magnoliaceae; genus Magnolia; species Magnolia kwangsiensis. The sequence goes on along the minus strand of CM073572.1, from coordinate 38,251,980 downwards.
CCACATGCATCCAAGTGGGCCTCCATCATGGGCCTAAAATACATCAAGATGGGCTTAAATACATGCGCCCATATTTATCGAAGTGAGCCTCATGTGAGGCCCGTCATAATGCTTATTTTCCCACTCAATCGGTTGAAAAGATCACATAGATAGGGGCCCACCAAAAATGCTTAGTTTCCATACAACCTATTGATAAGGTTACATGACCATGGGGCCCCATCATAATATTTATTTTTCATACAACCTATTCATAAAATCAAGTGGACCATGGGCCCACAGAAATGCTTATTTGCCATACAATCTATCCATAAGGTCACATGGATAGGGAGGGCCCACTGTAATATTTATTGCCATCCAAACCTGTTCATATGATCACGTGGGCCAGGGCCCACCGTGATGTTCATTTGCCACCCAATCTATTTACAGGGCCACACGGTCAGGGGAGGGGCCCACCGAAAATGTACTTGACATCCAATCTGTTAATAGGGTCACACGTACGTGGAGCCCACTGTAATGTTTATTTGCCAACTAACCGGTTCATGAGGTCACAGTTAAGGGCCCACCATAAGGTGGTTCACAAATCCAGCCCACTCATTATGTGTGTCCCACCTGACGGAGGGTTCAGACCAAGTTTCAGCCATATCCAAATCTCAGGTAGGCCCCACCAAGTGCTTTTATATGTTTCAGGCATGTCTTCACATGATTTAGATGGTATGGCCCACCTGAGTCCCGTATACGGCTGATTTTTGGTGACAGCCCCTATTCAAAGGGGACCTCTCAAATGCACGGTGTTGATGGTAGAACGCATCACGGTGGGGCCCACAACTGGGACCCGTGGGGCAGCCCCAACCGGTCGCCTGCCTGGCGTCTGTAGCAACAGCGTCAGACGCTGCTGCCTCTTTTCTTTTTTTCTTTTTTTTTTTTATATGGGGCCCACGATAAGATGATCCAACTCATTTATTATGTGTGTCCCACGTGGTGGACCGTTCAGTTCAAGTTTATGATGCATCCAAGTTTCAGGTAGGCCCCACCAAGTGCTTTTATATGATCAGGCATGTCTCCATATGTTTTTAGATGGTATGGTCCACCTGAGAATCGTATTGATCCCAAATTTTGGCTCAACGCCTAAAATAATCTGAGAAAGAGGATGGACGGCTTGGATTAAGCACATACATCAAGGTGGGGCCATGTTGGAGCAGCCCACCATTTCTCTTCCTTTTTTTTTAACGTGGACGTCTTTGGACGTCATGGCACAAAGTCGTGCCAATAAAAAATATTTTTTTTATCTTAGGTGGGACCCACGTTAACTAGATCTATCCCGTCCATTGCATGTGTCCCACAAAAATAAAGGTCCAAAATAAGTTTCAGGTGGGTCTAAGCTTCTGGGGGACCCCAACAATCATTCTTCTAAGTTTTAATGAAAAATACTACCATTCTTAATACCACGGCCCGCCAGATGATTGGATTGGTCTTATGTTTCGGCTCAATGCCTAAAATGATCCCGAGAATAGAATGGATGGCTTGGATCATGTATAAACATCAAGGTGGGGCTTGCATGAGTGGCCCATTCTAAAAGAGTACTTTTTTTCTCTTTTTTTTTTTACATGCAAGTACACACCCATGTCAGTGCAGACACTCCAAGTTAACCACACCCGTCCAGCGTCCAGGGACGCTGGATGGTATGGATAAAAACATGCATCGTGATGGGTCCCACATGGGACGTGGCCCACCATATATATATAATATTAATATAATATAATATAATATGTATATATATATATATATATATATATATATATATATATATATATATATATATATATATATATATATATATATATATATATATATATATGTTATGCATCACTTCACCCAAAAATGTGATGGACCACACCGTTTGATGGATGAAGTAGATTTAACATGAGTTGGTGGGGCCCACTTCATTCTAGGGGAAGGATAAGAGAGAGAGAAAGAAAGAGAAAAAAGAGAGAGAACAAGAGAGACGGTAATGGAGAGGAGGGACCCCGCCACTATGGGCCCTCCATTGATACAACACGTACATCAAGTGGGTCCCATAACAAGTGGACCCTTAAATCATGAAATCAACGGTAGAAATTCAAAGATCACCCACCTCTAAGCCTCCTCCTTGCTCCCCTAGCCTCCTTAGCTCCTCTGCTTGACTTTTAACGGTGATAGATGATGGATCAACGGTTGAGATGAGAGATGAGAGAGTAGGGAAGGTAGGCCACACTTGGCATTTGGGAGAGGGAGAGAGAGCTTGGACGCGTGAAGCTCTTTTGCTTGAGATTTTTTTTTGAGAATGAATGAGAGAGAGAGGGGAGTGATGGGTGAAAAAGGGTGATGAAGTGATGTGGTGTGATGGGTAATGGGTGGAGTGGTGTGTTGTAAGAAGGGATGAGTGGAGAGAGAGGTGAAGTGATGTGAGGGTTGACCTTGGGCTTGCTTGTGTAAGAGAAATGTATGAGTTGTTGTACTTGGGTATGGAGTGACTTGACTTGTACTTGACATGAGTGATTGATTGATTGATGAGACATCTCGTAGAGATTTCCTCGTAATTCATAATGCGCGATGTTTTCTTCGAATTGAACGCAAACTGACATCTTTTACCCTGGGTATCGGGTCGGTGTGCGAGTCGCGGAGTTAGAACCGCTGCGACGGCGCGGTCGCTAAGGTATAGGTTTCAATTTTAGCCGTCTTTGGCATACAGGTCTCAACTTAGGATCGCAAGCAAACATTAGAAAGTGGTCGAGGATTGCCGAATTCGACTGGAAGGATCGCGGAAGTCGACGGAACAGTGTGAACTAGGATACGGGTCTTACAAGTTATCACCATAGTAGAGGGCTGGTCTACGGAGTTGACTATTGTGGCTTTTGAAGAAGCTCCAAACATAGTAAAAGAGCTAAGAGCAATTGTTCCATATCGGCAACAATACCTTATTAAAGAGATCCCTTGATAGATTTCAATGATAAGAGTAGAGAGGCCGAAATCACATCCATATTTAGCAGGCTTGAGGAATGTTTTTGTGTTCATGAAGACCAACAAGACTCCTACATCTATATTGTTGAATGTCTTATAGAGGAAGACACTATAGCAGATAACGAGATAACCTTCTATTAACTCAAGCTAGCACCCCCCGAGATGGACGACGCTAAAGCCGATGTTCAAGATACCCTAATTAAGGTAAAATTTAGGACAAATGACGACCCACACCCTACGTTCATTAGCAAAGGGTTGGCTCCGCAGGTGTAAGTGGATATGACATGTGTAACACGCCGTACTTTTCAGTACTCGAGTGTTACCATATAATAACTAGCCGATGACCCTGACAGATTCCCCGCCTTTGTCTGCACGCCAGAATGGAATCGTGCCGCCTTTGTCAGTCTATTAATGATGACCCCATATGATGTATATGTAACTTGATGAGGAACAGTGCACAAATGCCCTAAATGCATGACTGTATTGCTAAGAGGAGTAGTGCAGTCTTGCGGCTTACTTTTATATACTTTTGTTATTTCTCATGTATACATATCTTGTAAATATAAATGTTGAGACATTTATTTATATAAGTCATTATGGGCAACCTCTTGTATATTCTCAATATAAATAAAAAATTTTCTTTATGCTGATTTGTCCATTCTACGCTCATTTGCTTAATCTGATGAAAGAAAAATATATGTGGACTTTGGCTCTTTATAAGTTAACACTCGAGTTTTTGAGAAACGGGTCGTATACTTAGGTCCTGAAAAGTCGAGGCATTATAATTAGTATTAGCGCATAGTTTGGACAAACTTGACCTTGAGAAATGAACTTATACAAACCTTAAATGTCTCAAGTTAGGATATTTGAATTTAGAAATTTAAACTTAGGTAAACCTCCCTTAGACTCAGGAAAATCTGAGGATGTAGAAACCCAAAATTAGGCCCCCTAAATAATCGTTTGGATGATTATAGAACTTAGAAACAAAATTAGTCCCCTCTGAACATCTAATCATATGAACTTATGAAAAGTTCCCTTGAAAAATATATTTTTGAGAACATAGATACTTCAAACTTTAGCCTCCCTTGAAAGCTTTGGTTAAACCTTTGAACTACAACTTACGTAGAAATTCCTTAGAATGGGGAGGAAATGAGGATATAGGAACTCAGAATTTTAGGCTCCCTAGAAATTTTTGAAGGACGGAAGAACTTATAAATGAACTTAGGTCCCTTTGAACATTTCAAGATTTGTCATTTGAACTTAGGTGCATTTCCCTTAGAATTTAGTTGAAAATATAGATACCTGATATTCCAGGTTCCTTAGAGAGTCACTTGGATAACCCTATAACTTACGAACCAAACTCAAGTCCCTTAAAAAGTTTTTGGTTTGGTCGTTGAAACTTAGAACAAAAATTGTGGTTCCCTTGTAAACTACCAAAATAGTTGTTTGAACTTGGGAATTGAAGGTGTACCATAAGAAAACGAATAACCATTAAGATGCACATGAGGCTATATTAGTACACTCCTTATACTTGACTTCTGAATGAAGATCTTCTAGAAACTTAGGATATGAACCTTCTTAAAAATTTCCATAGTTAGGGATAACACCATTGCAATGATCAGCAAATGGATTGGACATAGGCTCATGGGAATTTCCTTAACCACCATAGCATACACTTGATCGAAAACAAGTACCCTTGAACTTAAGAAATCTCATTATGAAGTGTAACTTGAATTCCCTAGTACGTCTCTCTTTAGTTAGGAATAATAGACTTCATAAATTTCAGCAATTAGGAAGGAGTATAGGAGGGTTATAGAATTTTGGGCAATTTTTAAACCTTAAGTTGAGCCTATGAGGACAAGATTTGAGAACATGAATAAAATTTAGCAAATTCAAAGTCAAGTTTCCATGTAGGAATTTTGGCCTAAAAAATTTTAAAGTAGTACATTGACCAGAGTGCGTAGTGGAAGTGTGATGGTTATTTGCGTCTATTCACATAAATTTCGGGCACTCTCATTTTCAATTCAGAAGGTCGCTTGATATTTCCCTGAAGTCTAGGACAACCGGGATCACGGATTGATATAATCATGTTTACGCGATGTGTTTGCAGTTTGGCTCAAATTCTAAGTCCTAATAAATCTCAATGATTCCAATGCCCTGATAAAGCGAAGGATCGAGATCTAACGGGATTATGAACTGATACCGGTAAATCCTCTGTTCTGCACAGACAGATGATCGGTGTATCGGGCTCAAACCTACTATGACCACCTATTCGTGTTACCTCGAACATAGAAAATAGGAAATTATATTGAGTAATATAATATTAGTTGCCTAAATGAACTTATAGTCTAAGTAACTACGATAGGACACTTTGATATAGAAAAACATTAAAGTGAATCTCAAACATTGGCTAATGCTAAGATGGTTTTAGATCTTTAATAGGGATTGATTTACTAGACTGGAGACGTAAGGATTGCATTAGAATTTCATACTTAAGCATATATACTGGCCGATTGTTAATATAGGGGTATGAGGGTTTAGCAAAATTTAGCTACAACTTGTTTAAACCTAAGCTGTGATAGCATGCTTAGACACATGTGACATATGGGACACCATTAGGATAGTTGAACTACTCATAATAGTAATAATTGGTACACGCCTCATCAAATATAGAAATAGAATTTTATTTAATTTTCTTTAAGGATGGTAGATGGTAGCGACCTTAGTTTTGGGCGTTGAGTGACATACGTTTGCATATATAAGGAAATAATGAATATTATCATCGTTCCTAATCATAATAGAAGCACTGAATTTCGGGGGCGAAATTCTCTTTAAGGGGGGTAGTCTAAATCCAACCATTGGAAGCAATCACCACCCATGCATCAAGCTGTCGGTCTGTTGTTATGGACCTCCACATTGACGTCAGAACCTATTTTCAAGGGTTCCATCTCCTGGATAGATCAATCATTCACATTAGATTTGGAAATATAAATTGCCATATCCATTGTTTACCACATTGAATTCTTGTTCAACAATCTAACACTAGGTCGTGTGATTCTGATTATGGATTGTAATATTAACTAATTAGGTATACCTAAGATATGATCAAAACACCTTAAGGGACTCCTGGACAACCGATGAACCATCCTCATATAATTCGCCCACTCAAACCCATGATTGCTCGTTCAATTGAGAGTTAGGGGCGATTAATAATAGAAATGACTGCCGAACTTGCTCGAGATCGAGTTACAAACTATTAGGCATGTTGATGATCAGGTATGAAAGGGATTCGACTGTTAGATGGTTGGAAAATGGAAAATGCCTCTCATGGTGCATAAACCAAACGTTATGGCCCACCTGGGTTTTGGGTCAACCAGATCTTTAGTCAGGGGTCATATTTGGACCCAGGAGTTTTGATGGATGGGCCAGATTTCACTTGATGTTACTATGGGTCGCGCAAACCACAAATCAGACACTAAATCGACATTTATGGCCCCACCAAAACCTTGGATCTACCCCATCTTTGGTAAAGAGGGTCATGACAGAACCGTCATGTGAAATGGATGGACTGAATTTCCCATAAACATCCTATGGACCCCACATTATGCAGCGTGTGTGCACGTCCTGTGTGCAATAGAGGTGCACCAGACCTAGGGTTGGGTCAAAGTTCCTTTGACCCGACAGTTTCTAAAAAATGAGAGAAAATCTCCCTCTTTCCACAATTCCCGCCCGTGGGATTTTTAAACGGACGTCGTCCATGTGATCTGTAAATGGCCCACCATGACCATCCTCTTGGATGATCCAATCCATCCATGATGTTTAGGGCATGGCCCTCACCAAATTCTAACAATTTTGGCACTTTGAAACCTACAAGCGTGCGCACAGTTTCAACTAAACGAGGCTGACGTACGGGCGAGATTGTGCTTCTAACCTCTCCAAAACCAGCCCATCGTTATCAATGTGGGCTACATTGGGCTGATCCAAACCGTTCATCTATTAGAGCAGTTCCATCTAACTTAATCCATGTCATCCGTACACGCCCGTGCACACGTGCGTGTGCACAACCTGGGCCCAAATAGGGTCGCGTGTGGCATTTCTAAAAACGAAAAGGTTGTCGTTTCCATTTATGTTTGCCAAGAGGACGATCCGCGTGAACACTCACCTTCAGATCATAGCCATCCGTCCTAGGAATTCTCAGCTGTCCATTCTAGCTGAACGGTTTAGGGCTTCCTTGGCAAAAGAAAACCATGGCCGGTTTTGGCCATACCCATTGTTTTAGAGACGGTTTTAGGCAGATCAAATCCCGATTGTTTGGCTTCTATCCAATAGTTCTGAAACATTGGGTGAGTAAATAAGAGGGTGTGAATTGGATGAAACGAGCTCAACCATCGTCCCTGGTAGCCGCACTTGGGAAAAACAAAGAGAGAGAGAGAGATAACAGGGGAGGTTGATCGGTCGGGCCATGGTGCCGCACCACGCAGGATTGATTCGAGTCTCGTTGGCTAGACCGACTCGGACTGAGTTGGAGCGTAATTAGGGAGAATGGAGAAACCGCGAGAGGAGGAGAAGTTGATGAAAGAGAGAGGTTTGCTGCAACTGCAAGTGCACCAGCTTGACCCGGGCTAAACGTCTGGTCCGATCACTGCTGGGAGTAGTAGAGAAATAGAAGGAAAGCAGACAAGAAGAAGAAAGGAGAGAAGAAGGAAGGAAGGAAAGAAGGAAAAGAAGGTTTGCGAGAGAGAGGAAGAGGATGTGGCTACTGCTCCACCTGCGACTTGGGCCGAGTCTAAGTAGGCTGCTCGACTCACTGATGGGCTGAGGCCAGTCGTTTAGTGGTTCTGCTGGACCTATAACAGATGAAAGAAAGGGAGAAACAAGAAGTGAAAGAAGAAGTAGAGAGAGAAGGAGAGGAAGGAAAACAGGGGGACGGAAGGAGTAGGAGCACGCTACCTCAACCCAAACCGGGTTAACTCACCAACCAGCGTCGAGTCAAGCTAGATTCAGGTTGGGTAGGGCCCAATTACTGCCAACCAACGGTTGTCAAAGCCTACACCCGATAGCGTAGGTAAGCACGCTTGAATACTTGCATTCTAAAGACTCCTTACTGATTCAGCTCACCAAGTAGTTTCACTGGCTGCCATGTAGGTGAGTTTAGGTCCAGCTTTTACTTGTTTAGGATAGTCAGGATAAGTCCCTATACTTACCACCTGCCTTTGATGGCCAAGAAGCGTTGTGGACCACACCTTAACTCACAGCGGCCCTCACTGAGCCACATACTCAGTGGACCACAACACATGTCATAGGATGGGCCGCACCTGAGATAAATCTCAGTGGGCTGCATCACACGTCCAATACAATGGGCCCCGGGGGTTTGGATCAACCAGCTAGACCAAAGTAAGCCCAGCTCAGCCCCACCCTTGAAACCTTCAAGCTGGGCCAAGACCTATCCGGCCCAGACAGTTTTCTAATCCACACCATGGAGTTTGAAAAACATCCAAGCCGTCCAACATGTGGGTTTAGGTTTGAGCCCGATAGTAGACCGAATCTACCTTTGCCTAGGTAGCTTAGACATGCATGATCCCATCATTGGGTAGATGGGCTTGGAGAAGTTGCACTTTAGAGAGTGCATACGTGATTCAATTAGTTTCATTTGAGAACTTTCCAAAATAGAACCTATGACCCATGTAACCACACTATTAGCTTTTGTACATGAGGTTAATGATCAATGCATGTAATTGCCTTGGCCACAAGTGTTGGGCCTGACCCGATAGGCGCAGCCCAATTCAGGCCTTAGCTTTGGCCCATTTTAAGCCTAGCCCAAGTCACATTGATTGGGCCATCCGTTGGTGGGTCAGGGTCAGCCGGCCAGCCCAAATTGATGGGTATCTATTAGGTCTAAAAAGTTGAGCCAATTTTAATGAAATCCTGATCCATTCAACTTAGATATGTCAACTTCAAATTTCTCCATACATTGGAATGGTCAAGTCAAATTATCACTGATTCACTATTGTAGAAAATTTTCATTGGACGCTATTAGTCACACTATTTGATTATTAGCATTTGATACTAACATAAATGCCACTCTTATTTCGCCATTAATAAATTATTGATTATGAAGTTAGTGTTATTAGTACTAAATAACAATTATTACCCGTTCCCACTTCACTTCTAATATTATTACAAATTAATCATATGAATTAGATTTCAACCCTATAACAAGCCTAAAATTAAATTAGTGGATAAAGACCCTATATCTAAGTAACCCAAATCATAGGCTATGATCCTAACCATAGGTAGTTTGTAAACATAGATCTAACCATACAACTTACAAATTGTGATAGGATCCAAGTCTAAGGGCGTGCGCTCATCTTAATAATATTGGAAGGCGAGTCGACAAATAAGGTGATGATTCTTCCCTTTGAGCTTTTCATTTTTCCATTAGCTTAAGTTATAGTTTTATTTTAATTTAAATTGATAATTGCTTTCTCCATCTTATATTCACGTATAATTGAGTTGCTACATCACATGCTTAATGTTATCCTGTATATTTAATTTATGATATTGGATTACTTATGGATTGCTTCTGGGATTTAAACTGGTACATTAGTGAAAAACTCTCACTTATATATGTACACTCATACTTGGGATGTAACTCGATTGATGGTGATTGCAATGGACCTTCGATCTAGTGGTTATTGCGTGGTGGTCTAGATGGATCATTGATGTGGGCCTACTATCCATGAGTTATTGTGTTAAGTGGTTTTTAAGGATGGTCTTTATCGCATGATTTTAATAATCGCCTTATGTGGCGTAGTTTCAAAATTCGCCCCATGTGGCTTAGTTTTGACATTTGCCCTATGTGGCTTAGTTTTGACATTTGCCTTATGTGGTTTAGTCTCGACATTTGCCCTATGTGGCTCGATTTTGGTATTTGCCTTATGTGGCTTGATGTATCATTTCTATACAACCATGTGATGGTAAGCCTCATATACTGTAATATGATTGACCGCTAGTTGACGGGTTTCCATTAAACATCCTAAGATTGTAGTCTCATGAGCCGGGAAGGTGGTATAAGACCTATGCCCGAGCTGTCGGCCTACGCTGGTGATAAGCTCTCGTAGTGACCTTTGAGCTTATTTAAATTGGTTGATTGTAATTTGACTAATAACAGGTTGGCTAATCATACATACATGGCATAAATAAGTATTTATTGCTATCATACGTGATGTACGTAAGATAGTCATTATGCCGCACATAGTATGCTTTTGCTGACGACTAGCCTCTATTTGACTGGATGTTTTTCAGGTTCGATGATTGCATGAGTGACGAGCTCAACTTCCGCACAGATGTGCATCCCTGGGGCGATGATCGCATTCAGGCATCCATGCATCTAATAAGATCTGCATCATATATTGTTTTGTATACTTTATTTTATAACTATACTTATCTAATATGGCGGTGTATAATCTTAAAGGGAATTCACACTGAGTTGGCCACTCATCCATCAATTATATAACCGTACAGGTAGCACAGGTGGGCCAGATGATGTATATGTTCAGACTTGATGAGAAACAGTGCACAGGTACCTTAGATGTACGACTGTATTGCTAAGAGGAGCTATGCGGTCTTGCAACTTACTTTTATATACTTCTGTTATTTCTCATGTATGCATATTTTCTAATTGTAAATGTTACGACATTTGTTTGTATAAGTCATTATGGGCAACCTCTTGTATATTTTCAATATAAATGATTTTTTCTTTTATGCTGATTTGTCCATTTTACGCTCATCTGCTTACTCTAATGAAAGAAAAAATATATGTGAATTTTGGCTCTTTATAAGTTAACACTCGAGTTTTTGGAAAACAGGTTGTATACTCGGGTCTTGAAAAGTCGGGGCATTACAACATGACTTTTTTAAAATTATGCAGACCGTTTCACTTGGGATTATTACGAGATGCCTAATTTAGATTCAGTCTTAGTTGAACACTGCCTCCCAATCAAGAACGATTTCAAGTCATTCAAGTAATCACCAATAAGGATAACCTATGAGGTTACTCCAAAAATTAAAGAAGAAATAGAGAGGTTGTTGACAGGGTTCATCAAATTAATTCGGTATATCGATTGAATCTCTAACATAGTCCATGTCATCAAGAAAAATGGAAAGCTAAGGGTATGTATCGACTTTAGAAACTTAAATTTGGTAACCTCAAAAGATAAATACCCTATGCTCTGGTGGATCAACTAATTGATGGAGCCGTAGTACATAATATTGTGTCTTTTTATGGATGGTCACTTTGGTTATAACCAGATTTTCATCGCAGAAGAGGATGCTGCCAAAATAATTTTTTAATGCTCAAGCGCAATTGGAACCTATTATTGGGTTGTAATGCCTTTCGAGCTCAAGAATGCAAAGACGACCTATTAAAGAGCGAAGAATACTATCTTCTATGATATGATCTATAGATTTATGGAAGTATACATTGATGACGTCGTGGTAAAGTCAATCACTCAAGACGACGTTGGGTCCTTACCCTTGCTCGGGTGGTAGACTCTCAGGAGTTTCAACTCCTGGTCAAGGGTTCGAGTACCCATAGGTGGTGAAATTCCACTAGCGTGAGTGTGTGGGGTGTGTAAAAAAAGAAAAGAAAAGAAAAAGTCAATCAAGACGAATACTTCATCAATTTAAGACAAACTTTCGAGCACATGAGAATGTATAAACTAAAGATCATCTGAAACGCGCGTTTAAAGTATCAACTGAGAACTTCTTGAGGTTTCTTGTTCATCAATGGGGCATCGAAGTTGATTAAATAATGTTCGGGGAATCCTGGAAGTGAGACCACTAGAGAATAAAAAGGAATTGCTTGACCACATGTACCACTCATGCGACAGTCACATGTCCTTGTAGTGTCTTGCTTTTTTCGACCGCAGACGTGCATACGGCTTTAAGTCATTTTGATTTTGAAAGTCGACATGTTGCTGAATGAAGTCAGCTCGAAAGATATCCTCGAAATACGAGTGAGATTTCATCTGCCATTCATACAGTGTTAACATGTGATGCCATTTCATTTGGCCACATGGGATTGCATGCACCATGACAGGTGTAAACATAAGTATCAGGAATGCCTATGTGGTAGTTGCCAATTAGGTGGCTAGGTGTCTAGTTTGATTAGTGTGACTCTTGGGCTACGCTCCTGAATGGATTCAACATTTTAGGCAGTTTAGAACCGGAATATACATGCTTTGTGGATTCGAATTCGGTGGCAACTAGTGTTGGACAAGCTCCATGGGTCCATCATGATGTATGTGTTTTATCCATGTCGTTGATCCATATTTTTATTCATGACATAAAAAAATTACATAGATAAAAATATAAGGTTGACCACACCATAAGAAATAATGGTGATTGAACACCCACCAATAATAACTTTGTAAAGGCTCTCTACATTATTTATTTCTCATAAAATCTTTTGATTAGTTCACACCTGCATGAAGGGAAAACAGATATATCAACTTTATTTATAACTTTTGTGGCCTTCAATGAGTTTTTAATGGTGGGTATTTAATCACTATTATTTTCTATGATATGGTCTACTTGAGTTTTGGATTTATCTCATTTTTAACCTCATAGCTTAGGATGAGCTGAAAAAATTAACAAACAATGCAGATAAAATACATGCATCATCATAGGACCATAGGTTTTTTCTAGCACCAACCATCTTGTCCGACATGCCTATTAGGATGTAATCCATAATTTGTCGGTTCGTGGGACTTTGGAATTCGAGGTGACCCAACACCACCCACCATGTGGGTCAGTGGGTGGGCTGGAACGTAGCAGGACAATCAACCCTATATTGCGCAAACAGGATCCAGGTGTTTGAGTCACCATGTGATCAAACCCCACCCTATCCCAACAGTATATATGTCTAGGTGTGACAAGCTCTGTCGATCCCACTGTGATATATGTGTTTTATTTATACTATCTGTTTATTTAGGAGCCCAAAAATAAGTATATCCAAAGCTCACGTATACCATACTACAAAAATAATGAGATGGTGATGTTTTTTCAGCTGTTATTAGCCATTAAACAAATTAATAAAGGTTACAATGATCTAGACCAAAGGAAAAATAACAATATCAGCTTGATCCAAAACATTCAGAGCAATATAGGTTCAGTCTCTGCTGTGTTCTTCAGGGTGGTTCACTTAAGCTTTGGATTTGCCTCATTTTTTAGCTCACGTGAAAAAAAAAACTTGGCAAAATGAATGGACGGTGTGATGAAATATATACATCACAGTGGGCCCCACAGAGGTCACTAGGGCATCCACGTCCCATTTGTGGACGATCCACCTTCATTCACGAGTGGCATGCCCAGTTGTTTGCGAGCCCCTCCTACCGTCCACACGAACATATATCTGGTGATAGGGACTCTTGATCAAGTGAGCAACAGTGTGGATGGACGGCAGTGATTGGACAAATGTGATCATCGAGTGGTTGTGAGTTTCTTAGATGGATGAACGGAGATCATTTTCGTAACCAGTCCTTTTTCAGGCTTCATATCCGATGGCCAGGGCAGTCCAATCCCATTGCCTTCTGGGACACGGCCCATCCACCCGGTGGTCCACATGAAGAATGGCCACGATCTCCAAACCGGTCTGCTACGTGTAGGGTGAAGAGACCTGCATGGAACTTCTAGGCGGTAGCGAGTTTCGTACTGAAGTGACGTCACCACGTTCTGTGGGCCCCACCATGATGTATGTGTTGTATCCACACCGTTCATCCATTTGGAGAGATCATTTTATGGCATGGAACAAAAGAATGAGGTTATATCAAAAGCTGAAGTGGACCTCGCCACAGAAAACAGTGACACCTACCGTTGAAACCTTCATAGGGCCCACCATGAGGTTTATTTGAGATCCAACCTATTTATAAGTTAACAAAGACATGGAATAGGGTAAAACACAAACATCAGCTTGATCGAAAACTTCTGTAGCCTAAAGATGTTTATAAGGTAGGCGTTCAATCCCTTTTCTGTGGTGGGGTCCACTTGAGACTTAGATATGCCTATTTCTTTGTATCGTGCACTAAAATTATCTCTACAAATGGATGCACGGTGCGGATACAACACATACATCATAATGGATCCCACGGAAAGTAGTGACATCACTTGTGCAGTAACGACTCTCGCTACTGTCATGTTCAGTAGCTAGTCCTGATGATCACGCGTGGAACTCTGGCGTTATCTCCAGAGCTCCTATAATAAACATGGTTACTCATCCTCGTGGTGAGTAACCACGTGAATACACAATGGCTCGATAAATTTTACCCAGTAAGATAAGAGCCTACGTACAGTAGCTCACTACCCAATCCAATTTTGAGAAAAATAAGCAAATTTATTTCTGATTTCTTGTGAAAGCCTTCCGCATATAAGATCCTGCGGTGTAAACTTAGGTGGGGCCTACTGTGATGGCTGTGAGAAATTCATCCCGTCCATCTATTTTCTGAGCTCATTTTACGCATGGGGCCAAAAATAGCCAGATCCAAGATTAAAGTGGTGTGAAAATGTGAGGATTGAACCTCCAGTTGAAATATTCGTGGGGTCACGGAAGTTTTGAATCAGTCAAATATTTGTGTTTTCAGCTGCCGGTAGGAATGACGTTGTGACCGGCATGTATGGCATGTATATACCCCAGAGAGGTTTAAACGGTAGGAATTTTCTTACCCACCTTTTCCTTTAGTGCGGCCACTTGAGTTTAGCTCACTTTTGGTCTCAAGTCCTAAAATGAGCTCACAAAGATTTAGGGCAACTGTTATAAATTCGTACTTACATAAATTCGTACTTACATAACATTATCAAAATACTCCTACTAAAAAAAGTTTCAAAAAAAAAAAGAAATTCGCACAAATTTGTGCATAAACTGTCTCAAAACTTAAATAAGTTAAATGTTGATAAACTAAATGCAAATTGAAAATGATCGATGGGCCCCGATGATAGCGCCGTGAAAGTGGTGTAATGAAGGCGGGCCGTGACGATCCAACGGTCCGATCACACTATCATCGCGATCCAACGGTCCAAGTGTCTCTTATAAGTAACTTACACATGTTATAAATACATGTATACAGTCTTCAACCTCTAGAAACCCGACCTGTATCCGTCATCCAAAAAGGATGGACAGAGTAGATTTCTCACAAACATTACGTTGCGACCAACTTAGGTTTACAACGCAGGTACCCGGGCCATGAACTGCAAAAGGCTCTCGCAGGAAATCTGCGTCCAATTTATTCCATGCCACGCACGCCCACAGGACCGGGTGGGTCGTACACACGCCAGGACTTGGCTAGAGACTGACGGTCCTGTCAGGGGATCTATGGGCCCATCGTGATGTATATATTTTATCCAAGTCGTCCATGTATTTTGAAAAATTATTTTAAGCGATGAATACAAAAATAGGGTATATTTAATCATCAGTTGTACCACATAACAAGAAACAGTGGGGATTAAATGCCTATGGCTGAAAACTTAGTGGGGATCATGTAAGTTTTGGATTAGGCTGATATTTATATTTTCCATTCATCCATGTTTATGTGACCTTATCAACATGTTGGATGACAAATAAACATGGCCTTAAGAAGTTTCAGCGTTGGAGGTCACTTGTGCCGCTACTTCCTATAGCGTGGTCCACTTGGGCCTTCTATCTATCTCCTTTTTTAAGTCATACTTTAAAATGATCCTTCAAAATGGATGAACGGCTTGATAAAATACATATATTGTAATACTTCGTTCTTTTAAACGGTGGGTTCCACTGTTGCCTTTGGTGATGGGCAAAACTAATGAACGGTGTGGATTTATCACATTATTTTTGTGGGGCCCACTCTCTAAAAAAAAAAACATAAAGCAAGTGATGTGTTGATGCACGTCACCCACAAACCAACCCCTCTCCTCCATCACTCACTCTCTCTTTCCCACTTCTCCGCGGTACGGTTGCGGATGTCAACCCATCCACCATGCATGCCATCATCATGGTGGGACCCACTCCTCAATCTAAACTACCAACTCACCTGATATTATTTTTATACCCTATTTTTCATGCTATCAATAGAAAACGAGAGAGAAAATCATAAAAGAAAGATTGTGAGGAAAAAAAGAGAGATTTAGAGAAGGGAGAGTATCCGTGAGGGTTCAACATCGAGTTCATGACTCACTGACTCAATTCTCAATGATGCGTTGTCAGGTTTTCCAGCATCCTTTGCAACTATTCTAGAGAGAGAGAGATCTTGAGTGGAGGCAGCGTATATCGAGTCGTTCCACCAAGTTGACTGAATCTGCCGAGTGCAACTCAGCTCGTCGAGTACGGGCTAACCTAAAGATCCGTATATAACATCTGATTTTATGGAGATAGATGCATTTATATGAAGTTCTACTTCCCCATTTGGGTCGAGTTTAGAGTTGGTTAATTCAAGTTAGTACACATAGAAATCAACATCGCTTCAGATTATTTTTCTCCCATCACACTATTTTTCCATAGCAAGTAGGTGATCATTCCCTATTGAAAAATTCATAAGTAATTGCGCTATATAATCTAGACATTGAGATATTCTTTATATGACTGAACCAATGCAAATATAAATTTTTTTTTTTCATTTAATATTATATAGTGGCGATAATAAGTATTCATTATGTGAACATAGACACTATATCTATCATATTCCCTTGTAAGTTAGAGGCATTTTATGTAAATTACTTTTTTATGCAATGATTCTTACCGGTGCTTTGCCAGGGTCATTCTTAAAATGATCAGCACGACACGGGTGCTCTGCTCAGGGTCATTTTCAAAAGGATCAGCATGGGTGCACTGCCTTGGGCTTTTGTCCCTAATACCGGTGCTCTGCCAAGGGTCATACCCTGAAAGGATCAACACCGGTGCTTTGTCGTGGGTCATCCCTTAAGAGGATCAACACACATAAGTGTTTTGCCCACTCCAAATCTTAGTATTTTAAGAAAAAGTATGTTAAACAATTTATTTATTTCATATTCATGAATGTCAAATTATTAACTATGATTTTACATCCGATGCTCGTCTTATTTTGATTAATATGTCGAGGTTAAATTTGGTAATATTTATGAGATTTTTAACTCGGGATTGATGTGATCTTATTGAGTTGTCAACTCATTATGTTTTAACTATTTCAGGTTATAAATATTTTGAAAATACAGGGTACTACTATTAGTAGTGGAATATGAAATATGGTTGGATGCATGTGGCATGTCATTCTACATAGGATAAATTTTATTTTATTTTAGAACTCTAAATGTAGTAATGTTTGACTTGATTTTCTTACTCTAAGTTAAGTTAAATAATTATACATCAATGTAATAACAGATTATGTAATTAGTTATCTTAGTATGTGTTTGGATTTTAAAGTTTTGGGATATGATGGGAGAAAATGAAATGCATATGAAATTGTCATACTTAATTTTTATTTATTTATTTATTTATTTTATATAGGTCACGAGTCTGAAATTCGGGTCCTGGACACCTTATTCAGGTACCTGAATTTTGGGGCATGACAAAGTTGGTATTAAAGCCAAGTTGATCTTAAGCATTGAACATAAAATAGAGATTTAATTCTAAGTCTTCCTAAATGGCTTTAAGTAGAAGATGAGAAATTTAAAATACATACGTAGGACATTTTAATCTATTACAATATAATACTTGGATCCCATTTATGCTATATATTAACATACAAAATCAAATCTGGACGTTAGGAATTTTTTGAGAATTTTTCTAACTATTTCTTGGGTTGGGCAGCAATAATCAATACAAAATGTCTGACTTTGAAAAATCATAACTATTTAAGTAAAATTCCGATTGAGGTGATTTGAAAACTTAATTGAAGCTTGATAAGTATAATTTTATATAAAAATAAGAAAAATTAAAAATACAGACCCTTGATGTATGTATTTGAGGTTAAGAAAAACTTATTTAGAAATCGTTCAAATTTGGACAACATGTACTCTTTGAATTTTTAAAATTTTTATAAGCTTCAAAAATATTATAAAATTTTACAGGGGTATAGTAAACTTTTATATATATATATATATATATATATATATATATATATATATATAAAGTTAAAATAATGTTTGGAAATATCAAAAATATTAATTAGAATAACACCCTTATGACTCGAAATTTCTGCACATAGTTCTAAACTACATCTTAGTTCAACTTCTCTTAAATCTTCATGTATGCCTACATTGAACCATCTAATTTCTTATAATCTTAAAATTATTCAGTAAAATTCATAATTCCCTTTATTTATCTTAGGCTATGACGGATCAAAGTATAAACCTCGGGGCCGCATTGGAGACTCAAGTACCCGATGTAGCTAGGCAATGAACAATTATTGACAAGATCCTCCAGGCGATAGAAGGATTTGCCTCATTTATGAGAATACAAGTGCTTATAACTCAATCTCAGGATCAGACTCAAGTGACACATGTAGCCCCTGAAAGGACAAGGTCCTTGTTGAGGCAGAGATCGCCTATGTTTAAAGGTGGGCCTGACCCAAGTGAAGTTGAGGGTTGGAAAAGGCGGATGGAGAAAAGTTTCTTAGTTATGAGATGTAACGAGCAACAAAGGTTGAATTAGCAATATATATATTGGAAGGAGAAGCCAATCATTGGTGGGAATCTACGATCAGGGAGAACCCAAGAATGGAAAGGTGGACATGGGACCAATTCTGCACAAAGTTTGAGAATAAATACTTTCCAGCTTATGTGTGTGCTCAAAAGGTTACAAAATTCATGAAATTAGAAAAAGGTGATATGACAATGCGTCAATATGATGCAAAGTTTATAGAGTTGGCATGATTTACGATATTTCTCATTCCTGATGAGCTTCGTAAAGCGTAGAAATTTGTTGAGGGACTGAAACCTTCTATCCATACTCGACTGGCGCAATTTCTTATTAAAACATTTATACAAGCACTGGAACGTGCCAGCATAATAAAAAAGAACTTTGATGAGCATTGGAAGAACCGCGAGTCGAGGAAGGATATGAAGAGTGAAGCTAAGACCACGCCCCATCATCTATCACACAACATGAAGCAACTAAACGGTAGAAGATGATGCCAACATCAGTACCTAAGCATGCCACTATGCAACTTTCAATGCAATTCATTGGGACTTGCCATAACTGCGGAAATGCGGGTCATCCTACCCGCCATTGTCTTCTACCACCTCATCATCAATATCCATGGAATCAAGGACCACCACGATCGTTTTACAGGTCGCCTCCTCATTATGCACCATCTACTTCGTATCAACGACCTCTGTTGCCCCCTCAGATAATTCAGCCAGCTACGAGACCATCACAACCTTATCCTCAGAGGCCTGCACAGTTACATCCACAATCCCAGCAACCTGGACCCCCTCAAGCTTATCCGAGATCACCTCAACAATCGCAACAATAGGTCAAGCCTCCCCAATATCAGCAACTGAGGCCAGAAAGTTAGGTACCCCGACCTCAAGCTCAAGGACGTGTTTACACTCTATCTTTATTCACAAATGATCCAACCCAACTTCAGAAGTATGAGGATCTAAATCGAAGCTATGATGGGCCAACGCCACCCCAAGATGATGCTGCACAAACATATGAGACTACTGCTTCCGCTTATGAGGACCCAGCACAACTTGCAGATATCACTCCTCAACATGGTGTTGAAGCTAGTAATGATGTGGTGGAAGGTACTTTCTTGACTTACACCTCTCTTGCCAGAGCATTATTCGATTCAGGAGCTACATATTCATTTATATCTTATTTCTTCGTATGCTCACTTAGTATAGTACCCGTACGATTAAATAAGAAAATTATCGTAGCAACCCCTCTCGATAAGTCCATGAATTTAGAGCAAATATGTGAAGAATGTCCAATCATAATTGAAAATGAAATACTAGCAGCAAATCTCATGATTATGCCTATGAGGGAATATGATGTTATCTTAGGAATGGATTGGTTGTCCAGTATCATGCCAAGATAGATTGTTTCAGGAAGACGATTGCGTTGAACATAAAAGGATGATCTCCACTGAAATTCTGTAGGACACGAAGAAGGAATGCGCCGATTGGTTTGTTGACTATTGTGGGAATCGAGCAATCAAAAGAAGAGATTGAATAAATACCCGTGGTTAGGGAGTTTCCAGAAGTTTTTCAGGACATTCCAAGGTTACCTTCAAAGAGAGATATGGATTTCGATATCGATCTAATGCCAGGAACTGCACCTATCTCTAGAGCACCTTACTGCATAGCTCCGGTAGAATTAAAAGAATTAAAGGATTAGATTCGACAGTTACTAAATCAGGGTTTCATTAGAACCAGAATGTCATCATGGGGAGCACCGGTCTTATTTGTAAGGAAGAAGGATGAAACTATGAGATTATGTATCGATTATCATCAGTTGAATAAAGTAACAATCAAGAACAAATATTCTCTTCCTATGATTAATGATTTATTTGACCAACTTAAGGGAAGAAGGTTCTTTTCTAAAATAGATTTGAGGTCAGGTTACCATCAGTTGAGAATAACGGATGGAGACGTACATAGGACGGCTTTTAGGACTCGTTATGGGCACTATGAGTTCTTAGTAATTCCATTTGGATTGACAAATGCTCCAGCGGTATTTATGGATCTTATGAATCGAGTATTCAAACCTTATTTAGATCGATTCGTTATTGTATTTATCGATGATATTCTTATATACTCCAAGACTCGTGAGGAGGATGAAGAACATCTCAAGACTGCTCTACAAATGTTAAAGGAAAATCAATTGTATGCCAAGTTGTTAAAATGTGACTTTTGAAAGCATGAAGTAAAATTCTTAGGGCATGTGGTGTCAGAAAAATGGATATTTGTGGACCCAACAAAAATTGAAGCAATATTAGAATGGGAGCAACCCTTGAATGTATCAGAAGCGCGAAGTTTTCTCGGCCTTGTTGGTTACTATTAAAGATTTATAGAAGGATTCTCTAATATATCAAGACCCCTAACTAATCTAACTAAGAAGAATACAAACTTTAAGTGAGATCAAGATTGTAAGCAAGCATTTATCGAACTGAAGAAGTGGTTGACATCAGCCCCAGTTCTGGCATTACCTACTGAAGGAGAAAGATTCATCGTTTATACCGATGCGTCATATCAGGGATTAAGATGTGTTCTTATGCAAGGAGGCAAAGCTATCGCATTTGCACCACGGCAGTTAAAGACTCACGAGCGAAATTACCCTGCACATGATCTGGAGTTAGTAGCAGTAGTTTTTGCTTTGAAAATTTGGAGGCACTACCAATATGGAGAGCAATTCGACTTATATTCAGACTATAAGAGCTTAAAGTATCTCTTTAATTAGAATGAATTAAATATGCGCCAGAGAAGATGGATGAAATTTTTGAAAGACTACCATTTCGATGTTGTGGCCGATGCCCTAAGTAGAAAGACACGAAGACTTGTGGCCAACTTAATGATCAAAGAGTGGGAGATGCTAAATGTCATCAAGGATTTCGATTTGCAATTCTAGCTTGAAGAACCTCAGGTCCATCTAAGTAACCTAGTAGCACAGCCTACCCTGTTGTGTATTTTTTATTTTTATTTTTTTAAGATTGAATAGCTAAATTTATTATTATTATTATTATTTTTTTTAACTTTAGAATTGAGATTAGATCATGATAAACTTTTCTATTAGATTCGGCGTATTCTATAAGCCCAGAAGGAAGACGTTTGGCTACAAGAAAAAGGAGCAGAAAGAATAAAGAAGGAGAATGCAGAATGACGAATTGACACTGATGAAGGGATTAGGTTTCGTGGAAGGCTATGTGTTCCAAACAAACCTCATTTGAAGTAAGAGATTTTGGACGAGGCTCATAGATCAAGATTCACTATCCATTCAGGAGAGACTAAAATATACTACGATGTCAAGCACCAATACTAGTGGAACAACATGAAGCAGGAAATCGTCGAATACGTATCTAAATGTGCGACATGTCAACAAGTGAAGGCAAACCATTGAAGAGCACCAGGACTCTTACAGCCGTTACTGGTCCCCAAGTGGAAATAGGAGCATATATCCATGGATTTCGTAGTTGGATTTCTAAAGACAGGTCGATACCATGACACTATATGGGTGATCATGGACAGGTTAACCAAATCCGCACACTTCATCCAGATAAAGATTTCTGCATCTGCAGCGGAGTTGAGTAAAATTTATATTAAAGAGATCGTTCAATTTCATGGTACTCCAGTATTCATCGTCTTCGACCGAGATCCCAGGTTTAAATCGCGGTTTTGGACAAGTCTATAGGAAGTTTTGAGAACTACTCTTGATTGCAACACAACATTTCACCTGCATATTTATGGACAAACAGAAAGGATGAACCAGATTTTAGAAGATATGTTATGCACCTGCATTCTCGACTTCAAGGGCAATTGGGACGATTATTTACCGCTGGTGGAATTCGCATATAATAATAGCTACTAAGCCAGAATTGGTATGACACCATTTGAAGCTTTATACGGAAGACCCTGAAGATCACCAAGCTGCCGGACCAAAGTAGGAGAAAGGACATTGTTGGGACCAGAACTTATTTAAGAGACCTCCAAGAAGATTGATATCATTCGGGAACGTATGCGCACTGCCCAGAGTCGCCAAAAGATTATGCAGATAATCGACGTAGAGAGTTAGAGTTTTGTGTGGGAGATCATGTGTTCATAAAAGTTTCCCCAATGAAAGAAGTCATGTGTTTTGGAAAGAAAGGGAAGCTCGCGCCACGTTTTATCGGACCCTTCGAAATCCTATAAATAGTAGGAGTTGTAGCATACCAGCTGGCCCTACCGCCTCAGTTATCTAATATGTACAATGTATTTCATGTCTCCATGCTTCGAAAGTACAAGCCGGACGATTCTCGTGTCATCGAATGAGAGCCACTAGAGATTCAAGAAATTGTCACATATGAAGAACAACCTGTGCGCATTCTCGATCGTAAGGAGTAAGTACTTCGGACGAAGGTTATACCACTTGTGAAAGTACAGTGGAGTCATCACAGCGAGGAAGAAGCATCGTGGGAGCGAGAACAAGAAATTCGAAAAAAGTATCCTAACCTCTTTTAGGTATATAAATTTCGAAGACGAATTTTGTTAAGGTGGGTAGAATGTAATAGTCCGTTTCTTTTAAACGGTGGGTTCCACTGTTGCCTTTAGTGTGACCCACCTGAATTGTGGATGACCCTCATTTTTGGGCACATGCCCTAACTTTGATGGGCAAAACTAATGAACAGTTTGAATTTTTTACATCATTTTTGTGGGGCCCACTCTCTAAAAAAACACAAAGCAAGTGACATGCTGACGCACGTCACCCACAAACCAGCCCCTCTCCTCCACGACTCTCTCTCTTTCCCACTTCTCCGCGGTACGGTTGCGGATGTGAACCCATCCACCATGCATGCCATCATCATGATGGGACCCACTCCTCAATCTAAACCACCAACTCACCTGATATTATTTTTATACCCTATTTTTTATGCTATCTATAGAAAATGATAGAGAAAATCATAAAAGAAAGATTGTGAGAAGAAAAGGAGAGATTTAGAGAAGGGAGAGAATCCGTGAGGGTTCAACATGGAGTTCATAACTCACTGACTCAATTCTCAATGATGCGTTGTCAGTTTTTCCAGCATCCCTTGCAACTATTCTAGAGAAAGAGAGATCCTGAGTGGAGGTAGCGTATATTGAGCCGTTCCACCAAGTTGACTGAATCTGCCGAGTGCAATTCAGCTCGTCGAGTATGGGCTAACCTGAAGATCCTTCTATAACATATGATTTTATGGAGATAGACGCATTTATATGAAGTTCTACTTCCCAATTCGGGTCGAATTTAGAGTTGGTCAATCCAAGTTAGTACACATATAAATCAGCATCACTTCAGATTATTTTCCTCCCATCACACTATTTTTCCATAGCAGGTAGGTGATCATTCCCTATTAAAAAATTCATAAGTAATTTCCTTATAAAATCTAGACATTGAGATATTCTTTATCTGACTGAACCAATGCAAATATAATACTTTTTTCCATTTAATATTATTTAGTGGCGATAATGAATATTCATTATGTGAACATAGACACTATATCTGTCATATTCCCTTGTAAGTTAGATGCATTTTGTGTGAATTATTTTTTTATGCAATGATTCTTACGGGTGCTCTGCCAGGGTCATTCTCGAAATGATCAGCAGGACACGGGTGCTCTGCCAAGGATCATTCCCAAAAGGATCGGCATGGGTGCTCTGCCCTGAGTGATTCCCTAAAAGGATCAGTATACACGGGTGCACTGTCCTGGATTTTTGTCCCTAAAAGGTTATACCAATGCTCTGCTGAGGGTCATACCCTGAAAGGATTAACACCAATGCTCTACCGTGGGTCATCCCCTAAAAGGATCAATACACATAAGTGTTTTACCCACTCTAAATCTTAGTATTTTTAGAAAATGTATGTTAAACAATTTATTCATTTCATATTCATGAATGTCAAATTATTAACTATGATATTACATCTAATGCTCGTCTTATTTTGATTAATATGTTGAGGTTAAATTTGGTAATATTTGTGAGACTTTCAACTCGGGATTGATGTGATCCTATTGAGATGTCAACTCATTATGTTTAATTAACCATTTCAGGTTATAAATATTTTGAAGATGCAGGATACTACTATTAGTAATGGAGCATGGAACGTGGTTGGATACACGTGACATGTCATTCTACATATGATAAATTTTATTTTATTTTAAAACTCTTAATGTAGTAATGTTTGATTTGATTTTTTTACTTCAAGTTAAGTTAAATAATTATGCATCGATGTAATAACATAATGTAATTAATTAATGTAATTAATTACCTTAGTATGCTTTTGGATTTTAAAGTTTTGAACAATAGTGAGACAAAATGAAATGCATATGAAATTGTCATACTTTATTTTTATTTATTTATTTTTATATAAGTCACGAGTTTGAAATTCGGGTCCTGGACACCCTATTTGGGTATCCAAATTTTGGAACGTAACATATATCATGCTGGCCCCGCCGAGCCCCTAATAGAACCGTCCGTCTCTAACCATGTCATGCTATGAGCAGTAACCAATCCACGCCCACATGACAAATGGAAATAGGATTGCGTACTTTGTTGGGCTCACCTAGAATGTATGTGGTTAATTTATCCATGTTGTGAATCCCTTTTTTCAGTTCATTTGAGACGTTGGCCCAAAATTTAAGTATATAGAAAATCTCAACCACAGGATACTGTGGGAATAATGATTTCTACTGTTGACACATTTCTAGGGCCCATAGTGATGTTTATTTATCATCCAACCTGTTCATAAGTTCACACAGACATGGATTAAAGAAAAATACAAATATTATCTTGATCCAAAACTTCTATGGTCCCCAAGAATTTTTCAACGGTGGACGTTCAATTCACACTGTTTTGTGTGGTGTGGTCTGCTTGATCTATGGAAATGCTTATTATTTATTCTCAAGCCCTAAAATTATCTGATAAAATGGATGGACGGAGTGGGTAAAATAAATAAATCAACATGGACCCCACGGATTTTACTCAGCAGGCAATCCGCGTCCTGACCAATGGTTCGTACCTGCCATGGTTGTGCTGTGGAGGGAGAGTGATGAATGACTAAAATGTAGGAGAAAACCTGAAGGAAACGCTCAGCTAGAAGACTTCACGTGGACCATGATGGTGGTCCACTGTTCATGCAATCATGATCGCATCTCTCTAAGGTCTAAGATGACAACTTGCACATGATCCCATGAGATTCTTAGTACCATCCCACCATTGGGTCAGCCCAGATCAGGCACTTTGATCGTGATCAATGGCATGGATTTAATCAAAATTGGGTCAGACCTTAGCAGCTGTGGGATTATTTGGGATGGTGAAATCTTACATTTGATCGTGCATGGTTGTGATAAACCCTAATTATGGAGTGTGGGGAGTGTAATGATTCTTATTTAACCACCTTTTGATGAAGAAATTAGGTTTACTTGGTTAAAACAAATCATTTATTCAAATTCTACTCAGGTTGACAGACTTTAAAATCATGTGATGTCTTTTTCGTTGGTTGTGTAGCATTTTCAGTAAACTTTAATGCAGAAGCAAAACGAATTTGATCCAGCCGTTTATTTGTTTGTTTTTGTTTTGGTTTTTTTTTTATTTTTTTAAAAATAAAAAATAAAAAATTAAGGCGCTCCTTTTCAATGTTACTTCTTACACCGTGTTTGCGAAGAATTCTGACAATGCTCCTCCAATGTTAGTCATTCATCCGTACTATGATCAGTTGTGAAGGGAGACAAGGGAGTTGGTCAGTCATGATTATGCAATATCAACTTCAACGCCTTATCGTTGAAAGCGGCTTCTAATAGCTGGCTTAGGTGTAACTCTAGCTTGATAGGCTTGGCGTCTATGCTAGAGTGAGGACTATAAGAATTTTATAAGGTGGGTCTTATTTATCAATGATCTAAATTATTCTAAGAGTTGGATAATGTGATCGGGTATACTAGTGGGACCCACTAAGTTATAATATATTTATAAATTCTTATAAGGGATGGAGTGCTATAATGGTGATACACACCTAGTATTCTAAAAGAATTAGGATGGTCAAATTCATGTGGAGCCATAGGTTTGCATTATATAACAGGGTTGGGTCCCCAATCCAACGCCACTGATTAAAGTTACAGCCCTATTACAACTTCAGTGTAAGGAGAGGAAGCCCTCAACAAAGTCTCAATCAAGTACACCATGTATTCAGATTTCTAGATTTTCATGTCCAATGCACAAAAGATCCTTTGGCTATTCCACATTCAAATCCAACAAGGACTACATTGCATTGCATTGCATTGATTGAGTTGGACTCTAACTCCACCCGGTTCCAAATTGAATTAGTATCTATTTAATCATTCGTTGAACATTAAACCTTCACTCCTCTCCACTCACATCTAAAATAAACCACCATTATACTATTGATGATTGTGCGCTGTGTTTCGTCATTGTTGAACATTGGAGCCTTTTTAATTAATGGTTGTCGTTGAAAATTTGATCTTTGTCAAGCTATACAATATTGACACACATTGAGCTCCATCTTTAATATAAATGGGATCTCACATGTCGAGATGCACGGCTAGCTCATATTCATCCAACATCGTCTCTTTGTCAAGATCACAATCTTCATCATAAACTAGTTTGCCCATGGATCCACGATTAATTTCTTATAACCATTTAGTCTTTAATTCAGTGATGCATCATTTCAAAGCCTCAACTCTCTTTACCAGAAGTTTGATATTTATGCATCATAAAATTTAAGTGAGTGAATGCACACCTTATGCTAGGGCCATTGTGTTTGTTAAACTGGCCACAAATGAGAAGGACATAGTGAATGCACACCACATGTCTTTCAGTGGCTAATTTAATAAACACAATGGCACATGTAGGTATATAGAGACATTAATAATTACGTTATGAGAGGCTCTTGAAAAGAAGAAAAGTGATGGCGGACTCTATTTGGACCAATCATGCTGAATGTGACTTTGTGATGTAGGATGTGACACATATACATTCCTAGCATGATTGAACCAAAAGTAGGTGAACCATAGATGGATATGCACTTTTAACTTAAAAACAACATTTAAGGAAAAAGTACTATTTTTAATAATTCTAATTTTTGTAATATTTTTTTATTTTTAGAGTTTTAAATTTTTTTAAATAAAAAAATAACGTGTAATCATGTTAAAACTCTTTCAACAAAAGTTTATTTGGAATTTTTACTTTTAAAAATCAGGCTTTAGAAGAGTTTTGCTAGAATTATAACTTTTATTAGAGTTAGAAATTTACCATTTATGATAATTGTGATTTTTTGGTTTATTTTTTTCTTTTATTAATGGCGTAACTGACACACATACATAGTAGACAATTATTGATTAAAAAAATTCTGAATTTTATTATTATTGTGAATTCAAGAAAATACCCTTGTAAATTCAATGTTTTAATCACTCGAGGAAGATAATGATCTTTCTCATTGTCCTTTCACGTTCTTCCCTACATCACTTTGTCCAATATCAACTTATGCAGGTCCGTTCATTAAAATGGATGGCTGCAACGGCTGTGTAATGAAAATGTCTTACATAAATCAACACAAGGATAAATAGATTTAAGAATTGAGCAATTAACAAATTGCCAAAACCCCTAAATCGGCCACGTTAACAAGCATGATAACTCAACTAAAATCACTCCAAAATCAACAATCTGCAAAAATAATTATAATAATTAACAAATCCTTACATGGCTATATGATATTATTTAAAGAAGTAATCCTAACTATCTATTACTTTTAATCACAACCATCCATTTAAAAACTACAAAAATAATTGAAGTATCTCTTAACCTCATCACAACCTTATAGGTTTTCAGTAAAACCACCGCAGCCTGTTCATATATAACCTATATAAATAGTATTGGAAAATTGCATGATATTAAGCTCATCAGATAGCTAGCATGGTAAGCTTTCAAATAGAACCAATTTCATGCCTTTTGGCATATTGCTTGATACTCCAGAAGTGAGTTCCAAGATGAGTGATTGAAATGCTAAAGGAGACTTGAATTCTATCCATGGAACTAAAACTAGGAAAAACATCATTCTAAGAGAAGTACGTTGAGTTAGAAGTCACTTGGATAGGGCTCTTCCTGCAAGACCCATGATGGTGGCCCACTCTTCATATGATGATGATGACAGTCTGCCTGTTTCAAGATGACAACCTACATACGATCATATGTGAATTTAAGCCACTGAGCGTCTAGATTGTAGGCCGTTGGTTATTAGGGGCCCAAACCCTACCCTCAAATCTAACAGAGCAACTCAAGCCCACCCCATAGGCTCAACCGAACAGGCCCAGCCCACTCACAGTCCAAGTAAATCTCTTTAGGACCATTGACAAAAAATTCTACTGATCTATGACACAAGTAGGCCACATCGAAGGGAACGATCGAGGACATTAGGGACAGTGATGCCTCCCAGAGAAACTTTCAGATGGAATACTTGTCTACAATGTACTGTATATGCCATCCAATCCATTCATAAGGTGCGTCTCACCAGAGATGTACGGTTAAGATGAAGTCTCACCCAGTTATGGTTTTGATTCCGACCATACGTCATTACTGGGCCCCACACAGATATGGCGATTTTGGGAACGGATTGGCTACTCCACCAGTCACCAGCCCCGTGGCTGATGGTCGGTGCTCTGTGGACCCCACCATGATGTATGTGATTCATCCATTCCGTTCATCCATTTTTACAGATCATTTTATGACCTTAAGCCAAAAATGATAGGAATATAAATCTCCTGTGGATCACACCACAGGAAAATAATAGTGATTGGATATCCACCATTAAAATCCTCCTAAGGATCACTGTTCTGTTTATTTGACATCCAATCTGTTGATTAGGTCATACAGACTCAGATGAAGTGAAAAAATAAATATCAGCTTGATCCAAAACTTTTATGGCCCCAAAAAGTTTTTAATGGTTGAAGTTCACTCAACACTGTTTCCTTTAATGTGGTCCAATTGAGACTGGGATATACCTCAGTTTTGGTCTCGTACTATAAAATGATCTATAAAAATATATGGACGGCATGAATGAAACATATACATTATAGTGGGGCCCACAGAGCACCGACCACGGCCATTTACCGGTTGCAGGGGAGTAGCCAATCCGTTTCCGGCGATTTCCATGCAGAGGAAGGAAACGGTGGTTGACTAAGATATTATCAACTTCTACTAAGGCTAGCAATAGACAAATTTCGAATAAGGCCATATCACAAGTTCAAAACCAGGCTCAGGCCCAGCCCATTGCAAGGGCTATTCCTTTCGACAAGCTGCTACAAAATTTTCAAACCATTCCCGCTAGTGTGGCCCACCAACTTTTGGATTGGGCTGACTATTCGAGTTGTTCTTGCATCTTAGTCAGATGCATTTTCTGAATATATCAGATGTCGTATAAACAGGTAGGGCCCACGGGTAATCTGGAAGGTTTTTAATGTGGGCGCCTCAACTGTTCTTTCTAATGTGATCACCTGAGGTATTCGATTGGCCCCATTTTTAGCAGTGAAGGAAAGCATGATTGGCACACATGATAAGCACATTGGATCATTTTCACATCACAATAGACCTAAAAAAAATATTTGATGCCACAATTCCAAATTGCAAGAGTTTCTAAATTTCACGGGATAACACAACTGATAGAATCCAAATCTAAGGGATTTCAAATCCTGAGTTTGACTTCCTAATGCTGATTTGATTAGAGGTAAATTGGTGGTAATGGGGTCGTAAAAGCATACTGATGGTTTATACACACACCACACCACACTACACCACACCACGTTGTTGCAACATGATTAACCACTTGCTTTAAAAGCTAAAATTTTTAGAGCATGGCCAATCAAAACCTTTATTTTATAGCAGTCCCTGCATCTGATGGGTTAGACTTCGGCCAACCCCCTTCGTGGGTCCCAAATCATATGGGTATCACCCTACACGAGCCACCCGCCTCACATGGGCCGCCCACCTCAAACGTGACCTTGCGTTCCACAAGCAACCCCACTCGAGCCCGGTGTGAAAATGCTCTTACACACACACACACATGATGCGTGTCGAACATCTACATCATCAGTCAGATGCACCATTCCATGGTGGGCCTGGAGTTTAAAAATCAAGTCAATCCCTGACTTTTGTGAGCCACACCACATACAAAAGTTGAGGGGGGTTACCCCCCATTAAAACATTCATAATCATTTGTTGGGCCCATATAGATGTGTTTCACAAATCCAGCCCATCCATAATGTGTGTCCCACTTGAATGGGGGTTTTGACCAAGTTTCAGATGCATCCAAATTTCAGGTGGGCCCTGCCAAGTGCTTTTATATATTTTAGGCATTTCTTCACATGATTCTAGACAGTATGGCTTGCCTGAGTTCCGTATACGGATGATTTTTAGGATATACCATAATTTAAAGGGGACCCATCAAATGTATGGTGTTGATGTTCGACACGCATCATGGTAGGGCCCACACAGCTCAACCTCATGGGAAGTTCCCATGAGTTCGACTGCATATAACCTTTTCCCATATATATATATATAAGAAGCCGAATTCCAAGTCTGCCTGAGTTT
Source organism: Magnolia kwangsiensis (assembly GCA_037074715.1). Lineage (NCBI taxonomy): Eukaryota > Viridiplantae > Streptophyta > Magnoliopsida > Magnoliales > Magnoliaceae > Magnolia > Magnolia kwangsiensis. Next base: position 38,220,717 of record CM073572.1, on the reverse strand, counting down.
CGTATAGGGCTGATTTTTAGGATATCCCATAATTTAAAGGGGACCCATCTAAGCTTGCCTGAGTTACGTATATGACTGATTTTTAGGATATCCCATAATTTAAAGGGGACCCATCATGGTAGGGCCCACACAGCTGAACTTCATGGGAAGTTCCCATGAGCTCGACCGCATATAACCTTTTCCCATATATATATATATATATATATATATATATATATAAGAAGCCGAATTCCATCTCAAATTTAGGGCAAAATTCAACCTCCCCCACCATGATGTATGTGTTATATCCATGACGTTCGATTCTTTTTTTTTTTTTTTACATATCATATTCTGCCTCATGCCAAAAAATTGAGGCAAATCTAAATCTCAAGTGGACCACACCACAGAAAACGGTGGGTTCAACAGTGGATGTCGTTACGTAGGCCAATTGAACTTTGCATTGCTTGATTTTTTGGCTTATGCCCTAAAACGATATGGCAAAATGAATGGACAGAATGAAACACATACATCATGGTGAGGCTCACAGAGTTTAGCCACATAGCACAGTACCCAATGTCACAAAATCGGAGGCTAGTTTAAGACGCATGTAAGGGAAATGCCCAAGTAAATAACTATTACTTATTTACCTCCTACTACTAATCCAACAGGCCTAAGAATCCAAATCCAAGCCGCCAAACGATCCTTAACATTTCCCTAGAAACATAAAAACCTGGGAATGTATTCCCCAACAACCAAACGGGCGCTTCTTTTTTGGCAGACGCCACTTTTAATTTCTTCATGTACATGAAAATGCTTTGGTGAAATCGGCCATAAATCAAGCATGGCAACATCATCATGCAGCTCAAAGATCGCCACATGGGACTAAAAATCCCTTCAGCGGAGGGCAAACCGGCTCAAAGTTGGGAAATGGGAACACAGGAAAGGCTTAGGGGACTGTTTGGACCTGCTGAAGAATGAGAGATGGAATGAAACCTGGTCTGAGCCCATTTTGCAGAGTCGGGACCGTTTGGTGCACAGGGAAAAAAAATGTAGATGTCAGCATGCAAAGACGCTTCCATTGATAGAAGCTGAACCAAAATTAGAATACCATGATAACAGGTCTGGCGGCATTCCATAGGCATTCCAAACAGACCCTTACCATTCCATAAAATTAAAAAAAAGACACACACACACAACCACATCAGGCAAGCCACATTCAGTAACCTGATAGCGCTATATTTTAGTGATGTTTGAAAGGCACATTGCCATGCGCATTGTGAATGATTTTATTTTATTTTTATTTTTAATGGCAAAATTAGTCAAAATTTTGATTTTACTAAACAAAGCCTTGACCGCTTTAAAAGTTCCAAAGGTTGCCTCTTCAGGGGTGAAACAAACCGCAATACCCTATACATTCTTTTCCTAAAAGGTGGAGTTGAGAATCGTGGGGCCCACATGATGTGTGTGCATGACATCCAGCAGTTCCAAAAGGTACAGCCCACCATGGTGATCATAAAAACAAAAGATCAGGTTAATCCATTCATTAGGTGGGCCACTCCAGAAAACAACTCAGACCATCTAAAAACCTCTAAATTTATGTGAGGCCCACCGGATGATTGGAGAATGAATTTTGGCCAGTCTGATGATCATGATGTAGCACACCTGTCAGACAGGTTGGATGTCAAACACACCACAGGCCCCACAATGCTCAGTTCCACTTCCTAGGGGAGAAGGGCATTCTAGTCTTTCTACCCCCAAGAAGCACATTTTGGGACTTGCTTTGTCTGGTAAAAACATAATTCTTGAAGATTTTTTCTGAAAAAATCCGCTGAATAGTTCCGTGACACATTGACATTGAATGCCATCACAAACGGGGAGAGTTATGACATCCCATTTCAACAATTTTCAGAGGCCCATCAAGACTCTAATGTAAAATAAGTTCTATAACATGCATAATATACTTTTATAACAATTTCAGCTGTTGCTACAAAGATAAACATTAAAAGATGAAAGAAGAGAAAAAAGTATAACTTCTTTTGCTTCATTTGCCAGGGAAAGGTTGTTTCTTGCTTACAAAGAAAAATACTGCAATTGAAAACAGCCATTGATAGGTAATTAACAGAAAGAGAAGACACGAGATTGGAAAAGAAATTGATTAATCAGATGACTAGACAAGATTCATTTCCTACATGGCATTGGGAAGTCTTTTACAATCCCAATACAGGCAAATGCACAGGTATTGATCAAAGAGTCAAAAAACATCCACCGGTCATACAGTCTTGGGGCCAGAGATTGCATAGTACCTTTTGAGTGTTCAGTTTGTACAATTGGGACCCATTGATCAGTGATCAAAACAGACTTGAATTGCCTGTAACTGGGGGTTACAGGAGATGGGTCTTACAAGAATCCTTTATAACCCTTTAAGTGACCCAATGAAAAGGAGCCGCATGCACTGGTAAGATGTGGGGCCCTCAATGGCAAGGGCAAAGTCATCGTTTCATCCAGGGGAATCTCTTCTTTCCCTGCAGGCCCCGCATGTGACACAGGTATGTCGTGCGTTATCATTGGACCATGACAGGGGTTGCAGGAATCCACCGTGTAACTGGCAATTCACATCCGATCAAAACCATTATACTATGGCCCCACTGTGTGTGGTCCATGCACCAAAAATCTCCGTATGGGAAAATCCTAAAGCTTTCAATAGCCGGCCAATGAACAAATGACTAAGAAAGAAAATCTAAAAACAGTTACCATTCAACCAATAAAAGGTGATCATCTTCCAATCTAGAGGATATTTGGTGCTAGAGGCCTATCATATTAACATTTCAGATCAATGAACCATGCGTCCACTTGTACTGTACAATCTCCTAGCCCAACAACCATATAATAAAAATCCACATCGGTTTAGATCCAAAATAAACATGAGATTGACTGTGCTAGTATCAGCAATATTACTTGACAGTAGGGAATATGTGTACCTTTGTGTTTTAAATGCAAAAGGGCCACTTCCATGGAGTGTAGGACTCAGATACTGTGTGTATTTCTAGTAAGGTTAAATTTCCTGACAAAACCAAAATATCAGCTTTGATGCACGACCAAACTGATCACAATAATCAATTTCGAAGCACGATTTGGATTGAAAGATGAGGTATACAAAAATGAAATACCTGGAGTATATATTTTCCGCTTGTATTTCTGATCATCAAAACCAAGAGACGAGGCTGTTGACATGAACATATGGGGCCACACGACCTGGAGGAATGAATTTGCATTCGAGATTCACCTTAGACAATGTTCGTTTTTCTACATTGTAAAAACACAGTCGCCTCCGCCTATTAGGCCACTTGAAGACTATACGCCGTGGATTCTCGAGGACCGCAAAAGGAAGAACGTCATCTAGAAAGCTCTTAAATGGCACAGTGCTTCCAGTAAATGACATCATATTAATGCTATGTTCTTTGGTCCAAACTAGCTTCTTCATGTCCTTTAGAACCCACAAGTCTAACTGCGTATGAGAGACCTGATTGGCAAAGCACAGAAGCCCTCCCATCTCTAACAACGTATAACTTCCTGATTTGCATTCAGGGTGCGGAATTAAATGAAACGTCTCCTCGGAAACATCCATTGCAAGAATATGCCCTTTAGATTGAAGATCATAAGCCAAAGACCCTTTCATATCTGGAATGTCTCGATGATGGATCATCCAATATAGGGAAGAGTTTGCGAAAACGGGAGGGAAGAATCGAGGATGGTGGGGTTGTGGGACCCTAACTTCTCTCCACGAATTGAAATTTTCTTCGATTGTGATGATCTCGCAGATCTCTTGGCGCCCCCAATCTGCACAGGTCCGTATTGCCTTATATTTTGAAATTGTTGGATCGAATGCGAGCCCCCAAATGTGGAAACCCTGCGGCGGGTCTATATGCCGGCCAAGGCACATCCACTCATGAGTTGCAGGGTTACAAATGTAGAAAAGCCCATAGGTTGACATACTTTCAAGGAGGATTAAACCATCACACGAGGCACTGATAAGAGTAAGATCGCCAATGGATCTTCCCATATCAACAAAATAGGATTTGTTATTTTTGGGAGTCGCTTTCACCTCAAAGAAGAAAGGGTCAAAGTTAATTTTGTTCAGTACTGGCGATTCGGTTACAGACTCAGGTCCATACTCGGACCGATCGAATTGGGTGTCAACGAAGGAAGGATCGAAGTCTATGTCTGTCACAATCTCATCGAATTTTTCTAATGGAATCGGTGTTTCAACAATGAAACCAGGGATAGATTTTGAGTGATGGAGATGAGCATCGACAAAGGAAGGATCGATGATTAAGTCATACCATGCCTTACTTACACATTTGAATCTGATTAGCGACTTGACTGGGAGTCTAACAAGTATTTCAATGATAATATCTTGAGGGAGAGACATGAAACTCACACTTCCCTTCTTCTTCCTAGCCATCTTCAGTTTTCGTCACATAGGCATTATTTTCTCACGTGCCAATAAAGTTATCCGAGTAGGATTTTGCCTAGTAAGCACAAATCATAAACAGTGACAATTCGAGGCATGTTGAGGCATAATGCACCTGATCTTTCAATCATCATCATCTAAGCCTCATCCCAACTACTTGGACCATCATCAACTTGCACGTGATCTTCCAAATAGCATTACAATACTGAGGCGGGTCCTCAATCCTGTAGACATGCCCATCAACAAACAGTTATAAAGCTAATGACAGGACTAATCGAATAAAAGTTCAGGAAAAACAAAATCTTAAGGCATATACAAATTAAGGATCAAGGTTTTATGGAGTCTTAAGTTAACGTGTAACACAGTAGCTAAGTTATGGAAGTCAAACCAAATGAAAATTTATATGGAGATATCCTGTTCCAAGCAATGAAGTTGATTAGTAAAAATTTTCAAGAAATGAAACTCAACTCCAAACAGAGATACACAGAGGGATGAAGCATGGCATCTTCTAGGGAATCTTTTTTTTTTTTTTTTTAAATAAATTATTTATTAATGGCATCTTTTGGGGATTCATAACAAAATAGCAACACAAAAAGTTCAATGCATGCATGGACATGGATATTAATACATATCACATGGACACCGATATAACTTGTCGAAGAAATACATGAACACAATATCTATGAAGTCACCACCTATATAACTTGGACAGGGACATGTGTCAATGTCAGACACAAATATGAGGTATTGAATACAGTAGCTTCTAAAATTTAGATTAGCCCACACAAACATATAACCAATTTAGATGATTAAATGTTATCTTTTACTCGTATATCGAAATTATTATTACACAAAAATACCCAAAAAACCAATAATTATAAACCTAAAAACCATTTATTTATGTATAAAACTGTATCCCAAAACTAAAAGATTATATTAAGTAAATATTAAAAGATAGTTTTCATGTGAGCTGTGTCTAGGAGAGTTAGGTGCCTGGAAATGGAAAATGTTTACATGGAAACATTTGAAGAAAAAGTGGGGTGTCTCGGTACATAGCTCATGATATGGTGTAACTTTCTAGGCATTTCAATAATATCTGATGTAGGTCTAAATGGGTGAGAAATTGAGTATGTTAAGCAGTAATGGACTTTAATGTTCATCAATGGATATCCACAGACAAACAATATCTCATGTAGATTGTATCATGGCCTTGGAGGTGTGGAGTCAGTTGATCATCTACTACTTCATTGCTCCTTTGCTCACTAATTGTGGTATAGGTTATGGGTTCTCTTCAGTATTATATGGATGACCCCGGATTCTATTGGTGACTTTTTCCTTGCTTGATTTGTAAGGGCAAAAAGAAAGTAACTTCGTGGCTGTATCTTTCCTCACAATAGCGTGGTCTATCTGGAAAGAAGGGAGCAATATATCCTTCAACAACAGTCTGTCTATGGTGAAGGCAGTGTTCCTAAGTGCGAAAAATTGGATCATTTTTTGGGTTTCAGGTCTTGAGCCATTCAAAAGTTGTAATAGAGAGGAGTTATCCTCTCTTGTTTATTCTTTTGAGTTGTGTTAATAGAATAGAAGTGTTACCATTCGAAGAAGAAGAAGAAGAAGAATAAGAAGAAAGGAACTACATCCTACTCTTATGTTCATTAAGATAACACATATCTGTTTCGTGCAACGACAAAATCATAGTTTAGATCCCATATTGAAAACGGGTTTTATTTAGTAACAATATTTGAATTAAAATTCACATTCAATTAAAATAGTTCCAAAAATATAGACTCACCCAAATAGGAGAGAGCCTTCACAAAGACTTGCCTAAATTGCTTAAGATTGGGTATGCTATCACTGTGAGAGATTCACCATTGATTTTGGCTATAAATAAATAAATAATTGGTCTACATATAGGAAAGTATTGAGAATGAAGTCAGTTGAAGTAGCCTAAGAGTGCAACCAGTAAAAGATAAAATGATTGAGAGCAGATTGAGATGGTTCAGTCATGTGCAACAAGAACTGGAAGTGGCTCTAATAAGGAGGCATATCTTGTTTAGGGTTGAAGGCTGAAAAGATGATGACAAGAAGATCAACAAGGGCCTGGGTTGAGGTGGCAGGAAGGGACACAGGGCTTGTTGAATCATCGATGATCGGGCCTTGGATGAGAATGCCGAAAAGGTTCGGAAAGCCTACATCAGTAGCTGAAAAGGCGATGATGACGACGACGATGATGAATGCAAATGGAGTTTAATTGTGCAAAGCAACATTAATCCATACAATAAGCATATCTACAAAGTTTGGATTTCGAAAAGCTTTGGCGATTTTCGAGGAACAAGGCAAATGAAGTTCCACCTAGTCCTTCATGGTCATGTACTGCCAAGTCAGGAATGGGGCTAGCAAAGCTCTGAGCACTAGAAAATAAATTTTAATGTATAGCATATAACAAAGATAATTTATGGAGCTCTTTTAGTAATTACCTTCCTTTCTTTAATCACTGGATATTTTGGAATTCTTTGGAAAAAAGTTTCTTCTTCTATAATTACGCTAAAGAAAAGAAAAAAATAAGGAAAGTTTTCAAATGATGGAAGATTTTGTTACTATGGAAACAACATGATAAAATCATGGGGGAGAGAATCCCCAATACACAGCCACAGGCCCACAAAACTTTTAAGATCATTAGAAAGAATCTCAGTTCCCTAACTTGGTCCCTGAAAATAACAAAAACAAATATCAATCCCACACCACGCATATCATATCATTTATGATTAGTGATAATCTTTACGAACCCGACCACCATTTTGAAGCTTGTCTTATTATATTAAAGAAGTCGCCTCTAAAATATTAGGGCTAGAGAAAGATGGGTATAAAAATTAAAAAAAAGGATTCTCAAGCCCAATGACAAAGCTCTTACTTCAGCTTCATTCTAGCTCTTAATGCCTATTGCAATAAAAAAGCTACTTTAATCTTCTTGTTGTTGTCTTACTTAATACCACATATCTCGACAATCCCTATTTTCGTTCAATCTTTTGTCAAAATTGAGCTTCAACGAATCAATCAGAGAGCTCATCCACCTAATTAAAGGCTTACCTTCACGGTCTCCTCTTTGGTTGCTTGATGTAGGATGTGGCACATATACGTTCTTAGCATGGCTGGACCAAAAGAAGGACAAACAGAAGCGGAAGTAATCCGTTAGATCTGGGTCCAATCCTACGTAGGGCACGACATAATTGGGGCCAGGCGCGTCCGGTTCGAAGAAATTCGATCCAAATAGGGAGAAATTGCCATTTGAAGTGTGAACCGTAAATTAGCCATAACTTTTGATCCAAGTATCATTACGGGATGCACAACCTATCAATCTTTACCGTAACGAAGCATCTGGGCTCAATTGATCCTCATGGTGGGCCGCATCCATCCATTTTGTGAGAAACCGCAGGCTTCCAGTCCAAAAACATGATTTTAGACCAAAAAAAAAAACATGATTTTTTAAATTTTTTAATTTTTAAATTTTTTTTTTTGTATTTCATTTTTTTAGAGTTTTAGATTTCCATCTTTTTTAGAAATTGCTTCTAATCATACTAGAACTCCTCTAGTAAGTAGTGCAAGGGCATTTTCACATCGGGCTCGAGTGGGGTTGCCTGTGGGATGTAGGGGCACATTCGGGGTGGGCGGAGCCAGTGAGGGAGGTCTCGTGTTTGAGACTCCTCATCGAGGATGATTAATGTGCATTTCACACCGGGCTCAAATGGGGTAGCCTGTGGGATGCAGGGACACAATCGGGGTGGGCGGCCCGTGTGAGGCGGTACCTATGTGATTTGGGGCCCACGAGCGGGGTTCGGCCGAGGTCCTAACCCATGAGATGTAGGGCCTGGGTTCTGAGATAAAGGGATTAATTCGTCATACTCTAACAATTCAAGCTTTTAGAGCAAGTGGTTAATTGTCCTGCATCAAATTAGTATCAGAGCGAGGTCTCGTGTTTGAGACTCCTCACTGGGGGGTGATTAATGCAAGGGCATTTTCACACCGGGCTTGAGTGGGGTTGCCTGTGGGATGCAGGGGCATACTCAGGGTGGGCGGGGCCCACGAGGGAGGTCTCATGTTTGAGACTCATCACTGGGGGTGATTAATGCGCATTTCACACCGAGCTCCAGTGGGGTAGCCTGTGGGATACGGGGACACACTCGGGGTGGGCGACCCGTGTGAGGCGGTACCCATGTGATTTGGGGCCCACGAGGGGGGTTCGGCCGAGGTCCTAACCCACAAGATGTGGGGCCTGGGCTATGAGATAAAGGGATCAATTCGTCATACTCTAACAGTTTGAGCTTTTAGAGCAAATGGTTAATTGTCCTGCATCAGTAAGGTTTATCCAGACTTTCTATTTTTGGCAAATTAAGTTTTAGATGAGTTTTAGTATTTTGGTTAACTTCTATTAGGGTTAAAATTTTGCTATTTTGGGTAATTTTGAATTAGAGTTTTATTGTTTTCTTTATTAGTGGTGTACTCGAAAAAACATACATATTACACACATTTAATAAAATATTCATGTTTTTTCTCTTATTATTTCTTGTGGATTCGAGAATTACCTTATGAATTCAAGGTTTAAATAACTTGGGGAAGATGGTGATCTTTCTCTTTTCTATTCACTATCTTCCTTGCATCAGTTGGTATCGGAGCGAGGCTTTTCCTCAACTCAACGACATCTACCCAAGGTTTGGGTAACAATCCCATGAACGGTGCTCCAGGGGATTATCCTTTGACAGCGGTGGCATTTGAGGCGGTGCATAGGAAGAATCTGTGAGCCATGTAAAGATTGCAGACAACAATCGACTACATGACGAAAGACTTAGGACAAACCTGTGTTCGTAATAATGAGCAACATAACATGAGATCGATGATGGATCTCATGGTCATCATGTTTGAAGTGCGACATTGATGATGAATTGAAGGCCACCATCGTATAATGGTGAATCACATGCCGCCACTCTAATCGCGAGAAAGCTATTGTAAACACCAAAGGATGAGATAGATTTGCAGCGACACGACATTTTTCAAATGAGGTGCACCATAAACCAAATGGTCTGTGATCTGATCATAGATGATAGTAGTGAGAACTCGTATTGAAGATTATGGTGGAAAAGTTGCAACTGAAGAAAGAAAAGCACCCATCTCCGTACACGGTTGGATGGATCAAAGAGATCAACAAAATAAAGGTAACTGAATAATGTCGTATTCCCTTCTCCATTGATAAATATTATAAGGATGAAGTAATGTGTGACGTGATTGATATGGAGGCTTGTCACATGCTACTTGGTCGACCATGATAGTATCATGTTGATGCTACACAGAGATTGGGATAACATATTTATAATCGTTAAAGATGATAAAAAGATAATCCTCACCCCTATGAGAATAGAGGCTTGTCACATGCCACTTGGTCGACCATGATAGCATCATGTTGATGCTACAAATAGAGATCAAGATAACATATTTATATTTGTTAAAGATGGTAGAAAGATTATCCTCGCCCCTATGAGAATAAAGAACTAACCTAAGACTTCCAAAGTAAAGGAGCAGTATCTCATAACGGTACATGATTTTGTCAAAAAATCCAAGAAGACAGGGGAGATACAATGCATTAGTTGTAAATGAAAAAGAAGTAGAACCCAGAACGTTCCAGAGAATTTGAAACCAATATTATAGGAGTTCAAGGGGATTATGCCCGATGAACTTCCTGACAAGTTGCCTCCCATGCAAGATATTGCTCTTGCTCAGGTGGAGTTCGCTTTCAACAACATGCAAAATTGATCCACCAGCAAGTCCCCATTCTAGGTTGTGCATGGTCGTGTTCCAAAACAAGCATTCAACCTGGTCCATTTGCCTAAGTAACCAGGTATGAGTGTTGCAGTATAAAATATGTAGACCGGATTGTGACATTGCATGTCAAGGTCCAATTGAAGATGGAGTCCAATGCCAAGTATAAAAAAGATGTTGATAAGCATTGGCGGTAGGTGTTTGAAGTGGGTGATAATATATTAGTTCACCGACGAAAGAAGAGCTTTCTAACTAGAACATATAAAAGGCAAAGGAATAAGAAGATTGACGCCAGTGTTTTCAGTAGCATGCGTAGCATAGCAAAATCGCTACGTAGCATAGCAGGTAGCGTATATCCCCTGTGGCGCACGCTACAAGGGTCGTAGCGTACGCTATGGATGCATAACATGTAACGCAGGTAGCGTGCGCTACCTGTTCTGTTTTTTTTTTCTTACTATATTAAACAGTAGTGAACTCACACCACAGCCAACAACTAAAGTTTTTTTTTTTTTTTTTTTTAAAAAAAAAAAAAAAAAAACCCTATTAGAAAGGGCTTCCAAACCAAAACCGCTGCAGCCGACGCTGCTCCTCTTCCCACCTTTCGATCTTGAGATCGAAAATTAGCTTCCAGACCCAAACCAACGCTACCGACGCTGCTCCTCTCCCCACCCTTCAATCTTGAGATCGAAAATCTACTTCCAGACGCAAACCGACGCTACTGACGTTGCTCCTCTCCCCACTCTTCAATTTTGAGTTCAAAAAGCTGCTTCCAAACACAAACCAATCGGCTATGGAGCTTCAACATTTGCAGTTTTCACTGATTCAATCTCATCTTGAGACAAAAATAAGTACGCTCGTTCCTTTTTTTGAATTTTTTTCGATATACAATGAAAATAACTTGGTATTTTCAGTTTTTTCCTCATTTTTTCCCTTTTAAAATGCCAATTACTATCGGTTTTTTGTTCTTTATACTTTTTTTTTTCTGTGGTATGGCCCACGTGGGCCCCACTGAGGTGCGTGAAGGGGTGGATGTGCATTATTTTTTATAGTGTGGCCCATGTGGGGCCCACTGAGATGCGTGAAGGGGTGGAGGTGCATTATTTTCTATGGTGTGGCCCATGTGGGGCCCACTGAGATGCGCGAAGGGGTGGATTTGCATTGTTTTCTATGGTGGGCCCACTATGGTGTGCGTATGTGTGTTAAGTGGTGTGCATATGTTGATTTTTGTGATTCACTGATTTGTTTGTAACGTGTTTTTTTTTTGGTTAAATGGTGAACTAAAGAGAGAAGAATGTTTGAAGAAAAGGAGAGAGAGATTTCGCATAGAAATATGTGGTTGATAATCCACTTGGACAATCTCATAGAAATTATGTGCTATGCAAATTTTGCGGTAAAAAATGTACAAGATGTGTGACTTGCCTAAAGAATCATTTGGCCGGAACCCACATTGGAATAAAGCCATGTCCAAAAGTGACGAAAGAAGCCAAGGAGGAGTGTAGAAAGGCTTTAAAGGAATATCATGATGAAAAAAATAAAAGAAACGAGATGTTTCGAGATATTGGGAGAGGGGGATCGACATATCTTTCTGGTTCTGCAAGTGATAACACTAGCGTGGGTAATGATGCTTTCATTGACAGCCAACTTGGTAGTGGATCTTCTGGTAATCAACCAATGGCAAGAGCAAGGGGTCCTATGAATCAATTTGTTAGCAGTGAGCAACGCTAATCCACATTGAATTCAAGGTGGAAGAAGGAAAAAAGAAAAGAAGTATGCAGGGTGATTGGAAGATTTTTTTTTTTTTTGGAATGCTTTGTCATTCAACCTGTATAATAGCCCATACTTTTCAGCATTGTGTGAGGCTATTAGCAAGTTTGGACTGAGATTGAAGCCACCATTCATGCATGAGATGAGAACATGGATACTACAAGAGGAGGTTGTTAATACTGATAGTTTAATGAAAGCATACAAAGCTTCTTAGAAAACTTATGGATGTTTAATTATATCTGATGGTTGGACAAATGGAAAGAATAGAAGCATCATTAACTTTTTGATTAATTCTCTGATCAAAACAATGTTTTACAAGTCTATTGATGCTTCAGATTCAATAAAAGATAGAAATTTGTTATTCAAATATCTTGATGAAATTGTGGAAGAAAATGTGGTCCAAGTTATCACGGATAACTATTCAAGCTATGTAAGTGCTGAGAAAAAGTTGATGGATAAGAGCACACTATATAGATCTGATGTTGGAGGATATTGGAAAAATGAAAATATATTCTGAAACGCTTGAAAAGGCAAGGACAGTGACCAAGTTTATTTATGGGCATGAAATTGTATTGAGCATGATGAGAAGCTTCACGAATAACCATGAGCTTCTACAGCCGGTAGTGACACGCTTTGCAACATCATACCTCACCCTTCGAAGTATTTACAAGCAAAAGAATGGTCTTATAGCCATGTTTGCATCGAAACAATGTTGCTCATGTTCTTGCGCTAAAAAACCTGAAGGAATAAAGGTACGGGCTATTATAATGTTTGATCTGAAGTTTTGGCCGAATGTTGCCTTATGTGTTAAGAGCACCGTGCCATTGGTAAGAGTTTTAAGAGAAGTAGATTTGGAAGAGAGACCAGCAATGGGGTTCATTTATGACTTGATGGACTTAGCAAAGGAGAAAATTGCATTTAATTGCAATGATGTAAAAAAGAAATATGTTCCCATTTGGAAGAAAATAGATGAAAGATGGACTCCTCAACTTCATCGTCCTTTACATGCAGCCGGGTACTATTTGAATCCTCAAATACGGTACTCAGATAAGTTCTCTACACACCCCGAGATAAAAAGGGGGTTGTTGGAGTGCATAGATAGGATGATCCCCCATGAAGAGCATGTTGATGCCGATATTCAGTTGGATGAATATGAGAAGAGAAGAGGAGATTTTGGCTCTCGCCTTGCACTCGAAACCATGACAAAGCGTTCCCCAGGTAATTTATAATTTTATATTTTAATATTTTCATTTTTATGTAAATTATATTTTTATAATTGGTGAAAGTATTTCATTAATTTATAAATTATAACTAATTTATGCAGCTGATTGGTTGGAACGCTTTGGAGATAGAACTCCACAGCTTACGAAGTTTGCAGTACGAGTTTTAAGCCTCACTTGCAGTGCTTTTGGCTGTGAGAGAAATTGGAGTACTTTTGAGCAAGTGACTTTTGTACCATTCAATATTCTTAATTGGCTAATTTTTATTTAGTAGATTAGCAAGTCTTTGATAATTGACTGATATAGATCATCATATGATCAGATCCACACAAAGAAGAGAAATCGGCTAGAGCAACAAAAGCTCAACTCTCTAGTATATGTGATGTATAATATAAAACTGAGAGAAAGAAGCATGAAGAAAAGGGCAGCAATGGATCCAATATTGGTGGACCACATTAAATCAGATGATGAATGGATTGCTGAGAAAGAAGGACTTGTTCTCCCAACTGATCCATCATGGCTTGAAGATCAAAATATGACCTTTGATATTAGTGCCATTACAACTATTTCGGAGTCTGATGATCCAGTTGACAGCAATGCACTATCAACATCTAATATTTCTGAAGGAGTTTGCCCCCCGCTTCCTCAAAGAAAAGGAAGGCAACTACTTTAAGTAAGTGTTTATAGTTATAGACTAAGTTACATGAACATTTTTAACAAAGAAAGTAAAAGACCAATGAATCTCTCTCTCTCTCTCTCTCTCTCTCTCTCTCTCTCTCTCTCTCTCAATAAATGTGTAGGTGGTCCCATGGAAAGATTTCTTACTCCTATAAGAGAGGAAGGAGATAGGATTGAATGTTCATGGTGTGGTGGATGATGTACATGCATATGTAGATGTTGATGCTAATAATGAAAGGCCTAGACCTGGTGATGAAGTGAATGAGGATGACGACAACAACAATGATCTATTAGATATAGATGCCCTTTGGAATTTAGACACTGGAGTCTAGAGACTAATTATTGAGAATTTGAGATATTGATTTTGAGGAATGTGACATTTGTATTGTACTTAATGCTATTAACTTTGAGATTTTTATTTTGAAGAATGTGACATTTATATATTTTGCTTTTTTTCTTACTATTTAATATTTGTCATATATATATATATATATATATATATATATATATATATATATATATATATATATATATATATATATATATATATATATATTAGAAAATAGAAGTATTATGTAACTTACGCCACACGCTACAGAGGGCTGAACGATACGCAACACGCTACCGCTATTTAAAACACTGATTGGCGCCTATGTTGTTAATCCTCCCGACGGCATGGACATGTCAAGGAATTTTGTTGCGGTAGACTAGTATGATTATCATGAGTTGAGTCTGTTGGATAACTCAAGGATGAGTTCTTTCTAAGTGGAGGGGACTGATGCAGGATGTGGCACAGATACATTCCTAGCATGGTTGGACCAAAAGAAGGCCAAATGGAAACTGAAGTAAACGGTCAGATCTGAGCCCAATCCTATGTAGGGCATCGCATAATTGGGCACAGGCGAGTCTGGTTCAAAGAAATTCAATCCGAAAAAGGAGAAATTGTCGTTTGAAGTGTGAATCGTAAATCAACCACAACTTTTGATCCAGGTATCGTTACAAGATGCATGACCTATCAATCTTTACCGTAATGGGCTATCTAAGGTCAATTGACCCACATGATGGAGTTGCATCCGTCCGTTTCATGAGAAAACGCACACTTCCAGTCCAAAAACGGGATTTTAGGAACTAAAAAAAAAAAAAAAACAATCACTATTTTCAGTAATTCCGATTTTTGTCATATTTCCTTATTTTTAGAGTTTTAGATTTTCATCTTTTTTAGAAATTACTTGTAATCATATTAGAACTCCTCCAGTAAAGTTTATCTGGACTTCTTTTTTTTTTTTTTTTGACAAATTAGGCTTTAGATGAGTTTTACTATTTTGGATAATTTCTATTAGGGTTAGAATTTTGCTATTTAGGGTAATTTTGAATTAGGGTTTTATTTTTTCTTTATTAGAGGTGTAATCGAAAAAACATACACATTACACATATTCGATAAAATATTCGAGCTTTTTTTCTTATTATTTCTTGTGGATTTAAGAATTACTTTGTGGATTCAAGGTTTCAACCACTTGAGGAAGATGGTGATCTTTCCCTTATCTTTGAACGCTCTTCCTTATGTCATCGCTTAACTTGAATCTTTGGTTGCATCACTTACTCTTAAACTCAGAAATTATTTACGGCTATGTTCATTAGATGACAAAAGTCTTTAATCTTTTTCATGGTATTATCTTTTAGAGCTCCATCGACTTTAAAGATTCTATAATTTTTCCTTCCAAAATAACCCATGCTAATAAAACGGGGCAGCTTCTGCAATTGAAAGGTAACTACTATACAAAGAATGACCCAGAGCAGCAAATCATCAATCCTTGAGGTGTTGAAATGGACCACCCTTGTATTGGGTAGACAAGCCCCTTGATCAATCTAGTTCTTGGATTGGTGGTTGCACCTTGGGTTGCTCATGCCCCAAAATCTACTTTGATCATACAATCTAACCATCTCATCAAGACCCTACAACTTGACAGTAAAAATAATTATAGACGACGGTTCACATTCAATGACAAAAAACCCACTGATCAGAAGGTTAACCTTGTCCAGCCACGTTGACCATGGGTCATGGGCAAATGAAGTTGGGCACACCCGTCTACAAATCTTGGATGATCAAGGTAGGGCCACCTATCCAATACAAGATAGTTTGGGTGGTATATGAGGCAAAAAAGACAAAATTGGATCAACTAGCTTCTTAAAAAAGAAAAAGAAGGTAATAAAGCATAACACGGAAATATTGGGCTTGTTGTACGCTCAACATTTCATTTATTGGAAATCCAAGAGATTAAAGAAAAGAGAAAAAAAGAAAGCAATAACTATTCTTGCCTCATCTACAGTCGGTGATAATTTCAAAGGACTAAACCCCTCACTAAAATCACCCTCCATAATAATTAGGAAGAGAAAATAATGGCCAAAGATCCTTATTCCCTTGACAAAATGTCTTTCTTTTGGTACACACTACGTCACTTACGCTACATGCTACAGAGGGCTGAACATTATGCAACACGCTACCACTATTTAAAACATTGATCCATCCTACTTGAAAAAAGCTGCTTTCATCTCCATTTTATGGCAAGGCCCCCTGCTTTCTGCTCGAGCTTCCATCAAAATAGAGCTTCAAAGGATTTGTTGGTGTATTCATCCACTTCACTAAAGACCAAAGGGCTGCTTGGATGCACCCGAATGCAGACAATCACTAATGTGCACAAGCCCATCTGCATCTTTGGAAAGGACAGCCGCTCAGTGCATCCTCAAAATGTGGATTCGGGATGAGCTAAATGGTCCATCCCACAAAAACTGGCCCAAAAATGTAATTACAATGACAATATCTAGGACTTGGAGTTGACTCATTCTGGGCAGCTGACCCATCCACAATTTTCCCTCCCTCCCTCTCTCTCTCTCTCTCTCTCTCTCTCTCTCTCTCTCTCTCTCTCTCTCTCTCTCTCTCTCTCTGTTTTTTTTTTTTTTGGGTCAAAAATATTTTCAGGATGTCAGCTGTTGCTCTATAATTGGCGCTCTAGCAGATTCCAATTCTACCAGCTCCATACCAAAGCATTTATCTTTACCAAAATATCCTATCATTTCTTTCTTTCTGAAATAATCAATTTATAGTTGCATGGATGTGTTTAAAATGAGAAATGATTTGGTACCTCCAGAGGCACGAATTTTCCATGCCTCCACATCCGCGACTGTTTTCACTCCCGCGTGTCAAATTTCAGCAGTTGGATGGTGCCAGGCTTAGTTCAGCTAATAGACGGCTTAAATGGCTCCATCCAGCGCCCCTCTTTTCACCCACAAATTCAAATGGATGGCGCTAAATGCAAGAGCACACTTTCCGCCCTTCGGAGACATCAAATCAGTTCTCATTTATAATTAATTTGGACTTTACTATGAACAGAAGAAATAAAATTAAAGCAGACAACAAAATAATCGGGATCTATTCTATCATCAAACATTATTTATTGAGAATTCCACAAAAAATACAACTCATGAAGACATGCATAAAAAATATGGAGGAACAACAAGCAACATTTTCGGTCTACCTACATGCATGGTGAACCTCTCCACCAGCGTATATCCACAGTATATTCAGGTTTTCAGATCACATGAGCCTGGGCCATGCTTCAGTGATCCAGACGATCGATCAATTGGGCCCCCATGAAGGATGGACCATGCAAAAAAAAAAAAATCACCCAGATTGGAAAATTCTAGCCTCCAAACTTAGGCCATTTTTCAGCTGGATATGTACTATCACTCACTTCTCTTCTGAAAAGTTAGGATCATCCTACCAAGGATGTTGCTCGGACATAAACCATCCAATCTGAGGACTAACAAACCAATCACCTGGATTCAACAAAACGAGGGCCCCACTAGTACAAAAAAAGTACACTACTTATCATGAAAAAATAGAAAAAATCTTATTGACGCATTTCTACAAACACGCATCGGGCAACAAGTGACAGTAAATTCAAATCAAATCACCATCTTTAAAAAAATAATTAAAAAATAAAAAATAAAAATAACTGCTGCTAAAAACCGTACCTGTAACAAAAAATAAACAAAACCCTAGATTTCTTCCTGTTTGAATTCAACAAATCAAACGAAACAGATTAGAAAATTCAAAACCTGAATTGGAAAAAAACATACAGAAGAGAGAGAAATTGATAGGTTTTCTTACCCTACATAATTACAATTTAACAACACTATAAAACGCGGAATTCTCTCCAGCACATATATACTCCGACATAAAAATAAATAATTAATAAAATAAAAATAAAAGATAGCCCTGTTTTTTGAAGTTTTTGGTACAATGAATCGTTGGAAAGAAAAAAAAGGCTCCTTTGGGTGTTCCCCTGCAAGAGTCCTCTTTACGTGTTGTTGAGATTAAGATGGTCAGGCGCTCATTTATAGTTTGCGGGAGTACAAATGTATATACACATTCACCTTTAAATTCGACATTTGAATTTATGTATTTAAAATCTAACCGTTGATTGGGATACCTGTCGATGTTTTGTGAAGGAATTCCTAAGTTTATTGTATTATCTAAGGCTGTTGCTCTGTCGATTTTGGGCCGTTGGATTATTCATCTTAGCCGTCTATTCCGTCCAAAAATGGGTTTGTGTATTTTTTTTTTCCTGGTTTGTGATCCACGTAAAGTGAGTCCCACTGCTTAGATTTTGTCTTTTGAAGCTGTGTATAGCATGTGTGTCATTTCTGAGTGGATGAGTATGAACTTTGGAGTGCGGACACAGTATTTAAGTTGGTCCCTAATGATCAGGTTAATTGAGGAAAACTATGCGCTGGCAACTGGCGAGGCACGACGAGATTCATAAGCATACTGATGATGGCAAATTGGCTGTTCACCCAAACACCATCCAGCTAGCTGATGTCAAACCTCCGTGGCCCCCACCATGATGTATGTGTTTTACCTAGACCGTCCATTATTTTTTTTAGATCATTTCAAGGGATAAGCCTTAAAATGAGATAGATCCACCACAAGAAAAAGTGGGAAGAGTGATTTCTGCCATTGAAACCTTTCTAAGGCATGATGTTTATTTGTCATTGTTGCAAGAAGTCTTCAATTTGAATCTTTTGAGCTAGTCGAGTGGGCATATCGACTAGTCGAGGATTGCTCGACTCAAAGTCTAGTGTCTTATGATCTTTAGTGTCCGTGCCGCAATCAAAGTTACCTAAATCCTACACGGACTGCATAAATTTAAGACGGTTTTCGGACTTATTCAAAGGAGTTGCGTAAGTGGAGTTTCTTAAACTATAAATAAGGGTCCTTAGGGCTATTCTAAAGGATTCTAAGGCTTTCTAAAATTTTTTCAAGGGTTTCTAAAAGAGTTTTAGGGTTTCTAAAGGGTGTAGCAAGGGTGAGATTCGAGGTTGTTCGAATTGAGTAAGTCCTCTCTCTTTGTAATTTGTATTTTCATAGTGAAGATTTGTCGCTTTTTGCCATGATTTTTTCCCGCAAGAATTTTCTACGTTAAATCTATGTATTCTCTTATATGCTTAGTGTCATTGGATTGATATCCTAAATCTAGATCTGTGTGATTCCATAGCTTAAATTCTCAACAAGTGGTATCAGAGAAATCGTTGGGATACAAATCTGAATTTGAGGGATAAATAATAATGACAAGCACCAGGTATGATATTGAAAAGTACTAAGGAAAAAATAATTTTGAATTATGGAATATCAAGATTATGAGTTCTTTAATCAAGCAAGACGAAAATGGTGCTCTTGAGGAGCAAAAATTTTTTTTATGACTGATGATGAATGAAATACTCTTGATAAAAATGCTTTATTATTGATCCGTTTATGTCTCACGAATGAGGTGAGAGAGAAAACTGCGGTTAAGTTATGGGCGAAGTTAGAGGATGTGTATGCGAAAAAATCCTTTGAAAATCGCATGCACTTGAAGCGACAGTAGTATAACTTCAAGATGGTAGAGGGTGGAGATCTGAAGGCTCACATAAGAAACTTTAATAAATTGGTTTACAATTTGTTGGATATAGAGGAAGTGATGAAAGATAAAGAACAAGCATGTATATTGATGAATTCTGTTCTAGCGTCTTATGAGTTATTTAAGGACACAATATGCTCTACGAATAAAACTCTGAGTGTTGACACTGTTATCTCAGCCCCTCAAGGGAAAGTTATGAGAAAGCTTAACGTCGACATGAGAATATCTTCTAATACACTGGTTACAAGGGGTAGGATTTCTGAACAAGGTACATGTTCTTCATATTCTAGATCCAAATTCGAGGGCAAGGGCAAGGGAAAGGTAAAGTGCTGGAACTGTGAGAAGAAAGGATATGTGAAGAATGATTGTAAAAATTCTAAATCGAAGAGAGAAGATTCTGAGGCTTCATACAAGGAGGCCAATGCTACCACATTAGACGGATCGAGTAGATGTGATGGTGATGTTTTGTTCATGTCTTCGCTCAGACGGTCATACGATGATTGTAAGGATGAGTGAATGCTAGACATGGGGGCATCTTTTCACATGACTCTTCATCGATGGTGGACAGGTATTTATGAGCAATAACATTACCTGTAATATTGTGGCTGCCAGTACAGTGCGCATCAAGATGTTTGATGGGGTGGAGCTTACCTTGACTAATGTTAGGCATATTCCTGATTTGAAGCAGGATTTTGTTTATTTTGGTGTACTTGATGCAATAGGTTGCAAGTTCAAAGGTATTGATGGTGCTCTTAAGGTATTTAAAGGGGCACAGATAATCATGAAAGCGCAATGACTCGGTAACATGTATAAGTTGATCGGGAGCACTTCAAAAGGTGGAGTTGCAATGGATATAGCAGATTCCACCTCTGCACTTGTGTGGCATGTTGGGCATGGTCATATGAGTAGGCAGGATATGAAAGCTGAGACGCACGGACAGAGATACAGAGTAGGTGAAACAGCCACCTGTGAGAAGAATCATATGGCATGATAGCAGGATATCGGCAATGTACATGAACGACTCTAATATCGCATGAGGATCTGTCTTCTAATTATATGACTTTGTTGAGCCTGGTACTGAGAAGTGGAAGGTGACTATGAGTAATATAATGGACTTGTTGTACCAGACTGACATATGAGAGCTGGTGGAGCTTCCAGTGGGCTGAAAAATGATTTGATGCAGGTGGATCTTCAGGAGGATACATCATAGATACAGAGCGAGGTTGGTGGCGATGGGTTATGCTCGAAGAGAAGAGATCGACTTCTCAGAGATATTCACGCCGACGGTATAGTAGGTGTCTATTAGATCCATAATTGACACTGGTTAACCAATATGATCTTGAGCTGAAAGGATGGATGTGAAGTCTACACTTTTGCAAGAGAAATTGGAAGAGCAGATCTATATGAAGCAACTAGAGCGGTTCAAAGTTAAATGGGCTGAGAGAAAAAAAAAAGTTTACATGAGGTCGTGGTTCGATCTATCACCTAAACAGTGGTTTGATTCCTTCGTGGTGTGTCAAGTATTGTATGTTGATGACATGTAGATCGCCAATTATGACAAGTTTGATATCAATATACTGAAGACTCGGTTAAGTGGGACATTTATGATGAAAGATCGGGAGCTACAAAGATGGTTCTCAGCATTGAGACTGGAAGAGGAGTAGGCTTTGGTTATATCAGGCAGAATACCTTAGGTAGATATTGATCAAGGAGGTGACGGACCATGTAAAGCCGAAGAGCATATCCTACGCGTCTATCCGTAAGTTTTCCTCAGGACATATCCCAAAACAGATGAGAAAAAATAGGATATCTCATGAGCCTTATTCGAATGCGGTTAGCAGTGTATGCTAAGTCTGGATTAAACCGGTTATTTCACAGACTATCAGTATTGTGAGCAAGTATCCCGATAAACAATATTGGATAGTAGTGAGATGGTAAGAAGACTACGTCTTTACTTTTATGAATATAAGAGCAAAAATGGTTAGGCACATGGATTTAGATCCAGTAGACATGCTCACCAAGATCGTTCCTGTAGAGAAGTTCAAGTTCTATACAACTCTCTGAGCTTGACAATGGCATAAAAGAATGATGGAGTGTGCACGAGAAGCGTTGATTGAATTTAGACATGATGCAGAGATAAGAGAAGAAGACAGAAAGATACACGGTTGAAGATTGAAGACTTGGTGAAGATTGTTGTCAGAAGCCTTCAATCTGACTCTTTTGGGTCTCTCGACCGGTCGAGTGAGTATCTCGACTAGTCAAGGATTGCTCGATTCAAAGTCTAGCGTCTTATAATCTTTGGTGTTCAGGCCGCTCGACCGGTCAAGGGGGTCCCTCGACCAGTCGAGGTTGCCCAGATCCTGTGCGGACTACATAAATTTGAGGCGGTTTCCGGACTTTTCTAAAAGAGGTGTGCGACTGGAGTTTCCTAAATTATAAATAGGGATCCCTAGGGCTATTTTAAAAGATTTAAAGATTTTTTAAAAGTTTTCCAAGAGTTATTAAAAGAGTTTTAGGGTTTCTAAAGGGTGTAGTAAGGGTGAGATTCGAGATTGTTCAAATCAGGTAAGTTTTTTCTCTTTGTAATTTCTATTTTCATAGTGAAGATTTGTCGCTTTTTACCATAGTTTTTTCCAGAAAGGTTTTTCATGTTAAATATATGTATTCTCTTATATGCTGGGTGTCATTGGATTGCTATCCTAGATCTAGGTTTGTGTGATTCCACAGCTCAAATCCCCAACAGTCATCCAACCTGTTCATAAGGTCACACAGACATTAATGAAATGAAAACAAAAATACCAGCTTCAACTAAAACTTTTATGCCCAAGAAGTTTTCAACAATGATCACTCAATTCTCACTTTTTTTTTTTTTTTTTTTTTTGTGATATGGCCCACCTAAGCTTTGGATCTACCTTACTTTTGAGCTGAAAAAATGGATGGACGACGTGGATAAAACAAATACATCATGGCAAGACCATGGAGCTTTGACACCAGGTGTTTGTCCGGTGGATTGCGTCCAGTAGGGCGCTGCATGCATCTCAATTTGAAGCGTCCATACTGTGGGCCAAATTTTATTTGACATGGCGTCAAATCACGGTTATCCTGTTTGAACATCTAAAATATGAATAATGCACTTCTCTGTTTGTTTTGATTTCCAACGTTGAATGTCCGTACTTGAATTGGACGGTTGGCAGTACATGTACTCGGAGCAGCCTCCGTACAAGCGACCTTCATGGGTCTCAATCAGAAGTTAGAACCGTCGAACTCTTGGGCCGCACTTAAGACGGGCCCCGGCCCAGAAATCAAATTGATGATGTTAGTTAATGAATTGAGTTTGGGTTGTTGACTGCTCGTCATTTTGACCGTCCATTTGATGACCGCTCTCTGTCAATGAGGATTGCCCATTTCGTATTATGTTTGGGCAACATTACACTTAACTAGTGGGACCCACAAGGCTTCAACGGTTTAGATTGAGATAGCTATGGCATGAGCACAGTGTGTTCGTTATACTCTGCCAGAGTATCAAGTACTTCCTCGCAGAGCAACTTCAAAACACCAACTGGGTTGGGGTTGGGAACCACCGTGATGTGTAAGTTCCATCTAATACGTCCTCTGTATGCTCTGGATCCCACGATTCAGGAGACGGATTGGCCACGCCCCCTGACACCAGCCCCGTGGCTGGTGGTCAGTGCTCTGTGGGCCCCACCATGATGTATATGTTTCATCCCCTTCGTTCATCCATTTTTACAGATCATTTCAGGGATTGATAAAAACAATGATAGGAATATAAATCGTAGGTGGACCACACCATAGGAAAACAATAATGATTGGATATCCACCATTAAAATCCTCCTAAGACTCACTATACTGTTTATTTGACATCCAATCTGTTGATTAGGTCATAAAGACCGAGATGAAGGGAAAAAATAAATATCAGCTTGATCCAAAACTATTATGGCCCCAAAACATTTTTAATGGTCAACATTCATTCAACACTGTTTCTTGTAATGTGATCCACTTGAGATTTAGATATACCTTATTTTTTCTTTCATATTATAAAATTATCTATAAAAATAGATGAATCACATGGATGAACCACATACATCAGTGTAAGGCCCAAAGAGCACCGACCACCAGCCAATGGCCGGTGGCAGGGGGAGTAGCCAATCCATTTCCCACCAACCATGCTGATACAGAAATTGGATTGCGTACTGAGTTACTCGGTACGAAAACTCTTATTGTACTGAGTAAACTCAGTTACGCACACCTTGAATGTATGCGATCTATCCACATCGTTTATTCATTTTCTTCATCTAATTTAAGGGGTTGAGCCAGAAATAGAATCATATCCAAAGATCAAGTGGACCATACCACAGGAAACAGCGGGGATAATGATATCCACCCTTAAAAAGCTTTTTTAAGCCCAACAATGATGTTTATTTGTCATCCAGCCTAATCATAGATCATACTGACATGATTGAAGGGAAAAAATAAGTATAAACTTGATCCAAAATTTCTGTAGCCCCTGAGAAATTTTCAACAGTAAACGTTTAATTCAACTGCTTCTTGTAGTGTGGTCGATTTGAACATTTTATATATTTTATTTTTAGATTGAAGCCTAAAATTATTAGTCAAATGGATGGATAAAACTGATAAAATACATAAATCATGGTGGACCACACAGAGTTTACTCGGTACGCTAAGCTAGTGGGTTACTACGTACGCAACCAGCTTATAACTCAGGTGGGCCACACAAAATATTTTAAAAAAAACCGTCACGTTGGTAGAAACTTTCAGATGGAATTTTGGGTCCACGGTGTTGTAAATCTTTCATCCAGCCCGTTCATCAAGTGAACCCCTCATGGATGAAGGGACACAGTAAAACTAAGGGCCATTTCAAAGTTTAGGTGGGCCACAGCGAGTGAATATTTAGTATTTACGTGTGATCGTACATTGCTCGGTGAGCTTTTGATGAGAGTAATTCTTTGGACGCACGGCACCCGTGACGATTCCCACCAGATGCACGATTTGAATTCCACGTACAGGTGGGCCCACACTGCTCGAACGAGTGGTTATTGCGGGAGCGGATTAAGTGAGACCCCGGTACAGCCATTACTGTGGGGCCCACCTTGATTAATGTACTCTGTATCTGCACCGTCCATTCGTTTTTAAGTTCATTAGAGGGCATTATCTAAATAATGAAGAAGATCCAAATCTCAGGTATACCATACTCCATAAACGGTGGTGATCGAACGCCCAACCATTAAAAACTTATTAAGACACACCTTAATGTCTCTGCAGTATTTATTTTCCATCAGATGAGGTCATATAAATGGATGAAGGAAAAAAAATCAGCTAGATCCAGAACCTTTGTGGCCCATTGATGGTCAATCACTACTATTTCCTATGGTATGGTCCACCTGATAATTGGATCTACTTCATTTTTGGCATAACGCCCTAAAATGATTGGGAAAACGGATGGACGGTGTGGATAAAGAATACATGCATCAAGGTGGGTCCCATAGTAAGGGACGCACCATCTTGGGTGAGTCGGGGGTCTTACCTAATCCGCTCCCGTTTATTGCATCCGAATGCATATCTTGACAAGATAATCATGCAAAAAATGGACGGTCATATCTCTAGTGGCCGAGGACGGCGATCAGACTATCCTAACCATTGATTAAGTGCCATGGACATGGTCATTTGTGAGAATTCTAAGCCCAAAAGGAGCAATCGGACACATTCAAATTTCAAATTTTAGACACATCTACGGCTAAGATTATCTGACAACACAGATTTTCGGCAGCAATCTATAACACGGTGGACCATCAAATCAGTCTTTTACCATTTACTACCAAACTGCCCCTTTTGATGGACCCCACTAGATTTTTACGCATGAAGCAGCATCAGCAACATATCAATAGATTCGGTACATACGGATGCATGCCACCAAACCCTATTCATGCCACCAAACCCTATTCTCGGCAACAACCGTTGCAGTTGCAGAGAGCGCGTGCAACAAAATACTTTGTGGGTCCACTGTTAATTGTATGTGATATCTACGCCATCCATCAGCTGAAATAGATCATGTTAGGATGTAGGCCCAAAAATCAGGACGATTCAAAAGTCAAGTGGGGAACAACATAGGGAACGGTAGGGATGAGGGTGAACAGTGGGCCAGCTCATTTTCTTACCTGTTGTGGATTTCTTGGCCGTTGTGATGTTTATAGGCCATCCAGACCGTTTATAAGACGATTCCCGTAAGGATGAAGGGAAAAATCAGATATAGCCTGATTCAAAACTTTGGTTGGCCCTGGGTAAGTTTCAACGGTGATCGTCCCATCCACACCGTTCTCTATTGTGGCCCACTTGTGTTTTAGATCCTCCGGATTTTTGGAAATGTTTCCTGAACTGATCTGGAGCAAATGATGGACGGAGAGGATGCCACGCCCACTCACGGTGGGACCCACCGAACTCTTTTTGCCCTTATTCCGTGCAACATGTGTGGCAGTCTTGCATGGGATTCCGATCCATTTCACTCATCTCTCGGCGCATTTTATAGCGAAACGTGAGCTGAAAGTCCCGTTAAGAGAGAGCAATCACAACCATCCAGTTTGGGCCATTTTGATTGGACGGCTGTCCGTCCGTCTGATGGCTGTCAAGGGAAAAGATAACATGATTAGTGTAAATTTTGGCAGATGATTGCTTAGGGGGCGTTTGGATCGTAAGTTACGTTGGATAAGTTACTTACGCAATAGTCTGTTGAATTTATCTTGGTTTATACTTATTCGCTCGTAAATACGTCCGGGCTCATCGACAAAAAAAACGAGTAGAAAAGGCGGTTTAGTTTCCAGCATCATTAGTAATTATTTCTCGAGTTTATCTAATCTATCTCATTTCCAATATTTATTGTGTGGGGCAATCTTTGACGTGGACCATGCATTGTATGGCCCTGCTTTTGATGTAGGTTGTCTATCATGTGGGGCTCCGCCTTAGATGTGGGTTATCTATCATGTGGAGCTGACCTTTAATGTGCATCTTTTATTATGTAAGGCCCACCTTTGATATTGGTTATCCATTAAATGAGACCCACCATCAATGTTATTGCCCATCATATGAGACCGACCTTCAATATCCATCGCCCATCATGTGGAGCCCACCTTTGATGTGGACCGTCCATCATATGGACCCCACCTCTAATGTGGCCTTTGCCTTGGATATGGGCCATTTATCATTAGGGCTGCCCTTTGATGTGAACCGTCCATCATGTGGGCCCTACCTTAATGTAGATCATCCATCATGTGACACCCACCATTATTAATTGCCCATCAAAGGCCCACCTACCTTTGATGTGGACCGTCCATCATGTGGGCCCCACCTTCAATGTGGGTTGCCCATCATGCATGGCTCGCCTTGGATGTGGTCATTCACTAAAAGGGGCTGACCTTTGACGTGGACCATTCATCATGTGGGGCCACCTCAATGTGGCCCATCCATCATGTGGGCCCACCTTCAATATCCATTGTCTATCATGCCAACCCACTTTAGATGTAGGCTTTTTATCATTATAGGCCGACCTTTGATGTAGACCATCCATGTCTAGGCCTACATTAATATGGGGTCATCCATCCTATGGGGTTCACCTGACCGTCCACAATGTGAGCCCCACCTTCAATGTAGTCTGTCCACCCCATGGGGCCTCCTATAATATGGACCATAAGGGAGAGTTGGAGAAGAGTCTTAACTTATATATATATATATATATATATATATATATATATATATATATATATATATATATATATATATATATATATATATATGGAAATGGTTCTATGGGGTCGAGCTGTGTGAGCCTTATCGTGATGCGTGTAGAACATCAACACCATGCATTGGATGGGTCTCCTTTAAATGATGGGATATATCAAAAATCAGTTGTCTAAGGAGCTCAGGTGGGCCATACTATCTAAAATAATATGAAGACATGCCTAAAACATATAAAAGTACTTGGTGAGGCTCATCTAAAATTTGAATGCATTTGAAAATTGGTTTGACCCCTCATACAAGTAGGACACACATAATGGATGGGCCGGATTTGTGAACCACAGTATGATCGGGGCAACAAATGATTATAAATGTTTTAATGGGAAGATAACCCCTCTCAACTTTTGTATGTGGTATGGCCCACACAAGTTATGAATTAACTTAATTTTTAAGCAAGAGGCCCACCATGGAATGTTGTATTTGACTGATAAGATAGATGTTTGGTACGCATCACGGTGAAGCCCACACAGCTCGACCTCATGAGAAGTTCCCATGAGCTTGCATAGAACCATTTCTCATATATATATATATATATATATATATATATATATATATATATATATATAAGATAATTACCTTTTTAGTAGATATGTTACTCTTATAATATTGCTTAAAAAGCTAACTTACTTAGAAAAATGTAACTTAATCATTTAACATAAATTAAAAAAGTAACTTATGTGGTGGTATCCAACTAGCCTTAGGTGTCCCATTAGCTAGATACTAGACTCAACAATTTTAAAACATACTTTGCGTAAAAATCAAATCACGTCATTGTTAAGTAACCAAGTACTTGCCAACTCTCACTTCTACTGTGGTTGGACTCCGTGGATCCTTTTAGGACAAGAGCTTAAAATTAAAGCATATACAAAACTCAAGTGAACCACACTACAAACAATGGCCCCTAAATGGCTATTGTTAAAAAATTTTTAGAGTAAAAAATTTTAGTTGAAGATAATATTTCTATTTTCCCTTTATCAGAAATTGTATAACCATATGAACGCATTGGATTATGGTTAAACAACATCATGGGCCATAGCCCATATGAAGATCTCAACGTAGATATTGATATACCAACGGTTTTCTAAGATGCGGTCCACTTGGGTGTATGATATACTTTTGATTTGGGACCCAAATTTGGGAGCGATCTCTCCGGTGTGGATGGATGTCCTTTAGTGTTAAAAAATTGTGTGTGTGTTTTATCCATGTTGTTACCTATCTTGCACTTATTATTTGATAAGCTTATTTTAGGACATGACCCCAAAATTAAAATAAATCTAAATTAAGGTGAGACACTACATATAAATAGCAGTGATTAATTGGCTCACCATTAGAAACTTTCTAAGCCCATTGTAATGTTATTTACCATCGAACCCGCTGATTAGATCACATGGATAGAGATGAAGAGAAAACATAAATATCATCTTCATCCAAAGCTTTTGTGGTGGGAATAAGATTTTAGTGGTAGGCATTTAATTAACATTGTTTAATATAGTGCATTCTACCTAAGATTTGAATCGCTAAAATAAGCTGGAAAAATGGATGGACGGTATAGATAAAACATAAACATCATGGTGAGGCCCAAGGAGCTTTTTGAGCACTAGCCAATACCAACTTAAAGCCGTACCGAATGGAGTGACCAAAATTAGCTGACTGAACGAATGGGCCGCGTTCCCTCCTCACCGGGTCCACTATTTGGGCAGTATGGATTGACTCATGTTTCCTCTATGAGCTGACGTTATAGCTGGACGCGAATTTCCTGCTAAAGCTCCTACGCTGGAAACCTAAGTGGAGCCCTCCGTGATGTTTTTGAGAAATCCACCCCCATTTTGTGAGCTCATTTTAGGACTTTAGACAAAAACTGAGCAGGATCCAAGACTCAAGTAGGCCATATTAAAGGAAAAGGTGTTTAGGGAAATTTCTACTGTTGAAACCTCCCTGGAGTCTACAGTGATGTTTACATTCCATCAATGCCGTTCATAACGTTATTCCTACTGAGATGAACTGAAAATACAATTATTATGCTAATTCAAAACTTCTGTGTCCCCACGAATATTTCAACTGTGGAAGTTCAATCCTCACGTTGTCGGCCCACTTGAGAGTACTGTATCTGCCCATTTTTATTCCCATGTCCTAAAATGATCTCACAAAATAGATGGACGGTTGGATTTCTCGAAAACATCACGGTGGCCCCACCAATTTTACATTAAGGGCCTATTTGGCTAGACGGATTGAGCGGGATTAGGAGGGATGGGATTGAAATATCCCATCTGCTCGATCCGCTCGTTTGTTTGTGCGTGCATATATCCCATAGGACGAGATATTTCTTTGAAATGGTCTTCGAGCTGAGGGATTGTGAAATCCCTCTTGGATTCATCGCCATCCCTCGCCGCCGCTATCCTCAAGCTGATCCCATAGAATTTTCTCCCATCCAGTTGTACGGAACGACGAGATGAGATTTTACAGGCGAACATGGCTGCTGGAGTTGGTAGGAGTGAAAAATATCTGGCGCATACAGGTATGCCTACAAATACCTGTTAATGTTGGTCATCTTCCTCCCCGTGACATCGATTTTAGGTGAGCACTGTGTTTGAACTGACCTATTTCGGCCGAGGTATGCCTCTCTCTCCGTCTGAATTGAAACATCAATGTATTGATCTTTGCTAATCTATGGTTCGATTTCGTAGTTTAATTTCACTATTGATGCTTTCCTAATGGGGGTTTTGCTTTCTACATGTTAGTTCGACTATAGATTTATGCTAGAAATTAGAGGTTTTGCTTTCTGTATGTTATGATCCCTTTTTCCGTTAATTACAATGTCTTCTGGAGTTTTTATTTGAGGGATTTTACTATCGATGCAGTTTTTCCTAAGCTTTTTCCTTATATTCGAGGAATTGAGTTTTCCCTGATAACTAAAACTTTAAAATTTGAAGGCATTCTAAGAAGTATTCAGATACAAAATAGCAAGAAATTTCACTTTTTTCTAATATGTTTGTGAGATTTTTTACTAAATTGCTTGGAAAATTCTTTCCTTTCGGATTTTCTAAGGTTTACTTTCAATTTATGGATCAGATTTTTCACACAATATTAAAAATTTCAAAACCATTTCCGAAATTCAAAGAAGTCTTTCAGGTTTATACCAGTGCAATGTAGCACATATATTGCACACTGATACTTCTACACTGTTACATGACATCTCCTTACATTATGAATTTCATGAACCGTGAGCTGTTATATTCTTTATCCAACCGGTTAGAATGGCCCATTGAAGCCAGTCCTGCTACTGCTACACTGTTTCACTGTGGTCCATTAAGGGCCTGATTAGACTGGCCCATTGAAAGCAATAGTGATGGGATATCCACCGTTGAAATCCTCCTACGGCCTACTGTACTGTTGATTAGGTAATTAAGACCCAGCTGAAGGGATCAGTTTGATCCAAAAACTTTTATAGCTGCCTAATTTTTTTTTTAAATGATCAAGTTCATTCAACAATAATTCCTGAAATGTGGTCCACTTTTGATTGGAATATACCTCGATTCTTGTCTCATACAATAACATGATCTAGAAAAATAGAGGGATGGCATGCATGAAACACATATTTCATGATGGAGCCCACAAAGCGCCATCCAACAGCCATTGGCTGGAAGCAGGGGGAATAGACAATTCTATTGGATGTCTTCACTCATCCAAACGGGTGGATGTAATGGAAACAATGGATTCTTACAATTCCACGCAAGTACCAAACGGGACGGACACCGCGATCCCAGGATATGCCAGACATCCCACGGGATATGCCTGGCGTCCCAAACATGAGCTCGGTTCGTGTCCTGGGATTAGTCCATCCCATGGATTTTACAACAATCCACTAACAAGGCCGTGATTATCTTAATTTTTATCTCATCCCTCCTAATCCCGTTGGATTCGCCCGGCCAAACAGGAACTTCCTGTTAAAGCGTTTAGCAGAAAATCAGCGTCCGTTACAGACGTTACTTGTGACATTTATGGTGCAGATTCTTTCCTTTTTTTAAAGATTATTGAGCAGATTTTGTCGGTTTCACATTTTCCTCATTTAAACAATCTGAACTGATCACATACAACTCGAGGTACCGGAACTTGTGGTGCACACTTACCTTTCCTGCTAACATGCTAGTTGTATAGAAAATCCGTACCACGCAAAGGGTAGGCCCCACCGTGTAGATCACTTTGCACAAAAAAAAAAAAAAAAAAAACCACTCTCCTCAAAAGATGGGCCTCACGATTGGAACTAATGGACAATGGTCCAACTCATTTGCATGGTACGGCTGTATTCCTTAAGCATAGGTAGATACCATCGGACTATCTTAACCATTGGTTAAATGGCATGGATATGGTCAAAAGAGGAAAAGTTGAGCCTAAATTGGAATTAAGTAAACAAAAATTTCGCAACCATCCATTTTACTAAATGATTTGTTTATGAACCCAAAAGTGAGACAGATCAAAGGCTCAAGTAAGCCACATTAGAGATTGAACACCCACAGGTGGGATAACTAATAAATGGTTGGTGTCATTATAGCTTCATGTGATATGGTTTACTTGAGCTTTGCATTTGTAGCTTGTACCCGAAATGATATATTAGATGGATGGAGAAGATGAAGGGCATGGATAAAACTCATATATCAAAGTGTGCCTCACAAAGGCCCTCTTAGATGGATGCAGTTTGGTTAGTGACCCTACACCAACCAACTAGCTGGTGTGAAAGTTCTTTGGGCCCCACCATAATGTATGTGTTTTATTCATACTGTTCATCCAGTTTGCCTAACTCAATTTATGATACAAGTTAAAAAGTGAGTAATTTTTAAAGCTTAAGTGGACCACACCATAGAAAAGAGTGGAGAAAATGATGTGAACTACTGAAACATTTTTTAGGCTGAGTGATGTTTATTTGTCATTCAACTTATTTGGAGATCACGTGAAATTGAAAAAAAAGATTAAACATAAATATCAAATTGATCTAAAACTTCTGTGACCCTGAGAAGTTTTCAATGATAAGAGTTTAATTCTCAATATGTCATATAGTGTTCTCTACTTGAAATTTGTATTTGCCTCATTATATATTTCATGTCCTAAACATTCAAATTCGAGTCGAGTTAGTTTTGGATCGAGTCGAGTCTGACTGGATTGAGTTTCGAGTCGAGTCGGGTTGAGTTACTGGATAACTCGAACTTGACTCGGTTTGAGTTTGGATTGGGTGAAGCCTACTTGGTTCGAACCGATTCACCCATTTAGTTTGGGTCGAGTTAATCCGGTTCATGCCCAACTCTATATGTGAAATTAAATGTTATTGAATTGTATTAGATGAGATTAACACCATAATGATTGCATGTCTGGAAATACCATGGTTTTTTAGCCATCCAATTCCATATTTGGATAAAAATCTTGCTATTGGGAAAGCACCAGATTAAGCAAAATTATATTTGGTGGACCATGGAATAGTAATCAACGAACCGAATTCACAACGGATGTCGTTCACTTGTACACAAAATATAACCAGAATGTCCCGTGTAAATGGTGTATGTGGATGGACAACATTAATAAACATATTCATTAATGTGGGGCCCACATGTGTAGTGGATTTCAAAATCCATCGAAATCTCACATGAGACCAAATACAATTTCATCTCACCTAATCTCAATATTTCTCATCCTCCCCAAATGCTAAATGGAATTTTTATGCAACCAAATTCAATTCTATCCCACCCAACCCTATCTAACATACCATGTGCCAAACACTCCTTGGAGGGCTTTCGAGTCGATGAACGGGCTTGTCCCAATTAAAAGCGCCTACATATGAAGAGTCTTATCTTTTTTGGTAGAGATCCCACCATCTGGTGGGCCTTACAATCAATGGACGATCATGATGTCTAAATGCTTGACCTACTAACAGAGAGTCAAGAAAAGAAGCACATCCACCACACACATCCAAAAGGCCTCATGATAGGTGGCCAGGATCTTGCAACATGAGATATTTTTGTTAAGAGGAGCCTACTATGGCATCCAACAAACCAATGGTCTAGATTGTTGATGTCAAAATCTGGTTGACCTTCCCTCCCTCCACGTCGTCTTCTCCTCAAGGTATCGCCTCTGGAACTTGCAGCAAGAGAACTGGTAAAGGTGACCTTGGCTAAGCCGGGGGACCCTCCGATGCCTAAGTCAGGACAAGGGACTCGGGGTCAAGTAGAAAGTAGAAAGAGAGAGAGAGAGCTTGCTATCGGGTACCTGTAGACATGGTGTCATGTGCTATTTATGCTTGCCTGTAGAATGACTTGGATCCGATAATCTCGGCACGATATAGGGGATTCTCGGATCATGGAGATACTGCCCGTAATCTGCTGATCACGTATCATATCAGGCAAGTAGTGCGTATCTGCGAGCGAAGTTATCGGCCATGACCAGTAATGACAACTTCCGCATATGGCGTATGCCACCACAAGTCTACTCGGCTCGGCTCGTCCGACCATGGAACAAAGGATGTGGCTTCTAAGTCGAGCGGTATCCGACCCAAACATCAGGTCGGATCCATTGTAGTCAGCGAGGCTTGCCGTTTTGAGCATAATATAGCTAGCTGATTATAGGTCATCCGATCGGAGTGTGAGAATCGTTCTGAGCTGTACCTTAGCCGAGTCGGTCGGTTTGGATGGCGGCTCGGACGGGTCGTGCCTCCTACTCGTTATTGTCAGATGATGCTCAAACTTGGTCGGACAGGGCATGCCTTGGACGTCATGGCAGTGAGTCGGCCCGGACTAACGCTTGGATGAGTGTTTTATCATGGGCTCGGATCTCCTCATAACAGAAGCCCCCTACTCTTCGAGTTTGCTCGCAGACTTGGAGAGTACCCATGCGAGAGATCTTTCGCCCATAATGCATTGATGACGAAATTCGAATTCGAAGCGTCATATCCCAAGATTACGCGCGTGCGAGTTGCTTTGGTCGACGCGTGGCGACGGTTACGATTCTGAATCTCCTTCCGACCAATAATAGGTTTCCACGCAGGTCTGAGGAGGCGTGTACATGATGGCTCCCACTGCTCGGGCGTAGCTTCGCATATCGCAGCACACTACCCGATGTCAGAGCCGTACCGTCGGTTGAGTTTTCTCCCAACGAGGTGTGGCCACGTGTGCTTGAAGATCGGCTCGTGCCGATTCGGCTGCGGCCATTATGGCTTGCCATTAACGCAGAGGCCCCTCGTAGCCTATATAAGGGATCTTGAATTTTCGTCTGTTACTTTACATTGTGAACCAGAAGGGCGTACCGGATAAGGTGATTTCTGACGAGGCGATTCTGTTCGAATTCGAAGTTTTCAGCGGATGATTTCGATCGATCTCTCTTTTTCGGTAGAAGGTGATTTTCGGTAGTCATCTGGTGAGTCCCTTTTGCTGATTTACGTCATTCCTTTTCATAATGTCTTCCGACCTCGAAATGGTGCACGAATACGCTGAGGACTCCGAGCCGGGGAGTTCGGAAGGTGGAAGTGGAGCTTCCGAAGGCCTCTTCGAAACCACACCCCTATATCCCCCGCCTCGGAGACAGAAGACGATGAGTGCTAAGACCAAGCTGCTCAGCAAGAAGAAGGCCACCCGAGCCCGCCAAACCAGCACTGCTGAAGCCGCTGAAATGCCCGGAGTGGACGCATCGCGGAGGTTATCCCGGGAGGTTCCATTTTATCGGAATCTCAGATAGAATGGATCCATTCGGAGTTTCAAATTCTAAACTCCCTCCGGATAAGGGTCCTTGGGCCTATGGACGTGGCTGGTGCTCCTGCCTAGGGGAAAGTTGCTATCTTCCTTTGTGTGCTGCAGTGCGGGCTTCGGCTCCCACTTCACCCCTTCATCAGGGAGGTTGCGGCCTACCTCGGGCTAGCTCCCGGGCAATTCGCTCCCAACGGCTGGAGGGTGCTGATCTTCGCCTTCATTATCTGGCGACAAATGGGGAACCCTGAGCTAACCCCGGAAGAGTTGATGAGTCTGTACCTGGTCAAGCACTACAGCAACGACCCATGATACTACTTTGAGACCCGAGGCAGCAAGGGGTCGGGACTGGTGATGAACCTGCAGTCCTCCAATAAAGACTGAAAAAATAAGTAGTTCTGGGCGGCAGGTAAATGGGAGGCGCTGGCAATGGAGCTCGAAACTTTAACAACAAGGGTTTCGACCCATTTCACAAAATCAGATCGGACTTTAACCAATATCTGTGCCGCTGCCTTTGTTTTTCTTTATTTTAATTGAAGTAAAGCTTCTTAGTTTCCTTTTGCAGCTTTTTCGAAGGGGCTACCCCTCCTCGACCTAGCTCAGAAAAATCACGTCGTGAAGGCTACAGCTCCTGGACGGACCTGATAACAGCGGACAATCATTATCGGTTCGGGCTTTGCAAGACACAACCCTTGCCCACGTCCTTCAGTAAGTTATCTTAATCTTTCTGACGAGCTCAGTTTTGCCTACTTAGTAGCTGATACAGTCATTTATTTCGTAAGCATGGCAGAGGCGTCTGGAGCTCTGAAGAGGAAGACGAATCCCACAACGGCGAAGTTGTTGAAGGAAGCCCCCCGGATGAAGATCACACGGAAGAAGGTCACTCCTCGCATGGGAGGATCTACTGCCGTGCCGATCTCTTCAGGCCCAGCTCCGAAGCTCGTCGGCCCGACTCTTGCGGCACCTGCTCACCCACAGACGCCGGGTGCAGCGCCGACCTTTGTGCGCCCTAGCGCAGTTATGGCTCCTTCGGCGGCTCCGCTTCCAGTGTTGGCCCGAACGACCCTGGCCGGCACCCCCGTCTTTTCGAGCTCTGTTCCCTCTCGCGTCCCATCCGTTCCGAGCCTTGCTCCTTCCACCATCGTTCCTCCCACCGCGGAGGCTCCTACCGCAGCCCCCGAGACTCCTATTGTTATCCCTTCTTCCTCTGAACAGGAGAAGGCCATTAGAATGGTAGACAACATGCTTTTTCCTCCCGAGGTCGGGGAGATGTCCGCGCCGAGGGTCAGAACTCGGCCGGTAGTAGGGTAGGGGCTGAGGAGGCTATGGTCTCCCCCCAGGTGGGGACGAGCGGTGTGAGGTTCGAGCCAGGCTACTATATTGCCTGCTTGGCTCCGTGGGCTGCTAAGCATGCCCCGAGGAGGACATAGCTCGAAACCTCAGCAGGTTGGATAACTCCTTTCTGAACGACTTAGTTGCCGTATGCTACACTGTATGTCTCCGAGAGGATTCTCTCTTTCCTTCGTATCATCATTGTATATATTTTCTTAGATCCTGATTCTCGTTTCCTATTCAGGCTGTTCCGGTGTTGCTTTTGATTCGGGAGAGAGTGCGGGAGCATCAGAGGAGGGAGATGGAGCTTGAGGCTCTCAAGGCTGAGATGACGACTTTACGAGATGAGTCTGCCCTCTCGAAGTCCGAGAAGATTGAGCTGCGCCGGCAGCTTTCGGACGAGAAGGCAAGAGGAAGTCGGCTGCAGGGGGTTGTGGTCGACTTGGAGACCAGGGAGCTGCTGTTGCAGGAGAAGGTGAATAACCTCAAGGCCAACGGTGACGCAACGACCCTCGAGTTGACCCGCGCCAGAGCTCACGCGAATTCCTTGGCCGTGGAGACCACTCGGCTGGGTGAGGCCTTGGGACGCACCAAAGCTGAGGCGGCTGAAGACCGGACCCGAGCCATAACTCAGGCTGTGGAGGCTCAGCGAGTCAAAGATGAGGCTTCTCTGGCAGCGACAGTTACCGCCGCCATTGAAGATTTCAAGACCTCCAAGGAGAGGGACGCCGAAGCTACGACGTTTTACAACCGCGGATTCGATGCTTGTATCGAGGTAGTCCTGGGTTTATACCCAGACCTCGATCTTGATACTCTTCTTCCCGATGACCCTGAAGACGCCCCTGCTGAAGTCACCCGCTCGGATCAAGCCCCCAACGCCCAAGTTATTCCTCCCGTGTGAAGACATGTTTTACTTTTTTTTATTAACTATTGATGTATTTTTTATCCCTTTGAGAGGGATTTATTAAATGAGAAACATTTTCTTGGTATTTGTCCACTGTTGACTTGCGATGTCATTTTGTAGCCGAGCTAACCTCTTTACGGGTCTGGCCCTTTCATCATTGTTTAGTTGGTTCTCCGAGCCCCCTCGGCCTAAGTCTTAGTTGGGTCAGATCTTTTAGGGTACTCGGCTCGTCGCTTGTCTGACGAGGACTTTTCATTCTGTCGTATGATGAGCCGAGCACTCCATTAGAGAGTCGGGTCATTATTAGGCTTTTTTCCTCAAGGGGATGCCTTGTCGAACCTTTGTAGGATTAGTTTCTGATCCCTTAAAGGATCGGACCATTAAGTTCGTGCTCGTATTGATAAGACAATTGAGTAGACATTCGAAGTAGAATTGGAACTTTTATTAAGAGCCTTAAAGGGTAGTCGCTCGGAGGCGTACATTTTATCATGAGCCTTAAAGGCTAGTTCATCACGGGTAGTAGATCTTCAGGTGCTCAGCGTTCCAAGGATGAGAGAGCTGACGGCCTTCGAGGTCTTTCAAGTGATACAAGCCCGGTTTGACAGATCTAACCACGCGATATGGCCCTTCCCAGTTGGGTCCGAGTGCTCTTGCTCCCGGTTTGACTGTGTTTTGGAAGACCCGATGGAGGATTAAGTCCCTTGGGTGGAAGCGCCTGACCTTGACCTTTGAGTTGTAGAAACGCGCTATCTGCTGATGTCGAACCGCCGCTCGGATCTTGAAAATATCTCGGAGTTCTTCAAACAAATACAGATTAGTGGGGATCTGCTCGGAGTTTCGATTTTCTTCGAAGTTCCTCACTCGCGCCGAAGGGAGTCCTATTTCTACGGGCATCATTGCATCCAAGCCCTAGGATGATGAAAATGAGGTTTCACCCGTTGAGGTCTGGGCTGTGGTCCTATAAGCTTAGAGGACGAAGGGGAGCTCCTCGACCTAGTTACCCTTTGCCTTTTTCAACTTTATTTTGAGATGGTGCTTGATGATCTTGTTGACCGCTTCCACCTGTCCATTTTACTGCAGGTGCCGAGGGGATGAGTAAGCATTGATGATGCCAAGTCCTTAACACATGCCACGAAACTTGTCATTATCGAATTGTCGGCCGTTATCAGATACGATGGCTCGTGGGATTCTGAACCGGCAGATGATATTTTTTCACACAAAATCAATCACTTTCTGCTCGGTGATCTTCGCGACAGGCTCGGCCTCGGCTCACTTGGTGAAGTAGTCGACCGCAACTATGACAAACTTAACTTGTCGCTTCCCTGTGGGCAAAGGACTGATGATGTCGATCCCCCATTGGGCGAACGACAATGGCACACTCATGGGAGTCATTTTTTCTGCCGGTTGCCTCGGCACGGCTGCAAAACGCTGGCACTTGTCGCACTTTCGAACAAAGTCCTTTGAGTCCTGCTTAAGGGTTGGCCAGAAATACCCTTGACGGAGTATCTTTATGGCTAGGGCGCGACTGCTAGAATGGTTTCCGCAGATCCCTTCGCGAATCTCCCGAATCACGTAGTCAGCCTCATCCGGTCGGAAGCATCTAAGGTAAGGCTGAGAATGCCTATTCTTATACAACACTCCGTCCAATATGACGTACCGGGCCGCTCTGACCCTGAATCGCCTCCCTCTAACTTGTTCGAGGGGATTTCGCCGGATGATAAATAATTAAAAATCGGGTCCATCCAACTTGGAATGGACTGGACAGGATTAACCTTCTCCGCCTGGCCAATGCTCGGATACTCAATGAATTCGACATGAACGAAACGCGAGATCTTTCCTTCGGAGGCCGAGGTGAGTCTTGCCAGGGCATCGGCCCATGAGTTCTCAGGATCTGTCGGATGGTGCAACTCCAGAATTTCTCTATCAGTTTTCTCACTTCTTCGAGGTAGGTGATCATTCTGACTTCTTTGGCTTCATACTCCGAAGAGATGTGGTTCACTACCAGCTGCGAGTCGCAACGGACTTGCAGGGTCTGAACACCCAGGCTTGCGGCCAGCCTGAGTTCAGCTAACAATGCTTCATACTCGGCCTCGTTGTTAGAAACTTTGAACCCGAGTCTAATTGCATATTGAATTGTCGTTGAATCGGGTGCAGTCAGGACGACACCAACTCCTGCTCCTTTAACGTTGGACGATCCATCAAAATAAACGACTCATCCCGGATCCGACGTTGTCTCTTGGTCGCTAAACGGGACGGGTGGTGTCATCTCGACTTCCTTACTGATTTCTTCCTCACTCGGAGTTGTGAATTCAGCGATGAAGTCGGCTACAGCTTGACCCTTGATTGATGCTCTAGGCGAAATTGAATGTCAAACTCTCCGAGCTCCACTGCCCATTTAGTCATCCGACTCGACACTTCGGGTCTCTGGAGGACCTGCCTCAGAGGAGAGTCGGTTAACACAACTATGGAATGAGCTTGGAAGTACGGCCGCAGTCTTTTGGCCGAGACGACGAGGCAGAGTGCCAGTTTTTTCAAGGACTGGTATCTCGTTTCTGCCGGTACCATGGCTTTTCTCATATAGTACACGGGGTATTGCTTGCTTCCGACTTCTCTGATCAGAGCCGAGCTAACAGCTGAAGCCGAAACTGCGAGGTAGAGGAACAAGGGCTCCTCTTCTTCAGGTTTAGATAAGAGAGGCGGTAAACCCAAGTACTGTTTCAATTGCTAGAAGGCTTGTTCGTACTCCGGTGTCCACTCTACCCTCCTATGGTTCTTCAGCTGCTGGAAGAAGGGAAGTCATTTGTCCGTGGCCCTGGATATGAAGCGTCCGAGAGTTGCCACTCTTCCCGTGAGACACCGTATTTTCTTAATGGTCCGAGGTGAGTTCATGTCGAGGAGAGCCTTGATCTTATCCGGGTTGGCCTCAATACCTCGCTGGCTAACTTGAAAACCAAGAAACTTCCCTAACTCAACTCCGAATGCACACTTAGCTAAATTTAGCTTCATCTGATATTCTCGAAGGACGCTGAATGTTTCTCCGAGGTCGGTAAGATGGTCGAAAGCTCTAGTACTCTTCACAGCATATTGTCAACATATACTTCCATGGTGCGCCCGATCTGTCTAGTGAACATCTGATTACCATCCTCTGATACGTTGCCCCAGTATTTTTTAGGCCAAATGACATGACCCGGTAGCAGTAGAGTCCTTTGTTCGTAACAAAGGTAGTCTTTTGCCTGTTTGGGGAATACATAGCGATTCGGTTGTACTCGGAGTAGGCGTCCAGAAATGAGAGTAGCTCATGTCCGGCTGTGCTGTCCACCAGTTGATCGATCCGAGGTAATGAGAAGCTGTCTTTAGAGCACGCCTTATTCAGATCGGAGTAGTCTACACAAACCCGCCACTTCCCATTAGATTTCCTGACGAGCACAACGTTCGCTATCCAGTCGGGGTAATATACTTTTTCTATGAAACCCGCATCGAGCAGGACTAAAACCTCCTCGGCGATGGCTTCATATCGTTCGACATCAAACGACCTTCTTTTT
The DNA here is from genome assembly GCA_037074715.1 of Magnolia kwangsiensis. Taxonomy (NCBI): domain Eukaryota; kingdom Viridiplantae; phylum Streptophyta; class Magnoliopsida; order Magnoliales; family Magnoliaceae; genus Magnolia; species Magnolia kwangsiensis. The sequence continues at coordinate 38,179,517 of CM073572.1, read as the reverse complement.
TACTTAACCGACTTATGATCTGGGTCCACATTCAACCTATGAACCAACACCTCGGGAGAAATTCCTGGCATATCTGCGTGTGACCACGCGAAGACGTCTCGGTGCTGCTTCAAGAAGGCCAATAACTCGTTCTTCCGCTCGGAACTAAGCGATGACCCGAGCTCAACAGTTTTACTTGGGTCTGATTCATCGAGGGAGACTTTTTCCAGATCTTCGACTGATGAGTTTCCTGTCGGTCCTCGGGGGTCTAAGGCGTCCACAATGAGAGCATGTTTGGGGGCTTCTTTTCTAACGGCTATCGCATAGCACTTTCGGGCCTCGCGTTGTCACCTTGGAGGTAACTGATCCCACCTTTAGCTGGAAACTTCATCATCAAATGATAAGTTGAGATGACTGCTCTCATCGCGTTGAGGGAGGGTCGGCCCAGGATTACATTGTGGATAGACGAAAAATTGACAACTAAAAAGTTTACCAAAAGTGTGACTTGATGCTGCCCTTCTCCCGCTGTTACTGGGAGGGAGATGGCTCCTTCGGAGATTACTCTCTCCAGCAAAGCCGTGTAGGGGAGTCTTCACGGGTTGGAGTCATGACCGTGAAATTTTTATCTTTTCGAATGCTTCGGAGTACATTACATCAGCTGAACTTCCGGTATCGACCAAGATGCGATATACCTTATGGTTTGTTATGGTCATTGTGATCACTAACGCGTCATCGTGCAGATGTTGGATCCCGCGTGCGTCATCTTCCGTAAATGTCAGGCTGCACGGAGTGACTCGGAGTTCCTTGGTGGGACGTTCTGCCAGGTGAACGTGGTGTTCCGGCTCGGATCTTCGAGAATGGGCTTTTCGAGCCCTGTTCGAATCTCCTCCCCCAGCTGAGCCCCCGAAGATGGTACGAATTTCAGCGAGTTCTTCTGGGGGATTGTTTGGCTGCTCTCACTGTCGTTCCTCTCTCCGAGCGGACTTCTCTCTTTTTGTGTATCGACGTAGATATCCCTTGTGGATGAGGGACTCGATCTCGTCTTTCAGGTCCACGCAATCATTCGTGTTGTGACCATAGTCCCGGTGGAAGCGACAGAATTTTCGCTTGTCCCGGTGCTCGGGGTCAGCCCTCATGCAGACTGGCCTCTTAAGTAGCATGTCTCCTCGAATATACAGCAGAATTTGCTCGACAGATGTGTTAAGAGGAGTATATGAACGGAATTTCCTTTTTGGCTTGCGGATCGGTCGACGATCGCGAGAAGCGCAGTCGTCTGCCCCTTTACCGTTCGGCTGAGATTCTTGGTTCCTGGGCCTCTTCCCTTTGTTTGCCGAGTCAGTTACTTATGTACCTTTACGAGCATTGGTGAACTCTTCGGCATTAGTATACTTCTGAGCTTTCGCCATGAAGTCTACTAACGTTTTCGACGGATTCTTTCCGACGGAGAAAGCGAACTTTCCTTCCTTGAGCTCACTTAGAATGGCAGCAAGCGCCATCTTGTCATCATAGTCTTCAACCTGCAGCGCTTCCTCTTTGAAACGAGCAATGTATTCTTTCAACGACTCTTTCGGAGCCTGCTTGATGGTGAGCAGGTGAGTGTTGGGTTTTCGACTTCTCTTACCGCTTATGAACTGCGTAAGGAATAGTCGGCTTAATTCTGTTAAAGAACCCACAGAGTTTGGTTTGAGCTGACGATACCAAATCCGAGCGGACCCTGTAAGGGTGATGGAAAACTCTTTGCACATCATCACGTCCGTTGCGGTATGAATTTGCATCCACGATCGGTAGGCCTCCAGATGTTCAGCTGAGTCCCCAGATCCTGAATATTGGATGATAGGAGGCTTCCGAAACCTCTGCGGCATCACCTCAACCATGATGGCGGAGGTGAAGGGAGGCTCGGTCTCTTCCATCATCTCCTGGATCGTGGCAGAGACTGTTGATTGTTGTTGCTTTTTCTCCAGCGTCAGGAACTGGTCCTTAAGCTCCGCAAATCGTGCCTCCCACGGATCCTTATTTTCAGCGATGACTTCTGGGGCATCCTCGATCTCCTGCGTTCTTCTTTCTCTCCTCCGCTCTAGTTGATGACGGAGATCCGTGGGTGGCAGAGCAGATGTGGCTGAATGGACGGTAGTAGGAGCCTGAGTAGTGACATTTAGCAAGGATCCTTCAGCGTGCACCATAGGAGGATTTTGATCCGAACGCAGTACCCCTGAGTGTTGGGGAGCTTCAGGTCTCACACTCTCAGCACAGAGCGAGTCTCCACAAACAATCCCACCGGCTCTAGGACGGATTGTTCCTGAACCGGGCGTGACTCTGGCTCCCTCTGCTGCTTCATTCTGTTTATCTCGTCGCGCAGGGCCTGGATCTCGTTCTGCATGGCGCGATATTTACTTCACTGATTGCGCGAGCATTGGGAAGGTCCTGGTGCGGACTCGGCGTGAAGTGGTGATGATGACCGAGTCTGTTCGTTTGGTACCGGTTTCACAACTGCAGCTTTCTTCTTTCTCGCCATCGCTTAGAAGAAGGAAAATGAGAACTTGACTTTTAGTCTCAGGTTCCCATAGACGGCGTAAAAAAATGTTGATGTCAAAATCTGGTTGACCCTCCCTCCCTCCACGTCGTCTTCTCCTCAAGGTATCGCCCCTAGAACCTGCAACAAGAGAACTGACAAAGGTGACCCTGGCTAAGCCGGGGGACCCTCCGATTCCTAAGTAAGGACAAGGGACTCGGGGTCAAGTAGAGAGTAGAAGAGAGAGAGAGAGCTTGCTATCGCGTACCTGTAGATATGGTGTCGTGTGCTATTTATGCTTGCTTATAGAATGACTTGGATCCGATAATCTCGAAACGATCTAGGGGATTCTCGGATCATGGAGATACTGCCCGTAATTTACTGATAACGTAACATATCAGGCAAGTAGTGCGTATTTGCGAGCGAAGTTATCGGCCATGACCAGAAATGACAACTTCCGCATATGGCGTATGCCACTACAAGTCTACTCGGATCGGCTCGTCCGACCATAGAACAAAGGATGTGGCTTTTAAGTCGAGCGATATCCGACCCAATCGTCAGGTCGGATCCATTGTGGTCAGCGAGGCTTGCCGTTTCGAGCATAATACAGCTAGCTGATTATAGGTCATCCGATTGGAATGTGAGAATCGTTTCGAGCTGTACCTTAGCCGAGTCGGTCGGCTCGGACGGCGGCTCAGATGGGTCGTGCTTCCTACTCGTTATTGTTGGATGATGCTCGAACCTGGTCAGACCGGGCGTGCCTTGGATGTCATGGCAGTGAATCGGCCTGGACTAACGCTCGGACGGGTGTTTTATCATGGGCTCGGATCTCCTTGTAACATAGATCACGACATGAAATGGGTTTTAGTACAGGGGTGAAGATGGGTCTGGTCACCTGTGGGTCAACAAATCATCATATATAAGGCTGGGGTGGGCCATACCTTTGGCCCCATGAAGCTGAGCTGTGGTCAGTTGGGTCGGGTCTGTCGAGTCTAAGCTAATTATAATTAAATGGGTCAGGTTAGGTCGGGCTCGGGTCTGATGAGCTACTGGATCAGTTCAGACCAAGTTCTTGAACCGTTTACGGCTGACCTAGACCAGGTCCAAACCCAACGCATTGGTAGATTTTTTGTACACACGTGAGGCCCTGTCTCATGATCCAAACCATTGATTTTACTGTGGGCCCATTGTGTTGCATGAGTAACTTCCAGTCCGTCCATATGTCTGTCCCTGGATGGTATGTTTTGGGGGTCAAAACTCAACCCGATGTGTGAGTCGGATGGGCCACACAGTGAACAATGGGGAGGCGATTCCAACCATCGATTTGTTTGTGGGGCCATGCATGTTGTGTCCATCCCATCCAATCCGTTCATCAGGTGTACCTCACTTGGATGAACAGATAGGATGAAAATCATTCAGATCCAACATCCAGACAGGCCACACAACGTGATCTTAAGAGTTTTAATAGTGATCTTACATTATTCTACTGGTGCAGTCCACATGAGTTCTGGCATGTACAGAGAGTTCGAGAAGCTGTATCCGATGGAAGGAGTGGATGTCACACAAAAAAATACGGTGGGCCCCACACTGCTCGGCGGATTTTACCGGGTCCGATTCCATGGCCTCTACGATGAATGGATCTCCTTCAGCGGGAAACTGTCCTTCGTATAATAGCAATGCATCTGCGATTCGATGGAAGCGATTCCCCTCCGCATTTGATAGGACAAGGCGGCAAGTGCGACATTAGTATCTGTGGGGCCCACCGTGATGTTCACAATAATCCATTCCGTTCATCATTTCCACATGATCATCGTAGGATTTAATACCAGAAATCAAGCCCATCCAAAAAGTAATTGGGCCACACCACACGGAATAATGGAACAGGACACACACCACTGGAATCTTCCTAGGATCCACAGAAGTCTCCAATAAAGAAAATATTAGGTTTTCCTTTCATCCTCCACGTACTCACCTTATCAACGGGTTGGATGTCATATAAACATCACAGTAGGCCCCTGGAATATTTCAACAGTGGTCGTCTTTATTCATACATTTGCCTATGGTGTGACCCACTTGTGCTTTGAATCTTCATGATTTTTCGATGAACCTACTAAAACAGGCTGGATCAAGTGATGGACGGATTGGATTTAATTATGGTGGATCCTATGGAGATTAAGCTGCCTATGCTGGAAGGAGGAGAGGGCATGAGTATCTGTACCAAGGCGAATCGCCAATCAGGGGTGTCAGTGGGCCGGGTCACAACTTCAGGCTTATGGGTCAGGCCTCTGCCATGAGTTGGGCTTGGGTCTACATTCAGGACCATGATCCAAGGCCTAAGTTTCGAATGGACCAGGCTCTAACCCAGCCTGTTGAGTGTTGACAGCGATGGTTAGGGCCGTAATGGACCGAGCTGGAAGGCCCAGTAGGGCTTGGTCTTGGGACTTTTAACTCGGCCCAAAGGTTGGGCCTGGGCGGGAGCCGATCATGAATGGCCCAGCCAGATCGAATCATTGTGTGGTCCACCATTATATCGTACGAATGGACAGCTTAAAGTTGATTTTGAGCAATTCCCATTCACGGTATATATGGCACTCATTTGGGCAATTGTAACCGTCCATCCATGTCTTGGAAAAGGATGGCCATAGAAAATAAAGTCTAACAGAGTATCGATTGGACCTTAAATCCGTGCAACTTTTTCACCGGAAAACCCCCTTGATGGGTCGACTTTCGTGCTCTTGTACATTTTCACCCTCACTTTGCTGGGCCACCTTATACCACTCAGATGTCCCACACGCTTGCCGTGTTGGCACGGGTGCTACGTTTAAAAGGAGTGTGGAGGACGTGCTAGGTGTTGGGTTTTTTCAAAAAAATATTTATTTTTAAAAACTTATAAAAGAGAATTTAGAAAAAAGATTGTGGCTTTTGATCATCGTTGATGAGCAATTATCTGTGAATGGTAGTGCTTCTTAGTAAATGGAGCATCATTTGAATTCAAAATACTTTTGAAAAAATGCAATTAATGGTAAATGGATGTCATTGTTGAAAAGATACAATGAAAGAAGATGTCTTTCCATGAAAAGAATATAACAACATTTCTTATGACTTCACGTAAACTCATCTTTGAGTCAATCTGAAAATAACAATTCTAATAATCTCCTCTCTATCTTCTTCTTCTTCTTTTCCATTTTTAGTTTTGAATGTTTTTTTGAAAAGTTATAGTTTTTAGGCGCTAAACTGTAAACAGTTTTTCGAGCAGCAAATTGCAAACAGTTTTCAAGGGTTAAACTATAACAAAACAGAAGTTAAAGGCGTACGCTGTAAAAGTGTGTTCAGGGTACGGTTTTTAGGTTTTGCAAGCCGAAGCCTACATTTCTCTCATCTTAGAGAAGAGACTTATTGTATGCTGGAGGTAAGCCTCTTGTAAATTGATTTAATTATCAGTACAGTGCGAATATCGCCTTAAAAATAGTGACATCGTAACGCGCTTTAAGCCTATCTTTAAGTGATTAGTTTTTCTATATTTCGGTTTCAACCTTAACATTTTTAAGACGATATTCTGGCCTCTTGTATGTGTTATCCTGACTTTATTCGAATTACACCGTTTGATGGCTTAATTTATTTATTTTTTAATAGTAATCAAGGGTGCATATCTTCCTCACATCATTCAAGTTGGATCATATGCTCACTCAAGATCCACCTCACCACTATCTAACAATGATATGATAGAACAAATTCAAAAATGATAAGATTGGGAGCGTAACGATTACTAATGCAAAAGTCATAATTTCAACGCTCTTTCTAACTTGTTACATGTTGTTTATCGTCAAAAGAAGACCGCTAATGATTTGTGGCAGGTCTTGTTCACCAAATACACATCAGAAGATGAAGACAATAAAAAATTCCTTTGTGCTTGAAGGGTATAGTGATGCAAGTTGGGTCACTAATTTTGATGAATCCAAGTTTATTAGTAGATTGATTTTTACACTTGGAGGAGCTATCATTTCTTAGAGATCCAAGAAGCAAACTTACATATCTCACTCTACCATGAAATCTGAATTCATAGCTTTGGTGGGTAGTAGTAAAGATGCATAATAGTTAAGAAACCTGTTATGAGAAATACCATTATTGATAAGACCTTTGCCATCGGTCTTTATCTACTATGATAGTGAAGCGACATTGTCAAATGCATATAATAAGACTTATAATAAAAAAAATCAGATATATCAGTATAAGGTATAATTTTGTTTAACAACTACTTGGTGATGGTGTTATTACCAAGGGACTGACAAGGGATGTTGTTAGTAGAACATCAAGAGGAATGAGATTAAAGCCAATTCCACAGACACTTGACTCGGCTCGGCTAATAGCTAACCCCAGCTTGACCTTGGCTCGATTCAGTCCTCGAGCCTGATTGGGCAGCTCAGCTCAGTTCGGTCAGCAGCTTAGGCCAATTCAAGTTGAGTTCGAGCCTATGCGATATTTTCTCAAACATAGAGTGCACCTTCAATTTCTCACAGTATGCAAAACAACAACAATAGTTTCAGGTATTTCATCAAATACTTGACAGACAACATTGAAATCAATATACGAGGGTAGTTTTATCATGTGAAGTTTATTTATTTATTTTTGTAGTGATTTGTTTCGTATACGTACCTTCCTCACCACCAACCGATCCCTCGGAGAATGTATGCACCCAAAACAACACTTGGTTGAGTCATTTCATCAAACATTTGGTGAGCAACGTCAATATCAAAACAACCCAGTCACCGAACTGATTCGATCCGAGTTGATTTGAGTTAAGGTTCGAATCGAGTTGATTCAAGCTCGGACAAGCTCAAACTCAACTTGAAATTTTTTCAAGCTTAAAAAATTAGCTCGACTTGTCTCGAACTCATTTTAAAACCGAGTTGAATCGAGCTTTTTCGAGTCGAGTCGAGCAAGTTAACCGAGCTAACTCAGTTCGTGTATAGCTCTATATGAGGGAAACCTAACCTAAGTTAATAAGTTCAATGGACAAAGTATCTCGCAGGAAATGTTTGAAATAACCCTATACTTTTTCTATTTGTCTCATTCCTAAATGCATGTATAGTGATAGGTATCTGTAATAATTAAAAGGAGGATGAGCCTTTATTCTTAATGAGTCCTTTCAAGAGTATTATTGTTTCAGGGGGATTCATAAGGACTCACATATATGAGTATTGGAAGTGGAGCCGCTTCCTGATGTTCGAGAGTTTTGACAACTCTCATGAACTCATGAATTCAGGACAGATCACAATGCCGTTAATATGCTATAATTTTAGAATACATGACAATTGAAATATACGTGTGTGACATGTCTGGTTATGTCATATAAAATACTTAGTTCAAGACCATAGTCACTAAGGATTCTAACATAATTTTGATTTATTTACATTAAATGAATGTTCAAGTTCATAAGACACATTCTCTTATACATATATTTTTCTTATATTCATTGACTTCTTTATTTTGAAAAATAGTGGGGGGATTGTTGAGTTTTTTCAAAATAATTTTTTTAAAAAACTTATAAAAGAGAATTTAGAAAAAGGGTTATGGCTTTTGGTGCTTATTGGTGATCATTCATTTGTGAATGACGGTGCCTCTTAATAAATAGAACATCATTTAAATTTAAAATGATGATGAAAAGATGTCATTAATGGTGGAGGGATGCTATTGTTGAAAAGACACTATGAAAGAAGATATCTTTTCATGAAAAAGGATCTTAAAGTATCTCTTGTGACTTATATATCTTTGGGTCGATATGAAAATATCAATTCCAACAATCTCCTCTCTATCTTTTTTTTTTTTTTTTTTTTCATTTTCGATTTTGAATGTTTTTTGAAAAGTTGCAGTTTTCAGGTGTTAAACTGCAAACAATTTTTCAAATAGTAAATTGCAAACAATTTTTAGGGGTTAAACTGTAACAACACATAAGTCATGGGTGTATACTGTAAAAGTTTGTTCAAGATGTGATTTTTCGATTTTGCAAGCCGAAACCCACATTTCTCAGGTTTTGGATAAGATGATGATTATTGTATCTTGGAGGAAGATTTCTTGTAACCCTCTTTCAAATTGGTTTAATTATCAGTAAGGTGCGAATATTTTCTTAAAGATAGCGACATCGTAACACACTTTAAGCCTATGTTTAAGTGATTACTTTTTTTCTTTTTAATCTTTTCGCCCCAACTATAACACTAGGTTTAGAAGGCCACTTTTAAGATAGTAAATGGTCTTGTTTTTAAGTTGTGGTGTCCCTCATTCGTATTTCAAGTGACAATCATCTACCTCAATTAGATCCTCCAAATCATAGGGTTCATTGTGGTTTGATTATAAGTAAAAAAATGCACTTAAAGGACACTCTTAAATCGTGAACGCACCAACCGATGGATATCATATGGATGGTTGTGGATAAAATGGTCAAAGGTTCACACTCAAATCAAAGTTGGCTCTTGGCCTGTTTTTGGTAAGGTGTGGTATATGTGAGCTTGCCAATACCTATTAGGCAGCTCAATTCAAACCGAACAACTTTGATCCCAAGGGCTAAGATAAACAAATGCGTCGAATGTGATTGTATATGACCGAGACTTGAAAAGATAGGTCTTTTATTCAGCCACACACACAAAATTATTATACGATGATTAGGTGACTATTGGAGGGTAAGGTTCTTCCTTCGAAGGTGGGTTACACTTTGCCTTACATACACTTTTGGTATACCAGGCAATTAGAAACAATCACACAGAAAATAAATACTTACACTCGACCATGGGGCGAGATTGCAAGGAGCCTTTCTGAATGAAGAATTATTTATATTGGAACGGAAATAGTCCAACGCAAGAGCGTAGACTTGTACTATAACTACATATTACTACTAAAGATCATTACTACTCCTAAGATAGAACTAAAGCTATGATAAGGTAAGATAAATTAATCGGTTTGTTTGGTTGGTATAAGACGACTTGCTTTGTTGAATTTTTTGCTATATATAGATTTTTTCTGCGTGCTTTAGATATTTCTTTATCTAAACAGTTACAGAAGCTAAATTGTTGCCACATTTGGTCTCCTATGTTCTTTCGTCTCTTCTCGACATGTATTCATTTAACCATTCTTTTTTCCTCAACTGTTTTTCACCTTTTAGACTTATCGGGCATGCCTCATCATTAGATGACGTGCATAATTCAACTCAGCATTAGTTGTGCTTCCATGAAAAGTGTTCCAAATATCTCTAAAGATCTTACGCATGCTATTTCTTTACCATACAATAACACATGCCCTTTTCTCATTAGTCATTAAAAAAGGTCAGAAATAGGGTACAACATTGCCCCATATGTCGCTTCACCTTTGGGTAAAAAGGTGAAAGCAACGGTGTCTTGTTGTTCAGTGCAATAAATGTGACTGCTTGACTTATGCAAAAAACATCAAATTCGGTCATCTTAGTTGAACTCAACCATCTCGATTGAAAAACTCAAAGTCGACAATCTTGGTTAAAGTTGGCTATCTTGCTCGAAAAATATCAAAGTCATTCATCTTAGTCGAACTAGGTCATCTTGCTCGAACTTAACCATCTTGATTGAAAAATATTAAAGTCGCCTATCTTGGTCGAACTCCGTCATCTAATAAAAAAATATTAAATTCGGCTGTGACAATGAAGATTGTCAATCAATCAATTCTAGATAAGATGTATGGTAGAGTAGGGTAGTAGTACGACCAAGAATTTGGCCTACTACTTGTTGGATCAATTGTAAACCTTGGTTGCAATTCAAGTGGTGTGGTTCGGCCATAGGAAGAGGATTAGGACTTACCGGGTATTGCTTCTCATTGTGAGTGATACTGCCTACCGGGCATTCTGTAATTTCTGACATCAGGAATGAAATTCATGTTTTCTCGTTCAAATCGTCTAAACTCTATAAGTGGAGGAACATTTCAAACTTTTTGTACTAGAGTAGGATGTGTGTTCTGTTGTGGAATAAGTGCTGACAGTACTGATGCCAGATTTTGAATTGAACTAGTCTCAACAGTTTTTCAACACATACTCTTTCAACAAAATTAGTTATCATCCGATTTAAACTCTCAATCTAACTGACCATCCACCTGTTGAATGTTTCAGCATAAATTTGAGATTTCTTGACCTAAGCTTGTAACTACTCTACAATACGCTGAATCACCATTTGTATATTGCGCAGTGTAGTCAATATTATCTTAAGAGGATTAGTCCGAGATGATAATGCCCTGTCCTGATTTGGAGGATTGGGGATCGGGTTCAGCAACACCTAAAGCAATAATTGCACCCACATTTCCTTGTCTTATGTAGGAGGTTTGGTAGTGCTCGAAGTGTTGCAACCTCTTTGGTTCATATTGCACCGATATGTACACTCAAACTCTCATGTCCCACTGGGCATGCCATTTTTTTTATTTTTTATTTGCTCTTAGCTTGATTTTGATCACGTGTGGTGTATATGGGAGTGTTAAAATTGATTGTGCTGCTCAATTCAAATCGAATAACTCTGACGCTAAGTGCCAATGATAGGCATATATGTCGACTGCAATTGTATATGATCGAGACCTGAAAAGATCGGTTGTCTATTCAGCCACTCACACAAGATTGTTACAAGATGATCAGGACACTGTCGGATTGAGGTTCTTCCTCCAAAGATGAGTTATACTTTGACTTTTATACGAAATGACTTTTTGTCTGTCAGATAATCAGAAACAATCATACATAAAAGGAAAACTTACACTCGGCCATTGAACGAAACTAAAATGGAAATAGTCCAGCGTAAGAATGTAGATTAGGATTATAGATAGAGATTACCGTTAAAAATTATGACTATTCCTAGGAGCTAAAGGTATGATATTGAAAGATAAATTGATTGGCTTGTTTGATTGGTACGAGATGACTTATTTGCTTAATTTCTTATTATTTATATATTTTTTCTATGACCTTTAAATACTTTATTTCAACCATTATGGAAGTTAAATTTTTGTAACGTATGGTATCATATCATTTTTATTCTTCTCGACACCTGTTAATCTAACCATTCCTATCCTCGAGGGATTGAATGCCTCTTGTTGATGCAGTTTTCCTGCACACCCTCCACGGTGCACCTCATTGAACCTGCACAGACGAAGGTGAGAGACAAATGAGGCCCTGGTTTATTCAGGAGACTCTCCGATGCCTAAGTCAGGCTCGTGGTCTTGGAAGTAGGATCTCCAGAAAAGAGACCAGTCAGGTATTAGGGTTTAGTGAACGTACCTCTAATGGTTGGAGATGCTCATCTATTTATAGAGAAGAGAGGATCCCGTCGTAAAAGGGGGATCTTTCCTAATATCTAGGAGATTTGACGTGATCCAGGATCTCCCTGAGATTGCGGAATCTCGAGATTGTTGAGATTTGCTCTTATATCTCGAAGATCTCGAGAGGGAGATATTCAAGTCTTTGTGAGGATTCTTTGAGGTTGTCGTTCAGCTTTAGGTCAGGTCTCAAAGCGGGCGCTGAATTGGAACTGAGTGATACTGTCCTGACCAACAGATTGGCATTCACCATTTCTGTTCTTCAAGTAAGCTGGAAAGACAGTGTTTCGTTTATCCGGGTGCTAAGACCTTGTGACCTTGCCAGGGGCGTCGTTAGTCTATGGCTGATCTATGATCGAGATTTGGTTGGTCTGTGATCACCTTGTAACTAAACTGTGATTGATCTATGGTCGATCTGTGAGAGATCTATGGTCGATCTATAACTGATCTATGATTGAACTATGCCCAGTCTGTGATCGAGTTATGGTTGATCTGTAATCGAGCTATGATCGATCTACGACCGATTTATGACCGAACTATGGCCAGTCTATGATCAATCTTTGATCGAGCTATGGTCGATCCGTAATCGACATATGGCTGATTTATAAGCGATTTGTAACCATCCTTTAGCCGACTTATAAAATAGGTTGGTCTTTCAACAACGCGTACGAGCTTGGAAGCTCTTTGTGTGTCCTTATGATTGCATCGCTCTCTTTGGAGGGTGCTTTGTTTTTCGAACCTAGTGGCCTTATTAGGCTCGGATTCGCATGGGCTCAGGATAGTTCAGTAGAGTTGGCCCATTCCATAAGCTGATTTATGAAATAGTAGATTTTTCCCCAACACCTCTCATTGAAAATTTTTTAGTATATTTTTGGGAACATGTCCTTATAATAATACGGAAAAACGATGAACGAATTAAATATACAGTATATTGGTATACGTGGGCCCTACGGAAACGACCGGACTGAATCGGCGCCCGAGCAAAGGAGGGGGTGAAACGATGCGGAAGAACAGGCCTCTTCTGCGGGTTTCGAAGAGTACCCAGTTAGTGGCCCGCACGATCTCCACCGTCCACCTGTCTGACTCCATAAGTGGGGTCGTGAGAAGAGGAAAACGACATGAAGAGCGGAAAACGCTGGCGTCGGCGAGTTCGGCGCGAGAGCGAGGTTGCCGAGGAATCCGGACGGCGTGCCGGTGGAAGATACCGGTAATAGCCAGTTGATCGCGAACGTCGGCTGTCCTTCTACTCGCCCGCAGGCGTCGAAAAGGGAAGGGTTGGAGCGTAATGATTAGGTTCGATTCTGGGCAGTACGGTCGCTTGGCGGCTGGCTGTAGCGATGGGCAGTACCGGTCCCCACCACGCCGAACTCGGAATCGGCAGTGACCTCACCAGTACACAGGTCGGTGTTGTGGACCCCACAATGATGTATGTATTTTATCCATGCCGTCCATCAAATTTTCCAGCCCATTTTAGGCATTATAGGAAAAATGAGAAAGATCCAAGTCTAAGGTGGACCACACCACAGTAAAGAGTGGTGATTGAACGCCTACCATTAAAAACTTCTTGGTGGCCACAAAAGATTTGAATCAAGCTGATATTTGTGTTTTCCATTCATCCAGGTCTGTTTGACTTAATCAACAGATTGGATGGCATATAAAAATTACAGTAGGCCCTAAGAATTTTTTAATGGTGGCCATTGAATCACCACTTTTTCATGTGGTGTGGCCCACCTCTAATTTGGATCTACATCATTTTTTATTTTATACCCTAAAATGAGCTGGAAGAATGGATGGACGGCGTGGATAAAGCACATTCATCACGGTGGGGCTCACAGAGCTTTTGAAGCACCGACCGAGATGTGGCACTGGAGGGGTCACTACCGAATCCGAATCCTTTTACAGTATGAGCGTGTTGTCTGTATGATATCCACTCCATCCATCAGACCGATCCAAAACTCAGGCAGGCCCACCATGTAAAAAAAATAAATGCCTAAAGCCTCTAAATCAATTGGTGTGTCCCACATAATTTTAGAAACGGCCCGAATTTTGCATCGTGTCCATTGATCTTGCCTTCCCAAATCCGATAAATGGAATGGATGGGATATATAAAGTACGGTAGGCCACGCACAATCTGAAAGTTCTAATGGTGGATTTCCCATTCCCAACTGTTCCCTAAGGTATGAACAATCTGTTTCTTGGATATGCCTGATTTTTATCATATGTGATAGACTCTAAATTTTTCACCTGATGGACGGAGTGGATTTTCTCCATGCATCAAGGTGGGGCCCACACACAAAGGTCGTAGAAGAATCTGATTCTGCACATTGCAGGTAAGCCTGCCTCAGCTGAGAAGGTACATCAGCAACTAAATTCTCGGTTCTAAAGCAAACAGACACTTTTACGAAAAATGAAAAACAGCTAAAGATGATTGATATTTACACCTTCCCTTTTTAATAATGTATCCACTATTTACTGCTTTGGGGTGAACCTTTTTTTACCGTTGTATGACCAAAAGTAGAGAAATAGGGTGCATTTATAAAAAAAGGACACTGGATTCCACTGCTACACCTGTTGTACGCAGATCGTACGAGCTCCATGGGCCTACGTTGTACATTGTAGAAATCCATTCCTTCCATTTGGTACGTCCGTCAGTGTTGGACCGTAGGGCAAAAAATCAGGTTCGATCCATAAGTCAGATGGGCTACATCGTGGGGAACAGTGAGGGGTTAACAAGCGTACGTTTAGGTGTGTCCACCATGGTGTTTATATTCTATGCCATCCGTTCATCAGGCGATGCTCACAAGGATGAACAGATACTCCAAAAATTAGCCTGATAAAAACTAAGACGGGCCACACGGAATAAATTTTTGAGTTTTAGGGTGATTTTTCATTGTTTTCCCTGATGTGGCCCACCTAATTCTTAGAGTGTAGGATATTAATGAGAATTTGCACATGATGGACGGTGTGGATGTGATATTAACAACAAGGTGGGCCCAAATTGCTGCGGAGTTTTATCGAATGCACTGTTGTAGGGACGCGGATTGCGGGATGATACTAACATCAGCTACATACGTGTTTGTAAGGACATTGTAGGGCCCATCGTGATATATGTGTTTTATCCAAACCGTCCATCCGTTTTTCCAGCTCATTTTAGGACTTAGTTAAGCATATCTAAACCTCAACGGAACCACGCCAGTGGAAATAGCAACGATTGAGCACATACCATTGAAAACTTCTCAAGGGCTAGGGAAGTTTTGGATCAAGCTTATATTTGTAATTCATATTTTTCCCTTATTCAGGTACGTGTGACCTTATCAGCCCAGGGAAGGTTAAACAGACGTCGTTATCCCTACTTTTCCTATGGTGTTGTCCACTGGAGCTTTGGTTCGTACCCACGAGCTGAAAAAACGGACGGACGGTGTGGATAAAACACATATCATGATGGGTAACGTAGAGTCGTTACACCGGAAGTGGATTGTGAGTAACTCAATACGGTAAGCGTATTGAGTAAACTCCGTGGGTGCCTTTGTCATTCAAATTTCTACTCTGTCCATCTCTTTTAACACATAATTTGAGGAATTTGTCTCAAAAATGAAGTATATCAAAACTTCAAATGGACCACACCACTGGAAACTGTGTGAATTGAACATCTATCATTGAAAAATTCTTTGAGATAAAAAGGTTTTAGATCAAGCTGGTATTTGTGTTTTCCTTTCATCCATGCCCTTCTGATCTTATGAACAGGTTAGATGACAAATAAATATCTCCAGGAGCCTTGGAAAATTTTCAAGGGTTAAAATCAATAGTTTCACTTGTGGTATGATTCATTTGAGCTTTGTATATGTATCAATTTTGATTTGAACTCATAAAATGATTTAGAAAAACAAATAGACAGCGTGGATAAACCACATGCATTCTCGGTGGACTCAGCTGAGTTTACTCAGTATGATAAGAGTGGATTGAGTAACTCAGTACACAATGCGATTTCCGTTACACCACGTAGCTATGTGGTGATATGTGTACAAGGTAATCGGCGTCGGGGTCCTGAGAGGCTCTGTTCTCATTATTCAGCCCTTATCATTGGCTCGAATCAAGGAATGCCTCTCCCGTGATGGGACCCACATGAATTCACTGGGATCCGCCTACTAAACCAATGGCTAGAACTTTGGTTTCATCACGCATAGGCATTGGGCAGTACGGGAGCAAGCATGATAGATCACTCCGACAACCCTAACCGTCTGATTTTGCCCCTTGAATTTGGAACGTTGATCAAGTAATTCTCAACCGTCCTTCGATGGCCACCACTGAGAATGTCGTGATCGTCCAATCGCCGCGGTTCTTGGGATGTGCTCCATCCACAAGCTGGCCCATTATTTGGATGGCTGTTACAAGTATGTCACGTGTGCTGCGGGTGTGTGGCTAACATGCTCCTTCGAGTTGTACCGAGTTCGCGCAATATTCCATCTCTCGGTGAAACCGGAAGCGAATTGGCTGGTGTACCTCACACCAGCTATATAGCTGCTGTATTGACGTCAGCAGGGTCCGTGAGTCTGATCATGAGGTATGTGTTATATCCAAACCGTCCATAAAATTTTTGAGATCGTCTTAAGGCTTGAGACAAAAACTAAGACAGATATAACAGTCAAGTGGACCACACTGCAAAAACCAGTGGGAGATTAAACTTCTACCATTGAAACCCTTTTTTAGGGTCACAGAAGTTTTGGATCAATATGGAATTTTTTTACCTTTTCATTTAGGTATTTTTGACCTTATGAACTGATTGGATGTAAAATAAACGTTATGGTGGGCCCTGCAAATTGTTTAACTGCGAAAATCATTATCTCCACTGGTATTTATGGTGTGGTCTAGATGATCTTTGGATATAATTCATTTTTTTAGATTATTATCTAAAATGAACTCTAAAAGTAGATGAACGGTGTAGATATAATAAATAAATCACTGTAGGGCCACGTAACTTTGATCTCCTTTGAACCGTTCGTATAACTCGGAGCTCGAGGTGCGTCAGTGCTCGTCTTCGCACGACACGTACCTACAGCAGCTATATAGCTGGTGTGAGGTTCACCAGCCAAACCGCTTCCATGTTGCTCTATCACACTGCAGAGAGAAACTGATGATTAAGGGAAACGTACAACAGGACAGAGAAAGAGAGAAAGAGGAGTTATATGATACTCAGGCTGCGTATGATGCTTGATACGCAGGCACTCAGAAATTGTATACGTTGCATATATCAACTCAAATAAAACCGACTACATTATGCAGCCCACTATCTACAAGTCACCATCCCAAGATCAGATTGTTTGACCAATCGTAACCTCTGATTCATGGACACTTTTTTTTGTGGAAATAGGACCGTTGGATATTTTTCACTTTGAACCGTCTAATAATGTGTACCAATCTGATAGTCCAATAATAAAATAAGCTTGACATTTGCCTCATTATACATCTACATAGGGCACCGTATAATTTGGACTGTTTGATTTGACTACTTATATGCCACGTGTCCAATTTTAAAGTCATTTCTATGTGCCTGTGTATCATCAGTCACTCTGGCAGGACATGAAAGTTTTTCGAGGGAGAACAAAAGTGGTGCGGAACAGAGCAACATCCCAAATCTCTGTCAGACCAACGACTCCCCTTCTCGCTACTGCCGGCTGCTATTTTACGCCAGAAGGCGTTTTCTCCAAAACCCACACCCAAAATCTGAGAGAGAGAGAGAGAGAGAGAGAGAGAGAGAGATGGCGGATCTGAGAAATACGAAGTCAGGGTATAGAAAGAACAAAGGAAAAAGGGCAGTGAAGGAAAAGGAGGTGCCTCGACGGGGATTGGGAGTAGCTCGGCTTGAGACGATGAGGCTTCTTGAACAGAAGAATTCAATGGAAGAGATGGAAGCAAGCAGATTTCCTTTTCTCAGCTCTTTTATTCCTTTCTTCTCCTCCTTTCATCTCACTCCTCCTTTTCTTGAGGTTTGACATGCTTTTCAGATGATTTTTTATTTTTATATTTATTTATTTTTTTATGAATGGGCCCACATGGCTGCACGGTCAGATGATCTTGGCTGTCCATCTTTAAGGTCTCACCAAGGATGGACCATTCTATATAAATCATGCCACTTGATGATCCTGACCACATCTGATCTTTGACATCCGAATGGACGGATGACATCCTCTGTGGGGCCGCCCAGTTTTGGATCCACCAGACGGATGGTTCGGATCATTTGGTCATGCACATGTGGGTCCCATGCTGCTTGTTATGTGTTTGTTGTCGATGCTGCTGCTGCTGCTGCTGCAGGTGGATTCAGCTCGTTTAGCGTTTAAGGAGCTTGCTTGGAACAGAAGCATCGGGCAATGGCAGTTATTTGATACTTGTCCTCACACTCTCAACTCCTTGAAAGTACGTATACGTATGTGTCTTCACGTATGTCTGTTTGTATGCATTTTAAGGTTAGGAACGTGAAAGTTACTCTGGTAGAGTGTGATGGTTGATACACAGGCAGTTAGAAATGGCTGAGAAACTGCGTATGCGGAATACAAGTAATAAAAAGTAAACCATTCAATATCATGAACTAAAGACTAGTTTTATTGGGAAATGCGACTATTAGAATGCTGGGCATTTATTGGATAGATAAAAATGAAAAAGATCCAGTGGCTTTATTTCAAAAAATAATCATCCAAAAATTAGATGTAATTAGGATTATTCAGACAATCTGGACTTTGGAGTGTAACTTAGCAACAGCTGGTCCTGCATTTTAATTGGTTCAATTTTAGTTAATGCATTCCGTGTGTACCATTTCTGAGTACCTGCGTATCAAGCATCATACTACAGCCAGAGTATCAAATATCTCTCCTTAATTAATTAAAACGGATAGTAAGAATAGTACTTTAATGGGGATGGAAGAATCTCTATATCCCTGAGCTCTGTGGGGCCACCGTGGTGTCTGTGTCTTATCCATTCTGACCGTCCGTTTCTCCTGCTTATTCTCAAAACAATGAGAATGGAACCGTTTAATCAGCTCATTTTGGGAAGTGAGCCCAAAACTGAGGTAGAGAAAAACTTATGTAGGTCAGACCCAAGAAAGACTGAGGATGGAAATTCCCACTTGAAACATTCTTGGGGCCCACCATAATGTTTTAGCCATCCAAACCCTTGATAATGTGATTCCCGCCTTGATTAAGGGAATGGATAGCCTAATCCAAAACTTTTGGTGGCGGCCAAGAAGGTTTCAATTGTGTGCATTCAATCACCATGGTTTCTTCTAGTATGGCCCACTAATTTTGCCTGATTTTTGAGATAATTTCCCAGCATGAGCTAGCGCAAATGATGGACGGAGTGGATATAGTACAAATATCAAGGTGGGCCCATGGACGTTATGGTAATCTGCAAGTGGAATCCGTATTAATAACCTACATATGCGGAGGTCTACACGAGTTGAACCGAGTCGAGCTGTGCCCAGCTCGACTCTGCTTGGCCTCTAGCTGACTCTAGTTCGAACTTGACTTGACTCGATCCTCGAGCCTAACTGGCCAAGTCAACTCGGGCCAATTCGAGCTAAGATCGAGCTTGTGTGGCATTTTCACAAACACATGGAGTGTACTTTCAATTTCTTTCTGAATGTAAAATAATAGCAGCAGTTTACATGTATTTCACCAAACACCTTATAGGCAACATCAAAATAAAAAAAAAAAAAAAAAGGCATTTGTTTCAAATAAATACCTTCCTTGCCACCGGCCGACACTTCGTTGAGTCATTTCATCAAATAACATTAATATCAAAGTAATCGAGTCATCGAACTGGTTCGATCCGAGTTCAATTCGAGTTCAGGTTCGATTTGAGTCAAGTCGAGCTTGAGCAAGCTCGAACTCGATTCGAAATTTTTTCCAAGCTCAAAAAATCAGCTTAACTTGTCTCAAATTCAATTTCAAACCAAGTCGAATTAAGCTTTTTTGAGCTAAGTCAAGCGAACTATCCGAGCTAACTCTGTTCATGTATAGCCCTATACGTCTGTATTCCTATTTGAACCTGCATGCATATACATGCAGGTGAGGTGGGTTGGTGCATGTTATGTATGTGTCTGGGCACTAGCTGATGGCTCAGTGGTAGACCATGTACGTTTCAACACAGAGGTGGCTGTCAACGGTCCGAATTTTGAATTATTTTGGGCTAGGTTGTCGGGCCAACCCTATTTAAAATTTCAATTTTCTGGCCCGAGTCCAGCCCATTGACACCTCTGGTGGCTTGTGGGGAGCGGATTAGCTGTTACCTAGGTAATGCTTTAATGGGTGTTACTGTAACCGTGTGGGGCCAACTTTTATATATTTATTGTATATCCACACCATCCATCTGTTTTTTCATCTCATTTTAGAACTTGATCCCAAACATTGAGAAGATCCAAATGTCAACTGGACCATACCATCAGAAATAATGATGAATGACTATTAAAAACTTTTTGAAAGCCTCTGAAGTTTTGGATCAAGCTCATCTTCGTATTTTCCCTTCACACATCCAGGTTTTCTTTATATTATCAACAGGTTGGATGGAAACTAAACAATACTAAAACCTTATGATGGGACTTTGGAATTTTTAATGGTGAGGCACTCAATCACCAATCGGTTCCGTGGTATGGTCTACCTAAGATTTGAATCTACTTAATTTTCGGGACCACGTCCTAAAATGGCCTGGAGAAACAGATGGATGGCGTGGATATACAACCAATCATCAAGGTAAGCCCTACGGTAGAAGAAACACCTAATCGGCTCACTGGCGTGCGTGGGTGTGAGTGTGTGTTAAAAAAAATAAAAAAAATGTTATGTATATGTCGATATGCATGCATGTGCGGATCTGGACGTAAGAAGTCAGCATGCATGTATCTGTCGGTCAAGACTCCAATGTTAGTCTTGAACCATTTAAAAAAAGAAAGAAAGTAGTAACTCGTCCTCCTTACATGCGGCACTGATGTACAGCAATCCAGAATAACACTGATCAATCAATCCTACATATCCAACTAAAAGCTATGAAATGGATGGATAAGAGTAAAATAGCGAGTGGTCCAAATACGAAGGGAAATTCATATGGTCATGATTATATTTTCAGTGTGATTTTTCTCTGATACTCCACCAACAGTCATATTAACGATTTGGATGGTCTGGATTGCCTTGTAACAATGCCATATGCACATTTGAAGAGTCCGCACCATTTCTTAAACGGTGCGAAACCAACAGAATCTAGTCTGTGATGTCATCTAAAGAAAACCTCGAAAAGAGATTGACTTCTCTGTTCGTAACGAATAAGGAACTTCCCTACACCGCACTGATCTGGTGGATGTGGGAGCTATGGATGGTTTATCCAAGACATTGATGTGTTTTCCCCTATCATGGATGTATCATTCCCTCAAAATCTCTCAAATGGAAGATCTCAGCCATTGAATCTTTGGTTTTTTCTCCATTAAATGTAGTTTGTTGGTACAATTTTTCATAAGCATATATTTCAAGCCAAAAATAGAAAGGATAGAGTTGACGGTTAAAGATTTTTTTTAAATAAGATCAATCCATGATGGGTCCCGTCAGATCAATGGCTTAGATTGAACAATCATGGGCCCCAGATGGACAAGATCCGTGCAAAATAGGGGGAGAAAATTCGAACGTGTTACGTGCGAAACGGGACAGAACCAAAGAGGTACTAGATAGAAAAAAGGTAAGAAAAAGAAGGCCTTTACAGTGGAATAAAATGGTTTTTGATAGGAAGAGGGATTTGTAATCTTTCTCAGAGATCTCAGAGGATCAAATGCTTTTAGGGTTTGGTTAAATGCTTGAATGCTTTCTTTATAGACCGTACAAAGCTGCTTTGATCTTTGTTGGAAGCAAGCTGGGGGCCACACCATGAAGATCACCTGCCATGAAAATCCGGCCATCCAACATTAGGTGGACCACACCTACACTTTGAGTTAGACCATCAGCGCGCAGTTCATTGATATCATCATCGTTGTGGTCCACCCCATGAATGGACCAGCTTGATTGTTTTGGTGCGACCCACCTTTCGCATAGCATGGATGGTCTAAACAAGTGACACGTAGGCAGGCAAGAGACGGTTGTTTATGGAGGTTCACATGCAGTTTAGGAATTGATATTGACACTTTCCTGGTTTGATAGATATGCCTCTTGCGTTGTGCAACCTAATAGTAAAAAAGCAGCGTGAGGTTACAGAGCTTTGGTAGTCCCACACACGCGTGTGCAATAAAGCTCATGTACACGCCACATACGTGCCAGCATGGCACTATAGTCCCGAGATCCAATCCACTCATTATAACGGTACCAATACATTGATGCGTAGCACAAAATCAGATCGACGATCCACTGGTCAGGTGGGCCACAATTAGCAAAACAAATGTAGGGCTCTGCACAACTTGGCTGAAGTTTTCTAATCCATCCATCTGTTTCAGATATGGGGCCCACATGCTGAGTAGACTAGATTTGTTTTTTCTGGGAAAATACGTAAAGGGTCAGACCAACCTGATTGATGGACTGGACCTCTCACCTATGTGCCATGCTGGCACGTGTGTGGCGTGTGCTACTTATTTATACACTATTGCCTATGTGGGCCACTGTATTGTGTATATTCCATCCTAACCGTAGATTACGTGGTCCCCATTACGATGATGAGATTCCCCAGAAAAGGCCTATCTGGTAATTAGGGTGGCCACACAAGTGATGGCCCACGTGATGGTTGGATCCGGTGGGGGATAGGTTGGATGCCCTGCCGTCTTGCACACACCACCGTGGCCCCCCGCACACTACCATCGTAGAATAGGCTTCTTGCATAAGACGTGTAGAGGAGCCATTCCAAAGATATCCTAACACTTTTGTGGTTGCAGAAGAGAAGGCTGGAAATTCATAGTACATCGAGAGATCTCAGCCTCACATCTATGGCTGGAGAGATGAACGTTGGTGATGGAACCTCTGATTTCGCCGCTGCACCGTAAACTCCTCAGCACACCTACATTATTTCCGATGATTTTTATAGAGAAATGCTACTTTTATCAAGTACAGTCCCCACCATACATGTGTAAAATTATTATGGTGATCCTGACCGTTGTTTTGGTGGGCCAACATGTGGATGAACCATCTACTCTAAGAAACTAGAATTATTGGATCAGGTGATTTTTTTGGTTGATTGTAGATGGTCAGCTCAACAAGTGTCGATCGTCCCTTTGCAGCTAATGATCAATGGCTAACACTATCCAAATTTGCTGATTTTTGAGCTACGTCACATCCAAACATGTTGGCCTTGCAAATCAACGGTCACATAACCTACTGTGAAGATACATCCTTGCACGCTTGATGGAATTGCGTGGACCGTGCTTCAAGATGGCATCTCTCTCTAGTATTTTCTATTTAGTACATGACGTACGGCAATATCAGGAAATTCGGGAGTAACCAAGGAGAAGATTCGGAATGGGACCGCACGTTTCTTGATCTGAGTTTGTCAACCGTCCATCGTAGAAACGAGAGCGAAAGGAAGCTTTTCAAAGGAAGCATGGGCTGCGTTCAGGTAACCTCTTCTACGAGCTCGATCACACTTTTTTAAGGTCACAAGTAAATGGCTGATGATCATACGATTAGTGAATCCAAATCGTCCATTTGTCGGGTTCTAATCATAACTGCTAAGGTAGAAAGACCACACGAGCAGTCAATTCTAGCTACCTGAATGTCTGATATGTGGCCAAACCAACGGTGAAATAAATGAGAACATGGCCCACATTCAAAGAGAGACTCATTCGATCATCCAATTGTTTTGTGGGCCATTCATGTTAGTGCCCACCTAATGGATGGTACCGATTCACCGAATATACAGCCACTTGGGTGTAAGTGAGCCGCGATGAACCAAGACAGGGCTGGCGAGTGAACCCATTACTTTGAAGTTTCGCGGAGAGTCAGACCGCCTTCGGCGTACTTAGCCACCGTGTATATACAAACGGGGTCCATAGTAAACCGATCCATACGGTTGATATGATGAACCCCAATGTGGATGGACCATTCTATAAAAATCTCCTTGACGTAACAGTCGAACCTTGGATCCGTCGCCTGAAAATAATTCACGGACAAAAATACAGTAACAGACCCATTGAATGGGAAAATGCCACATATTGGATGGTAGGATCTTCCAGTCGGGGAGAATTCTCCCCACGTGGCCCTTCCACTGCCGAATACACTATATCAACGTTCCGGATCAACTGATAACCTGCACTCTTGTACGGATTAGGTGAGACCCCGGCCCCACAGAAGACGGTGCGGCCCTTACTGTGGGGCCCACCTTGATGCATGCATAATGTATCCACGCCGTCCATCCGTTTTTTCACCTCCTTTTATGGCATTATTCAAAAAATGAAGCATATATAATTATCAGGTGGACCATACCATAAGAAACTGTGATGATTGACTGCCCTACCATTAAAAAATTCTTAGGGCCCACCTTAATATTTCCGTAGTTTTTACTTTCCATCCAATCTTTTTACGAGGTCAAGTAAGCCTGTATCAAGGGAGGGGAGGGGAGGGGAGGGGGGATTATTAGCTTTGGTGTCCCATTAATAGTCAATCAACACTTTTTCCTATGGTATGGTCCACCTGATAATTTTATCTCTTTCATTTGTTGGATAATGTCATAAAATAATCTTTAAAAACGGATGGACGGCGTGGATACATAATAAATACATAAAGTGGGCCCCATGGTAAGGGCCGCACCGCCTTGCCTGAGGCCGGGGTCTCACCTAATCCGCTCTCTTTTCGTTGTGCGAGTCTAAGCTGAACGTGCAAAACAGCTCTATATCTAATACTCTTCTCCACGCCATTACCGCACACATTGTCTTGATACAACCGTTCACTTGATTGGTTGAGTAGTCAGCTAACGGGCCTTAGTTCCAAAAGAACACCGCATAGACTTAGGTGGGAGGTGAGCTCATATGGTACCGGTATCAATGCAAGTCGTGAGGCCAACGTCATCTATGCATCCGATCCACTCCCTCCATTAGATGCACCTTCTATCTTACGTCATGGAGCAAAAAATTAACCTAAAAGAAACCTGGGTGGGCCACACCAAAAGGAGCAACTGGGAGTGGAAGACCAACCATTAAACCATTTCCCACTGTTCTTGGAGCCCACAGTATTGTGTATGTGTAATCTTATCCACTCATTAGACGTGACTCACTAGAATAAAGGTACACACCAAAAACCAGATCATTCCAAATCCCAGGTGGGTCACACCACGTGAATTTCTGAGTGGTGTCCCACCTAAGTTTTGGATCTGCATGTTTGTGGGGATTCTTCCGTAAACATAAGGGGGAGAACAAGACAAATAGGGTGGATCGGATGTACAGTTGATATGGGCCCCACAACAGCCCTGTAGCACCCCAAGTTGTGGGGCCCACCTTGATGGTTATGTGAGATCCACTCCGTCCATCAGTTGTTCCGCCTGATGTTCACCACACATAAACAAAAATCAGCGGATCCCAAATTAAAATTTACCACACCAGGGGAATAACATAAATCACATTTTAAACATTTAAATTTATTTAGTGTGGCTTACCTAAGCTTTCGATCAAGCTGATTTTTTAGAATTTTCTTCGTCCTGATGGTGCTCTCCGGATAAACCGTTTGGATGACATATGATCAACATGGTGGGCAGCCCAGGTAGATTTCTATGATGGACCTCTTACCCTACTGTTGCCGGTTGCATGGTTCATTTGAATTTTACATCGTCCTGATTTTGGGATTTGATAAGAACTTTAATACTCTAGCAGAGTGGAATGGACCATACACAGGCACTTAAAAGGTACAAAAAGAATGCATACTTGGTATTCAGTCAGTTCATGTACTAAAATGTGAAAATCACGGGTCTTCATCATAAATCAATCATTAAAGATTATCTGATTATCTGACCATCGGACTAGTAGACGTTGATTTGGACGGCCAAAAATGGAAAATATCCAATGGTCCAATGTCTAAAACAAGCGTCTCTCTCTACCGTAGGTTTAAAAATCAGGTCATATACGTTTATTACAAGTACACGTGTGATGACAGGGAGAGACTACGGCGGAATCGGCGGGAATGTCGAGGGCAGTGATGGAATTGGAACTGCTGAGAGATAAAGGGGAGGGCGGCAGCAGCAGTTGTGGTAGTACGATGGTATCTCCCCTTTATGGAGAGGAAGCCTTCCTCGCTTCCAACGCCTCTTCTTTTTCTTCTCCTTCTTTGCAACTCACCCTCGGTCTCCCTTCTTGAAAGCTACTGCTCATCGAAACCTCTATATCTCTCTCTCTCTCTCTCTCTCTCTCTTAATGTCGTGAAAGAGGCACCTCTCAACCGTACACGTGGCACTCGTCTGGTGGATCAGGACTCCCAACATGCAGACGCTAACGTAGATGGGCCATGCTTCTGTATCACGCTACCTTAACCGTCGGATATGCATCATAGAAGGTCTTGATCTGACTCCTTGGCAATGTAATGCAATATAGAGACGTCTCTGGCATAACAGTGTCCTTTTTTGTAGGTTTTAATATGAAAAAATTAGCACTGTAGACGCTTATGTTTTATCCGTTTTGTTTTTTTTGAACGGCTGAAAATTTATGTTTACCTCTGATTTTCAGACAAAATCAGCTGAAAAAGCACGAGTATTTTCGTCCTTATTGGGTTGTCCGTACAGGTAGAGGTAAATAAGTTTAATTCAGGTCGAAAAAACAGGAGGTTAGACGGAAGGTAGCTAGTAAAAAATTACCCGTACGGATTGCCTGCTTGTGGAGGCACGGTATTTCGTGTCTACCGCTTGTGTACCACACACGTGGCACACGTGTATGATGATCTAAACCATACATGCTGTGGACTCACTCAGCTACAGATTGATCGTTAACCAAATTTTCTTTGATTAGACTATCTTAGCCATCTAATTCATGGATTTTATCGCTTATTAGGAACCGTTCATTTTTATGCCAGCCTCAGCGTATGTCGCCGGCCGTGGGCCCACAAGCTGAGTAGTATGATGACCGGAACTGTCCATGTTGTGAATTCTATGCTATATATATGGACCACTACAATAAACTTAATCTGACATGTTTGATTATTACCGTCACTTTCTGGAAATGAATTCGGGACAGTTGAATGAAATTTTTAATGGCTGTCATTCAACTCTGGAAGTCAAAGGTCAGGATCACCAATGAAGGATGAATGTGGGATATGATAACATTCTTGTGAACTATCGAGAATATGGACGGTTCAGATCTTCGGACCATCTTAGTACGGGTCTTTGGATGGGGACACGCTGGATTCTGGATGGCTTAGATCCCGTTGAAAATGTCATCACTCAACCCAGTGCACGTGGTGGGTTGATTTATCAATGTCAAACGTCCATTTAGTAGATCCCAACGTGGATGGCAAGTTACCGAAGATACACTTAGATGCAAATGATCCCATCCATCTGATCATTGGCCTACAAAGCAATGGTGGAAAATGAAAAGGGTAGAGGGTGACATTCAGCTGTGGAAAATGAAGAAAATTTATGGGATGATTAATAGGTAGAAGTTTGAAATGTGGGAGATTCACTACAGATAGACTAGATGGACAGTCCTGATTAATACATTAACTTGCCAAGCATATAGTCAAGAAAAATGAGCAAAAGTTTAATCCTAAAGGGCTTATCCCAAGTAGGCAGTTTAATAAAATAAAAGGTGACTAGAAAAGAAAGAAATAGACTTTGGGATTATTAGACATGTGTTGCATGTGTAGATTAATTTTTTTTAAATATATGATGCATGCGTTGTTTTATAATGCACAACAACATGGCACGTCCAAGTTATGAAAAAGATGTGCGATAATATAAGAGGTGTTCATCTCATTAATTTTTATAAATAAAAGTATTAGACATAACATAAATAGTAATATATATATATATATATATATATATATATATATATATATATATATATATATATATATATATATATATATATATATATTATCTATTCGGTTTTCACCTTATTTTAAAGTATGATCTCAAAAATAGGCAAATCCAACTCTCACGTGAACTACAGTACAAGGAATAGTGGGGATTGATGGTAAACTTTTTAATGGCCATGGAAATTTTGGATCAAGTTAATATTTGTATTTTGCCTTTGTCTAGATTTGCATGACTAATTAAAAAGTTAGATGGCAATTAAACATTACAATGGAGAATAGGAAGTTTTTAACTGTGGATCTTCAATCAACATTGTTTCTGTGGTCCACCTGTGATTTGGATTTGCCTCATTTTTTAGTTCATACCCTACAATAAACTAGCAAAATGGGTGAATGGCATGGATAAAATGCATACATCATGGTGAGTTGACATAACTTTGACACCAGCTAGTGGGCAGGTCACCAGCCAAACTATGTTTATGAAATGGGACTAGCCATTCGGAATTAGGGCTGAAAGTTGAGTGGGTTCAACCCAATCAACCATTAACTGATTCAACATTGGATTGGGCTCAAGCAGGATGTGTCAGGTTCGGTCTTAGGCTTGGGCTATACAAACACCAGTCCGATAAAATTTGGGTCAAGCTTGGGTTGAGGTCTCGGGTTGCCCGACCCAAATCGAACCTAATAAATATATAAGTTATAAATTATATTTAAGTGTAGATCGTCTGTGCTGAAGGCACAACAAGTTCCAGTGTCGTTGGGTTTCATTGGTCTATGTCATTTCCAATTACTCAAGCTAACAAGGTACGCTAGGTTTCTCTCCCAAATAAATTGCTTGTTTATTTAGAAAATAAAATAATTTTTTTCACAATAAATAACTACATATATAATTAATAAAATTATAAGTACAAAAAATAAGACATATTGAAAATATAATAAACCAATGTAACAACAAAAATATTAGCATATATCAACCTGACCAACTCGACTATGGCCGCTTTGGTTGGGCTTAGGTTGAAAATTCTAACCTGAGGTATTCGTGTGGGTTGGGTTAAGAGCGAGGTATAGGAACCTTGAGTTGTGCTAAGGTTGAGCACTAACCCGCCCGGCTTTCAGCCCTATTTGGAGCCAGGACTGTGAGGATATGTTAACACTGGTCACGTGAATTATAGTCCATGGATCATTCAATTTTCACCGTTGGTTGCCCATATACCAAAATCACGTTGATAGGTTGATCGTAATCATCCATGTGGCAAGCCATCGGTCAGATGCCTAGGATGGTTTGCTAACATTGATCATTGAGAATAATTGGCCATTCAAGGTGGGGTCCACCTTTTGGGTGGTTGGCATCAATGATCTGATTTTATTATTATTATTATTATTTTGTTATAGCAGTTTGAACCGTCCATTTTCAGGATACCAATAACATGCAATCTTAATCATCAAATCAATGTCATTTTTGGTATGGTGATCAATACATGGTGCGCCAGACTTAATGGGTGGTCCAGATGAAAGATTAAGTGGTGGATGTCTGAAATGCACATATAGGGAGAGGAGTAGATGTGTCATGGCACCCAGGCTTGTCTACTCAGACTAAGAGATGGGTCCCACTACTGATGGGCCATAACCAGAAAATTGCACTAATCAAACAATGTAATCATCCAATCTTTGGCCAGCAAACAAACGGTTGAAGATACAGAGGAGCTATGTTCCACATTCAGCAGATTGGTCAACAAACAAACGGTTTTAGATACAGAGAAGCTATGTTCCACATTCAACAGATGAAAATATGTTGATTGGATGGTTAAGATCACTTGATCATTGCAATTTCTGGGCAAGGGCCCATCTCTAGTCTGGCTCATTATGTAGAGTACCCTCCTCAAGTTCCATTCATAAAAACTGGTTTTGCAAGCAAATTGCAGCAAGGATTTCCTCTCTTTTGCAGCACATTCTCTGGTTTCCTTTCTCAAAGATGGCCCAATCACAACCACCACCACCATGACAATGTCTGAATTCAATCCAGTCTGTCGAAAAATGTGATACCATCTGGAAGTGTAATGCACCCACTGTTGAGAAAATCTCTTCGATTTTAGTGTGCGAATAATCCTCAACAAGGAATTGATGAACCATCCCATCAACCTCAATCGAACTCCACCCGGGCCGATTCCCAATCCCAATCTCTTTCATCTTCTTCCTGATTTTCATAACTTCGGCCCACTTATCAGCCGCAGCATATATACTAGACAGCAGCACGTGAGCTCCACCATGACGAGGATCCAGCTCAAGAATCCGTCTCGAGGCCAACTCACCAACCTCGACATTGCCATTGACCTTACAAGCATTCAATAGGCCCCCCCACATGGCCACATCAGGCTTCAGAGGACAAGATCTAATGAATTCATAGGCCTCATTGATGAGTCCAGCACGACCCATCAGATGGACCATGCACGAATAATGCTCAGTGCGAGGACTAATCCCATAGACGGTTCTCATTCGATCAAAATACTCCTTCCCTTCCTGTAACCAACCGGCATGTGCACACCCAGACAAGATACCAACGAACGTAATACCATCCGGTCTGATCCCATCTTTCACCATTTCAGAGAAAATCTCAAGACAATCAGAAGTTTTTCCATGTATTGCAAGGCCAATTATCATTGCATTATAAGATGCCAGATTTTTCTTCTCAATCCCATCAAACAAAGCACGTGAAATCTCTACACACCCACATTTGGCATACATGTCCACAAGCGCGGTGCTTAGAACAATATCCGATCGGACCTTTCTTTCGTCCAAACAGACATGAATTTTCTGACCCATTTCTAGAGCACCCAAATGGGCACAGGCTGCGATAACACCCGTGATGGCCGCATCATTGGGTGCTGCAGCTCTGGCCTGCATCTCGTCAAACACCATCAACGCTTCATTGAAAGCATCATTCTGTACATACCCATTAAGCAATGCGCTCCAAGAAACGCTGTTCTTCTCTGGCATCTGATCAAAGAGCCTCCTGGCAGCCTCCATGTTGCCACATCTTGCATAACCAGACACCATAGAGTTCCAAGACACCACATTTCTATCCACCATCTTATCAAACAATCTCTGTGCTTCATGGATGTTCCAACATTTAGCATACATATCAATAAGTGAATTAATCACGTAAGAGTTGTATTCGATGCCGATTTCATGCGCCAGATTTTCTAACCTACGACCCAAATTCAAATCGCCCAATTGAGAACAAGCGTTGAAGATCGCAACAAACGTGACCTCATCAGGCTGCACATTCTCATCTCTCATCAGAAAGAAGAGGTCTAAAGCTTCACTCGCGCGGTTGTTCCGAACGTAGCTGTTGATAAGAATAGTCCAAGAGATCAAATCTCTTTCGGGAATTTCATCGAACACG
This sequence comes from Magnolia kwangsiensis, assembly GCA_037074715.1. Classification (NCBI taxonomy): domain Eukaryota; kingdom Viridiplantae; phylum Streptophyta; class Magnoliopsida; order Magnoliales; family Magnoliaceae; genus Magnolia; species Magnolia kwangsiensis. The sequence continues at coordinate 38,148,367 of CM073572.1, read as the reverse complement.
CACCGCGCATAATCAAGCGACCCACAAACAGAATAGCCACGAATCAACGAATTTAATATGAAAATGTCCGAATGGAAGCCCAACTTGAAAACCTGACCGTGAATTCCCATCAAAACCCGTGAGCTTCCGGGATCAGCACAAGCTTTCAAAACAAAGAAAAGGGTAGCGCCATTCGGTCTGGCGCCACTCAACATCTTTTTGTAGAAATCAACGGCGCTGATTGAATTTCGCGCTTTGGAGTGGGCTCTGATGATGGCGTTCCACATGGATGTGTTTGGTGCTTCGATTTGATCGAAAACAAGATGAGCGTAATCGAGATTGGGCGGATTCGAGAGCAAACAGATTTCTAAGATCTTTATTGATGCTAGATTGTCTTCTGAGAGTCCTGTTCTGAATATCTGAGCATGGTTTTGCTTGAGTTCTGCCATGTGTTTGCATGTTTCTAGCAAAGGAAGGCAAGGGTTCTTGAGAATGAGCTTGCTGGCTATGGATTTGCTCATTTTCGCGCTCGAATTTGAAATGGTAACGTTTAAACATGAGTAGACAATGGTGATAGTTTACCACCATTAGTTGAGTTGTGGTGGCTCACCCAATCGACCGTACATGTGGCAGATATATGCCTCATCCAGACTGTCCGAATTGTAGAACCCCTTGTGGATAGTGCATACTCCGTAAACCACACTGATTGAACAATCCTAACCGTCCAGTTGTTTGCTATTGATTGGAAGGTTAAAAATACACTTTATGAGCCCATATTCAGCAAAAGAATCAAACGGTGATGATTGTCTGTTAAGCGTGAATTTTGGTATATATTCTACTTCTATCATTAACCGGGCCCACAATTTGGACGGCCTCTGTTACGTTCATCTAGAGGCCACAACATAAAAAGTGGATGTAAGATGTCATCACCATCCTCTAACACCATATGTACGTATTAACGTCAAGGCATTTTCACCTCCAAGTGGAGAAATTACCACTGTATAATTTTCTCTTTGTAAAGTGGTTTAATATTTGTATGATATCTAACCCGTCCAATAGATTTAATTGCAATAACATTCAGAGGAATTATAGATTTGGTCGATATAAACATAAGGTGGACCACATAAGAAAAAAAAACAAAAAAAAAAGTACTTGAAACCATCAAAACTCATGCATAGCTCATATGGTAGTTCCATTTAGCAAGATCAATAAGATTTTTGGTCCAGGCAATTATCATGGTGGGTTGCATTACTTGCATATGTTGGACAGGTTGGATGTGAGTACAAACCCTAGAGGCTTCAAAAGTTCCTAAATTTATTACTTTTTTAGAAAATATTGTATCAGGGTGTTCAGGGAACTTACTCTAAAAGCTCAACCTATTTGGGGAATTCTTTGGTAAATTTAAAATTTTTGAGGAATTTTTTTTCATAAAAATCCCAGTTATATATCAACTACTCTTTTCTAATGGCAACAGAAGGATTTCAATTGCGTGGATGTAAAAAGTAGATTCCTCGTTCAAAGGTTTTATTTACTTTTCAAGCTAGTAAAAGAAATGTTACATTAATGGTGTGTTTGGATGAAAGTAAATGATAGAAATAAAATGAAATGGGAATAAACATACGTGTAAATGAAATCCTCTTAAGAAATAAATAATAGGAATGAAATAAACAAAGGTATCACCACGGACATGAAATTGATGATATTCCAAAACAATTCAATTATTGACTACATTATTAAAATAATACAAATAAATTCAAATCATTCAAAGATTAGCCATCTAAATGGACAATTAAAAAACATTAGCAAGTTTGTTTGTAATCCTTACACGTGTAGCCCAATCGAGGGTTAAAATTTTCTCATTTTTGACAAAAGTATATATTTCAATACGCTTATTAAAATCTTTGGATTAAATATCACATATGTACACAAATTTGAAGTACCAAAGAAGTTATTGTGAATAATTTGAAAAAACTAACACTGATTGGATGATTTTTACAATTATTGTATAGATAAATTTAGGACATTAGAAAGAATATTCTCAATGACCAAGTTTCAACTCCACAAATAGACAATTATAATCGTTGTTGAAGCATGATTAAAAGATAAATAGCTTGTTTATGATAGGCGAGAAGATTAACACTTCAAATAATTGGACCATTATAGCATGTGAACCGCAATGGGCACCTGTGTGTGTGTGGGGGGGGGGGGGGGGGCGCGGGAAAATGGTTCTATGCCGTCTAGCTCATAGGAACTTCTCATGGGGTTGAGCTGTGTGGGCCCTACAATGATACGTGTCGAACACCAACACCGTGCATTTGATGGGTTCCATTTAAATTATGGGATATCCAAAAATCGACCATATGTGGAACTCAAGTGGGCCATACCATCAAAAATCACATGAAGACATGCCTAGAACATACAAAATTATTTGGTAGGGCCCACCTAAAATTTGGATGCATCTGAAAGTTGGTCTGACCCCTCATCCAAGTGGGACACACATAATGGATGGGCTGAATTTGTGAACCACACCTCGGTGGGCCCAACAAATGATTATGAATGTTTTAATGGGAGGGTAACCCCTCTCAACTTTTGTACGTGGTGTGGCCCACAAAAGTCATTGATTGACTTGATTTTTCAGCCCGAGGTCCACTATGAAATGGTGCACTTGAATGATGGGTAAAATGTTTGACATGCATCACGATGGAGTCCACACAACTCGACCTCATGGGAAGTTCCCGATAGAACCATTTTCATATATATATATGGAACCATTTTCATATATATATATGGAAATGGTTCTATCGGGAACTTCCCATGAGGTTGAGTTGTGTAGGCCCCACCGTGAAGTGTGTCCAACATTAACACTGCATTTGATGGGTCTCCTTTAAATTGTGGAATATCTCAAAAATCAATAGAATAAGGAACTCAGGTGGGCCATACCATCTAAAATCATGATGAGACATGCTGAAAACATATAAAAACACTTGGTGGTGCCCACTTGAAATTTGGATGGCTATGAAACTTGGTCTGACCCCTCATCCAGGTGGGACACATAATGGATGGGTTGGATTTATGAACCACATCTTGATGGGCCTAATAAATGATTAAGAATGTTTTAATGGGAGGGTAACCTCTCTCAACAATTGTATTGTATGTGGTGTGGCCTACACAAGTCATGGATTGTCTTGATTTTTTAAGCCAAGGCCCACCATGGAATGGTGCATCTGACTGATGGGGTAGATGTTCGACACGCTTCACGGTGGGGCCCAAACAGCTCATGGGAAGTTCCCATGAGGTCCACGGCAAAGAACCATTTCCATATATATAGTCTCTGTCGCAACTCAGGATGGGGTTTTGTTGGTTTATTGGGCCCACATGCTGAGAGGGTCCAATGATCGGAACCACACCATTGTTTTGAATTCTATCCCGAGTGAATCGCAACAGAGGCAAGACGAGCCCCAAGATATTTACAGTTCAGGCAATTGGCGGCTTTGAGATGGCGTTAGAGAATGGGTATTTTGCCAACAACTCTCGTTGCTGAAACGGAGCTATCTGATATGAGTTTCGCAATTCACACGTTAGATCCTGCCCATCCAGCCAAATTTCTTTTTGCATAGTCGAAATAATGGCAATAAATAAATAAATAAAATCAGGCAGTATCACTCCAAAGGTGGGACACAATGTACAAGTAGAATGCTGGTTAAAAGTTTAACAAACTTTTCCAGCCCATCTATTTGCTCCTGCTTTTTAACTCTGAAATGGCCTAATTTTTAATGGTCCATTTGGTTGTACCAAATATCATGAAATTTCATGAACTCTGATGATATTTGACACAACCATATGCACCCTACGTCAGATAATCTAAATTGTGTGGCCCATCTTACAAATTTGCCTGGTGGAAAAGTGTGGAATTAGAAAACCTCATGCGATAATACTTTGGCAGTCTGATGGTTCATATGGCCACAATCGGAACAAGTCACTCAAATCTAACCGCCCACAGTGTGGGACCCAATTCAGATGGGCCAGAACAAAAACAAAATCAAATATTTAGAATCATCCCTAATCTAAGATGATGGACGTTTTTTCATTAAATTCAAATTGTACTCCAGTTACAACGTCAGCTTGGAATGTAGGTTTACAGCCCATCTACATTGGGGCCTGCAATGTGCATGACTATCAAAGCTCCCCAGACAAAGGCCAAATCAAAAGGTCAGCCAGAACTGACAGTAGCATTTTTGCTGTGGACCTGTTTGGAAGCAGGAAACTGTTTTGTGGGAAAAAAAAAATTCCACAGATATTGGTGTAGAAAAGATTTTCCACGCTAGAATCGTGTCTGAAATTAGATCTCCAAAGGCAAACTAAAAAAGATACGCCTCTCTCTCTCTCTCAAAGTTGGCAATCAAGATTGTCCCCACATCATGGACGGTCCAAATAAGTGACTATCTCCATTGTGATCAATATGGCTCCTATCGCATTCCCACGAGCTTTCCAACATTTTCATTTCCTAGTTCCCAAACAGAATAAAAGGAGAACGAATGGTCTTGCAACCTTCTCACCACTGTTAGATACGGTGGGGAGACGGTGAATTGGGACCACTAATCCAGTAGTCCCTATCATGGATGGAGAATCCTCAGAGGTGGGAGCTACCTGTAAGTAATTTTGGCCCGTGGAAACTCCGCTGGTTTCAGACCAGGCACTGCATTTATACCCAAAGCACATGCACATTCCTTCCTGGCTATAGCATTTCACCATAAGCAGGGCCCAGCAAATGGCTCCATAAATGGAAAATACGACCAAAGACAGTTCTAACAACTCCAGCCATCCGATTAATGGGCCTTTTCCAGTGGGAAATACACCCATTGGCCATGCTCCATCTAACCATCCTTCCTTTGCACAGGCAGGATTGTGCACCACCACCCTATCTAAACATAAGCAAAGACAAGCCAGTTCACCGTATCCAAAAATAACCCAAATGTATGCAAGCTATTAAGTCCATGGAGCCCTGGATCAAAAGATATCAACATGAAGGCTCTCATACTTTCTTTGGATATGGAATAAGAGAACATGTATGCTAAAAGATATAGGGGGGAAGGTGATCATGTATAATCCGAAAAATCATCTATGAAACTAAGCAAAAGGGTTCTCTCAACAATGCATAGCCATCCGATATTGTGAGAACCCTATCTTTCTAAAATAAGCACAAATTATTTCAAAATCCACTAGCACTCTCAAAATTCATCCACTGTTCCTTTCCCGTCCCGCCAAACGTGAAAGAGAGAGAGAGAGAGAGAGAGATCTCACCATCTATTACTGGGCGGCTTTACTTTGTAGATGCGAACTATCCAGTTAGATGTTGTATATGCTTCTTCCAAGTACTCAAGCTTCACATCCTTATTTCCAATTTCAACCCCCCTGGCACGATCATACCTGCCACCAACCATCAAGAAAATCAGTATGGAGCACCTATTAGTTTTGTTTTGGAGGCTTTTAACTATCAGAATTGCCAAAAGAATGCCTGCCAAAACCCGACCAACCATCAGTGATTCCATTCATACATAATACAATAAAATAGAAATGTACTAGTTTTCTTTTTCTTTCGATAGATGGTGATATTTGCATAGTTCACTGGGACCATCATTTAAGCCTTATCCCAAGTATACACAAATCCTATTCTGCCATTTCACTCTATCAAGGATCACATTGTCAGTTCAACCACAAGGGGCTGTTTGGATTTGAGCAAAGTTGTCTTCACCAGCAGTGTTGTCATGTGTGACCGCATATGCGCATATCCATATGTAGATCGCATATGCAATCATGGCACATATGCAACCGCATACAGCATATGTGATCACATATTGGCCATGGCACATTAAATTTTTTATTTTTATTTTTTGTATTAAAAAATAATAATAAATAAATAAATTTTGCTCCAAACCTCTCTCTCTCTCAAGATTCAAGCACTTTTAAGTTTCAAGGAAGATAGCTTGTTGATTTTGTTGTTACTTCTTACTTGTTAACTATATTGTTGATTGTTGATGACTTGGTGTTTAATTGATTTTATTTCTCTCAAATGTATTTTAAATATGTAAAATTAGTTATCCATTAACTTAGGAAAGTTTCCCTTAGTTTCTTTATATATATATATATATATATATATATATTGAAAATTTCCCCCTTTTTTTATTTTCCTTAATTTTTCAAAAAATTAAAATTAAAATTAAAATGCGGTCACATATGCAATTGTGCGATCGCACATGATCGCGTATGTGATTTGACAAAACATTGTTCACCAATAGTCATGGACGACCCTATGCGTCCATGGTTTGCTAACCTCCTTGTGCAAGGGAACCAATGCACATTTGAACAAGTAATCATGGACATGTGACCCTTAGACCATGGATGGGGTGTCTCTAGTGGAGAGGTGGAACTACTTGTCGATGACACATTATAGTTTCAGTGCACATGGCGATCATATTTGTTTGTGCACAAGCATAACATGTTTCAATGTACCATGTGCCCAACCATGAGAGTTTTAGCATCCTACATGTGCATGTATGCCACAAACAATCTTCGAGCACTAAAAAATGTGGCACGTGCAAGTGTGCCACCAACCAAATTTTAATTTCCCCACGTGCCACAATATATCCTCTACATTTACAAGGAAAAAAAAAATTTAAAAAAAATCTGTCCATGATCCAAGGAGTCTAACAAACAAGGGCCAGAACAACTACTCAGCAACATGTCCATGACCAACTAGTTTGACAGATGTGCTAATCACGATACAACTTTTGTCCAAATCCAAATAGGCACGCAAGTCACCAACTCTTTTCATACTACCTCAACCCATGTCTCTTTGGGCCTTCTTCTTGCTTTTTAGAGCCTTCAACTTGAACCAACTCACTCTTAACTTGAGTGGTTCCTGGTCTTCGTTGCACATGGCCAAACAATCGAAGTGTACTTTTCCTCATCTTATTACCTACTGGCAGTGTCTCAAACATTGGCAATATTATCAACAATCTCCCATATATCGGTATCGTGAGGTCAGTAACACGAAAACTACTAGAAGTATAAAAATTTCCAAATATAGCCAATATTTTCGATAATATCAGCAATGCTTGGTAGTCAATATCAGTGAAGCTTTGAGAAGAATCCCTTATTAAAAAAGTTCCCTGGTATCAGCAATACCATCAATAATATCTCAACACCAGTGACAATATCTCTGATACCAGGGAAACATGTAAATAAGCAAAAAAATGACACAGAGAAAGGAAATTTTTTCAAAAATCCAAGAAATCTCCATTTTTTGTTTTTTTTTTTTTTTGGTTCCTTTGGTGATTTCAATCACTCTTAGTTTTTAATGAATAAAAGTTTGGATTTGGAGAGAAATCATGACCAGAAACAAAGCCGGCTGGGAACCCAAACGTGACGAAAAATCCATAAAAGCTTTAATTTGTTTCTTCAAATGTCAGCATGAATTGCAATAAAAATTCATGTCTATGCATGATTCTCATAGATTGACATGAATTTGTGGTGAAAAAATTAACATTAAGTGAAAATGGGGGAAATTGGGAAAATCCTGATTTTTTCATTTTTTATATTGGAAAGTGTGTTCTTCGTTGTTAATTAATGTGGAAATTTCATATATTAACGTGTTGGCCAAATCTATTGATTGGCTACAAATTTTATGTATTTATTTTATACTGATTTTTTCGACGACACATGATAAGGCCCCTAAAAATGGAAATCTATTATGTATAGTTGTTTTTTTACAAAAATTTGATACCTACATATGTAAACATATGCCTTTTAACATCTCCTAAAGTTTCACCAAAAGAATTCCACAATTTTCCCAATGTTTCCCTCAAACAGTGATATTTTTCCAAAGATATCGATATATGTTTCGATATCCTCGGTCACTGATACATGTAACAATACCGATACTTGGAACACCGGCTATTGTTGCTACTCATTCCCTCAAATGCATTCATTTTTAATTCTATCCTTCCTTATCTTGCCAGCCATCCATCTCAATATCCTTTCATTTCGACTACACATCCTATGAACATGTAATTCATTGACTGCCCAACATTCTATCCCCTAGAGCATGGCTCGTCTTATAACTGTCCTATAAAATCTCCCCTTCAGTTTAATTGGTATGTGGCGATCACATAGAATTCCACAGGCACATTCCTTATATTGCCAATCATCCATCTCAACATCCTTTCATTTCAGCTACATATCTGACAAACATGTTCGCTGATCCCCTTCAGTTTAATCAGTATGTGGTGATCACATAGAATTCCACAGGCACATCTTCAATTCATACAACCAGTTCGAATTCTATGAGCCAAATCGTTCTCAACCTCTCCGCTCTCATGAATGATCAACCCAAGATATTGAAAGTGATAATGACTTGAAAAATACTTGAATCTAGGATGATAACATGACTCTTTTGCTTGCTTCCTGGCTAGCAACTACCGACTTACACACAGGTGTTTGTGTTCATATCTATATACATCCACACACGTATATGCAATATGTCCACTACAATGTGCATGTTTCCCAAAATTGTCTGTTCTACAACAGCACATGGGAAAAGAGTTACTTACCCGGGAGGTTTACCATACTCTGTGGTCAGCTCTCCAAATCGGTAGTAAGAAAGCTTGTACCTGTTCACCATCAGACGTAGAATTCATTAAAGGAAGCAACCAGGTATTAAAGGGGGGGAAGGATGCATCAATATTAATAGGGTATTTTTGAAAAGAATGTCAATAGCAAATTACTGCGATTCATTTAAAAAGAATATAATTAATATTAATAGTGTATTTACTGCATTCCAATGTAAGTCTGTCAGCAGGAAGATGCTTTTACTACCAAGCATATAAGGGAAACAGGAAATGAAGAAAAAAACCTGCTGAAATTGTAGGAGTAACAAAGACTTCCATAGTAATCTTTTTAAATCAATGAACATAATCCCACTTTTCTTAAGATAGTGTCTTTCCATATAGTTAGGCTGATAAATTAAATTAGCCAGAGCTTAGAAACTCACATGAGACAGTTCAACATTTTCGGTGCTGCCCCTTTGTCAACACGATACTCGCCATTCACAAGGTAGTCAGGTTCCTTAATTACAGGAAAAACTCCGCCTCCAATGCGGACCATCCACAAGAACCTAGCATAACATATCAATTTTCATCATAAAAAAGAGATAACACACATTCGGATTAAAATTTTCTAAGGCGAACCATCAAGCCAAATTCTATATCAGAGAAATTTTGTTTACAAGCTAAGGGTCAATTTGAGCAGACCTGAAAATGGTGCCCAACCTGTGCTTCAACCACTCAGAATGAGAATGCGATAATAGTAGGTCTCACGCAGGTGTGATTACATTCTCATTTTGCGGTGGGTGAGGGTTTTGCAGACAGTAAGTGCTTAAGACTTTTATGTCATTATGCTATCTACATGGGTACGTCCAAACTGGCTCAAAGAGTACATAGAGGATTTTGTATGTGACAGTAGGTAAAGATAGTATACTTACTTGTTAATGTCATCAGAAGAATAACCAGTAACACCTCCAAATACAACTAGCACATAATCCACATCCAGCGACTGCATTATCTCATATGCCTCATGTTCATAGGATGACATTGCGCGTCCAACAGTAGCAATGTGTGTATTGTTCCAAGTGTTATTATCTACAATCACAGTTCTGTTTCCCATGGCCGTGATCTGGTATCCATAGTCCCACCAGGACATCACCTTCGCATCTGGAGGAGTATTCTGACGAAGCCAATAATATGCTTCACGGTAGTCATCAAAGATCACCTTTCCACCATAGGCACCCCTTGCGGCCAAGACAATTGAAGGGGAAGAGTATGCCTCCGATGTGACCCAGGTGCAATGTATAGCATATCTACTAAGCAAATAGAAAGCACCTAGAAGCAAAGCAATAGCACCGTTTCTTTGGAAAGGCAGAGATTGATCAAGCGAAGCCTGTCATTACGAATTTTAACCAAAGTTCATTAATAAAAACTCAAAGATTGTTATCCTCATATCAAAAATGTGGCAATGGCGTCCAATTTGACCAATTCTAATGCATCTGATAGCTTATCAAGATGTTACAGAAGTAACTCTACATCCAAAAAGAGCTATAACCAATAGGGTTGGTGCATGTTTTCCTTCATGTCAATGTCAGACGTGTCTGACACCGACATGTACTGCAACCACATTTCTGAACAGTGGAATTTTCAATAACATGAGACAAGAAAAGTTAACTTGGTAATCAAGAAGTGAAGCTTGCTACTTTGTAAAATGTGCTCATTGCAGTGCTAAGAAATAACAACTTTGTGAAATTTTTTATTTTTTATTTTTTGAAAAGTCACATAATATATTAAAAAATGAAAGAGAGTACAAAAACAGTAGACTGCACCGCTGAGGGAGCTACACAGACTACTAAGAGCCTAGAAACAGCAAATTACAGTCCTTTAAATTTACTACGTTAACTGCCCATTCAGCAACTAGAAATCTAGCTCTGGAAGAGAAAATCTGCTGATTTGGAAATCCCGATAAAACACCTGCCATTTCTTTCTTCCCAAACAGCCCACCAGACAGCGAGAAGTGACATTCTCCAAAGGGACAACTTATTCTTCTCAAAAGAGATGCCATGCCAAGCCTTTAAAAAACTACCAGCCGAAGAAGGGGTTGCCCAATTCATTTCAAACCGAGAAAGGATATCCTTCCAGATATGGCTAATGAAGGGGCAGTGAATAAATAAATGATTCACCATTTCCTCATTAGACATACAGCAAAGGCAGACATTAGAGAGAATCATCCCTCTTTTTCTTAAGTTGTCAATCATGAGGACTCTATTCTTGCCCACTAACCAAGTGAACCCGACTATCTTAGGAGGAGCTTTGTACTTCCAGATCTTGTTGGTGAAGGTCTCTTCTTCCTTATCCACTCCTTTATCGATGCACCTGTAAAATGATTTAACCAAGAACTTTCCTGATTTGTGTTTGTTCCAGATTAACTTATCTTTGCTTTCCGCATTTATCTTGACATGCTGAATACAGTTTAAAAGCTGAATACAGTTTAAAAGCACCACATACTCCTTAGCCTCATTGTCGCAGAGATTCCTTCTGCATTCCACATTCCAAACTACCACACCCCCAATGACAGAAAAACTATCAGCTACTGAAATGTCCAGATTGGCCACTATACAGAAAATGCACGGAAACTATACTTTTAACACTCCGTCCCCTACCCATGAGTCTGACCAGAAGCTGATCCTGTCTCCTCTCCCTATTGTGAAGCCGATTTGATTGAATACTTCCTCCTTAGTTGATAGGACCCCTTTCCACACTGCTGAAGTTCTAAAAACAGATGAAAATTTAATCCGCCAGCCCCCTATCGAACACCCATACTTACTCTTTATTAAAGAGTTCCACAAATAACCATCCTCGGATCCCAATCTCTAAATCCACTTTCCTAGGAGAGCCCTATTCATTGTTTTAAGATCTTTTATTCCCACCCCTCCATCTTCAATATGCTTACACACCTCTTTCCAATTCAAGAGATGAAACTTCTTTTCTTTCTTTCCATGCCATAAGAAATTTCTCCTAAGCTTCTCCAATTTTTGTAAAATCACACCCGGGGCACAAAAAGAAAGACATAAAGTACAAGGGGAGGTTCGAGAGGGCTGCCTTTATAAGAGTGATTCTTCCGCCTAGGGAGAGGTATCTGCATTTCCATCTAGCAAGGTAAGTGTCGAATCTGGAGATTACCTTTTCCCACATGTGTAATGGAGGTTTTCCATAACAGAGTGGAAGGCCCACAAATGTAGTCGAGAGGGAGCCCACCGCACAATCAAATGATTCCGCAAATTTCAGTAACTCTTCTTTCTCCATGTTTATACCAAACATCTTTGATTTAGCCATATTTACTTTGAGACCCGAAACCACCTCAAAACAATGGATAATCGTACGGAGGTTGAAGACTTTTTCTTCCTATGCTTTGCTAATTAGGAGAATGTCGTCGGCAAACTGCACGTGCGAAATGGGCTTGATCATGCCTTCAATATTCATGCCTTGTTCTTGACCATTCTCCAGCATTTTTGAGAGGCTTCCACCACTATCAAGAATAGGAAAGGGGACAACGGGTTCCCCTGTCTTAGACCCCTTGAGCTTTTGAAGAAACCTATAGGGGAGCCATTTATGAGAATAGAGAAGAAAGCAAAACCCACACATTCCCCCATCCATTTCCTCCACCTATCACTAAAACCCATCCGCTGAAGCATGTACTGTAGGAAACCCCAATCAACATGGTCGTAAGCCTTTTCAATATCCACTTTGCATAGGATACTCTTATGCTTGGACCTATGACTGGAGTCCACACACTCTAAAGCAATTAGAGCGCTATCAATAATTTGCCTTCCCAAGATAAATGCACTCTGATTATCTGAAATAATCTTCCCTAGCACCCCTTTCAACCTTGAAGCTAGAACTTTTGCTAGAATTTTATATGGGCTGCCAATTAGAGTCTCTTAACGATTCTGCTCTTGAAGACTTTGGATTAACAGCAATAAAGGAAGCGCCTAACTCTTTCGATATCCGACTTCTGGCCGAAAATTCTAGCATAAAGTCCATAATGTCTCCCTTTAGGATTTCCCAAAAAGATTGGAAAAACGCTATCGGAAAACCGTCTGGGCCGGGAGGCTTATCACCTCCGAGATCATCAATAGTCCCTTTCACTTCTTCTATTAAAACTAGAGATTCCAGCCCTCTTGCATCTTCCTCAGAAATTCTGCCAAACTGTAAAAAATCTAGGCGCGGTCTCTTCCAGTTTTCACCCCTAAGGAAGTCACTGAAATGACAGATTGGTTCTTCAGATATGAGTTGCTGATCATCAGTTCGCTGCCCATTCACGATCAGACTGTTGATTCATTCCTTATAGCCCTCGCACTTGCTATAGAGTGAAAGAAATGAGTATTTTTGTCTCCTTCTTTGATCCACTTAACCCTTGATTTCTGTCTCCAAGATATTTCATCCTCCAAAACTCTTGTTGAATACTTTTGAATAAGCTGCATTTTTTTATTGGACATCTCGACTGTCATTTGGCCTTTTTCCCCTTCCTTATCTAAGGCAAGAATGTCAGATAATATCTCCTCTGTCTCTATTTCCCTTTTTCGAAGCACAGCATTCTTCCAATGTTCGATCTTACACTCTAGCAATTTCAACTTTCGAGAAAGTCCATAACCCGCAAAGCCTTCCACTTTAAGATCTCTCCACCACTCTGATATAAGCTGCTGGAAACCCTCTATTTTTAACCAAGCCATGTCAAATCTGAAGGATTCATATCGTCAACAGAGAGGATGATCGGGCTATGATCTGAGGTGGGCCTAGGTAGAACTGTCTGCGCTACCTGAGGGAACACATCAATCCATTCATTGGAAACAAGGAAACGATCAAGTCTGGACATGGTTGGGATCGCACTCTCATTTGTCCATGTGAACTTGGCACCAAGCAGGGGCAAATCTACCAGTTCCTGATCTTCAATCCAGCTGGAAAAAGCTGACATGCCTGAAGTGTTTTTTCTGCCAATGGATTTCTCATATGCATAATGAACTATGTTAAAGTCTCCCCCTATGCACCAAGGACCTGTAAATTTTTTCCTACTTTCTGACAGTTCCTCCCAGAAATCTGATCTCTTGCCTTCTTCATTAGAGCCGTAGACCGACGAGATTAAACACGAGAAATCAGAAGAAGGATCCTTCAGAATAACCGATATTGAATAAACTCCTTTCCAGGAATCCAAAAGAGTCCATTCAGAAGACTTCCAGGCGACCAAAATTCCTCCCGCACTTCCAACAGCATCCAACAGCATCCAACTTCTCCCATTTAACATTTGATGCTTTCCATAAAGACCCTATCAGTTTGTTGCTGATCTCATGCACCTTTGTTTCCTGGAGACAGATGATGTCCGCTTTACTTCTACTGCAAACATCCTTTATAATTCGTCTCTTTTTCTTGGACCCCACACCTCTCACATGCCAAGACAAGATCTTCATATGGAAACCACATTGCCCCGATCTCCCTTTAGCACAATCATCACAGAGGTCCTTCCTGACCTTTCAATGTGAGACCTGTATTCATGCAGTTTCTTCCTCCTGTAATCTTTACTGTTCTTTGATGAGGGAGAAGAAATTGACATAATAGGTCTACCCTGGCTCTCAACACAGTGGGATAGAGCGATAAAATCTTCAAGATGATCTCCGAATGACAGCCCAATCAATCTTCCCACATGTCCCATGGCATCTTTGATCCATTTCTTCTTCTGGATAACTCCTATAATTTTTGCTCTCTGTTCCTCGGCTTCTACATTCTCCCCCTGTTGATTTCTCATCCTATCTTGAAGAGGTTGTGCTGTGATAATCGTATTGCCCATGTCTTCTTTGAAGAGGCCTGATAAGTCTTTAACCGAGTCTGAGTCCCAGCAAAAGGATGACCGAGGAGACAGACTATCTGGAGAATCTGCACAATTTGAATACCAAGGAAGGAGATCTATATCTGGCGCGAAGAACGCTTCTTCATCTTCTGAAGTGATTGAGGCCTCGACATGCGTTTTTGCGCAGACCGCAACCATCGGACTTTGGAAGTTTTCTGCACACACGAGCGGGCTGCTCTTTTCTACATGAGTGAAGGGGGTAGATGCTGTCGTGCGTGACAGTATATTATTTCCTTTGATCATCTGCTGCCTGTATAGGATCGGATTCAAATCAGGAGTGATCGGGTTTGAAACTCTTACCAGGTCTGGATCTCGCGTTGGGTCTGAAGCTCACTCCAGGTCTGAGGCGATCATCGGGTCTGAAAATCGCATCGAGTCTGCAATTGCTAACTCAACTGGGTCTGGTGTGTGATCCGGAAGCCTCGTCGGTTCTGGAGGAGTCGTCAGGTCTGACTGGATCATCGGAATCGGGTCAGTATAAGTGACTCGATACGTGTTACTATCACCATCCGTGTGGCCACGTGTCTGTAGAAGTTGCGTATGGAATACATGATTTGCAATTTGATTTCGAGATCTCTCTCCCTTCCTCGACGTGGACAACGTAGAAACAGCTTGCGGGGCTAGAGTGAGAAGCGAGATTTCGTTGAGGGATCTCGTGCCACGTGTTGCTCGACTATTGCAGTAGCGTGCTGCATCATTATGAGAAGACTCTTTTTCCTGACAAATATATCTATCTGCGTATGGTGCTCCTGTGCCATATGGAGATGGAACTCCTTCCCTCCCTGTTACAGTTGCAGCAACAATTTCAAAAACTCCAATTTCTCTATTTCTCCACAGATCTCCCCATCGGGGAGTGATAGAGTCCGTGCTCTCCTTTTGCACGAGCGGATATAGTAGTATTCTATCCTCTATGAGGACCCAAATATGGGCTGGTATCTCATCTCCTTTTCTTCTTCTCACTCTCATCGTGATCACCCCCATTTTGTCACCAAGCTTTGTTTTGGGGTCCAGTTCTACCAACCTCCCTAGACATGAGGCAGCCGATAGGAAGAACTCTTCGTACCAGAGCTCCAGGGGGATTGACCATATAAGCATCCAGGATTCTTCCACACCGAACATCAAGAACTCGGTCTAGCTGATTATTCTCTTGATCAGGCCTTCTCTGTGTAACGTTCCCGCCATGATCAGCATATCAAGATTGATCTTTGGGCTGGTTTTGATCCAAAGCTTGTTATAGCCAATTGGCTTAATTGTATATTGATACCTTGTTATCTTGCAGCAGTCATCTATCCATTCTTTCACTTGGTTAATTGAAACTCCTTTTGTAATCACTACCACCGATCCCTGCAGTTCTCGTGCTTGCTTGTCGAAGGATTCCTTTTTTATGTGCACCAGAACTTCTTTCCCTTCCTTTACCTCTTCTCCTCCTTTCTTTAAATCTTCCTTGATTCCAGTCCGGACTAGAGGTTGTGGAAGTTTATCACCCTTTTTCTGAAGGAGCGCTTCCTTATAGGAGTGAGCATCGCTGGTTCGAGATTGAGATATGTTGTCCTGATGGACTGCCTCTCTTGGAATGGAGCTTTTACTTTTGGAATATACTCCTCTAGTATTAAGCATTGAATCTGGACCGAATCTCGCCCTCCGCACAAGAAGCTTTACTCCACTGAAGCTTTCCCCGTGTAGTATATGAACCACTCTCGATAGTTCCTCGTCAGAACTCATCCTAACGAGGGCGAATCCCCTATGCTTTCCGGTAGTCTTCTCTTTTGGAATGACGACATCCATTACCGCCCCAGCTCTACCAAACACCCTTGAAAAAATTAACCGGTGCCCATCCTTCTGGGAAACCCTTAACGAACAGGGTTGGGAACAGAGATCTATTTCGAGTGTTGCTATCGTATTTTTTTGACACCTTCTTCCGAGTTTTAATTTGTTGCCATCCAGCTTCTCGATCTTGCTATTCTTTCATCGTGCCATCCATCTTCAATAGCTCGTCGTGCCAACCCCAAATCTTTACAAAAAACCAGCAGAATCTGGGAAGTTTCTCCCAAAGCACGTGATGAGTAGAGCTGTACACGAGCAGAGTAAGCTCGGTTACTCGCTCGACTCGACTCGGAATTACTCAACTCAGCATGAGTTTGAGCCGAGCACGAGCATGAGTTTGATACTCGTTTTGATTATGAGTAGAGTACGAGTTGGGCAATACTCAGACTCGATACTCGACTCGTGTGCTCGACTCGTACTGTGTGGTGTTGATTTATTATTATTAGTTTTTTGTATAAATTGTTAATATATTTCAGAAATTGATATCATATATTACTAATATATGTCAGAAATTGTTAATATATGTTAATATAGCTAATATATTTTAATGTAGAAATTGTTAATATGTTAATATATGTCAGAAATTGTTAATATGTTAATATATGTTAATATAGCTAATATATGTTAAAATTGTTAATATATGTGAATATAGCTAATATATGTTAAATTTGTTGCTCGAAAACCCTGCTCGAATTGGGCTCAAATTCAGACTCGGACTCGAACTCGACTCAAAAACTCGGACTCGACTCGGCTCGATTTCTGCTCGTACTCGGACGAGTAAAGCATGAGCAGGGAATCCATGTTCAATGCCCGAGCAGAGCCGAGTACGAGTAGGACTCCGGCAGTGCGAGCCGAGCATGAGCTGGGCAATACTCGGCTCGGCTCGACTCGTGTACAGCTCTAGTGATGAGTACGTCACTTGTTAATTTTTAGCAAACTGCTATAATTATAGCAGCTGTCACAGATTCATGTTTAGTTCTAAGCAAACCTGCAGAACATTCCTCTCCTAGCTTTTAGGAGTTCTTTTTATGCTACTCACATGACCTGTTACTGCTAATTACACGCATTTTTTTTTTCTAATTAAGCATGTCTACGTATGAGTAGGAGCTATAAATTGTAGACAACATGTGCTTGATACTTGATCTACTCAAATCACGGGCTAATGTACTAAATGAGTTAACTGAAGACCTTTCAAGTTAACCAAATGGTATCTTTCTCAATAACATAGATCAAGATTCTTTCTCAATAACATAGATCAAGAAATGCATCTATCTTCCAGAAAAGAGCAGAATGTAACAAAAGTTCTTCAGAACTAGAGATGGGGAACAGGTGGTCGTGTTCAATATGATTGGTCGAAGACTAAACATCAGGATAAAAGGCAAGACAAGAAATTTAGAGACAGGAGCTGCAAAAATGTATGAGAAATAAGAACCAAACATTATTATGAATGGTGGTAGAGATTCCCAAAAAGAAAAAAGAACCTCAGGTAGCTTTTTTAAGTGAAAATGATAAAAATAAAATAATGCAATTTCTGAAATTGAACCATCTTCATTCTTTAGGGCTGCAACTTGGACTCTGGCCAACCCGGACACGAATTCAGGTCAGGTTGGGTCAGGGTGTCCAGGTCCTCATTTCAGTTTCGAGTTAGAAATTTGAAATCGGGTTGGGTTCTGATTGAGAAAATTCAGGTCAGGGTTGGGAATGATCACATGTATTTGGGTCACTTGGGTTGGATCGAGTATGAAGGAATTCCAGTTGGGCACCTGGGTTTGCTAGTTGGGTTTGGGTTAACCCTCAACCTGACTGAGATGAACCCCTTTTCCCAATGATCCAGCACAAGAAAATTTGAATTGAAAAAACAAATGTCAAACATTACCCAAATTTTGTAAGGTTCTTAATAGGAAAAGTTCCAGAAAGACAAATTATAACTGAACAATTTTTCTATTTTTTTATAATATTTAAACAGACAGATAGTGCAAACACAAACACCCACATACAGAAAATTAACTGCAAGGACAAACATGAACCCCTCACCTTAGCAGAAGTCTTTAGGCTAGTTGTTCCCTTGCCAGAACTGGCATGACTAGCCTTGCTCTTTGAGCGTATCAATGATGTTAAATTTTTTACAGTAGCAGATACTGCAATAGCACTGATAAGGCACATAGCAGGTGTCGCGACAAGAATCAATCGAACCATCACACCAGCAAAATACAAGCTCGTGAGGCCATACATAACAATGAAAATTGTGGCATCAGACAACCGCTTAAAGCAGAAGTACAGGCCTGCTGGGAAAAGAAAAAGCAGGATGTGGTAGTCAAACATGAAAGATGACCATGCTGTAGGTTGATGCTCAGAGACAGAAGCAATGATGGGAATATGATCCTTTGCATATGTTGGATCAAGCAATGAGTAAAAACGGCCTGTCCATGGAGAGATGTAGCCAGATGCCATGCCAACTCCTAGTGCAAGAGCACCCACGCTTACTGCACAGGTCACAGTAATTCTCAAGAAGGCTTCAAATAGTTTTGGGTCGTTTAGCGAGTGCTTAACCCAATCTAAAAAGTAAAACACCTGCAAAGAGAATCACATGTTAGACAGGAAATTATCTCTTTATGCAACCCCCAAATGTGGAAAATCTTGTGTCCAGAAAAGCTCCAGGGTACAAGAAAGGAAACTGCATACAGAAGCATACACTAGACTTGCATGGAGAAAACATTTGCCATCCACACAGGAAGCATAAATTTGAAAAGCTAGAGCTCAATAAAGATAATGTTTCCATGTTAGTTGATTCGGCAATTCCCAAACATATAGATATAATGGTATCACCTGAAACATTGTGGTACTATGAACGAAGATACTCTCAATCACAATAGAACCAAAGCTGGATGCACACATGCACAAGTGTGTGTGTGTGTGTGTGTGTGTGTGTGTGTGTGTACCCTTAATAGAAAGAAAACCATTATATGGATGGTATTTACAAGGTAAAATAACTGTAAATTTTGTTCTCAGAATTTAAAATGATGGAGAAAAACAACCACATCTTTTTACCACAAGTTTTTTTCATGCGAAGTTTAGGGCAAGTGTATGGTGACTTTAATCAAAGTATGAGTGACATGACTTCACTCTTCAGGACAAGAAACATTATCGAATTGCCAGATTGGGAATCAAATGCCATTGTTCTATTTTGTTGCTTCAATGTTCGCTGCAGCTATTAAATTGTGTACTCTATTCCACTAGCACCCACATTTGATTGAGCTTATTCATTCTAATGTTGGGAACACATTTTTTAAAGGTAGGAACACATTAATGCTTCCTCCCTTCTAGACATGCAGTGTATAACTGTTGCTCATGCTCAGCATTGATATGGATATATTTTCCTTAATTAAACTACATACCTTATGTTTTACTAATTTTGGCTATCCAACAAAAAATGAAGTGAGGAGGAATTATAGTGTCCTCGTTCATTAAAATGTGCATAGTGTGGCGACACACCATTTTATACAAACAGGGCCTATGGTTCCTTGATCCAAACCATTGATGTACCCTGATGGATGAGGGATTCCATAAATGTCCCCAGATTACAGCTTCCTGACTTTTGATTAGTAGCCTAAAATAGATATTTAAGAAAAAACTATAGCAATTGAGGCATGCATGTGCACACTTGGTGGAAGCAGGTGACATGTGTGTGTGAATATCCTTGACAGGGATAGCCCTTACTGCAAAAGGAGCATGCAAAAACATCTTGAAAGTGTTTATGCGCTCTGTCGCCTATGCCCGATAGCCTCTGACAGAGCCTAAGCTTTGCTACTTGCAGAACCACGATCCTTTCCAGCAGCAGCATGTATGCATGAATGAAGCCCACTTTTTTGAAGTTCCCAAAAGCCGCACCTTACTGCAGCACTCTGAGGTGCCGTGTTGTGGGTGCCACATCAGCAGAAACCCCAGTTGTAGTGAGGGTCAAACAACCTCCTTGGTGCTGACTAGCACTATGATGCCCTGCAGCAGAGTGGTAGGAGACTTCCTTCTGCAGTCACATGGTCAATGCCCTTTGCTTCAGTGGTCTTCCATCTGGTAGCTGCCCACAGCAGCTATTACATCAGCAGAGGCCTCAGCCCATTGCCATTTAAAAGGACTTCAACCCTTTTACTGCCAAGAGGACTGCCACGTGGCCTTGACAGAATGACTGCTGCTTTCAGAGCCTCAACCCCACTTTCCCACTGCCACAAGACAATGGCAAAAGGACCAATTCTATAGCCTTGGTCCAGCTAGGACCAATAGGAGAATGCCCTGTGAACGGACTTTCCATGGAAGCAGGGATTTGAAATCCCCCACCTTGTTCCATTCCTTCACAAGGGGAACCACTTGCAGTCCCAATTAGGAGTTAAAATATCAGATAACTATTAGTCATATAGGTTGAGCCCACTCTTTTGAAGAGTTTACTTCCAAAAGCCATGGTAGAAGCGCTCTAACCATTAAGAAGTCCTGTGGCACAAGGACAGCTGCTGTAAGTGAACAAAGGGAAGTTGCAACTTCAGCATGTTGGCTCTGGCTCCATGATCAAATCCAACAGGACCCTGCCAGCCAGAGCCACCAAGAGTTCGCCATGTGCACACTACTGTTTTCAGGACTCTGACATCAGGGCTCCACTGCCAAAGCTCTATATGCATGGACCTGTTCTCTTCTCTGTCACTTGCAGAGAGCTGCTGAACAATTTTATCTCCTTTCCTCTCCTTGGAGTCCTCCAATGGGTTAGACCCCTTCCCATTTCTTGTGCTTTGCTACACATAGAGCCTATCTTTGACATGACCCTTGTCCTCTCTTTTATCTTTCTCCTCCAAAAGATCAAGAAGAAGAGCCACAGTGGGATGCTTTATTACCACTGTGTCATCTGCACCTCTGCAACTGCCTCATCTACTACATGGGATAAAGGTGATCCCTTTGGACATCCCCCTTGGACCCAAGGTATTCATCATCCAGTCAAGGAATGACGGGAGACTCACCATCAAGAGTGTAAGGAAATGCCCATCCATTCCACGCTAAGGAGTTCTTTGCCTGACTCAAAGAAAAATTCAAGGTTCCCCTTTACTCCATGCACTGACAATGTACGGGTTTCAGGGTATCTGGACTTGGACGGGAGCATCACTGCACCCATCATGGCAGGATATCCTGAACAGGGATGATCCTGCACACGACCTTGATGTCCTCACGGAGTGCCACCATGCACCCAAGTATAACAGGAAACCCATCTTTCAGTTCTTGCTTCTTTTGATTGTCAGGAAAAGGCTCTTTCTCCGCTGCACCCAAGCACCCCATCAGATGTCAACTATGACACTCAATATGATCTGGGTTTCAAACTTGGACTCATGCTCCTCTGACAGAAGTGCAACCCTTGGCATTCTTTCTTAATGGCCTAAACCCAGATCATCAAGGGAATAACTTTGGCATCCCTTGATGAGAACATGAGGAAAGGAGAGCTTCTTTCCTCTCTTCCTTCAACTCTCCCCAACAGAGCTCTGTGCCAGAATGCCAGACCTGACATTCTCTTCTGAGCAGGGATCCTCTTGACAAGTCTCAGTGGCCGTTGACCTGAGTGTTAGCACTGAAACTACTTGGGTTTGACCCAGGTCCATAGTGGCCGTTTGGCACAATGGAAACGGTGGTAATAAGTGGTAAGGGCAAAAGGTAAGTGGTCATTTGGTAGCATGGAATCCATGTGAATTGGAATTTAAATCATAATTACCATGGAATCCATGTGAATTGGAATTCAAATTATAATTACCATGGAATCCATTTGAATTGGAATCCTTGGTTGTGTTTAGCACTACGCATATGGATTCCACGTGAATCCAAAATTTATCTTTGGCACCTTTTTGCATGCATGATATATATTTTACAAAATTCTCACTAGCAACCTACTGTAAGGTTTATGTGAAATCCACCCCAATCACAAGGTGTTGCTCCATTTTAGCCATAGGGCACAAAAGTTAGCCCAGTCCATGATTCAAGTGGACCATACAATTGGAAATAATAAACAGGGCATCCCTCTCCCAATTGTTTCCTTTCATATGACCCACCTAAATCACGAACCAAGCTGATTTTTGGGCTTTGCGGTTAAATTGAGGTGACAAGGGCATGTTTGGTTTTTCAATTTCCTATGTAATGCAAGTAAATGAGCCATCATTATCATTTCAAGGTTTAAACAAGAATTACAGCTCATAAATCAGAAGTCAAAATACGCTTGTAAAGGAAACAGGTAAAGGAAATTGTAATTATTATATTTTACATTATAAAACTACCATTTTCATAATTTTTTTGTGAAACAAACAATAGTCACAAACTCATTATTGCAGTCAAATGTGGGTGATGTCACCACAAAATTACAAAAGTAATCATTACCCATTTACCGTTGTAATTGGAAAACCAAACATACCCTTAGTGATCAAGGTGGATTTCACATAAACATCATGGTGAGACCCGCCAATTTTTTAAGCCAACTTTAGACATTTTCATGCATAAGTTGTGACGCCAACTCAGCTAGGCCTTAAAAAAATTGTCGAGATGGTCCACCGTGACGTTTATATAAAATCCACCCTGATCACCAGGTGCATCACTCAATTTTAGCTCTAGGGCCCCAATATCAACCCAGTCCATGACTCAGGTGGATTATAAGATTGGAAACAATGTACAAGGTATACCTCTTCCAACTATTTCCATTCATATGGCCCACCTGAATTACGGACCCGGCTAATTTTTGGGCCATGTGGCTAAAATGGGTGGATTTCACATAAATATTAAGTAGGGCACACAAATTTTTGAAGTCAACTACAACTATTTTCATGCAAAAGTCATGACATGAACCAACCTATGCCTTCAAAATGTTGTGGGACATGGCCCACCATGACATTTATGTAAAATACACCCCAATCACCAGGTGCATCACCTAATTTTAGCCATAGGGCCTAAATATCAGCCCAAACAATGATTCGAGTGGGCCATATTAAGGGAAACAGCAGCCATCAACTTCCAAACCATTTCCTTTCATGTGGCCCATATGAATCGAGGATGGGCCGGCTTTTTGGTCCCTCGGCCTACATGTTAGCTTTGTATCTAACGATTGGAGTGGATTTCAAATAGTCATCACAGTGGGCCCTAAAAAATCAAGGGTGGTTGTCCCTCTCCCAGATTTTTCCTTTATATGGCCCACCTAAATCACGGACCAGGTTGATTTTTGGACTCAACGGTTAAAGTGAGGTGACGCACTTACTGATTGGGGTGGATTTCAGGTAAACATCAGTGGGGCCCACCAATTCTTAAAGCAAGGCCACGGTTCATTTTGGTGCTTGCGTCATCCATGGTAATGAGTGGTAAGGCTTGAAAACACACCTATAGCCAAGGTAATCAAAACAGGCGAAATGATGGTAAATGGAAACCATTAACCACCACCATATGACTCCCCAAACACTTACTTTTTGCCTTTTATCACCTATTACTACCCTTTACCCCATTTCGACCGTGTCAAACAATCCCTATGTGTATTTGGAAAGTCATACAGTGGTGGTAAATGGATTTGCATTTACCACCATTTCACCGGTTTTGAGTTCCTTGGCCAGAGGTGTCTTTTCAAGTTGCATTACCACCCATTACCATGGATGATGTAAGCACTAAAGCATTAAAATGAATCGTGGCCTTGCTTCAAGAATCAGTGGGTCCCACTATGATGTTTACGTGAAATCCACCCCAATCACTAAGTGTGTCACCTTAATTTAACCGTAGATCCCGAAAATCAACCCGGTCTGCGTTTGGGTGAGCCATACGAAGGTAAAATCTGGGAGAAGGTCACCCACCCTCTTTTTTTTTTAGGGCCCACCCTAATTACTATATGAAATCCACTCCGATTGTTAGATACATAGCTAAAATGTAGGCCCAAGGACCAAAAATCAGGCCCATACTCGATACACATAGGTATGGGCCGCATGAAAGGAAATACTTTGGAAAGTGAAGATTATTGTTTCCCTTTCTAAGGCCCACTTGAATCACAAAGTGGGCTACTATTTAGGCCCTACAACTAAAATTAAATGGCGCACCTAGTGATTGGGGCATATTTTACATAAATGTCATAATGAGCCATGTACCAAGACATTTTCAAGGCCTAGATCGATTCACATCATGGCTTACTGCATGAAAATGGTTGTAGTTAACTTCAAGAATTGGTGTGCCCCACCTTAATGTTTACATGAAATCCAACCCGATCACCAGGTGTGTCACCCCATTTTAGCTATACGACCCAAAAATCAACCCAGTCCATGATTCATGTGGGTCATACGAAAGGAAATTGTTGGAAGAGGTACACCCTATACACTATTTCCAATCGTATGGTCCATCTGAATCACAAACCGAGCTGATATTTGAGACCTACGACTAAAATTGAGCGATGCACCTGGTGATCGAGGTGGTTTTTATATAAACATTACGGTGGACCATCTCGACAATTTTTTTAAGGCCTGGATGAGTTGAAGTCATGAATTATGCATGAAAATGTCTAAAGTTGACTTCAAGAGTTCGTGGGTCCTACCATGATGTTTATGTGAAATCCACCCGGTCACCAAGTTTGTCACCTTAATTTAATCATAGACACCGAAATCAACCCGGTTCGTGATTTGGGTGGACCAGACGAAGGGAAATAATTGGAAGAGAGATGCCCAGTATAATGTTTCCAATCATATGGTGGTGGATTTCACATAAACCTTACAGTGGGCCACTAGTGAGAATTAGTAAAATACATGCCATGCCTGCAAAAAGGTGTTAAACACAAATTTTGGATTAACATGGAATCCATATGCACGGTGCCAAACATAACTAAGAATTCCAATTCACATAGATTATATGGTAATTGTGATTTGGATTCTAATTCACATGGAATCCATGCTACCAAACGACCCCTAAGAGTGCATTGAACACTCTTTTCATTCTAAGATCCACTAATCATATAATGGTTAATCCATGAACCACGTAGGAGGGCATCTTATTGCATTCATTCACCTTTGGGCTAACCAAAATTGTCGCACCACATGCACCTCTTAGTGAGATTCAGAGAGAGTTTGCCCATTCCCTTCTTTTGGCTCTCTCCAACAAGGAGTGCCAATCAGAAAAGAAAAGAAAGAAAGAAAATAAAATCCTAATAGAGTGTCTGACACCCACTTTCAAGTAGTCTTATACTCTAGATCTCACCTCGAGGCTACCCTTGATGGGTCCACCTCTAGGGCACTTGGTAAAGTGTTAACTGTTATTTTTTAATTGGCACACACTTGCATCTTGTAAGTCCCGCTAGGCTTAGTATACACTAAGGACCATTGTGTTCACATCTAAGTCCTTTTGCACTCTAGCAAAGTGTTAGCCTCGTACTCACCTCTTCTAAAACACCTTACCCAATACAAGAATGTCAACATTGACATTCACGTGAACTAGAAGTCACCATAGAGGTATCCATTGGGCCCTTTACTAGGCGTTGCCAAAATGCCAAACATGAAATGACCATAATAAGTTAGGTGTCCTCTACGACTTGACCCTTGAATAAAGTGTCATTCGAGTATCGACAGTGTATCACCATGCATATCATTGCTCTAGCCTGGAGCTCCTTAAATAAATAATGAATAAAGTATCAGCGCATACTTTTTTCACATGTTGTTTTATCATATACACCTTGTTTAAGTTGTCAGCAAAAATGTTGAAATATTGCCAATCTTTTCATTGTCGTTGACTCAACGAAATCGAAAACCACAAATTCTATTTCTCTTCTGGATATCGATGAGATTTTGCCAAATTTTTTGAATTTTCAATAATTCCAAAATAACGTTGATAATTTCCCATTGCCACCTACCACAAGTGGGCACTATAGTCAAACATCACCTTTTAATGTCGATAAAATGACAAAATTTTCGTCTATTGTCGAGAAAAAAATCGAGCCAAGGTCCAGCATAAATATTAAAAAAGTTTTAAAAAATAGAAAATACATTTTTTTTTCTTTCTAATCTATTTGAGAAAGTCAATTTCGGCACCTTTGGAGGAGTTTCGAGAGATCAAGAAGTGCATTCAATGGTTGGATTGTGGATTAACAGGGCTGATCTTCAAAAGGTATGAAATAACCCCCAAAAATCTTCGATTAGTTTTAGAGATTTCAACGAGGTTTTAGTAATCTTATTGGAGCACCTCAACCGCCTGGGTCTTTTCTTCACAATCCTTTAACACGAGTGCTTCTACATCAACCTTAAAAGGTGCACCTTTATAGTACATATGTGGCTTTCTTACACTATAGTCTTGTCACAAGGTGTAGAGGAGGACCCCAACAAGGTGAAAGGCAATGTTGGTTGGCCGACACCTACCACTACCTCTGAAGTTTATAGTTTTCCTGGCCTTGCCACATTTTACGAACGTTTTGTGCGAAATTCAATAGCATCATAGCTCCAATCACTGATTGCATTAAACAAAGGGAGCTTTGATGGACAAGTGTAGCAACACGAGCATTTGATAGGATCAAATGTAAGATGACCAAAGCTCCAGTCTTGCATCTTCCGAACTTTGAGAAGGTATTTAAGGTGAGTTGTGATGCTTCCAACATCGACTTTGGTAAATTTCTCAATCATGAGGGGCCATCCAATAACATTGTTCAGTGAAAAGCTTTCTGATGCGAAGCAATGGTACTCCACCTATTACTTGAAATTGTATATCATTGTTCAGACTTTACAGCATTGGCATCACACTTTACAGCATTGGCATCACTATTTGGTAGGCAAGGAATTTGTCCTATACTCTGATCATGAAGCACTCAAGTACTCAAACTCTCAGCAAAAGATAAGTGCTTGTTGTGTCAAGTGGAGTGCTTATCTTCAAGAATTCTCCTTTATCATCCATCAAAAGGCTGGCAAGGACAATTAGGTTG
This sequence comes from Magnolia kwangsiensis, assembly GCA_037074715.1. Classification (NCBI taxonomy): domain Eukaryota; kingdom Viridiplantae; phylum Streptophyta; class Magnoliopsida; order Magnoliales; family Magnoliaceae; genus Magnolia; species Magnolia kwangsiensis. Next base: position 38,121,126 of record CM073572.1, on the reverse strand, counting down.
TTAATGCATTGAGCTATCGTGCACATTTATTGTCATCGACGTTTGTCACTGTTCCGAGATTCGACGAAATGCGGCATGAATTTGCTAACAACAAGGATTTTGAACGTATTTATACAGATGTTCTTAGTGGGTACCATACGAGACACCCACATTTCAGCATTCATGATAGCTACTTATTCCAAAGGACACAACTTTGCCTACCCAGTACGCCCATCCGCGAGTATGTTGTGAGGGAGTCACACACTGGTGAGTGTAGTAGTCACTTGAGTCGTGATAAGACCTTGGACCTCGTTGGAGATAAATACTTTTGGCCTAGTCCAAAATCAGATGTCATAAAGACTTGCCAGTTATGTAGGGTTTGCCAGCTTACCAAATGAAAACACTGGATTGTATCAACCATTGTCGATCCCACATGCTCTATGGGAAAGATCTTAGCATGGACTCTGTCGTGAGCTTCCCAAAAACCACTCAGAACGTTGATTCAATATTTATGGACCGATTTTCAAAGGTGGCTTATTTCATACCATGCTCAAATACAACAGACGCTCTCAAGATTGCTCAATTATTTTTCGAGAGGTTGTTTGTCTTCATGAGCTTCCAAAGACAATTGTGTCGGATCGTGATACTAAATTCATAAGCTATCTCTGAAAAACTCTTTGGGAAGCAATGAAAACCAAGTTTAAGTTCTCTAGTGCCTACCACCTTCAAACCAATGGTCAAATGGAATCAACTGTAGTTTGGGCAAGTTATTACGATGTCTTGTCCACGATCATATAGCTATGTGGGACCTAGTAATACCAATGGCTGAATTTTCCTATAATAACTCGGTCAACAAATCAACAAGAACATAACTTTTTGAAGCGGTAACTGGTATATGACCGCATCTTCCAATTCAATTTGGTTCCTAGCCAAGACCAAGCATGAAAACTAATGACTTCATCCACCATATGCTAGTAGGCGCATGATGAAGTTCACCACAATATCGCTACCAGTAATGAAAGTTATAAGCACCATGTAGATACAAGACGTCGTTTTGTTGCATCTACGGAAGATGGCATGCTTATGGCCTATATTTGTCTTGAATGGTTACCCCCCCGTTCCTCGAAGAAGCTCCATCATTGCAATGCGAGACTATTCAAAATCATAAAGAAGGTTATTACAAATGCTTATGTTTTAGATTTCCCATTAGATTTACTTATCAGTCCTACTTTAAATATGGAAGATCTTTCCATCTATCGTGGGCACCATACCAATGATGGCATCAAAGAACAAGCCATCACACTTCCTACCATTTTCCCACCTACAGACATGATTATTAATGTTCTTGACGACCAGATTCTCTACACACGCCAAGGTGATTATTAGAAGTTTCTCATCCGTTGGCAAGAACGACCTCTCACCGATGCTACATGGATCACAGTGACAAGACTTCCCAATGCCTGAATCCAGACCTCTATGAGTAATATCAAGTTAGGAAGGATTGATACAGGCTGAAGTGGACCCATGATCCATAGGCCAAACCTAGGCCCAAGCCCCACAGCTAGCTCATCAATAAAGAGGCCCAAACTTCCTATCTAGGTAGCTAGCTAGCAAAATCAATCAGTTAGCTATGCAATAATCAATCAATCAAATCTTCTTAATTGCATTCTTATCCCTTCGGCATCTTTTTATTACGTTTTCATTTTTGTAATTAGTAATTGGTTGTCGATGATATTATGAATATTCCTTGTTTGTACATCTCAAAGCTTATTTAAGGGCCTAGCATAAATAGTATCAAGGCACATTTAAATTGAATAAAATTTATGAATTCTCTTTCTACTTTGTGTGTGATTCTTGTGATTAGCTTGGAGGTGTTTACGTTTGGTCGGATCTTTCTTATCAACCAGTTGCACCAATGACATGGCAAATGAATGGACAACATAAATATACAACGCATATATTGAGGTGGGCGCCACAGAGTCAGACACGCACAATTCCATGGTCATGTTGAGTTTGTAAGGCATAAACTAAAAGGGAAATGGAACCCCAACTTTTTTAACCCTAAAACCAAATCTAGAAGCAGTTTCAACGATTCTTTTTGGGAAAATAGCATGGGAGGAATTGTCAATGGAAAATTCCAACAAGATTATTAAAACCTTGTCGAAATCCTTGAAATTCATCACCTAATCGAAGAATTTTTGGGTTATTTCATACCTTTTGAAGACCAGCCTAGTCGATTTACAATCCAACCACTAAATACACTTCTCAATCTTTTGAAACTCCTCTATAGGTGCCAAAATTAACTTTCTCAAACAAATTCAAAAGAATATATATATATATATATATATATATATATATATATATATATATTCTTTTTCCTTTTTTCTTTTTTTTTTTCCCAATATTTATGTTGGACATTGGCTCAATTTTGTCGTCGATAATTGATAAAAATGTCAAAAATTTCGCCACTTTGTTGACAATAAAAGATGGTTGTTGGTTACAGTGCCCACCCATGGCGGGTGGGGCAATAGGAAATTATCGACTACCAAGTCTGTCACGCCCCGAACCTGGTACCCAAAACATGCGTTTCATGTCTCAAATTGGATGCGCAAAGGAGGTAATTTTTTTTATTCCAAATATCTAAGCAGTAAGCTTGCAATCTCCACACAAGGCAAACTAAAATTTCATTCCAAAAATTTACCCCCATTACGCATCGAATTCGGGACACGGTACAAGTGTCAGGTACCGAATTCGGGACATGACTAACTTTTGGAATTATCAAAATTTCGAAAAAATCGGTGAAATCTCACCAATATCTAAAACATAAATGAAATTTGTGGTTTTCGATTTCGTTGAGCCAGCGACAACGAAATTATTGGCGATATTTCAATCTTTTTGCTGACAACTTCAACACTAGGTAGAACAACCCGAGAGTGTGGTGCACTCAGTCCAATTTGGAAAGTGAAGTGGGGTACCCATATGGGGACCTCAAAGGTTATTTTGGACGTCTTGACACCAACGTTTTAAATAGCGGTAGCATGTTGTGTAGCCTTCAACCCTCGGTAACATGCAGCGTGAGTTACACGATACTTCTATTTTTAATTTAAAAATAGGAAAAACATATTAAATAGTAAGGGGGAAAAAGTTAAAAAATATTAAAATGTCTAAAAGATTCATTTTTCAAGTATAAGCACGTTCAAAAAAATTATTAATTATCACTTATCAAAAGGCAATCTATATATATATATATATATAGAGAGAGAGAGAGAGAGGCATGCTCACCTACGCACCTGGTGGGTCATAGCAAAGAGAAATTCAAATCAAGGGAAGAAACTGTTTGCATTTTTCATGGCCCACCAAAGTTTTGGTTCAAAGTAAAAATTGGTACCAGGGAGTTTCATGAGGTTCTGCTTCATGTGGACCGTTCAGATTTTCGAGACTCATCAGATATGATGAGTTTTCAAAAAAGTTCGTTTGTAGTCTGTGCGAACTGGTTCGCGGGTGAGCGTTCCGCTATATATATATATATATATATATATATATATATATATATATATATATATATATATATATATATATATATATATATATATATATATATATATATAAAGTAATAAACCAAATCAAATAATTATCACATCAACAACTTTCCAAGCAAACCACTTTAATTAATGGTCTAATTGAAACTGCAAGTGACACAACTCATAGGTATGAAAAAGAAATAAAAATCCCACAAGTAAAGAGTATTAAGTGCAAAATAGATGTCATCAATACAAAGAGGAGTTTTTGAAAACCCTCTTTCAAAACCCTTTTTTTAGGAGATAAAATAAAATTTTATTAAGAGAGCCACCGTAAGGCAGCAACAAAATACAACCTAGCACTAAAGAAAAAAGGTGGAAAATTCCGCATTTTGTTGCTTCAACACAAACAGCCCATTCCACCCCATATATTTAATTCTACAAACTATCCCTTCCACAGGTAAGGCCTTGTTGTCGATAGTACAGCCATTCCACTCCTTCCAAATGAACCAGACAATTCCCATAGCCAAACATTTTGTTGCTTCGAAACCTTTTTTCTTTTAAGCTTAGTTTTAAAAGTTTTTTAATGTGTGAATTTCACACCAACTTTAACACCACCATTTTAAGTGAAAGTAGACGAAGAAAGGTTTGATTTTAACTTTATATTCTAAGTTTCCTGTGATGTGAGTTTTACACCATTTTTAACAAACAAAGCTAAAAAAAATAATAATAATAAATAAATAAATAAAAATAATAAAAACATTGTATCATACGATACAAACGCTACACGCTACGACCTACAACCCCTGTAGCGTACGCTATAGGGGATTTATGCTATTTAGCTACACTATGCTATGTAGCGTACGCTACAAATGCTATTTGAAACACCGCTTGACACCCATTAAGGGCCTGTTTGATTTGTGAAGTAAATGGGAATTCCCTAATAAATAAGTAATAATTACTTACCAGGGAATTGCCCTTCGTTTCCTGTGCGTTGATGTCGACAGCCTAGCCTTTTGGTGTTAAAATCGAGGATGGTTGTGAAATGAATATAGGGCCCACTGTGATGTACATGATGTATCAGCACTGTTCATCCTGTACGTCAACCTCATTTAGGCCCTGAACTCAAAAATGAGGCAGATCCAAAGCTCCAATGGACCACACCAAAGGAAACAGTGGAAATTTAATGTTTGCCGTATAAAAAAATTTGTGACGCTTAAAAGTTTTGGCTGAAGCAGATATTTGTATTTACCGCTTATCATTTTTGGACTTGGGCCTTAAAATCTTCTAATAAAATAGATGGATGGTGTGGATATGTCATACACATCACAGTGGGGTCCACAAATGCAAATCAACTTTTTCGGACCAATTTTCGAGGTGGAAATGCATTTGAAAATTCAAACACAAGAAAAGGTAATAAGGAACTTTTGCAAGGGTATTTCCCAATTCCCTTGAAATCAAACAGGCCCTAAGGGTGGAAAGACTTAAGGGTTAAATAAACCCATTTTAAACACTTATTTCTTTCTTCTTTTTTCTTTTCACCTTTTTTGGAGAGAGATCGCACCAAACTCTTTTTCCCCATTTATTTTGGATCAAAGCTGTGGTTTATGAATTAAATACCTCTTCCCTTAGTTTTTTGGTTAACTCACGAGAATTTGACTTCTTTCTTGTACCAGTCTTGTAAGATCACAATGTTGGGCTTCTTAAAAGCAATTTGAGTTTCCATTGCGTGGTACCAAACAAGAGATTGTGGGGGTCAAACTTTCATTAGTCCAATTTACGTAAAGACATTTTGGGTAATCATTCATCATCATTGGTCCATTTCTCCATATATAGTGGCTATGACAATTTTTCTTCTTTTGAATGACTACAACATCTAAATGTATTTGATCAAGGGAACCCATGCAAAGTGGTCTCATATAAGAGATACCAAGGATAGGTATATGATTAGTAATTCTTGCAACAAGTCAAGGGAAGGATTTATTGATGAAATCAACATCTTGTTTCTATTGGATAATTTCACCACTGTCATAACCCAAGTGCTTGCCCAAGAGTAGGAAGTAAAACACTCGTACTCGTAGTCTGGCCGAAGACAAGTCGGCATGTCCCTCAAGTGCAAACACCAAGTGTAATGCAATAAACCTAAGATGCAAAAGAGACACGAGAGTGCAAGAATGTTGTTGTTACTCAAGAGCACCAAATCTTACTAGTCTCTAACAATTATGAGAATGGTTACAAACATTGTTGTCATGTGCGATCGCGTATGCCATTTTTTAGAAGGATTGCATATGCCATCATGGCATATGCGATCCAGGATAGTATGCAATGGCATACCTTTTTATGCAAAAAGTATGTGATCGCATATGCAAGTATGCAATGGCATTCTTTACAATTTGTGCTTTTTTTTAGTAAATTGTAAATTGTATTTGTAAATTAAGTTATAACTTATAACTTATAAGTTTGTTCAAGTAATCATTTATCAATAAATTTTCTATGTTTAAATTTTTGAATAATTAATTCTCTCTTAATGTAACATAATATTTGTTTTGTTAAATTTTATGTAAATATAATTTAAGTGATTTACATATAATTTAAGTGATTAAATATAACTTATTTTATAGATGGTCTAATAGTCTCAAACACTCAAATTACAATGAAATAAGTAAAAGAACCCAATCTTAGCTTTTCCTTCTTTTTTTTTCAAAATTTTCCTCTTTTTTTTTTTCCATTTTTTTAACTAAAAAAAAAGAGAGCAATATGCGATCGCATATGCGATTATGCGATGGCATATGAGAACAACATATGTCAGTCGCATACGATGGCATATGCAATTTAACAACATTGGTTACAATTGGGGACCCTTCCTCCTTATATAGACATAAGAACATTCTAGACTGCATTTAATGGCTAAGATTGGCATCATGTGGCAATCATCCAATGGTCATGAAAACTCTAGAAACCATTTAGACTATTTTACACTATCTATATAAAACCCACTAGAGAACTCTAGAACATTCCAAAGATATCTACACTACTCTACGCACTATTGTCTATAAGTATCTACATTTTTCTACACTGTACATTCCGTCTAGAGTACAAGTAGTGCCAAAGTCCCTTGAAAAGCCTCTTGAATGTATGGTCTGTGAAAACACACCCCAAAGTCCTAGATGAGATAAAAGAATACATTAATGAATGAATGAAGTGTAAAACAGAAGATGGTAGGAAAATGGTTTTCGCGTATAATACATTTGTTTTCCATGATAAAGATGGAGAAGAAGAAGATGATCATGATGGTAAGGAAATTCAGTCAAAGGAGGAATAGAAGGAAGAGACAGTTTGCCAATACACAGGCTGGAATAGCGTTTGACACTGCTTATTAAAAAGCTTCAAGGAAACTATTGAAGCTACAGTGCAATTCAGACTAGGGATGAAAGCTCCAAATTATCATGAGCTACAAGCACCTCTTAAAAAGAAAGAAGAAGAGGTAAAGCACACAAAAGATCCTTTGATGACATATAGGGAGGCATGGACAAATTATATGGGCATAATTTTTTGAGCCGGATGGGCACACACGGATATGGGAGAATGTTGAATCAATTTTTTGGTAGATTGGATGATTGAGACTATATTTTTGGACACGTTGTGCTACTCGCTGCATTGACTTCGTGTTAGAGTGCATTTGAGATATCCCCATAGTGAAAGGGGTAATTGACAAAGCAACTGCGTTGAATGTGTTCATGTATTATTACTCCAGTGTCCTAAACATGATGATAAAGTTTAGTAAATGAAACTTGTTAGACCAGCCATCACTAGGTTCACCTCTTCCTATATCACATTTTAAAGCACATATGATCGTGAAGGGAAGTTTTTGATAGTTTCCACTTCAAAAGACTGGATAACTAGTAAATTGGTAAAGCATGAAAAAAAGAAAGAGAACATGTTACATAGTTCACCAACCTTCACTTGAAACAACATTTTTTTTTTTTTTGGTTTAAAGATCACTGCACAACTAGTTTGTGTAGTGCATCTGGTTGACAGTGATGAGGCGACAACAGGCTACATCTATAAGGCCACAGACAGAATGAAAGAAGCAATAAAGATTTTTTTTGGTGGGAAGTAAGAAGCAATAAATAATGCCATGAATGGGAATAAATAAGGTATCTTCTGATTTCGAAAATTATTGATTGCATGTGGGTTATACAACTCCATTGACCACTGAACATGCAATAGGTTACTTTTCATTGCGGCTATGTATTATGGAAATCCTACTTGACTCTAACAAAGAGGTGGATGAAGGTCTGTATGATTAGAAAAGGAGGCCGGTTCAAGATCCCGATACGCAAGAGATCCTCTCTGAGGAATTGTCTACATACAAAAGTGTGCGAGAGCTATTTGGAAGAAAGTTGGCATTTTTGACAATGGGGAAAAGCACAATCTGACACGTCTCTTTAAAAATATATTCACATGCTTCAATTTGAAACTTTCGAACTCTTAATTCTTAATATGTGAGAATGATTTGATAGATAAATTTGGAATTTGCAACCCATAGCTACAGTTGAATGGTGGAGATCACATGGGAGACGAACTCCAAATTTACAACAGCTAGCTTTTCAAATTCTCAGCTTGGCTTGCAACGCTTTTGGTTGTAAATGCAGCTAGAGCATCTGATAATGTGAATTAGTAAGCTGTTTCGGGATTTGATTTTTCAACAACATTGTTTTTTAAGGTACTTATTTCACTTTAAAGGGCTATTTGGAAGGGAGTTGGCATTTTGAAAAGGGCACACGTACACCGTGACACTTCTCCCCTTTAAAAATCTATTCACAATTTCACATGCTTGATTTGAAAATTTTGAACTTTAATTATTTATATGCGATAATGGTTCAACAGATTATTTTGAAATTTTTGAACATCTTTGAGCATGTGAGTTAGTGGTCTGTATCATATTCAATCTCTTAACAACATTATTTCATTTTATTTTAAAGGTACTCACCTCACTTATTCAGATGTGCTGATCTACAACAAAAACCGGAATAAGCCTTAATTGCATTATCGTTCCAATCAAGTGCTGCTCCCCTAGCTTTTTATACTTGCTAACATTTTGAAATAGATGCTTCCTTACTCCCACAACGGAATATGTTCCCGCTTCACTTCACGCTTCATGCAACTATAAAATAAGCAAGTTACAAATGTGGCTAATCGATTAGCATGTGTTCAATAAATCTTGGGAAGACAGAGCTTCCTCTCAACTCTTCCAATAACCTTATCCCAAAGGTGCCTTACCAACTTTCCAATGCATAACAGAAGACTGAAATGTGTCAAGGAAAAAGAACCCACTTCACACCCAAAAACATCTGCCAACCGAACCAACCCCCCCCCCCTTTATTCTAATAAAAAGAAGGAAAAAAAAAAAAAACTATTTACCTCAATGAATTGATTTTTTTCATACCTTTAGTATGAAACAAGTTTCGACACAATGATATATAACTAATTCTAAAGTTGTTATATATATCTAACAACTCAACAGGTAGCCACTACTTCCAAAAACTCACATTTACTATTAAAAAAATAATAAATAAAAAAAATCCAATGAATCCACTAATCATTCTAATTAAACCAATCAAATTCAAGAAACCCTTGATAGAGTGGAATGGGGAAATAGGATTCATGTAGCCAACCCAATTAATTGGGATAAGGCCCAGATGATGATGATTGATGCCAGTTTGTATCTCTTTTGGTGTTAATAAAATATGCTTTTGACGAAGTTGGCACTAATTCCTTGAACCCTCCCCCTCAGGGTGTGTGAAGCCATTATATAGGCCAGCTAAGAAAAGGAGACGAATGGTATCTTTTTTAAATTTTATGTTACCATTCAAAATTAATAATAATAATAATAATAATAACTTTTTTACGACTTTAGTATATTTAGCTTATGTTAGTGATTAGTTGCATACCAGTTTGGTGATGGTTTGATAGTGATTATTAGTTTGATAAGTAGAAGGTTTGGTGCATAATTTTCTTTTGTTTAATTACCTAATGTTTCAGTTTTAGTTTTTCTTCGAATATTTTTCTTGAATTTGATTGGTTTAACATGAATGATTAGTGGATTCATTGGAATTTTTTAGTAAATGTGAGTTTTTGGAAGTGGTGTCTAACCGGTGAGTTGTTAGATATATAACAACTTTAGAATTAGTTATATTTCACTGTGTCAAAATTGGTTTCATGTTAACGGTATTAGAAAAACGATATGAATATTTCATTGTGGTAAAATTATTTTCAAGCTAAACGTATTAAAAAATCAACGTATATATATATATATATATATATATATACATATGCATACTGATTTTTTAATATGTTTAGCTTGAAAATATATAGACATACATACATACATACATATATCATGTATGATAAAAATAATAATACATTAATATAAACAATGGGGCCGGCTTCTCCAAGCATGGGCCTATCATCAACACGCACCTCAAGCATTCGAAGGGCCTTTGTCTGTCACAAGCATCTAGCAACCTTAACTATATTTGCCATAGAGTAAGTTTAGTCGGTAAAAATAAAAATAAAGGTCCAAAGCTTGGATGGCAAGGACTTTCCAATCTGGAAGTGTTTTGGGTCATCCCAATCCACAATGGGTTCCATATGATCAGTGCTTTAGAATCTGGATTGATGCAACATAGAACAAACTTGTACAGACAAGAAGCACCTGGGTACCACTCGTGTTCTAACGTAGCACGAGTTAATTCCTTTGGAGTAAAAGAACCAACACTGAAAGAACCTAATGGTTATAGAAAAATGCATATGATCGAATTAGTTCTCCCATCTTGCATCTTGTTAAAATCAAATGGGTCATAATATTGACAACAAAAATCATGCATGAGATCATCATAGAACCAAAAAAAAAAAAAAAATTCAATTGGGCCAAGAAACAAGATAAAGTTTAGTGAAAAGATATTGCAAAGTGCAAGTCTGGTGCTGAATTGCAGGGAGCTTCTATTTGCAAAACATTTTTCCACTCTCAAATTGCATTCTTGCTTGCACTTCTAAACCTCCTATTGATCCGAAGAAAAGCTAACGCTTCCGTTATTCTATTATGATCACCTTTAACACAATCAACTATGCACATTTGTAGTTTTGGTCATTTTTGGAACCAGGGTTTTGGTAGAAATAATTACTAAGTGAATTCATATATTTTACAAATATATTTCTTTTGATAGATAAGTATGCATTACAAATATCAGATAAGTATGTTTTACAAATATCAAATGCACTTTGAAGCCTTACCATCTACCCAACATTGTGCGTTTGCCACAACATTGTTGTGGCAACTCATCAACAGTACATGTGGTGCACAACCCAATCTGTACCATCCATATCATGGATCCCATTACAAATGGAGCATAAGCCAAAAATAATCCTCATTGAACGGTCCTGTTCAATTAGTGGCTATCAAAATGGACAGCTAAACAGAAAATGGTCAGCTGCCCAAATTCAACAGGTATTTTCAGGCTATACTCCAACCACAAGGGAGCACATGATTCAGGTGGTCTGGATTGGCAATTTGGCATGCATGTATGCTAAATAGACAGTGAATGAGTTGCCACAAAAATACATTGTAGCCTAGCATATTCTACAATATTCCCAGAACAACTCCCACTTCATGCAATGTCAGTCAGATGTTATCAAGCCATACAAATCATTTCCAGAAGCCAAAAACACCAATAAATAAAAACTCTCAGGAAAATTCATAAAAATTCGATTTACCTGCATCAGGAAAAACACACCCATGGCAGCCATGTGCTCCCCCGACTGCACATGCTGAAACCCGACAAACCGAATCTGCATGGCGAGCAGCATCCCCACCACATACATGCAATTATATGCCACACAAAGCCTCATCGAATACCGCCCTGTCACCAGCAACACCAACACATACAGCGGCACCAGGTTAATGATAAATACGTACCCGCCCCATGCCGACACCATGTAGAAGTACCCGAATGCTGATGCCAGGGCCCACGCCAGCGACCCTGTGTTCACCGCCTTCACAAAGAGATAAAACGTGAGGAGGAGAGCGAAGATTGCGACCCCCTCATTGTCATAGGACCCTGCAACCGACCTGGATATGTACCCAGGGCAGATCGCGATCAGGGCTGCGGCGACAAGGCCGGCCCCGGAATCCCAGATCTCCTTGCCGAATAAGTAGGCGACGAGAGTGGTGTTGGATGCGAAGAAGGGAGCGGTCAGCACACAGACTTCGCGGATGTGGACGGCGAAGCTGAGGAAGCGCAGAGCCCTGTAGAGGAGGGCAGCAGTGACCATGAGGCCCGGGTAGAGGGTCCCACCGATGATTCGACCGAGCGGGTACCAGCTCTCGAAGTCAAACCAGTTCCAGAACTCGTAGAAGCCATTATTCGTGAGGAAGACCGTCGTGCGGTAGTTGAAGTAAGGATCGAACTCGTGGATCATGCTCTCGTAGCGGAGGACGCTGAAGAGGCGGATGGCGAATGCAAGGACGTACACCAAACATAGGGTGCTCACGCGGAGCAGGAGTTCCTGCTGCTTTGTCTTCAGCTTCGGGAACTTCAGGTAGGAGAGGAGGTCCGGAGCGAGGCTAACTTGCGCCGGCGGTGTAGTGGAAGTGGATCCGGCTTTGACACCGTTTGGGTGTTCGGGTTTTCCGCCCATCGTGAAATGGCTTTGATTTTTTCTTTTTCTTTCTTTTAGGGAAATGGATTTAAAGGTGATGGGATTTCATGATTCTCCGAGGATAAAAAAGGAAGGGAATTGTACGGAGGTTATGCTATATATGAATCTGGAATCAGAGAGAGAGAGAGGGAGAGAGAGAGAGAGAGAAGAATTATACGGAGGCTTAGTATATATGAATCTGGAATCGGAGAGCGAGAGACGGATGAGAGAAGGGTTTTTGTTAGTGAGGCGAGGGTTTTGGATAGGCGTGGGATCCGAGAAGGGAAAAGAAATGGGTTTTCGGATAGATGGAGAAGTGGAATGTGTATTGACTTGCGAGAGATGCCGGACTGTTGTGCGAGTGACGTACGTGCGAAAGGAAGATCAAGGACGTTCACTTGTGCGGGCCACGATGAGCAATCAACTCATTCGGTAGCCACACGTGTGCAGTGGCTACGGATTGTTGTTAACTTACTCCGACCGTCCATATCTCTTTTACGTGTGGCCCACCTACCGTGTAGACCTGCATGGTTTTGAGACGAAGAAGTATATGCACATGGGAATCGCTGGGCAATTGGGTACAATCACTCTCACGTGTGCCGCGTACGCGCGTGTGAGGGCGAGTGCAGAAAATTGTACGCTAGCAGGACTCGATGCGGTTCAACGAAAGTGAGGTCCACTGTTTCAATCCAAGCCGTCCAATCTATGGAACCTACTTCTGACATTTATTTGTTGGATTAGAACCATTGAATATTTTATTTCGACCATCCATTAAATGTTGGGCCACTGTCTTGGACGGAATTGGTACGATGTCTGCGTATTAATTAATACACTGCCAAAGTCACTGACCAGGACGTGGATTGGCTGGTGATCGCCGGGAACGGATTGGCTACTCTCCCTGCCAGCAGCCAATGGCTGATGGTCGGTGCTCTGTGGGCTCCACCATGATATATTTGTTTCATCCATGCCGTCCATTTATTTTTCTATATCATTTTATGATATGAGAACAAAAACATATTCCAATCTCAAGTGGACCACATTACAGGAAACACTGTTGAATGAACGTTGACCATTAAAATCTTTCTTGGGGCCATAAAAGTTTTGGATCAAGCTGAAATTTTTTTTTTCCCTTCATCTGGGTATGTATGACCTAATCAACAGATTGGATGTCAAATAAACAGTACAGTGGGCCTTAGGATGATTTTAATGGTGGATATCCAATCATTGTTGTTTTCCTGTGGTGTGGTCCATCTGAGATTTTTTTTCCCTCGCATTGTCCAAAACCTAAAATGATATGTAAAAATGGATGAAAGGAATGGATGAAACATATACATCATGGTGGGGGCCACAGAGCACCGAACATCGGCCACGGGGCAGGGGGAGTAGCCAATCCGTTTATGTGATCGCTGCACCAGCCTAGTAGCGGATGGAAAAGCTTTGTCAGCCTACCACGAAGTATGCGTCTTATCCACCCCATCTATCCATTTTTCCCTTTCATTTTAGGTGGGAATTCTAAAAATGAGACGGATTCAAAGCTCAAGTGCACCACGTCGTTGGAAACAATGAGGATTGGAAGCTGCCCGTGAAAACTTCTTAGGGGTGCGTACTTTGGATGAAGGTGATATTTATTGGAAGAGCGCATAAGTTTTGGATGAAGTTGGTTGATATATATATATATATATATATATATATATATATGAGAAATGCTCTCACACAACTAGCTGGACCGTGAGTTTTGGTCCAACTAGCTGGGCATTTAATGCTAATTAATATCGAGAGAGAAGGGTGTTTGTCTCTCGTGGGCTTTTTAAGAGGTTTTTGAAAATGATCTCTAACCTGGATGGGCTATACTGTGCTGTTAATGTAAAATTCATTCTGACCATCACGTGTGTTACGTCATGTTAAACTTATGGATTGAAAATAAACTCCATTGTTAGCTTGGATAGAATACACAATTGGAACAGTAAACTAAAAAAGTTCACCCCTCAAAATAATTATTTGATGAGGCCCACTTGAACCACTTATGGATATGATTTTCAAGTCCTGCACCTTGTCTTTATTTTCGCATCTAATGGTTGGAGCTGATTTCACATGCTCCTGATTGGGGTCCGGTAAAAATCAAAGGTGAATGTCTTCACTTCAAATATTCCATTGGTGTGGCTCACTTGAATTACTAATCTACCTTATATTTTCTCTTTAGACTTATAATCAGATTGTACATCTAATGGTCGGAGTGGATCTTACCTACATGATAAGGTGGGCCATATAAAAAATAAAGGTAAGCTTTCTCTCCTGCCATTAAACTTCTTTGTATTCTCCGAGAGAAGAGGTGCCTGTTCCAAAAACAGTGGGAGTACATTGGATGCAGCCTGTACATATGCGGTTCTGTGCATCCCTCTTCCTGGGCCTACCTTGATAAAGGTATTGTATATCCATTCTTTAAATCTATATTTTTAGCTAATGATAAGAAAGGATTCCAAAAACAAAATAGATACATATTTCAAGTGGACCACACCACAGAAATAGTGGTGATTGGCCATTAAAAGCTTTTTATGGGCTAAAAGTTTTGGATTAAGCTGAAATTTATTTTTAATTTTAGTTTCCTTCGTTAAGGTCTTTGTGACATTATCAATAAGTTGGGTGGCATGTAAAAAATTACGGTGGGCCCTAGAAAATTTTAATGGTAAGAGTTCAATTTTCACTATTTTATATTTGGTGTGGACCACTCGAGATTTATAATTGGTTCGTTTTTTTATCAATGTTCTAAAATGAGCCTAAAAGACCAATGGACCGCATGGATATACAATACATACATAAAGGTGGGTGACATGGTCAGGGACAAACTGTGCTGCATAAGCAATGGGCTGCACTTAATCCACTCTTGATATTTTTCTTAACATAGCTCCTTTTTTTTTCTTATACGGAAGCTGGACGAAGGTTAACGGTGAAAGAGGAATGTCTAACCTTATTTTTATTAGGCTCACCATGATGTCTTAACGTGCATGTTAGATCCACTATGACCATCAAATGTGTAATTCTACATCCAGAGACAAAAATATTAGGATGACTTTTGATTTAGGTAGGACACACTAATAGAAAAGGTAGAGGGAGAGACATCTACCTTTGAATTTTACAGTACCCACGATCATGAGTAAGTGAAATCCATTCCAACCATTAAATGTCACATCAAAAGCTAGGCATGGAACCAAAATTCAGGCCCATATTGGATTTAAGTGTGCCTCATGAAAGGAATTATTTTAAAAGGTGAGCTTTTTTTTTAACACTATTTTCAATTGTGTAGTCCACTTGAACCATGGATGGAGTTAATTTTCTGTTCTTAGATCTAATATGAGGTGACACACATGATGGTCAAGGTAGATTTTACATTAACAACACAGTAGAGCCCACCTAAGTCAGAGATCATTTTCAAAAGACCTCTTAAAAGTCTAACGTGAAACAAACGCCCATCTCTCTTGACATTAATTAGCATTAAATGCCTAACTAGTTGGACCAAAACTCACCGTTGTGTGTGAGCATCTCTCTCGTGTGTGTGTGTGTGTGTGTGTGTGTGTGTATCCTTCGTCAGGTATTTTTTTATGAATAAGTTGGATGGAACATAAACACTGCCATACTCCCAGCAAGTTTTCAATAATAAGCCCCTCCAAAAGTTTTCAATGGGTTTAACCTTCATTGTTTGTATGGTGTGGTTTTGAGTTCTAGATTTTTTATTTTTATTTTTTTAATGGATTATGCCTTAAATGAGCTTTTAAAGTGGATGGATGATGCGGATAAAATATGTATACTACGATAAATGTAAATAGCTCATTCAAAATGAGAATAAATTACTCTTCGTGTATAAGCTTAGCTTTGATAAAATCATCTTTTGTTAATTTAAAGATCATTGAAATATCTAAACTAGCCAAATGGGAGAGCATCATTGACATTTCCTAAGAATAACTGTTGAGCCAGATTGGCAGATGGATTCAATTAATCTGATTGTAACTAAATCAATCAAACCCTCCAGAAACCCTAATTATGCATCCCTATGATAAAATTGCTTTAGATTAACCTAGTATTTATCAAAATGGGTCAAGTTAAAAGAGTCTTTGGGGCCTCCTTGAAACACTCACCCAACTCGATCGGCTAACACTAGATCTAGTGAAGATTATATTGCGCCTATTCATAGAGACTCCAAAATATTAGAAACTCTTTATGCATGGCAATTAATGTGCAAAAAATTACAAAATAAACTCTCTCCATCCAAATGCCACTATCATTGCTACTCAATCCTGATAAGATAGAGCTGTGTCAATGTGTGAAGGATCACATTTCCAAGTTATGTCATGACCAAGAATAGAGAGTAGTTCTCATACGTGAAGTGGCAATGATATTACATAGAGAAGAATTCAAGTTAGATTATAATAAGACTAAATGATCTCCAGTCAAGGTGTTTTATAATTCATTGGAAAGTGGTCAAATTATCTTCCCAATAAAGCCTAAGTTTACTTCAATCTAAATTATGATAAAGAAGATCTTACCCATTTACTAAAATTACGTGTTGTTGCTTTCGCACACCCACCGGCCACACATTTGACAAATCAAATGGTATCTAGTTTAAGTGATTTTGGTTATGTTAAAAAAACTTATTAGATTATTTTTCCATGGTACTCAAGATCATTGAAAATGGACATATAATGATGAAGATATGAGCATTCGGTCGATTTTGCACATCATGATTTCGCACACCAAGTAATCACACTTTTAACAAATCAAACGATATCCAATTGAAATGATTTTGGCCTTGTTGAAAAGTTTATCAAATTATCTTTCTAAGGAGCCTAATATTACAAAAAAAAATGGGCACGTAACAATGGAGACATGGGCATTCGATCAACTTTACGTGTTATGATTTCCGCACACCGAGTGGTTATACTTTTAAAGGATTAAATGGTATCTGATTAAAATTATTTCAAACTCATTAAAAAAGCTTATTTAATTATCTTTCAAATGAGATAAAAATCGCTAACAACAAATGAACAACAAAGAAGATATGAGCATTTGTATGGACACAAATAAAAAAATAATTAAAAATTAAAATTTTTTAATGATTTTAAAAAAAAATACAACCAAATAGTCTTTCGTCATTTTTTATTATTTTAATATATAAAGAAGCTGTCATTTATATTATATTAATATATAAAAGCTACCTTTATATATTATTTTAATATCTAAAATTTGCTTATAGAAATTGTTGGTGTATTTTTATGAATGGATCTTTGACTTAGTCCGTCCCTCGCCTGCACAACAACAAACACAAAGGGGACCCTGGCTAGAGCCGGGGAATCTCTAATGCTTAAGTCAGATTTGGGGACAATGGAAAAGGATTTAGAATTTTTCTGTTACGTACCTTCTACATAAAGGAGATGATCATTTATAAGCTTGGGAGAATCCCGTCGTATGAGGATTCTTTTCCCTTATCTTCAGAAATTTGATCCTTTTGACAGATTTCACCCAATCCTGAGATCCTCGGGATCGGACACCTGTACTTATGAATTTTCGGGACGGTATTTGTATTCACACCGTCTTTCCTTGTCTCGGCTCGGCCGTTACCAACTCTGGAAGAGTCTCGACTGGCTTAAGAGAATAAGTTTTTTTTCTTCTAACGGGCGGAATAGTCTCGGTACTTATCCATCATCCTTCCTTGCTCCGTGGCCAACGCAATCAACTTATTAAGTCAGTTTATCATCGTTGGTCGGGTGGCTTACAACTTATTTGGCCTTAGTCGGCTTAAACTGACGTTGCTGACTCGTCAACCAAGTCAACTTAAGTCGCCTCTACCTCCTGGCTTTGTATAGGGGTAGAGTTGGTTCACTCCATATTCGAGTCTTCAGACTTAGCATATTTTTTCCCCAACAATAAGCCCCCTTACTCCTTATGTCTTTTGCAGCACTAAGGAGTAACGAGTTTTTAGGTCAGTTTGGGACCGAAGTCAAGATTATGATGAGACAATTAATGCTCTTTAGGTCGTCCTTAATTTGCGTCAGTTCATTTCCTAAGGCCGCACGAGCGGTTAACCGCCAAGTCGTTATTCCCGCGAATGGATGTCGGACGCGTGGCGAAGACGTTACGGTCGTCAGACGGCGTGCGAAAGGTGTCGAGCGGGGAAGTTGAGGCAGGTGTCATTTCGTCTTATCATTAAATGTTCTTGCCACGTGGCAAGGCTATAAAAGAGGCCGGGAGAAGCGTGCGAATTTTATTTTCGCCATTCACTCTCCCGCTCCTCTGTTCTCTTCTTGTTTTCCCATTTTCTTCTTCTTCTCTTCCTCCGCGGTCTATCGCTAGGCCTTCACTCGTGTCATTTTCTTTTTCATCATCTTCTTTTACGTCCATTGCTGCCTTCTCTAGTGAGTTTTTTTTCTCCCTCTCTATCAACATTAATGGCTATGCATAGCTCTCAGGAGCCCCCGAGAGGAAACTTTTGGTGATGAGGGTGAGTCGCAACATTTTTGGAATGTTGCGGAGCCACCCTCTTTGCTGGCGGAGATCGTCGTTGACGTGGAAGTTGCTTTCCAATTTGTCAGGAGGGCCGTTGAATCGCCGGTAGAGCGTCCTTCTCTAACTGGTCCTTCTAGTGGAGGGTCATCTCTGGTAACGCGCCCAGGGAGACCTAATCCCGTGTTAGATTTGCTACAGGAGGAATAGGGAGAAGAGAAAATAAGGATCGTTGAGGGAGCCACTGTGTCGGCCCCCATGACTCGATCAGCAGAGGTTTCTGAGTCGTCTTCCGAGGGAGAGGGGGCCGAGGATGAGCGGTCCCGTTGCATCAATTTTAACTGAGTCTGGTCTGAATCGAATCTGAGCCGGGTACTATATACCGGACTCGGTTATAATTCAGCTTCCTCGTCCGAATGAGTTGCCTGATCATCCCCCTGTTGGGATGGTTACGATTTTTTAGGTCTCGATGCAATGTGGCTTGCGTCTGCCTCTCCAGCCCATTGCCCGGGATTTTCTATCTCGTGTCAAGCTTGCTCCCGGTCAGATAGTCCCGAACGGGTGGAGGAATTTGTTCGGGTGCGTAGTGTTATGGGCTGAGCTTGAGCAGCCCCCACTGACAGTCGATGAATTCCTCTACTTGTACCAAGTAAGACCGAATCCAAATTTTTTCAGCTTTTACTTTCTGAGCGCATGGCGAGGTAAGGGTGGCTCTCTTATAACCGACTCACCAACTTTCAACAAACACCGGAAGGAGAGATGGTTCTGGGCGTGTGGACATTGAGAGACGGCTGATTCTTGGCCCTTCGAATCTCGAGTCTCCCGATCGTTTCACAAAGTAGGTGACTCGGCTTAATACCTTTTGTTTCTCCATGTTGTAACACCCAGAATTTAACCTTATGGTGCCTTGTAGAAATCTCGAAGAAAAGGGGGAAGCTCGGATCCGGTGACTTAGCTCGGATCAGGGATCTGAAAAAGCTAAATACGGAGGATTGGTCTTGGAAGTTGTTACTGCAACTAGAGCGACTTCACCTTGTTGGTTTAGACTCGTTTGTATCAGGTAACTCTTACTACGTTGTCATGCTCTTTCGGCACTTTGTCTGACTCGCCTTTGTTCTTCTTTTCAGATCTACCCGAGGCTCGACCCTTTCTTAAGCTGGCCTTCGCAGACATGGCTGAGTCTCGTCCTTCCCTTAAGCCGATCTCTAAGGTGAAGGCTCCCCCAAGGTCGGCCCTTTTATCGAGGACTCGGCCTTCAAAACAAACGAAGACAGCTCCAAAGGCACAGGAGCCAACTGTCTCATCTGCCTCTGTTTCGGCTGCTCCGCCCATGGTTGTACTCTCCGACCCTGATGAGAGGGCGGAAGAGGAGGATGCAGCGCCTCCTGTGTCCTAGTCTACTTCTGAGCCGAGAGTCGTTGTAGAGGAGGTTCTGAGACAGAGAGAGGGGCCGAGTAGAGAATCTTCAAGAGGGGAGATGACTCAACAGGAGCCATCGCCCTTCCAGAAGATTATATCAGGGATGATCCCTTGGGCCATCGCTCACAGGAGTGAGAAAGACTTTGTCAGCTTTTACAACGCCCCCACATTACAGACCCTCGGTCATACAGTGAGGTTACTCTTCGAGGTAATATCCTTTCTTTTTATTTCTCTGTAACTTTCAATTTCGGGTTCTCTATAACTTATGATTTCGGGTTCTTGTTTCAACTCGCTGTTTCCCATTTGCAGTTGGCTTCCTACATGGTCAAAGCTTGCTCGGAGTTGACTGCAGCTCAAAAGCTTGCAGTTGAGGCAGAGACGGCTAAGAAACTTGCGGTCGAGGCAGAGCGACGTCGAGAGATCGCTGAAGGTCGGATCAGCATTATGACTGGTGACTTGTCGCTTGCCAGGAAGGCCGTCGAGGATGCGAATACCGCTCTTGAAGGCGCTAAGGCTGAGAGTGCTCGTTTAGCGTCACTTCTGGCAAAGGCCGAGGAAGAGAATCGGCACCTTCGTCACATCCATGGCACTTGCGAGAGCACTCTAGTTCAGGCCAAAGCTGACGCCGCGGTTCTCATCCAACAGGCTCAAGAGGAGGTCGGTCGAGCCAAAGAGGCTCAGGACCGGGCCGTAGATGCCTTTCTCTAATCTTCGGAGTTCAAATAAGAGAGATCGCCTTTATCAAGGTAGTTACAAGGTTTGCGTTTTGAAAATGAGGGTCACCTTCCCCGACCTTGACCTCTCTGCATTTGAGGCTGATAGTCTGGAGGCCGAGGCTACTGGGGATGGTCGTGCTGATGTCACTGCCGAGATAGAAGCTCCCACTGCTACTGCCAATGGCCCCGAGGCCGATCCCTCTAGGACTGCTTAGGGAGTAGCCCAATCTGGGACTGCTTGGTGAGTACTCCCGTCCGAGAGATAGTGGTCGTGCCTCATTTTTAGCACTCACACCAGCGTAGTGCCGGCCGAGTCTGAGCTTCTTTTGGTACCATCATCAGCTCCTCAAGCTGACTTTTATCCAGGACTGATTCAAGAGCAACTGTAGCCGAGAGAGTCCACTCCTTTTATCGGAACTAAGTATGTGCTTCTTCCATGTAATCGAAGTAGAGTCTGATGTAACCTGATATAAAACACTTAGAAGTGATGAATGAAAATTCTCAGTTTTATTGAATCGACTCCGTTTACATTTATTTTTCACTCTCTTTTTTTTATGACCGTCTTAAGGGTAATAGATTTTGAGATGCTCGGCGTTCCAGGGGTGAGGCAATAGTTGCCCATTTAGGTTTTCCAACCGATACGCTCCAGGTCGGATGGTACTCGAGACGACATAGGGTCTCTCCCAATTGGGTCCCAGTGTGCTTGCACTAACTTCTTTTGTATTTGGGAATATTTTTTGGAGGACCATATCCCCTGCACGAAATCGTCTGACCTTGACTCGGGTGTTGTAGGACCGAGCTACTTGTTTCTACCGAGCCATCATTCGTAGCCAAGCTTCTTCTCTTTTCTCTTCCACTAAGTCAAGACCGAGCGATAGGAGTTCTTTATTTTCTTGTTCGCTAAATGAATTAACTCGGGCCGAACGTATCCCGATCTCGATGGGGCAACTGCCTCTTAGCCATAACAGAGGGAGAAAGGAGTTTCTCTCGTGGCAGTCCGATCTGTGGTTCGGTAGGCCCACAATATATTCAAAAGTTCTTCGGCCCATGCTCCTTTCGCTCCATGGAGCCTCGTTCGGAGATGCTATTTGATAATCGTATTAATGGCCTATACTTGTCCATTTGTCTGAGGATGATGAGGCGAAGCGTACACGTTTCAGATCCTGAGATTACTGCACATCTCGTGGAACTGTCTGTTGTCGAACTGCTTTCCGTTATCAGTGATAATAGTCCATGGTATCCCGAACCGACATATGATGTTCTTCTAAACAAAGCTTGTAACCTTCTGTTCAGTTATCTTTGCCAAAGGCTCGGCTTCGGCCCATTTCATGAAATAGTCCACTGCAACCACAACAAACTTGGCCTGGCCCTTTTCCAAAGGGAATGGTCTGATGATGTCGATCCCCCACTGTGCAAAGGGCCAAGGACCAGTCATCGAGGTCAAGTCCTCTGGGGGCTGCCTCGGGACAGCTGCGAATCACTGACACTTGTCATATTTTTGGACGAACTTCTTAGCGTCATGTTGTATTGTCGGCCAGTAGTATCCCTACCGCAGGACTTTTGTGGGCGAGTGATCGTCCTCCTGAGTGGTTTCCGCATATTCCTTTGTGTACCTCCCGTAATACATATTCGGCTTCATGGGAATTCAAACATCGTAGTAGGGGAGCGTAGAATCCTTTCTTGTACAGTACCTCTTTCAAAATAGTGTAACGCGACGCTCGAATCTTTAGCCACCGAGCCTTGGTGCGATCCTCAGGTAGCTTCCCCTCGTTGAGATAATCGACGATAGGATCGAACCAGGTAGGTTCCGACTCGATGGCATGTATAGTCGAGTCGATCAGTTTATTGATACTCGGTTTAGCCACATATTTGATCGGAACCGATCTGGGTATGTCATCTTCGTCGGCTGAAGCGAGTTTTGCTAACAAGTCAGCTTTGGCATTCTCAGTCCTGGGAATCCGAATTACTTCGCAATGTCAAAATCTGTCGATTAATTCTTTGGCCTTCTCCATGTATGCCTTCAGTTGTTCTTTTCGTGTCTGGTAAATACCAGTGACCTGGTTGACGATTAACTGCGAATCACTAAAGACATCGAGATGAGTTACACCCAAACTCGCGGCGAGTCAAAGGCCAAGTATCAAGGCTTTATATTCTGTTGTGTTATTTAACGCTTGGAATCCAAGTCGTAAGGCATATTGCATACAGGTTTGATCGAAAGTCTCTAATATTACCCCAGCCCCGCTTGCCTTAGAGTTGGAGGAGCCGTCGACGAATAATTTCCAAGGGGTAGGGTCGGGTGATGGGTCGAGGGAAGAGGACGATGATGCTCTGATAATTCCGTCAGACTCAGACATTGTGTCGATCCGTGGAGTTACTTCGACAATGAAGTCGGTCATGACTTGTCCTTTTATGGCTGTTCTCGGCCTGTACTGTATATCGAACTTGCTCAATTCGATAACCCACTTCGTAAGTCGGCTGGAAGCTTCTAGTTTCTGAAGGATCTGACGCAATGGTAGGTCGGTCATGACGACGATAGTGTGAGCTTAAAAGTATGGTCAGAGTCGTCGCGAGGATACTACCAGGACCAAGGCTATCTTCTCAAGGGGAGGATACCTAGTCTCTGTCGGTAGCAATGCTTTGCTGATATAATACACTGGTAATTGCTTTCCATCACATTCTCGTATGAGTGTCGAGCTAATCGCTGCGTCGGATACAGTCAAATATAATAACAAAGCTTCTCCCGACTCGGGTTTGAATAATAGAGGTGGAGACCCGAGATAAGACTTCAATTGCTGGAACGCTGCTTCACGCTCTTCCTTCCATTCCATCGACTGTCGCCCCTTCAATTGCTTGAAGAACGGGAGACATTTATCGGTGGCTCGGGATAGGAAACGGTTGAGCGCAGCTCCTTGCCCGGTCAGCCTTTGTATGTCTTTAATCATCTTGGGAGACTCCATATCGAGTAGAGCCTTAATTTTCTTGAGATTCGCTTCGATTCTTCGCTGACTAACAAGAAACCCGAGAAACTTCCTTGAGTTTACACCGAAAGCACATTTGCTCGGATTTAACTTCATTTTGTATTTGCACAAGGTCAAGAACATCTTTTCTAAGTCCGCTATATGGTCGGTCGCGTGTGTAGTTTTGACCAGCATATCATCTATATACACTTCCATGGTTTGGCCGATCTGTTGAGCGGACATTTTGTTTACCAACCTTTGATATGTCGATCTAGCATTTTTCAAACCAAATGACATCACTCGGTAATAATAAAGACCTTTGTCACTGACAAAGGTAGTCTTAGATTTATCGGATTGATGCATTACAATTTGATTATACCCGGAATAGGCATCCATAAAGCTAAGTAATTCATGTCTTGCGGTACTATCTATCAATTGATCAATTCGGGGAAGAGGAAAGCTGTCCTTAGGGCGGGCTTTGTTCAAATCTGTATAATCAATACAAAAATGCCACTTTCCGTTGGCTTTTTTCACGAGCACGACATTAGCTATCCACTCTGGATAGTATATTTCTTTTATGAATTTAGCCTTGAAGAGTTTGCCGACTTCCTCTTCGATGATAACATACCTTTCGCGGCCAAGAGGACGTCTCTTTTGTCAGATTGACCGATAGGTCGGATCAATGTTGAGTGATGAGTCATGACTGAGGGATCGATTCCAGGCATATCTTCATGGCTCCATACGAAGACGTCGGCATAACGTCGAAGAAAAGCAATCAGATTGTCTCTGAGAGGTGACCTCAGGGATGAGTCAATTTGTACTACTTTTGATTCGTCTGTCTCGGTCAATGGTTCCGAGACCAGCTCTTCCATCGGTTGCCCCCGTTCGTGAGATCCAACTCGAGGGTCCAATGACTTGATCATCGATATCTCCATCGGGACTTTTACTACTGTTACATAGCAGCGTCGAGCATCTTGCTGATCTCCTTTTATGATTCTCACTCCCGACTCGGTCGAAAATTTCATGGAGAGGTGGTACTTAGATATCACGGCTTGCAGGAGGCTTAGAGAGTGTCGACCGAGTATGGCATTATAGACGAATGATTGATCGACGATCAAGAAGTTGACCATTATAGTCGTTTGGTGTGGGGGACTCCCGGTGGTGAGTGGTAGTGAACCAATTTCTTCAGGAAGTACCTGTCCACCAGAGAATCCTCTGAGTGGGGTTCAAACCGGGCATAAAGTCGATGGTCCAATGCCCATCTTATCGAACGCCTGAGTGAACAATACGTCCGCAAACGACCCAGTATCTACCAGTACGCAGAACACTTTCCTATTAGCAATAGTGAGGGCAATGACCAGCGCATCATCATGAGGATGATGAATGCCTTGGGCGTCGTCTTCGGTGAACGAGATACAATACTTCTCTCTCTTCTTTTCTTTTAAGGGCTGAGATAGCAGGAGAATCTCAGACTTAGGACGACTAATGCTCCTAGCGTGATTCTTTCAAGCGTTATTGGAGTCTTCTCCACCTTAAGGCTCGCCGATAATAGTTCGGATCTCCTCTATGGGTCGATTTTCGCTCGGGCGTTCTTTGCAGTGCCGGATCCTTTCACATGTTCTCTGAGTTGGCCCTCTTTGATGAGCCACTCGATTTCATCATTTAAGTGATAACAATCACTTGTGTCGTGACCATGGTCACGATGATAGTGACAATACTTATTTTTACTCCGTCGATTCGGATTCCCTCGGAGTTTTCCAGGCCAATTGATGAAGCCTTCATTCTTGATTTTCATCAGCACCTGCTCCTGAGATTTATTCAGAGGGGTGTATGTAGAAAACTTTCTATCAGGTCGTTTGCCCGACTTACCATCATCTCGTGCCCGATCGTCTTTTCGCTTCTTCCCTCTAGCTGAGTTGGCTTCTTTCTTGGCCGACTCTTTAGCTGAGGCTTTTGCATTCTACACCGTCTCGCGCAAGAGTCACTTTTCTTCAGCATCCGCATATTTATCCGAGCGAGCCATAAACTCGCCCAAAGTCTTTGGCGGGTTTTTATCTAGGGATGTCAGAAAGGACTTATCTTTAACTCATTGCATAAGCGCGTTAAGTGTCGTTTCTTCCGAGTGCTTTCGAACCTGAAGAAATTCGAAGTTGAAACACTTGATGTAATCCTTCAACGGTTCTCCTTCCTTTTGAACTATATTGTTCATATGTGCGGGCGGCTTTAGTTTCTTTTTTCACCGATGAAGTTAGTAAGGAAGGCATCGCTGAGTTCTGCAAACGAACTGATAGACCTTGGTTTCAATTATTTGAACCAAAGTCGAGCCACGTTGGTCAAGGTGAGGGAGAAGGCTCGCCACATAACATCATCCGAGGCATCATGCAACTTCATGTAAGTTTTGAAGCATTCAATATGCTCAGTGGGATCTTTTTTGTCAGTAAAAAGAGCAATCTGAGGTAGACGGAACCTTTTTCGGTAACCGAGCCTGCATTACTTCGTCCACAAAAGGGGAAGCTTTTACCTCAAAATTGGTCGGATGTGTATTCCGACCATGCTTCATGTCCGCCATCTCTCTTGTCATTTCTTTCCGTACTTCTTTTTTGAAGTCCTGGATATCAGCTCTCCAAGGTTCTGCACTTTCTAATGTTTCCTGGGAAGCCGACTGTGCCTTCTCTGATCTATTCTATGACGTAAGTCTGAGGAGGGCAATGCGGTTGTTGCTGAGTGAGTTGGCACTGGTTCAGTCGGATCTTAGTGTTGGCTCGGCTGATGGAGCGATCGTGGGATAGTAGGCTGAGCACCAGACGCTGGCGGGGAAACTTGTGTTGTCCCGTGATGCCGATATATCTGTTGATTATACAGCTGCTCAAACATCTGTTTCATGACATTCATGTCAAATTGCATCTCTTGAACCTCTTGATCCAGTCGCTCATTCCATCGGCCCTGCCGACTGTTGGTCGTGGCAGATGCTATGGGCGGAGCTGCTGTTGCTGCCACTGGTGGGACTCCTTGAGCCACGCTGACAACAGCTTTATTTGTTTCATTCCGTTCCACCCTTCTAGTTGTCACCATTAGAATTTATTTTTCAGCTTTTTAGTAAGCGTGAGAAATGGCTTTTTGCACGTTTTCCACAGACGGCGCCAAACTGTTTGTAAGACCCATATCTTAGTCCGTATTGTTCCGTAGAATTCTGCGGTCTTACCGGTCGAATTCCGACAACCTTCGATCCTTAATCGATATTGGCGCGCGACCCTGATTCATATGCCGTCAACCGGAGCCGACTCAACCCAAGATCTGTACAATAGCGACCGCGTCATCGCTGCGGTTCCAATGCCGCGACTTGAGCGCCGAGGCGATACCCTGGTCTAGAGATGTGGGCCAACGTTCGGTGCGAGAAAAACGCCGCGCGTTGTGAAATCCAAGAGAATCTCTATGATTTGTCACATCAATCACATCAATCCCATCAATCCATCACATGTCAAGTACACACCACTTTCATCCTTTCCCAAGCAAGCCACAAAAGTCTTCCATGCCCATACTTTTCTTACACAAATGCCTCAAAAGTCTTCCAATGTCATTCCTTTCTTACACAAAAGGCCATAAAAGTCAAAAGGTGTCTTACACACCCATCACCACATCCATCTATCACTCTCTCTCTCTCTCCCTTTACAACTCTCTCTCTCTTTCTCTCTTTCTCATTTCAAATCTCCAATAAAAAAAGAGATCCCACGTATGTGAGCTCTCCCTCCCTTTCAAAAAAAAAACTCCAAGGTGGCCCACTTTCCTACCCCACCATCTCCCATCTCAACCCTCCTTTTCTCATCTCCTACATTAAAATCCAAGCTAAGGTGCTAAGGAACCCATAGGAGCAAGAAGATCGGACGGAGGGTGCATGATAGTAGTAGTTTTCCTTATTTTTGAGATGGGCCAAGTGAGGCCAACCGATCAATGGTTTGGATCTCACTTTGGACCCTAAGTTGTGGCCGATGGACCACTTCGATCATCATGATCATCCATAATGGGGTCATTCTCCATGGACCCCATTATGTTGTTTATTTTATTGCAATAGGAAGGTCATCTAGACCATCCATGTTGGTGGGAAAAGGATCTCCACCGTTGCTTTTAGATTTCAGTGGTCCCACATGCTTTAGGGCCCACTTGATGTATGATTCATTGCAAGGAAGAGCCCATAATGTCGGGGTCCCTCCATCACAAGTGTGTCCCACCCTCTATCTCTCTCTACTTCTTTTTTTTTAATCATATTGGGTTTGTGTGGCCCACTTGAATGGACCCCACCTTGAAGTATTTGTTTTGTCCAAGCGTTCTTCAAGTGGGGCCCACCTTATATGTTGTACCCACGTCACCCATTAGTGGTGGCCCACTTCATCAGGGCTCACCATAATGTATTTTTTTAAAAAAAAAATAAAATCGAACCATCCAGCGTCTGGGACGCTGGACGTCCCTGTGTAAAGAAAGAAAAAAAAAAGAAGAAGGAAAGAGGAGCTTTTGGGGTGGGCCACCAGCATAGGCTCCACCTTGATGTATATTTCCAATCTATGCCGTCCATCCTCTTAACAACAGTATTTTAGCCGTTGGGTAGAAGATTGGGGCTGATTTGAATATCTGGTGGGCCATAGCATTGGGAACATTGGTGGTTACCGTTGAAGCATAACCTGAAGTTATTATGCACCAAGAAATTTTGAACTTTAGACTTATTGGGACGACCTCGAGCCACTGAACACAATGGGCGGAGTGGATCTATGATACGGGTCCCAGACGTGAAAAACCTCAGAAAAACGGGTTTTTCCCAAATTTTTAAAACAAGATGTAGAGCCTTGCAGCAGGCGGCCGTGCAGCCACCCACGGCTGCTGCCGTGGGCCCCACCATGATGCATATGTCTCATCCGTGCCGTTCATGTGATGGGCCCCCTCGTCAGGTGGGCCCCCTCCAAATTTCGGCCTCAACCGCTGATCAGGTGGCCCACACCGTAGGAAACAGTGTGAATGAACATCTACCATTGAAACAAATTCTGGGGTCCACAGAAGTTTTGGATCAAGATGAAATTTGTTATCCCCTTGCATCCAGGGCTGTGTGATCTTATCAACGGGTTGGATTTCCAAATAAACATTCTTGTGGGTTTCCAAATAAACATTCTTGTGGGCCCCATATGGGACCCCCAGTGATGCATGTGCTTTGCCTCCATCGTCCAGGCGGACAGTGGAGTCCACCCTGATGTATGCATTTTACTAATGCCGTCCAGCAGCAGCTGGACAGCCAATGGGAGCCCACCTTGATATTTGTGTTTCTCCTTCACCGTCCAGCAGACAGCGGAGATGGAGCCCATCGTGTTATGTTCTATCCGCGCCGTCCATCCCTGGACGGTGGGCCCCACCATGTCTTATGTGTTATATCCACACCATTCATTTTGAACGGTGGGACCTACCCCTGACCGTGACCCTATGAATGGTTTGGATTACAAATAAACATTGCAGTGGGCCCAAGGTCCACGTGACCTATGAAAAGATTGGATTGTAAATAAACATTGCAGTGGGCCCTATGAACAATTTGGATTGCAAATAAACATCATGTTGGGCCCCAGTTTGGATGAAAAATAAACATTTTATTAGGCCCAATTTAATGTAATTTAAAGCCCATGGAAGTAGACCCATTTGATGTGTTCCAAGGTCCATAGGATTGGACCCACTTGACGTATTCCAAGGCCTATGGGTTTAGGCCCATTTAAGTTATATAAGGCCTATGGGGTTAGGTCCATTGATATGTATAAAGCCATGGGATTAGGCCCATTTAAGACACATAGGGCCCATGTGCTTAGGCCCATTTTGATATACTCTGAGGCCCATGGATTGTGACCCATTGCAATGTACCTAAGGCCCATTGGTGAAGCCCAGTAATGCCGCCCATTTGATAAAATAAAGGCCCACTAGGATGTACCTACAGTCCATTGCAATGTGTGAACCCAACATGGTTTGGGTAATGATGTTTACTGCGAGCTATGGCTTGGGAGCGATGGTGGTTTGACGTCCACATTGTAAGTTTAATATTGGTTAAATGTCCGCATTACGACTCTCTCTAGGGCCCTGTAATAGGCCCGTACTTGTTGGGTATAGGCCGTTCGGGCCCATCTGCATTGTAAGATAGTTCATTTCATCATAATATGTTTACTATAGTTTCATGACTCATGATCATACGCATCATATGTATGCTTGATATGAGAGGTGACTGATCATAGCATATGCCTTCGGGCAGGTTGTTTATGGGCCCCTGATTAGGCGGTGTTGCCCTACATGAGCGCACGTTACGTGCACGGATTTGCTGCATGATTGGATAGTGTGATTCATACATCTCGCATCGTGTGATATGGTTACTGTACGCCCTAGCGATATCGGGGTCGTAGCCTCCACAGACGCATCGTGGTTGGCAGGATTGGATACCAAAAATCTTGTTCTACATGGGATGCTATAGATATCCCTGGGTGAAAGTCTCTAAACCCTTATGGTACCAAGAGGTTACTCCAACGTTTAGACCGAGTGGGTAGATGAGCGTTGAGTGCCGATCACCAGACGGTTGCACTCTCAACTGTGTCGTGGTCGGTTGGAAGGGGGTGCGACCTTACCTGCCCGAGTGTAAGGGGCAATGCTAGGCTGAGTCTGACCAGCTTGAGGAATGGGTCCGCTATCGACGAGTCGCGTCCGATATTGGCAGACAGATAGTGAGGTCTTTTCTACTTACCTTATTGCGCGCGATGAGGCGACGATCTGGTTTAGAGTGTACTAGACCCCGGTGATATCCCAGATTTGAGCAGTATTGATGTGTGGACATAGATGAGGATTTCTATGCTTGAGTTGCATTTCACATCGCATGGCCTTGGGATGACCGATATCATTCATGTCTTGCATCGCATAGCTTTGGTACGACTAATGGTTTTCATGGATCCATCTGCATATTTCGCATTACTCTGATACTGCATGTTCATATTACTACCTTGCGCACACACTTTCACCACCCTCTAAGCTTTCTATAAGCTTATGCATGACCGTTGCATGCAGGTGACGTTGGGGCGCAGCAGCGCTGAGGCAGGAGAGCTTTGCAGATTATTTGGAGTTTTTGGTTCTTCATTATTATATTTCCCTTTATGCTCATTGTACTTGTAAACTTTTTGATCATAGTGAAAATGTAATGGAGTTTTTGGTTGTTGTTTGTGGATTATGCCTTTGGTTATGCTTGCTACGAATCAAACTGACGTTGAAAATCCTCCTCGTAGCATCTCAGGATCGGAACCTGGCGAATGGGGGCTAGGAACCGAGAATGGGGTTCTAAGGAGGATGTCGGCGCCGATTTGGCGATCGAGAATTTTGTGAGCCCGGTTTTCGAGTTTGGGGCGTGACACTGTTGTTGTATTTTTATGAATGGATCTTTGACTCAGCCCGTCCCTCGCCTGCACAACAACAAACACAAAGGGGACCCTGGCTAGAGCCGGGGAATCTTCGATGCTTAAGTTAGATTTAGGGACAATGGTAAAGGATTTAGGGTTTTTCTGTTGCGTACCTTCTACCGTAAAGGAGATGATCATTTATAAGCTTGAGAGAATCCCGTCATATGAGAATTCTTTTCTCTTATCTTCGGAGATTTAATCCTTTTGACAGATTTTACCCGATCCCGAGATCCTTGGGATCGAACAACTGTACTTCTGGATTTTCAGGACGGTATTTGTATTCACACCGTCTTTCCTTGGCTCGGCTCGGCCGTTACCGACTCAGAAAGAGTCTCGGCTGGCTTAAGAGAATAAGTTTTTTGCCTTCTAATGGGCGGAATAGTCTCGGTACTTATCCGTCATCCTTCCTTGCTCCGTGGCTGACGCAATAAACTTATTAAGTCGGTTTATCATCGTCGGTCGGGTAGCTTATAACTTATTTGGCCTTAGTCGGCTTATACTAACGTTGCTGACTCGTCAACCGAGTCAACTTAAGTCGCCTCTGCCTCCTGGCTTTGTATAGGGGTAGAGTTAGGTCACTCCATATCCGAGTCTTCGGACTTGGCATATTTTTTCCCCAACATAAATTATTTTAATATATAGGGTTATATTATATAAATATATATGTTATTTTATATCTTTTAAAATCAAAAGCCTCTATATATGTATTAATTTAGCGTTAAAATGACAATAGTCCTAATGCCTCTTGCAATCACCTTTTGTAGGCTATATAAACTGAAGCATTGGGATGAGAGAAAAAAAAATTGGAGAGAACAAAGAGCGAGATATAGAGATAGAAAGATAGAGGAGGTGAGTATAAAGAGAGTATGAGAGGGTTAAAGTCCGTACAAAGAGTCTACCCAAGGTGCCGTAAAGATTCCAAACATGGCAACATGCTGCCCAGTATAAAAGATAAAAAAGTCCATTAAAGAATTCACTAAAGGCAAGAGTATGGTTTAGATTGAGAATATCCGATCATCCCTTTTGAGAACAAACATTCTCAGGTCTCCCTTTTTTCCTCTTACATCTTGATTCATGTTGAATTTCACTCTATACATTTCAAGCACATTTACTACACACTCACATTTTATTTTTTTTTAATTTCATATTACTATTCCCTTGTTTATTTTCTTTTACTTTATTTGCTTGCTTAGGTTTTTAAATCTTTTGAAGTAAGCTATGTCTATTTATATTCTTTTTACCGATGATAAATTGCATTTCATCTTATTTATGTATTTTTATTTTATTTGCCTACACAAGGCTACTTGGTTTTAAGAAATATTTTTAGATAATTCTCTTTTTTTGTCCACGTACTTGATGCTTATAAGCTACATGAAGCACAGTTAAAAAAAGGGTCAAAATTCTATCAAAATTTTTAAAATCCTATAAAGTAAAGACTGCACACCGTGCGAGCAATAAATGGTGCCTAACCCCTTCCTCTTTTTATCATAGAAGCCATTGCTTGAAATATACGATCGCAGATCAACTACATGAGTAACTTGGGTTGTGAAATCTCGCAATTTCCCAATCCTCAAGTAATTCTACGATTTGTAGCTGGTTGTAGATTCTAAACTTCATTTTGTTACTAGTGACTTCAAAATAAATACATTTTCACACACGAGTCAATACTACTCAAACTGCAACAATAAGAAAAGGGTCGAGGAAGTGAGGGCACCACTCCATGGATGAGAGCGTTCACAATGGGGCACATAGAGCTTTTTCACCAACTACTTGGTTGATATATGGGTCATCAACCAATCTGTGTCCCATTGACCAAGGCTTGAAGGTGTTTTACTCAACATAAGGAATATTTTAACACTTATTAGGGCTTCAAGAGGGGAAATGATCATTTATGGAATCATGTTTAGGCTTGGACTTGACAAACTTGAGTCCAATCCCGTAGACACGGCCCCTACTCCTGGGTTGCCCAAGCTTGGAAAAGGGATGAGCCCGAGCCTCATTGAAACCAGTAGGCCTAAGCTTGAATTCAAGTTCAAGTCTAATTAAAGCTTGCACACTAATTTATGAATGGGTGGCTGACGCTGTCACATTTTAACACACAAACGCATCATTAAGATGCATGTGAGAGACATAAAGTTGTTGAATTATTTATAATTAAGAATAAGGTTTATTAGAATACATTTTAACGTATTACAATGGGATATGTCGGGGCTTTAACTATTGGAACATGATCTTTTTCAGCGTTCCCAATATGAATAAGGAGATAATTAAGAAAACTAACAAAATTGAAATATTTAATTATTGTATGATTAAGGAAATTGTTCATGTTCAAAGGAAAATGGTCAAATGATCGATGTTTTTAAGTCAAACTGAGAGGTGCTTGTCTGATTTGAGACCATGAGCTAGTAAAATGAGGCTTAGATTAACTTGTCTGAGTTTTGTAAGACTCAAGCAATATAGCTGAGTTGACCCATTCCAACTCTCTCTCTCTCTCTCTCTCTCTCTCTCTCTCTCTCTCTCTCTCTCTCAATACAACTGAGTTGAGCTAGCCTGACTCTCTCTCTCTCTATATATGTATGTGTATGCATGCGTGTGCGGTATACACCTATAACCCCCCTGGCAGTAGCGGTGGAACCATAATAGTAGCCTGAAATTAAGGGAAAAACTTTTGTATGCTACAGTGTCATAATGATACACATGTGGGTAGAGACTATTTAGAAATTGCATAGTTAAAAAAATGCAATTCAAATTATACAGCCGATTTTATGATCCCTGTTTAGATGTATTGTGAACCAAAACATATACTCATTTGATTATATATTATTAGAATAGTGAGCATTTAATGGATGGATAAAGTTGAAAAAAGGTTCAATGCTCCTGCATCCATAATTAAGCATATGTGAATGAGAGTATTGATTGTTCAACTAATATTAATTTAAGATTGAATTAGCGAAAGTGGATTCAAGAATTTAGTTTTAACATATTGGCCATCTAGATAGACATTTAAAAAGAAGATTGAAAATAGCTAGAATCTCATTAACCAATGATTGGATGACAGGGACCATCGAATGAGTGCGATTTTTTGGCTACTCTCCATCCACGATGGGGTCATAATTAAGTGACAAAATTAATAATCATCAAGACAATTATTTGAGGTGTATGGATTCTAAAATGAAAAATGAGAAATTTGACAAAAAAATAAAATAATAAATCTCATTGATGAGCATCCATGAACTCATATACTAAAAAGGGAAGGTTTTGTGCAAGTAAATGTAAATACAACTAATTAAGTACTATGGAGCCCACCATAGTGTATATATACATTAAATAGTTCTAACATAGTCCCGTCGTAAATGATACATACGTGTAAAGTGAAAAAATGAACGCCTTTGTGAATGCCCTGTAAAGAATGCAATGCTTACCTATTGCTTTTTCTCATAATACACAGAGAGGGTATGGAATTAGCTTAAGAATGATGACTTGGAGCCGCCACTAGCTAATGAAGCTCTATATCTATTGTCAGCTAGACACCATAGAATTGTTCGGGAGGTATGGACTTATAAGACTCATCAACTCAAGTAACTCTCGTGGTTGGTTTGCAGTCAAAGATTCATATTAATGGCCTCGATGATAGCAAAGTAGTTAGACACTCTTTTCCACTTGCATAACGATACGGTCTTTACTTACAGGATTCTGAAATTTTTTAGAAATTGAAATAGTTCTAGAATAGTGAAAAGAATATAAGTATGCGGATGAGAATAGTACTTTACGACACTCTTTTCTAATTTCTACATTTGAAATTGGGACTGCGGAGATTGTGACTCACTATCAACCTAACATTTTGCAGTTGG
Source organism: Magnolia kwangsiensis (assembly GCA_037074715.1). Taxonomy (NCBI): domain Eukaryota; kingdom Viridiplantae; phylum Streptophyta; class Magnoliopsida; order Magnoliales; family Magnoliaceae; genus Magnolia; species Magnolia kwangsiensis. Next base: position 38,086,040 of record CM073572.1, on the reverse strand, counting down.
AAAAAGAAAAAGAAAATAGTAAATAAACAGTTAGTTGACGCCTGATAAAAGCAAATAAAGAAAATATGCAGATGAGATGTAAGAAAGAAATGGGCCAGACACTCTTTTCGTAAAGAGTTAGTCAGGTATGCCCAATCTCAACCCTACTTCGAGATCTCAATCTAACTTTTTTCTTCTAATTTTCTCTTTCCTCTTTTCCTTCATCTCCATTCTCCTCACTTTTTACCTCATGGACTTTCCTCCGGATTTTTTTTGCCTTTTCAAGCTCTCCCCACATCATTTCTAACCTCTCCAAATGATGGAAATGATATGTTTTTTATATACGACATCGATGAAAATTCGATTTCTGCTAGTTGCCTACGTGGCAATTTGCATCTCCCTAAGTGTGTTTCAAGTGACAAGAGTTGTTACGCTGGTACACAACTAACTTTGATACCGACTAGTGGGAATTGGATTATCACTGGTGTACTTTAAAAATTTTGAGGTATTTTGTCATATAAATCATCTCGATGCCATGTGGTAGTTCCTAGTGGGTCTAAGTGACTGGCGAGAATTTGATTCCCACCAGTGCATTCTTGTTATTTTTGCACTTAGCTGGCTCTGAGAGGGTGTGAGGATGCTCTCTGTCAGATTTATTTAATTTTGCAGTGCTTTGTTGGGTCAATTAGAGACTTATTTGAAAGCTCAACTCAATTCTTGCAAAGTAGTCTCTCTCATCTTGGATGAGGTGCATACAATCTCACCTGCAATCATTATTCAGAGTATCCCCAATATCATCAAAATATCTGTATCTCTAACATAACGATACCAAATAATACTAATATTGATAAAACTGGTAGTCTTAGAAATTCTAAGTATCGACGATATATACTAAGTATCGCTAATATATTGATATTGATGATCTATCATCAATATTTTTTACTGTGTAAATTTTAGGTGTCGCTTGTATCGCCAATGTACTAATATTGCCAATAGTTTTACCATGTAAATGTAGGTGTCACTTGTAAAGTTAGTGTATCGATGATATTTTGACGCAGGGAAGGACGTGAGGTCGAGCACCGTCTTCCTCAAGATGATAAATATTCCAAATCCACGGAACTTCTCTGGACTCCTCACAGAGACTTCTCGAATCCACGAGGAAAGAAAGCAGAAAATAAGAATAATTTCTAATAAATTCGAAATTGATTAATGAATTTCTAAAATCGAGTTCACAACCCTTTAAATAAGGATACCAAACAATAGGAAAGAAATCAGACTCAAACAACAACTAAAACTCCTAGAATCCGCGACTTACTATAAATAGTAAACTTACTATTTATAGACGGTTGTGATGTTTACTAGTGCGCAAGGTTTTCGGCCAAAAATAGTAAGTGTCCTATTTGGCTTCACCAAACCGTTCTCCTAATTATCCTAAGCACTTTTCATGTTGGACACAACTCCTAAAGCCCAACGGATGAAGAGTTATAATAAAACTAAAACTTACTATTTATAGTAAAAACAAAATTAAAATCGAAAAATGACCGTCGATCAGGGGTTTCTCGCAAATCCGGGCTGCGCAACCCGGCATAACAGGGTTGGTTGGCTAAAGTATCTCGCTTTACCCCAAATTCATATATTTTACGTCGGATAACTCATTCCGGATTGCGAGATACGCTCGATCTAAGGTCCGATGGTCCAGATCACTTCTGTCGCCGACCGTGCCTTTTTTGATCCATCCTGGCCATGAAATTGTCCGCGACCCGTTCTATATCATATTTTGATAATATTGCCAATATATCGATATTGCCAAAAATTTGTTTATTGAAAAAAATCATTTCACAATTTTTATGGGTGCACGGTTGTTGCATTGTTCAAATTGTTGATGGTAATATGGATCATATTGTAATATCATCGTTATCATAGTATGGGGATATTAAGACCACAATCTCTCATTTTCTTTCTATTGTCGACGATTTCTCGATGAAATATCAAGTATTGTCGATATTTTGAAATATTAATGAATGTATGGACGAAAGGTTAGATGGATAAATGGGATGAATGAGATGGTTGGATTAGTTTCTTACGACAACTAATGCTTTTAGGCTTTGATTAAATGTAAACTTATTATGTATGCATTCTTTTTTACATTTTTTATTTCTAAAAATGAAAATATGTGTATTTTAGCATCTCTTGAAGTTTAGTTAGAATTTTCATCATTTTTCTCATGTTTCCTCGCATTTTTTATTATCGATGATATTGACATTGTTTCAATATCATTGACTAGCGAAACTTGTAGCAATCCATGCAATTAGTTGAAGGTGGGGTCCACCTAATGTGTTTGACATCTAATAGAATCATCTCGCCATTAAAATAGGGCGCCCTAAAAATTAGGCCGATTCAAACCATGGGGTGGACCAGTAATAACCATCCAACACCCTCTAACTTCATGTGGTGCCCAAATGATGGTTGGTTCAACTTGATTTTATGAGAATACCATTTTCATAGTTGGGAAACCCTACTAGATCGGTTGGACTTCATACACACACACATACACACACACACCATAGTAGGACCTGCATAGTTGCTCAATTTCTCGTTACAACTAATCGTGGGTGAGACATTCTTAGTGAAAAACACTACAATCGTAGCCATTTAAGCAGTTACCGCAAACAAATGGTTAAAAGTGATATCATATGGTTAAAATTGATTGATTAGAGTTAGTTTTTTATATGCATTAATAACAAGTCCCATTACTCAACATGGTATTAGTTGAATTCTCACCTTATATAGGAAAGATGCTAGGCATCAAATATTTAGGCTTCTTGGGGTTGGGTGTGGACTCTTACTCAAATTTGCTCTTAACCACTTCATGGTAACCAATAGAAGAGTTATGTTGTCTCTAACAAGACAGAGAAACTTTTTATAACACTTTGCTATTATAATAAGCTAAAAAAATAGTTGAGTCTTACTCGTCCGTGTCATTTTTCATCCACATTTTGCCTAAATATATCAATCGTGCAGATCGTTGAATCACGAGGTGCCTAACATAGGACAAAGTTAAGGATAATATCATAGATGGTCAAGATCTAAAGAAATTTGACTTGAAAGTTTGTCATTTTGGCATGTCCAATGAGACGCATGTGCAACTTTTAGTTCAATCATACAATAATATGGTTAAAAAATATAAAACAACTGAAATTTGCCACCACAAGTTGGCAATGCAAGAGATAAAACAATTGATCAAACAATCTTTAATGATTAAGATGACCATTATTATGGAGCCTTTTGAGGGAGGGAGGGGGGGGGCTCGAGGGCAACCTCTTGTGCCTTTAATTCCTCCATCAATGATCCTCATGATTTAAGAACCATAAGTAAAATGGTTGCGGGAGCGGCCACACGAAGGTATCAACATAAATTTCTATAAAAAGAAATAATGTTTCATCATATTCTCCCAATGCAAAGAAACGTGGAGGGCATTGTTGACTCCTAATTTGATTGTGTCAAATCAAATAACTCAGAAAATGTCACGTGATAACAATATCTCAATTGAAACGACCAATGTGGCCTTTACAACCATTTTAACGGCTAATATACCCTTTTGGTCGTCTCAATGGCTGATACAATCTTTACAACCATCCTAACGGCAAAGATGTCATTTTGATTGTTTTAACAATTAAAATGTCCAATTATACTCGATAATGACCGACAATAGCCGATTAGCCATGCTTATGAGACACGCTTCACATGACCGAAGTCAATCAACAATAACAACCATGTACACGTGGTGAGATATGAGAGGCCATGACCACTTAGCGGCCTAATCGTTTTAGTAACCACCCATAATTAATTAGTTAATGGAACGGTTATATAACTATCCATAACTGAGAAGGTGGTGGAGTGGTTACATAACCATCTCATACCATCTATAAAAAGCTAAGAATAGAGTTCTATAGGAGAAGACCAATATGACCAAACCAAAACAATGTTACTTATTCACAAGGCTATTATGTAGCTATATGGCTACACGGATATGTCGCCATGCAAATTCTATGTGGCTAACCTGTTATATAGCTACGCCAAAATTTACGTGGCTATGTTGCCATGTTGTTACATTGTTGCTACGCTGAGTCAGCACGTAGGGTCCCATCAGGCATGCCAAAAACTTGTTGTTGTTGTTTTCAGCTGTGGGTGTGCGGGTGTGCCATAATTGAAATTGCAGCTTTAATCTAGACCAAACAACGACCCTAAGCGCCAAGATAGGCAAACACGTAATGTATTACCAAGATCTAAAAAAATTGGTCGCCTATTCAACCACTCACTCAATGTGTAAACAGGATTGAACAATATTTAGATGGCAGAGTTTGTCATCTGATAATGGTTTGTACCTTTGCCTTCCATACAAAAGGACTTTTCGACACAAATAAAACAAATTATTATAGTCAATCTCGAGGAGCAGCTACAAAACACCTTTATGAGTAAAGAATTGAATCCAACATGCAAGCGTAGACTCAAATTACAACTAAGGTTATTAGATATTTGATTAACGCTACAGATTATACTATAGAATGTAAAATAACGACCAAAAAACAAAAAGATTATACTAATAAATGTAATTTATTTGATAAAGAAAGTAAAAGATTATACTATAGGATGTAAATTGATTGATATTTGAAAGGATAAATTGAAAGATAATGTTTGGTTTAATTAGATTAGTATGAGACCAATTCTTTTTGTTGAATTTCTTTGCTATTTATAGTTTTGATATGACTATTTGGATCCTTCACACGCTTTGATGGTTGCCATAACCGTTCGCCATTGCTTGGATTCCTATGTTTTTTGTTTTTTTTTTTTTGTCTATCCAGTAACTGTTTCCATGATTGCTTCTTCATTGGTCGCTCAAATAATGACATGACATCATTTGATACGCTCAAACCACTATTATCAATAAATCTCTTCCGTACATATCTGCAAATTTTTGAATGCACCATGTGGACCCGTACGGATCACACGTAAATTCCCTGATTGGTTATCAAGAGGAATGGTGATAATAGTAATGGGGATGAACACTAAGTTGTTTTTTTAATGTTTTATTATATAAATAAAATTCTTATCTCTAACTTATATATTCATTATTAGTTAATGCTAGATCCAAGGACGCTACACTACAAAGGTGGATCATTGCAATATGCTACTACCAGTCTAAATTCAAGGAGAAGTTTAATTTTACAAGTGAAAGGATATGATGTAGGATAAAATCAAGGACAATCTAATAAATGGCTAGGATTGAAAGAAATTGGTCTAGAAAGTCCGATCAATGTCTAATGTGTATTGTAGCTTCATAAAACTATATAACTTTGCGAATGAGCTCTACATTTTTACGGTGTTTTTACAATGAACTCCATGTCATTAACAACTCCAAATGCTATTGACACTCAAATAGTTTTCCAAAATTAGGTCATATATATATGGTTTACTTTAAAGTTTAAAGTTATCAATTTTTGTTTTTAGTAAATCATGATTTTTGCTTTTTATAGTATCACAAGGTTTAGATGGTATTAGAATGGATTAAAATTAAAGTCTTTGTAAAGTGATGTGAAAGAATTTGAGTTAGATTAAATGTTATTTATATTTATCATACATTTATTATTTCTAAAAAGTTTACCATTTGGATGAAATTATGAATTTAAAACTCAAAGCTTATATAATTAATATGAAAAGAAAAGCCATTGTAAAAAGCTATTATTCATTATTCTCAATAATAATTTTCTGTTTTAGCACTTTTCATGTACCTTTGGATTCCAGGTTCAATATAAAGGGAGTAGACCATGATTACAATTATTCATTATTCTCAAAAATATTTCTCTATTTTAGAAATTTTCATGTACTTCATGGATTCCAAGTTTGTTAAAAGTAGTCTAGGACCTCTTTCACTCCTTTACACCTTTTACACCACACACCTGCCCGATGCAAGGCCTCACCCGTACAAACTAAAACCCTCCATCAGGTTGCGCCATTTGGTGGATGCCCGACCTTACAACAAGAATCAGGCCAACCCACTAATCACGTGGGCCCCACATGTTCATTTTACTCACCATTTTCCGTACACGGTGGCGTTTGTGATTGATAGGATCAGATACACCCCATCAGTCCACGTGCTGTGTGCATCTAATCCATCCCATCCATCGTTCAAGCCGCCTCATGTTCACCTTGGAGCCCAAAAATCAACCCAATCCAAGATTCGTGTGGGCCACACCATAGGGAATAAGGGAGCGGATTAGGTGAGACCCTGGACCACCGAGGTGGGTGGGACCCCCGACTGTGGGGCTCACAGTCATGTATGTGCCTAAAATCCACACCGTCCAACCATTTTGAAAGCTCATTTTAGGGCACGATCCCAAAAAATCGAAGCAGAGTCAAATCTTAGGCGGACCACACCATAGGAAACAGTCATGATTGGATCCCCACCATTAAAAAATTCATAGATTTCACCGGAATGTTTATTTGCCATCCAACCCGTTGATAAGGTCACAAACACCTAGCTGAAGAGACCACACTAATATCATCCTGATCCAAAGTTTTTGTGGCCCACAAGAAATTTTTAATGGTGTATTGTGGTCCATCTGGGATTTGGAACTACTTCATTTTTTGGATCATGCCCTAAAATGAGCTTTCAATACGGATGGACAACATGGATGTATTCACATGCATCACAGTGGGCCCCACAGTCAGGGGTCTCACCCACCTCGGTAGATCTTGTCACCTGATCCGCTCCCAGGGAATAATGAAAACTCCTGCCTAAAACCTCTAAATTCACGTGCATGGCCCACCTAAATTTTTGGAATGGTCCGAATTTCAGTGTCCCTTCATCCTTGTGGAACGAATATGATGAATGGATTGGATGACATACACAAAACACAGCACCCCGCAAACAATCCAGTAGATTTCTTTGGTTGAGCTCCCCTCCGGTGTGGCCCCACAATAACCTGCTATCGGTACATTCTCCATTATGGATTGCGTGGGGATTATATCAAATCCTGGCCGACCATGTAAGATGTGCTGCTGGGGCCATGGTTTTAATACACGGACGACTTCTACACGACTGGTATGGGTCGGGATCTTGGTTGGACGTAACGCAAGTTCAAGTCATACACACTGGTGGACACGTCATCAGCCCAGATCACCTGAGCCACTTGTCCAGCCAAAGAATTTTACATTGTACTGGGCTTCTTAATTCTGAAAAAATGGGGCTCATGATTCAGAAATCAAGACCACTGCTACCTTTATCCCGTGCATGAATATCTACTCTAAAAATAGTTCATATTGGAATATCCTAGCCACAAATAAAGTGGAAATTTCCTATTAATTGTAGACCACTACTGTATTTCAGTATTTCTCATGATATATTTTTTTTTTTGTTACGGGGGGGCCTCCTCTATCCATACTGAGAATCAACAGACCAATGGTTTGGCCTAACCTGTGGGGCCGACTCGCCTGGTACAACTCTCAGGACTATGGTGTGCCGTTACCTAAAGGTAACGGTGGCAGCCGTTACATTTTACGAGGTTGGCAACGGAACAAACATATGTTTTTTGGAATTTTCTTTTAACATTAAAGTCCCAAATCATAAAGGGACAAATATATGTTTTTCAGAATTTTCTTTTAGCATTAAAGAACGGGTATAGGTTTTCCAGGTTTTTCTTTTAATAATAATAGAAAAAGAGACCATGGCCATTTCGGGCGGTAACAGCCGCTATGACCCATATCATGAAGATAATAGCGCTGGCCGTCATAGCCACCGTTACTGTTACGGAGTACCTTGCTCAGGACCCAAACTCACCAATGGAGCCATAGCGTGCCATGCCAGTTTCTTCCAATGAAAAGCAAATTACAATTTTTTTTTTTTCATGATATTCTCTGTAGGGGTCTTTTACAATTCTTCTCTGGGTACCACTAAGATTTTCTTCGCCCAAAATTCTGGTCCACCTTCTCATTAGTTGGTCCACAGTCATGAGAGAAATGCATGGCTAAAAAAGAATAGTCTACATATATGCGTGGCCTGATTGATGAGCAGACATGTGCATTTTTCTATCAAGGGCAATGTTTGTGGTGGGACACACACACCACGGAATGCCCTGGATGGCTCACACCAATGCTGCACCAGTGTCCATCTCCTGTGTGTAAGCATGCTATGGATTCCTCGATTTTTAAGTGGTAAAAAGAAAAAGCAGAAACAATGATCAAGCACACATAGCCACTGTATTTGGTTTGGCGATCCAAACCATTGATTTGAGTAATTTTCTATTGATGGCGAACCACTCTCGAGGTAACTTCTCCTTAACAGTCCATTGGTATAAGCCATTAATCATTGATTTTCAAGGCATACCCATCCATAGTTTTAAAACTGGAGGACTCTTGACTCAATTGGAAAGTTCACCAGACTGGTTGGAGACTCAGACTCAGTAATAATTAATATTTAAATTTGAAGTTTATAAATATAATAGTCTTTGAGTCTTGACTAGTCCAATCTAGTTTTGCTAAGCTGAGTCAGGTTGTCTGGGTTATGTTGGGCTCCACTGTGGGAGGAACTCACATGTGGGTCCCCACATTGGACGGTTCATGTTGAGGCATGTCTGGAGTGGAAACAATCCTCTCACATCAAAGATAGGAAGATGAGTGAATGCCCACAAAAAAAAGTCTGTTTAAGAGGAAGAATCTACACATATAAGATAACTACTTATGAGGTCTTGGTATGGATTCCTAGTGGGGGTGGCTAACAGTGAAGTGTGAACCGACAGTGGGGTGTACTAACAAGCTAACAAAAAAAGAAAATAAAAAAAAAGAGAACTACTCATGAGATACTGGCAAGATTCCACAACCTGTTTCACTGAACAATTCCACCTTACCACTAACACTTGTGCAGGACATCAGTGCCGTGAACACTATAGGCCACTGTAGGGCCCAACATGAAGATTGCATGGGGCAAAAGTCAGGCTGTTCCACTCATCAGGTAGGACATTGGAATCGATGGACAACTGATGGTCTCAACATATAGGTGTGGTACACCTATAGAGCAGATCAGCCTGATTTTTGACAAGGGTGATCTTCATGGTGGGGCTTACAGGTTTTATGGTAATGATGCTCTACACAAATGGCATGTTGGTGAGAAAGATTGTGCTGTACAGCAAGTTGTGGTACCATTGTCAGTATGTGTGCGTGCTTGCGTGTTTTTACCATGGCTCAATTATTCAAAAGGATGGGGAGATTGTGAGGATGTTTCCAACAGAACTAGAGATATATGAATGAAGTGGATGCGCTTTCGGAGCATTGTGTCATTGTTGCATGCCCAAGGAATTCAAGGGGATATCTTATAAAGGAGCTATTCGACAACTATGATATATGGACAGGCCAAAGTGTTGGATAATTAGGAAGCATTAGAAGAGATCGAGTATTGCAGAGATGATGACGTTGAGATGAAGCGTGGGAGGACTAGGACACAAAATTAAGTCCCAATTGGAGAGAAGATGGAGAACAGATGGAATGTTTTGATCATGTGCATCGAAGACTGGAGATGGCTCCTCTGAGGGGAATGAATGAATAGGGTTTGAAGGGCCTAGAAAAAGGATGGGAGGAAGACCTAGAAGGGTTTAGATTGAAGTGTTGAGAACAGACATGACATGAAGGCCTATTCACCTGTTGAGGAAGATAGAACCTTTAATAGGATTGAAGGGAAGCAGGATTTATAGAGTCGATCCCAAATACATGGGAAAAGCCTATCCAAATGACAACGTCAATGATGATGACAACCCATAACTAGAAGGCCTACCGACAACCAAGACACAGCTGCCTCCAATAAGAGTAGTTATTGCCAATGGGTCAGTAGTTTGTCATGCAAAGCTATTGTGTCTCTTGCCACTCAGTATCTAAATCCCCACTTTTCTTCAGTGACGACACAATGCTTTATTCTAGGGTGGAAGTTCCAGACTACGAGTGTCTGAAGAGGTTTCAGAGACTCTCTGCATGGAAGCAGGCCAACAGCTGACTTGAACAACTCGAGCCTTTTCTTTTACAAGAATACTCCTTCAGGCCCCGAACATTTCATTCAAGAATCCCTCAATATTTCTTCGGCTAGTATCCCCTTGTTTTTATCTGGGTTTTCATTGGCACTTGAATAATCCCCCAAAAGAGGCACCTTAACCAACTGTGGCTTAATTTGCCAGGTCAATTCAGGGATCCAAATCCAAACTACTTCTCCAGGCAGGCAATAAGAGGGTCCTTGTCAAATCCACCACAGCCACTTAGTCCAACCATCTTACATCTTACCTGCCTCTCACAAGCAATTTTAGAGAAACTTTTTTGTGGGACGAGTTAAATACAGTCGGAAGCTACCTCACTGGATGGCCAAAGGTGTGCTGCTATAACATGGAAAGTCTATACGTCCCCCTTCACACCTTAAAAACAACATTCATAAACAAAACTTGGGCTCTGAAGAACAATGATTGAATTGAAGAACCTTCTCTATGGGTTCAAACTGTGAAAAAGAAATGGCTAAAAATTTGCAGCTTGAAGCAAAAACAAAGAATCTGATTTCTCTGCACCGAAGGGTAACCTCAGAGGTCCTGCAATCCTTCTAAGAGGCCACCATCATATGATTGGAAGGGTAACCTCAGCAGTCCCTTGATCCTTCTTAGTTTAGGATCATAGCTGGTGTACAGACTATAGTTTAGACTAACAGATGGGTTCCTAGATTATCCCCACTCCATGATCATCATCCAAATCCCTCCTATGATCCAAGTGCCTACATTAGTCAGCTCAGGATGCAACGCTTATTGCCAAGGCTTTTCCGTCTTTTTTTTTTTTTCCCTTTGAAATTTGGAATCAGCCCATTTCCCTCCCCTGCCCAGATGTCCATTGTTTAAACTCTATTGAACATGCGCAACCTCACGGCCAGCCCTTTTCTCATGACGATAGGGAATGTCTAGAAAATGGGGAACAGTGCGATCTTCGATGGGGGTAGCTTTCGCACTTTGAATCAGTTAAGAGAATCATATTGGGTGTGGAAGAGCAGGCAGAAAAGGCCACAAACTACTAGAAATTCATGCTCGAGTCCTGGAGGGAAACTGAATTGTCTCTTAGTGCCTATTTGTAGTGGAAAGCATAGGAAAGGAAATAATGCTTCCCAGGAAACTGTGGTAAAGGAATTTATTTTTTCCTTGTTTGTTTTCAACAAGATTTTTGAGAAATTTAGGATCTATTTTCCAATTGGTTGTGCAGATTGGAGAGATTGGGATGGTTTGTAAAGGCGTAAGTTCCATGCGTTGAAATGAGAGGATGTATGCAGACTGAATCTTGCCTTAATGGGGAACTGGTCGTGGGGGTATGAGCTGGAAGAGGGATCTATGTGGCAGGAAGTCATAGCAACCAAATACAGGTGCCATATTCGCGGGTAGTAAATTAGCCGTGAGGAATTTGGAACACGGTAGCCCTACAGGGATTGGCAGTATAATTAGAGACAGTTACAGAGTGGAATTTGTGGAAGACCCTTTTCAGAAATGAGAGGATTGAGAGCGAAGCGCTCTAAATCTACAGGTTGGTGATCTGCCCGCCCGACAACAGAGAGGAAGTTTTCAAGATCTAGGGCAGCTAGAATCGCTCCAGGGTCTACTTCAATTCCTGATCGTTCGAGATCGAGAGGAAGATCCATCTCTCAGGCACATCACAAGAAGAGAGGTGAGACTCTGATGCAGGACATGTGATCTAACTATTTGGATGAGGGAGATTATTAACAGATTAATCAAAGTAAATAAAATATCATAACACGATATCCTACCATGATTAAAAAGAGTACCAAAGAGGCAATAAATTTCAGATTTATGTCAAATTCACAATCCCAGACAAGTATGAATCATGTAAGCATGAAAACCTAAGGTCCCATGAGAGATTTGAACTTTCACACTAGCATAGGCATGGTTCTAGTTCAATGGGGAGATTTGGCGCAATTCTAGGGTTAGGAAATTGGGGAAATAAGTTTAGGTTTTCAGATTTGGAGAAATAAGGTTTGGGAGGTTTTGGATTTGGGATTTAGGGTTAGGGTTTCAAAAGGAGAAACAAAAGGTGAAAGGGATAGGGAAGGTTGACCGTATTGACAGCTGTATGAGCATGTTCGTACAGTCATACAGACAGTGAGGTACAGCCATGTATGGTCGTATGACTGTACGGTCAGCAGGAGGGTGTAAACGGGGTGTTTTGGGATGGGTTAGGTCGCCGGCATATGGTTTAGAAGAAAGAAAAAAACAAAAGATGGGAACTAGATTGTTTATTATTGGCGAAGGAAGAAGAGAGCTAGAAAAAATGAAAAAGAGAAAAGAGAGGAATACCTTTGATGGAAGAGAATGAGGAGAAAGATAGTTTGGATTCACTCGGCTTCACACCAAATCAATCCACCCATTGTCCCATTCACAACATATTTTCACTTCATCACAAAGTAAGAAAAGAGATTTTTTCTTTCAAATGCTTCAAATCAGGCTAGGGCTGGACGTCCAGGCCTTAAATAGTCTCAGAAAAGTCTTTTTACAAAAAGATGCCCTCAGGAAAATTACTTTATAATAAAAAAACCCTGATATCTAAAACATTCCTATCTCAACTAAACATAAAATAAACTCCAAAATAAGTGACTAAAACTAATCAAATCTTAAATCTCAACTATCTGTGATCAATGGGTGGTCGACAATTATGATGGTCCAATTATCAAGATGCTCCAATGATCCAACGATCAAAATCTAACAGTCCAAATGATGTGAAAACTCAATCCAATGGTCTAGGTGTGTCCATTAAACTCATATATGCAGCCCACATGTATGAAGATGCACGATCATGTACGTGGGGTCTTCAAGGCCCCAGTGCGGCCCACCCGGGTCCATGTATAAGTCATTGAGCCAAAGTGACTGCGTCGATCTCCTCCTTTGGTAAACGCTAAATGGTTGGATGTCCTCATTAGACTCGAAGCAAAGACCTGTCCAGGACCTCCACCTTCTCATCGCATCCCCAAAGTTAGTCCTCTACTCACAACGATGATGATGATTTGGACAGTGACTTCATAAGAGATTAGCTTCTAGCTCTAATCATCATGGGTATATTTGTGGTTTCAATGGGAACAAAAAAGGTAAGGAAGTTTTACATGAGACTGGTAAGGATAGAGCTATCTCAAGGGAAGGAGAGCTATAGAGTCAGCAACAGAGTTCTCGTGTTTTTGAGAGAAGAAAGGAGTTCTTGGAGTTTGAATGGTTGGATGATTCCAGAAGGTGGGAGAGAGGAAGAAACAACTCCGAAAAGCCATGCCCACCTCTCTTAACCCTTTTAGAGAGCTCGCGCCACAATCTTCATTAATAGATTTCCAGAAGAGTATATGGAAATCCACTTCCAAAGGATGCTTAGGAGATTTGGGGGTGTTATGGAAGTTGTTATCTCAAAGGAATGAGGGTTGGCCTCCATTAGGGGGTTCATTTTTGTGAGGATGAATAGTGATGAGGAGCTTCAGAGGGCTGGAAGGTCATAAATTCTATGGTAAGGAGATTTGTGTTCATGTGGCGCACTATGGGCTGGAGAAGGTGAAGTTGGAGATAAGGGAGGCAAATCACGTTCTCCAGGCCAAACACCCCCCTCCAAGTTCAATTTCACTCCCCTAACCCTTGTTCCTCAACTCCGATGGCGTCGGAAGGAACCCTTACCCCTGTTGGTCCCTCTTAGTCTCCTATAAAGAGGGTCTTTAGGATAGTGGAACTGTCGATGCTCCTCCCACGTCTGAGCTGTTATCGTGGTATTCATCCCTCCCAATCGACAATATCTTGCCAGTTAATGAAGTGAGTAGCTCAAGAGGTGCCTCGGGAATCGCTCTACTCACTGTCAACCACGTGCTCTATGGTAAGGAGATTTGTGTTCATGTGGCGCACTATGGGCCGGAGAAGGTGAAGTTGGAGATAAGGGAGGCAAATCACGTTCTCCAGGCCAAATACCCCCCTCCAAGTTCAATTTCGCTCCCCTAACCCTTGTTCCTCAACTCCGATGGCGTCGGAAGGAACCCTTATCCCTGTTGGTCCCTCTTAGTCTCCTATAAAGAGGGTCTTTAGGATAGTGGAACTGTCGATGCTCCTCCCACGTCTGAGCTGTTATCGCGGTATTCATCCCTCCCAATCGGCAATATCTTGCCAGTTAATGAAGTGAGTAGCTCAAGAGGTGCCTCAGGAATTGCTCTACTCACTGTCAACCACGTGCTCTATGCTGAGTGTTCCAAATCTCTTCTCGAGCCTTGTTACAATGACCATCTAAAGGGTCTTCTTGATCCCTTCCGTCCATCTGCTCCTTTTGTGGACACGTGTCAAATGGTCCCCATCGTTGACCTCATCCCCGTTGAAGGAGGAATGGAGTCTACCGAAGGTTCACAAAGAAAAGGAAGAGGGGTGCTCATCTGATTGCGAAGAGGATTCTTCTCAGGCCAATTATAGTAACACAGATGATGGAACGACAGATGAAGCTTTCGAAGAAGACAATCAGTCCCCACAGATAGATTTGGACTTTGATCAATTCGAGCTACGAAAAAGGTTGCTCCCCCGGGTTGCTTGATCTTTCTTTCCCCCTCCTCCCATTCTATTGAAGTCTTTCTCACTCCGCCATCCTCGGTCTCGATGGCTCCACGCAATCCCCTTTCTATCTTGGGTCGTCTTTTTAATCTCCCCATGGTTTGGTCCGCCCTCTAGCTTTAGTCCCGATTCCTTTAAATGGTCCCTCCCTTTTTGACCTTTTTTAGTCAGAAGTTAGGGGGTCAAATGAGTTAGCCCAGGTTCCCCTCAGGGATGCAATAGATTCCGCCCTTTGGCTTTAGTCCCGATTCCTTTAGATGGTCCCTCCCTTGTTGACCTTTTTTAGTCCGAAGTTAGGGGTCAAATGAGTTAGCCCAGGTTCCACTCGGGGATGCAATAGAGTCCGCACACTGGCTTTAGTCCCGATTCCTTTAGATGGTCCCTCCCTTGTTGACCTTTTTTTTTGGTCAAAAGTTAGGGGGTCAAATGAGTTAGCCCAGGTTGTAGATGATTCTAGATGATTCTGGAGCTCCTAAAGGTTGTCCTTCATCGACGACCATGCCGGTTGAGGTTCTAGAAGGCCTTGTAGAAGCCATAAAGAATAAGCGATGGGTTAGAGATGCCATCCGCCATATTAGGAGACTTTTAGGAGTGATGTTCGAAAATAGAGATGATTATATAGCCTTGTTTAAGCTCGTCACAAAAAGGAGGTTATAGGTCTTAGTAGATGGGGATCACCTCGTTGGGCTCTCCGAGATCTCTCCACCAAAAATGGAGAGCTTCACAGCTTAGGTACCTCCCTAATGGGTCTACTGGAAGCTATTCCTAGGCAGGGGAAGGGAAGAAAGGTCTCCAAGGTTATCCAATGAAGATCCTCTTTTAGAATGTGTGAGGTTTGGGTTGCCCTCATAAGAGGTCTCAGGTCAAAGAAATGTATATTTGCTCTAAAGCCCATTTGATAGTTCTTCAAGAGACTAAACTACAAGTAGTTGATAGAGGTGTTGTCAACTCTTTATGGAGGAAAAAAGGCAAGGACTGGTTACCCTTAAATGTCGTTGACTAGGCTGGAGAAATCCTGCTTATTTGGGATTCCTTTAGTAGAGTTAAGCAATATAGTTGGGTGGGCCTGCACTCAGTTAATGTGATATTCCGTGAGATTTCTTCTGGATTTCGTTGGGTTTTTTCTGGGGCTTATGGCCCATCCAGACCATCTTCCCACACTTCATTCTAGAACGAACTTTCTTGTGCAAGATAAGAGGCGGTTTCCATGGTGAGTGGAAGGTGATTTTAATGTGGTTTGGTTCATCCATGAAAAATTGAGTGGGTCTCAAGTTACTTCTTCCATGCCAAGCTTTTTGGAATGGGTAAGCAAACGCGAATTGTTGTATCTTTCCTATGGGGAATGTAAAATATACTTGGTTTAACAACCAGTCTTTTTCGGCCCTTCTTGATAGATTTTTAGTTTCTCTTGATTGGATCCACCAATTTCTATTTGCTTGCCTAAAATGTATGCCCAAACCTATCTTTGATCACTAGCCAGTTCTTCTAGAAAGTAACAATAAAAACTAGGGGCCTAAACCTTTGAGGTTCGAATTAGCTTGGTTGGAGATGTAAAGTTTTATTTCTCTAGTATCAGATTGGTGGGCCTCTTTTGATATTGATGGTTTCTTGGGTTTTAGACTTTTTAAAAGGCTTCGGATGCTGAAGTATAAGTTGAAGGTTTGGTATCGTGAGGTTTTTTTTTTTTTAAGACACAGGGTGTCCCCGCCTCTTTTTTTGAAGTGAGACTAATCCCTGCGGATACACGCATCACCCACAACCACGTGTATTGGGTAAAGCGAAGGAGGGGAATCGAACCCTCACCTATAGGGAGCAAACCTATGGTGAAGACCATTTGCCCAAACCTCGTTGGGTATTGTGAGGTCTTTGGTCAGAGAGAAGCGGAAATGTCTTGTTTACTTGTTGTAATTCAAGAGCTGGATGTTAAAGGGGATGGGTGTCATGCCCCGAAATTCGAGTACCCGAATAAGGTCTTCGGGATGCGAATCCTAAGGTTCGTGAGTTGTAATATAATGACATTTATTACAATCCAGTTGATTTAATCAAATTCAATAAATACTCAACGTCATCTAAAAGAAAATACAACCGAAATGTTTATTAAATTCAACTCTTTTGATAGTTTGTCCTTTTTACATTGAAATTTGAACATAAACTAAACCTAAATAACAAAAAACTGAATCGAATTAAAACTAAACCTAATTTTCTAGAAAATAAAGCTAATAGTAGAGGCCCACTTGCTCATAGTATTCTAGCTCTGCACATTTGCATTTTTTTTTTTAGTAGGATGAGCATAACAGGCCAGTAGAGTCATTTCTTACCCAAAATTTAACATATTCAGATAATATCAATTTGATAACAATGAAGGAAATAGAATACAGATAATGGAATTTAACAACAAAATTATGAAAATGTGATATTTTCATGAATACTCATAACATTTATATTATTTCTTACAACACTATACCCAAGTGGATGGTCACGTTGCATTAATGTAACGCACTGGTACCTCATGGTGATGGACCTATTTATACGTTAGCTGGTCAGACTACTGCTCCAGTTGTGCCTCTGACGTATGTATATGCATACAATTGTACTTATACACCGTACACAAAGGAGATTCCAATGGATCCAGTGGGTTTTAGGGTCTTTCACCCAAAGGACACAATTGCCCTACTTAATGGCTTTAGGGTCTCTCACCCAAGGGACACGATTGCCCTACTTGCTAATTTAGGGTCTTTCACCTAAGGGACACGATTGCCTTACTTGCTTACGTTACATCCAACATATTAAAATTGATGCTCAATGAATGGTAGACATACATGTAAGATCAATAATTATTTCACAATTAAAAAATATCAACAATATAATTCTAGATTTAAATTTTGTTGAAACTTTAATAATTCAAATACTTAAATAAAATATTATTTTACTATTATTTAATTTAAAAATTTCTGTGAAATAATATACATGAAATTTTAGTTTCAATTCCAAAATTTTGAAAATTTTCTTAAACTTAAGTTCATTTAAATTTAATTTAATTAACTCTTTAAAATTTTAGAATTAAAATTTGGATTTTAATCTTTACAGAAACAAAAATATTACACTGATTTCTATAATATGACCTTGATAATGTTATAAAAATTATTATTTAATAATTTAAGTTAATCTATCTTAAAAAAATTATCTAATTATTTTAAATCTAAATTCAAGATTTTATTATTATTTATTTTTATATCTAAATTTAATAAGTTTAAGGAAGTTATTAATTTGGACTTTGGATTCTATTATTATTATTATTATTTTTACATTCAAATTTTAAATTATTATTTTGACTTTGGATTTTATTATTATTATTATTTTTACATTCAAATTTTAAATTATTAAACGATAAGTTTAAGGAATTTAAATTTTTGGTTTACTTTTTAACTTGAATTATATATATATATAATTCGGATTAATTAAACGATTAAATTTAATAACTAACGTACTCATTAATTAAAAATATTTTTAAAATTAATTCAAATAAATTCATAAATTAATTTGAATTTAATATATTTTTAATATTTACTTTCATATTAATTAATTAGGAATAATTCATATTTAAATTTTTAATCTTAATACAAAATTTAAGAATTAATAAATTAAAATATAAACTTAGATAAATTATTTATTTTATTCTGTAAATTTATTTTATTCTATTTATATATAAATATATATAAAAATTATTTCAGCATTAAATATAAGAAATATAAAAATTCACAAATGACTAGGATTCCTTACATAATAATCAACTGACAATAATATACCTATCAAAATTTTGGATTAAATAAGTATAATAAGTAACTGAAAATGATAAACTTCAGGATAAGATCACCTACCTTAAAAGTCTGATCATCTGACCCCGCTTTAATCTCTCTCTTGATCTACAGAGCTCTCTCTCTCCTCCTCTCTATTTTTGATTTGATTGTTTCCTTCGTTTCTCTCTCTTTTTTATTTTTATTTTTTATAAAGGGGTGCGTAATGGAATGAAAGAGGGGATTGTGGGATGGTTTCATTTAGTGGGAGGGTTCGACGCTCATTATCGTATGAAAAGGAA
Source organism: Magnolia kwangsiensis (assembly GCA_037074715.1). Lineage (NCBI taxonomy): Eukaryota > Viridiplantae > Streptophyta > Magnoliopsida > Magnoliales > Magnoliaceae > Magnolia > Magnolia kwangsiensis. Next base: position 38,067,332 of record CM073572.1, on the reverse strand, counting down.
GGAAGAATGGAGAAAGTGGTTTAGTCAGCGTGCGAAAAATATATTTTTTTAAAAATAATATTATTATTTTTTAAGATATAGTGGGTCCCACTAACGATAATATAAATCTACTCCATCCATCATCTCGGCCTGGCCAAGAGAAGATGTAAGGTAAAAAATGAGGCTAATCCAAAACTAAGGTGGGCCACACGCAAGCGGACGGTGGGGTTAGTTCCCACAAAAAAAAAGGGTTGTTACATTTTACCCCCCTTAACAAAAATTGTCCCCGAAATTTAACATACCTATCAGACGAAGAGATGAGGGTACTTCTCTCAGATTTCATCCTCTCGCTCCTACGAAGCTTTGTCCTTGCCATGATGCCTCCACTGAACCTTCACGAGTGGTATTGATCTTATTCGAAGTACTTGCTCCTTCCTGTCGAGGATGCAAATCAGTTGCTCTAGGTATGAAACGTCCTCCCGGATTTCCAGCGGCTCCCAGTCAATGATATGCGATGCATCTCTCTCGTACTTCCGAAGCATAGATATATGAAATACGTCGTGGACGCCAAAAAGTTGAGGAGGTAAGTGACGCAGGGATGAACGTGATGAGGTCGATCATCGTCTTCCTCAAGGATAACTACTCCGAATCCAAGGAGCTTCTCTGGACTCCTCACAGAGACTTCTCGAATCCACAAGGAAAGAAAGCAAGAGAATAGAAATATATTCTAATAAAATTTGAAATTAATTGATTAATCACTAAAAACGAGTTTACATCCCTTTAAATAAGGGTACCAAGCAATAGGAAAGAAATCAGACTCAAACTACAACTAAAACTCCTAGAATCCGCGACTTACTATAAATAGTAAACTTACTATTTATAGACGGTCGTGATGTCTACTAGTGCGCAAGGTTTTCGGCCAAAAATAGTAAGTGTCCTATTTGGCTTCACCAAACCGTTCTCCTAATTATCCTAAGCACTTTTCATGTTGGACACAACTCCTAAAGCCCAACGGATGAAGAGCTATAAGCAAACTAAAACTTACTATTTATAGTAAAAATGAAATTAAAACGGAGAAAAGATCGTCGATCATGGGTTTCTCACAAATCCGGGCTGCGTAACCCAGCGTAGCTGGGTTGGTTGGCTAAAGTAACTCGTTCTACCTCAAAATCATATATTTTACGTCGGATAACTCATTCCGGATTGCAAGATACGCTCGATCTAAGGTCCAACGGTCCGGATCACTTATGTTGTCGACTGTGCCTTTTCTGATCCATCTTGGCCATGAAATTGTCCGCGACCCGCTCTACATCAGTCTCCTCCACTTGAAAAGAACTCGCCCTCGAGTTCTCCTCCTGCGCTGGTTCATAATACTCGGTCAGGTCCGCGACGTTGAAAGTCCGTGAGATCACCAGGTCATCTGGAAGATCAACAACATAAACGTTGTCATTGATTTTTCGGATGATCGGTACCGGTCCAATCTTCTTATTTTTCAACTTGTTGTACGTCCCAGTCGAAAATCTCTCTTTACGCAAATGGACCATAACGCAGTCGCCCACCTCGAACACTTTTTGTCGCCGGTGCTTGTCCGCTTGTTCCTTATACTTCTCGTTCGAGGCATGTAGCTTAGCCTACACTTCTGCATGGATGCCCATGATCTTATTTGCCATATGTTCTGCTGCAACGCTCGTGCCTGGGTGCTTGGGCAAAGATACCAAGTCAAGTGTGTGGCGAGGCACTCGTCTGTAGATAATCTGGAACGACGATTTCCCTGTCGAGCGGTTCACCATGTTGTTGAACGCAAACTCTGCTTGAGACAAGGCCAAGTCCCACTGCTTCGGCTTTTCTCCTGCAATACTGCGAATGAGGTTTCCCAATGTGCGATTCACAACTTCAGTCTGCCTATTAGTCTGTGGGTGGTAAGCACTGCTGAATTGAAGTCGTGTATCGAATCGAGTTCACAAAGTCTGCCAAAACTGGCTAATGAACTTCGTGTCATGATCAGAAGTAATGGTCTTAGGGACCCCGTGTAGCCGTACGACCTCCCTAAAGAATATATTCGCCACATGTGTTGCATCGAGGTCTTCTTGCATGGGATAAAGTGCGTCCTCTTGGAGAAACGATCGACCACCACGAACACCGAATCCATGCCGTGTTGTGTTCGTGGAAGACCAAGTACGAAGTCCATTGATAAATCCTCCCAAGGACCATCAGGCACACGTAACGGGGTGCTCCGCCGAATCCATGCCGTGTTGTGTTCGTGTAGAGTCTCGTATTCTGAGATTGCCCCTTGAAAGTTTGACAAATATGACAACGTTGTACGACTCTTCCCACATCACGTACTAATTGCGGCCAGTAATACCGTTCTTCCACAAGAGCTCGTGTCTTGTCTCGCCCAAGGTGTCCACCGAGGCCACCTCCATGTAGCTCCAGAATAATCTACTCCCCCAGAGAACTTTGGGGGATGCACAATTGATTCCCTTTGAAGAGAAAATCGTCATGTATATAAAAGTCACTGGGGTGACCTTCTTGGCACTTCAACCAAGAACCTTTGAAGTCCTCATCCTCGGCATACGACTCCTTGAGACAGTCAAAGCCGACCACCGCGTTGCTCATCGTAACAAGTAGTGATGCACAACGGCTAAGTGCATTAACCACCTTGTTCTGCTGTCCTGACTTGTGCTTCAGAACGAACGTGAATTCCTGTAAAAACGCAACCCATCTAGCATGCACACGATTCACGTTAGTCTGACTATTAATAAACTTTACTGCTTAATGGTCAGTGTACAGAACAAACTCCCTTTTAATCAAATAATGCCGCCAATGTCGCAGCGCCTGAACAACTGCATACAACTCAAGCTCATAAGTTGATCACTTCTTTCGGGCTTCGCTGAGTTTCTCGCTGTAGAAGGCTACCGGCCTGCCTTTTGTGATAATACTCCTCCAATTCCGACGTATGAAGCGTCATACTCAACCTCAAACAATTTGTCGAAATTAGGAAGCACCAAGCCTGGTGTTGTAGACAAACGATGCTTGATCTCGTGAAAGCTCTTGTTAGCTTTATCGGTCCACTGGAACGGTCCCCTTTTCATGCAATCTGTTATAAGAGCGACTATGGTGCTAAAGTCTTGCACAAATCGACGATAAAAAGTCGTCAATCCGTGAAAACTCCTCATCTCATGAATGTTTGTCGGGATCGGCCATTCCCTAATAACTTGCACCTTTTCATCGTCCACTCGAATGCCTGTGGACGTTACAACAAATCCTATAAACAACAGGTTGTCAGTTAAAAAGCTACACGTTTTCAAGTTGAGATACAACTTGTTATCTTGTAGGACCTTCAACACCTGCCTGAGATGTTTCTTGTGCTCCGCCTCATCCTAGCTATATATTAATATGTCATCAAAATATACTACCACAAATCGGCCAGTGAACGGTTTTAGAACTTGATTCATCAAACGTATAAAAGTACTTGGTGCGTTCGATAGGCCGAAGGGCATGACCAGCCACTCATACAACCCTTCTTTTGTCTTGAATGCCGTTTTTCACTCATCACCGGGTCGGATACGAATCTGATGGTACCCACTCTTTAGATCTAGTTTGGAGAACAGCTTGGCCCCTCCCAGCATATCGAGCATGTCGTCCAACCGTGATATTGGGAACCGATATTTGATGGTAATTTTGTTGATTGCTCGGCGGTCGACACACATGCGCTAGCTTCCATCTTTTTTTGGCATTAATAATGTTGGTACAACACATAGGCTCATGCTCTCTTAATAGACCCTTACGGATCAATTCCTCCACTTGCCCCTTAAGTATCTCACACTCCTTCGTACTCATCCGATGAGGGCGATTGGGCAGGCTAGCCCCAAGGATGAGGTCTATGTAATGTTGGATGTCCCTCATTGGGGGCAATCCATCAGGTAAATCTTCAGGCCAGACTTCTTTGAATTCGTTTAGCAACAGTCTTAAGCTTGGAGGGATGTTTGAAGGTTTGTCTTCCTTGCCCTTCACCACTACGGTGTATACCTCGACGGTTTCCTTGGATTCCTCCATAAAACCCCGAATGATCAAGAGAAAACTCCCCTCCACTTTAGAGGCTTCAGGGTGGTTCTCTGGTACCATAGGAGCAAGGATTATTTTTCAACTATCCTTAACGAATATGTAGATGTTGTCTCGTCCCCGATGGGTCGCATCATGGTTTGACTGCCAAGGTCGACCGAGTAGCATATGGTAGGCTTTCATGTCAACCACGTCATAAAATATCTGATCCTTATAATGTTTACCAATTGAAAACGAGATAGTGCATTGTTCAGTTACCTTGGTCTCATTCACCTTTTTTATCCAGCCAATTGAGTACGGGGAAGGATGTCTCATCGTTGGTAGCCACAACTTGTCCACCATCACTCTTGAGATGATGTTTTCGCTGTTACCACTGTCTATGATCACATCACAGACCTTTCCGCTGACAGTGCACCAAGTATGAAATATATTGTGCCGCCGTGGATGTTCCTTTCGTGGAGTATACAGTAGTCGCCTCACAACGAGAGATTCGCCACGATCCTTGCCTGTCACTTCATCGCTACCTGCTATTTCTTCAGTGGTTTGTTCATATTCATCAAAGTCATGATCTTCTTCTACGACCTCATCTTTAGTGCCATTTTCGTTTATAGTCAAGTGTGTTGCCGGACGTTGAGGACAAGTGTTTGATAAGTGGCCTGGTTGGCCACAGCGGTAACAACTGGTCGACCTTGGCCGAGCATAAGGATTCGGAATCCTACTCGGGCCCGCTGTTGTGGGTGCTGCCCGTTGAGGTCTGGATGGTCCGCTCCCCGTATCACAGTTTGCTGGTGGAGGAGGTTGAGGACGTTCTCCTACCGGATCTCTTCCTCTAGCCAGCACTGGATCCTGTGTGGGACCCGTCATAGGGGGTCAATTTGAAGGATAGGGACGAGCAGGTCTTGCAAGTTGTGTTTCTGCCCTTCCTGCCAATTGAACTGCTTCATCTACGGTCCCGACTGGGTACATCTGAACTCGATCCTGAATTGACGGTCGCAACCTACCTATAAATCGTGCCACCTTTTGTAACTCAGATTCTGACAGATCGTTTCGTGTAGCCAACCGCTGGAATTCTTCAGTGTAATCTGTAACAGCTCGATTTCCTTGTCGGCAATTCTGGTATTGTTAAAATAAGATCTGCTCATAATCACTGGGGAGAAATAGTGATCGAAGAAGACGTCTCATCCGAGGCCATGATGCGATGGGCGCCTTGTTCTGACGGGCTCGTGAGAGTTGTAATTGTTCCCACCATGCAGAAGCACCAGATTTTAATTTAAACGCTACCAATTTTACCCTTTTATGATCTGGCACATCCATATAATCGAAATATCTCTCTACTTCGGCTAGCCAATCGAGGAAATCTTCGATACATAATAAACCGTTAAAACTAGGAAGTTCAACCTTACCTCAATAGTCTCTTTCAGCACGATCTAGGCGATCGCCTCCATGGATTGGTCGTCGGTCAAAACCCTCATTAATGTCCTCGTCGCTGGAACTAGAATCATCTGGTGTAGCCCTACGGTTTGCCACTGGTAGTGCTCTGCGATAATCGGGGTCACGTCGTATAACAACCACGGGTGATGGAGCGACCATAGGCAGTGGAGCACCGCCTAGGGCTCGGGGCAGAAGTAGCGCATCCGCAAGACGGTCGAGGGTTACCTGCAGCCCTTGCATGGTCAACTGACACTCCCGATGGAAAGCTTCCATTCTTTTCGAAAGATAACGAATCCCTGGATCACCGTCCACAAGATTTTGATTCATACCTTCGTTGTTTGCCATCGGTCCGAGAGGAAACCTCGCTCTGATTCCAAATTGACACAGGGATGAACGTGATGAGGTCGATCATCGTCTTCCTCAAGGATAACTACTCCGAATCCACGGAGCTTCTCTGGACTCCTCATAAAGACTTCTCGAATCCACGAGGAAAGAAAGCAAGAGAATAGAAACATATTCTAATAAAATCGAAATTAATTGATGAATCACTAAAAACGAGTTTACATCTATTTAAATAAGGGTACCAAGAAATAGGAAAGAAATCAGACTCAAACTACAACTAAAACTCCTAGAATCCGCGACTTACTATAAATAGCAAACTTACTATTTATAGACGGTCATGATGTCTACTAGTGCGTAAGGTTTTTGGCCAAAAATAGTAAGTGTCCTATTTGGCTTCACCAAACCGTTCTCCTAATTATCCTAAGCACTTTTCATGTTGGACACAACTCCTAAAGCCCAACGGATGAAGAGCTATAAGTAAACTAAAACTTACTATTTATAGTAAAAACGAAATTAAAACGGGGAAACGACCGACGATCAAGGGTTTCTCGCAAATCCGGGCTGCGCAACTCGACGTAGCTGGGTTGGTTGGCTAAAGTAGCTCGTTCTACCCCAAAATCATATATTTTACGTCAGATAACTCATTCCGGATTGCAAGATACGCCCGATCTAAGGTCCAACGGTCCGGATCACTTATGTCGTCGACCGTGCCTTTTCTAATCCATCTTGGCCATGAAATTGTCCGTGACCCGCTCTACATCAGTAAGGCTAGTTTGTAGGCTATGAGGCCTACTCTCTGCAAGATCTTGAATGGTCCAATGTAGCATGGAGCCAATTTTTCTTTCTTCCCAAATTGCATAACTCCTTTCATCAGAGATACCTTCGGGAACACATGGTCTCCTATGGCGAACTCGAAGTTCTTTCGGCAATTGACGGCATAGCTCTTCTGGCAACTTTGAGCGGTACGTAGACGTTCTTTGATAATGACAATATTCTCTGATGTCTCTTGCACTAGTTCCGGTCCCAACAATGTTCTTTCACCTACTTCGGTCCAATGACTTTGTGATCTGTAGGGTCTTCCGTGTAAAGCTTCGAATGGCGCCATGCCAATACTGGACTGGAAATTATTGTTGTAGGAAAATTCTACTAAATAGAGGTAGTCGTCCCAATTTTCCTTGGAGTCAAGAATGCAGTTGCGAAGCATGTCTTCGAGGATTTGATTTACCCGCTCCGTTTGTCCGTTAATCTGCGGATGAAAAGCCGTGTTGCAGTTTAGTGTCGTTCCCAATACCTTCTGAAGACTTCCAAAAGCGTAATGTAAACCTGGGTTCTCGATCGGATACTATGGACACAGGAATGCCGTGAAGCCTAACGATCTCCTTGATATACTGTTTGTTTAACTCGTCTAGGGATGAGAAAATACGTATAGGAAGTGTGCTGACTTTGTTAGCCTATCCACGATCACCCATATCGCATCATGATGACGACTTGTTTTTGGTAGTCGGACAATAAAATCTATTGATATGTGCTCCCACTTCCACTTTGTGACCTGTAACGGTTGTAAAAGTCCCGACAGCTTCTGATGCTCCGCTTTAACCTGCTAATAAGTAAGACACCTTGCAACGTAGTTAGCTATCTCCCTCTTCATATTACTTCACCAATATTGACGTCGTACATCACGGTACATGTTGGTTCCTCCTGGGTGAATGGTGAATTTTGTGCGGTGCGCCTCATCTAAGACTTCTTGTTTTAATTCAGATATGTCTGGAACACATAACCTCCCTTGAAATCTGACCCCACCATCAGAGCCTACTCGCCACTCTGAGTTGTCCTTTCCCGCTTCTTCTGTTATTTTCTCTTGTAGCCATGCATCATTCTTCTGCGCTTCTATTATTCGTTGCACTTAGAAAAGAAAATCTTGAATAACTACATCCTAATTAAGAATTAAAGGGCTACTGTAAATGGATAATTAAGAAATTACTAACCAGAGTAGGTTGCACCACTAAATTACCGATATAAGCCTGAGGTCCATCGATACGTAGTCTGACTTCAAAATCTTTAACTATATCAAGCATCTCCCATTCTTTAATCATTAAACTCGCCACCAGCTTGCGCGTCTTCCTGCTTAACGCGTTGGCTACAACATTCGCCTTACCTGGTGATAGCAGATGTTGAAATGATAATCCTTCAAGAATTCCATCCATCTCCTCTGCCGCATATTTAGGTCCTTTTGATCAAAAAGATACTTTAAACTCTTGTGATCCGAGTACAGGTCAAACTGCTCACCATAAAGATAATGCCTCCAAATTTTTAAGGCAAACAGTACAGCTGCAAGCTCTAAGTCGTAAGTGGGATAATTCTGCTCATGAGGTTTCAACTGCCTTGACGCAAACGCTATTGCTTTACCACTTTGCATTAGCACGCATCCCAACCATTGATAAGATGTATCAGTATATACCACAAATCTTTCCCCTTCTGCTGGTAAAGAAAGTATTAGGGCTTCCGTTAATTGCTTCTTCAATTCAGAGAAAGCCTGCTCGCAATTTTCATTCCATTTAAATGAATTGAGATTAGATCATGATAAACTTTTCTCTTAGATTCGATGTATTCTAGAAGCTCAGAAGGAAGACGTTTGGCTACAAGAAAAAGGAGCAGAAGGAATAGGGAAGGAGAATACAGAATGACGAATTGGCACTGATGAAGGGATTAGGCTTCGTGAAAGGCTATGTGTTCCAAAAGAACTTGATTTGAAACAAGAGATATTGGAAGAGGCTCATAAATAAAGATTCACTATCCATCCAGGGGAGACTAAAATGTACCACGATGTTAAGCGCCAATATTGGTGGAACAACATGAAGCGAGAAATCGCCTTATGTTGTGAGAAATCACCTTAGGCTAATCCAAAAATGTAACAACCCATTTTTTTTGTGGGAACTAACCCCACCTTCCGCTTGCGTGTGGCCTACTTGAGTTTTGGATCAACCTCATTTTTGGCCTTACATCTTCTCTTGACCAGGCCGAAATGATGGATGGAGTAGATTTATATTATCGTTAGTGGGACCCACCATATCTTAAAATAATAATAATAAAAAAAAAATTATATCTTCCGCATGCCGCCTAAACCACTTTCTCCATTCTTCCTTCCTTTTCGTACGGTAATGGGCGTCGAATCCATTCACCAAATGAAACCGCCTAAACCACTTTCTCCATTCTTCCATTCCATTACGCACCCCTTTATAATTTTTTTTTTTTTTTTAAAAGAGAAAGAAAAAAATAAATAGAGGGAGAGAGAGAGAGTTCTACAGATCAAGAGAGAGATTAAAGCAAGGCCGGATCATCAGACTTTTAAGGTAGGTAATCTTATCCTGAAGTTTATCATTTTCAGTTATTTATCATGCTTATTTAATACAAAATTTTGATAGGAATATTATTGTCAGTTGATTATTATGTAGGGAATCCTACTCATTTATAAATTTCTATATTTCTAATATTTAATGCTGAAATAATTTATATATATTTATATATAAACAAAATAAAATAAATTTACAGAATAAAATAAATAATTTATCCAAGTTTATATTTTAATTTATTAATTCTTAAATTTTTTGTTAAGATTAAAAATTAAATATGAATTATTCCTAATTAATTAATATGAAAGTAAATTATTAAAAATATATTAAATTCAAATTAATTTATGAATTTATTTAAATTAATAAATTTGAATTAATTTTAAAAATATTTTTAATTAATGAGCATGTTAGTTATTAAATTTAATCGTTTAATTAATCCGAATTTTATATATATATATATATATATATATATATATATATATATATATATATATATATATATATATATATATATATATATATATAAAATTCAAGTTAAAAAGTAAACCAAAAATTTAAATTCCAATAATTTATAATACTTAGAATTAATTATAATAAAAAATAATTTAAAATTTGAATGTAAAAAAAGTAAATAATAATAATAGTATCAAAAGTCCAAATTAATAACTTCTTTAAACTTATTAAATTTAGATATAAAAATAAATAATAATAAAATCCTGAATTTATATTTAAAATAATTAGATAATTTTTTTTAAGATACATTAACTTAAATTATTAAATAATAATTTTTATAACCTTATCAAGGTCATATTATAGAAATCAGTGTAAACAATTTTAATTCTAAAATTTTAAAGAGTTAATTAAATTAAATTTAAATGAACTTAAGTTTAAGAAAATTTTTAAAATTTTGGAATTGAAACTAAAATTTCTTGTACATTATTTCACAGAAATTTCTAAATTAAATAATAGTAAAATAATATTTTATTTAAGTATTTGAATTATTAAAGTTTCAACAAAATTTAAATCTAAAATTATTAATTAGAATTATATTGTTGATATTTTTTAATTGTGAGATAATTATTCATTTTACATTTATGTCTACCATTCATTGAGCATCAATTTTAATATGTTGCATGTAACATAAGCAAGTAGGGCAATCATGTCCCTTAGGTGAAAGACCCTAAATTAGCAAGTAGGGCAATCGTGTCCCTTGGGTGAGAGACCCTAAAGCCAGTAAGTAGGGCAATTGTGTCCTTTGGGTGAAAGACCGTAAAATCCACTGGATCCATTGAAATCTTCTGTGTACGGCGTATGAGTACAATTGTGTGCGTGGACATACGTCAGAGGTACAATTGGAGCAATAGTCTGACCAGCTAACGTATAAATGGGTCCATTCACCGTGAGGTACTAGTGTGTTGACATTAATGCAACGTGACCATCCACTTGGGTATGGTGTTGTAAGAAATAATATAAATGTTATGAGTATTCATGAAAATATTACATGCATCGCATTTTCACAATTCTGTTGTTAAATTCCATTATCTGTATTCTATTTCCTTCATTGTTATCAAATTGATATTATCTGAACATGTTAAATTTTGGGTAAGAAATGACCCTACTGGCCTGTTATGCTCATAAAAAAAATGCACAGGTGCAGAGCTGTAATCCTACGAGCAGGCGGGCCTCTACTATTATCTTTATTTTCTAGAAAATTAGGTTTAGTTTTAATTCAATTCAGTTTTTTATTATTTAGGTTTAGTTTATATTCAAATTTCGATGTAGAAAGAACAAACTATTAAAAGAGTTGAATTTAATAAACATTTCAGTTGTATTTTCTTTTATATGATGTTGAGTATTTATTGAATTTGATTAAATCAACTGGATTGTAATAAATGTCATTATATTACAACTCACGAACCTTGGGATTCGGGTCCCGAAGACCTTATTTGGGTACTCGAATTTCGGGGCGTGACAATGAGAGTCAATTATCTGAGGAGGAATAGCCTCTAGAGCTAAGTTGTTTGTTGATTATTGTTCTAGACTGAAAGAAGAGGAAATAAAATGGCACCAACAATCTCGAGCCGACTGACTTGAACAACAATCGTAGTACGAAGTTTTTCCATGGTATAGCCAGTGCTAGGGTGTGGGCTAATTCAATTTCCTCCTTGCTTACTGACAATACTCTTGTCTCTGATAAGGATTCCATTCGCAGTTCTATTGTAAACTTTTATTCTAATTTGCCATCCTCTGATAATACTAACTGCCCTTATATTGATGATTTATCTTTCAATTTTGTTCCTCCTAAGGAATGTTGTTCTTTGGAGAAAACTATGGAGCTTGATGAGATTAAATCTGCAGTTTAGGAACTAGAGAGGGATAAAGCTCCTAGCCCAGATGGATTTCGGATCACTTTCTTTCAATCCTTCTAGGACTTAGTGAAGTTGAATCTTCTCAGTTTTGTTTATGATTTCTTTGAATTCAATAGACTACCTTCAGAGATGGGGAGCACTTTCTTAGTCATAATTCCCAAATTAGAAGGGGCCTTAAGGATTTTCGTCCCATCAATCTCATTACGAGCCCTTACAAAAGCCTATTTAAAATCCTCAGTCAGAGGTTAAGGCTGGTAATTCCCAAGATCATTTCCCCTTTTCAGTTTGCCTTCGTTGACGATAGAAAGAATCTGAATAGTGTGCTTATCGCCTGTGAGTGTCTAGATTCCTATTCGAGAGCGGGAAGATTAGGAATTCTTTACAAACTTGATCTTGAGAAGGTCTTTGATCATGTGGATTGAGCTTTCCTGGACTACATGATGGAAATGTCAGATTTTGGTGTTAAGTGGAGGGCTTAGATTAGAAATTGTGTCTCCTCTCCTCGATTTTCAATTCTTACAAATGGATCCCTGTTTGGCTTGTTTGGCTTGTTTAGGGCATCCAGAGGTCTTTGGCAAGGTGATCCTCCATCCCTTTTCTTTTTCTGCTAGCTACTAAAGCTTTTAGTCGTATGTTGTATAGGGGTTAGGAATTAAGGCTTTTCAGGTGCAAATTTCCCCAAAAACATTTGTCACCTTTAATTTGCTGATGACACATTATTGTTTTGTGAAGCTAATGAGAATATGGTGAAATTTTTTAGCATGACAATTTGCTAGTTCGGGGTGGGCTTGGGTTTAAAGGTGAATCTTTTGAAGAGAGTTCTTTGGGATCAACTTATCTTCGGAGGTAATATCTTCCTTGGCTGAATCTCTTCATTGTAAGGTTGGTAGTTTGCTCGCTACTTATCTGGGTCTTCTATGTATATAGGGAAACTTCCTTTGTATCTGTGGGATAACATCATTGAAAGATTATGGAGGAAATGGTCAACCTGGAAATGCAACTTGTCATCCCTGGGTGGCAGATTGATTTGATAAATGCAACTTCTTTTCCATTGCCCCTAGTCTGCCATCCTAAAGATTTTTAAGCTCCGTATGAACTTTTTGCGACAATGTGGATCGGCCTCAAGGAAATACCGATTGTTGAACTGGAGAGGAAGTGAAGGAGTTTGTTAGGTTGCAAGGTCATCTTCGAAGCTGCTCGCCGTTTGAGGAGTTCTGTGATAGGATGGCTTGGAAAATGGATAAATCTGGTCACTTCTTGGTTCACTCCTATAAGATGCTCCATGCCTTGTCAGTGGGTGAAAGATGTATTTAGACACCTTAGATGTGGTTCTATGACATTCCCTCAAAGGCAAGAGGCCTTTGCCCGACTTGTAAGGAGAAAGAGAGTCCTAACTATCAACAATCTCCAGAAAAGGTCAATAGTTATTCTCAACATCTGTGTGATGTGCATGGCTAATGCGGAGATGGTGGATCGCCTCTTTGTACTTTGCCCAGTCACTTGGAAAACATGGGGAAGTTTCATTAATTTGTTCAAGGTGTCTTAGGTGATGCTAGGCTCAGTTGGTGACCTCTTAATGGCATGGCATGGTGTTGGGCTTGGAAAAATGAGAAGAGTGACCAAAAGACTGGACTTTACTGGCTGGCCTATACCAATTTGGGGGGAAAAGAAATGATAGATTCATTTGAAATCTATTAGTCCAGAGGGTACAGTTCTCAACAAGGCAGAGCTTTTTGTAGTGGAATGGACCTCTTCACTAAAGGCATTGGAGGATTGTAAATTTTCTTTTCTTTTGGGGTTTGTAACTCTTTGCACCAGCTTGATGCTTATTCAATAAAATTCCATTATCCTAAAAAAATTAGAACATTACTAAGGTTTTGCCTTCTTACATGATGCCTAGGTTATGTCACTTCTCAAGTCTCCTTCAGTGCCGATATGGCCAGAGAATGACTCTTTGAATATTTTTCAACTTTGTTTAAAGGGCAAAAGTTTCCACTTCATTGGAGTTGCCTACGCTGGAAGGTCTAGACAAAGGCAGCATAATCTCTCCTTCCTCATTTCTTATAACACCACCCAAACCAAAATTTCCTGGATTGCCTAAAAAACCAAAATTTCCTGGATTGCCTAAAAAGCTCCTGTCTACATTCAATTTCCAAATACCCATATTTGAAGCCATCCCACCTTGCTACTTTTTGAATGAACCATTCCCCGACTCAATTACCACACAACAATATCTATCGAGATCTAACACATACTCCTACCAACTCCTTGAAGCAAAGTCACCAGCACATTAATAAATTCCAGAGGGGGTAGGGTCAATGATTTGAAAAGCCACAGACTGAGAATATGGTCAAAGGGGGCAGAGTTTCAGCGAAAGAACTATAGATAGGGCTGGAATGGGAGATATGGTTAGGTTTTGGGAAGACACGGGCAGCCAAAGAGAGCAATGCATCTAGGTATTGTAGTTTTACATTGGGAAGGGTCACTTCCTCAAAGAACGATATGAATTCATTGGATTAAAATTACTCTGGTGAATAAACTTCAGGCCTAATCTTTTCACCAGCATTGAAATAGAGTCATTTGAGGAAAGGCAATACATTCAGATGGAAAAAAAAAAAAACCTGCTCCAGAAAGGCAATGCATTCAGATGAAGAAAGGATACCAAACCAAGATATTGAGAGCTGATCCCTCGAAATGCAATGCAAACTGAACCCCAGAAAAGGGGGAAAAAGCAAAAAAAAATAGTCAAGAGATTCTTTCAATATGTTAATCAACCCAGCAACAAATCTAATAATCAATTTTCTAAAATCACCACAGCTTCCAAAATTTTTTTTTTAAAAAAAACACACTCTCTCTCTAATAAACTGAAAAGAACCATTTTTATTTTTTTTAAAATTTCTCCAAATGCATCTGTTTCAACTAAATCCAAATTCAAATCCAACTCATGTGGATGAAAAATTAAAAGCTTTTGGAGAAACAATACCTGAAAGTAATAAAACAAAAAGAACCCAAATCCTGTCCGCCTAGGTTGAACCCTCGCCTTTCTCTTTACTCCCAGTTCCACTGTTGCTGCCGCTCCCAACTGCATCCGTCACCAATGCCATTGGCCTTTGCTCAATAACCTCATCAACGAGCCCAAATTCCTTCGCCTCATCCGGCGACATGAACATATCCCTCTCCATACACTGCTCAATTCGCTCAATCTTCTGCCCCGTATGCTTCGCATAGATCAAATTCAGCCTCTCCCTCACCTTCAAGATCTCCTTGGCATGGATCGCGATGTCACTGGCCTGCCCGCTAGCCCCTCCTGAAGGTTGGTGAATCATGACACGGGCGTTGGGCAGGGCCCTCCGCTCGCCAGGGGCCCCAGCCGTCAGGAGGAGGGATCCCATAGAGGCAGCCTGGCCAATGCAGAGGGTGCTGACGGGGGAGCGGATGTACTGCATCGTGTCGTAGATTGCAAGGCCGGCAGTGACGACACCGCCGGGGGAGTTGATGTACATATTGATGGGCTTGGAGGGGTTCTCGGATTCAAGGAAGAGGAGCTGAGCCATAACAACGGAAGCTGTGTCGTCGGCGATGGGGCCGTTGATGCAGACAATCCGCTCCTTGAGGAGGCGAGAGAAGATGTCGTAGGCCCGCTCGCCCCGGGAGGTGTGCTCGATGACCATGGGGATGAGACCATAGGATCGGACGGCTGACGATGGAGTGGGAGGTGGGGCCGAGAGACGGTTGATGGGAATTCGGTGCGCCACGATTCGGGCAAACATCGCTGGGGTGTAGGGTTTTAGGGGAGAATTAGGGGCTTGGTAGGAGGTATTCTGGGAATCGGAATTCCCAGAGGTTAGGGTTTTGGAAAAGCTTCGGGTTTGAGAGATGGGATTTGGGGAGGTTTGGATTACAGAGAGAGGGGATTTTGAGAGAAAGGGTTTGAAAAAAAAATGGGATTCTGAGAAAATTGGGGGTTTTCGAGTGCCGTTGGAGGTTTTTGGCAAACGAGGTTTTTGGCAAACCTCTAAAACCCTACGCCGTACGAACCAGAAAATAGGCGGGTTCAGTTAACGTGCGCCGGTGGGGGGTAGGGACGCCAAATAGAGCTGTCAATGGGCCTGTGTGGCCCACGAGCTTTTGGGCTTTAGCCAGGGTACCGTACCTCCCGCACTGAGAGCCACGTGGGTGGAACTTTCATGAGATCCACCCCGTCCATCAGGTCCTATGGCTCATGTTAACCCAAGTAACCAAAAATTATAACCATCCACAATTCATGTAGGCCACACCCAAGGAAGAGGTTGGGATGGGACGCCAGCTGTTAGTTTTGTCTAGAGCCACCGTGGAGTGTATATCATAGCCAATCCATTCATCTGATGTGCCATGTTAGGATGAAAGAATTAACTAAATCTCACAGTATTCCAAAACTCAAGTAGGCCATGCCACCTGAATTTAGAGGCTTCTTTGTATAATTTTATGGCGTGGCCCACCTGAGTGTTGAATCAGTCTGCTATTTGGGATCATGGATAAACAGAGGGTGATAAACCTGATGTACGGGGTGGATTGTAAGTACCCACACGCAGTACACAAGTGTTTCCTTTGATTAGGCATGGGCAAATGCAAAGCCTAAGGGCAGGGTACTTTTTTTTTTTTTTTTTTTTTAAACTATTTTATTTTACACACGAACACATACCACCACACCACACACTCACGCTGTAGAGGGATTTCACCACCTATGGTCCATGGATACTCAACCCCGGGTGTTGTAACTCCTGAAAGTCTACCACCGGAGCAGAGTAGGGATCCAAAGGGTAGCGTTCTTTAATAACTGAGTATTGAGCCCGCTTAACAACCAGCCTGGGCTGTGGTTTCCTTCAAATACTTACCGGCCTAGCCTTCTCTATTTAGGGCCTGTTTGGCACTTCGGTTTAGATGGAATTAGGTAGGATGGATTTGCATTTGGTCACGGGGAAATTTCACCCCATATGCTTGAAGAGGATGGGAAGGGTTGGCATTTAGTGGACCGAATTACATTTGGTCCCACCATATAGGATTTTTGGTGGATTTTGAAATCCATCATGCATGTGGGCTTCACATTGATGCAAGTGTTTTATTCACGTTGTCCATTTATACACGCCTTTTATATTTGACATTCTAGTTATATATGTGGTACAAGTGACCGATATTAGTTGCAAATTTGATTTGTTGATTGCAATTTTATGATCTACCAAATGGGGTTTTACCAAATTAAGTGTTTCTCCCATAGTAATAATTTTATTCTAAACATAGAGATTGAATGACTAAAATACCAGTTATGCCATCCTTGTGCAATAATAGTGTTAATCCCATCTTTTTTATTTTTCTTTTTTTCTTTTAAAAAAATTATTATTATTATTATTATTTTGTGGGGGGTTGTTAGCTTGTTAGCACACACCCCACTATCAATACACACTTCAGTGTTAACCATCCTCGGAACTAATGCAAATCCATATCATTTAATCTCACGGACCAATTTTAAGCGCTTTTTTTGTCATATCTCATGTGAGTTAGGGCACGCTTAATGAACAGTCCAGATCTTGCACAAAAGTGGGGTCTGGGCACATGCTTGGACTGCTTTGTTGTGGTCTAAGTTTTACTTTTCAGGTCGGCTGGGACAGATTTCAGCCCAGCTCAAGCCCAGCCCATCAGCGACCCTACTAAGTAACCAAAGCCAAAAAAATTTAGGATGCTCACACAAGGCTTTAACGCATGCTCCGTTTTTATTACTGGTAGCATTGGGTTGAGTTTGGACTTCTTAGTTAGGTTAGGAGGGTTTGGTTTGGGCCTGATATGGCTGATTACTTTTCAATTTGGACTGGGCTTGGGCCTGACATTAAGGCCCATTCAATTTACAAGTTGGAGTTAGGAATGGGCCTCGTCCACACACACGTATATGTGTGTATATGTATATGTATGAGGATGCATGTAAATATTTTAGGCATGTTTGGTATAGCCCACCTAGTTCCATGTAGGCTGATTTTTGGCACATCTTATAACTTAGAAGGGATCCACCAAATGCGTTGCAGGAATTTCCAACACATGTTATGGTGGGTCCCACGGAGCTCGACCTCATGGAAAGCTCCCAAGATGTCAAACTCATAGAACCATTCCGCATGTATGTATGTATACATACATACATACATATATGTATGTGCCTATGAACGTACATAGATATGCATGTTTAAACTCTGAGAACTAGACTTACTATTGTGAGCTAGAATGGCATGACAGTTTTGCAAAGTTTTAAAATGGTGGTTACTCCGAAAATGTACACATCACATATGTGGATGGTAATCAGAAAATTAAGATTTGTGACCTAATCGTTTTGATGGAGCATAACCCAAAATTTACAATTAGACTATAATAGTTACCATTGAATTTTAGATCCCTTATTATTTTACTTTTAATAATTTATTTGATAAGTATGAATTGAATGGTATAAGCTTAAGATAAATCATTTAAAATTAACTATCCAAATATTGAGTCTAAATATAAATGGACCATCCAT
Source organism: Magnolia kwangsiensis (assembly GCA_037074715.1). Taxonomy (NCBI): domain Eukaryota; kingdom Viridiplantae; phylum Streptophyta; class Magnoliopsida; order Magnoliales; family Magnoliaceae; genus Magnolia; species Magnolia kwangsiensis. The sequence continues at coordinate 38,049,264 of CM073572.1, read as the reverse complement.
ACAAAAATACTAATTTAATCACAAAATTAGAATTTTTTTTTTTTTTTTTTCCCCATATTTTGGCTAAAATGGCTAACATTCTAACTTCTAATTTGACAAACAAAAGACCACAAATCTGAAGTTAGATTCAGAGAGCTGGGGCTAGCGGATGGTGGGAAAAGGAAAAAATGCAAAATGCACAAGATCTCTAAGCCGTTGTTGTGAATTAAGTTAGGGTTTTTTTCTAAATACAAAATGCACATTATATGCATTTTATACCTCACAAGTCAGAAATATGGGAATTAAGCCGTATCTTAAAAGGTAAATACATGTATAATATGGGTATTATACGGCCATTTGCTAACTATACTTATGAGTGACCCGATTGTGAATTTTGCTTAAAAGTAAGCCTATTTATTAATCAGGCCTTTAATATCGGACCCAAGCCTACTAGCTACCCATAGATATCATAAAGAGTCATTTTCTTAGGATTGGATGGAGCCTCAATGGAAAAATGGATAAGATCTCTCCCTCTCTCTCTTACACACACACACACATACATACAACTTGTCTTTGTTGAATAATAATGGGAACTATCTCCTATAACATTGGAAATCTACATTTAATAAAATTTTAAAAGAAATCCAGTTTCAACACTTGAGGTCTTGGTGTCGATCCCTAGTGGGGGTGGCTAACATGGAGTGTGTGTACTGACATGGGTGTGTACTAACAAGCTAACCCAAAAAATTAATAATCTATGTCACGTGTTTTAAAGAAATGTGTGGAAATAGAAAATGAATTTTTTTGATATTACTTTTTTATTTTATTAAATAAGGAAAGAAAAGGTAGATTTATGAAGTTTTCTAAAATGAATTCCATTGATACTACTTTTACTTCAAGAAGCCTTTGGAAATCCTTTTTATTTTCTAAAGTTTCAACCTACACAAATAGTTAAAATAAAAAATAACTATTACTAAGTGACAAATAAAACTAAAATAAATAATAGCTTAAAAATTAGTGTATATTAAGGTCTCAGAAATACTAGAAATTAGAAATGGAAGAAGTATGAGAGCATGGCAATGTCATTTTATTTAGGTGATTTTTGCACATGCATTTGAAGTGCTTTTTTAAGAGAGTTTGACAAATTCCTTTGAAAATATAATAAGTTCAGTTTAATTTCATATGGAACAAATGTGTATACTAATTTGTAAAAATAATTAACAATGGCATACACCCAATCTTAAAATTTCGAATTCTATTTACATATGGACCCACACAAAATAAGGAAAACATCTAAATGAAAGATTACATCATAATTCACACTCACATCATTCGTTAAGATATATTTGGTTGAAATCAAATAGACTATTAAAATAGAGAATCAAAAGGAAATAAAGAAATTGAGACAGGAAATTTATAGAGTTGAGTTGAGGCATGAAGTGAGTCACTCACCTTAAAATTGACCTTTCTCCCCTTGGAGAGTGTCCTAAGTGTAATTGGCTTTTAGAGCAATCAACCTCCACGATATAACAAATACGCTCTGGTCTCAGCGGTGCACTCATTGTATGTGGGCTCAAACCATGTACAATTTTAACTCAAAAGGGTTGAATTAACTCGATGATGAACTTAGTAATAAAATTTTTCTTAAAATAACAATAATAGAAAGAGTTTTTAAAGAAGGAATAAAATAATTTTCGTTATACGTAAAATAGAAGGGGGAAGTCTTTATATAGACTCCAAAATAGTGCCTTAAGCACCCCTTGAAAATGGTTTGGTCCATTAGATTTAAACCCAACATATGTGATCAATTGACCAGATAAAGTTCCGTGAGTACACTTGCATCCACACCCGTGGCCCGTCTTGTCCCATCATGGTGCATGCACACTCGATCTCGGCTGGTATATGCCATAGATTAGAGGGCACATCTAAGATACATGATACTACAGAAAATGAGACTATACAAATGAAGGAGCACATATTATATTTATTTTATTATTAAATTGTAGATAACCATCCTCTATTAATTGGCAAATTAAGATACACAATCAGTGTAATTTTCTTTCTAATGATCCATCTAAATGAAGCCACAACTTAGACAGTATAACTTGCCTTTCCCTCACATGTCCTATCTTTTAACCCTTGTTGAGTACCAATTAGGTTGAGTTTTCCTAGTTGACTCGACTTGATGAGTCGAGTCTTAGCATGGACACTTGTGTGTAACCATCCAGTCAAGCTAACTCATTTTGACTTGAGATTTTTAAAACATTTTGTGAATATTCCTTGATAAATTATTTTGAAAATTCTTTGACATAATTCTCCAACATCAATTTGGACATTTACTATATATATATATTTCGCACGGACTACCTACAAACTTTTTTGAGAACTCATCATATCTGATGATTCTCGAAAATCTGAATGGTCCACATGAAGCAGAACCTCATGAAACCCCCTGATACCAATTTTTACTTTGAACCAAAACTTTGGTGGGCCATAAAAATGCATATAGTTTTTTCCCTTGATTTGAATTTCTCTTTATTATGGCCCACCAGAATCTTAGATCAGGGTTAAAATTCACCCTCTAAGGTTTCATGGGGTTCCACATCTTATGGACCGTTCGGATTCGACACCCATGACACGTGTGGAAAAGTACGCACATGCGTAGGTGCATAGGAGAGCATGCCTCTCTCTCTCTCTCTCTCTCTCTCTCTCTCTCTATATATATATATATATATATATATATATATATATATATATATATATATATATATATATATATATTATAGTCGAATTCTTAGCTTCATACCAGTTTGCACGAAACTCATGCGAACTTTTTTGGTATGTTATAATATGTGATGTGACTCCATGATCTGAAATGTCCATGTGAAGCAGCACCTCATGAAACCATCTGGTCCCAATTTTTACTTTGATCCAAAACTTTGGTGGGCCATGGAAAATGAAAACAATTTCCTTTCTTGATTTGCATTTCTCTTTGCTATGGCTCACTATAATTTTAAATAGGATGAAAATTTGTCCCCTAAGGTTTCATGGGATTCCGCATCATGTGGATCGGTGCGTAAGTGAGCAGGTGAGCGGGTACGTGTGTAGGTGAGCATGATTCTCTCTCTCTCTCTCTCTCTCTATATATATATATATATATATATATATAGAGAGAGAGAGAGAGAGAGAGAGAGAGAGAGAGAGAGAGAGAGAGAGAGAGAGAGAGAGAGAGAGAGAGAGATCACCTTTGCCCTAATTGTCACAAGTTTTTGCAAGAGCTTTTTGAGAACTCATTTCCTGTGATTATAAGCGCAAAATCTAAACGGTCCATATGATGCAGCACCCCTGAAATCCCCACGGCCCAACTTTTATCCTCATCCAAAACTTTGGTGGGTTTTGCCTATCTCTTTTGCCATGGCCCACCAAAGTTTTAGAGCAGGGAAAAAGTTGGGACATGGGGGTTGTTGCATCACATGGACCATTAAAATTTTGGGCTCATATCATGAGAGATGAGTTCTCAAAAAGTTCTTGTGAAAATTGATGCACATGTGAGCACTCCTCTCAAATCAGAGATTAGAATTGTCCAATGGATTTAATTTTAGGTTTTTGACTTAGTTTCATTCAATTCTAGTTTGGTGGTTAAATTTGAGTTGATGCCATGCGTACAATTTCTAATTACTTTCCTATCAAATATAATTCACTTTTTAGAGTATCAAACAACTTCCCTTTGTATATTTAGAGACCATATGCAATGCTTGGTCAAAAGTTTGTGAGATATTATTTATATAAGATGGGTTCTTAGTCTAAGCCATCACTATTATAAGACATTTTAGATGGCCCACAAACCAAAATCTTATAGGTGGCATGGCAATGTGCTAAGCAAGGACTAAGCTAGGGCCAATCCTTATCTGACTCTAATCCATTTTAGGGCAAATATCTTATTTTGTAATTTACAATGTCCTTAGTTGCTTACTATTTGGATTTATCCTAAGTCCATAGATGTATGTAGGGTGGATTTGAAAATTCCACAAATTTGACAAACCCTCAACAAGATACAAGGTAGCTTTGTAGTTCATGGATTACACAAAACCCTCACCCCAAACGGTCCTTTAGAATCTTTGTTTCCAAAATAAGAAAACAACACACAAGCACATAAGTGTGTGGGCCAATCCGCATTATTCTAACAAAACTTAGAAAAGGCGATGAATGGGCTTGCATGCAGCTCTAAAGTGGTCGTAGGTGATATTCCTCTTTCATATAATGGGCAGGTGCAGCAACGCAACAGAAATTTAAAAACGAACAACAATTCATTTAGAAGAACACAATTAAAAAGATTTCCTACGTACAAAACATGATCTGTTTCCCTATATATATATATATATATATATATATATATATATATATATATATATATATATATATATATATATATATATAGGGAAAATGTACTATATGCTCGATCATATTATACCTTCCATAAGGTCAAGTGCTAGCAGCACATTATTCATCAGATGGTAAAAGTTTTAAACAACGGGGAGATTTTATAGGAAACCGAGGAAACACGGCGTGGTTAGATACTAAAATAGCTAAAAACGTTATTGAAGTGACATCACCAAGCTCCCTGGGCCCCACCATGATGTATGTTTTATATCCACTCCTTCCATCCATTTGGAGAGATAATTTTAGGGCAATATGCAAAGAATGAGTTCATTCAAAGCTCAAATGGACCTAACATAGAAAATAGTGGGGATAGTGAGGCCCACCATTGAAAACTTCTAAAGGCTACAAAAGTTTTAGATCAAGCAGATATTTGTGTTTTCTCTTATTTCTAAAGGCCATGAAACTTCTAAAACCCTTTTTGGGTCATAGAAGTTTTGGATTAGTATGATTTTTTTTTTCCTCTTCATTTAGGTCCTTTTGACCTTATGAACAGATTGAATAGAAAATAAACGTTATGGTAGGCCCTACAAAATTTTCAACGGTGAAAATCATCATCTCCGTTGCTATTTGTAGTGTGGTCCATATGATTTTTGGATATGATTCATTTTTTGAATAATGCTCTAAAATGATCTTAAAAATAGATGAACCGTGTAGATATAAGAAATACATTATTGTGGGCCCATGTAACTTTGATCTCCTTTAAACCGTTCGCTGGAGGACTGTCAGTGCTCGTCTCGCACAACACGCACCTACAACAGCTATATGGCTGGTGTGAGGTATACTAGCCAATCCCAATCCGCTTCTATTAGAACGCGGATTGCGTCCTACCACCTCCTGGACAATAATCCGTCCGGGCCGGGCTCTGTGGATCCCAACGTGATGTAAGTGTTTTATATCCACACCGTTTAACAATTTTCTCAGATCAATATATGAACTAAAAAATGAGGCAGGTCTAAGGCTTAAGTGGACCACAAGGTGGGGATTGAATGTTCACCATTAAAAACTTCTTACGAGCTGGAGAAGTTTGGGATCAAGCTGATATTTGTGCTTTCACTTCATCCACGTCTACATGATCTTATGAATAGGTTGGATGATAAAAATTCAATAACAACTATTTTTCCCTACATAACCATTACAGTGCGCCCTAGGAGTTTGTAACGGTAGAAATTCAATAACGACTGTTTTCCCATGGTGTGGTCCATCTGAGATTCAAATATAACTTATTTTTGGTGTAAATCCCTTAAATTATATTTCAAAATGGATGGACGACATGGATAGAAAATATACATCATGGTAGGGTCAACATAGAACCAATTTTGTTTCTCCAATTTTCCTATAAAATCTCCCCGTTGTTTAAAACTTTTAGCATCCAACGAATAATGTGCTACCAACACTTGACCTCATGGAAGGTATAATACAGTCGAGCATATAGTACCTTTTCCCATATATATATATATATATATATATATGTATATGAATCCCGGTCTCCTGCGCACAAGGCCGCACGAAGCTTAAATGAGAGCTTATATATGAGCCGTTAGATCCCCCTCATCGGCTGGGATTCAGCAGTAGTGAGAAGAGAGTCTGTGAAAGGATGACTCGCACGACAAGATTTTCGGCATCTCACGGGACTCCTACTGAAGTGACGTCACGAAGTTCTGTGGGCCACACCATGATGTATGTTTTGTATCTACACCGTCCATCCATTTGGAGAGATCATATTAGGGCATGATCCAAAAAATGAATAAGATCTAAAGCTCGAGAGGACCCCACCACAAAAAACAGTGGGGAGAGTGACACCTACCGTTAAAAAGTTCTAAGGGCCATGACAGGTTTCGATCAAGTGAATATCTGTGTTTTCCTTCTTTCATGTCTGCTTTAACACATGATCCCCATCATCGGCTGGGATTCAGCAGCCGTGAGATGAGAGAGTCTATGAAAGGAACCATTACCTAAAATAAGCTTTCAAAGCCGATCGAGGGCATGGATATAAAACACATACATCATGGTGGGCCCACGGTCAGGATCGCACCCACCTGGCTTTATTCGAGTTGCTCCTAATCCGCATACGAGCACTTATGGCATGCATGCATGTGCAAAATCCTGCCTGTTGTGTCACATGTTTCGTGTAAGATCTTGCGTGTTCATCTGTGCCATGTGGCACGTCTGCTTTAACACATGATGCCATTGCCGTGAGCACAGGCATTCAATGCTCATTGTTTCCTATAGTGTGGTCCACCTTAGCTTCAACAACAGCCGTTAGATTGATTCAAAATACAGGCACAACACATCTAATTTAATGTGGTGGATCCACTGTAATTTTCAAAGGACCTAATCTCCATGGTCTGATCCATCTCTTGCATGATTTTGATGGCCTACATACATGACACAGTCGCAGGAAAGACGTGCGGCCATAACAATTCACGTACAGTGCTTATGCATAATCATTTCTTCATTTTGTACAAGTAGGTCCTTGATTAAGTAATCTGGACCATTGGTCCGGTCAGCCCAACTATGCATGTTCCACACCAGGAAAATCTCCTCTTCGGGAGAAGCGTGGTCTTTCAAGTTTCCACTTGCAGATGGACGGTTAAAAATAAGTAAAAAGATCCACATGCAACTGGAGAAAAGGGTTAACATTGGTGGCCAGGATCTTCCATAGGTACAATATCCAAGCCGTCCATCCAAAGGATACCACTATGCAGATTCCTCATCCCAAGAATTGGATCAGTCCAGTAGTTAGGTGGCCCACAATTAACTGAACAAATACACGGTTGAGAAAAAATTGACCCAAGTTCTCTAACCTACCCACTTATTTCTAATATCATCACACCCCTTTTCCACAGAAGCATCTACATGGTGAGGTCCACATGATGGATGGCTTGGATTGAACCTTGGATCACTCACACACTTCTCTCTTGTAGAATTTTTATTTTGGGTGAGTCAAAAAAATAAAATGAGGTTGGACATGAGCCCAACTCAAGGACCTTGACAACACGAACCCAAGTTGCAGCCCTACATCAATGGGGCTAACAACGGGCCAAATTCCATCAGGCCGAGGTCAGCCCAAGTCCAAACAACTTAAATTTGGGCCTGAAAGTTAGACCCAAGTGCAGCCAGGCATTCAGGTCCAAACTATCCAGAAGCACAACCAATGGGCTAAAAGTTCAACCCAGCTCATCAATGGCCAAGACAGCCTTAGAGACCGACGAGCCCAGTCTAGCCATCCCATTTTGCTGGACTATGGTAAAAGTCTAATAGCAAGAGGAATCAAAGCATTGGGTCAGGTTAACCCAACCTAACAATAAATGGGTTTCGTTCCAAATTTAGGTACAAAAGCTAGACCGCATGAAGAGCTTTACTGCAAGCTTATATATAGGTCTTCCTACAATAAGATTTCAACTGCAGCAAGTACTACCTATAGGGGCTAATAGACTAAAAAGTTTGGGACAAAGCCTTTCAACATCATGAATGTCTATATTCTTTCATTCAAATAATCATCAACTACTCGTGTTTCATGTGCATAGTTTTTTGTAGTCATAGTTACATAATTACCAAGTAAATGGGTAAATAAAAAAATTACTATTGATTACATTATTAAGATAGTGGTGTGTCATGACCTAACGTCTCCACCTCATCATCTAATATTTTTTCATGCATATCAACTTCGTCATCCGATGGTTCTTCATGCATATCAACCTCATCATCTGATGGTTCTTCATGCATATCAACTTCATTCATTGATGGTTCTTGGTACATGAGAGATCTTATTTTACAAGTAAATCATTTTAAAGAATGAAGAAAATAAGGATATAATAATTTAACAAACAAAATTAAAGAATCAATCAAATATAAATGAATAAAATGAATTAAACACTTATAGTTTTTTTTATATTGGACAATTACGTTTGTCATAGCCAGGACCTCATTTTCCACATCCACTGCATCTTCTTTTATCTTTCTTACGATTAATCTTTTCCCTTTCAGAAATTAATCTTTTTTCACTTCCTTTAGTTTTAGCGCGCATCGGGTCTTTAATGATTACTTTAGTAATTTTCTTTATTTGTTTCTTATTTTTAGGCACCAATGTCTCACCAGCAACCAACTTCTGATCTTAAACTTGTATGAGAATATCTTGTAGTCATTCTTTACATATATGATATGTCTATTTAAAATTAGCACTTTCTTTGGTAAGATTTATAAAAATGTCTAAAAAATTGATATATCGAAGAGCATACGATTCATGTTTCTCTTTATTTAACTCCACACCACTCGTATCGTAAACAAAATCCAGTTTAGCATCCCTTGTCCATCTTTTCAAAATATAGTGGTATAGCAAATTGGATATCCGAGATTGTCGTAGTATACATAATACGTGCCTACAGGTATGCCCTCAAATTCAAATTTCAAGCAACTACATTTTGCTTGTTTAGATTCCATCTCGAATTCAACTAGCCATTCCAAAGATGTTCCTTCACATACTCCAACATTGTAAATGCAAAGGCCTTCCATCTTTTGCAAAAGAATTGTAGTATAAATGGTGCTTTCATATAACTCTTCTTGAAATTTATAAAAAATAGACCGAGTATAAGTTTCTCCAAACTCTCTCTCCATAGGGAATAAAGTTTTCAACTTCGGCTTGCTACTAATCACTTCATTATCGGCGACTAAGTTATTATGTCTCTGTCGTACTACTCCATGATCAAAACGAATTATGAAATCTATTAACGAGTTATTCTTCGACACATATTTATAAAAAAATGTATTCGTGCTTTTACTTCGTTGGCTACTAGACATACTCATAAAAAAAAAATGTCTTAGATATGTTGGTACCCATTTGTGACAAATGTTGAATAAAGAGGCAAGCCAATCATTATGATCCAACTCATTTTCTTCAATAACTTTGCTCCATTTTACTTCGAAATCTTCTGGCTTCTCAGAATTCCATATGCTATCATAAAAAGGTATTTTAAATTCATCTTTGAAAGCTATATAACCTAACTTTTCAAGGACCTTCTGCTAAATATGTCAAATACAATAACGATGGAAAGCATTCGGAAATACAATATCAATAGCTTTTGTCATTGTTGGATCTTGATCTGTTATGATCACTTTCAATGAGTCCCCTGGCATTGCTTCACATCATTTCTCAAACAACCAGATAAAAGATTCAATGGTCTCATTATGGATAAAACCACAACCCAGTATAATTGATTGCCCATGGTAATTAACCCTTGTAAAGGGTGCAAATATTAACTCATACTGGTTTGTATTGTACGTGGTGTCAAATACTATAACATCACCAAAGTGATGATAAGCCTTACGTGAAATCAGGTCAGCATAAAAACAATGTATTAATCTACCCTCTACATCAACCTTCACATTATATGTGAACGATAGATCTAATTCATTCATTTCAGAAAAATGTTCATACAATTGAGCATCATGGTCCTTGGTTTCATTTTTTTATATCTCTTTCATAATTTCTCACATCTTGTTCAATGCATCCAAAATTTTTGTAACCACCTAATTCAATTGCTAAAATATTCATAGTTTGCGAAATGCTTATGCCTAATTGAGTGAATGTATTTTTCAAATTCTTCTGCGCATTACAAACCTCATGATGTGATCGAAGGAGATGTTTCTTTTAAGGAGTTGCTAACTCATGACTGTGCTCCTCAACAAACTTTTTAACTATATAGTTTGGTCCACCACCCTCTTTTTTAATTGTTATGCGAGCTTTACAACTTTCTCGAGTAATACTCCGTCGCCTCTTTACTACACCATGTTTCATTTGTACCTTGTTATCTGTCGTCTCCTCCTTCGAACATACAAATATCTTCCAGATCTCTTCTTGATTCTTATTATATTTATTTGATCTTCTACAAACACCGAAGCCTGCCTTCTTTATATAATGATTGTAGAAGTTAAACGCCGCATCAACTGGAGAGAAAGTAGTCTTCTCAATTATTGATTTCAAGCCCTCTTCTACTTCTAGAATCCAACGATGAAAAGAAGTTGTGCCAACTTACGCCATTAAATTCTCATGCATTTCTATAAGTACCCGGGCCTCTTTGATTATAATATATTTTTTATTCTACAAAAAAAAGAAGTTTTGATATAGCTTATCGTGAAATTGTATAAAAGTTACTAAATGAATACAACTCATAACAAAAATCAATATTTCTATTTCAGATTTAAGAAAAAAATTAAACAGTCCAAAGTCAACAATAACAAGACAATTATAAATTATCAATTTTCAGATTAATATGCCCAGTTAGGAACTCAGGATGCCTAGTTAACAATTGGATATTTTACTTGCTATCCAAACTGGACCTATTTTTGGAATCCAATTTTGTACAGCAAGTATGAAAATTATGATCGTATATTCACTACATTTTCTATAAAATACTCATAGATTCCATGTATCCTAACATGTCCTTAAAGTTATTCTAAATAGAAATAATCTTCTGCTTGTAAAATGTTAATTTTCAGGAGATCCGTGCAGGTCTTTCACTTTCTTTGATATTCATCATGGTGATTTATCCTTTGTGTTTATTAATGTGAATTTCCTCTACTCTTTTGTAGGTTTTCTTTCTTTGTAGTTAGGTTAATTTTTATCCTAGTAGCAATGGACGGTACGTTCAATAGATAGATTTTTGTTGACAAGCTTACCATACTCAACAATTCTCAATAGAGCATAGAGTCCTTGTAGTCATGTTCCTATCAATTTGTTTAGGAAACAATGCATGATATTCACTATTTTTTGTTCACTAGGTTGTTTGTGGTCTCATCCTAATTTGAGACCACCGAATTTACTGATCTTCCTGCTAACAAGGGATGATCAATGAGGATTGATTCTTGGCCTTTTGTTTTGTTACTTCTTTTGTACATATGATCGTGTTATAACTGGTTGACACTTAAATAAGATGTCATTTTAATCCAAATAATTTTCAAACTAATTCTATACTAAAATTGTTAGTTAAATGTATCTGGTAAGCCTGATGCAAATGTAGACTCTTATGGCAAATGAATCAGGAGAAATGTTATATAGAGGCAAAAAGTTAGTGAATGTGAAGGACTGCATACCTGGATAATCGGCAATGTTGAACAATTGAACTTTTGACTTATAATCTGGTGTGCTTATACTAACCCTACATAGTGGTTGTAGTTATCCTTTTAGCAAGAAAAGCTTAAACAGAGTAGTCAGACTATGAACATGATCCACATGCCAATTAGTTTCTGCAGGCTAAAATAGGATCAACGGGTGTTCATCCCGATTAGCTAAAATATGGAATATAGGAACGTTGACGGGCAAGAGTATGGAGTTTGTAAATGCAGATGGGTCCACTAACCATCATGTTTGTGTTATTTAAAAATGAACACAATCAACTACTCACATGAAAATCAACCACACAAATTAGGATTGCAATTTTAGAAATCCTAAGTAGGGACTGAAATTGACAATCCCTGATTGGGGATTGTCAATTTCAAAAATTTTAAAAATTTTGAAATTTTAAATATTCAAAAAGACCCAATCGGAGATTGTCAATTTCAAATCATCTTTTTTTTTTACTTTTTTTTTACACACGCACACACACCCCCACACACTCACGCCACATGCACACACACCCTACACATGCACGCCGTGGGATTTCACCACCATGGGTACTCGAACCCTTGACCCGGTGTTGAAACTCAAGGAGTCTACCACTCGAGTAAGAGCAAGGACCCTCTATCAATTTCAAATCCCTTGTTAAAAAGGGAAGAAGAAGAAAAAGAAGATGGGCAAATGAATGTGAGAATACCTTCCAATCGAAGGTAATTCACCACTCCCTCTATCATTGTCTCCCTCTATCACTATGGTTGGTGGATGGGATGGGCCCCCGATGCCACTACCGAATCTCTTCCTCTATTGATGTTGTTCCACGCAGAGATGCGGTCGAAAGATGGAGAGATAGAGAGAAGTAGATTGCTAAAGAATGACAAGAGAATGAGAAAGTAAATTGCTAAAGAATGGCAAGAGAATGAGAGAGATTTTAAAGAGTGCAAAGAAGAGAGAGGTTTTAGACATGCGTGAACGGTAATCCGTCCAGGCTGGGATTTGTGGGGCCACCATGATGTAAGTGTTTTATCCATGCCATTCATCACTTTTATCAAATTATTTTAAGGTATTATCCTAAAAATGAGGCATGTCCACAGCTCCAGTGGACCACATGAAAGGAAACTGAAGTGATAATTACACACCGTTGAAACCTTTTAAAGGGCCACTGTGATGTTTTTTTTACCATCCAACCTATTCATAAGGTCATGTAGACGTGGATGAAGTGAAAACACAAATATCAGCTTGATCTGAAACTTCTCCTGCTCCCAAGAAGTTTTTAAAGGTGGACGTTCAATCCCCACTTTGTGGTCCACTGCAGCTGTGGACCTGCTTTATTTTAAGGATCATACCTTAAAATGATCTAACAAAAGTGATGAACGGCGTGGATAAAGCACTTACATCATGGTGGGCCCCACAAAGCCCTACCCGGATGGATTTCCGTCTGGGCGGGGGGTAAGACGCAATTTGAGTCCGGGAAGGTTTCATGCGCGAGGACAAGGATTGGATACTGACAGGTTGGCTACTGAAGTGACGTCACCAACTTTTGTGGGCCCACCATGATGTATATGTTGTATTAACATCATCCATACATTTGGAGAGATCATTTTAGAACATGGTCCAAAGAACGAGGTAGTTCCAAGGCTGGGGTGGACCCCACCACAGAAAATAGTGATGAGAGTGACGCCCACCATTGAAACCTTCCGAAGGTCCACCATGATGTTTATTTGAGATCCCACATGTTCATGTGTTAAAGCAGACATGAAAGAAGGAAAACACAAATATTCGCTTGATCGAAAACTGTCGTGGCCCTTAGAACTTTTTAACAGTGGGCGTCACTCTCCCCACTATTTTTGTGGTGGGGTCCTCTCGAGCTTTGTATCTGATTCATTTTTTGAATCATGCCCTAATATGATCTCTCCAAATGGATGGACGGTGTAGATACAAAACATACATCATGGTGTGGCCCACAGAACTTGATGACGTCACTATATATATATATATATATATATATATATATATATATATATATATATATATAGTTAGTTAGTTAGTTAGTTAGTTAGTTAGTTAGTCATGCTCACCTGCGCACCTTCACACGTGCACACTTTTGCACACATGTTGTGGGTGTCTAATTCGTATGGTCCATGTGATGGGGAATCCCATGAAATCTCAAGGGAAAATTTTCACCCTGATCTAATTTTCTGATGGGCCATAGAAAAGAGAAATGCAAATTAAGGGAGGAAATTGTTTTCATTTTTCATGGCCCACCAAAGTTTTGGATCAAAGTAAAAAGTGGGCTCGGGGGGTTTCATGAGGTTCTGCTTTACATGGTCCATTCAGATTTTGGAGTCACATTACATATGATGTGTTCTCACAAAAGTCGGCACAAGTTTGGTGCGAACTAGTGCACAACTGAGCATTCTCACCCGTGCGCACATTTGCACATGTATCATGGGCATAGAATCTGAACAGTTCACGTGATGCAACACTCTTTGAAACCTCATAAGCTTGATGCAAATTTTTGGTGGGCTATGACAAAAGGAAATAATTTCCTCTCTTGATTTGCATTTATCTTGACTATGGCCCATTAATGTTTTGGATTTCACTGAAAATTGGACCCATAAAGTTTTAAACAGTGCCACATCACACGGAGTGCCTATGACAGGTCTGTAAAGGTGCACACGGGTGCTCACATAGGAATGTAGGCAGGTGAGCATTCCTACGTGTGTGTTAAAAAATATAAAATTAGTCCCACTAACCCCTCCAGAATGGAGAACACATTCAACAAGTCAATGACATCACATTTACACCTAATTTACACCTAATGCCTTTGATTTAAAAATAAATAAATAAATAAATATAAAAATAAAAAATCTTTGATGCATTCCGACAGCGTGATGGATGCCACACGGGCATTTAAATAGTTAAACTGCCCAAATTAGGGATACTAACTTAGAGATATCATGATGGAAATACTATGTTTATTTAATTATTAGACTATCAGATTGGTGAAAATTTAATGGACAGTTAAAAATGAAAAATATTTTGTCAAAGAGTACCAGCTAATTAGAAGTTAGGATTAATAGTTAAACCTGCATTTCTTTGGGCAGTGTAACTTAGCTGCGGTGTCTTCCATAATGCGGTCCATTTAATTTGTGTTTAAAATATACTACTTGTATCTGTCGCAAGCACTTGCGTATAAAGTATCTTTTGCAGCCAGAGTATTATGTAACCCCCCCTTGTATTGTATAAAACAAATTTTATCATATAGATGTTGACCAAAATTACATGAGAAACCATCCACGGATAATTTTGGTCCGGTGGGCTCGACTAGGATTTCGGTAGTCGGCCCCCCAGCCGAGCTCAGCATTGGAAAAACTGTAGGCCCTACCATTACGTATGTATTTTATCCATTCTGTCCATTCATGCTACGAGATCATTTTAGGTTAAGTGCTAAAAAATGAGGCAGATTCAAAGCTTAAGTGGACCACACCATAGGAAATGAAGGGACGGAGACACCCACCTTTGAAACCTAAGGCCCACCGCAATGTTTATTTGCCATCCAACCCATTCATAAAGTCACATAATCCTCGATGAAGGTAAAATCAGTTTGATTAAGAACAGACGTGGCTCACAAGAAGTTTTCAACGGTAGGCATTCAAGCCCCACGGTTCCTGTGATGCAGTCCACCTGAGCTTTGGATCTGCCTCATTTTTGGAAGGATACTAAAAAATAAGGCAGATTCAAAGCTTAAGTGGACCACACCATAGGAAATGGATGGGATTGAGATGCCCGCTGTTGAAACCTTCCTAAGGTCCACCGTGATGTTTATTTGCTATCCAACCCATTCATAAAGTCACATAATCCCGGATGAAGGGAAAATCAGTTTGATTATGAAAATACTAGGGCTGAAAGTTGGGCGGGTTCAACCCAACCGACCTGTGACCGACCCGACATTGGGTTGGGCTCAGGCAGGATATATCGGGCCCGATCTTAAGCTTGGGCTATACAAACTCCAACCCGGCAAAACTTGGGTTAGGCTCGGGTTGAGGTCTCGAGTTGCCCGACCTAACTTGAACCCGATCATAATATATAAGTTACTTATAAATTATTATTGAGTGTTGATCATTTGTGTCTAAGGCACACGAGTGATGTCGAGTCTCATTTGTCCACGTCATTTCCAATGACTCAAGCTAACAAGATATGCTAGATTTCTCTCCTAAATAGACTTTGTGTTATGTTATATGACTTTTAAAGTAGTTGTCTTATATTGTAGCTTGTTTTTTTTAAGAAAAAAAATGAAGTTCTTTATAATGAATAATCACATATATAATTAATAAAATTATAGATACAAAAAATAAGCCCTATATTGAATGTAATAATGAAAATATTAGCACGTATATACCGACCAATCCGATTAACCCGACCGAGCCCGCTTGGGTTGGGCTTGGGTTGAGAATTCCCAACCCGAGATTGGGTTGGGTTGGGTTAGGGTTGAGGTATAAGAACCTTGGGTTGGGTTAGGGTTGAGCACCAACTCGACCCAACCCGCCAGACTTTCAGCCCTAGAAAATACGTGGCTCGCAGGAAGTTTTTAACAATAGGCATTCAAGCCTCATGGTTTGCCGTGATGTAGTCCACTTGAGCTTTGGATTTGCCTCATTTTTGGAAGGATGCCCTAAAATGAGCCGGTAAAATGGATGGACTATAGATAAAACACATACGTCATGGTGGGGCCCACAGAGCTTTGACCAGTACCAACAAGTTCTAGTACTGTAGGGGCCATAGAGAATCCGAATCCGAGCCCGACTAGCTTGAATGCGGGGCGGATCACTACCAACTCAGGCTGAGTTCGAGCCAAGATCGAGCCGAGTTCGCCATTGAGGCATTTCCACAAACACTTGAACTACAACTTCAAAAATCCACTCTTTTATAAACAAGGGCAATGGTTTTACAGGTGTTTTATCAAACACTTTCTAAGTAACATAAAAACCAAAAAAAAAAAAGAAGAAGAGAAAAAAGGTATTTGTTTAATATTCGTACCTTGCTTGCCACCGGCCAAACCTTCCTTGCCACCAGCCACATTTCATTGAATCTTTTTATCAAACAGTGGGTGAGCAACATCAATGGCAAAGTAACTGAGCCACCAAACTAGTTCGATCCAAGTTCAATTCGAGCTGGATTCGATCCGAGTCAAGTCGAGCTGAGGCCTGCTCGAACTCATTTTCGGGCTAAAAAAATCAGCTCGACTCGACTTGAACTCAGTTTCGAACTGAGTCGAATCGAACTTTTTCAAGTTGAGTCGAGCGAGCTAACCGAGTTAGCTTGGTTCGTCTACACCCATAGATACTACCCCCACCCAGGCGCAGTATCTCACCACCGAGCACGGATTGGCTATTGACAGGTTGAGCAGCGAAACTGCTACTGAACTGACGTCACCAAGTTGTGTTGGCCCACCATGATGTATGTGTTGTATCCATCCCGTCCATCTATCTGGAGAGATCATTTTAGGATATGATTCAAAGAATGAGTCACATCCAAAGCTCCAGTGAACCCCACCACAAAAAACAGTGAGGAGAGTACCATTAAAAACTTCTAAAGGCCACAAAAGTTTTCGATCAAGCTGATATTTGTGTTTTCCCTTATTTAATGTCTTTTTTAACTTTTAAACAGGTTGGATTTCGAGAAAACATCATGGTGGGCCTTAGGAAAGTTTCAACAGTGGGCATCAATCTTCCTGTTGTTTTCTGTAGTGGGGTCCTTGGATTTGCCTCGTTATCTAGGTCATGCCTTAAAATAATATCTCCAAATGAATGGACGTTGTGGATACAACACATACATCATAGTGGGGTCCATAGTGACGTCACTTTAGTAGCGAGTCTCGCTACTCAACCTGTCAGTATCTAATCCGCATCCCTCACCACCTGGCGGGATTTGATTGGCCCACATGCAGGCCCTATAGAGAGGATGCAGAATAGATACTGACAAGGCCCGTAGTCAAACTGCTACTGAAGTGAAGTCAGGGAGCACTGTGAACCCCACCATAATGCATGTGTTGTATTCAT
Organism: Magnolia kwangsiensis; assembly: GCA_037074715.1. Classification (NCBI taxonomy): domain Eukaryota; kingdom Viridiplantae; phylum Streptophyta; class Magnoliopsida; order Magnoliales; family Magnoliaceae; genus Magnolia; species Magnolia kwangsiensis. The sequence continues at coordinate 38,031,675 of CM073572.1, read as the reverse complement.
ATTGTTCAACCATTTATAGAGATCATTTTATGGCATGAGAAAAGAATGAGATAGATCTAAAGTTCAAGTGGACCCACCACAGAAAAATGTACCCACACCCATCGTTAAAACATTTATAGGGTCCACCATGATGTCTTTTTGAAATCCAACCTATTCATAAGTTTGCATAAAGAAATATGAAGTGAAAACAAAAATATAAGCTTGATCGGAAACTTTTGTGGCCCCTAAGAAGTTTTGAACGGTGGATGTCACTGTCCCCACTGTTTTCTATGGTGGGGTCCACTTGAACTTTAGATTTATCTAGTTCCTTTTCTCATGCCATAAAACGATCTCTCCAAATGGATGGACAACGTGGATACAACACATGCATCATGGTAGGGTCTACGGAGCTTGGTGATGTCACTTCAATAGCCGTTTGCCTACTGACCTTGTCTGTATCTAATCCACCTCCCTATAAAGATGAGGCATACGGAAAGCATGTGTGTACTTGGGCTGTCAATGGTCTGGGTGGCCCACTTTAGTGTTTACCTTAAATTAAATCCTTATTATTAATTTGGCTTAGCTAACGATAATTCCAAGAGCTTGTGGCTGGGCACATTTGAGGTTTGGGATCTTGTGGCGTATAGACCTCAGGTTTCAGGCAGCAATTTCATATGTCGTAAAGAAACTTTAATTGCAAAACTAGACCTCGGGTTGTACTAATAAACCTAAAAAGATCAAATACTCTATTTTTATAGCTGCTTACCCTAACAGCCAAGGAGTATTTTGATCAAAATATCAGCATCCCAATCCTAAAAAGTCACTTTTTGCAAAAATAGTTTTCGGACAGTGAAAATAAAAAAGGCATCATATGAACTGTCTGTTCCTCTAAGTCTTTCTTGAGGTTTTAACGGCAATATGTAATAAACCATGTGTCGTGGGAAAATATAGGCCGACCACGTTTAAGGTGATCGGCTCAGCCCAACGCTCGTTCCTGAAGCACCTCACCTAGGAAAGCTGGCATGAAATGTCTGCTCCCGTGAATATAGCCTTCAGCAAGACGTGGTCTCTAAGTTGCTGCTCGCTCGTGCCCACTAAAAGCAGATGACTTAACAAAGTTAAGGGACCATTGAGTACAGATAGATCTTACGAGAGATCAGGCTCGAGCTATAGGTCGAACTGACTTAGTCTTGATTAGGTCAGCTCAGATCATCTTCGGCCGACCAAGGGAGCTTAGCTCAAGTAAGCTCGGCTCGAATCATCCTCGGTCGACCAATAGAGCTTGGCCCAAAGTAGCTGGGCATGTGATCCTCTCTAGTAACACACAATTCAAAGATAATTGCCAACTCCCATCACTTGCGCATAACCGCCCAAGGCACGATTACAGGGTAACTGTCAATGCTCACCACTTGCGTACATCTCGCTTAATGGCTGAGATAGTGCCTTAGATTGTGGGCCATGCGGCCCTATGAACTCTATAAATAAAGGATTTGTTGATAAGGACAAGTATGCAGAATCTCACGCCCTAAACCCCTTAACACAATCAGACCCAGATTATTAGTCTGACTTTGGCACTGGGTGGTCCCGGCTCAATTCAGGGTCTCCTTTGTCTTCTTTCTGTGCTAGTGTTCAGAGGTCAGAATAATGCGGTCCAAATCCATGCATCAACACCATGCATGACACCATGCATGGTGGGGCACACCTAATGAGCAGCCCAGATTTGTAAAAAGTCGAGGCTGGACTGGGGCTCAGCGTACAAACTCATCGCTTCCAGGCCGGGCTCGGGCCTAAGTTTTACTTTGCCGGGCCCATCAGCCTGATTCATTCACAGCCGTAGAAAAGCAGTAAAAACCCTTTATACAAATTAACTTTTTCTTTTTCTTTTTATGTATAATTTACAATAGAAAATACAATGGTAACGGAAAAGACAAAGGCTAACGTGGGCCTGTAGGATCTCTTACTGGGCCAAACAATCCGAACCGTTGGATCAGATTCTGCCACCTGTTTCCGTATCATCATGAGCGAAACGCTTACTAACATTAATAAGAGTCAATTACCAACCACTCTATATGGTTCACATCTAACCCGAGTAAGAGAATCCAGACCGTTGGATCGGATCCCATTGAGACCCTTTTCTATGCGGGCATGGTTTGACCAGTTCCCAGCGCATGGTAGCAACTGCGGGAAGTAAAATGCTAACATGTACCACCTGCCGGTTTACAAAATCACAGGCGGATTTCGTCGGTTCCTCTCCAACAATCCTTCCAAGATGATTTTCTTCTTATACTCTTCGGAATCCACGTCAATCTTGACGGTTTCCCGAAGTTCTCCGGCGGCCTCGCCGGAATTTTCAGTCGTCCTCAGGCAGGGGATGAAATAAAACCAGGCCGAGGTGCAAACGATCGCGCACGTGCGGCCCCACACGAGCATGATCGCGAGGATTACCATTAGGACCGACAATCCGACCACCGGATCGAATTTTCCGACGGGTATGTCACTCTTCCGGTCGTGTTTCTGGCCGGCCAGCCGGAAATTTCCAGTCGGATGTGCTTGTTTGCGACGGCCGGGCGGGAGAAAAGGCGAGGAGGGGATCTGAGGCGAACCCGGTCCGCTTCTGGTTTTCCGAGGTGTCTGGGCCGTTCTTTGACCCGTCACTTCCTTTGTGGAAACGGAGGTATCGTTGGGGTTGCGAGATTCTACGGTCAGGATTTCCGCTACTGATGAAAGCTGGCCACATCCATACTTGGGCTGAAATAAAATTCGAGTATCATCAGAAATACTAACGTACGCCGCTGTGAAAAAGAAACAGAATAATACTAATTTGCACGGGGGAGTTACTTGATACTCCAATTGCGGACGACGCTTGATAAACAGGCATTAGAAATGTCCACGTGGCATATATATTAACCCAAATTAAACCGAGTAGATATTGGAACTAACTTCTTTAGTTTCCATATAAATTTTACGTTAGCTAAGCAATCCCAGCCTGTGATTTGTGGACAGTTATTTAAAAATTTAAAGTAAAATTATTAGATTATTTTTCCACTTAACTGTCCAAGAAATAACTACAAATTTAGTATTTAGTGACACAAATTGAATATTATCTCACTTCGGTGAGATGTTAAGCTTATTGTTTGGCAGCCTATCAAATATATATCACACCAAACAACTTTAAAACATGCTTTATATGGGTGATCCGCTATTGGCTGGTGTGCAAGCCGCCTTGCTAGTGCATGCACGTGCAGTACGAAATTGGACGTTGACACTTCTCCAGCTCCGAGATATACAAACAGTTCAAAGTAGATCAAAGCTACATAGCCCTACAATGATATATTTATTATATTCATACCATTCATCCATTTCGAAAGCATTATTCAAAAAATAAATCATATCAAAATCTCAAGAAGTAGACCGCACCACGAATAGCAGTGGCTGTGAGGAGAATGATTCTTATAGTAAAACATTCCTAGAGCCCACCATAACATTTATTTTCCATCAAATTAGATGGTAAGGTCACACAAACCTAGACGAAGAGGAAAAACAAATATCACCCCTCAAAAGCTTTCAAAGGCAAACGTTCATTACCCAACTGCTTTCTGCAGTGTGGTCCACTTGATATTTTGATCTGTATTTTTTTTCTGCCTAAGTTTTAAAACAAGCTAGCTAAATGGATGGACGGTTTGGATATAACACATATCTCATGGTGGGACCCACAGAACTTGGTGACTTCAACACACAGCCAGTTCGGTGGTGTGTGGTACACCAGCCAATCCGCTCCATCCACTACATGGCCATATCTTCCAATCAGAAGGGAGCAGTATCCAATCCACGTACATATTTAGATAATCAATTTTTAGTACGTGTTATATTTAAACTAGTGGTATGATTTGGACAGTTTAATTTAAATAATTTTTATGACAGGTAATCATTTTTTGGATAACATCTAACTGCCTGCGTATCGCACGTCAAACTCTGCCAGAGTATCAAGGTATTGCCGGGTTGAACGCGCATTTCAGACATCCCACGTGTCATTGTGCGAACCGAACGTGTGCGTTGGATACACGTACCTCAATCTAAACCGTCAAATCATGGGCCACACTGCGGATTTTGATCACAACTTGAGAACCACGCAGGTCTGAAAATCCTGACCATCTGATTTATTGAGCAAATTCGGACCACTAACCACTTTCGTTTAACATCATTTTCATGGCCCACCACAAGCATCGTCCATAGAATGTGATTTCAGGTCCACGGTCCATCCACAAAGAGGCCCACCATTCAGACGGTCTGGGTTGATGCAGGCATACATACATCTTTTGGGTTGTACGTTCTGACTTTCAGCTGATAGAAGATGGGCCCACTGTTCAGTGATCCAAAATGGTCAGAACTCAACGATGGATGGACGCGGGTTTCCTGCTAAAGTCTTTCCCAAAAGTTCCTACGTAAGGATTCTAGGTGGGGCCCACTGTGATGTTTATAGAAATCCAATCCGTCCATCAGTTTTACGAGCACATCTTAAGACATGCGACCAAAAATAAGATGGACCCAAAACTCAAATGAGCCACGGAGGAAACAGTGGGGATTTAGTGACCACCATTTAAACATTTATATGGCCATGAAAGTTTTATATCGACCCGTTGAAACATTTATACGCCATAAATGTTTTATATCCATCTAAGTTTTTGGTATTATCACTTTATCTCAGTGAAAATGTCCTTATAAACGGTTCAGATGGCATATAAACGTCAAGGCGGAGCCTAGGAAGGTTTCAACGATAGGCGTTCCTTTCCCCACCGTTTCATCTCCTATGCCCAATTGAGTTTTTGATACTCATATTTCGTTGCATGTCCTAAAATCAACTCGAAAAACAGATGGACGGGTTGGATTTCTCACAGACATCGCAGTGGGCCTCACCAAGAATCCTTGCGCAGGAACTTAATGCGAAGGGCTTTGGCCCGAAATCCGCGTCCGTGCCGGACTATGCACCAAAATCCCCCTAACTTGGAAGATCCCAGCGGTAGAATATCTGGCCTTCTATTGATTGAATAGGAGCCGTTGCATCTTTCCTTTTTAACCGTTCCTTTGTTGGCCGCCTATTCCAATATCTAAGATCATTCCATTTGAGAGAGATTGGATCATTTACCAATAGCCGGTTCGACCCCTAATATCAACGGTCTGGATCACTTCGTAGTGGCCCCACCTGCAGGAATATGAAAACCAGAACTCTATACACGCCCGAGTATTTACGACACCTCTATGCCATTGCCGTACCTTTCCAGATTTCCCAACAACGCCCAGATCTGACACCGCAACCGCATTCCGCTCATCATCGCCCGCAATCTGACTCTTCCCGGCGCAGCTAACAAATTCCTCCTCGATTTCTGAGCCGTCGTCGTTTCCACGTGTCGCCTTCCTGACGGTCGCTACATCCACAGGCACCGTCTTTATCCCGGGCTTCTTAATCCGAGACCTGCACAAAGAGAACCGGCGCTTCTCTTTCTTGCCGCGACCCGAGAAGCTCCCAGCGAACCCGAAACACGACGGCAAGCACGATTTATCGGATCCGGTTTTTCGGGTTCTCTCGGCCCGTTTACTCTCCATCAAGAGAAGAAGGGGAGTTGGAATTGGATGGATTGGTGAAGTTTTCCGCTGTATTTCGTTCTCTCTCTCTCCCAACACAAAGAATTAAAAATAAAGAAACTGCAGTCGAAAATTCGGTGATGACTTGACCGTGTGGCCCGGTCGTGACTCCAACACGGCTTTACTCCCGCGTCTTCCCATTTTACGGAAATACCCTTTTTTTCCTGATTAAATTACTAGCACGTGCCGGAGCAGAGTTTGTGAGGGGTTGTCCCTAGAGGTGGGCATCGAGCCGAGTCGAGTTGAGGTGGGACAAGCTCGGCGCAGCTTGTCCATGATGTACTCGAGTAGATCGAGCTCGGCCTTGAGTTTAACATAAAAGCTTAACTTATTTGTCAAATCTGTCGAGTTGAGTTTAACTCGAGTCAGTGGTTCAAGTCGAGTCAAGCTCGAGCTTGTTAGGTGAGAGAGTAATGGATTCTGTTCTTGATCCTCCTCCAATGATGAAAAATTTAAAAATCTTAGGAGAATCAAAGTAAAATCCAATGAAAATAATCAAACAAAGCTTCGAATCGAATGAGAAAATATGTAAGAATTGATCTGTTCTTGATCTTCTTCCACCAATAGAAATTTAAGTATTAGAAAAGGCGTAGAGCAGAACACAGATCAGAAATCCAAGTAAAGAGTTCTAGCCAATCAGATCATTGGATTTACTTGAAGCTCTAATAAATTTGAGAAGAACCCATTTCAGATTTCTTGAGTTTCTTGCCCAAGAAGTAGATCTCATGAGATTAAAATCATACTATTGTGGAGCTAAAATGAAAACTAGTGGTGGTGGTCCGAGTGGGTGTGCGGCTGGCAGCGGGTAGAGAAAGAGAAGAAAGGGAAAGGGAAATGAGGTGCGTGCAGTCAGGTGGAGACTCTAGGGTTTGTTTTATTATTATTATTATTTTTAAAGTTAAAACTTAAAACTTATATTAATATAATATATATTATATATAATATATAATATTTAATATATTTATTAATCAAACTAAGTCGAGCTCGAGTTCGAGCTGAAATGCCCTTTGGTCGAACTTGGCTTGAACTCAACTCAAGCTTCAAATAATTAGCTTGGCTTGGCTTGAATCGATCATTCAAGCCGAGTCAATCCGAGCTGACTCGAGCCGAATCGAGCGAGTTTTTCGAGCTAGCTCGACTCGTGAACAGCCCTAGTTGTCCAGGTTTACTTGTACCGTAGACGTTGCATAGGCGTACATCGATCTTGACCGTTCAAATAGAGAATCTCCGTTTCAACGGACACGGACGCGGATTTCATACTAACTTTGCGGGTAGTGACGTAGCGATACTGGACGGTACTCTGTGGACCCCACAATGATATACATATTTTATCAACGCCATCCATCCGCTTTGGATTATTATTTTAGAGGATGAGCTCGATGAGGCACATTCAAATATCAGGTGGACTACACAGGAAAATAGTGGTGATTGAACGCTCACCCTCAAAACTTCCTAAGTCTACTGTAATGTTTATTTTCCATTTAACCCGCTGATTATATCACCTAGACGTGGATAAAGGGATAACATAAATATAAGCTTGATCACTATTATTTTTTGTCTCATTTTTTGGGTTTGTACCTAAAAATGAGCTGAAAAAAATAGATAAAATACATACATCATGGTGGGGTCACAGAACACAGTCCAGTAACGAGTGGCTAATGTAGTTTCAGTATGCAATGAGTCTCATTTGGACCATGCAGTGACCAGGCAATGTCGCCCATCAGTGGAGGCAGAGATCGTCTGAAAATTTGAACCGTCCATGCTATCATAAATGATATACCTTGTCAAGATCAGACTTCATTGATGATCGTAACTGTTTGCTCTTGGTTTGGAACGATGATGCGGGAGCAGACTAGTTAGAACTAATTGTGCGGCTAGATTCAAACTGAATGACTTAACCCCAAACACTAAGATAGATATGTAAAATGCAATTGTATGCGATATATACTTGAGAAAATTAGTAGACTAATTAGCCATTAGTAAGATAATGAGGTAATTGTCGAATGGTATAGTGTTTTTTTTTTTTTTTACGAAGACAAGTTGAACCATGACTTCTATATATGAAAAGATTTTTACAAGTAAAAATAGTTAAACAAAAAGAAAATACATACAATTAATTACAAGGAGCAATTCTAAAATACATTTATGAAAGATGAATTAATTATATAAATAGTTCAATATAAAATCATAGACTTTGATTACAGCTAAAGATTATCTCTACTCTTAGGATAGATCTAAGATATGATAATTATAAGAAAAGATAATTTGATTGTATGCTTGGCTTAGTATTTATGACCTATTTTGTTGAATTCTTCTGTTATTTATAGATATTTGGTATGACTTCTTTTCAAGTATTACTTCATTTATTTGAGTTACGGTTGCTATATTGTTGCCACATTGGTTTTTCATATCATTCATTCTCTTCTTAACATATGCCCCTATAATCATTCTTTTTCGCTCGACTACTTTCACTTATTAGACTTTTTAATCAATGTCAATTATATTTTCAAAAAAAAAAATGCTCCAAATATCTTTAAAGATTTTTTGTTTGCCATCTATTTCCATCTAATCATGTGTCATTTTCTAATTGACTATCTTAAAAATGGTTGGAAATAGGGTACGATGATAACTTTTGATTTTAGAATTGAATGCAAGCCATTTAAAATTATTTTCATAGCTTGTATGGACAGAGTACAAAATATGGGTGGTTCCGATCATTGGACCACTCAGCATGTTGGCCCTGGTGGGCCCTGACATACACTGTATCTTGAGTCATGAAAGGGGACAAATGAAATCCCAAAAGATATACTGATTTTATGGTCCAAAGCATTTGATTTCTCGCATTGAATGTGGACCTATAATCATTTTCACCTAACCGTCCATTTGATGTCAACTAATTGAATGGCTTGGATCATCCCATCTCATGACCTTGGTTTCATGCTCGATCAATGTTGGGCACACACTTTTAATGATCTAGATGGACATATATATATATATATATATATATATATATATATATATATATATATATATATATATATATATATATATATAGGGAAAAGGTACTATACGCTCGACTGTATTATACCTTCCATAAGGTCGAGTGCTCAAGGAGATTTTATAGGAAACAGAAGAAACACGGCATGGATTAGATACTAAAATAGCTAAAAACGTTATTGAAGTGATGTCGCCAAGTTTCGTGGGCCCCACCATGATGTATGTTTTATATCCACACCTTCCATCCATTTGGAGAGATCATTTTAGGACAATATGAAAAGAATGAGTTAAATCCAAAGCTCCAATGTGTTCACTCCCCAAGTGCAGGGTTGTGATGTAGTAATAACTTGGTAAGACCGAGGTCGAATCCCAAGGGACTGAAACTTGTACGTATTCTGAAACTAACTAAAACTAGAACTAAGCTAAGATGAAATCTAAACCAAATAACAATTGTTGGAACAATTAATCTAAAACTTAAGAAAATTCAGAGAAAAGTAACTAGGGATTTAGAGGATCCACTTGTACAGATCAAAGAGATCTCATGCCTGTTTCATGAATCATGAAAATTAACTGAACTGTCATTGATCTAGTTTTCAAAAGATGAAAGGTATATAAATTAGAATGGATTCCATCACCAAACCATGCCCAGGAGACTATGACAAACAACAGAATTAAACCAATTACCAACCAATCACATGTATGAATGTTAGGAAGGGTACCGACATCCGACTATGCCCTGGAGACTATGGTGAACAACAGGGCTTCCTGACGTCATAACATAAAAAGGAAAAAGAAATATTCAAAGTCATTGCAGACCCACTGTAATTTTAGTCATAATAGACCATTAAAGACTGAAAATATTTTCATGTTAATCAAACTAAAATCAATGTCAATTCATATATTAAAATTAAATTAAAAACTTAGAATCTCCCATCTCACTACAAGCTTCACCTCTTAGCCCTAGTTAAGAGGTTCAGCTGCTCATAAGTGGGCTGGTTCTCTCAAAAATTATAAAAGAACAGAAAAGAAAATAAATAAAAACTAAAAATACTCTCTCTCTCTCTCTGATCCACCCCCTAGCCAAGCTTCCATGGCTGCCTCCTCATTCCGCCCCCTTCCCTCTCTTTCTCTCCCTCTTTAATAGGTGCTGTGAAGGCGGGGGAGACTGTCGGTGGAGAACCGACTCTGTTTGAATTGTTTACGCAGCTGTTTACGCAATAACAGATACACATCACCGACTTGTATTTTTGGAATCAAAATCGTGGAACACATGCAAGATCTAAGACGTCCAATCTCTTTGGATATGGTCGGTCCCACCTTAGGCAAAATTTGGACGGTCCAGATGGTCGGACCGATCCCAATCACGACTGTAAAATGGCCTATAACGGTCGTATATTCAGACGCACGTAATGCGTAATCTTTTACACAGTTGACGTTGGTGGGCCCAGGATCGGGATTTCCAGAGGAATCCAACCCGTACATTGAACTCATGGTGATATTTCAGTGCAAGAGGAGTGGTTTTGAATTGATGCTGACGTGGTCCACTTAATTTTTCAATTTGCCGTCCAATGCATTCAACGGCTAGGATCTTTACAATACCTTGCATAGGGTCAAACTGACACCTAGGCAAAGATACGTGGGTTGTGGGATTTCAATGGATGGTCTGGATTGGACCATCAGCGTATGGTGGTGGCCCACTAAACTCGTCCGCAGGCTCTGTTGCGAAACAGAGCCTACGCATTCCGCGCTGTCATGGTCAGTGGGGCCATGAACGTAATTCTATGGAAAATCCAGTCCGTCCACTGGATTCCCAATGAAAAATCAGTTAGAAAGGTATGGTTTTCGATCTTTTTCAGTGCGGCCCATGGAGATTTAGATTGCACCGTCCATTCTCCGCTGGACGGTTAAAAACTGATCTTCGATGCTCTTTTTGAAAAATCTCCACTTAGGCTTAGATCATACGTCCCTTGGAGACCTAATAGACGGCCCAGATCTGAAAATCATGTGATGAGTGGGGCCCACAAGCACCGTCAGACGTTCGGATGAGAAGACGCTGTGACGTCTTTTGATTTTGTAAGAAATCGTCGGTCAGCGTTGCGCTAACCGACTTGCTTTATTCAGTGCACGACGAGTGCACTGTGTATGTGCACTTCGCATGCATGAGGTGGGCCCCGCCTTGACGTATATGTTACATCCAATCCGTCCATTCCTTTCCTCATTTACTTTAAGACGTTAAATTCAAAACTGGAGTATATCCAGTGATCAGGTGGGCCCCGGTTTGACAGAATATGGGTTGATCTGGCTATTGAGCCTCTTCCACAGCGATCCAATGGCTGCTTTTTTCTTGTACGGTTAAATTATGGTCCTCAGGCCTTGTATGAAGTTTCATACTGAACGGATGGTGGGACCCCCATGATCTTGCATTCTGGACTTCCTTCAGGCCACTTGAGCTTCAGTTCCTCGATTTTCGCAGATCTCTGGCGTGTACATCCATCGATCTTGATCCCATAGAGTCCGTCCCTTGCCTTGGTGATCATCAGAGCGTTAAATCCAAGCTTTTAGCATCCCTTTTCAGCTCAAGATCCTAAATTCAATCTGTAGCATAAACACGATTAAATCAGCCGTTAAACAATATTATGTTCGTAAATCTAGATAATATTTGGGGTCTAATATGTAATATTTGACCCTCAACACAGTGGACCCAACATAGAAAATAGTGGGGATAGTGAGGCCCACCATTGAAAACTTCTGAAGGCCACGAAAGTTTTAGATCAAGCTAATATTTGTGTTTTCTCTTATTTCATGTCTTTTTTAACTTTTGAATAGGTTGGATTTCAAATAAACATTATGGTGGGCCTTGGGATAGTTTCAATGGTGGGAATCACTCTCCCCACTGTTTTCTATGGTGGGTCCACTATAGATTTTTATCTGCCTCATTCTCTGACTCATGCCCTGAATTAAATAATATTTCAAAATGGATGGACAGTGTGGATACAACACATACATCATAGTGGGGCTCACAGAACTTGGTGACGTAGCTTCAATAGTCGACTCGCTACTCAACTGTGCATACATCAACTTCCAGATTAAAAGGGGAAGCAGATTGGCTGGTGTACCTCACCCTAGCTGTATAGTTGTTGTATCGATGTTAGCAAGTTTTTTAGGTCTAATCATGAGGTATGTGTTATATATATCCAAACCGTCCATCCATTTGGTGAGCTCGTTTTAAGGCTTTTGAAGAAAAATAAGACAGATCTAACTATTAGTTGGACCACACTGCAAAAAGCAATATGAGATTGAACGTCTACCAATGAAACCCTTTTTAGGTCACAGAAGTTTTGGATTAGTATGATTTTTTTTCCTCTTCATTTAGGTCTTTTTAACCTTATGAACAGATTGGATAGAAAATAAACGTTATGGTAGGCCCTACAATTTTTTCAACGGTGAAAATCATTATCTCCAATGCTATTTGTAGTGTGATCTAGATAATCTTTGGATATGATTCATTTTTTGAATAATGCTCTAAAATGCTCTCTAAAAATAGATGAATCTTGTAGATATAATAAATACATCAGTGTGGGCCCATGTAACTTTGATTTCCTTTAAAGTGTTCGTACAACTCGGAGCTGGAGGAGCATCATTGCTCGTCTCGCACGACAAGTACCTACAACAGCTATATGACTGGTGTGATGTACACTAGCCAATCCCAATCTGCTTCCATTACAACGTGGATAGCGTCCTACCACCTCCCGGATGGTAATACGTCCGGGCAGAGTTCTGTGGGGCCCAACATGATGTAAGTGTTTTATATCCACATCGTTCAATAATTTTCTTAGATCATTTTAATATATGAGCTAAAAAATGAGGCAGGTCCAAGGCTTAAGTGGACCACAAGGTGGGGATTGAACGTCCACCATTAAAAACTTCTTGCGAGCTGGAGAGGTTTCAAATCAAGCTGATATTTTTATTTTCACGTCATCCACGTCTACATGACCTTATGAATAGGTTGGATGGTAAAAATTCAATAAAAACTTATTTTTCCCTACATAACCATTACAGTGCGGCCTTAGAGTTTGTAACGGTAGAAATTCAATAACAACTGTTTTCCCATGGTGTGTTCCATTTGAGATTTAGATATAACTTATTTTTGGTGTAAATCCCTTAAATTATATTTCAAAATGGATGGACGGCATGGATAGAAAATATACATCATAGTGGGGTCCACATAGCACCAGTTTTGTTTCTCCAGTTTCCGTATAAAATCTCCCATTATTTAAAATTTTTACCATCCGACTAATAATGTGCTGCAAGCACTCGACCTTATGAAAGGTATAATATGGTCGAGCGTATAGTACCTTCCCCCCCCCAACACACACACACACACACACACACACACACACACACACACACATATATATATATATATAAGCAGGATGAATTTCACAACCTAGTTTTTATGAATACGTGAGTTAAGTCATATCCTTTAACATGCTTAAAACTTAGACTTTCTCGCTCCCTCTCAATTTGATTGCGACTTGTCGGAGTTGGTGGTGAAATCTGCTTAGGTAGGCTAAGTTGGGAGACTTGTAGTATCGAATTCGTATCTGACTGAGTTCGAGTCGACTCATTTGAGTTACAAAGAACTCATCTGTGTCCTAAACTCATGCTTTAACACAGCCTCATCTATTGGGTGAATGCACCGGTTTGTGTCCAGCCCACCCCATGTGTAACAACCCTAAATTTTGGTGCATTAAAAAAATTAAATTAAATATTTAAAGATTTTATTTTTAAATAAAAATAAGAATAAGTCAATAATTGAGTTGGTAGAGACATTTTTAGTTGAGAGAGAGGTTTAGGGATTGATTTTTGAAGTAGTAATAATAATTTTTTATCAATTGTCCAAAATAAATCTATCTTAGAGAAATTTCTTTAAAAAGGAATACAAGTTTTTGCATAAGGAAAAAAGAAGAGATAGGAAGCCCTAAAGAAAAAAGGAGAGGAGATTCTAAGAGGGCTTAATCAGGTAAGTTCCAACCCTTAAATCTTTTTAATTTTTTATTATGTTGTTAATTTCTTCTTGATTTATACAATGGATGGTGTAAATCATCCACACGATCATTGTATAGGTGTGTAGAGACAATTTCAACAAAGTGATGCTTTATAATTTTAGATCTGTTAAATAATATTTTAGGAATAAACTTAATGGGTGCAACCTGATTGTGTTAAGATAGATCTGAATAGGTCATTTGATGTCACGTCCCAAACTAGGAAACCGGGCTCACAAAATTTTCGATCGCCGAATCTGGCGCTGACAGCCTCCGTAGTATCCCATTCTCGGCTCCCGGCACCCATATACCAGGTTTCGATCATGGGATGCTACAAGGAGAATTTCTACTATCCATTTAATTCGTAATGAGCATAACCATAAGCATAACCCACGAACAATAACCACAAGAACACCATCACAAAATTCACTATGATCAAAAACTTTGAGTAGAAGGTGTATAAAGGAAAATACAAGATAGTGCTAATAACAAAACTCAAAAAGCTCGACTGCACGCTCCTGCTGCTACTACGCTATAGCCGTGTCCTGACGTTACCTGCACGCATCAATCGTGCATAAGCTTATAGAAAGCTTAGAGGGTGGTGTAAGTGTGTGCGCAATATGAGTGTGTTCGGAATGTAAATGCAGAAACATGATGATGAGTATTATAAATGCAATCAGCCGTACCAAGGCTATGCGGTGTAAGATATGAATGCTATCGGCTATATCGAGACCATATGATGCGAGATGCAACTCAAGCATGTCAATCCTCATCATACATCAGTACAGTTCTCATTTTGGATAATCACTGAGGTTTAATACACTCTACACCAGCTTGCCGTCCCTATCCGAACGCACAATTGGGAGAGCGGAAGAGACCTCACTTTCTGCCTGCCAATATTGGGTTCGGCTTGTCGATAACGGACCAATTTCTCAAGCTGGTCAAACTCAACCTAGAAGTCGGCCCCTCACTCAGGCAGGTAAGGTTACACTCCTTTCCAACTGACCACGACACAGTGGGAGACTCGGCCTGCTGGTATACGGCTCTCGCGCGCTTGTCTATCCACTCGGTCTCGACGTTGGAGTTATTCTCTGGTACTATCGGGTTTAGGGATTTTCACCCAGGGACATCTATAGCGCCCGTATGCTAGAACCAAACATTTTTGGTATCCAATCCAGCCACCCACGATACACCTATGGAGGCTAAGGCCCTGATGTCGCTAGGGCATACAATGATCACAATCACACAAATGCTAATGCATGAGTCACACTGCCAGTCATGCAATAGTCCTACGTGTATCATGCACTCATGTAGGGCAACTCTGCCTATCAGGGAGCCCATAAAAAGTTCGCCCGAAGGCATATGCTATGATCAGTCACTTCTCATATCAGTCATACATATGATGCATATGATAATGAATCATGGATCTATACTAAACATGTATATAGGGATGGGCTCTGTGTATAACTGAGATGGGCCTAGATGGCTTACTTACAACATGTATGGCCTATTAGTGGGCCTTAGGGAGAGTGACAATGTGGACATTTAACCGACGTCATCCTTACAATGTGGGCATCTAACCATCATTGTTCCCAAGGCATTACTTACTATAAATATCGTTATATGCCATGGAGGGATCACGCATTGCAATGGACCTAGTTGCACTCATTTGGGCCTTAAGTACATCAATTGGGCCGTATCACATGGGCCTTATATTCATCAAGTGGGCCACCCCAATAAGCTTCACCAATGGGCCTTAGGTACTTTGCAATGGGCCATCACCCATGGGCCTCGGAATGCATTAAAATGAGCCCAATCACATGAGCTTCGTATGCATCAAATGGGCCTAATTACATAGGCCTTATTTATACCAAAGTGAGCCTCAACATTGGGCCTATATACATGCCGAGGTGGGCCTAAATAAATGGGCCCATATGCATCCAAGTGGGCCTCAATAATAGTCCTGAAAATGCATCAAGATGGGCCTAAACATATCAGCTCATATGCATCCAAGTGGACCTCAATAATAGGCCTGAAAATGCATCAAGATGGGCCTAAACATATCAGCCCATATTTATCGAAGTGAGCCTCATGTGAGGCACGTCATAATGCTTATTTTCCCACTCAATCTGTTGAAAAGATCACATAGATATGGGCCCACCAAAAATGTCTAGTTTCCATACAACCTGTTGATAAGGTTACATGACCATGGGGCCCCATCATAATATTTATTTTCCATCCAACCTATTCATAAGGTCAAGTGGACCATGGGCCCACTGAAATGCTTGTTTGCCATACAATCTATTCATAAGGTCACATGGACAGGGAGGGCCCACTGTAATATTTATTTTCTATGCAACGTGGCCAGGGCCCACTGTAATGTTTATTTTGACTTCTAACCTGTTCATATGATCACGTGGGCCAAGGCCCACCGTGATATGTACTTGACATCCAATCTGTTAATAGGGTCACACGTACGTGGAGCCCACTGTAATATTTATTTTCCATCCAATCTGTTGATCGGGTCACAAGGGACCCACTAAAATGTGGTCCACAAATCCAGTCCATCCATTATGTGTCCCCCACCTGGATGAGGGTTCAGACCAAGTTTCAGCCTCATCCAGATTTCAGGTAGGCCCCACCAAATGATTTTATATGTTTTAGGCATGTCTTCGCATGATTCTAAATGGTATGGCCCACCTGAGTTCCGTTTACGGTTGATTTTTGGGATAACCCCATACACAAAGGGGACCCATCAAATGCACGGTCTTGATGTTAGAAAAACATCACGGCGGGGCCCACAGCTGGGCCGTGAGGGCCAACCCCAACCGGCCGCCCGCTGGCGTCTGCAGCAGCAGCGTCAGACGCTGCTGCCTCCTTTTTTTTTTTTTTTTTTTAACATGGGGCCCAAATTAAGATGATCCAAACCGTCTATTGTGTGTGTCCCATGTGGTGGACCGTTCAGTATAAGTTTAGGATGCAACCAAGTTTCAGGTAGGCACCACCAAGTGCTTTTATATGATCAAGCATGTCTCTACATGTTTTTAGATGGTATGACCCACCTGAGAATCAGATTGATCCCAAATTTTGGCTCAACGCCTAAAATAATCTGAGAAAGATGATGGACGACTTGGATCAAGAACATACATCAAGGTGGGGCCATGTTGGAGCAGCCCACCATTTCTCTGTTTTTTTTTCTTTTTTTTTTTTTAACGTGGACGTGTTTGGACGTCATGGCAAAAAGTCATGCCAATAAAAAAATATTTTTTTTTATCCTAGGTGGGACCCACGTTAACTAGATCTATCCCGTCCATTGCATGCTTCCCACAAAAATAGGGGTCCAAAATAAGTTTCAGGAGGGTCCAAGATTCTGGTGGACCCCAGCAATCATTCTTCCAAGTTTCAACGGAAAATACTACCATTCTTAATACCATGGCCCGTCAGATGATTGGATCGGTCTCATTTTTCGGCTCAACGCCTAAAATGATCCCGAGAATAGAATGGATGTCTTGGATCATGTATAAACATCAAGGTGAGGCTTGGCCATTCTAAAAGAGTATCTTTTTCTCCTTTTTTTTTTTTAAACTGTGGAGTGTGCTGCCAGTCCAGCGTCCAGAGATGCTGGACGGCGTACTAAACAGATACAAAACGGTGGGTCCCACAGGGACATGGCCCACCTGACGTATGTATACGTGTATACATACATATATATATATATATATGTGTGTGTGTGTGTGTGTGTGTGTGTGTGTGTGTGTGTGTGTGTGTGTCTATATAAATATATAATATACATACAATTTAGGTCATCTCACCTAAAATGTGATGGGCCACCCATTTGATAGATGGAGTTGATTTAGCACAATTTGGTGGGGTCCACCACATTCAAGGGAGAGAAAAGATGGAGGTAGAGAGAGATATACGGTGAGATAGAGGGACTCCGCCACTATGGGCCCCTCTCTACATTGTATACATCAATTTAGGTCGCACAACAAGTGGCCCTAAAAACATGAATTAACGGTGGATCACCCACCTCTTTTCTTTCTTCTTGCTCCCCTAGCCTCCTTAGCTCCTTGCCTTCACTTTGGATGGTGGATGATGGACCTTTGATGGTGTGGATGAGAGATGAGAGGTGTAGATGGAAGATGAGAAGGTGGGCCACACTTGGGATTTGGGAGAAGAAGCTTGGACGTGTGAAATTTGCTTGGGAGAGATTTTGAGAATGAATGAGAGAGAGAGGGAAGTGATGAGTGATAAGGGTGATGGAGTGATGTGATGTGATGGGTGATGGGTTTGGTGATGGATGAGGTGATGTGAAAGTTGACTTTGGGCTTGCTTGTGTAAGAGAAATGTATGGGTTGTTGTACTTGACTTGATGTATGATGTGTACTTGATTGATAGGACATCTCATAGAGATTCTCTCATAATTCAAAACTGCGGTGTTTTCTTCGAATTGAACGTAGACTGACATCTTTTAGCCTGGGTATCGGGTCGGTGTGCGAGTCGCGGCGTTAGAACCGCGGCGACGGCGTGGTCGCTAAGGTATAAGTTTCAATTTTAGCCGTCTTTGGTATACAGGTCTCAGTTTAGGATCGCGCGCAAACATCAAAAAGTGGTTGAGGATTGCCGAATTCGACCGGAAGGATCGCGGGAGTCGACGGAACAGTACGAACTACGATACAGGTCTTACAATTGATCCTAAGCATGAATTTCAAATCGATCTGTCTATTGGATGGGCCACACTAGTCAGATCTATAAATGTTTACTAAGAAAAGTTGAGATTTTTGCACAACTGATTGGTATCACTTAGCGTAGAAAGTGAAGATGAACCATTGATGTATATGTGGCTAGATCCACATAATTCATCTAATGTGTATAGAAAAAATATGTTAAGACCTCAAGAATTTGGATGATCCAATCATTCGGTGGGCCACCTCAATTAATTATTTGACATTGAATTTCAGGATTTTAAAAAGAAAATCTAAATCTTGATAATTAAATTTAATAAGAATATAATTTTAATTATTTGATCATTTAGGGTTTGTCCACTTAGAATGTATATCAAAGGTAGGCCCTACCATGTAAAATAAATATATGAATAATAATATTGTTGATATAACTGATAGGAGCTCTAAATCTAAACCAACTCAATTACCTTAAGGATTCTACACTATCAGACTCAAGTAAGTAACTCAATATGTCTCATGATTCATTAGAATTAAAATAAATTATTTGTGATTATTTGATTAATTGATATATTGATTTAAGTATTTTGTTGCAATATTGTTTGTTACGGTAAATCATATGTTAATTTGTCCCAAATTATATAACTATGATAATTGTACATTAAATTCACATATGAATGTTCTTATTAAAACAAATATCTATTGAAGTTATGAAAACGATACATTCATCCACTATTCATCATTCATTACATTTACATAATACATGGTCGATTTTAGGGGCCATCCTTGAAAGAAATGTCGATTCTGGTAGAACGTTACCAAATGTGGGCTGTACCCAAGCCTACCAAAAGGTGAAAGTCTACCCAACGGGTGAATACGGATTGACCTAAACCCAAGCTGATGGACGATCATCTCATCTGATGCATTCATACACCATTTTCATCTATATCATTATACATATATTTTTATGTTATTTTAATTGTTATGATTATGAACTATGCTGGGTTATTTCACTAAATCTGGCCAGCTTACTTTTTTATTTATGAAAAAAATATACAGAGAAGCCATTAACAAATAATATGGCGCAAAAACTGGAAGGATTTACCGTACCTGAACACGACTCATGTGAAACGTGATCATACTTATCTGAAGATGATGTGACAATATTAGACCATTTCTGATTATGTGATTTATTTGCTAGATAGTTTGATTAACATATAATGCATATTGGTATTGATTTTGAGATTTTAAGAAATTGTTTAGATTTATCTAATTGAAATAATGTTAGTTTGAAATAAACATATTTGTAGTGAAATGATATAATAAATAAATAGTTTTTAATATTTATATTATTTTAAGAATTGTTAAGAATTATATATGCTTGGTTGATTGGTACTAACTATTATGTATGTGTGATTGGAATTGGGGTGGAACTTAGACTGAATGTAATTATCGTCTCTAATTAAACTGATTAAGAAATTAAGTTAGTATACTTTATGTATGAGTTATGAACTTAAATTCGGGTCTGAGAGTGCACACTTTGTACTTGAATTTCGGTGCGTGACACCATGGATGCGTATTAGCTACTTAAGGTTGAGTAGTGAGACTCGCTACTAAAGTGACGTCACCAAGTTTTGTGTGCTCCACCATGATGTATGTTTTGTATTTACACTGTTCATCCATTTGGAGAGATCATATTAGGGCATGATCCAAAGAATAAGTCAGATCCAAAGCTCGAGTGGATCCCACCATATAAAACAATGGGAAGAGTGACACCCACCATTAAAAAGTTTTAAGGGCCACAAAAGTTTTCGATCAACCTGATATTTGTGTTTTCGATTCTTTCATGTCTACGTTAACGTATGAATAGTTTGGATCTCAAATAAATATCATGGTGGACCTTACGAAGGTTTCAACAGTGGCCGTCATTCTCCCCTCTATTTTCTGTGGTGGGGTCCACTCCAACCTTGGATCATGCCCTAAAATGATCTCTCCAAATATATGGACGGTGTGGATACAACAAATACATCATGGTGGGCCCCACAGAACTTGATGACGTCACTTTCGTAGCAAGTAGCTAATCTGCGTCCATGGGATGAACCAAAGAATTAGGTTCTGCCCTAATTTATCTAGTAGGGGCTGATGTGGACAAGGTGGGGCCACCACCGTGCATTGTCCCCTTACCGACCTAATTTGTGGGGCCCACCATGATATATGTGTTTTATCCACTTCGTCGATCTATTTTAGCTTATAATTTTTAGGATACGAGTAAAAAAATGAGGTAGATCCAAAGCTCAAGTCAACCACACCACATGAAATCAGAAAATATCCACTGTTGGGATTTATAATAGTTTTAGATTAAGTTGATATATGTGTTTCTATTCATCTAGATCTGTGTGACCTTATTAACAGGTTGGATGGCTAATAAACATCATGGAAGGTTTCAATGGTGGGTATCATTATCTCCACCTTTTTCTTTTGGTGCGGTCCACTTGATCTTTGGGTCTACCTCATTTTTGGACTTATGCCTTATGGCAAAACCAACCGAGGCTTGTTTAAAATACTGTAATTCATGGGATTTTAAGGTTTAAATGGTAGTTATAACCTTTGACTGCTGTTTATAAAGGGAGTAGTTGCATCTAGAAAAATGAACCAATTTTCTTGACTTAACACATGATTCCAAGCCATAACTCCGTGGGACCCACCATGATATATGTTATAGATCCACGCCATCCATTTAATAGTTTATATCATTTAATGAGTATACCAAAAAAATGCGGCAGATTCAAAGCTCAAGTAGACCTCACTGTAGAAAATAGTGACGATTGAACAATAACCATTTAAATGTTCTTCATGTGGTGTGGTCTACTTAAGCCTTAGATCTACCTCATTTTCTGGATCATGTCCTAGAATAATCTGAAAAAATGAATGGATGGTGTAGATAAAACGCATATATAGTAGGATAAATACACCACAATTCTCATGAATTAGATCATTTCAAACAGCCCAAAGAATCCACATCCTACTTATAATTCAATATTAGAGAACCGGACACATTGTGCAAATGGTAAGATGAATTATCAATCGGTCCGTACATGTATTTTTCCTAATATAAGATAGCTTTAAAAAAAAAAAAAAAGAAGCTTATAGGACAATCCTATCCATAAATTTTCTTCAGTCTCTACACTTGCTTTAACGGTCACCATTTAGACGGATGGGATTTTATTCTCCTATACATGTGCCATTGAGACAAATATGCATCTTGGACCGAAAATGGACAAAAAATGACAGGCTACCATATGGAAAGGCCACTGTCATCAAAGGAAAGGAGCTGCAGTTTGCTGAACCTCCACCCATTCATGTTGACTCATTTATTCGGTGGGCCAAATAAATTGGATAATCCAATTAGCCCCCAAAGTAGCCTCTAAATGGACGGCCAAAATAAGATGGGAAACGGTGAAGTCAATAAGAGAAAGTACATTACTTGGATGGTTGATTGGATGATTTGCTTAAGTCAACAAAATTTTAAAAAAATTTCTTTCGATGGTAATGTAGGCCTGAAGATTAGAAATTTAAGTAGTTCACATGCATCTAAAATACGCGGAAAAATGTGAAAATTTCTAAAAGACAGTTTGGATTCACGTAAAGAAAAGTAAAGGAAACAGTTTTTCATGAAACTTTCTTCATTTGTTAATTGTAATTTTATTCCATCTATGCTTGTGTGCTAGATCTGAAAGAAGACAATACAACTTAGGAACTTGTTCGCCTACACTCTTATGCTAGACTAACTATAGTTGTCATTTTCAATATTACTTTTGCTTCGCTCATCATCACACTACTCTTGGAAGCATTTCGCTGCTTTTAGTCAGGTGGACAATTTTTTCATAATGATTATTTATTTGTATCTTCTTACTGGACAATTTTTTTCTTCTTTTTGTTCCAACCATGCGACTGTTGCACTTTCATAAATCATTGGATCTTCGAGGTAACAAAAAGCTCATTTCAGGGATGAGCTCCAACATCCACTGATTGCTTGAATATCAAGCGCATAATAGTTGACTAAATAGATGAATGAAAGAGCCACAACCAAACACTCTCATATTTTGATGCCGGTGTTCATGGTTTGAATCAGATCCAATTAACCCAAATGTGCTAAAACTCTCACACAAGTTCCGCGCGATAGAAATCGAAAATCAACAGATAGCTTGGATACTTCAGTTGTGTGCGAAAATTAGCATTTGTTATAGTGTGTGCATTCACAGATTGGTAGAAGCGTGTGGACGTAACAAAGCTCTGTCAGCATAAATAATAATATTTTAGAAAAGGGCCAACTTCAATGGATGTACATTATCTAAAGTGGACTCCATCGAATGGAATGGACTACTCACATTCAGTATTAGACCTCTTTAATCCAAACCGTCCATTTCTATATGGCAATGATGGGATGGAAAGTTTCCCATGATGTACTGGTTTTTTCGCCGTGGCCCACTGAAAGTAAGCTATGGATTGTCCGGATATATGCTTTGAATTTTCAATTATCCAGAAGCACCGACGCACCCGCTACCAAGATTTCATTTCAATAAATGTGTAGGAAGTTGGGGGAGTGGGTTGTTCAAAGAGAGAAATTTTAGTACTCAGCAGAGTTTGATGAATGATACGCATGTACTTAGAAATTACTTGAAAATGCATATTTGGAATAAAATTAAGTTAAATTAAAGCATTATAATTAATGTTACCAGTTTAGATTTTTTATAAAAAAGAAAAAAGAAAAAGAAAATCCATTATTGGATTATCTGACTATCAAATTGTTGGAAATTTAATAGACGGTTTAAAATGAAAAATTCAATGGTCCTATTTTTATAAAAGAGTATCAATTGATCTGAACCGTCTATTAAGTCTGGAACATATTTATCAGGCTACCATGCAAAAAGAGCACTAATTGGATGATCCAGTCCATCCTTTATTTTGACTTATTTTCTTTAGCCATCCTTTTTCCAGGGCATGGGTGGGATGGCTACGATTGCCTAATTAAAAAAGTGATTGTTTAGAATCATAAGCAGCTCACGATGGTCTCTAACGTATAGATGGATCAAATTGTTGATTGGACTAATTTTTATATAAATGATCTTGACCGTCCAAATTAAAGAACATTGATGGAATGGTTAATATTTATTAGATTGGTGTTACTCAGATGTGTGGAATATTCAAACCGTGCAAAAGGCAAGCAGACCACGTTGATAAATTAATATGAAAGTCAGGCCAATCAACTCATCTTGCAGGATAAAAATTAAAATCAGTTGACAGCCATTATTATTATTACTTAGATGTGGTCCACCTAGTTGGTAGATCGGACTGATTTTTTTGTCACGTGATCATCATGGTGTGGCCCCGCTTTTCTCAAGATTGGAAATTCTACACACCTAACTGTTCACTCCCCAAGTGCAGGGTTGTGATGTAGTAATAACTCGGTAAGACCGAGGTCGAATCCCAAGGGACTGAAACTTGTACATTATCTAAAACTAACTGGAAATAAAACTAGAATGAGATGAAATCTGAATTGAATTATAAATTGAGGAATAATCGTAAACTATTAATCTAAAACTTATAGGAGAAATCAGAGGTAAGTAATCTAGGGATTCAGAGGATCTACTTGTAGAGATCACGGAGAACTTATGCTTGCATCAAAAATTATGAAAATTACTGAACTGCCGTTGATCTAGTTTTCAAAGAGATGAAAGGTGTATGAATTAGAATGGATTCCATCACCAAACCATGCCCAAAGACTATGGCAAACAACAGAATTAAACTAATTACCACCCAATCATATGTATGAAAGTTAGGAAGGGTACCGACATCCAACCATGCCCAGGAGACTATGGTGAACAACGGGACGTCCTAACATCATAAACATAAAAGGGATAAGAAAATATTCAAAGCATTGCAGACCCATTGTAATTTCAGTCACAACAGACCATTAAAGACCAAAAATATTTCCATTAAAATCAAACTAAAACCAACTTCAATTCAAAAATTAAAATTAAATTAAAAGCATATAATCTCTCATCTCACTACAAGCTTCACCTCCTAGCCCTAGCTAGGAGGATTTAGCCTGCCATGGATGGGCTCAATCCAAATAAATAAAGAGAAAAAGAAAAGGAAAAGAAAAGGGAAAGAAAAAACTAAACTCCTCTCTCTCCTCTGCCCACGTTGAAACCCAAGCTCGAGCCCTCTGTTCTTCCTCCCCAAACCCTGAATGAATGCTCCCCACGTCCAAAAACCTCCTTTTATAGCTGCTGGAGTGGTGAAAATCGGATTTGAATCGGATTTGGAAAGCTATGCATGCCCATTGAAAGCTTTTTCGCAGCCAAGTTCGGTGCCTTGAAACACGCCACTTTCCTCGCTCAAATTTCAAAGAAACACCGTCCCTTAGTACTTTCTTGAGTCCTCTACATGATAGACGGTTCAGATCTGCCATATGATCAAAGATGGTGGCCCAAAACTGTCTGGAAAAGTCAGTTTTCGCGGATGTGCGAAACCTTTCGTACCATTTCGCTGTTGTGATCGGTGGGCCTCACAGAAGCATTTTCTGGAAAATCCACCCCATCCATTGGATTCAGAACGAAATTTCAGTCAAGAATGGGTAGTTTTGAACGTCCATTGACGTGGCCCAGAGAAGAAATCACAAAAAGATTAGTTTTGAACACTACCGAGCAGCCCTTTTGTGGCCTCTGTATCTCACACGTGTGCACACATGGGTAAAAAGTGATAACATGATTTTGTAGTGCTCGAAGCCCTCTACACGGTGGACGGATCGGATTGAGGTTATGGGGCACGTGTAGGGACCACAGTCGATCGCAAAAATGGCCAGCGGCTGTGCGTCTGCTACACGTTTTTTTTTTTTTGAGTTGTAGACGGAAACTTCGGTCAGCTGCGCTGACCGACTTTTGGAAAATTTGGTGCACGGCGAGTGCACATGTGCACTGTATACACTTATTTCATATGGGGTCCATTGCACTGTTTTGGAAAAATCTACACCGTCCATCTGTTTTGACTCCTTATTTAAGGCGTCAATAATAATTTTGAGGCAGTTCCAGATATCAGGTGGGCCCAGAATCAACGGTTTATGGGCTGATCTGTCATTTGGGGCACTTCGCGAGATTTTCAATGGCTGAAATTTTATATGTACGGTTAATTTATGGCCCTTATCTCATGTATGAAGTTTCGAACCAAACGGATGGTGAGAAACATGTGATCTTTCATTTTGGATGAGTTTTAAGCCATTTGAGCTTTAGTTCTTTGATTTTTGCTGATCTCGGGCGTTGATCTTGGTCCCTTGGAATTTGTATCTTGCCTTTGTGTCATCAGGTTGTTAAATCCATACTTTAAACATCCATTTCAGTTCCTGCTTGTAAATCCACCTTGCAGCACAAACATGATTAACCAGGCCGTTTAAATAGTATCATATATGTAAAATCAGGTAATTACTAGGGTCTGATATGCAATATTTGACCCTCAACACTGACATTTTAGCGGAAAAAAAAAACTCTATTTGAATTGATACGGCCTCCGAATTCGATATTTTTTAAAAATTAAAATTCATCTTTGTTTAAAGAGAACTGCTCACATCAAAAATATATTACCCTCCGTACAGTGGATAATTTCCAACATGTCATGTGGTTATGAAATACAACCCGTCTAATAGGTTAGCCCCTTGTCGAGGGTCATCTAGTGGAAAACATCAGCCCCATATCCACATAAATAAGTACTATATATATTTGTTATATATCAGAGACAATAAAATTATTTTCTATGGTGCTGCACAATAAATGAGTGGGCAGATTTAATATTTTCAAAAACTGATTTTCAAAGCGGACCAAATGTATTGGACGGCTTAGATGCCACACGCACATGTTATTTTGGAAGTTATCCGCTCGGTGGACAGTACCTGTCTGTCCAACCGGTTGGCTGTGAGCATTTCTTTTCAACTGTCATTTTGTCAGGCCCGGAGAATCAACTCTACATTGAGTCGGGTCAAAAATCCGGACGAGCTTACTGAAAACGGATTTTCAAAGTGAGACGCGTGGGGACGTAACTTGCCAGGGACGTGGATTGCGTCCTACCTCCGCCGGACAGTAATCCGTCCGGGCAGTAATCCGTCCGGGCAGTGCTCTTTAGGGCCCACTGTGATCTAAGTGTTTTATCCACGCTGTTCATTGCTTTTATCAGATCATTCTAAAATATTGTTATGAAAATTAAACAGGTAAATATCTTTAGTGGAACACATCAAAGGAAGCTGTAGTGATAATGACACCCACCGGTGAAACCTTTATAAGGGTCACCATGATGGTTTTTTACCATCCAACCTATTAATAAGATTATGTAGACGCGGATAAAGTGAAAAAATAAATATCATCTTGATAGGAAACTTATCCAGCTCCCAAGAAGTTTTTAATGGTGGACGTTCAATCCTGTGGTCCACTTTAGCCATGTACCTGTATCATTTTTTGACTCATACCTTAAAATGATCTGAGAAAAACTATGATCAGCATGGATAAAACATTTAGATCATGGTGGACCCCACGGATCCCTTCCCGGACGGATTACCGTCCAGGCTGGGGTAGGACGCAATCCGCGTCCGCTTGCCAGTGCCTGCCATAGGAAATTCCCGTGCTCGGAAGCTATGTGGGACCCACGGAAATGACCGTCAAAAATCCACTCCGTCAATCAGTTTCTAGAGAACACAAATAGGACTGGAGTCCAAAAAGGAGGCATATTCAAACATATATGTGCCACAGCAAACGAAATAGTTCGAATAGAAACTCTTGCTGGTGAAACCTTCCTGAAGCAGACCATGATGTTTATATTCCATCCCAGACATTCGTAGGGTTATTATAGCTCAGATAAGCTGTGGGTACAAATATCATTCTGATATAAAACTTCTATGGCCCCATAAAGTTTCCAATAGTAGGCATTCAGTCTACTCTTTTTCATTTGGAGTGGCCCACCTAAGTTTTAGATCTCCATAATTTTTGGAATCCTGAACTTTTTGATCTTTCGGAACTGATGGACGGAGTGGATTTGTCACAGGAATCTTTGTGGGCCCGACATGGCTTCCGACCACAGGAGGTTTCTATGGCTGGGGGTACACGCAAGTCGCGTACGACACATGGCGGGCAAAGGGCAACTGAAGCCATTGATATTGTGGGCTGCACATCGACAGGACATAGCCTAAGGTAGTAGACAATCATACACATCTGATCCAATCAATCTTCGTGCATCACATTTTTCATGGACCATGACTCCGTTTTTGCTCAATTTTTCCTTATCCGTCCGTTGCAGACTATTTTTGAACTCTATGATAGTCTCATTTCTACGATTTTTTTGTGCTACATACCGTTCTTTCTGTGGCCTACCAATCAATGGACGGTTCAGATCATCGGATCACTCACCATGTGGGCCCTTGTCTACGGCGACACATGCTGAATCCTTCGTGGCCATAGACACAGCATCAAGGGTATCATTGTCATTTCAAGGAATGAGCCAAGCCGGCCGAAACTTCCGCCCTTTCAAACTGAAACCAACGAACCCAATATTTTATATTGTCGAAAATGCCCCTACGGGTCAGAGTCAAACAGGAATTAATGGACGCAGATTGCGTCCTACCCCCGCCCGGACCATAATCCGTCCGAGCAGGGCTCTGTGGGTCCCACCGTGATGTAATTATTTCATCCACGACGTTCATCGTTTTTCTAAGATCATTTTAAGTTATTGTAAAAAATATTAGGCAGGTACAAGCTTAAATGGACCACAAAGTGGGGATTTAACGTTCACTATTAAAAACATTTTGGGAGCTGGAGAAGTTTCGGATCAAGCTGATATTTTTGTTTTGACTTCATCCACGTCTACGTGACCTTATGAATAGGTTTTATGTTTAAAAAACCTTACGTTGGACCTTAAAAAGGTTTCAACGGTGGGTGTCATTATCACTGCAGCTTCCTTTGGTGTGATCCACTGAAGCTTTGGACCTGCCTAATTTTTTCTATATTAGTTTAAAATGATCTTATCAAAGCGAGGAACGGCGTGGATAAAACAATTACATCACAGTAGGCCCCACAGAGCCCTGCCCGGACGGATTACTGTCCAGGCGGGGGTAGGACGCAATCCGCGTCCGAAATTAACGTATAAACGCTACCAATAAAATTAGTCGTTGCGGATGGACCGGAATCTTCTACAACGCCTGTTTTACGCAAGTTCCTGTGGGTCCCACCACCTTGTATATGTAAATCCACTCCGTCCGTCACGTGGGATCCCTTATTTTAATCTACATTTAAAAGATTACCCCGATTCAAAAAATTCATATGGGCCACAGCAATCGAAATGCTGAATTTTATATCTTCACTTTATCCCAGTAAATTACACCTGGTTTACCGGTTTAAAGATACACATCACAGTAACACCACATGCAAACCTATGGTTGGCATCCTTTCCCATTGTTTCTCATAACGCGGCCCACCTGAATTGTGGATCTGGCTGATTTTTATCCCAGTTAATAATAATCAAGGACAGAATCTGATGGACGGAGTCGATTTCACAATACACCTGATGGCCCCCGCAGAGAGTGGGTGTTTTTCGCGCTGGAGAAATTCAGGTCCGTAGGTGATACATATAACGAACACGGTCTACGTTCTTTATTTGAAGCCTTGGTCAAATCATTTTCTAGAAGTGGGTTGATGTCAGTGTAAATGCGTACGCAAAAGTGGAATGATGAGGACGCGGATTGGCATGAGACCCGGTCACCAGACCCTCTCTGTAGGGCCCACCAAGATGTATATGTTTTATCATTTTCTAGTAGGGTTTAAGAAGATTTCAATGACGTCAGATCATTTTCTAGTAGGGTTTAAGAAGATTTAAATGACGTTATTATCTCCGCTTTTTCTTATGGTGTGGTTTACTTGGGCTTTGCATTTTCATTATTTTTGAGCTTATGTTTATTGATTGGCAAAATAGATAACAGTGCCGATAAAACATATATATTACGTGGCTCCCACGGAGTTGAGTCACCAGCATTATCGAACCTCATATTGCAAGGTGGTGACCCAGCACCATCATATACCTGGTGACCGGACTCTTCAGGATCTATGATAGATGTGTTTTATCCGCGCTGTTCATTTGATTTTCAGCTCATTTTAAGGCATGAATGCAAAACTGAAATATATTCAAAACATAAGTGGACCACACCACCGGAAAGAGTGGGGAACCATCTTAAGGCCCACTGTAATGTTCATTTACCATTAGACATGATAATCCGGTCACACAGACTTTGAATGAAAAGAAATCACAAATGCCACTTGATCGAAAACTTTTTTATCCTAAAGAAGTTTTCAGTAGTAAATTACATTCAGTCTCCACTCTTTCCTGTAGTGTGATTCACTTTTAACATTGGATGCACTTCATTTCTAGGCTCATGCCCTAAAATGAACTAGCAAAGATGGATTAACACCACGTAGTCATACATTTTGGTGGGCCCCACATAGTCTTGACACCACGTAGCCATGTGGTGAAGGGGTCACCCCGCAGTACGCATCCGGGCCAATCAAAATTACCACATTGCCTTGTTTCTTAGACTAGGGCGCATTGATACCCCTTCCTGACACTTGGACAGCCAAATCATCCATATGGACCGTCCATTAACTTTGCCAGCTTTTTTCACAGGCTACGATAGAAATCTAAACCAATTAGAGAAAATTTTCCATCAGATCTGTAGCAGGCAAGATGAACGGTTTCGATCATGTAGTAAAAACAATTCGAATATTGCGTGCGTAATCCGACGCTGGAAAATGATTAAAAAGTACTGTTTAGGACATCAGCAGGGCTGGGAAAAATGGCCAACATCGTCCCTTAAGACGACACACCTTCGATTGAATTTTCCGCTGCGTGATCCAAATGTCACACGTATGTGCCACGTAAGCACGGTTGGCTACATAGCAGATATAATAAAGATAGAGCCGAAAGGAATCTAATACAACAGCGCCATCTCGCTACAAATCACGTCCGTTCATATGCAGGGCCTGAACATGGATGGTTTAATATCTAAAAATCATTCCATTAGAAAATCCTGTCCATCTGCTCTGTGGTGAAAAACAAATAAAATTAACGGTGTAAAACAACAAGGAAATGGTAAAGAGGATCACTGCCTTATAGGCTCTACTTTTAAAACGTGAGCTAAAGTGGGTCGACGGATGCACCGAGGTCGGTGGATCCCTGACTGTGGGGCCCACCTTGATGTATGTTTCTTATATCCACACCGCACATCCGTTTCACCAGATCATTTTAGGGTTTATCCTAAAATTTCAGTAGATCCAAATCTCTGATGGACCAGAGCATAGGAAACAGTGGATATTATCCATTAAAAACTTCTCCGGGCCCACCAAAGTTTTGGATCTGCTTCATTTTTAGTCCCATACTATAAAGTGATCTGAAAAAACGAATAGACCATATAGATGTACGACACATACAGCAAGATGTGCATCGTGGTCAGGTTCCCACTCACATGGCTGCATACAGGGTCGCAGCAAGTCGCGTCCAACAAACGCCGTGGGTCCTCCATGGGAAAGGCAACGTAACCTGCTTTAAATTTTCTCAGAATGGAAGATATTCTTCTTGTTCACTCCAGAAAACTTTCATAATCTGTCAGAATGTGGTAGATGATGCGCAGGCACTCAGAAATTACTCGCAAATTGCATGCATGGCATGCAAGTAACCCAAATTAAACGGTCGAAATATCTCAGTTTAGATACGATATGAACCAAAAATTACACTTATTTGGTTACCTGACATTTGGATTGGTGAATTTTTATTTAAACTCAAAATATCAATTGGCCTTATTTTAACAATCAAGTGTCAACGTATCAGAATAAGAAGCTAACATCGTTCAGCCTATCTAGTTTTTGGACTGATTTAGAGAGAGTAGGTGTCACAATTTAGGAGATTTCGTGTAAGTTAACGGATGTTGCATATGAAATCTTTGAGTTCCTGTGTATCTAGTGCCATACTTTGCCAGAGTATTAAATATCTCTCCTTTGGGATTTTATGGTCTAATCAAATTTGTGGAAATAACTTGTAGATAGGTGGGCCTGACAATGAACTGAGCCTAGGCCTATATTTTGAACTGGGTTTTTAGGCTGGGCTTAGTCAAGATTTTGTTTTTGTTGGGTCTAGGCCCAGCCCATTGCCAGTCTTAATTGTAGACCTAATCCTCTAGTTTGGTTGTTGCCTTTTTTTACTCACCCTATGGAGGAGATCTTATCACTGGTCAAATCTGGTTTTTTTTTTTTTTTTTTTTTCAATCACATAAAGCGAGCAGCATTTGCCCACATTTACCCTTATAATTAGTCATGGGAAGTAGTGTGAACACGTAGTTTTGAGATGTCTTTGGCCTGTCGTATAGAGGGTATTTTTGTCTTTGTAAATTGTTTATGTAAGTAATCCAACCTCTTATTCTCTTTATACGTATAATATCAGGAGACGTGAAACAATGGGACCCACCAGAATATCTCCTCTTTTGAAATCCACATTGTATATTTGTTGTGTGCCTTATATTATAATGTTAGCTTAAAAATGAGATAGACCCAAAGCTTGCCCACATCACCAGCGGTGGAAATGAGTAATCTACAGTAAAAATGCTGTCTTCTATTAGCTGTACATCCGGATATCTGTTTTTTGCACCTAAACTTGATGGCATGGTAATGATTACATGCAAGTGAGCCGATTAGGTGTGGCCCTGGCCTCACACAAGATGGTGCTGTAAGAATCTTATAAGGTGGGACTCATTGATCAATGGTCTAGATTTGCCTAAAGGTTGAATAGTGTGATCGGGTGCACCAATGAGCCTTACTAAGTTGTGATACTTCTATAATTCATGTAAGGGGTGAGATGCTACTACTGTGATTCAACCACAGTATCCTGATGAATCTGGGATAAGCAATTCATGTGGAGCTTTTCAAGGAGAGAAGTTTTGATGAATTTCAAACTCCTCTGCCTTCATGAGTATATAACAGAGCTGGGTCTCCAATCCACCACCATTGTGAGAAGTTCCAAGCTTATCTCTTCTTTTCTATAGGGTATAAGGAAATGAAGATCTTGGCATTCTGATTCTACAGTAATGGTGACATAGATAGGTATCTACCTCTTTTGATCTCCATATCCAATGCACAGCAAGGTTGTACAAACATTTCACGTCCAGATCCAACATGTGCAACCCTTAATGTGGGGCCTATCTTGATGTATGTATTCTACATTCATGCTGTCCATTCATTTTTTTATATCATTTTACGGCATGAGCCAAAAAATGAAGTATATCTAAATATCAGGTGAACCATGCTTTAAGAGACAATGGTGATTAAACACTCCATAGGGCATGAGCCAAAAAATGAAGTGTATCTAAACATCAGGTGCACCATGCTTTAGGAGGCAATGGTGATTAAACACTCCATTAAAACTACTAAGAGCCCATTGTAATGTTTATCTGCCATCCAACTTGTTGATCAATAAGGTCACACAAACATGTATGAAGGGAAAAAAGAAATATCATCTTGATCCAAAAACAGTTTTGGCTTACAAGAAGTTTTTAATGGTTAGACACCACTATTTCCTATAGCGTGGTCCACCTGAGATTTGGATCTGTCTTCAATTTTGGGCTCAAGTCTTGAAATGATATAGAAAAATGGATAAATGGCATGGATTTAGAATAAATACATTAAGGTGGACACCACCATCTTGGGTGAAGTAGGGGTTGCACCTAATCCTCACCCTACATGTAATGCCCGTGAGGCAAACAATTTCATGGGCACGAGATCTTCACTCTCGGGGGTGTTAGGCGCATAGAAGTAGATAATATTAAGTGGGATGGAATTGTTTTTTTTTTTTTTTTTTGTAATAAATGTATTTGTCTAAGCTATTCACTTTGGTGTTTGGATCATATATAATGTAAGGCCTAATTAAATACATATTTTGATTCATGTAGTGTTTGATTGTATATGAAGAAACAATTATCAATTTTGAAAATCGTGTTTGAAAACTAGAGTGAGAAGTAAGGTCGGGCCCACCTTGATTTTTGTGAGTAATTCACTCCATCTATCCATTTTATGAGATCATTTTAGGACATGCTACTAAAAGTCAAGTAGGTCCAAAACTCAAGTGGGCCATATGAGAGGAAAGAGTGTGGAAAGAATTTCTTATCGTTGAAACCTTTCTGAGCTCCACCTTAATGCTTATGTCATCCCTATTGTTCATAAGTTCATTCCTGCTAGGATGAACTTATAACATAGAAAACTTTACTGTGATACAAAACTTTCGTGACTATATGAATGTTTCAATGGTGGTCACTCAATTCTCACTATTTTCTCTCAGGTGACCCACTTGTGTTTTAAATTTACCTCATTTCTGACCGAATTCCTTACAAATATCAAGATGGCCTCCACCTCCCCTACCATCATAAGAACTTCCTAGTTCATGCTTTTGTGAGGAAATCCTGTGAATTTTGCAAATCCTAGTTGAATCGGGAAAAATCCTCTCTAGCCCTCTTTACTCCATGTATGGATCCAATGTTAGAAACCTATGATAAATCAAATAAGGATGATTTTTCAAACAAAAGATTTAAAGTTCCATCCCACTTAATACTATTTAATTCCACGTGCCAAATGCCTCCTAAAGATCACATCATTCAAAACTCAGGTGAGCCTTACAATAGAAAATAGTGGAAATCATGCTTAAAACCTCAAAAGTTCACGTGGTGTGGCCCATCTCAAAATTTTAACTGATTTTGGAATATCCTTTGTACAGGTTTCCCAACCGTTGCTTATGGTGTGGCCTACCTATGTTTGGATTAGATTGATTTTCTGGTTCGAGTGTGAATGTAAGGCAACTCACCTGATGGACGGGGTAGATCTTATTCATGTTGTGTCCCACTTGCCGCTCAATTATTAGTAGCCACGCGGCCCCTTCTCCCTGTGTCTTACACGTGAGTTGCAAGTGCCAATGCGTTTAAGGAGACAATCCTGATTGTTATTATGCATGCCTTCCGACAATTGGAAATCAAACACGTGTTATATGTGAATTAAAACTAAGCTGTCCATGCTGTGGGACCCACCTTATATAGGTTATCATACAAAATTCAGATTTGGTGAACGTTGGCAGCCTTTTGTTAACGACCATTAGTTGAGGAAGTATGATTACTGTATAGTTTTTATCTGGCTGTCCATTAAATATTAAATATTCACCCTTAGTATATTTTTTGATTTATGAGTCATCAAAGTTAGAACCCACGCACTTGCACTTGTCATGTATGTATTTTCTTGGTGGCTGCGTATTATCTGTCCCTCTCAGCCAGTGTATCAAAGTTTTTCATTTCTTTATTAGTATCAATGGGCCGGTCTCGAGCCTACCTGAGGAGTTAAAGGCCTGAATTACGGTAATTCATCCAAATTTCTGTTAATCCGAGGAGTGCCTACGTATGGCTGACCGAGGATACCAAAATCAAACACGGCGTTACCCCTTCGGACGCGGATTGCGTCCTACCCCCGCCCGGGGTAGGGCTCTGTGGGGCCCAATGTGATGTAAGTGTTTTATCCACGCCGTTCATCGATTTTCTCAGATCATTTTAAACCATGATCCAAAAAATTTGGAAGGTTCAAATCTTAATTAAATCACAAAGTGGGGATTGAACTTCCACCATTAAAAAGTTCTTGGGAGATGGAGAAGTTTGGGATCAAGTTTATATTTATATTTTCGCTTCATCCACGTCTACATGACCTTATTAATAGGTTGGATGGTTAAAAAAAAATCACAGTGGCCCTTAGAAAGGTTTCAACGGTGGATGTAATTATCACTGCAGCTTCCTTTGGTGTGGTCCATTGGAGCTGCGGGTTTCCTCATTTTTTATATCACCGTATAAAATGGTCTGGTAAAAGTGATAAACGGCGTGGATAAAAATCTTACATTACTGTGGGCCCCACAGAGACGCAGGACGCGATCCGCGTCCTACCCCTTTGCAAGCTTCTCCATGCGACTCCTGAGACCCGATTCAGAATCCATTTTGGACGCTTGATGGCCCGGCCCAGATTGAAAATTAGTCCTTTTAGGCCCATT
Source organism: Magnolia kwangsiensis (assembly GCA_037074715.1). Taxonomy (NCBI): domain Eukaryota; kingdom Viridiplantae; phylum Streptophyta; class Magnoliopsida; order Magnoliales; family Magnoliaceae; genus Magnolia; species Magnolia kwangsiensis. The sequence continues at coordinate 37,996,187 of CM073572.1, read as the reverse complement.
ATAGGAGTTGCATGGTCTCATTTGTCAGGCCCACATATGTAGCCCTTCATGGGTACCAGATTTCAGGCCAAAAAGTGGGCCAGGCTTGGACAAACGTAAATTTATTTCTAACGGGTCCATTTAGTTATCCAAAATGTTTCACTTTCTATCTGTTATATGTTGTGGATGTGTACATGATCTAAACCGTTCATCATGTGAGAACTACCTTAGATGGCCCCTGCACTAAAAAATTAGATAGAATAATCCGTAGCCATATAAGCCTCCCTCAAAAATCTCTCCCCCCCCCCTTGCTGGCTTGTCCGGCGGGCCACGCCGATACAGCAGCCCCTATTGCTACATATTATAATTTGTTTTGTTTTTTTTTTTTTTTCCACACTCACTCATGCCTTTTCAATGATAATTTGAAATAAGATGTAAATATCATACATAATTAGGCCGGGTTTTGCAATGACTTGGCCTACATTTCAATTTTCAAGTTAATTTTCTTTAATTAATTTTGATGTATGATCATTTATCATGGTCTAAATTCATGTTAAAAGGAAAAAGGTTTTTTATCATTAATTATTATGTCAAGCAGGGTGCATATCTTTGTCAAAGCTACTTGTTTTCAATGGACAAATTAGGTCATATCTTTTACATGTTTGTAGTGTACTCATCTTGGTGACATTTCAACCACAGTTAGCTGATCAGTTCATATTTTCATAGTATTGGTTCATGTTTCGTGATTCATGTGGGGTCCGTGGTCCAACAGTCCAAGATTTGAAATAATGAGCCTTATAGGGGAAACTGAAAATTGAGCGGGGCAAATATAAAATTTGGTAGGGCAAACTAGAAATTCAACGGAGCAAACATGAATTTTAATGGGGGAAACTAAAAATTGAATGGACCAAACATGAAATTAAGCGGCAACGTAGAAATTGAGCGAGGGAATCTAAGAATTGAGCGAGACCACATAAGAATTGAGCGAGACAACCTAGGAATTGAGCGAGGCAAGCTCAAAATCGAGTGAGGAAACCTAGGAATTGAGCGAGACAATCTAAAAATTGAGCAAGATAACCTATAAATTGAGCGAGGGAACCTAAAAATTAAGTGAAGAAACCTAGGAATTGAACAAGACAACTTAGAAATTAAGCGAAACAAGCTTAAAATTGAGCGAGGAAACTTCAGAGTTGAGCAAGGGAACCTTGGAATTGAGCGAGGCAAACTTAAGAATTGAATAAGACAACCTAGAAATCGAGCATGAGAACCTAGGAATCGAACGAGGCAACCTAAGAATTGAGCGAGACAAGCTCAAAATTGAGTGAGGGAACCTAGGAATTGAGCGAGGTAAGCTCATAATTGAGCGAGGCAAATTAGAAATTAAGTGAGACAAGATCAAAATTCAGTGAGGCAAGATAGAAAAATGAGCGAAGAAAGCTCAAAATTAAGCGAGGCGAGCTCATAATTGAGTGAGGCAAACTAGAAGTCAAGCGAGGCAAGGTGATAATTGACCGAGGCAAGTTAAAAATTCAACGAGGCAATATAAAAAATTGAGCAAAGCAACCTAGAAGTTGAACAAGGCAACCTAGAAATTGAGTGAGACAAACATGAAATTTAGCAAGGCAAACATCAAATTGAGTGTGACAAACATTAAATTGAGTAGATCAAACTTATAATTGTGTTTTCTATTCATCCATGTCCGTATGATCTTATGAACAAGTTTGATAACAAACAAACATCGTTGTTGGGCCTAATATGGTTTCAATGGTGGAAACCATTAGCCCCACTGTTTCCTATGGTATGATCCACTGTTGGGCCTAATATGGTTTCAACGGTGGATCAAGTGTGACCCACTTGAGTTTTAAATCTACCTCATTTTTGGTTGCTTACCTCAAAATGATCTTGTAAAATAGATGGATGAAGTAGATTCCTCACAAATATAAAGGTAGCCCCCACCTCCCTTACCATTGTAAGAATTTTCTAGCTCATGCTTTGAGGAGGAAATCCCGTGAATTTTGCAAATCTTGGTTGAATTGGGGAAAACCCTCCCTAGCCCTCTTTACTCTATGTATGGATCCAATGTTAGAGACCTATGATGAATCTGATAAGGATAATTTTTTATATAAAAAGATTTAAAGTTCCATCCCACTTAATTTAATTTAATTCCATGTGTCAAATACCTCCTAAAGATCACACCGATCCAAAACTTAGGTGGGCCTTACAACAAGAAATAGTGGAAATCATGGTTAAAACCTCAAAAGTTCACGTGGCGTGGCCCACCTAAATTTTTTAACTGATTTTGGAAAATCCTTTGTACAGGTTTCCCAACCGTTGCTTATGGTGTGGCCTACCTATGTTTTGGATTAGATTGATTTTCTGGTTCGAGGGTGAATATAAGGCAACTCACCTGATAGACAGGGTAGATCTTATTCACGTTGTGTCCCACTTGCCGCTCAATTATTAGTAGCCACGTGGCCCCTTCTCCCTATGTCTTACACGTGAGTTGCACGTGCCAATGCGTGTAAGAAGACAATCCTGATTGTTTTTATGCATGCCTTCGGACAATTGGAAATCAAACACGTGTTATATGTGAATTATAACTAAGCTGTCCATGTTGTGGACCCACCTTATATAGGTTGTCATACAAAATTCAGATTTGGTGAACGTTGGCAGCCTTTTGTTAATGACCATTAGTTTATGAAGTATGATTACTGTATGGTTTTCATTTGGCTGTCCATTAAATATTAAATATTCACTAGAATTATATTTGTTAATTTATGAGTCATCAAAGTTAAGAACCCACGCACTTGCACTTGTCATGCATGTATTTTCTTGGTGGCTGCGTATAATCTGTCCCCATCAGCCAGTGTATCAAAGTTTTTCATTTCTTTATTAGTATCAATGGGCTGGTCTCGATCGGGCCAACCTGAGGAGCTAAAGGCCCTAAATTTTGGACCTAGTGACCTAAGAAATTTGGTCCGTATCATGGACGGCTCAGATTTTATACACATTTGCCACATCGGCACGTGGAATAGCGTGTACTTGAGCATGTTTGTACACGCGTGTGGACGTATCAGACCTTGCTGGTGTTACTACATTAAGAAGCGAGGGCATTTTGGTAATTTATCCAAATTTCTGTTAATCTAAGAAGTGTCTACGTAGTACGTATGGCTGACCGAGGATCAAACACCGCGTTACCCCTTCTGCAAGCTTCTCCATGCGACTCCTGAGACCCGATTCAGAATCCATTTTGAACGGTTGATGGGCCGGGCCGGATTGAAAACCAGTCCTTTTAGGCCCATTGTAAGAGTTTCATGGTCCATTTGTCAGGCCCACATGTGTAGCCATCAGTCAAGGGTTCCAGATTTCAGGCCAAAAAGTGGGCCAGGCTTGGACGACCGTAAATTTATTTCTCATGGGTCCATTTGGTTATCCAAAATGTTTCACTTTCTATCTGACATATGTGGTGGATGTGTGCATGATCTAAACCGTTCATCGTGTGAGAACTGCTTTAGATGGCCGCTGCACTAAAAAATTACATTGAATGGGCGATTTTCCAAACGGTCAAGAGCCTTTAGCTATTGCCTAGTAAAAGTGACGGTTGTTTGTTAGTCCTGAAATACTATAACGAATAGGAATTGTTTTTACATCATTTTCACTGAGATTATCTAATTAAAAAACCCAAAGGATTAAAGGTAACCGTACGTTTCTTTCCTCAAATCCTCCAATTGAATGGTTTGGGAGATCAGATGAGACACTTTTAGAACATGGCCCATCCAAGGTAGAGTTGATGGAGGGTTCAAAATTACTTGTACACGTTAATATAGCTCTTATCGTATCTTAAGTGGGCCATCGTCCACATGGACGGTCCTGATCCCAATTTGTCATATATATTGCCTCATGTACATTGGCCAGTTGCAATAGACCAGAAATGATAAAGTGGAACGGATGTGCTATGGAATACCTGTCTAAAAAGTAATATATGGGATGTCTTGGTTTTATTTTGAAGAACGCTACTCATCCATTCTAATACTATTATATGGGTGGACGCAATTAGTGCATCGCCGGGAGCGGATTGGGTGAGACCCAGATCAACCAGGGTGGGTGGGACCCCTGACTGTGGGGCTCACAGTGATGTATGTGCCTTAAATCCACACCGTCCAACTGTTTTGAAAGCTCATTTTAAGGCATGATTCAAAAAATGAAGCAGACCCAAATCTTATGTGGACCATACTACTGGAAACAGTAGTGATTGAATCCCCACCACTAAAAACGTCATGTGGCCACCAGAATGTTTTATTTGTCATCCAACCCGTTGATAAGGTCACAAAGATCTAGATGAAGAGACCACACAAATATCAGCTTGATCCAAAACTGTTTGGCCTACAAGATGTTTTTAATGGTCAATTACCTTTGTTTCCTATATTATGGTCCACTTTAGATTTGGATTTTTTTTTTTTAATCATGCCCTAAAATAACTTTCAAGTAATACAGATGTACGGCATAGATTTAGTCACATACATCACAGTGGACCCTACTTTCAGGGGTCCCACCTACCTAGGTGGATCTGGGACTCACCTAATCCGCCCCTGCATCGCCGTGTCACGTGTCGAGTGGAGAGATTGCTCCACCATGGTTCTTCTCGCTCGAAGGCGGATTGCCTGGAGACCTGCAGGCCACCGGGGGTATACCCGGTGAATTGACTCCGTGGGCCCACTGTGGTGTATATGTTTTATTCAAGCTGTCCATCCGTTTTGCCAGTTCGTTTTAAGTCATTAGATACAAAGTTGAAAGGGAACACAAACACCACTGGAAACAATAGAGGTAATGGCACCCTCCTTGAAACTTTCGTAAGATCTACCGTGACATTTATTTGACATCTAAAATGTAAACAAGTTCACACCACTTGTATGATGGGAAGCTATACATATCATATTGTTTCAGAACTTTTATAACCTTAGGAAGTTTTCAATGGTGGGCATTCAATCCTCTCTATTTCTTTTGAGCTAGTCCAATTGAGCTTTCACTACAATAAATTAGACTTTTTGTAACAATTTTTTTTAACGACGAGTCGAATTTTATTGGGAAATGCAATTTTTTACAACGACATTTCAAGTCGTTGGAAAATATAAATTATTTGCGATGACATTTTAAATCGTCGCTAATAGTTAACTTTTTTTACGACGAGCATCAATTATCGTTGCAAAACTTGTCGCAAAAAGTTTTCGTATAAATTTTTTATAACGAGCTTAACCAGTCGTTGCCAATAGTCACTTTTTTTGACAAATTAGGTGTCGTAAAAAAAATATTTTTTACGACGACACAAAAGTTGTCACAAATAGTAGCTTTTGCAACGACTAGTTCAACTCATTGCAAACCATACTGAATTATACTTGTGGCGACAAATGTAGTTTCATTGCGAAATGTTAGAGTATCTGCAATAACATTTTAAATCATCGCAAATAGTCAACGTTTTTGTGATGAACTATAATTATCGTTGCCAAAACGTTTTTCACCAATTTTTTATGAAAAAATTATATGGCAGGAAAGACGTTTCGCCACGCGTTTCTATGGTCATCGCTAATGTCCACTTTATGCGACGAATTGAGTGTCGTGGCAAAATATTATTTTTTACAACGACACGAAAGTCGCTACAAATAGTCTGTTTTAGCGACGACTAGGTTAACTCGTTGCGATAAATACCAACTGAAACTCTTTACGACGAATGTAGTGTCATGGCGAAATGTTAGAGTATTTGCAACAACATTATAAATCATTGCAAATAGTCAACATTTTTGCGATGAGATATAATTATCGTCGCTAAAACGTTTCCTACCAATTTCTCAAAAAAATTACATGGGGGGAAAGACGTTTCGCCACGCGTTTCTATGGTCATCGCTAATATCCACTTTACGCGACGAATTGAGTGTCATGGCAAAATATTATTTTTTACAACGACATGAAAGTTGCTACAAATAGTGTATTTTAGCGATGACTAGGTTAACTCGTTGTGACAAATACCAACTAAAACATTTTGCGACGAATGTAGTTTCATGGTGAAATGTTAGAATATTTGTAACAACATTGTAAATCATAGCAAATAGTCAACGTTTTTGCGACGAGCTATAATTATCGTCACTAAAACATTTTCCATCAATTTCTCCTTAAAAAATTACATGGCGGGAAAGACGTTTCACCACACGTTTCTATGGTCATCGCTAATGTCCACTCTATGTGACAAATTGAGTGTCGTGGCAAAATATTATTTTTTACAACGACATGAAAGTCGCTACAAATAGTCTGTTTTAGCGACGACTAGGTTAACTCATTGCGACAAATACCAACTGAAACATTTTACGATGAATGTAGTTTCATGGAGAAATGTTAGAGTATTTGCAACAACATTGTAAATCATAGCAAATAGTCAAATTTTTGCGACGAGCTATAATTATCGTCGCTAAAACGCTTCCCACCAATTTCTTCCGAAAAAATTACATGGCAGTAAAGACGTTTTGTCATGCATTTCTATGGTCATCGCTAATTTTCACTTTATGCGACGAATTGAGTGTCGTGGCAAAATATTATTTTTTACAACGACACGAAAGTCGTTACAAATAGTCTGTTTTAACGATGACTAGGTTAACTCGTTGCGATAAATACCAACCGAAACTCTTTGTGACGAATGTAGTTTCATGGCGAAATGTTAGAGTATTTGCAACAACATTGTAAATTATCACAAATAGGCAATATTTTTGTGACGAGCTATAATTATCGTCACTAAAACGTTTCCCATCAATTTCTCCTGAAAAAATTACATAGCAGGAAAGACGTTTCGTCACGCGTTTCTATGGTCATCGCTAATGTCCACTTTATGCGACGAATTGAGTGTCGTGGTAAAGTATTATTTTTTGCAACGATATGAAAGTCGCTACAAATAGTTTGTTTTAGTGACGACTAGGTTAACTCGTTGCGAAAAATACCAACTGAAACTTTTTGCGTCGAATGTATTTTCATCTGGAAATGTTAGAGTATTTGCAACAGCGTTGTAAATCATCGCAAATAATCAACATTTTTGCGACGAGCTTAATTATCGTCCCTAAAACGTTTCCACAAATTTCTCACATAAAAATTACATGGTGGGAAAGACGTTTCGCCACGCGTTTACCACAAATACAAACTGAAACTTTTTGCGATGAACGTAGTTTCATTGCAAAATGTTATACTATTTGCAACAATATTGTAAATCATCGCAAATAGTCGACGTTTTTGCAATGAGCTGTAATTGTCGTTGCTAAAAACATTTTCCACCAATTTCTCCTAAGAAAATTACATAGCGGGAAAGACCTTCTGCCACGCGTTTCCATGGTTATCGCTAATGTCCACTTTATGCGACGAATTGAGTGTTGTGGCAAAATATTATTTGTTGCCACGACACGAAAGTCGCTGCAACTAGGCTGTTTTAGCGACGACCAGGTTAACTCGTTGCGACAAATACAAACTGAAACTTTATGCGACGAACGTAGTTTCATTGCAAAATGTTATAGTATTTGCAACAACATTGTAAATCATCGCAAATAGTCGACGTTTTTGCGACGCGCTATAGTTATCATCGCTAAAATATTTCCCACCAATTCAAAATTTTAATTTTGACATGAATTGTTGTTGAACATGTGATGAACCTCCAATTAATGATTGAACGGTGCAAACTAACATAAATCTTGTTATCAATTTCCTTATTGACGAGAGAATTGTACATATCGACAATCGCTTAATCGACCTCCAATCAACAATCGAACGATATATAGAAAGTGTTGTTGACCATCCGATCAACCTTCAATCCTTTATCGATCAGATGATGGAAATCATCGTGCATCACTTCATTAAGTCTCCAATCAACAATCGAATGTTGCACATCATCGAAAATCACAAGGTTAACCATGTTTGATGGATAGATGGAATGGATGGATGGATGTTTTGATGATTGATGGGATGATCAACCATGTTTGATGAACGAGATGGTTGGATGTTAATGGATGGATAATATGGTTGGATGAATGGATATATGGATGGAAGTTTGGATGAATGGATATATAGATGGATGGAATGGTTGGATAGATGGATTGATGGATGTTTGGATATGATTGTATGAGATGAATGGATGGTTTGATGGGAGACGCAATGGTTGGATGGGGGGTGAGATGAATGAGGCTCTGATGGGCCACTAAGTGGCCAACAAGATGTATGAATTCTATCCACACCGCCCGTCTTTGCACGACATGTATCTATACACAAGCTGCAGGCCACAACTTACAGCTCGTGAGTTGTTGCAAATTGAATTGTGTACTGAGTTACTCAGTAGTCAGTACGCTCTCATCGTACTGAGTAAACTCAGTTGGGCCCACCTTGAATGTATGTAGTCTATCCATGACGTCCATCTGTTTTTCCATCCAATTTAAGAGGTTGAGTCCGGGTCCTCTAATTCAATCCAAACCATTGTATTGTTGGCCTGACTCGAACCGAGTCTGACTCGGTCTGGAAAATCGAGTCGGATCGGGTTATATACGGTTCGGATCGAATATTCTTAACACTAAAAGAGTTTTAATGGTAGAGGAAGGTGGTCATTAAATCTACACTGTGTCCTCTCGTAAGGGTCACTTGAGTCTTGGATATAATACATTTTTGGCAGCATGTACTAAAATGAGCTCCTAAAATGGATGGATGGTGTGGATTTATCACAAACATCACGGTGGGACCTACTTAACATTCCAAGTAAGAAAGGTGAAAGACTTGCTTTTCGTCAAGAGCTCTGATCGAGGAACCTCGAGCCATGTGAGAAGAAAGATTGGGTACTCCCATCCCACTAGTCAAAGGATGGTAAGTCAGTGCTCTATGGGCCCCACCATGTTGTATTTACTTCATCCATGCCGTCCATCTATTTTTCTAGATCATTTTATGGTGTGTGTGTGTGTGTGTGTGTGTGTGTGTGTAAAGAGATATATCCCAATCTCAAGTGGACAACATTACAGGAAACAATGGTGAATAAATATTGTGCGGATCGAATCGAATCGAATCGGATCGGATCTATTCGGATCGGATTCCGGATTGGGTCGGTCCAGGTTGACCATTGATCCGAAATCGATACGATTAACGGTCAGATCTTGGTGGTCCAGCTCGATCCTACCTGATCGTGGCCTTCGGTTCAAATCTGTTCGGGTCGGATCGGGGCAGATCGGGTCGGATCCACCGGATCAGTCCCTTTCTGCCCAGCTCTAGATACAACACATGCATCATGGTGGGGTTCACAGAGCTTGGTGACATCAATTTTGGCTACTAACATCCAATCCGTGCCCATACACACGATATAGAGAGGAAACGGATTGACTACTCCTCCTGCCACCGACCAATGGCTGGTGGTCGGTGTTCTGTGGGCCCCATTATGATGTACTTGTTTCATCCATGCCGTCCATCTATTTTTCCAGATAATTATACTATCAGACCAAAAATGAGGTATATCCCAATCTCAACTATTTTTCCAGATAATTATACTATCAGACCAAAAATGAGGTATATCCCAATTTCAACTGGACCACATTACAGGAAAGTTAAATGAGTGTGGACCATTAAAAATCTTTTGGGGCCATAAAAGTTTTAGATCAAAACTCAGTTGGGCCCACCTCAAATGCATGTGGTTTATCCATGCCGTCCATTCGTTTTTCCAGATCATTTTATGGGTTCAACCCAAAATTGATGCATATACAAAGCTAAAGTGGGCCATACACTGGAAAAAGTGGAACTATTGATTTCAACCGTTGAAAATTTTCTAAGGCCCCGATAGACAAGCCGATCTTTGGTTTTTCCCCTCATCTGGTCCTCTATGACCTAATCAACAGATTGGATGTCAAATAAACAGTATAGCAGGCCTTAGGAGGATTTTAATGGTAAAAATCCAATCACCATTGTTTTCCTATGCTATGGTCCACCTGAGATTTATATACCTCTAATTTTTGGTATAAAATTCTAAAATAATCTATAAAAATGGATGAACGGAATGGATGAAACACATACATCATAGTGGGCCCATGGAGCACCCACCACGATTTCCGTATATATGGCAAGGAGTAGCCAATCCGTTTCACGTATATATGGGCGGATTTCCAGCCAAAGCCTAATGCAGGGAGTATCCAATCCGTTTCACGTATATATGGGCAGATTTTCAAGCCAAAGCCTTTTAAAGTAATATTAAACTTTGTTGGGCCCACCGTGAATACATGTGGTTTATCCACGCCGTTCATTTGTTTTTTCAGATAATTTAAGGGGTTCATCCCAAAATTGATGCATGTACAATGATCAAGTGGACCATACCACAGGAAAAAGTGGAATTATTGATTTCCACCGTTGAAAACTTTCTAAGGCCCTGGTGATGTTTATTTGTCATCAAACCTATTCATAAGTTCATAAACACATGGATGAAAGGAAAACACAAATATCAGCTTGATCTAAAACTTCGGTTGGCCCCAAGAATTTTTCAACGGTAAATGTTCAATTCACTCTGTTTCTGACGGTGTGGTCCACTAAAGGTTTGGTTATACTCCATTTTTTAGATAAGTCTCTAAAATCATGTGGTAAAAGAGATGAACGGGATGGATTTCTCATAAACATCGCAGTGGGCCCCACCTGGGTTCCCAGTGCCGGAACTTCATGCGAAACGCTTTCAGCGTCCCCTGGTACGATGGACGCGGATTGCGTCCTGCCACGGCCTAGACGGGGCAGGGCTCTCTGGGGCCCACAGTGATGTAAGTGTTTTATCCATGCCGTTAATCGCATTTCTCAGATCATTTTAATGTATTAGCCCAAAAATGAGACAGCTTTATATCTTAAGTGGACCACAACGTGAAGATTGAACGTATACCATTAAAAATTTCTTGGGAGCCGGAGAAGTTTCGGATCAAGTTGATATTTGTGTTTTCACCTCATCCACGTCTACATAGCCTTATGAATAGGTTGAATGGTAAAAAACATCACGATTGCCCTTAGACAGGCTTCAACGGTGGGTGTCATTAACACACCAGCTTCATCTGGTGTGGTCCATTGGAGCTGTGTCCCTACCTCATTTTTTGGTTTTTATCTTAAAATGATTTGATAAAATCATTTAAGGGCGTGGATAAAACACTTAGATCATGGTGGGCCCCACAGATCCCTGACACATGTGCACTGCCAAAGAGAGAAGATCTAACAGAAAGAGCATCTATGGTAAGACAAGAGACTCTTCCGATTGCCAAGTTTGAGTAACATTATTCCTTATACTCCCTAAAATTAAAAATATTTATCAACTCTCCATCCTCCATAAAATGAAAAATATTCATCCAACTCTCCATCCTCCTGAAAGAAGATAAGAAGCTTTAAACAGTAGAGTGCAAAGAGAAGGTAACATCAAAGCGGTGGTCAGTTCAACAAGTGATCTCTGCAGGTGTTTTTGTTCTGAATTATATCTATATTTTGAGGCAGGTATGTTCGCAATGGACCCCACTATATAAATGATTTGCTTTCTTTTTTTTCTTTTTTCTTTTTTTTTTTAAGAGATACTAGTTTCATTGAAATGTGTTGTAGACTGAAGGAACAATTAATATCAATCCATTGAAATGTCCATTGTTTTTTCACATGTTTTGGGTAGGTGGATGGTTAAAATAATAGTCGTTAGAACACCTTCAACAGTGGGTGTCATTATCCCACTGTTTAGTGTGGTGTGGTACACTTGAGCTTTGGATTTGCTTCATTTTTTAATTCATGCGCTAAAATGAGTTAGAAAACCGGATGCACAGCATGGATATTAAACACATATATCATGATTGGCCCCACAGCACATCAACGTTTAGGTGCACCACCTAGTCTGCATCCATTTTGAGGCCCAGCCAGCCCCCCACCTAGGATGTTTTGCTTGTACTTTGGACGGTGGCAGAGGAGTACTCGGATTGCTTCCCCAAGAGTTTTCTTCAATCCAGACCGTCCATCTTGTGGACCACCCTACCATCAGCAATTGACAAAATAGCACTCTTTCCATTAATCTGGCATTTTGCTGAGGGGTACTACCCTATTAGGACCTAGCTAGAGAAGGACGGTCCTGTCAGGGCCCCTGTGGGGCCCACCGTGATGTTTATGGTTTATCCACGTTGTATGATGGATCATTTTAGGGCATGAGCCCAAAAGCCCGCTACAAGTGGGTAACTACCGCTAACTGAGGGCCAAGTGGAACTTTCATGAGATCCATCCTGTCCATCAGGTATGGTTGTTCATGTTCATCTGGGAACCTAAAAATCATGATGATCCAAAACTCAGGTGGGCCACATAGTTAAGAGAAACAATCGGGATGAGATGTCCATCATTAGTTTTGGATAAGGCCCATCGTTGTGTTTGTAAGAAATCAAATCCATCGGATAAAAGGACTACCTAAAAATCTCAGTATTTGAAAACTCAAGTGGGCCATACCATGAGAATTTAGAGGTTTTTGTGTAATTTTAAACCAGTCGAGTGTTGAATCAACTTGATTTATGAGATCCAGAGGCCCAAAAGGGGTGGCCCACTTCATGGAAAGGGTGGATTTCATGCATGTTAAATCGTTTCATGACGTTTAAGGACTTCATTCTGCTGGAATTGGATTCCACAATTTTTCAAGAGCACTTGTGATAAGAGAACTTTTGATATTTTATGAATGTCAGTGGGCATTTTAATGGACATTTTTCTGTTGGGTTTGGACCATAGACTATATTTCATTTTAACTGTCACCTTTGCTTCATGGCCCATCTAAAGTGGAGGCCATGATTTGGGCAGTTTAGTTTGAGTTACTTGTATGCCACGTGTACAAATTTCTAGCGCATGCATGTCAACCATCAAACTCTGCCAGAGTATCAAAGTATTCCCTCAGTTAGAATTACTGATGACTGCTTGCATGAACACAATTAGACTATCAAGTGCACATCAAACTCTAGCGCATGCACGTCGACCATCAAATTCCACAAGTTGTTGAAAATCATTTTCTAACTGCTGGAAATTGAACCTCATTTGATGGAAATTGTGAATAGTTGAATGTTTAGTTTAAACACTGATTTCATTGGATGTTTTACAAATACTTCAAAGTTTGTGTTGGACATCAAAGTGGGCCCTTCCCTAGATCATTGGAATTAAGTGACAATCATTGGGCCTCTTAAACCTATATCAATCCCACATCAGCCAATGACATCCAATCTGTAATTTTGACACGTGGTTGATATAGTTTTCAATGCAATTGTAAAAGAAGCTTTCATGAAAATCCATCATAAAACTCAAAATCAAGCCATAGACAAAAGGAAACATAGCCTTAAATTTTAGATTTCTACCATGTTATTAAAAAAACATAAGGCTGTATTTATCTCCAGCCATTAAAAAAAATGATTTTTGAAATCTATACTATTAGTACAATTCCGCAATTCAATCTGTCCAGATCTGACTCCTTTTGGAGGCTGTTTTTATAATCCACTGACAACACCATCGTTACCTAAAAATCCACGCCATCCACCCTAATACCATTCACACCCTTCCAATCCACCCGGCCAAATGGGCCCTTAGTGATTCGGCTCAAGTTCTAGTCTCAAGTTATGTCACTGAGTTTAAAAACTATGATATGAAATGAGAAAGCCCGCCCATTTAGGTCATTTTTCTTGCTCTTCATCCAATATGCTTCCAAGCCTAAGGAATCACTCTGTGTTTCTTCAATAGAAATACTAATACTTTCGATGTATGTTGTCAAACATGAAGAGTTTATCTGACTAACTGCCTTTAAAACCATATTGTAAAAACATGAAAACTCAAAAATTCTTATGATTTTTTATGTTATATTTAATATTTAAAAAAACCCAAAGAAAATATAAAAAATGTCGAGTTTTGCCTAGTCAAGTTAAATATAAAAAATTGTTGCAAAAAGTCTAATTTGTTGTAGTGAGAGAGAGAGAGAGAGAGAGAGAGAGAGAGAGAGAGAGAGAGAGAGAGAGAGAGAGAGAGACGTCCTACAGATGATAACTTGATTCTATGAGTTGGGCCACTGGTTTATCTAAAACGTAGTTTGTTGGTTTTGTTATTTTAAAATGTCTATTTCTTTGTGCATGTGTGGTTCACTTAATTAACAAATATATAAGGACCATTCCATGGGTGATATATATTTTATTGATTTTTGTTGGGGAACAATATGTTAAGTCCGGAGACTCGGATATGGAGTAGGTCGGCCCTGCTGACACTGCCCTAGGAGTTTGAGACAATGGTTGGAGCCGAGAGAATAGTACATAAGGCCAAGAGGCAAAAGTATAAGACGACTTAAGTTACTCGGTCGGAGAGTTAACAGTATCTACGTAAGCCTACAAAAGGCCAAATAAGTTATAAGTCATTCGACCATCAGAAGAAACCGACCTAATGAGTTGGTTTCGTCGGCCACGGAGTAAGGAAGGATGACGGATAAATACCGAGACTATTCGATCCGTGAGAAGGCAAAAGACTTATTCTCTTAAGCTTGCCGAGACTCTTACATAGTCGATAACGGCCGAGCCGAGACAAGAAAAGACGGTGTGAATATAAATACCGTTCCGAAAATTCGGACGAAATTAGTCAAGAGGATCAAATCTCCGAATATGAAGGAGAAGAATCCTCGTATGATAAGATTCATCCAGACCTATAAATAACGATCTCCTTTACGGAAGAAGGTACGCAACAGAAAAATCCTAAATTCTTTGCCTTAGTTCTAGATACTGACTTAAGCATCGGAGGTTCCCTGGCTCAAGCCAGGGTCCCCTTTTGTATTTGTAATCGTGCAGGCGAAGGACGGGCTGAGCGAAAGATCCATTCATAAAAAATACATCAATAGTTTGGCGTCGTCTGTGGGAAACATACAAAAAGCCACTTCTTACGCTCTATCTGAATGACAAGAACTAGAAGAGGGGATCAAGATGAAGCAGGGAAAGCCGCTGCCGGCACGGCTCAAGGAGCTTCCCCAGCGATCCCATCAGCAGCTCCACCCGCGGCATCTGCTACAACCACTAGTGAGCAAAACTGAGAAAATACGCAACTAGATCGAGAGGTTTAAGAGATGCGTTGCGAAATGTGTGTCATGAAGCACATGTTGGAGCAGCTGTGTAATCAACAGATGCAGACGCATCGTGAAATAGCACAAGTTTCACCACCAGCATTTGAAGCCCAGCCTGCTGCCCCGCGGTTGCTTCAACAACAACAGTCGAGTCAGCATTAAGGCCCGAGTCAACCAGCACCGGCTCGCTTGGCAACAACCGTATTACCTCCCTCTGATTTACGGCATAGAATAGATCAAAGGAGGCAAAGTCGGATTCCTATGGAAGAAACAGCAGAAAGCGCAGAACTTTGGAGAGATGATATCCAGGACTTCAAAAAAGAAGTTCGGGAAGAGATGACGAGAGAGATGGCGGACATGAAGCATGGTCGAAATACATACTCGACGAAGTCTTAGGAAAAAGTTTCTGCATTTGTGGATGAAGTAATGCAGGCCCGGTTACCGAAAAGGTTTCATCGACCCCATATTACTCCATTTTTTAAAAAAATAGATCCTACGAAGCATATTGAATACTTCAGAACTTATATGGAGTTGTATGATGCCTCGGACGCTGTTATGTGCCGAGCCTTCTCCCTCACATTAACCGATGTGGCTCGACTTTAGTTCAAACAGTTGAAACTGAAGTTGATCAGTTCTTTTGCAGAACTCAGCGATGCCTTCCTCACTAACTTCATTGGTGGGAAGAAGAAACCGAAGCCGCCCGCACACCTGAACAACATAGTTCAGAAGGAAGGAGAATTACTGAAAGATTACATCAAGCGTTTCAACTTCGAAACTCTTCAGGTTCGAAAATACTTAGAGGAGACAACACTCAACGCGCTTATGCAAGGGGTCAAAGATAAGCCCTTTCTTGCATCCCTGGACAAAAACCCGTCGAAAACTCTGGGCGAGTTTATGGCTCCCTCGGATAAATATGCAGATGCAGAAGAGACCCGACTCCTACGCGAAATAGTCAAGAGCGCAAAACCCTCGGCTAAAGAGTCGACCAAAAAAAAAGCCGATTCAGCTGGGGGAAAGAAGAGAAAAGAGCATCGGGCACGAGATGACAGTCGGTCGGGCAAACGACCCGACAAAAGGTTTTCTACATATACCCCTCTGAATAAATCTCAAGAGCAGGTGTTGATGGAAATCAATAATGAAGGCTATGTCAACTAGCCCGAAAAGCTCCGAGGAAACCCGAATCGACGAAGTAAAAATAAGTACTGTCACTATCATCGTGACCACGGTCACAATACAAGTGATTGTTATCACTTGAAGGATGAGATCGAGCGGCTCATCAAAGAGGGCCGACTCAGAGAATATGTGGAAAGATCTGGCACTGTAGAAGAAGGCCCGAGCGAAAATCGGCCCACAGAAGAAATCTGAACAATTATTGGTGGGCATCAAGGTGGTGGAGATTCCAATAACACTCGAAAAAATCATGCCAGAAGCATCAATCATCCGAAATCTGAGATTCTCCTACTGTCTCGACCTTCAAAAGAAAAGAAGAGAGAGAAGTATTATATCTCATTCACTGAGGATGACGCCCGAGACATTCATCATCCTCACGATGATGCGCTGGTCATTGCTCTCACCATTACCAACAGAAAAGTGTTCCGAGTGCTCGTGGATATTGGGTCGTCTGCTGACGTATTGTTCACCCATGCGTTTGACAAAATGGGCATTGGACGATCGACTTTATGCCCAGTCCGAACCCCGCTCATATGATTCTCGGGCGGACATGTGGTTCCTGAGGGAATCGTTTCACTACCACTCACCGCCAGAAATCCACCCCATCAGACAACTACAATGGTTGACTTCCTGATCGTCGACCAATCATCAGTTTACAATGCCATACTCGGTCGACCATCCCTAAGCTTCCTTCAAGCTGTGGTATCTACGTACCACCTATCCATGAAATTTTCAACTGAGTCGGGAGTTAGAATTGTAAAGGGAGACCAGCATGATGCCTGACGATGCTATGTAACAGCAGTAAAAGCTCCGATGGAAATATCGATGATCGAGTTGCTGGACCCCCGAGTCGGGTATTATGAATAGGGGCAACCGATGGAAGAACTTGTCTCGGAACCATTAACCGAGAAAGATGAGTCAAAAGTAGTACAAATCGGCTCATCTCTGAAGCCACCTCTCAAAGAAGATTTGATCGCCTTGCTTCGACGGTATGCTGACGTATTCGAGTGGAGCCATGAAGATATGCCTGGGATCGATCCCTCGGTCATGACGCACCGACTCAACATCGATCCAACCTATAGGCTGATCTCGCAGAAAAGACGTCCTCTCGGCCCTAAAAGGTACGCTATCATCGGAGAGGAAGTCGGTAAACTCCTCAAGGCTAAATTCATAGAAGAGATATACTATCTGGAATGGATAGCTAATGTCATGCTCGTGGAAAAAGCCAATGGGAAATGACGTCTCTGTATTGATTATACAGATCTGAACAAAGCCTGTACAAAGGACAGCTTTCCTCTTCCCCGCATTGATCAGTTGGTAGATAGTACTGCAGGACATGAATTACTTAGTTTTATGGATGCCTACTTTGGATATAATCAAATTGTAATGCATGAATTTGATAAATCAAAGACTACCTTTGTCACCGACAAAAGTCTTTATTGTTACCGAGTGATGCTATTTGGTTTAAAAAATGCCGGAGCAACATATCAAAGGTTAGTGAACAAAATATTCACTCGGCAGATCGGCCGAACCATGAAAGTGTATATAGATGATATGCTCGTCAAAAGTATACACGCGGCCGACCATATAGCGGACCTAGAAGAGATGTTCCTGACCTTGCGCAAGTATAAGATAAAGTTAAACCCGAGCAAGTGCGCTTTTGGTGTAAGCTCGGGGAAGTTCCTCGGTTATCTGGTTAGTCAACGAGGAATCGAAGCGAATTCCGAGAAAATTAAGGCTTTGCTCGACATGAAGTCTCCGAAGATAATTAAAGACGTACAAAGGCTAACCGGATGAGTTGTTGCGCTCAACCATTTTCTGTCTCGAGCCACTGATAAATGTCTCCCGTTCTTCAAGTAGCTGAAGGGGCGACAATCGTTGGAATGGACAGAAGAGTGCAAAGCAGCGTTCCAATAACTGAAGTCTTACCTCGAATCCCCACCTCTGTTATTTAAATCCGAGTCAGTAGAAGCTTTGTTATTATATCTGGCTGTGTCCGATGCAGTGATTAGCTCGGCTCTTATACAAGAATGTGACGGAAAACAATTACCGGTGTATTATGTTAGCAAAGCATTACTACCGGTAGAGACAAGGTATCCTCCCCTTGAAAAGGTAGCCTTAATCCTGGTAGTATCCTCGTGAAAACTCCGACCATACTTTCAAGCTCATACCATCATCGTCATGATCGACTTACCTTTGCGTCAGATCCTTCAGAAACCAGACGCTTTCGGCCGACTTACAAAGTGGGCTATCGAGTTGAGCGAGTTTGACATACAGTACATACCAAGAACGGCCATAAAAGGGTAAGCCGTAGCAGACTTTATTTTCGAAGTGACTTCACAGGACAATAAAATGCTTGACTCTGACAGGATTATCGGAGCATCGACATCTTCTTCCCTCGACCCGTCACCCGACCCTGTCCCTTGGAAATTATTCGTCGACGACTCTTCCAACTCTAAGGTAAGCGGGGCTGGGGTAGTATTGGAGACTCTTGATCAAACCTGTATGCAGTATGCCTTACAACTTGGATTCCAAGCGTTGAATAACACAACAGGAATACGAGGCCTTGTTACTTAGCCTTCGACTCACCACGAGTTTAGGTGTAACTCATCTCAATGTCTTCAGTGATTCGCAGTTAGTCGTTAACCAGGTTACTGGTATTTATCAAACACGAAAAGAACAACTGAAAGCATACAAAGAGAAGGCCAAAGAATTAATTGGTGAATTTTGATAATGTGAAGCAGTTCAGATTCTGAGGACCGAGAATGCCAAGCCGACTTGTTAGCAAAGCTTGCTTCAGCTGACGAAGATGACATACCTAGGTCGGTCCCGATTGAATATGTCACTAAACCGAGTATAAATGAGCCGACAGACTCGGCTATACATGCCATTGACTCGGAACCTACTTGGTTCGATTCTATCATTCATTATCTCAATGAGGGGAAGCTACCGGAAGATCATACTGAGGATCGGTGGCTAAAGGTCCGAGCGTCGCGCTATACCATTTTGAACGGGGTACTGTACAAGAAAGAATTCTACGCTCCCTTACCATGATGTTTGAATTCTCATGAAGCTGAATATGTAATATGAGAAGTATACGAAGGGATATACGGAAATCACTCAGGAGGACGTTCGCTCGCCAACAAAGTATTATGACAAGGATATTACTGGTTGACCGTACAACATGACGCTAAGAAGTTCATCCAAAGGTGCGACAAGTGTCAGCGATTTGCATCTATCCCGAGACAGTCTCAGAGGAATTGACCCCGATGACTGAACCTTGGCCCTTTGCATAGTGGAGGATCGACATCATTGGACTATTCTCGTTGGGAAAGCATCAGACTAAGTTTGTCGTGGTTGCGGTGGATTATTTCACGAAATGGGCCGAAGCTGAGCCATTAGCGAAGATAACTGAATAGAAGATTACAAGTTTTGTTTGGAAGAACATCGTTTGTCGGTTCGGGGTACCGCGGACTATTATCACTGACAATGAAAGGCAGTTCGATAATAGACAATTCCGTGAGATGTGCAGTAATCACGGGATCCGGAACATATACGCTTCACCTCACCATCCTCAGACAAATGGACAGGTCGAGCCTGTTAACAAGATTATTAAATAGTAACTCCGGACGAAGCTCGACGGGGCAAAAGGAGCGTGGGCTGAAGAACTCCCAAATATATTGTGGGCCTACCGAACCACAGCTGGACTACCTCGGGAGAAATCCCTTTCTTCCTTTGTTATGGCTTGGAGGCAGTTACCCCGGTTGAGATCAGAATAAGTTCAGGCTGAGTCAATACATTCAGCGAACAGGAGAATGAAGAACTCCTATCACTCGGGCTCGACTTATTGGAAGAGAAGAGAGAAGATGCTCGGCTACGAATGATGACTCGGCAGAGGCAAGTATCTCGGTTCTACAACACCCGAGTCAAAGTCAGACGATTCCGCGCTGGGAATATGGTCCTCCAAAAAATATTTACAAATACAAAGGAAGTTGGTGCAGGCACACTGAGACCCAATTGGGAAGGACCCTGTGTCGTCTCGAGTACCATCCGCCTAGGAACGTATCGGTTGGAAGACCTGAATGGGCAACTGTTGTCTCATCCTTGGAACGCAGAGCATCTCAAGATCTATTATCCTTAAGACAGAGCTGAAGATGCTAAAAGAGAATGAAAAAGGAATGTAAACGGGGTTGAATCAATAAAACTGAAAATTTTCATTCATCATTTTTAAGTGTTTTACATCAGGTTACACTACATTCTACTTTGTCTACATTAAAGAAGCACACAACTACTTCCGACAGAGGGAATAATTTCGCTCGGCTACAGATGATCTTGAATCGCCCCTGGATAAAAGTCTGCTTAAGGAGCTGGTGATGGTACCAAAAGTTGCTCGGCCTTGGCCGACATTGTGCTGGTGTGAGTACCAAAAATGAAGCACAGTCGCCATCCCTCGATTGGGGTACTCACCAAGTAGTCCCAGATTGGACTACTCCCTAAGCAGTCCTAGAGGGACCGGCCTCATCGACAGCAGCAGTCGCAGCGGGGGCTTCTTCATCGGCAGCGACATCAGCACGACCATCAGCAGTAACCTCGGCCTCTACACTATCAGCCTCAAACGCGGAGAGGTCAAGGTCGGGGAAGGCGGCCATCATCTCCAGAACATAGGCCCTATAATCACCTTGATAAAGGCGGTCCCTCTCTTCTTCAAACTCTGAAGATTCAAGAAAGGTTTCCATGGCCCGGTCCTGAGCCTCTTTGGCTCGACTGGCCTCCTCCCGAGCTTATTGGATGAGCGCTGCGGCGTCGGCTTTGACCCGAGTCAGATTTTTCTCGCAAGTGCCATGGACATGACGAAGATGCCGATTTTCTTCTTCGACCCCTGCCAGAAGTGATGCCAAATGGGTACTCTCAGCCTTAACGCCCTCAAGAGCGGCCCTCGCTTCCTCAGCTGCTTTCCTGTTAATTGACAAGTCGCCAATCATAATGTCGATGCGACCTTTGGCGATCTCTCGACGACCTCTGCCTCGGCTGTAACTCTCTTAGCTGTCTCTGTCTCAGCTGCAAGTTTCTGAGTAGCGGACAACTCTGAGCAAGCCTTAACAATGCAGGGGGCCAACTGCAAATGGAAGATAGTAAGTTGTAACAAGAGCCCTAATAAGAAGTTATAGAGAAATAAGAAGAAAGGATGTTACCTCAAAAAGTAACCTCGCCGTATGACCAAGAGTCTGCAGAGTAGGGGCATTGTAGAAGCTGGCGAAGTCCTTCTCGCTCCCGTGAGCGATGGCCCAAGGAATCATCTCCGATATAACCTTATGGAAGGGTGACAACTCCTGTTGAGTCATCTCCCCTCTTGAAGATTCTCCACTCGATCCCTTTCTCTATCTCGGAACCTCCTCTACAACAGGTCCTGGCTCAGGAGCCGACTGAGACACAGGAAGAACTGCCTCCACCTCTTCCACCCTCTCATCAGGGTCGGAGAGCACAACTACTTGTAGGGCGGCTGAAACAGAAGCAGACGGAACAGCCTGCTCCTTTGTCTTTGCAGCTGTCTTCGGTTGCTTCGAAGGCTGAGTCCCTGATAAAAGAGCCGACCTCAGAAAAGCCTTCACCTTAGAGATCGGCTTGAGAGAAGGACGAGTCTCGGCCATGCTAGTGGAGGCCGACTTAACAAAGGGTTGAGCCTCGAGAAGATTTGAAAAGAAAGACAAAAGCGAGTCAGACAATGCGCCGAAAGAACATGGTAACACTGTAAGAATTACCTGACACGAATGAGTCTAAACCCGCAAGATGCAGACGCTCCGGTTGCAATAGAAACTTTCAAGACCGATCTTCTGCAGTTAGCCTTTTCAGATCTTTGATTTGAGCTAGAGCATTGGATCCGAGCTTTCCCCTTTTCTTTAAGATATCTACAAAACACCAGAAGGTCAGTTTCAGCGTGTTACAGTCTGGAGAAATAAAAGGTATTAAGCTGAGTCACCTGCTTTGCGAAACGAACGGGAGACTCGAGGCTCATAGGACCATGGATCGGCCGTCTCCCATTGTCCGCACGTCCAGAACCATCTCACCCTCGGATCAGGAAAAATTTTCCATACATGTCCAAGTACTCATGGCCCTGATCGAAGTTCGGTGACCGTTGAATTAAAACTGGTCTGACACGGACGATCTGAAAATCTGATCAGACTGAAAACTTAACTGATTAAAGATCCGATGCTAGTGAGCTTAAGTCTGACCGCAATTGATAACAGGACCTCCAGAAATGCTCCGTTGGATCAGAAAATATCTGATTTGGTTATAATTTAAGTATACCTTGACCTTAAGCCTGTTTTTGTCATGTTTAGGCTTATAAAAGGGCCTTAAACCCTAAGCTTTCTAACCCATATGAATTTTCTAAACCCTAGAGATTCCAAAGAAAGAAAAGAGAGAAAAAGTGTGGGAGAATCCGGTGAAACTCTGTACGATCCTTCTTCGTGCATCTGTACTCTAAACCGGCATATCTGAATCGTTCTTCCGACGATTCTGACTCCGTTATTGGATAAGTTAACCTAACCCTAACCTGTTTTGAAGCCTAGATTAGCTGTAATAGAGTGCTAGCTAACCTATTTCATGTAATAGGTTGCCTTCGGGCCGTAGACGAAGCGTGAGTGAATAAACTGAGTTCGTTACGCATTTACCGGCGTAAGGTGCGGACTATATGTGCTTAGGTTATGGTTTTCAACCTTTTGAATGATAGTTAATGATTTATTCATGTCGTTAATGCAATTACACATGCCAAACATGCTGTCTATTTTGTCTTCCGTATACGTATACTGTATATTGTAAATACCGTATTTCATATATATGTTAGAATACACGTATGCGTACGGAATATGTTGATATGCTTGTCATAATAAATGATCGTTGTTATATACTTAACATGTATACGGCAACTCCTTGGCGAAAGGTCTTGTCCAAATTTGCAACGGCGTCGACATACGTGATATATGTTGAATAGTGTAAGCTAAGTGTTTGTTTAAATGTCTAAGTGAGTTAGTAGTTAGTAGAGTGTGATTTCTAGAGTGGTTGGGATATGGATCCCCATCACAATACTTGTATGAATGATTTCCTTCATGAATCATGTGATTGCTAATTGAGTGTATGATTTCTTCCATGGATTGTGTATTTAGTTAAATCATGATAAATGTGTGCATTAATTCCTCCATGTATTATTTATCTTCAAGTTATACTTCAATTGTTGTTCATATGAATGCAGAATATGACTCATATGCTAGTTATTATCCTTGTATGTGAATGGGGCTGTGCCACAGTCCAGGTAATCGAAAAACGTTTCGCAAGCAGTGGTTGAGGTTGCTTTCGCCACACAAGATGAGTTTAGTGAATCTGAGTCATGCTTGGGGAGTTCGGCAGTAGTTAGGCCACACAGAGTGCTTATGCATTCCATGTCGTTCAACTCAACATGCGCTTGGCCTAGTTGAGCTTACCAACTAACCCGATTGACCGATACTTGTTCACCATGTTTGGTCGCCACTGTTTGAATCTAAGACACTGATCTTACCAGTGTAACTCCCGTTAACCATGGTACCAAGATCTCCTAAGACTCATGAGCCGGGAATGGTGCTATGGGACATCGTGGTTGTGCTGTCGGCCTACGCTAGGGCCACAAACCTCTCCGTAGTGATCAGTGAGCACCGTACTCTGAGCAGATTATGGTGGTATGGGACACTATATTCTTGCTGTCGACTTACACTGATTGGTGACGAGCCCTCTGTAGTGACCATGTGTTTATCCTGACACCGCAGGGGGGCGACGAGTCCTGATGCAGTCTTAAGAATATAAATAGGCCTGTATTGATAAGATGATGGGGGAGTGGAGCAATGATTGCTAAGTTGCCGAGTGGGGTCCACTTTTTGAAGGTGAGTCTCGTGCTAATGTGAGCATTGTTCGTGCCTTTTATGCTCATGCATGCCCACGTTTGTGTTGCGACAGATCATCCTCGTAGCGCTATCGAGAAGAACGTCTGAGTTACTTCCCTTTGGCCGACTCATATGCAAGATTGCGCTCGAGTTTGGCTATAGACTTGGGCCGGAGTTACCTGGGCCGGTTCATGACATCAACGAGGCTACTATGAACCAAATGAAGATAGGGCCTCGACAGCGTGAGGCTCAGCTTGATGATGATAGCGAGGGTGAATATGATAAGGAAGAGGATAAAAGTGAAGAAGAAGATGGGGTAGAAATAGAGGAAGAAGGGCAGGAAGAAGAAGAAGAGGAGGCTCAGGATATTGATGAGAGTCCTCCTCCCATGACTCAGGCTGCTAGGGATGCTCATATAGCCTGACTTGAGGAGAGTCAAGTTGCTTTGCGACGAGAAGTCCAAGAACTCCGGGCCGAAATAAAACAAGAGCTTGAAGATACCAAGGCCGTCATGAAGTAAAAATTTGGCAAGGTGACTCGCACCTTGAAGGCCATCCTGTGTTGTCTGAAGGATAAGGGTGCTCCTTCTCCGTCGTCAGATTTCGATGCATAGGCTTTTTGTAGCCGTTGTTTATTTATTTATTGCTTGTTTTAGTGTTTGCTTGGTGTTTGTTTGATAGTTTTTTGGTGTTTATAGTTAGTGTAGAAGCTTCGTGTGTGAAGCTTAAGTGTTTTGTTCACATGCTTTCTCTGTCGTGATTCATGTAATGCTGCAAATCATATATTGTGACAATTTTGTTAATGAAATGCATGTGTTTTCCCTTGGTTTGTGAAGTATAGACTGTGAATGGATTGTATGAATGTCTAATTTCTTCGGTTGCTACCCTCTGTTGTGTGTAGGGTATGCCACCTAAGGGTTCTAGATCATCGGCCTGTCTCTCTCTGGTTGACTCACTTGACGGGGCTCTCACCCTGAGAGATACTCCTATGGACCCTCCTGCGGGCCCATCTAGTTCAGATCCCAGGCCGAGTTCTCAGCCGGCTTTTGGCCCTGCTGCTGGGCCACCTCCTGTGACACCTTCTGTGGTGCCTCCGGTTACGCCCGTGCGTCCTGAGCAGTATTGTGCATCTGCGTCGATGCCCTCTACTTCACAGTCTGCTCCGTCTTTTGATAGACTTGAGCAGATGATGTTGTTGATGCAGCAGCAGCAGATACAGTAGCAGCAGCAGCAACAGCTCCTGTCCTCCATGGCTGGCATTTTTACTCAGTCGATGGCGGCGACTCCACTTGCCTCACCTCTACACCCTGTTGTGCAGGCTAGTGTGAGCGGTTCTTCGATCGATTTCAACACTTGAGGCCTCCCACATTTTCAGGTACTCACAGACCTGAGGAGGATGAGTATTGGTTAGACAGCATCTCGAAGATGCTGAGACCGTTGCACTGTTCTGAGGTGGAACAGGTTGAGCTGGCCACCTTCATGTTTGAGAAGGAGGCTAGCCTATGGTGGGAGAGCATTCTCCACACAGTTGCGGAGGGATATGAGTGGACGTGGGCAGCGTTTGAGGCGCGCTTCCATGAGAAGTATTTTCCTATCACGTACCGGCACGAGAAGGAGAGTGTGTTCCTTCACCTTCGCCAGGGAGACATGACGGTGACAAAGTATGAGAATAAGTTTACGGAGCTAGGGAGGTATGCTCCTTTGATTCTGAGTGATCAGCCGATGAGAATGCGGCGTTTCTCTGAGGGCTTGCGGCCCGAGATCAGATCGAAGATGTGCTGTGCGAGCATTTCTTCGTATGCAGAGCTGGTGAGTATGTCCTTGCGTGCAGAGCAGGACGGAGATAGGTCGGCTTGCATACGAGCACCTATGGTTCATAGGCCGCGGCCTGAGTTCGATAGTAGGCCTTTCCTCGCGAAGATGCCTCAATTTGAGACACCGCAGGGGTCTTCTACATCTCCTGCCTATATGAGGCGTCCTGATGTGTGGTGCCGCTATTGCAAGAAGCCTGACCACACAGAGACTATATGTTTCTCCAGGATACGAGACAGTGGGTTCTCGTTGCCTCAGCTGATCGTTCGTCCGATGCCTCAGACTATTTCACCATCACCTCTACGGATAGCCCCTGCACATCCATCTTTCAGACCTCCAGCACCTCATTCTAGGCCGCCGCATCGGCCTATGGTACCGCAGCCGAACCGTCCTCAGCAGGCTTGGGTACACGCATTGACTGCTGAGCCATCCGGGACAGAGACTGCACCACCTTTGGCCTTTGAGGTCATAACTCATATTTGAGGTACTCCTATCTTCTTATTGGTGGATACGGGATCCACTGTCTCCTTGATATTGTATTCAGTAGTCAAGCGCCTTGGTTTATTGACTACCCAGATGGATGGTGTGCGAGTTATTTCGGCACATGGAACCTGTTCTGATGTCACCATGATGTGTGATGGCTGTTTACTAGATCTAGGGAGCAGGACGATGGCTTTTGACTTTATTGTCGACCCCTCTCTCTATCACTTCGACATCATTCTTGGCATGGATTGACTGACTGCAGGGAGAGCCGAGATTGACTGCGAGTCCCGTATAGTGACAGTTTAAGAGCCCGAGGGTACATCTTTTACATTTTCGGTGCAGGTCAGTCACCCCTCTCGAGTGATTTGTTATGCTTCCTTATTGAGGGATGTTGATGTCCCGATACTTGAGAGCACGCCAGTAGTCTGTGATTATGAGGATGTATTCAGGAAGAATCTTGGGTTGTCACCCCAGCATGAGATCGATTTTACTATCGACTTGGTACCCGGTTCGACGCCTATCTCATTGCCGACGTATCGCATGGCCCCTTGTGAGATGGAGGAGTTGCTGAAACAGATCGATAATTTATTAGAGGCTGATTTTATACGACCGAGTGTGTCCCCTTGGGGAGCACCTGTGTTGTTTGTGACGAAGAAAGACGGCTCCTTGCGGTTGTGTATTGATTACCGCAGACTGAATCAGATTACGGTGAAGAACAAGTACTCATTGTCTAGGATAGATGACCTGCTTGATCAGTTGAGAGGAGCGCAGTACTTCTCGAAGATTGATCTACAGTCAGGGTATCACCAGTTGCGCGTCAGGAAGGAGGACGTACAGAAGACAACTTTTAGGACTAGCTTTGGCCATTATGAGTTCCTTGTGATGTCGTTCGGTCTTACGAACGCACCGGCCGTATTCATGGACCTGATGAACCGTATATTTCGATCGTTCCTCTATCGATTCGTCATCATCTTTATAGAAGACATTCTGATATACTCCAGGAATCAAGAGGAGCATGAGGAGCACTTGCGATCGGTCCTGGATACTCTGAGACAGCACCAGTTATTCGCACAGTACAAGAAGTGTGACTTCTGGAAGGAGGAAGTCAAGTTCTTGGGACATGTCGTGTCCAAGGATGGTATAGCAGTGGACCTTGCTAAGGTAGCCGCGGTGAAGGATTGGAAGCAGCCTGGTTCGGTTACTGAGGTGAGGAGCGTCCTGAGACTTGCTGGCTACTATCGACAATTCATTTGGGACTTCTCCAAGATAGCCAGACCCTTGTCTCAGTTGACACTGAAGGATCTGAAGTTTGCCTGGAATGAGA
Organism: Magnolia kwangsiensis; assembly: GCA_037074715.1. NCBI lineage: Eukaryota > Viridiplantae > Streptophyta > Magnoliopsida > Magnoliales > Magnoliaceae > Magnolia > Magnolia kwangsiensis. Next base: position 37,968,407 of record CM073572.1, on the reverse strand, counting down.
AGGCGGAATCAGCTTTTCAGGAGCTGAAAGATAGGCTGATGTCTGTCCCTGTGCTAATATTGCCAGAGCAGGGGGTTAGATATACAATTTATACGGATGCGTCTCACGTTGGCTTAGGTTGTGTCCTTATGAAGAAGGACAGGGTGATTGCATATGCCTCGAGACAATTAAGGAAGCACGAGGAGAATTACCCTACACACGACCTAGAGTTGACAGCTGTTATCTTCGCATTGAAGCTCTGGAGACATTACCTTTATGGAGAGGAGTTCGAGCTCTTTTGCGACCACAAGAGCCTCAAGTATATATTTACGCAGCGAGACCTGAATATGAGGCAGCGACGATGGATGGAGACCTTGAAGGACTTTAATTTTGAGATTTCCTACCACCCGGACAAGGCGAGCCTTGTGGCTGATGCGTTGAGCTGCAAGAAGGCGATAGATTTTACGGTTCTGCTGATGGTTGCCGAGTGGGACATGGTTGAGTTTTTATGAGACTTTGAACAGAAACTCATTGTGGATGAGCCATTCGAGGTTATCGCACATGTTCGGGTGCGACCTCTTATCGATGACAAGGTCATCGCGGCACAGAGGGACGATGAACGTCTGACTGAGCTTCGAGAGCAGGCCAGTGATGCTGCAGATGCCGAGTGACGAGTTGGGACGGATGGGGGCTTACGTTATCGTGGCCGCTTATGTGTTCCAGATGTCCCTGACTTGAGACGATTGATTCTCGAGGCTGCGCACAGTACTAGACTTGCGATGCATCCGGACAGTACAAAGATGTATCGTGACATGAAGAGGACGTACTGGTGGGATGGCATGAAGACCCACATTGCAGACTTTGTGTCTCATTGTCTCACTTGCCAGCAGGTGAAGGCATCGCCGACCTCCTGGTCTCCTTCAGTCTACGCCTATAGCTGAGTGGAAGTGAGATTATATCTCTATGGATTTCTTCTCGGGACTGCCGAAGATGAGGAAGGGACATGATTCCATCTAGGTGATCGTCGACCGCTTGACGAAGTTGGCCCACTTCCTTCTGATCAGAGTTACGAACTCTGCAGACGAGTTGGCTAGATTGTACATCAGGGAGATTGTTCGTCTGCATGGAGTTCATTTGAAGATCGTGTCGGATAGGGACAGGTGGTTTACTTCCATTTTCTAGACTCGCATCCAGGAAGCGATGGGTGTGAAGTTGAAGTTCAGTACTGCATTCCACCTACAGACCAACGGACAGATAGAGCAGGTGAACCAGATTTTGGAAGACATGTTGCGGGCTTGCGTGTTGGATTTCAAGGACAGTTGGGATGACTGTCTTCCATATGCAGAGTTTGCGTACAATAACAGTTTTCAGGTGAGTATCCGTATGACACCTTATGAGGCCTTGTATGGACGTCCTTGTCGAGCACCACATTGCTGGGTTGAAGTCAGCGAGCGAAAATTGATTGGTCCTGAGCTAGTACAGGTGACCTCAGAGAAGATTAACAGCATTAGACGTCGACTTCTCACAGCGCAGAGCAGGCAGAAGAGTTATGCCGATACGAGACGATGACTGCTAGAGTTCGCGGTTGGAGATCACGTATTCCTGAGAGTTTCTCGTATGAAGGGAGTCCTTCGGTTCGAGAAGAAGGGGAAGCTCACGCCGAGATTTATTGGCCCATTCCAGATACTTGATCGAGTGGGGGCGGTTGCGTATCGTCTTGCTTTGTCCACACCACTCGCAGGCATGCATAATGTTTTTCATGTGTCCATGCTGAAGAAGTATGTTCCTGATCCTTCCCATATCATCAGATGGGAGCGAGTACAGTTGAGCGAGGATGCCACTTATGAGCTGTGCCCGATGTGTATATTAGACAGGAAGGAGCAGGTATTGCGTAGCAAGGTCATCTCCCTTGTGAAAGTATTGTGGACACATCATACCGAAGAAGAAGTTACTTGGGAGACCGAAGCCGAGATCAAAAAGAACTACTCACAGCTTCTCGAGGAGTATGAGCAGGTATGAATTTCGAGGACGAAATTTATTTTTTAGGAGGGTAGATTGTAATGACCCAGAAAATTCCGTACCAAGACCCAAGTACTACCTCGATCAGAAATCACTTAGGATTAATTCTTTTAGAAATTTAACCTAAGTTACCTAGCGCTAAGTTAGACTGGCTGTGAAATTTATACTGTTCGCTTTAAATACGTTCTGCAAGACTTAAAACTTGTAAAGTCAACGACGCTATAATACCCTGAAATCTAGGATCTAACTCTAAACCCAGTTGTTATAGGGAATGTTTGGTAACTTTGTATTGGATCTACACCGCGCGTCGAAAGTCTGATATTTACAATCTCAGACCGGTATGACCGCTTAGTTGGACTTGACAATCGTTTCGAAAATCAAGCCCAACTGATGTCCTGGCACCATTTTACTGAGTTCGGAGTGAAGAGAGTGAGAAAAGGAAAAGATTTAGAAAATAAATTCTAAATCTGGCACGTTCACTTGCGCATTATTTTTAAGCATTCTGGCCGTCAGAATTCAACCAAATTTCACCCTCGGATCAGAGAAAATTGCTCATACATGTCCAAGTACTCGTGGCCCTGATCGAAGTTCGGTGACCGTTGAATTGAAACTGGTCCGCCACGGACGATCTGGAAATTTGATCGAACTGAAAACTTAACTGATTAAAGATCCGATACAAGTGAGCTTAAGTCCGACCGCAATTGATAACAGGACCTCCAGAAATGCTCCGTTGGATCAGAAAGTATCCGATTTGGTTATAATTTAAGTATACCTTGACCTTAAGACTGTTTTCGTCATGTTTAGGCTTATAAAAGGGCCTTAAACCCTAAGCTTTCTAACCCATACGAATTTCCTAAACCCTAGAGATTTCAAAGAAAGAAAAGAGAGAAAGTGTGGGAGAATCCGGTGAAACTCTGTACGATCCTTTTTCGTGCATCTGTACTCTAAACCGGCATATTTGAATCGTTCTTCCGACGATTCTGACTCCGTTATTGGGTAAGTTAAGCTAACCATAACTTGTTTTGAAGCCTAGACTAGCTGTAGTAGAGTGCTAGCTAATCTATTTCATGTAATAGGTTGCCGTCGGGCCGTAGACGAAGCGTGAGTGAATAAACTGAGTTCGTTACGCGTTTACCGGCGTAAGGTGTGGACTATATGCGCTTAAGTTATGGTTTTCAACCCTTTCAATGATAGTTAATGATTTATTCATGTCGTGAATGCAATTACACATGCCAAACATGCTGTCTGTTTTCTCTTCCGTATACGTATACTGTATATTGTAAATACCGTATTTCATATATATATTAGAATACACGTATGCGTACGGAATCTGTTGATATGCTTGTCATGATAAATGATCGTTGTTATATGCTTAACATGTATACGACAACTCCTTGGCGAAAGGTCTTGTCCAAATTTGCAACGGCGTCGACATACGTGATGTATGTTGAATAGTGTAAGCTAAGTATTTGTTTAAATGTCTAAGTGATTTAGTAGTTAGTAGAGTGTGATTGCTAGAGTAGTTGGGATATGGATCCCCATCACAATACTTGTGTGAATGATTTCCTTCATGAATCATGGATTGCTAATTGAGTGTATGATTTCTTCCATGGATTGTGTATTTAGTTAAATCATGATAAATGTGTGCATTAATTCCTCCATGTATTATTTATCTTCAAGTTATACTTCAATTGTTGTTCATATGAATGCAGAATATGACTCATATGGTAGTTATTATCCTTGTATGTGAATGGGGCTGTGCCACAGTCCAGGTAATCGAAAAACGTTTCACAAGCAGTGGTTGAGGTTGCTTTCACCACACAAGATGAGTTTAGCGAATCTGAGTCGTGCTTGGAGAGTTCGACAGTGGTTAGGCCACACGGAGTGCTTATGCATTTCATGTCGTTCAACTCAACGTGCGCTTGGCCTAGTTGAGCTTACCAACTAATCCGATTGACCGATACTTGTTCACCATGTTTGGTCGTCACTGTTTGAATCTAAGACACTGAGCTTACCAGTGTAACTCCTGTTAACCATGGTACCAAGATCCCCTAAGACTCATGAGCCGGGCATGGTGGTATGGGATACTGTGGTCGTGCTGTCGGCCTACGCTAGGGCCACAAACCTCCCCGTAGTGATCAGTGAGCACCGTACTCTGAGCAGATTATGGTGGTATGGGACACTACATTCTTGCTGTCGACTTACACTGATTGGTGACGAGCCCTCTGTAGTGACCATGTGTTTATCCTGACACCGCAGGGGGGCGACGAGTCCTGATGCAGTCTTAAGAATATAAATAGGCCTGTATTGATAAGGTGATGGGGGAGTGGAGCAACGATTGTGCGCAACAGCCCTGAAAGCCCTTGCAAGAACCTAGAACCATACTATCGTATGAGATGTCCTAGGACTGACGACCCTAGAATGGATCAATGTTGAGAAATGATACAAGAGAGGTGTCTTAGCTTCCCAATACTGCTGTATGAAAAGGATTAATAAGAACTGAGTAATCACGTTCATAACATCGCACTGCATGTGCCATTGGCGTTGGTGTGAGAGAACAGTGGTAGTGATTCATACCGCGATCATTAGATGATATCGCATGAGGGAGATTGTGGTGAGGGCATGCATCATACTTCATACCATCCTTGCATTAACAAGAGATCTAGGACTTGTGTGTTTGTACTGCCTTATCATTACTGCTTGACTGGATTGATAACATATTAACTTTTGCCATATAGTGCCACTGAGTTGATCACTCACTCCCACATTCTGGGATGGTGTTTAAACACCAACCAGACTCTGCTTTAAATGCAGGTGATGACGATGCTGGTGAGGCAGAGCCAGACTTTGATGAGGACGAGGAGGCGTTCTCATACATGCAGTTCTCAGACGGGTTGGACTGAGCCTTGTCCTGACCAGCAGAGATTATTTTGGGATATGTATCGTATTATTTTTGAACAGTTCATGTATGTATTTTGAGACACAGACATATGTATATTGCCCTGGGCAGAGCACGCATCATTTGGGAATTTATTTTGAATTATGTATGTATTTAAGTCTTCCGCTTGCTTTACCTTAATATCCCTGAATTATGTCGACTAATCTAGCTTGATCTATATCATGTTTTATGCATTAATACAGATAACATACAATCAGCATCAAATATGTTGCATAAGTGATGTTTTGGAACTTGAAAACTGAGTTATACTCGACCCCCAAATTTTAGGGGTTACAGGTTATAAGAGAACCACCTTTGCCTCGCCATGCGCTCAGAAAGTAAAAGCCAGAAAAATTTGGATTCGATCTTACTTGGTACAGGTAGAGGAATTCATCGACTGTCAGTGGGGGCTGCTCAAGCTCAGCCAATAGCACTGCACACCAGAATAAGTTCCTCCACCTATTCAGAACTATCTGACCGGGAGCAAGTTTGACACCAGATAAAATCCTGAGCAATGGGTTGGAGAAGCAAACACAAACCATATTGCATCGAGACCTGAAAATTGCGACCATCCCAGCAGGGGGATGGTCAGGAAAATCCTCCGGACGAGAGAGCCGAAGTATAATCGAGTCCGAAACATGGTACCCGACTCGAATTTTATTCAGATCAGAATCAATTAAAATTGAGGCGACAGGACCACTCAGGTCATCTTCGACCCCCTCTCCCTCGGAAATGACTCAGAAGCCTGTGCCGTCCTCTTTACAGGGGACGATACAACAACCCCCTTAGCTATCCTCATTTCCTCTTCTTCCTCTTCCTCCTCCAACGGATCCATCCCGAGATTGGGTCTCCCGGGATGGGTTACCACAAACGACCCACCACTAGAAGGACCAGCTAAAAAAGGACGTTCAGCCGGTGATTCATCAGCCCTCTTGACAAACTAGAAAGGAGTATCCGCACCAACGACGATCTCCGCCAGTAAAGAGCGTGGCTCCGCAACATTCCAAAAACGTCGCGAATCACCCTCATCATCGAAAGTTTCCTCTCGGGGGCACTGAGAGCCATGTGTAGCCATTAATATCAATAGAAAGGGAGGAAAAAAAATTCACCGGAGAAGGCAGCAATGGATGCAAAATGAGATAACAAAGAAGAGAACGGCAGCGGAGGGAGAGAAGAAGAAGAAAAAGGAAGAAAACAGACGAGCGAGAAAATGAACGGCGAAAGTAAAATTCACACTCCTCTCCCGTCCACTTTTATAGCCTTACCACGTGGCATAAGCATTTAATGGACAAAAGAAATGAGGCTTCCCTTGACCCCCTCGCTCGACACGTGGCGCACGCCAACTGACGGCGGTAACTCCTTCACCACGAGTGGAGCGCCCATACGCGAAAGAAACGACCTGACGACTGGTCACTCATGTGACCTCGAGAAACGAACCGTCATACGTTAAGGATGACTCAAAAAGCATTAAATGTCTTATTATGGCCTCAGACTCTGATGCGAACCGACCTAAAAACTCATTACTCCTTAGTGCCGAGAATGACACAAGAAGTAAAGGGGGCTCACTGTTGGAAAAAAATATGTTAAGTCCGGAGACTCGGATATGAAGTAGGTCGGCCCTGCTAACACTGCCCGAGGAGTCCGAGACAATGGTTGGAGCCAAGAGAATAGTGCATAAGGTCAAGAGGCAAAAGTATAAGATGACTTAAGTTACTCGGTCGGAGAGTTAACAGCATCTGCGTAAGCCTACAAAAGGCCAAAAAAGTTATAAGCCACCCAACCATTAGAAGAAACCGACCTAATGAGTTTGTTTTGTTGGCCACGGAGTAAGGAAGGATAATGGATAAATACCGAGACTATTCCATCTATAAGAAGGTAAAAGACTTATTCTCTTAAGCCCGCCGAGACTCTTACAGAGTCGGTAACGGCCGAGCCGAGACAAGAAAAGACGGTGTGAATATAAATACCGTCCCGAAATTCCAAGAGTATGGGTGTTCGATCCCGAGATCCTTGGGATCGGATGAAATCAGTCAATAGAATCAAATCTCTAAATATGAAGGAGAAGAATCCTCATATGATAAGATTCATCCAGACCTATAAATAACGATCTCCTTTACGGAAGAAGGTACGCAACAGAAAAATCCTAAATTCTTTACCTTAGTTCCAGATACTGACTTAAGCATCGGAGGTTCCCTGGCTTAAGCCAGGGTCCCCTTTTGTATTTGTAATCGTGCAGGCGAAGGACGAGCTGAGCGAAAGATCCATTCATAAAAAATACATCAACAATTTTCACATTGGGCGTGGGCCAAGTCAAGCATGGGATCAACCAATTTTCGAGTTTGTACCTTCAACACTACCAAAAAAAGGGGCAAAGGATATAGACCACGTTAGTTTCTACTACGGATATAAACCTTAGCTATACTTGCTACAGATTTAGTCCGTAGCTGAAAATGTGTTACACCATTAATGATTAATGATGGTAGAAAGGGCTTTATAGGGCTTAAAAAATATATTTGTTTTATCTAAGCCGTCCATCTATTTTGAAATATTATTATAGAGTATGAAACCAAAAATCAACTAGATCAAAGGCTAAAGTGGACCACACGGTAGGAAACATGGATATTAAATCACATGTGCTTTCTATGGTGTGGTCCACTTGGGCCTTTATTATATTTTAAGTTTGAGATTATGAACTAAAATATTTTAGTAAAATTAATGGACGGAATGGATTGATTAAATACATCATGATGGGCCCCACGGAGCCCATGAAAGGACCGTACATGGCCCTATGCCAAAAATTAGGCACGCGCGCCCAAATCCCCCCCCAATCTCTCTCTCTCTCTCTCTCTCTCTCTCTCTCTCTCTCTGCGTTGAAAAGTCGTCTACCATAGCAAACCCATCAAAAACGACCGAAACTCCCTCCCTATCTCCAAACCCTAACCCTAAAAATCCATTTTCTAAATGTCAAAATCCAAATCGATTCCAATCGCAGTCTTTCCTACACACGTTTTCATTACTCTCTCTATCCAAATTCCAATGGAATCGAATTGGAACTCCCTCAGCTACGATCTCATAGAGATGATCCTCTCCTATCTTCCGATCCGATCCATCATCGTTGCCTTAGCCGTCTGCAAGCTCTGGCAGTCCATCGTCACCCAATCTTCCTTCTTGGCCCGCGTCTCCCCCACCAAGAAGCCTTGGTTCTTCATCTGCGGCCAGAAAAACATCTTTGCCAAGAACAATCAGGCATTCGGTTTCAATCCCGAATCAAACAAATGGATCCGATTGCCGACCGCTCTCTTTCCCCCGCGGCCAGCCCAGGAAGAATCCTTCATCGGCTCCGGTGGCTTCTTTTTCACAACCACTTCCTCCACCTCCTCCAAATTCAGCTACGCCCCTGTTCTCAAAGGCAGATCTTCTCTCTCTCTCTCACTCCATTCCTTATTTCATTCTCTCATCTTCCTCCCTCTCTCTCTTTCTCTCTGTTTCCACCGTCAACGCCCTCGCCATCTCCCTCTCCCTCTCTCGTGGTCCCTCGCCGTCTCCCTCTCCCTCTCTCGAGCTCCGGTGCCTTCAACACCACCGGATCTTCAGTAACGCTGCCTCCACCGGTTCTCCCTCGCCCTCACTCTCCCTAACATTGAGGCTTCTTCCTCTTCAAAGGTTCTCTTTCCCTTACATTTCTAGGGTTTGGTTGATTTCTTTGTTACTACGACTTGAATTTGAGATTAAATGTTTTTTTTAAAATTATTATGTAAAAGCTTGCATGTTTGGATGTGTCAGATCTATAGGACCATATCTCATTCCAAGTGATACAATTGATAGCCCGTCAGATCTTGGTAGGACAGGGTTGGTTGACCATACCAAGGGCCTAATTTGTAGGATCCCCCATCAGGAGTGGGGAACATAAGATCAACAGTCTGGATCACCATACCAGGGGCCTAATTTGTAGAAATGGGTTAACTGAAGCATAGGCATAGAAATCAGGCCCAAGCCTTTCCAATAGTGGGCCATGCCAAAATCCTGATGGGTCAACTGTCCCTACCAGTTTTCCCGGTCAGACCGTAACTTGTGTCCATGCCCATCAAGGTTTTAAGACTAGGTTGAGTGTCTTTATGTGCATTCTTTTATTTGGGGTTGACCTTAACTCATGCTCCTAACCAGCATTGCTCAGTCAGTGAATGTGGATGGTACATCTGGTGGGCCACACTGTTGATGAGCTGTGGCAGAAAAAAAGACAAAGAAAAAGCATGCCTAGCCATCAAGCACATGGACATTGAAAATAGAAAATGTAGGATTCATCATTTTCATATTTCCCTTGTTTCGAGGGCCACTCTTGATAGTCCCACTAATTGAACCATCTAGATTCAGGGACCCTACTCCAATGTAGAATTTGAAATGGTGACTAACTGGGAAGATCTTATTGTTGTTTCATTTAGATCCATGCTAATCAACCATACACATGGAAAAAGTGGGCCATGTACACACTGATTGGGCCACCCAACAAAAGCAATGGTTGGTAATGATAGTTTTGGGCAATAAGGAATCCACCATTGATCCATTGGCATATGAATTAGATATCATGTCATGAAGTGGGCCCATTGCACGTTTGTTGGCTGTTGCTGAACAGGGGGAACATTTGGATGCTAACACGAAATTGCCGAGGCTGTTGTGGCATGAAAGGGCCCTCCTGTCAATCGTCAATCTACCATTCAACTCCAAACAAGGTATGACTATGTGGCATCATTTGTTTTATTAATCTATACTCTCCCAAAGTAGATGAAATTACTTTCGTTTTATAGACCTTTAGTCATTTTGTTTTAATGAAGTATTTTCACCTTATCTTGTGTGGCGGCTATTGATTGTTGTGCATTCAATGAATGCTTTCTTTCTGGACAGTATTTTCAATTGGATCACCCTATACCATCAATTGGATCAAGTGAGATTCTTTTGAGTGCCAAGGAGAACATGAAGAGGCCCAAAGGCAGTTAATTAGATCGGACGTCATTCACAAATCAAAATGGGCCCACATGTAGAATTGTAGGTCAAACTCAAGCTAAAAAGCTTTATATACAGTGGATTAGCCTACTTGCCTACTTTTAATGAATGGTGCAAAACACACATGCTAAATTAGCACTTTTGTTTATTGCTTTTTCTATCTATCCTCAATGTTCTTTTTATTATTTTTTTCTCTCACTTTCTAGCTTGTTTCCAATGATGTGTATGATTTTTAATTTTTTTTAATTTTTTTTTTTTAATTCTTTTTAAATTTTTTTTTAATTGAAGGTCATTAATGAAGCTCTCATATGTGGGAACATAGTCAAGTTTGCGCACCAAAAGGCCCCCAAGGATGTCAGATTTAAAGGTACACCATCCACCTATGGTGGACCTTTTTTTGTATATATGTTTATAGAATCATGCATGTAAGAGCACATTTATTATAATGTTCCCACAATCTGTATTAAGAAACTCAATTTCTGTGGTCCAGATTAATTTTGAATTATATAAAGAGAAGATAAGAGGAGAATTAGAGGCTTGAATGGAACCTCGAACAACAACTGGTAAGTCGGTTCCCTCTGCTAAAGTGAAGGAACTATTATAACCAGATATTGGAAAGAGTTCAACTTGGGGAACGTTTGGATTGTTAATGACATCAAGAAGCTTTCATTGGTGAATCTTGCATATATCTTCTTGGCTGGAAATAAGAAAACTCAACTACTAGGATTGCTATCATTCAATGTGTTTATCTTCAATATCTTGCTTCAATTTTGTAGAAGAAAAAATGCTTGTAATTTCTCTTGCAACTGGGAAATATGTAATTAATCTTTTTTTTTTTTTTTTCTTTTTCTTTTTGTAATTGGCTGGTCTTGACAGATAGGGAAGACAAAGGTCTTCTTGAGAGCTGGCCAGAAGGCTGAGTTGGATGCACGCAGAGCATAAGTTTTGGGTCATGCAGCCAGAGCTATTCAAAGACAAATCCGTACTCATATTGCTCGCAAGGAGTTCATCATGTTACGCAAGGCTGCCATTTATTTGCAATCCAGTTAGAGAGGTACGCCATTACAGTTAAAGGAATATTGCATTTGGATTCTTGTAGACATGGACATTCTGAAAATTATATGGTGAATCTTTCGGTCGTTAAGTGGTTTGATCTAGGGGATGACAAAATTGAATTCAATTCAGATACTAGGCTTTGAATTTTCAAGTTTGACTAAACTTGTAAAAAACTCCACTCTAGCATTTGTCCCACTCTAGCATGCCATTTAGATTTCAATTTTGAATGTTTCAAAATCTTGTCTTTATTTATTTATTTAAATTTTAAATGAAATAAAAGTCTCTCATGGTGCTTGTGAAGAAGAACCTACAGGTAATCTGTCGAATTTTCAGAAACCTTTCGGGCATGGTCCAAGCCTTGGATGCTGAACTTCTAGAAGAAAGGCATTGTGCGACATTTGAATGACATGGGTGATTCAGAAACTCTTAGCCATGAGCCATAGGTGTGCTTTTTCCTAACTTTTCAAACTGACAATTTGCTTCCCAAATTTTGCCATATCTGGGTTTTGTTGGTTTGAATTGCAATTTGGTTTGGACCCATGTGTGCAGGAGTCCTCTTTGCTGGTAGAAAATGATGAAAAGAACTCGGTTGGTAATCTTAAGTGCCCCATGGATGCTAACAAAAAGTGTAAAAGACGAAGTATTGCCAGATTGGCAAAGGTAACTTCTTTCATTTCTTGTCTTTATAATAAATTTGCAGTGGTTCTGTTTTGTTTTTGGAATTAAGTGTTGGCTATTACGTACAGTAGTTGTCAGTGTCGGAGATCCTTGGGTAACAACATTTAATCAATCACATCTTTATGTGTTGGTTGGAGATGTCTTTCTTTTCCACTGTAGGATTTTCATCATTGCCAATGATCAGCTCAAGATGATCAGATTCCACTTGCCAATCCTCTCCTTGAGCAGTATTCAAGCATCTGATTTGGATTGTTTAATTGAATTTGCATTTTTTTTTCCAAGAATGGGCAATCAAAAATCATGTAGATGAGTCATACATGATGCAATGTCAAATAAAGGATTGTATACGTAAATCTCATACTGTTATGCATGGTTTGCATCTTAGAATTGTTCTTGAATGATACTAGTAGCAATTGCACCTACTGGCAACATTACAATTATCTTAGCTGGACAATTCTGTCTCTATAAAATAAACTCTCTTAGTCGGACAATATATCCTTATAAAATCAACTCCATGTTATAAAATCCTGATATTGTCTACAAAAAGATATGATTGTTGAGGAAAATTCTCTAAGCATGTTATATTACCAGATGTAAATGATCTTCTCTCATCTTGAAGTCAAAGCTTATTGTTTGAATCATGTGGATTGAACCAAGAGTACTTAAACGTCATTTGTTTTTGCAGCACATAAAGAATGAGTTATTTCTAAAGAATGTATCCAAGTGGATGAACCATGACAGCCTTCTTTTTGTGGAACATGTATGCCATAAAACCATGGCTTATGAGTTCGAGGTATACTCCCAAGTCATCCATCAAGCTCTAGGCTTAAGCGTCACCATGTTGCCTAGTTTTAGTTTTTATCTTGAATTTGATTATTATTTTTTTTCATCATTCAGTCCCATTTTCTGTTAGAAAATTACTATGCTTCATCGTTTGGGTCAGGAAGACACAATCATTTCACATTTATTGATCTCATGAACTTTGCTAAGCCCACACACTTTTACAAGCCAGCGAATGCACACATTGCCACATGCCAGCATGGCACACAAGTGAATTATCCAAGCCATCCATCATGCGCACCTTACCATGTAGATGCTGCTGCCGAAAGATAATGGTGGTCCACTCAGTTGGTGTGCCTTGATTTAGAAATAAGTAGAAACACATGTTAGAAATATTTTGGCTGATTTTTTCACAACCATAATTTTTTTCAATTATTCATGGCCCAAATGTCTAATGGTCTTGACTGCTATCCACGGTGTTATACATGCAATACTTGGCGGGCAGCCCATGTTGATTCTAGGAGTTGTGGAGGCCACTGTTATAATGTACTCTTATTTGTACAATTTCTGCTTAGGAAGAGAACAGGTTTTTAATTTATATTTCATTACATTTGGTTAGTGCACTTATATCGTTCTTCAGTGCACACTCAGTGTCTACCATTTCTTTCTTCCCATGCAACATCATCATTTGCAACAGCACGACTACCAGAAGCAGAGGCTCTCCTGAAATGGAAAGCCAACCTCTTTCCATTACGAGCTCTCTACTCATGGTCACTTCTTGCTACTAATGCTACCACCAACACTATCTTTCCATGCAAATGGATTGGGATCTCATGCAATAGCCTTGGAAGTGTGAGAGAGATAAGAATACCGAGTGTGGGTTTGCAAGGTAAGCTTCAGAGGTGTAACTAGATTTTGTCTTTATAAATGTTCTTTTTTGTTTCTGCAGTCTGCTATGAAACACTCTGTTATGATACATCAGTTAGATTGTAATAAAAAGGTAAAATTTGTCCAGCTCTTTTTCTTCTGTGTTCTTCTCATAAAAAAGGTAAATTTTGAAATATTTGTCACTTTGAACATATTGTGTGGATTTATGACACCATCTCTTTGATGCGCCACAGTGCTATGGTTGTTTGAACTTTGACACGTGCAAACCCCACCTAGTTGTAGCTCTTTTTGAACTCATGTATCAAAGTTATGATTTTGAATCCACTTTGTTCCATAGAGACTAAGTGAAGTATTGTTTATTTAGAAATGTGAATGTAGGATGCATTGTATGATTTGATTGCTATTTGTAATAAATGCATCATTTATTTTTTCCTGATAGTATTTTATGTAACCTAGTTGTAACTCTCCTGAACTCATGTATCAAAGTTATGATTTCGAATCCACTTTGTTCCATAGACACTAAGTGAAGTATTGTTTATTTAGAAATGTGAATATAGGGTGCATTGTATGATTTGATTGCTATTTGTAATAAATATATCAATTTTTTTTCTAATTGTATTAGCTTAAATGAGATGATCAATCAAAGCAGGTTCTTGCAATGTTAACAGACACCATTGATATAATTTTTTTTTTAAAAAAAAAAAATTAGCTACGGCTAATAACCATAGCTATGGTTTTTAAAACCGTAGCTTTTGGCTACTTCCGCATATTGTTACGGATTTCATTCCAATTCTAGCTACAGATTATATCTGTAGCTGTATATACATTCCGTTACAGATAATATAGCTACGGATTATATCTGTAGCTATTACATCTAAATTGCTACGGATATAATCCGTAGCCATTTGTTTTTGGCATTTAGCTACACCACCAATAGCTACGGACGTGTTACGGATCTTGTCCGTAGCAAAGGTATTTAGCTACGGTTTTTATCCGTAGCCTTTTCCTCTTTTTCTGGTAGTGTGCAACCTGCTGTGCTAGGCTAGCTCATGTTGGTCTTGGGCCTTTTTAAGCATTGGGTCTAGCACGCGACTAACATGGATTTGAACAAACCTGACCCATCTCCACTCCTATTCATGCAGGGTATACCTTGCCTTTATTTGCTACTTGCCTAAAAAGCTCAAGTGTAGTAAGCTGTATTGTATCATTACACCCCACCAAGGTTGAGTAGACTGAGATGAGTCACATCAGGTTCGTTTGTCATGCTTTTCAGGCTAACGAGGCATGGTTTGGATGTAAGTGGCCCAAAAGGTAGGCTGTGTAAGAATTCTATAAGGTGGGCTTTATTGATCAAAGGTCTAGATTGTCTTAAGGATTGAATAGTGTGATCTATATCGGGAATACCAGTGGACCCACTCAATTGTGATTCATCTAAAATCGCGTAAGGAATGGTGCGTTAGCTACAATAGTGTCACACACATTGTTCTAGTTGGATTGAGATTACTAAATTCGTGTGTAGCCGGTAGGGAGAGGAGTTTTGTTGGATTTCAAACTTTCAATTCTCCAAAGTATATAAACTAGGTCTCAAGCCTCCATACAACAGAATCTATATTTTCATACAAGTGTTTCTCCAAGGGTTTAAGTTGAGGAATATTTCAACAATTTCCTACGGGTTTTGGCTTCTCAATCAAGCACGCTTTTTATAGACTTTATTTGATCTCCATACTTGATGCATAGTTTTAATTTCACCTATAGTTTACCTGCTGGTCAAGATATTTGGCTTGGGGTCGCCGAACCGTAGCCCACGGGCATAGAAGTTAGATCCAAGCCCAGCTCCCTTGTGTCATAAATAGAAGAGGATTTGGGACTGGCCCGAGCCTCAAATAGAAAAAAACATTGGTCTGAAACTACTAGTCAACAGTCTACGTTTGAAAGGGAAAAGTTAGTTGATTGGAAGCAAGGACCGTCCAATGGATGCATATTTTGGACTGTTCCATCAAGGTGAGACCCACCAAATGGACGGTCCAGATTCACCATTTGTTCGAATCAGCTAGTTCAGTGTATATTTAAAGAGTGCACCAAGCTGTAAAGAAAGGTGAAGCTTTGGTTCTCAAGCAATAGTTTGATACAAAAGTCTCAATTTTGACAAATGGGCCACTTGTTCGCGAATCCAGTCCATTGGTCTGTGGTTTTAGGCAGCGATTATACTATGCATCGAAGAACAATACGACCCTTTGGATTGGTGGCCCACAGACAAGAGGTTTATAAGAGAAAGACATTGACTGTCCACATTGAACAGAAAACGATCATGATATGGGTCGTTGAGGTCTTCCTACCCTATGTAATACAAAGCTATATGTGGCTCACCGTGGTGTTCGTGTGAAATCAACTTCCTCCATCAGTTTTGTCGGATCATGTTAGATTGCAATCCCAAAAACGATATAGATTCAAGAGGCAAGTGGGCCACACCACACGAAACAATGGGATGGAAACACCCACCATTGAAACATTCTTAGGGTTCACTGTGGTATTTATACGCCGTCCAATCCGTTTGCAAGGTAATTTTAATCAGATTAAGGAAAGGATAAACATTAGCCTGACCCAAAACTTCTGTGAGCCCAAGGTGGGGTTCAATCCCCACCTTTTCCTGTGGTGTGGCCCAGTTGATTCTTGGATCTTTAATTTTTTTGGGCTCTGATCCTAATATGAGCTGGGGAAACTGATGGATGGGGTGGATTTCACACGGATGTGGTGGGCCCCACAGAAGATGGCACTAAAACGGATCAGATTCAACGAGTAGAAGTCTGACTGGGACGAGTCGTCAATCCATGGCTGGGCCAGACAACCGACTTGACTCGCTTCAAAACCTGAATTATCAGACAATACACACACACACACACAGATATTTACACGTGGAGAAAAGCTCCCATGCTCTTAGAGCAAAAAAAGTTATAGTGCTCCTAGTTGTGGCTGGACAGTAAGACAGTCCAATACATTGAATTGGACCGTTCGTTATATCCAACGCAAATTTCATGAGCTACATGCAAATATCACACAAATCTAATGAATATTAACAATTTGATCATGAATTTCAATATGGATGGTCCAGATTATTTACATAAAAATATGTCCAATCAACAATCTCATCTAACTATTTGTGGAGGTCATTGAAAATTTTAAGAAATTATTTTTCTTAGACAATCCTGTCCATTTCATTTATGGTTGTGAGTTTAATTGTTTATATGCTAATTGAGTATGGTTGTGATCAGGCAGTTAGGGACCATTTGGTACTTTTGACTTTAAGTGTATATAAGTGCAACTTAGATTGGTGTGTACTAACAAGCTAACAAAAAAAAAAAAAGTGCAACTTAGATTAAGTTATTTAAAATCAGAGTTATTCCAAATATAATGTTGTAGTTTGAAATCTCCCTTTTGTTGTGACTCAGAATTATGCTATCTTTTAACTTGATTATAAAAGTAATAGAGTTGTAGTTGTAACAAGGGTATTATTGGACTATTAATTCACTGTGGACGTGATACACATGATATTCTAAAGCAATCAAATTATTAGTTACATCACTAAAATTACATTAATAGAACTATCCAAACAATTCAAACATTAGCCATGTAAATTGACGATTAAAAAACATTGGCAATGTCGATGTAAAAATCCGGTTCACCCACCCTGGGCGGTTGGACCTTCAAGCACTTGTACAACAAGAAGACAAAGGACACCTTGGCTAGAGCAGGGACCCTCCGATGCCAAAGTCAGGCTAGAAATCTGAGTCTTCTAGTATGAGGGGGTTTGGGAGAGAGATTTTGCATACCTTTTCATGTAAATGGCCCACTTATTTATAGTGTTTGTAGGATATGACAGTTCATAAATTTAGGCATGATCTTAGCCATTGGGTGGGATGTGCGCGAGACATGGGCAGTATCTTAAAATCACGTGGTAGATGGTTACGTAAGTGATGGATATCGACAATTACTTTGGAGTTGTGTATAGTCGAAGAAGGTCATCCGCTTAACCAAGGAGGTAGGTCGGCATGGTATGGACTATTCATTTATCTGTGTTGAAGAAGAGCTGAACCCATCGATCGTCCAGAGATGGCCGAGCCGACTTGAACTGAGCCGAACCCATCGCCTGACTGGATATGTGGCGAACCGCTGTGGGGAGCTTGAAAGTTTTGTGGTGGTCGTCTGGGTTATTGGATTTTCCGAATCGAAGGTTGGACTTATCGTCTCATCGGTCTCATCTGTTCTCGATGAGCTCTTGCTCAACTTTATCGAGCCGACCTACTACCCTGTGCTTGACTTGAGCCGAATCGAATTGACCGTTGTGAGATACATAAGTGGTGGCTCGGGGATGTACACTGCTGAAGGTTGCACTTGGGGACACAGACTCTAACTTTTCTAGGTAAGATGTCACTGGGGTGTATGCTAGCTGGTCTGAGCTGACCTTGAGGGTGGTTAGATTACATTTGTCCACAGTAGACAAGTTGTTCGTTTATGATGCTATACTTATGGGCCACTTAAGATATATAATTTTAACATTTTTTTTGGGTCAAAATATATATTTCAATGAACTTATTACAATTATATGTTAAAATCACACATGTGCACTAATTAATGAAATTAAAATTGATTTAATAATAAATTTAAATTCTTATAAAGATATTAACCCATTTTTAAATATAAGCTCCAAACGGGCCAATTCTAGGTCCCAAAAATTTAGAGTTTTAAATGGGGCTGGCCCGATGCCCGGTTCACAACAGTTCAAAACTCGGGCGGAGACCTATCAGGCCCGGCCCATTGACAGCCATGGCGCTACCTCGTGAGGCGCGTTTTAACCACAGGAATATTGCGGACAAAACGCATGGCGCATGTTAAGCAATTCATCTCTAAGGCGTGTAGCATGCGATGTGATGTGCGGGTTCTCCTGTCTCTGCCACGTGAGACGCATGATAGCGGTTTCCATCGTTCCACTCTTTACGTTTTTTCTGGCGCACGGTAAGGCGTATGATAGCCTGAGCGTACGTGTGCCATATTTCTGTACGTGCGCTGCATAACTGGCACACCAAGCCACATGAGTTGAACTTTCATAGATCCACCCTATCCATCTGGCACGGTGCATCACCGTTTACCTTAGAACCCGAAAATCATAACCATCCAGAACTCATATAGGCGGCACCCTGGGAAAAAGTCAGGATGGAACGTCAACCATTGGTTTTGCGCAGGGCATGTTTATATTTCATCCAATCCATTCATCTGATGTGACTTATCAGGATTAAAGAAACTACACAAAAATCACAGTATTCCAAAACTCAGGTAGTTTATAACGCATTAATTTAAAGGTTTTCTGCTATATTTCATAGGGTGGTTCACCCGGTCTTGAATCAGTCTGATTTTAAGGGGATTCACCTGTTGGACGGTGTGGATTTCATCAACGTGAAGTGCTTTTCCCCACCTTAGAGAAAGTGACCCACTGCGGTACTACCAACGTTCGCACGCGGTTTCCTTTCTATAACCCGCCGAACGGTTCCTAATACGTCCGCAGCATGTAGACGCATTTTAATTAAGGGTCGTAATTCATCTATGGCCCCCTCATGTGGATGGTAGAGAGGACGCGGATTAGCTAGCGAGTCTCGCTACTGAAGTTACGTCACCACATCTCGTGAGCTCCACCATGAAGTATGCTCCACCATGAAGTATGTGTTGTATCCGGACCGTCCATACATTTGGAGATCATTATAAGACATGATATTAAAAAAATAAAATAATAAAATAATTTTTTTTTTTTAAAAAAAGCATATCTAAAGCTCAAGTGGACCCCTCCACAGAAAAAGGTGGGGATTGAACTCCTACCGTTGGAAACTTATTTAGGCCGCGGATACTTTCAATCAAGTTGATATTTGTGTTTTCCCTTATTCTATATCTGCGTTAACTTATAAATGAGTTGGATCGCATATAAACATTGTGGTGAATCCCCGTTAGGCTTCCATTGTGCTGTTTTATGTAGTGAGTCGGGTTAACTAAATTTGGATCTGCCTTATTCTGTAAATGTTTTAAAATGATCTCTCCAAATGGATGAATGGATGGTGTGGGTACAACAGGTACATCATGATGGGCCTCGAAAATAGAGGAATATCACTTCAGCTCGTATCCGACTAGCCACTGTAGGTTCAGTAGCTAATCCGCGTCCGATGGTAGAAAGCGATGTCCAGAGGTCACGACCATTCATTACAACGTTAGCATGACATGTACTCGGAAGTATTTTTAGCTCGAGTTAAAGTGGCATGAAAAGGATAGGGTAATAAATTCAGCAAACCAAATTGAAAGTGGAAGTGGATTGTGTCTGCCCCCACTCTCAACTATTAATGTCTGGCACTGCCTTTGATGCATCCTTTCATTTCTTTTCTTTGATTATGTTAAGCTATCGGCCCAAAAATGAGATAGGGATAACACACAAGTGGACCACACTGAATATTAATCTTCAGTTAATATAAAGTCTTAAATGCAAGTTGTATTAAATTCAAGAGTCATTTGTGATATAGTCTATTAGAATGTTGTATCTGCTGTATTTTTAGTCCATTGTTTATTTATGGTTGGAATTAGGGGTGTACATGATCTGATTTGACTTGGTACGAAGTTGAATTTGAGCTGAGTTGAGCTGATTTTTTGAGCTTGAAAAAAACTTAAACTAAGTTTGACTTAGTTTTTTGAGCTTGAAAGAAATTTGAACTGAGTTCGAGCTTGCCCAAGCTTGACTCAACTCGGATCGAACCCCAACTTGAATCAAACTGAGATCGAACTAGTTCGGTGACTCGGTTACTTTGATATTGATGTTGCTCACCAAGTGTTTGATGAAATGACTCAACGAAGTATCAACTAGTGGCAATGAAAGTATATATATGAAAAAAAATCATTTTTTCTTGATTTTGATGTTGCCTACAAGGCGTCTGATGAAATACACTTAAATAGCTACCGCTGTTTTACATACAGTGAAAATTTGAAAGTGTACAACATGTATTTGTGAAAATGCCACAAAAGCTTGATTTTGGCTTGAATTGGGCTCGAATTGGCTTGAGCTGCAGATTGAACCAAGCCGAGCTGGCCACTCAAGCTCGAGGACTGAGCTAAACCAAGTTCGAGCTAGGGTCAACTAGTGGCTGAGTCGGGCCGAGCTGAGGCCAACTCGACTTGGTGTACACTCCTAGTTGGAACAGGTTTGACTGGGGTTGGATTGCATTCGCTCCATGGAGCCATGGAAGCAAATTGCATCCTACTTCTACCTCTAGCCATGAACAGGTAAATTTGTGGAGCAACCGTAATGCATATGCATGCCTAAAAATGTCTTCTAGCTTTCTTCACAAATTATTTCAAGGCATGAGCACAAAAATAAGGTAAATCTAATGCTCAGGTGTACCACATTAAGTATGATTCTTACTTTTAATGCTATCTAAGTTTATTATTTGGTGTGGTCCACTTAAGCGTTGGATTTACCTTATTTTTGTGCTCGTACCTTAAAATGATTCAAGAAAAGGGCTAGACAGCGTAGATAAACAGATACATCACAATCGACCCACACACAGATCTGTCCGTTCGTAGCCTGAGAGGGGCGGGGAAGGATGCAATTCGCTTCTCTGATTCGTTACCACCTACTCATTTGACTGCCCCTCGTCGGGTCACGACTTGAAGGGTACCATACAAGGCGCCTGGCAATAAATCCATAACCATAACCGTCTGATTAGTTGGTTTTTGTACTGTAGCCATGTTGCAAAGCTGTTTGCATTTTCTGGCCTAAAAATCAGGCAATTTTCACACTCCAGTACATAAAAAACGAATGGACGGCTAGCAAAACCGTTTCAACCGTCAGTTTATCTTGTGCACTGTGGCAAACTAAAGCATTAAAATGGCCTGAATTTGTGCAGATGATCCAATCATTATTTGGAGCCATATGGAAAGCTCAGATCTTTCACACGTGTTCCATTTTGACACGTGCTTGTATGTGGAATTAGAAAACCGCAAAGAGGGAATGATCGCTTTTACGTTTTCTGTTTTTGGCCCACCCATGATGTTTACGTAGAATCCAAACCCTCCATCTGGTGCGCCCTCCTCATGAGCCGTATATCCCAAGAATCATCTCTACGGAACACTCAGGTGGGACTCACCACAGAAAGCAATATACAGTCACCGATAAAACCTAGATGTTCACTTCTTGTGGCCCACCCAAATTTTGAAATGGCTTCAGTTACGGTGTGTCCTTTTATACCGCTAGGGCATACCTGATGACTGGTCAATTACAAAGAGCTAGGCAGGGAATCAAGTTGAACCAAGTTAGGGCTGACCCGGCTCGAACTGGTTTTGAAATAGGCCTCACCCGAGCTCGAGTCGACTCGGCATTGAGTTCAGTATTCCTGAACTGATCCGAGTCCAAGTCTAACCTAGACTAATCCGGACCGAGTCCAACCTGGTTAAAAATATCGAGTCGATTCGAGTTGACACCAATTCTTATTAAGAGATGAGAGAGAGAGAGAGAGAGAGAGAGAGAGAGAGAGAGTAGTGATGGTGGTGGGTAGCCGTCGAGTTTGGAAGAAGATGGAGGGAGGGAGTGGAGGGGAGAGAGAGAGGAGGGTGGTGATGATGGTGGGTAGGTGATGTAGAGAGGGTCGTAGATAATTACATGGCTAAGATGGATTAGAAAAGGCCCGATTGACGACAGGAGTGATCCAAACCGTTGGACCTTAAATTAGGCGTATCTCGCAATCCAGAATGAGTTATCGAATGTAAAATATATAATTTTGGGGTAGACCGAGTTACTTTAGCTAACCAACTCAGCTACTGCTGGTTACGTAAGCCGAAGCACTGTGTACAACTTGATCTCATATGTAAATCACTTTGCGTGCATCGCTAAGTTTCTCACTGTAAAAGGCTACTGGATTACCTTCTTGAGACAAAACTTCCTCAAACCCGACATAGGATGCATCACATTCGACTTCAAACAGTTTGTCAAAATTGGAAAGTACAAGAACCGTGGTCGTGGGGATAACCTACGCTTAATTTCGACAAAGCTCTTGTAAGCTTCGTCAGTCTACTGAAACTGCCATTTTTTCATGCAATCTGTGATTGGTGACACAATGGTACTGAAATTTTTCACGAACTAACAATAAAATGTCGCCAGTTCATGAAAACTTCACACTTCTTGAATATTTACGGGAACTAACCATTTTCTTATTGCCTTCACATTTTCCTCATCCACCCGAATGCCCATGAATGTTACGACAAAACTCAGAAATAACAAGCTATCAATCATGAAGCTGCACTTTTAAAAATTGAAATACAGTTTATTTTCAGTGAGCACTTGGAAGACCTTCTTGAGGTGTTCCATATGGGTGGTTTCGTCTTGACTGTATAACAAAATATCATCGAAATAACCATAACGAACCGCCCTATGAAATGTTTTAAAACTTAGTTCATCAATCTCATGAATGTGCTAGGTGCGTTCGAAAGACCAAAGGGCATGACCATCCATTTGTACAATCCTTCCTTCGTCTTAAAGGTTGTCTTCCACTCATCACCCGACCGTATTCAAATTTAATGGTAGCCGCTCCTCAGATCCAACTTAGAGAATAATTTCGCGCCTTCAAGCATGTCCAACGTATCGTCTAGCCGTGGTATGAAAAACCTATATTTTATGGTGATTTTGTTGATGACCCAGCTGACGTCTCTCATAAAAAGCAAGATAACACACACACACACACACACACACACACACACACACACACACATATATATGTAAAGGATGGTCGGAAGACCATGTTGGCTCCTATGGATCCAGAAGGACCACCTGAAACTTTTAAAGTGGAAGATCAGAAAAGACCCAGTCAATGACAGAAGTGATCTGGACTGTCAAACCTTAAATCAGCCATATCTCGCAATTCAGAATTAGTTATCAGACGTAAAATATATGATTTTGGGTAGAACGAGCTAATTTAGCCAACCAACCCCGCTATGCCAGGTTATGTAAGTCGGATTTGCTAAATATTGCTAGATCGAAGGTTGTTTCCGTATTTTAATTCCATTTTTACTATAAATGGTAAGTTTTAGTTTGATTATAACTCTTCATCCATTGGGCTTTAGGAGTTGCGCCAAACGCGAAAAGAGCTGAGAATAATTAGGAGAACAGCTTGGTGAAGCAAAATAAGACACTTACTATTTTTGGCCAAAAACCTTGTGCACTAGTAGACATTACGATCGTCTATAAATAATAAGTTTACTATTTATAGTAAGTCACGAATTCTGGGAGTTTTAGTCATAGTCCGATTCTGATTTCTCTCCCATTGCTTGGTTCCCCTACTTAAAGGGTTGTGAACTCATTTTTATTCATTCATCAATCAATTTCAAATTTTATAGAATTTATTTTCTATTTTGCTTACTTTCTTTCTTGTGGATTCGAGAAGTCTCTGTGAGGAGTCTAGAGAAGTTCCGTGGATTCGGAACCGTTATTCCCTTGAGGAAGACGGTGCTCGACCTCACGTCCTCCCCTGTGTCAGTAGTTGTCGGGCTTGGAAGAGGAGTAGGATGAGAGAGAGAGAGAGAGAGAGAGAGAGAGAGAGTTTGGGATTGGGTCGAGATTGTTGTTGGGTGCGGCGTATAGGGTTAAAAATACTTGAAAACTAGGATTTTTAGGATTTTTTTATTATATATATATATATATATATATATATATATATATATATACCCGAATCCGAGTCGAGTTGGTTTCAAATTGAGTTGAGTATGTCCAAATCGAGTTTCAGGTCGAGTTACTGAGTAACTATTTTTTATTTTTTTTAGTTAACTTACTAGTAAACACCCCACTATCAGTACACTCCAATGTTAGTCACCCCCACTAGGGAATCTATACCATGACCTCAATGTTGAAACGAGGCATCTTCAATCAGTCTACCACTTGACCTATGGATTAGGGTGTGAATTATTCCACTTGACCTATGGATTAGGGTGTGAATTATTGAGTATCTCGACCTCGACTCAGTTCATGTTCAGATTGGGCGAATCCTATTCAGCTTGGACCAACTTACCTATTCGATCATATTCGAGTTTGATCTAAATGAGTCGGACAAGTCAAGTCCAGGGAGTCGAGTCATCACATGCCCGGCTCTAGATTACATATACACAAATGTATGAATGCCACATTCTATCATGGAAGTTTCTAGGGAGGCTATCTTCCCCCGACTGTGTCAACCTTTGTTCCCTTTGGTGTGGCAAAGTTGTGGTAGAGATCAGGATGATCTTTTGAATCAATGAATAAGATTTGAGGAAACGTATAATGGACGGTTTGGATGGACATGAACATTAGAGTGGGCCCAACACAGCCCGTAAATAAAATAAGCTATGAACCATGTATACACAAATAATTACTTATCAATCACCTAATTGCATTCTTTAATTTTATTCATAATAAATCCAACTAATTTATATATAGCCCAAACATTTAATAAAAAGTAACATAAAAACAAAAATAAAAATAGATCACACCGTCCATTGACATTTCATCGAACACTAGGGCCCACTCATTGATCCATCTCGCCGTTGAACCGTGACCTTCAATCCATGCTTCATGTACATTGTCAATGATAGCTTGGGTGCAACTGGGAAATTCTCCACCACCTTCACATGGTAACGGTAAATGATTGAAGCGGCAGCGAATTTCATCTGATAATAAGCAAAATCCTTCCCCAAGCACAGCCGCGGCCCGCCATTGAACGCTGTGAATTTATATGCTGATTCGCTCATGAATTTTCCATCTCTCAACCATCTCTCTGGTTTGAATTCTCTGCAATCCTTCCCCCATATGCTCTCCATCCGCCCCATTGAGTAGATGGCGTAGATAATCTTTGTTCCTTTCTTCAACACCGTTCCATCGGGGAAAACATCATCTTCAACGACCTAATAATCGATAATTACATATATAAGTTTCATTAGTCTTAATTTTTCTCTAAGATAAACTTACCGACTTTTGAAAATGGTGGTGACTCATCCTAAGGGTGCAAATGGTATTGGTGGATCAGGTAAACCGGACCGGAGCCAACCAGACCACACGGTTTAGTCTGGTTCTAAAACGCACCCGTTTTGGTTCTGGTTCCGAAAATTAAAAAACCTTCGGTTAAGTTCTCAGTTTGGGATTCCGTAAAACTGAACCTTGAATCCGAACTTTGGAACCGGACCCCTTAGCCGGTAAATATTTAAATTTTAATTTTTTTAACATAAAAGCATAAAAAGCCTAATTCTTCTTTATTCTCCGTCTCTTTTGATGGCCTCTCGCAGTCTCCCAAAAACTGTGCAATTGGAGTCTCAAAAACTGTGCAATTGGAGTGGCTTCTGAAAAAATCTTGCAATTAGATTGAATTATAAAAAAAAATCAAGTAATTTGACTAGATTATAAAAAGCCCATAACCATATAATCGAACCGAACCGAACCAGTCTTTTATGGTCCGGTTCCATTCGGTTCTAGAGTGCAAACGGTCCTGCTCTGGTTCCAAGAAATTAAAACCGTTGAGAACATCTCGGTTATGAATTCACCCTAGAACCTGACCGGACCAAACCGTGTGCACTATAACTTATCCTCCTACCATTTGGCCATCTAGGCCATCCAAATTGTGGACACATCATGGGTGGAGCATATCTCTAAAATCAAGAGATGATAAGCATCGAGGGATCAGATGCATGGTTAAAAATAAAGTAGTGAGTGGTCCAAGTTCCACGGTCAAAATCAGATGGTTAACATCATCTTCCCAATGAAATTTATGGGTTGTGCTTCATCCAAGACATGGTCAACGATTTGGGCGGTCGATTGCCGGGCAAGTATGCCATATGTGTATCGTTTGAAGAGTCACCTCCATTTTTAATATCGGTCATCTACAAAGGGATTCTAACCCTTGAAAATTATGCAAATAGATTAAGGTGGCGTTTGGTTGCATCAAATATCGTGAAATATCTCATATTCATTATTAATCAGTCTATTTAGGTGATATTTGGTGCAACCAAACGCACCCTAAAGCATTCTTTTTTCTTTTTAAATTTTTTATTTTATTTTATTTATTTTGAAGTAGACGTGCGAACAGAATATGAAGTTTTCATGCACCCGGCTGTCTACGTACATAAACATGCATCCAGATAAGTACGTGCATATATTTACTATACGTACGTACACACCCAAGTAAGGATAGTGCCTGGTACACATACATACATACATACATATATATATATATATATATATATATATATATATATATATATATATATATATATATATATACATGCATGCATGCATATGTTCTGACATGTAGCAAATGGCCATACCTCCTTGTGATCCACGGGCACCGAAGGATACAACCTCAAAGACTCGGACAGAGCCGCTTGCAAGTACTCCATCCTCTTCACTTCATCTGGCTTAAACACCACCGGAACATTCCGCTTTCCGTCGCTGGAATATGCTCTCTCTCCAATAATGCGTCGTACCTCCTCTAGAATCCGCTCTTCAACTGCCGGATTCCGGTCAAGCAGCCAGAAAAACCAAGTCAGCGCCACCGACGAGGTGTCCCGGCCGGCGAGTATGAAATTTACGCAAATGTCCCTCAAAAACTTATCCGAGAACGGCTTCCCATCATCGTCCTTCAACCTCATGAAGATGGTCAGAAGATCCGATCGCTTGCTCGACGATTCCAACAACAGCTCTTTCTTCCTTGTACGTATAACCTCGTCAGCGAACTCATCGACACGTTGGATTGATTGTCTGAGATTCCTCTCGATTCCCACGTCGAGAAATCGCAAGGTTTTCCACAAGATCGTCGGTGTAACAAACCTTATAACAGTCGCCTCCGTCGCGTCCTCGAATGCACGTGCGAAGGGAATTTCCGGCAGGCCAGGGCTTAGGCAGCCAGGGTCCACTCCAAAAGCGATCATGCACACGTTGTCGAATGTCAGCCGTAGAAGCAAATCCTGCAAATTGAGAGCAACGCCTGAGTCGGCGGAGCTCTCTAGTACGGGCAGGAGGCGTGCGTGGACAAGCTCGAGTAGGGATTCGGCGGTTAAGTTACGGAACTCAGCCGAGTGGAACTCGATACTCGCTGTCTTCCTCTGATGGCGCCATGTGTCGTCATCGGCATTGAAGATTCCGTCTCCGAGTAGGTCGCGTACGGTACTCCGGAAGAACTTGCCTTTAGGGAAATTGGTGAATTTGTCTTTGAGCAGGTGCTCGAGATTACGCGGGTCTGCCGTCACGACGCAGTTCAGGCTACTCATCGGCGGGCCGGAGAATGTGAATGTTCCGTTCATACGGCAGAGAACGCCGGTAATCCACTCGTACATGTCCCCCCTTAGTCCTATGATTAAGGAAGGCGCCATGCCGAGGATCGGCCACACCGGCAGTCCACGTGTCTTCGCCTGCCTGAGTGAGTGTATCGTTACGAAGATTACCAGCGCGAGGAAGATCTCTAGGGTTTGGATCTCCGGTAGGAATCGCTCGAACACGACTCTCTTGATAAAATGGACGGTGTGGATTGAGGTGTAGTTGCTGTTGGAGTCCATGATGAGGTTGTGGTGGGGGTGGAGGAGAAGTGAAATGCATGGTAGAGGTAGTGTTGGAGGGAGTCATGTGTTATAGAGGGCGCGAAATGAGTTTCTTGGCGTGATTGGCTTTAATGATGTGGTTTGATTTGGTGAGCTGAAATTAAGGAAATTCAAGTTGGGGTTGCTTTTTCTGTGAAATGGGATTTGTACAAGTTGCTGATTTTTTTTTTTTAAATTTATGTTATTGTAATTTTGGAGTATTACCTGAATTAGGAAGTGTGGCTAGTTTTGGTTTGACCCTAATGGATGTGGAAGTTAGGGGTTGTTGTGACAGTTGAGCTACGTGCGACAAAAATGCGGTAGGGGTATTTTAGTAAATAGTTATTAGAGCTTTTTTTAACAGAAGGGTGAAATGGTCTTTTTATTTTTTCATTAGGGGAAATTTGGGGAAACGTATTGGCTACTCCCCCTGCCACCAGCCCTATGGCTGTTGGTCGGTGCTCTGGGGGCCCCACCTTGATGTATGTATTTCATCTATTCTGTTCATCCATTTTAAAAGATCATGTTATGTCTTGAATCCAAAAATGAGAGGGATATAAATCTCAAGTGGACCACACCACAGGAAAACAATAGTAATTGGAAATCCACCATTAAAATCTACCTAAGGCCCACTGTACTGTTTATTTGACATACAGTCTGTTGATTGGGACATAAAGACCCAGATGAAGGGAAAATAAAAGATCAGCTTGATCCAAAACTTTTATGGCCCCCAAAAAGTTTTCAATGGTCGATGTTCATTAAAATTTTTTTCTTATAATGTGGTTCACTTGACAGTTGGATATACCTCATTTTTGGTTTCGTATAATAAAATGATCTATAAAAATATATGTACGGCATGGATGAAACATATACATCATGGTTGGGTCCACAGAGCACCGATAGCCGCTGGATAAAAGGTGGGGTCTACGGTGGTAATTTTCTCTTTCCGAAATTTGGAGGGAGGAATGATTCAGTGCTTTTCAGAGGACTGAGTTACGGTGATCAAGGTTGGATATTGGTCAGTTTTAAAATCTAATCTGTTGATCTGGACTGTCCATTAGATCCATCATGGATTTTATGGTCTATAGAGGGAAATTAAACTGATAGTATGATTCAAAACATCTGATCAATTGCTTATAAAACAGATGGTTGAGATAATTTGGTTATTTATAGGTTTAATAAACAAAATTTTAGGGTTATTCGTGGAGCCCTTCATGGATATGTTAAGGTTCTGAAGCATCATCTTTATGATGCTATCCTTACCATCCCATCCATGAGGTTGGAAAATGGATGGATATGAGAAAGAAGACCACCGTACGGATGGACTTATTCATCTGATATGTGTTATACACACATGTTAGCATTTTAAATGTGTGCTACACCTGATGAACGGTCCAGATCAGTCCCTTTTTAACTGTCCTAGTGCGTCAATACAACTAGGAGCACTGTTATCATTTCTTAGTGGGAGAATTGCCTAATGGGGTTTTCTAAAATTCGGTTTTTTTATTTTTTATTTTTTAAAACAAATGGCTGGTGTAGGCTTAGCGTAGAATATTAGGGAAAATGACGGAATTTGCCCTAACAGCATGTTATGGGGTGTTGTCCAGCTGTGGGCAGAAATGGGAAACTTGTGGGCAGAAATGGGAAACTTGTGGGCATCCCTCTCTCATGCGGGTACAGCCTGTACGTTGAAAGGAATTCCACATTCCTTCTGTACCACACAGGAATAGTGTCCAGCTGCACCAATTGGTTATATGATCCAGACCGTTCATCGGACGTCCCCTATTCTTGATATGGGATTAGGAAAAAATATCCAGGATCTGATCTTCCCAACCCTTAGATCAGTTTTCTGGATATAGATGGTTAGGAGAACATAATAGCACTAGTTCAATAAGAGGCCAAACATTGGATGTCTAGGATCTTCCAATCAAGATTTTTTCCCTTCAGACATCCTGGGCCCCCACTGATCAAGTAATCGTAACCATCAATTCATAGGGCAGATCATTGATGATGCATATCTGAAAAGTTACACTGATCAAGTAATCGTAACCATCTAATTAATGGTTATAAAATGAATGGTTACAAATAAAATGAAAAATGGTCCACATTGCAAAGACAAAATAGATGATTCACATCATCTACTCAAGTTGAATTTTTGTTTCATATACCATCCACAACTAAGTAAGTGATTTGGACGGTTTGGATTTTCATAGAATTGCAATATGCGTGTCGTGGAAGAGTTGTCACTATTTGTAAAACGGTAGTGATTATTAACTATAAGATGTAGATGTGGTCGAAGGGAAGTAGCTCTCAAGGGGTTAGGCTAGGCTAGCTCTGTAATTGTGCACCCCCATTTGTAAAATGGTGGTGACGCTTCCACAGAATACATGGCTTGCCTGTACAACAGTTCAGACCGTCCAAATGGTTGACGCAGTTGTGGATGGTTGCGATCAGATTATTCGTTTTGAATATGAAAACTCACACGTCAGATTTAACCATCTACTCAATAAATATCAATCGCAAGGTTAGGATTGCTTGATCAATATTATTTTATAGATATACTCTATTCTCAGTGGGCCCCACCAATTTGGAAGGCATGAAAGTTGCTACAGTTGAGAGGAATGAATGCATGGCCATCGTTCTCAAAATTATTAGTTGAACTGCTGGAGACAGATGTATGGTGGGCCCATCCGTACTATGTTTTAGGAGATAAATAAAAGATTTTTATTTATTTATTTAATTTTGGGCTAACTACATTAACATGTATTTAAACCAAACGTTTAATTTGAAAATAAACCTTGAAGGCGATTTAAAAATAAAAAATTGATCACAACCCATGATACATCGTGTAGATGGTGGAAGTTCCTAGTAGGGAATTTTAGAGATATAGGATATATACACATAGGTATGGAAGTTTTAAGAAAAAAAAAATTCAAATAGTACTTTTCATAACTAAAATTTTCATATTCTATTCTAAGAGAGAAATAGGGGTGTACATCAAGTCAAATTAAGTCGAGCTAGCCTCAGCTCGAACTTGACTTGGATCAGTCCTTGAGCCTGATTGGCTAGCTCGGCTCAGCTCGGTTAGGCCAATTTGAGCAGAGCTCGAGTCGAGTTCTTCTATGCAGCATTTTCTCAAACACCTTGATTGTCCCTTCAAAATCTCATTGTATTTAAGATAATAGCAATGGTTTTATACGTATTTTATCAAATACCTTTTAATTAAGTAACATAAAAATCAAGAAAAAATGGATATTGGTTTCATATACATACTTTCCTTACCACTAGCCATACTTCGTTGGGTCATTTCATCAAACACTTGATGAACAACATCAATATCAAAGTAACTAAGTCATCGAATTGGATCGATTGGAGCTGGGTTCGATTCGGGTTGAATCGAGCTAGGGCCAACTTGAACTCGACTCAAACTCATTTTCAAGTTCAAAAAATCAACTCAACTCGGCTCGAATTCAGATTTGAAACAAGTTGAATCGAGCTTTTTCGAACCGAGTCCAGCAAGCTAACTGAGCTAGCTAGGTTTATGTACACCTCTGTGTTTGTCTTTATATTTTTGATCTGTTTTTCTTAAGTGAAATATTGAGAATTTTGCCTCACATGTTATGTGTACATCCAACCTATCCACATGCTATGTGTACATCCAACACCCTAATTTGCATAGGAACCATAAATCATAAGGTCAGAAAAGCCATAATAAATAATATATACAAATAAAAATATAAAAAGCTCGAGTGTGGCCAATCTGACGATGTGATTGCCCATATCTTTTGTTCATGCCACCACCATGATGGGTACATACGTCGGATGGGTTAGATGTTATAAATATTCCATGAGGGCCCAACAATTCTTGCGTTTGCTACTTAAAATAAATTAAAATAGATGAATGTATTTTACCAACATTCTCACTTATCCTGGAAGTATGATTTGATTAAAAAAAAAAAAAGAATGCAAATTTAAGAGGAATTTTACGGTAAAAACCAAAATCATTAATTTAATTTAGGTTTTTACTGAAACCTTATTTAAATATAATATACTAAATAAACAACAAAAACAATTATATATATATATATATATATATATATATATATATATATATATATATATATATATAAAATTGTTTTTGTTGTTTATTTATTATTTATTTATACATGAACTCATACCCTCGCGTAAACACACTCACACCACAGAAAGATTTCACTATATTGAGTATTTAAACTCATGACCTTACGTTGGAACTCTCGTGTGTTTACAACTGAGTCATGAATAAGGACCCACATATAATTGTTTCAATTTAATTCTGTTTTATTGAATGTCAGACCAGACCTTTCTATTCTTGGTATTTTTTAAGTTTTCATTTTTTTACTGCAATTTTACCATCTTTTCAATTTTTTTTTATTTATTTATTGCCATATAGAGTTTTGCTAACTAGGGCGTAGCCGTGCGAGGTTAAAAATGGAAAATAGAAAATAAAAAATAAAAAATAAAAAATAAAAATAAAATAAAAAAATAATGGGAGAGGTTTTCTGCACAACAAGCCTTGTGCGGAACTCCAGTTATTTTTTGTTAAGTTATTATTATTTATTTAATGAGCGATGTTCGGTGCTCTCAGAGCACATTAATGGCTGTGCTTCTTTTATCTATTCACTTGGAAAACCCAATTGGTTGATATGAACTGTCTGTTATCTCCAAAAGCACATTTCAGGGACTACCATGAAAAAATTGCATAGATCTGGTGATCCGATCCATCTTTGATGCGGCCATATTTTCTCTAGCCATCCCTTTTCCAGGTGATGGATTGGATAGTTATGATTCACTAATAAAATAGATTCTTTGGAATCAAAAGCAATCCATGATGGACCCTGACAAATAGATGGATCAAACTGTTAATTAAACTTATTTTTGTGTAAATAATATTGACCGTCTATTTTAAAGGTCATTGATCAAATGGTTAGTCCTTTTCAGATTGATATGTTTTCATAATAGCCCATGAAATGTGGTTGGATCTAATGAACGGTCTGGATCAATGTAGTGGACTTTATAAGTACCCCAACACAGCTAGGAGCATTATAAACGACTGCTCTCTGAGAGCACTGGTTCATTTCTCTTATTTATTATTATTATAGATTTGGTAGTCTAGCTGCAACGTCGCTGGATAAGATGTCACCTACAAACGGTACACGTTGCATTTTTTTAAAAACACGTATTAAACGGTTAATTGTGAAAAAGCACTGTTGCTAATTACAATATAAAAATCGGATTTTTTGAATATATCTGTCCGTTGATTCAGGGACACTTGATTGATGTAACAAAAACACTGGATACTTTTCATTTTAACCGTCCAATAAATGTTCACCGATCTGATGGTGAAGTAATAGTATAAGGGTTTTTTTTTTTTTTTTTTAAAAAAAATTTTTAAAAATCAACCGTATACGTAAACTGGCACCCATAGTTTGGACGGTTCAATTTGAATTACGTGTCCGTATAGTCCATCACACTCTGTCAGCCTAGCAAAGCTTTTTTCAATTTTTTTTTAACCGTCCATTCTATTTTATACACATCGGTACACCTCATGCATGGAGCGGCCTTATTTTTGGGCCGGTTTATGTTGAAGGTCACACCAAAGGGACACGGATTGCCCGCTGACACTGCCAAGAGCGAGGCAGGCACTTTGAGTTGAGAGTGCTATATTGGCCAGACCATGATATGTGTTTTATGGAGTCCCATATCTCTATTTTTAGATCATTCTATGGTATGAGTTCAAAAATTAAACGGATCTAAATCCCAAGTGAACTGCTCCATAAGGAAACAACGGTGATTGAATGACCACTATTACAAACTTTCTAGAGTCTATTGTAATAATTATTACCATCCAACTTGATAATTAAGTTTTATAAACTATGATGAGAGAAAACACAAATACCACCTTCATTCTAAACTTTTGTAGTCTTAAGAAGTTCTATGTAATGGACATTCAATCACCGCTATATCCCGTGGTGTGCTTCACATAAACTGGGCATCAAGTTGAGTTAGGGATGACTCGGCTCAATTTGGGCTCAATTTGGTTTTGAAATAAGCCTGACCTGAACTCAATTTGACTCGATATCAAGTCCAACATGCTTAACTCGATCTGAGTCCGGTCTAGCTTGGACTGATCTAGACTGATTTTGATTCGGTTAGAAGTACCGAGTTGAGTCGAGAGGAGAGAGAGAGATGAAGAGGAGGAGAAAGATGATGGTGGTGGGTGATTGCTCGGCTTGAAAGATGAGGAGGATGAGGGAGGGAGAGAGAGAATTTGGAATCGGGTCAAGGTAGGGTGCGGTAGATGGAGTCAGAGATGATATATATATATATATATATATATATAAAACTTGAACTCAATTCAATTTGAGTTTAAATTGTGCAAAACCTACTTGATTTGAACTAACTTGCTCATTCGGTTCGAATTGAATCGAATATGAACGGTCCAAGTTAGTTGGATCGAGTCGTCCGTGCCCCCCTCTAACTTTTCTTATGAAATTTTGATTTGCTTTATTCTTAGAAATTCAATCACCACTATTTATTATGTCAACTGACAGTGTCACTATGTGACTGAGTGCAGATGGAAGCGTATTGTGTCCTCCCATAGACGGACTCGAACTAGCAAAGACTCTCATCCACCCCGTCCTTTCGTTCTTAGAGTTCATTTGAAGACATAAGTTGAAAAAAAGAAGAGGTGGATCCAAGTCTCGAGCGCACCATGCAGTTGAGATTGAACCGTCATCATTAAAAGCATTTCGAGATCCGTGTAAGCTTTGATCAATGTGATATTTATGTTTTCCTTTATCCAATTTATGTGGCCTTACCAATGAGTTAGATGGCAAGTAAATATTAGCCCACTTTAATCTTGGATCCGCATCATTTTTAAGCGCAAATAGAACCTAAACATCTCAGTGGAACACCATCATCCACAGCTCAAGTGGTAAACTGAACCTACAAATCTCAGTGGAACACCATAATCCACAGCTCAAGTGGTAAACTAAGCGAAGGATACCTCGTTTCAACGTTGAGGTCCTGGCATCGATTCCCTGCGGGTTGGCTAACACTGAAGTGTAAAGTGACGGTAGGGCCAAGGGTGTACTAACAAGCTGATAAAAAAATAAAAATAAATAAAAAATAAAATAATATCTCTGTGGATACACAGAGCCCGTGCAGGTACCGTATCATCGAGACAGTGGCAGGACGCAAACCGCTTCTGTACCAATGGCAGTCCTACGCGGCTGGACTGCTGATGCTTTAGAAGCTAGTAACTACTGGACGGTGATCTTTGGGCCTCGTTTTATCCACACTCGTTCATCTATTTTTTTCAGATCATTCTAGTTCTTAAACCTAAAAATGAGATTAATAAAAATCTCAGGTGAACCACACCCCAAGAAACAGTGGCGATTGAACATCCACCATTAAAATCTCCCTGGGAGCCACAAAAATTTTGAATCAAGCTGATATTTATTTATTCCTTTCATCCCGGTCTTCATGACATAATCAAAAGGTTTGGATGGAAAATAAACCTAATAGTGGACCTTAGTAAGTTTTCAATGGTGAACATTCAATTATCACTGTTTTCCTATGGCGTGGTCAATCTTAAACCTGAATCTATCTCAGTTTTGAGATCTTGCGATAAAATAATGATCCAAAATGGATGGGTGGCATGGATAAAAAATATATATCATGGTGGGGCCACAAAGAACCATCCAGCAGCGACCAAGCTACTGACTTGTTATTACGCAATCCACGTCCGCCTTCTTGTGAGGTACCCTCGGAGTACATAAATGAGATGAAGCCAGCTTTATGGCTGTTGAGTCCAGGTGAGCTAAGCGACTTTTCTGTTTTCTCCTCGAGCTCGAGTTCGGCCTCAAGCTTACCAGTTGAGCTTGGCTTTGCTTTTTAAAAATTTTGAACAGAGTTCAAGGTGAGCTGAGTGGATTGAATCAAGATGAACTTACCTAAAGTCGAGTTGAGCTTAATTCCAACCCGACCCAACTCACACCCAACTCAACCCAACAACCCAACCCAATGGGTACTCAGCTCAACCTAACCACTCAACCCAATTAACTAAACCCATGCCGACCTAACTCTCAAATCAAATATTCAATAAATAATATATAAAAATTATTTATTTTTTATTTTTAAATATAATATATTATATATAATATAATATATATTCGAGTCGAGCCAAGCTGAATTTGAGTAAAATCAAGTCAAGAGTTAAGTTATTTGAAGCTTGGCTTGCCTCGAGTCTTCGTTCAAGCTGAATTAAGTCAAGCTCAACAGAGCTTAGCTAGCTTTTTGAGCTAGCTTGGCTCGTATACAGCCCTAGCTAACCTTTATGATTTTTTTGTCTTCTAACGTACACTTGGACGCCACCATGAACGGTTAAGATCACCCTATTATGTGATTGTGGCCAAAGGCGCATTCTCAACTGGATCTATTGAATTATCCGTTAGGATCAGCTACGTGTATGGCATATGTGTGGCAATGAAACGAGCAAAGAAACCTCCCATGCTTCCAACGGCCCTGGTTCAGCCCATAGGTGTGTATAATGCAGCTCATGCACCCACTACCGTATATGGCATTTTGGGATGTAAGTATGAGATCCAATCCGTTCATCAGAGGACCCGCGCTATGTAGATGCTGTGAGACAAAATTAAGGTTGGTCCACTTGATAATTGGGCCAGCTTATGAAAAGAAATGTGCGGTTAGAAAAGTTTGGCCTGGTTTTCTATTCCAACTGTTTCTAATCTGGTGGCCCACCTGATAATTGGGCCAGCTTGATTTTTGGTCAGGACATCTAAGCATTGTGACCAACCTGAACAACGGTTTGGATATTGTCCCAACCTGCCACAGTTAGAATGGAGATGATATGTCTTGTATAACTTCCTGGGCTTATCAAAAGCTCTATGAATTCGCAGCAGGCCTACCGACGAGGGACTCGCCCGATCTGCTGGTCGCTTCTAGCCAACCATGTGATGATCCAGACCGTTCATCTAGAGGTAGCACTTCCCTCTCATAGATCGTCTGAAGGGGGATTGATCACATGCATTGTAACGTATGGTAATACTGTACCTTCAAGCTACATGGGGCCCACTCGTGAAGTATACGTGGAATCCAAACCATCAACTTGAGCGCCTCCTTATGGGCAGGGTAAATCTCAAGAATCATACTTCTTAAAAAGTCAGGTGGGACACACCAGAGCGAGAAATACACAGTCATGGCCAAAACCTAAATTCACATTTTGTGGCCCACCTAAAATTTGGAATGGCTAGAGTTTCAATGTGTCTCTTCATCCTTGTGGGGCACACCAGATGAATAGGTTGGATGACACATGCACAACACAGTGCACCGCAGATTCCAATCTGGAAATTTCTATGGTGAGCTTCGCTCCTTAATGTACACTGAGTTTTTCCTTTGGTGTGGCTCACCTGATTGATTTATCAGGTTAGACATATGGCTATAGAACTGAACTTCGAGACCCCATGTAATGTACGGTTTGGATGGAATTCAAACATCATGATGGTACCCACGCGATTCGACGTATCATAAATAGTATACACCCGAACGGATACGGATTGGCGCCTACTGCCCCTTCCATTAGCCAATGGCTAGTGGTCGGTGTTCCGTGGGACCCACTTTGACGTATGTGTTTCATCAATTCCATCCACCCATTCTTGCATATCATTTTATGATATGATCTCAAAAATGAGGTTGATCTAAGTCTCAAGTGGACCGTACAGTCTTGATTGAACTGTCACAGTTAAAAACTTCTCGGGGCTACAAAAGTTTAGGATCAAGCTGATGTATATTTTTTCACTTCATTCAAGTATTTATGACCTAATCGACAGGTTATATGTCAAATAACCGTTACAGTGTGCCGTAGGAGGTTTTAATGGTGGACATTCAATCACTACTGTTTTCCCATGGTGTGGTCCACCTGAGATTTATATTTATCTAATTTTTGGAATAAAGCACTAAATTATTTTTCAAAATGGATAGACGGCGTGGATAAAACACATATGTCATGGTAGGGTCCACATAGCACTGACAACTAGCCACCTGGCTGGTGTCAGCGCCAAACCGCGTCCCATCCGAACGCATGCCATACTGGGCATTCAATGCGTGGACTTTCTTTCTTATGCTGAGGCGTACGCACGCATATACATTATGTGTCCGCACTAGTAATGAGGAATATCAAGTACGTGTACTACACTCGTCTGTCCCGAATCCCGATCTCTGCACGGCAGTGGCTCAACCGGGCCATCGTGATGTATGGGTTTTATCTGCATCTTCAATCCGTTTTTTGTCATATCATTTTAGAAAAATAATGAATATACAAGCTAAACTGGACTATAATGTGGGGATTGAATCCTCACCGTTCAAAACTTATTAAGGGCTATAGAAGTTTTGGATCATGTTCTCTCCATATCCAGGTCAATGTGACCTTACGAATGGGTTGGATGGAAAATAAACATTACCTCCCCACCATTGAAAACTTCCTCGGCCCACAGTTATTTTCATTGCCATCCAACTTATTCACGAGGTTACACGCAACTCTAATGAAGGGAAGATATAAACATTAGCTTGATTCAATACTTCTGCACCCTAATAAAATTTCAACGGCAAGTGTTCAATTCACAGAGTCGTTTATATTCTGGTTCACTTGAGTCTTTGATTTGCATCTTTTAAAACCTGGTGCACTAAAATGATATGTCAAAGTGGATGGACGGTGTGTATGACATACACTACGGTGGTCATGGAGCCATTAGTGGGACCGTACAAAGATGGCCTACTCGGTGATGGGATACTGTCTGTCTTTAGTTTAAAATATGAGACTTTAGCTAATTCAAGGGGCTAGCGAGCCTACGGTATTTGGAAGTAAATGGAATATAAAGTATTTTGAATATATATTTTAAATATGTTTTGAAATCTCAAAATTTTTCTGAGATTTTGAGTATATAAAAAATGAAACACGTTTTAGGTTCCATTTGTAAAAATGAAAAACTCACAGGTATGCAATGAGCCCCCAAGTGGTTGCTAATATGTTGTTCATGGCATGTTAATGATACCATAAATTAAATAATTTAATAATCGGTACTGCAATACTAAAATCACATTAATCGAATGATTCTTTTAAATTTATTTGTTAGCTTGTTAGTACACCCCACTGTTAGTTCACAATTAGCCACCCCCACTAGAGAATTGATTCCAAAACCTTAGTGATGAAACAAGGTATCCTTCACTCAGCCTATCACATTAATTGAATGATTTAAATTGTCTAAATGTTGCTTAACTAGGTCATTAAAAAATGCCAATGAGTTGCTCATATTGCTATCATTTCATTTGTGGACCATCCAATTTCTTAACCTTGGGCTAAGGTATATATTTTTGTGAGCTTATTACAATTATTCCGTCAATTATCAAACATATATGTTAATATAGGATGTTAAAGCTGATTAAGTTAATTAAATTTAGGATATATCTGTATTTCTAATACAAGCTGTTAAACAAAATATTTAAATTTTATTTACAAGTTGCAAAACAAAATTAAAGATTTAGAATCACCTTGATTTCAATGTATTTGAACGTTGGAGTCTAATGCATTCCAAATACAAACTTTCAAATAAGCTTCTTTCATTTCACATTCTTGTGAAGACGTACAATAGCTTTGTCGATTAGGCAGCACATACATTAATTCAAGTGGCTCCAATTTTTTTCTTTTAAAAAGAAGCCTTGCGTATGAGTAACCATGCTCATAACTCACATAAGAGATACCGTACATGTAATAAATCATTTCAAACAAGCTCTGTCCATCGTCAGATGGCCCATTACTCTTGTTGGAAGCTCATTCCTTGATATGTAAGACGGTAGAAACCGAGTAATTTCGGCCCTTGATCAATGACTTGAGCTTACCAGCCCCACCATATAAACAGAAATGTACAGGCTACATACATGCCAGGACATCTTTGTGGTCCATATGTGGGCCCCAGCATGCCCAAGACCTGACCTAGCCAACACACCAATCAGGCCATCTTCTTTCGAAAATGATAAGCAGTTGAAAAACTAGCTAGTGGTCCATATTTCACACTAAATGTACACACGTTCTCCAGGACGTCTGTAATGGGGCCCAAATTATTCACCGCCTGAACTTCGCACACGCAGGCAAATTTTGAGCGTATCGCAGATAAAAATGTGTGAGTAGGTCTATAATAAAGAGAAATGATTCTGTGCTCTCACAGCACTGCAAATTACGGTGTTCGTCGTTGCATCAGGACACTCGGATGGTTCAATCAATTGATCCGTACGGTTCATTAGGTCAGAAACACAATTCTTAGGATACCATGCAAAATTCATACTGATCGGATGATCCAAACTGCCTATAAGCTGGTGTTGTTTTATATATCCATCTATTCTCAAGCCTTGGATGTGTTGTACCCTATTTCTGTCCACCTGTGATTCCTAATGAGTCTAATAGAGATGTACACATGTTATAACATGGAAAATAGATAACATGGTGAAGATCTTCAACAATATTTGGAGTGCTTTTTATGGAATACATGTCACAAAATTATAAGATAATTAGCAACGAAAGTAAATTAAATGGCTAAGATATATTTATAAGATGCAACTTAGAGGTGTTTAAAAGTAGACCGAACAGTCAAGAGTCATACGGAAGTAAAGCGAGTAGGCTAGAAGTGTATGGAAGTGGAACAAATGACTTAAAAATAAAACAGAGCTAGATCAAGAGGAGTGGAACTGTAAAATAAAATAAAAAAATAATAATTAAAAAAGATATAGAGAAAGGCTTTTCAACTACCACAACCACCGAAGCAATGGAAGAAGTGTATGAAAAATCAAGCTACATGAGAAATCCATAAATAGGAGAGGAAATTTATAGAGTAATCACCAACCAATCATCTACAAATCTAATCGAATTAAACAAATCTATCAATTAACTTTATCTCAACTTATCATATGAGTAGCGATAATCCATTAGTGGTTATTCTTAACTATAGGTTTTAGTCATAATCTAAATTTACACTCATACATTGAATTTTTCATTTATCCAATATCACATAGTTTTTTCAAGAGATACATTCTTTCAGCCACTCTTAGTGATCTATTGTGATTTTTTTCCTTTTGTTTGATTGCACTGATGTTATGAAAAGTCATTTCTTGTGGAAGACACGAAGCAACCCATCTTCAGAGGAAGAGTCTCACCTTCCCAATTATTGCCTAATCTTCTTGTAGAAGACACAAAGAAATCCATTTTCAGAAGAAGAGTCTCACCCTCCAATTCATGTTGGATCTATCTGCTTACTTCGGCGCTTGGGGTAGAAGTTGATCAGTTTGGATTGAGCCACTTTATCGATTCTGGTACGCTCGAATACACTACACATCATAGGAAACAAACCGAGCTCCAACATTTTTTTACACGCCCGGTGGGATTAAAAACTACCTGATTATCATAAATATTCATTTTGCACTAACAATCTAAAAAGAACAATTTTAACATGACCGGTGGGATTCTGATTACAAGCATACTTACCGATGCATTAATTTTGAGGAATCATGAGCCAATGACTGGTTCATCAAGCACCCGAGTAGTTAGGTTTGCTACCGAATTGGTACATTTTCCATTAAACCTAGATAATCTCAGGTTGAGCCTCTTAAAATTTTATCACCCAAAATACTTAATATACAAAGAGAAATTTAACATATCGTTAAACAGTCACGAGTTTAGACTGAAACGTTAGGCAGTTGAATAGTTAGTAATCCCAAAAATATAAATCGGATGATGGCTCTCTTTGTCAAAAGAACACATGTGGTGCCTCAACAATAGGTCGATACTAGTAATGTTGGAAATCTAGTACCGGCACCACCGGTACAACCCGTATTGCTAACATTGCAACCGACACTATGGGTACTTCTTTCACAATGGAATACGCCTCCTTTAGAATTAGAAGTATAGAATCTTCCGCTACTTGCTGAATTTAGAAAACTATGGTATATATGCGGGCAACCTTTCCTTGAGAATCCACTATATCATGAAAGACAACACCAGATAGGCCCTAAATAACATCCAATGGCTGAATCTCACCATTTGAATCGTTATCAAATTATTCAAATGGTCTAGAAAATAACAGGCAAAGTTCTCGACCGTATTACCACCTTAGTCAACCATAAGCCCTATTTGGAATGAATTGGCCGACACTCTTCATTGTCAATTTTGAACTTTTCTTTTTTTGATCAAGATGAACAAGTTTGACCAAGACGACTGAATTTGTTGTCTCTCGATCAAGACGGCTGAGTTTGACCAAAATGGTTGAATTTGCTGTCTCTTGATCAAAATGACTAAGTTCGATCAAGACGGTCATATTTGTCAATTTTCGATGAAGACGACTGAGTTTTACCAAGATCCAAACTTGCCATCTTTTGATCTTAATGGCCGAGTTTGACTAGAACGGTCGGATTTGCCATTTTTTGATCAAGATGACTAAATTCGACTAGGACAACTAAATTTGTTGTTTTCTCGATTAAGATGGCCGATTATGACCAGGACGACCAAATTTTCCGTTTTTGACCAAGATGGTTGAATTCAATAAAGATAGCTGAATTTGTTATTTTTCGACTAAGA
This sequence comes from Magnolia kwangsiensis, assembly GCA_037074715.1. NCBI lineage: Eukaryota > Viridiplantae > Streptophyta > Magnoliopsida > Magnoliales > Magnoliaceae > Magnolia > Magnolia kwangsiensis. Next base: position 37,925,778 of record CM073572.1, on the reverse strand, counting down.
TGATTGAGATTGACTAAGATAGTTGAATTTGACTAAGATGGTCAAGCTTGTTATTTTTCGACCAAGATGATTGAATTTGATATTTTTCGACTGAGATGATTAAATTCAACGAAGATGGCTGAAAATGATTTTTTTGCCCAGCTAAGCAGTTACATTGATTATGCTAAATAATGAATCAATGTTGCCCTCTCCTTTTCAACCAAAGGTGAGACGACGTGGGGGATAATGTTGTACCCTATTTTTAACTGTTTTTAAAGTAGTTAAACATGGATGGATACGTGTTATAGCAATGGAAAAATATAACATTTTAAAGATCTTCAAAGATACTTAAAGTACTTTTTACGGAATTACAATTGGCAAGATGATAAGAAATGAAGCATTTGAGAGGTATTCAAAAGCAAATCAAATGACTGAGAGGTGTCCGAAAGCAGACCTAGCTGCCGAGAAGTGTTCGGAATCAAATCGGCTCGATAACTCAGTTATTTTGATATTAATGCTGTTTGTCAAGTGTTTGATGAAATGACTCAATGAAGTGTTGTTTTAAGTGCCTACATTCTTTGTAGGATCAGCTGATAGCGAGGAAAGAATGTATACGAAATAAATCACTATAAAAAACTTTACATTATAAGACCACCATCATATCTTAATTTTGGTATCATTGGTTGAGTGTTTGATGAAATACATGTAAAATCTTATTACCGTTTTGTATTTTGTGAGAAATTGAAAATGCATTCTATATGTTCAATAAATGTTGCACATGCTCCAAACTTGACTTGAACTTGCTCAATCGGCTGACCGAACCAATCGAAGCCGAGTTGTGGGAAGCTAGACTTGATTCGACTCACCTACAACTCTAGGTGCAGCTGACATCTACTCATAACAATCGAACTCCATGACTTACTGTATGGTGTAAGTGAAATCCACTCTGACCATTATACCTACCCTTGGTTTTACGCCTTCTATGCTCCCTGTAAAAATGAGAAGGCGCGCCTGATAGATGAACTGCATGTCACCTGCAGAACACAGTGGACCTTACACAAAACAAGTGCTTTACCCGCTGCCGACAGCCAGTACTGCAGAGGGTTGGGATCTTTCACTCAGAAATGGATTGCGTAGTGTGCTACACACCACTAACCCCAGTGGTGTACCGGTGGTGCGTTGACGGAAATGGATTAGCTACTCTCCCGCCCCGAGTCCATGCGGTGGTCGATGCTCTGTGCACCCAACCATGATGTATGTGTTTCATTTATGCTGTCCATCAATTTTTATAGATCATTTTATGTTATGGGAGAAAAATTGAAGTACATAGAAATCTCAAGTGGACCACATTACAGGAAACAATGTTGAATGAACGTCGACCATTAAAAGCGTTTTGAGGGCCATAAAAGTTTCGGATCATGATGATGTTTATTTTTTTCATGGTCTTTATGACCTAATCAACAGATTGGATGTCAAATATAAAGTACAGTGGTCCTTAAGAGGATTTTAATGGTAGATATCCAATCATTATTGTTTTCCTGTGGTGTGGTCCACCTGAGATTTATATCCCTACACTTGTTTGTAGCAATCCATGAAATGAACTGTAAAATTGTATGAACGGAATGGATGAAACAAATACATCATGATGGGGCCCACAGCACTGACCACTAGTCAGGGGGCTGGTGTTGGGGGAGTAGCCAATCCGCCGCCTGTATTGACATCACCGAGTTCCGTGGTCACCACTTTGATGTACGTGTTGTATCCACATCATTCACCAATTGTATGAGATCATTTTATAAAAGGGCCCAAAAAATGATACAGATCGAAAGTTTGAAAGTACCACACCACATAAAGCATGGGGATTGAATGCCTACCATTGAAAACTTTTCGATGCCCATGAAAGTTTTAGATGAAGCTGATATTTGTGTTTTCCATTCTTCCCATGTTTCTGTGATCTTACAAACATGTCAGATGATGCATAAACATCATAGTGGACCCTATGAAGGCTTCAGTGGTGGTTGTCATTTCCCCGCTGCTTCCTATGGTATAGTCTAGTTGAGCTTTAGATTTTATTCATTCTTGAGCTCATGCCTTAAAATATCTTGAAAAATGAATGAACAATGTAGATATGACAGAAACATCACGGTGGTTGGAAAGAACATGGTGATGCCAACACACCACCGGTGGTCCCCCACAGTCCACTTTCCACCTTCACTGATGGTTTCAGCAGAGGAAAAAAGAAAAAGAAAAAAGAAATAAGTGGAGTAAAATATCTAATACTAAAAATGGAATTTGCAATTGGACTTTCAATACCACATCCACGTGTGTTATCTAGGCTGTCCATTTAAGTTTAGCTCTACTTCCATTATTATGAAAAAATCTCACATACATATGTAGGTATGACTACTTCATTCCTTGTACCAGGCCTTTAGCCATCATGTGCAAGTCCCGTTTGAAAAAGAGAGGTTATATTCATGTAGGAAAAAATGAACAAGCCAGGCAAATGCCTTTTTAAAAATTGAAAGGTAGAAGACTTACGTTACGCAAGTAAATTATTAAGATATTGAAAGAGGGATTTAAACAAAAATATTTCTAAGTTTCAGAGTAAAGTAGTTGAAAAAAGTAAAAGTATTTTCGGCTATATAAATTTATTCATATTGGTAGGAGTTTAGATTGGAAAGTTAAGTTTTTGTTAAGGTCAAGTTAAAAAAGGTAGATGATTAGTTGCGTGTATAGTAAAAAATTACCCTTCATCTAGGAAGTGGATTAGGTGTTACTCGAGTAACACTTTAGTGGGTGTTACCTTTGTCATGTGGGGCTCACCTTGATGAATTTGATGTACAACCATGTCATTCATCCGTTATTTCAGCTCATTTTAAGATGTTATGTTAAAACTTATATAGGTCCAAATGTCCTGTTAACTACATCATTGAAAACATTGATGAATAACTATTAAAAGTTTATTTTTGGCCATGGAAGTTTGGATGAAGCTGATATTTGTATTTTCCCTTCATGCAGGTCTGGTTCATCTTCAAAAGGGATTGGATGACAAATAAACATTAACGATCTACTTAGAGTGGGCCTTGGAAAGTTTTTAATGGTGGGCATCTAATCACCCACTGTTTCCAGTGGTGTTGTCCACCTGAGATTTGAAAGTGGGGCAACACCTATATTTTAGGTGGGCACCCCACACTCAAGACATGGGAAGTTTTAATGGTGGGCAGCATCCAATCACCTACTGTTTCGGTGGTGTGGTCCACAAGATTTGGTGACCTCGTCTTGAAGCTCTTAAGAGTCTACTACCGATTACCATCGCCATAAGCATGTTCATAGATACCATTCAGCTAGAAGTACGAGTGTAATTGGTCCACAAGCATTATCTCAACACACGTCATGTGACGGAGAGGAGGGCTCGGCTTCGGTGGATCCCTGACCGTGGGGCTCAACATAATGCATGTTCTTTACATCCACACTGTCCATCCGTTTTGACAGCTCGCTTTAGGACAATTTCAAAATAAAACAGATCCAAATCTTAGGTGGATTACACCACAAGAACCCGTAGTGATTGACTACCTACCATGAAAAACTTCTTGGGAGCCAATAGAATGTTTATTTTCCATCCTACCTGTTGATAAGATCACAAAGGCATGGATGAAGTGTCCAAATAAATATCAGCTTGATCTAAAACTTTTGTAGCCCACAACAAGTTTTTAATAGTTGATAACCACTGTTTCCGTGGTGTGGTCCACCTGAGATGTGGATCAGCTTTTTTTTTTTTTTAAATATAACATAAAATGATCTGTTAAAACATATGAATGGTGTGGATTTAATGTACATACATTGTAGTGGGTCCCGCAATCAGGGATCCACACACACAGATGGATCTGGAGATCCACCGAAGCCAGATCTTTGATTATTCATATTTTTTACGATGATGCGTATCTCTGGCAGGGAATTCTAAATGAATGGTTTGGATCATCATCTAATGCGTCAGGGGTGAGTAACGTGGCTGGCCTATACAGCTAGCTTCCTAGGCGCGCATTTTCTTAGTCGGAATTCATTAGATTAATTCTTAAAAAAAGAAATGTTAGGGCTTGTGTTATAAATGCCTGAAAATGAGTTCATCTTATTTTACTTTGTATGCATGTATTAGATCAAGATTATTGACCAATATTATTTTTAAAGATTTGAAAGGCAGTTAATGCAAAATGCCACCACATATGCCAACGTGGTAGACAGGCGTCATATCCAAGCCTTCCATCAAAAGGGTAAAACCATGTAGAATTTCTATCCAAAGAATCAAGATGATCCACTAACCAAGTGAGCCACAATTACCTAAACAAATGTGTGATTGTTTAAAAAAAAAATAAAAAAAAATCAGCCTAAGCCATCTATGGTCCTTATGGATGACTGGGGATATTTTGCCTGTTAGCCAGGGTAGCATACGCAGTGGTATGCGCATTAGTGAACCTGTATGCTTGTGTAGCCTTAGAAAAGCTCTATTTTTAATAGTTAGCCTAAGAGAATTAACTAAAACAAGATGAATTCAATTTTAGGTGTCTATCAAACATGACCTAAGATACTCATTGGAGGAAAGATTGATAATACGATTCATGCCATGCAAGCAGTATGTGTGCATGATCGGATCAATATTTATGATTTTTGACCCTTCATGTTAGACTACATAGTGGAATTAATGGACTGATCTATGCATCAATAATGAAGATTAGATAGAAAAAAAAACTATAAACGAAATGTTTATACTTGATTAGGAAGTCATTTGTGTGTACACTAGGAACTCTTAAAGTGCCTCACGCACTTCAAAAATATCCTTTTAATGAGACTAATGTGTTGTATATGTTAATGTAAGTTAGATGATGTGCTCATAATCAAGAAGTTGATCCCATCACAACTTTTACTTACTTTTTGAGTCTCCACATGGCTAATAATTCATGTCTATCCAAATACGGTTGATAAGAAACACAACGAGAGCATAATCATCCAGACCTATTTGAAACAATCACAAACATAGTGGGGCACATCCGTATGGTAATCAAAGAATTCAACAGTATAACCTAGTCCAATGATCATGTGAGGTTCACCTAATAGAGGTCCTATATTATTCCACTTGGGCCACATTGATAAACCTAATAAACTTTTCTTAAGGAGTGCTTACCGGATTTTACCATATTAGATATGAGCTATATACTCTTTAGATTTAATCTATTAAAATCACCAATATTGAATCGTGATAGTTATCATAACATTTAGTTTTGTCGAAGTGAGGTGAATATGATCACAGACACCATTGACCTCAATGGTATAGATTACGGACATAAAATTAATATGGTATGAAGATTACATGTTTAATAAAAATCATATACCTCATAGTCACACTCTTGCTTAAAAAGCAGTTAATTTACCTTATGAGAAGATAATATAGTCGGAAAAGATATTTAGGGCAGCACACTTAATGAGCGCACAAGCCTAATTTGGGTCAGGCAAATGACATCTCACCCAGCTCGATGAATGAATACACGTTTCTCATGCATGTGCCATGTCACATGTGGGCCAATGTGTTAGGTATTGTCTGAAACTTGTACATATCGATATCTTCATGAGCTATACAGTTGTATTAGGCTATTTTAATGCTTGATGTGGATGTGCTAGCAGCTAATTTTAAGCCCTCATAAATTGGCATTTAGCATGCTAGCAACTACCTTTAGAGTTTGGTTTGGATCCCAATCTCATCGAACCCCTCTCTCTTTTTCTTTCTCTCATTCAAGTGTAATAATGCCTGTGTTATGGTCTGATGGGTCTCTTAAGCTACGTTGCACTTTCTTATTGGGTATGTCCCATCAGGTAGTTAAAAGTTCATTTCGTCCCTGAATTCTTTCAGGTTTGATACATGTCGGTGTGTGTAGCATGCTTTGATTGTGCACTATCAGAATCTGTTGTGAGTGACAGTCTGCAAGAAAAGTATACATAATCTTGTAGGGCCCATGGTCATCATGCCTAGCTTTGGAGTCAAGGAAGTATGCTCATCAAGTATGCTGCTTGGGGTACATAAAATATGGACAATCAATTTATTTTATTTTTTATTTTTTTTAATCTATTCATTGTTTAAGAGTTTGAATACTTTAGAAAGATGTATTCAATATAAATTGAAATTCAAATCATAATTACAATGAAATTCATAAGAATGAGATGTTACTGGTAAGGCCAAAACATTAGCTCAGAGCCATAGGAAGGAAAACATTTGGGAGAGGGAAGCCCACCCTTGATTTTTTTAGGTTTCACCATTATGATTTTATGAAATGCACTCCAAACAATAGATGTTAAATTAAATTTAGGCCTTGGGATAAAAAATCGGGCCCATCCATGATTCAAGTGGGTTACACAGAGATAATTCGGAGGGTGAGCCTTGATCCGTATATTATTTTTCTTTCATATGCCCACCTAAATCATGAATGAGACTGATTTTATCCCTACAATTAAAATGAAGTAACACACCTGGTAACCAAGGTGGATTTCACTTAAACATCATGGCATGTGGCTCACTAATTTTAGAAGTCAAATTCAAACCATGTTCAAGAGAGGTCTCCCACAGGAGCACATGCACAAATATACCAAGTCCCATGTGTAACCCATTGAGATGTTTAAGTGAAATCTACCCTAATCATTATGTGCATTACTATATTTTGGACATAGGGCCTACAAATAAGCTCCATTCATGATTCAAGTAAGCCATACAAAAGGAAGCACAATATACAAAGCAACGCTCTCCCTCCAAATTATTTCCCTTCATGTGGTTTACCTATATATATATATATATGTCATTGATGGGTCTCATTTTTCACCTGAAGGCCTAGCGTTTAACTTAGCATCTAATAGTTGGAGTGGATTTCATATAATAATCACAATAAACCTTTACAAAATAAATCAACGGTGAGTGCCCCTTTGCTAACTATTTTCCTTGGTACAACTGGCAGGCTGATTTTTGAACCATATGGTTAAAATAGGATGATGCACCTAGTGATAAGGTGAATTTCATTTAAATATCACAGTGGAGACCACTAAATTTTTAAGTCAAAATTTAATGATTTTTATGCCTTGCGTCACTGCAAGAAACGCATATGGTGATTTCAAAACGGATGAATAGCACTTTACTATACTTCATCAAATGCAACTACTGTTTGCTATTAACACGAATTCATGCTACCGTAGATGGCCTAAACAAACCTACTGTTTCTTGCTGGCAATGAAAAGGCCTCAACAAACGTACTGATGCAGTTGGTACAATCGATTTAATGTATGCCACGTGCATAATTTCAATGTACTTTCTTGTCAGGTGATATATGCGGCCCCGTAAGATATAAGTACGAAAAATAAGAAGTATATGCTATGATGGACCCCACATGGCATGAATATAGAGGAATTATACAGATTCATTTCTACGAAAATGACAATACATTCATGCAGTTAACCCCACTCAAATATTACGTACTCATGAGGTTGGGTACTATCCCTAGAAACCAATCAGGATTCTTATGCGCCACCATCAAGTACGTGTTTCATCCACGCCATACATCTATTTTTCCATATCATTTTAGGATATAAATACAAAAATGGAGTTTCCGGGCTCAAGTGTACCACACAACAAGAGTTTCCGGGCTCAAGTGTACCACACCACACGAAGCGGCAGTGACAGTAACACCCACAGCTGAAACCTTCTTATGGCCCACCGTGATGGTTAATTTCCATCCAATCTTTTAATAAGGTCACATGTTCCTTCGTGAAAGTAAAACACAAATATCAACTTGATCCAAAACATCCCTGGCTTTGAAAAAAATTTCGAGGAAAGTGTTTAATACCTACCGTGTGATTCATTTGAACATTCTACCTCATGTTTAGGCTTGTAACTTAAATGACATGAAAAAAATGAATATACGGTGTGGATGTAACCCGTATATCACGGTGATCCTTTAGAGCCCCTATCCGTTCCTACCTAGGGACAGGGTTGCCCATCACAATGTATGTATTTTATCCATTCTTTCTATCCATTTTTCCATATAATTTGAGGCTACGAGACAAAATATGAGGCAGATCTAAATCTCATGTGGACGACACCACAGTAAACAGTGGTGATTGAACGCCTACCATTAAAAACTTCTCGATACCCACTGCAATGTTTATTTGACATGCATGTATGAAGGTAAAAAACAAATATTTCTGTCAAAAACTTTTGTGGTCGGCACAAAGTTTTTAACAGTGGGAGTTCAATTCACTACTGTTTCTTGTGGTGTGGTCCACCTGGGATTTGAATACGCCTCATTTTTGGGTTCATGCAAAAATTCAACATATCGTTAAATAGTTAACATATTGGTATGGGTTTAACCTTATCTCAAGTTGAGCCTCTTAAGATTTTATCAGCCGAGATGCTCAATATACGAAGAGAAATTCATTGTATCGTTAAACAGTCATGAGTTTAAGCTGGAACTTTAGGCAGTTGAATAGTCAATAATGTTGAAAATATAAATCAAAGGATGGCTCTCTTTATCAAAAGAACAAATGTGGTGCCTCAACAATAGGTCGATACCAGTAATGCTGGAAATCTGGTACCGACACTACTGGTACAACCCGTACCCCAACACCACAATCGATACTATGAGTACTTCTTTAACAATTGAATACGCTTCTGTCAGTATAAGAAGTATAGAATTTTTGTCATGCCTCAAACTTGAAAACTGGGCTCACAAAATTCTCGATCGTCGAAACTGGTGTCGACAATCTTTGTAGTATCTCATTCTCGACTCCCAAGGCCTATATGTCGGATTCCGATCTTAGGATCCTAAAAGGAAGATTTTTCAATGTACATTTAACTCGTAATAAGCATAATCATAAGTTTACCCAAATCACAAAGGTAACATCATCATCACATATCCACCAATATAAATAGTTGAATACAATACTGAAAATGGAACTACACATAAAAAATCAAAGCTCTAGAAGACCGCTGCACGCTCCAAGCTCAATGTTGCTTCGACCTAACGCCACCTGCACGCATCTATCGTGCATAAGCTTATAAAAAGCTTAGAGGGTGTTGAAGTGTGTGCACAAGGTATGCGTGCTCAGGATGTAATATCAGAGTAATGAGGAAACATGTTAATAAATACATAAATACCATTAGCCTTATCTAGGCTATGCGATGCAAAAACGTAATAAACCAATATCATATATTGAGGAAACAATGTAATATGCAAATCCTAACATGTTCACAAATACTGTTAACCTCATGTAAGCCATATAAATGCCGAAACATAGCAACCCAAAATATCATATGCCGCAGACGTAATGTAATATACAGTGCGAATGAAAGTACCAAATTGGAGTGTGAAGTTAGGATGATAGTATATAGTATCACAGGCTATGGGGTCCATTACAAGAGACTTCTATCCAAACCAGTCTCATACCCAAATTTGGATAGATAAACTCAATGTAGTAAACTCCTTACCTCAAGTTGGTCGTGCACCCCATTTGAAATCCTAGCAATTGTGAAGGTACATATAACAATTAGTTGCGTACCATCAGCTCGAGTGGATAGTGAATGAATGAATGAATGAGTATAAGGCTGAGTATGCAACTCCTACTCAACAAGTCCACATAACAGTACCATACATCTCTGGGATTATTATTGGGGTTTATTACACTCGATGTCAGCTTGCTGCCCCTATCCGAGCGCACGACTGGGTAAGTGGAAGAGACCTCACTATCCGCTTGCCAATATCGGTCCGGCTCATCGATAGTGGACTCATTCCTCAAGTTGGTCAAACTCGGCTTAGATATTTCCTTTTCACTCAGGCGGATAAGGTCACACCTCTTCCCAACTGACCACGACACATTGGGATACGCGACCTATTGGTATACGACCCTCATGTGCTCATATATATCTATTCGGTGTCGACGTTGGAGCGTCTCCTTGCCACGGAGGTTTAGATATTTTCACCAACAAACATCTATGGAGCCCATATGATAAAATTAAATATTTTTGGTGTTTCATCTAGCCATCCATGACATGCCTGTGGAGGCCACGACCCTGATGTCGTTAAGGCGTACGGTAGTTATATCATAAAATGCGAGATGCATGAGTCACACAGTCCAATCATACATTAATCCTTCGCATACCGTGCGCTTATGTGGGACGACTCCGCTTATCATGGAATCCCATAAATAACTTTCCCTATGGCATATGCAATGGTCAACCGCATCTCATAAAATACATGCAGATGATGCGTATGAGCATGTATCATGATGCTATGCTGTCATATACTCATAATCAGTATCGACAATCGACATTGATAATTGACCTATACAATCGGCCTTGACAATTAGAATCGGCCTCGACAATTGGAATCGGCCTCGACAATCGACCTATACAATTGAAATCGGCTTCGACAATCGGAATCGGCCTCGACAATCAAAATCAGCCTCGACAATCGGAATCGGCCTCAACAATTGGAATTGGCCTCAATAATCGGCCTATATAATCGAAATCGGCCTTGATAGTCAGCCTCAATAATCGAAATTGACCTTGACAATCAGAATTAACCTCGATAATTGGCATATACAATCGGAATCAGCCTCGAATATCGACAATCGGCCTTGACAATTTGAATCAGTGAGAATGGGCCTAACAAAGCCTAAGGGAAGGTTACAATGTGGACATTCAACCATCATTGTCCATCAATATGGACATTTAACCAACATTGCTCCTAAGGAGTGACCCACATATAGCCAAACGTATAACGGGCTCATGGCCTCACACAAGGGCCTAATATACATCATCATGAGTCTCATAAACGTTAAGTGAGCTGCATCAATGGACTGCACCAATGAGCCTCATATACATCAAGTGGGCCACACCAATGGGCCTCATATACTTCAAGTAGGCCGCACCAATGAGCCTCATATACATTAAGTGGGCCACATCAACGGGCCACACCAATGGGCCACATATACATCAAGTGGGCCACATCACATGGGCCGCACCAATGGTTGGCTCAGATATACAAAACGTACATCATGGATGGCATCCCACCGTCCCAATCCAGCGGACGGTGTGGATATAAAATAAATACATCAAGGTGGGTCCCACCCGAAATATAGATCTATCACATCCTCTTTGTAATGTCATAAACGATCTCCACCAATGGTTAGATGATAAGGGTAAAATACATACATCACACGGGACCCACAGAACTTGCTAATGACGATACAACAGTTGTTGCTGCTGGGGTCCACAGATGGACAACCTATATGAAAGATAGATGGATGGCATGAAATGAAGATATATCATGGTGTGTCCTACAACACTTGGTAAAATCCTTATAATAGATGGTTTGGATATAACACATACCTCTGATCAGACCCACACAGGATTGCTAACGTCAATACATCAACTCTATAGCTGGTGTGTGGGTCCCACATAGATGGATGGTATGGATTAACAAATACGTCAAGGGTGGGTCCCACCGTCCCAACATGGACGATGTGACTGAAAGTCACATACACCATGGTCGGCCACACAACTTGCTGACATCAATGCAATGAACCCACTGTCCCAATCTAGCGGACGGTGTGGATATAAAATACATACAGCAAGGTGGGCCCCACACCATGAAAACTCGATGGACAATATGTATAAAATACATACATCATAGTGTGGTCCAATGGATGAAATAAAATACATAAATCAAGGTGGGGCCCCACACGTGTGGATGCAAGGCATCCATTAAGGTGGGCCCACATTCGAGTGATGGTCAGATGGTGTAAATGACACACCTCATGGTGGATCCCACATGGGCCCACCATCATATTATATATATATATATATATATATATATATATATATATATATATATATATATATATATATATATATATATATATATGTATGTATGTATTACTATAATATAGTCCAGCGTCCAGGCCCTGGAAGGCCTGGATGCTAAACACATACATTAATGGCCACACTTCAACAGTGGGCCACATCGTCCAGCAGGCTGGACGGTGTGAATAAATCACATACATCATGGTGGTCCCAGGTCCAATGGGCCATACGTTTGGATCAAGCTAATATATATATATATATATATATATATATATATATATATATATATATATATATATATATATATATATATATATATATATATATATATATATATATATATATATATATATATATATTCCCTTCATCCAAGGCCCTCCAAAAGGCAGCAGCAAGGTGGCTTTCATGATCGGATGGTCAGGATCAAGTGGGCCACACGCCGAGAGAGAGAGAGAGAGAGAGAGAGAGAGAGAGAGAGAGAGAGAGAGAGAGAGAGAGAGAGAGAGAGAGAGAGACGCCCTGCCACTATGGGCCCCTCTAACACATGCATCAATACATACATTACATTAATATGGGTCCTAAATTAATGAGCCCTAAATCAAAATCACTATTTCATGTTATGAACATCCACCGTTAGATCTTGGATTCTTCTTTCCACCGATGCGTTCTAGAGCTCCAAGGGATGAATTTCAATAGTTGAGATGATCTTTGGAGAGTGGGATTGGGTGGTAGGAAGGTGGGCCACACCTATCTCTTTCTCCATGGAAACTTGGACATCCACCTCTCTCATGGGTGTTACTTGGGAGATGAATTTGAGAGAGAGAGAGAGAGAGAGAGAGAGAGATGATATAAGAGAGTGAGAGGGATGGTGAGTGATGGGTGTACTTAACATGTATGAGTTGTATAAGAGAGAGAGTTGACTTTGAGGATGGGTGTTGTAATTGGAGATGGGTGTTGTACTTTGACTAGTAATATGATTGATTAGACATGTTCTCTTGGACTTACAAATGTGCCACATTTTTCTCGAACTGAATGCCGGCTCACATCTCCTGGCCTGGGTATCACATCGATGTGCGAGATGTGGTGTCGGAACCGCAGCGATGACGCGGTCGCAAGGGTAAGTCTCGGGTTAAGCTGAATCAGATTAGCAGGATACGACTCAGGGATGCGCACAAATACTATCTACACATCGCGGGTCACCAGAATTCGACCGGAAGGATCAGAGAAGCCTACAGAACAGTACGGTTTAGGATACAGGCCTCACAATCTTCCCCCACCTCCTGAATTTAGGCGACCAAAATGGGATGTTAGGAATGTTGTTTTTGAAGAAGGAAACTATAGTATATATGGGGGCAACCTTTCCTTGGGAATCCACCACATCATGGAAGACAACACTAGGTAAGCCCTAAATCACCTCCAATGGCCGAATCTCACCGTTTGAATCATTACCAAATTATTCAAATGGTCTAGAAAATAGTAGGCCAAGTTCTCGATGGTATTACTACCTTGGTCAACCATAAGCTCTATTTGGAATGGATTGGCTGACATTCTTCATTGTCACTTCCGAATTTTTCTTTTTTCAATCAAGATGGCCAAGTTCAATCAAGTTGATTGAATTTGTTTTCTCGATCAAGATGGTTGTGTTTGACCAAGATGGTCGAATTTGCCGTCTCTTGATCAAGATGATTAAGTTCGACTAAGACATTCATATTTGTCAATTTTCGATCAAGACGATCGAGTTTTACTAAGATCCAAACTTGCCATCTCTCGATCATGATGGCCGAGTTTGACTAGGACGACCGGATTTGTCACTTTTTGATTAAGATGACCAAATTCGACCAGGACAACTAAATTTGCCGTTTTCACGATCAAGATGGCCGATTTTGACCAAGATGACTAAATTTTTCATTTTTGACCAAAATAGTTGAATTCGACAAAGATGGGCGAATTTGTCATTTTTTGACTAAGACGGTCGAGATTGACCAAGACAGTCGAATTCGACTAAGATGGTCAAATTTGTTATTTTTCGACCAAGATGGTTGAATTTGATATTTTTTGACTGAGATGGTCAAGTTCAACCAAGATGGTTGAAAATGATATTTTTGCCCAGTTAAGCAGTCATGTTTATTATGCTAAATAATGAATTAACATCGCTCTCCCCTTTTCAACCAAAAGTCAAGCGACATGGGGGGTAATGTTGTACCCTATTTTTTTGTTGTTCCTAAAGTAGTCAAGCATGGATGAACACGTATTATAGCAATGGAAAGATATAATATGTTAAAGATCTTCGAGGATACTTGAAATACTTTTTATAGAAATGGAGCAGTTGAGAGGTATTCAAAAGCAAATCAAATGACTGAGAGGTGTCCAAAAGCAGACCTAGCTGCCCAGAGGTGTTCAAAATCGAATAAGCTCGGTGACTCGGTTATTTTGATGTTGATGCTGCTTGGCGAGTGTTTGATGAAATGACCCAACGAAGTGTCGTTTTGGGCACGTACATTTTTCGCGAGATCAACTAGTGGCAAGGAAGGAATGGATACGAAATAAATCACTACAAAAAACTTTTCATTATAAGACTGCCATCATATATTGATTTTGATATTGCCTGCTAAGTGTTTGATGAAATACATGTAAAGTGTTGTTACTGTTTTGTATTTTGTGAGAAATTGAAAATGCATTATATGTGTTCGAGAAAATGTCGCACAGGCTTGAACTCGGCTTGAACCTGCCCGAGCTACTGATCGAACCAAGCCAAGCCGAGCTGTGGGAAGCTCGACTTAATTCGACTCATGTACAGCTCTAGGTGTATGTGACATCTACTCATAACAATTGAGCTCCATGGCTTACTGTATGTGCAAGTGGAATCCACTCTGACCATCGTACCTGCCCTTGATTTTAGGCCATCCACGCTCCCCGTAAAAATGAGAAGGCGCACCAGATGGATGAATTGTATGTCACCCGCAGAACATAGTGGACCCTACACAAAGCAAGTGCTTTACCCACTGCCTACAACCAGTGCTGCAGAGGATTGGGATTGATTGCCTAGTGTGCCACACACCACTAACGTCAGTGGTGTACCAGTGGTGTGTTGATGAAAATGGATTTGCTACTCCCCTTGCCACCAACCAATGGCTGGTGGTCGGTGCTCTGTGGGCCCTACCATAATGTATGTGTTTCATCCATGTTGTCTATATATTTTTATAGATCATTTTATGTTATGAGAGAAAAATCGAGGTATATTAAAATCTCAAGTGGACCACATTACAGGAAACAGTGTTAAATGAACGTTGACCATTAAAAATGTTTTGGGGGCCATAAAAATTTTGGATCAAGCTGATGTTTATTTTTTCCCTTCATCTGGGTCTTTATGACCTGATCAATAGATTGGATGTCAAATAAATAGTACAATGGGCCTTAAGAGGATTTTAATGGTGGATATCCAATCATTATTGTTTTCCCGTGGTGTGGTCCACCTGAGATTTATATCCCTATCATTTTTTGTATCAATCCATAAAATGATCCATAAAAATGGATGAAACAAATACATCATGGTGGGGCTCACAAAGCATCGACCACGAGCCTCAGGGCTCATGTCAGGGGTAGGGGTGTACATTGAGTTGAACTGAGTCGACTCGGCTCAAACATTGGCTGGCCTCAGTTCGAACTCGGCTCAGCTCGGTTTGGTCAGTAGCTCAGGCCGAGTTCGAGCCAAGATCGAGCTGAGTTCGCCATTGAGGCATTTTCACAAATACTTGAATTGCAACTTCAAAATCCCACTATTTTACAAACAGAGAGAATGATTTTACAGGTATTTTATCAAACACTTTAAAGTAACATAACCACCCCCCCCCCCCCCCCAAAAAAAAAAAAAAAAAGAAGAGAAAAAGCATTTATTTCATGTACAAACCTGCCTTGCCACCAGCTAGCAACATCAATGGCAAAGTAAACTGAGTCATCGAACTAGTTCGATTTGAGCTGGATTTGATCCGAGTCGAGTCAAGCTAGGGTTTACTTGAACTCGGCTTGAACTCATTTTCAAGCTAAAAAATCAGCTCAACTCGGCTCAAACTCAGCTTCAAACCAAGTCGAACCGAGCTTTTTCGAGTCAAGTGGAACAAGCTAACCGAGCTAGTTCGGTTCGTGTACACCCCTAGTCAGGGGGAGTAGCCAATCCGTCTCCTGTGTTGACATCACCAAGTTCCGTGGTCTCCTCTATGATTTATGTGTTATATCCACATCATCCATCCATTGTACGAGAACATTTTATAAAAGGGTCTAAAAAATTTATACAGATCCAAAGCTTGAAAGTACCGCATCACAAAAAATAGTGGGGATTGAATGCCTACCCTTGAAAACTTTTCGCATGAAAGTTTTAGATGAAGCTGATATTTGTGTTTTCCATTCATCCATGTTTCTGTGATCTTATAAACACGTCAGATGACACATAAACATCATGGTGGGCCTTAGAAAGGTTTCAATGGTGGTTGTCATTTCCTGGCTGCTTCCTATGGTGTGGTCTAGTTGAGCATTAGATTTTCCTCATTTTTGGGCTCATGCCTTAAAATGATCTCGAATAATGAATGAATGGTGTGGATATCACATAAACATGGTGGCTGGAAAGAACATGGTGATGTCAGCACACCGCTGGTGGTCCCACGCAATTCACTTCCCACTTTCACTAATGGTTTCAGCAGAGGAAAAAAGAAAAAGAAAAAGAAATAAGTGGGGTAAAATATCTAATACAAAAATGGAATTTGCACTGACTTTCAGTACCATATTCACGTGTGTTATCTAGGCTGTCCATATAAGTTTAGTACGACTCTGCTTCCATTATTATGAAAAAATCTCACATCCATATGCAGGTCTCACTACCTCATTATGTGTAACAGGCCTTGGCCATTGTGGAACAGTCCCGTTTGAAAAAGAGACAAAAATACTAATGGGTTCTAAGATAAAACAGCTAAAAAAATGTAAGAATTTTTTTGTCTCTATAGGCTTGTGCATTTGGATAGAAGTTTAGATGAGTAAGTAGGTTTTGTTTGGGTTGAGTTAAAAAAAGTGGATGGTAGGTTGCGTCTATAATAAAAATTTACCCTTCACTTAGTAAGTGGATTAGGTGTTACTCGAGTAACACCTTAGTAGGTGTTACTCGAGTAACACCCCTTATCATGTGGGGCCCGCCTTGATGAATTCGGTGTACATCCATGTCATTCATCCGTTATTTCAGCTCATTTTAGGATGTTATGTCGAAACTTAAATAGGTCCAAATATCCTGTTGACTACATCACTTAAAAAATTGATGAATGACTAGTAAAAGTTTATTTTGGCCACAAAAGTTTGGATGAAGCTGATATTTGCATTTTCCCTTTACACAGGTTTGGTTAACCTTATTAAGGGATTGGGTGACAAATAAACATTAACGATCTACTTAAAGTGGGCCTTGGAAAGTTTTTAATGGTGGGCATCTAATCACCCACTGTTTCCAATGGTGTGGTCCACCTGAGATTTGAAAGCGGGGCAACACCTATATTTTAGGTGGGCACCCCACACTCAAGACATGGGAAGTTTTAATGGTGGGCAGCATCCAATCACCTACTGCTTCGGTGGTGTGGTCCACCTAAGATATGGTGACCTGGTCTTGAAACTTTTAAGAGTCTGCTACATATTTCCATCGCCATAAGCATGTTCATAAATACCATTCAGCTACAAGTACGAGTGTAATTGGTCCACATGCAATATCTCAACACCCGTCATAGGGACGGTGAGGAGGGCTCCGCTTTCGGTGGATCCCCCACTGTGGGGCTCAACATGATGCATGTTCTTTACATCCACACCGTCCATCCGTTTTGACAGCTCACTTTAGGACAATCCTAAAAATAAAGCAGATCCAAATCTTGGGTGGATTGCACCACAAGAACCAGTAGTGCTTGAATACCCACCATGAAAAACTTCTTGGGAGCCAATAGAATGTTTATTTTCCATCCTACTCGTTGATAAGATCACAGAGGCATGGATGAAGAGACCAAAAAAAATCAGCTTGAACCAAAACTTTGTAGCCCACAATAAGTTTTTAATAGTTGATAACCACTGTTTCCAAGGTGTGGTCCACCTGAGATGTAGATCTTTTTTAAAAAAAAATAAAAAAAATATTTTTTGAACCATAATTTCAAAAGATCTATTAAAACATATGGATGGTGTGGATTTAATGTACATACAATGTAGCGGGCCCCACAATCAGGGATCCACACACATAGGTGGATCCGGAGATCCACCGAAGCCGGATATTTGATTATTGATACTTTTTACTATGATGCGTATCTGCAGGGCATTCTAAATGGATGGTTTGGATCGTCATCTAATGCGGCAGGGGTGAGTAACATGGCTGGCCTATACAGCTTGCCTCCTAGGCATTTTCTTAGCCAGAATTCGTTGGATTAATTCTAAAAATAAGAAATGTTAAGGGCTTGTTTTATAAATGCCTAAAAATGATTTCATCTTATTTTACTTTGTATGCATGTATTAGATCAAGATTATCGACCAATATTATTTTTAAAGATCTGACCGGCGGTTAATGCAAAATGCCACCACATATGTCAACCTGGTAGACAGTCGTCATATCCAAGCCTTCCATCAAAAGGGTAAAACCATGTAGAATTTCTATCCAAAGAATCAAGATGATCCACTAACCAAGTGAGCCACAATTACCTAAACAAATGTGTGATTGTTAAAAAAAATAAATAAAAAATCAGCCTAAACCATCTATGGTCCTTATGGATGACTGGGGATATTTTGCCTGTTAGCCAGGGTAGCATACGCAGTGGCATGTGCATTAGTGAACCTGTATGCTTGTGTAGCCTTAGAAAAGCTCTATTTTAATAATTAGCCTAAGAGAATTAATTAAAACAAGATGAATTCAATTTTAGGTGTCTACCAAACATGACCTAAGATACTCATTGGAGGAAAGATTGATAATACGATTCATGCTATGCAAGTAGTATGTGTGCATGATCGATCATTTATGATTTTCGACCCTTCATGTTAGACTACATTATGGAATTAATGAACTGATCTATGCATCAATGATGAAGATCGGATAGAAAAGAATTATAAATGAAATGTTTATACTTGATTAGGAAGTCATTTGTGTGTGCACAAGGAACTCTTAAAGTGCCTCATGCACTTTAGAAAAATCCTTTTAATGAGACTAAGGTTTTATATATGTTAGCATAAGTTAGAGGATGCACTCATAGTCAAGAAGTTGAACCCATCACAACTTTTACTTACCTTTTGAGTCACCACATGGCTAATAATTCATGTCTATCCAAATACCGTGGATAAGAAACAGTGGATAAGAAACACGGCGTAAGCATAATCATCTGGACCTATTTGAAACAATCACAAATATAGTGGGGCACATCCGTATGGTAATCAAAGAATTCAATAGTATGACCTAGTCCAATGATCATGTGAGGTTCACCTAATAGAGGTCCTATATTATTCCACTTGGGCTACATTGATAAACCTAGTAAACTTTTCTAAAGGAGTACTAACTGGATTTCACCATTTTAGATATGAGCTATATACTATTTAGATCTAATCTCTCAAAATCACCAATATTGAATCTTGGTAGTTATCATAACATTTAGTTTTGTCAAAGTGAGGTGAATATGGTCACAAACACCAGTGACCTTAATGGTATAGATTATGGAAATAAAATTAACATGGTATGAAGATTACACGCTTAATAAAAATCATATACCTCGTGGTCACACTCTTGCTTAAAAAGCAGTTTATTTACCTTACGAGAAGAATGTATAATTGGAAAAGATATTTAGGGCGGCACCTTACTGGGCGCGCAAGCCTAATTTTGGCCAGGCAAATGACATCGCACCCTGCTTGATGAATGAATACATGTCTCTCATGCATGTGCCATGTCACATGTGGGCCAATGTGTTAGGTATTGTCTGAAACTTGTACATATGGCTCGTTGCATATCGGTATCTTCATATGCTATTCAGTTGTATTAGATGATTTTAATGCTTGATGTGGGCGTGCTTGCAGCTAATTTTAAGCCATCATAAATTCGCATTTAGCATGCTAGCAACTAGCTTAATGAGTTTGGTTTGGATCCTAATCTCGTTGATCGCCTCTCTTTTTCTTTCTCTCATTCAAGTGTAATTATGCCTGTGTTATGGTCTGATGGGTCTCTTAAGCTACGTTGCGGTATGTCGCATCAGGTAGTTAAAAGTTCATTTCGTCCCTGAATTCTTTCAGGTTTGATACATATCGGTGGGTGTAGCATGCGTTGATTGTGCTTTATCATAATCTGTTGTGAGTGAAAGTCTGCAAGAAAAGTATGCATAATCTTGTAGGGCCCATTGGCATCATGTCTAGCTTTGAAGTCAAGGAAGTATGCTCATCAAGTATGCTACTTGGGGTACATGCAGTATGGACTATCAATTTTATTTTTTTTCTTTTTTTAATCTATTCATTGTTTAAGACTTTGAGTAGTTTGGAAGCATGGATTCAATATGAATGAAATTCAAATTATAATTACAATGAAATTCATGTGAATGAGATGCTACTGGTAAGGCCAAAATATTAGCTCGGAGCCATATGAAGGAAAACATTTGAGAGAGGAATGCCCACCCTTGAATTTTTTAAGTTTCATCGTTATGCTTTTATGAAATTCACTCCAAACGTTAGATGTTAAATTAAATTTATTAGATGTTAAATTAAATTTAGGTCTTGGGATAAAAAATCAGGCCAATCAATGATTCAAGTGGGTTACACAAAAAGATAATTTGGAGGGTGAGCCTTAATCTGTATATTGTTTCCTTTCATATGCCCACCTAAATCATGAATGCGACTGATTTTGTCCCTGCAACTAAAATTAAGTAACACCTGGTAACCAAGGTGTGTGGCTCACTAATTTTAGAAGTCAAATTCAAACCATGTTCAAGAGAGGTCTCCCACAGGAGCACATGCACAAATATACTAAGTCTCATGTGCAACCCACTGAGGTGGTTTGGTAAAATCTACCTTAATTATTAAGTGCATTACTTTATTTTGGACATAGGGCCTGCAAATAAGCTGCATCCATGATTCAAGTGGGCCATACGAAAGGAAGCATAATATACAAAGCAACGCTCTCCCTCTAAATTGTTTCCCTTCATGTGGTTTACCTGAATATATCATGGATGGGTCTCATTTTTCACCTGGAAGCCTAAAGTTTAACTTAGCAACTAATAGTTGGAGTGGATTTTATATAGTAATCACAATTAGCCTTGAAAATAAAAAATAAAAAAAATCAACAGTGGGTGCCCCTCTGCTACCTATTTTACTGGGTACAACTGGCAAGCTAATTTTTGAGCCCTATGGTTAAAATAGGACAATGCACCAAGTGATGAGGTGAATTTCATTTAAATATCATGGTGGAGCCCACTAAATTTTTAAGTCAAAATTTAATGATTTTTATACCTTGCGTCACTGCAAGTAATGCATACGGTGATTTCAAAACGGATGAATAACACTTCAATGTACTTCATCAAATGCAGCCACTGTTTGCTATTAACACGAATTCATGCCACCCGGGTACTTATTCTTGCCCGGGTGGTAGACTCTCAGGAGTTTCAACTCCCGGTAAGGGTTCGAGTACCCATAGGTGGTGAAATTCCACCAGCATGAGTGTGTGGGGTGTGTGTGCGTGTGTTTAAAAAAAAAAAAAGACAAAGAAAAAGAATTCATGCCACCCTAGATGGCCTAAACAATCCTACTGATTCTTGCTGGCATATGCGCCATGAAAAGCCCTAAACAAACGTACTGATGCAGTTGGTATAATCGATTTAATGTATGCCACGTGCATAATTTCAATGTACTTTATTGTCAGGTAGTATATGCGGCCATGTATGATATAAGTACGAAAAATAAGAAGTATATGCTTAAAGTGAGGATGGAAAATGACAATACATTCGTGCAGTTAACCCCCCTCAATTACGTACTCAGATTGGGTACTATCCCTAGTAACCAACAAGGATTCTGATGGGCACTATCATGTAAGTGTTTCATCCACACCGTACATCTATTTTACCATATCATTTTAGGATTTAAAGACAAAAATGAGGGAGTTTCCGCACTCAAGAATACCACACCATACATAGCAGCAGTGACAGTAACACCCACCGCTGAAACCTTCTTATGGCCCACCGTGATGGTTAATTTCCATCCAATCTTTTAATAAGGTCACATATACCTTCATGAAAGTAAAAAACAAATATCAGCTTGATCCAGAACTTCCATGTGGCTTCGTAAAAGTTTTCAAGGAAAGTATTTAATACCCACCGTGTGATTCATTTGAACCTTAGAACCGCCTCATGTTTAGGCTTTTATTTTAAAATGACATGAAAAAGTGAATGGACGGTGTGGATGAAACCTATACAATACGGTGGCCCTTCAGAGCCCCTATCCGTCCCTACCTAGCGACTACTGGGCTGAGACCTCCTGTAGCAAGTAGATATTGGACGGTACTCTGTGAGGCCACCATAATGTATTTATTTTATCCATTTTGCCATATAATTTCAGGTCACGAGACAAAAAATGAGGCAGATCTAAATCTCATGTGGACCACACCACAGTAAACAGTGGTGATTGAACGCCCACCATTAAAAACTTCTTCGTACCCACTGTAACGTTTATTTGCCAGATTGGCTCACGTTTGCATGGATGGAGTTAGAAAAACAAATATTTCTTCGTCGAGAACTTTTGTGCCCCCTACGAAGTTTTTACCGGTGGGAGTTCAATCACCACTGTTTCCTGTGGCGTGGTTCACCTGAGATTTGGATACGCTCCTTTTTTGGGTTCATGCACGAAAATGATATGAAAAAATGGATGGACAGCGTGGATAAAACATTTACATCATGGTAGGCCCCATAACGCACCGTCCAGCTGCTAACCACGACAGTAGGCGTTCCCGGTCCCAACTACTTGGGCTGCGGCTTTGATGATCATGACATGTCATGTGCATGTAATAAAGCAAACCATGCGATTGGCTGCTTGGCTGCATCTTTCATCGTCGTTGAATATGATGCATTTAACAGCTATAACAGCACGGATTAAAAGACATGTTTATGGAATTTGGACTTTATCGTTATTATTATTATTTTGACCGTCTGTTAGAAAATCAATAGGATAGTACATCATTTATGTTCAATTTTCGGTTAATTGACGCATCTGATGCAAGTTGGACAATTTGGACGGCTTGATTTGTGTCACATGCATGAATTCTTAGCGAATGTGCATGGAGTGTTATAGTCCGCCAGAGTATAGAAGTTTTTCGCATGTAGCAGAAGCCAGGATACCATGGAGAAATTTACGACTGTAGACCCCACCTTTTATCAGTGGTTTTTATGGAGCAATACAAACTTAACATACGCACTTGGACCTTGTACGGACACCGAATTTGAAGACAAAAATACTCCCGCCTTCCTCTGGCTGAAGTGTAGAGACAAGCGCTGACGGACGGTTTGGTGATGGAAATTCAAGTGAGGCCCACTGTGATGTTTGTAAGAAATCCTCCCTATCTAAGTTCATTCATAGGGTTAAAAGGACCTAAATGAAGAGGAAAAAAAAATTTCATAATGCTCCAAAACTTCCGTAACCCCTAAAAGGGTTTCAATGGTAGACATTCAATTCCCCACTGCCTTTTATAGTGTGGTCCACTTGATAATTAGATCTATCTTATTTTTCATCTCAAGCCTTAATATAAGCTCGCCAAATAGATGGATGGTTTGGATATAACACAGACCTCATGATGGGACCCACAAAAGCAACGCGAAAAAAAAATAAAAATAGAGGGCCGCGGCGTTAGCAGTGCCGCCGAACCTGCCGCTGAACCGGCAGTAGTGCTGCAGCGAGCAGTTTGATTTTTTTTTTTTCTTTCTTTTTTATAGGGAGAACTTTTTCTCCCTAACATTTTTCTCTTATACATAATTATGTAAACATGTATATATAAGTATATAAATATATTTTTATATCTTTTAATTTATTTCTTTGTCTATTTATTTAACAAGCATATCTCCTATACTATAATGATATACTTAACGTACCACATATGATTTTGGATTAGGAGAAACTAATTTAGCCAACCAACCATGTTATTTTCCAAGATCCATAAGTAGTTCCTCAAGCACTATTAGACTACCATAAAGAGAAATATTAGTACAGAGTATACAACTAATGATATACTTAACATACCAAATATTTTTCTATCTTTTCATTAATTTCTTTGTTTATTTATTTAACAAGCATATCTCTTAAACTAGAATAATTTTTTTTTTTTTTTTTTACACATGCACACACACCCCCATGCACTCACACTAGTGGAATTTCATCACGTATGGATACTCGAATGCTTGATCGGGTGTTGAAACTCCTAAGAGTCTACCACTCGAGCAAGAGTAAGAATCCTAAACTAGCGGGGTAAACATGAAAATGAGTGGAACAAGCATGAAAATGAGCGGGGTAAACGGAAATATGAGCAGGGTAAGCTAGAAAAATAGCGGGGCAAATTGAAATATGAGCGGGGTAAACTAGAAAAGTAGTGGGGCAAACTGAAATATGAGCGAGACAAAGTAGAAAAATAGAGGGACAAACTGAAGTATGAGCAGGGCAAACTAGAAAATTAGCAGGGAAAACATGAAAATGAGCTGGGGAAACATGCCCCCGCTGAATTTCTTGGATCCCCTGCTCATTTTCATGTTTCCCCACTGATTTTCTAGTTTTTCCTGCTCATTTTCATATTTTCCCCGCTGATTTTTTAGTTTTTTCCTGCTGAATTTTCAATTTGCCCCACTGTTTTTCTAGTTTGTCACGCTGTTTTTCTAGTTTACCCCGCTCATATTTCAGTTTGCCCCGCTGTTATTCTAGTTTTCCTCGCTCGTATTTCAGTTTGCCTCGTTATTTTTCTAGTTTGTCCCGCTGTTATTCTAGTTTGCCTCACTCATATTTCAGTTTGCCTCGTTGTTTTTCTAGTTTTCCCTGCTCATACTTCAGTTTGCCCCGCTGTTTTTCTAGTTTGCCCCGCTCATTTTCATCCGTGCCCCGCTAGTTTTCATGCTTGCCCCACTAGTTTAGGATTCTTACTCTTGCTCGGGTGGTAGACTCTTAGGAGTTTCAACACTCAGTCAAGCATTCGAGTATCCATACGTGGTAAAATTCCACTAGTGTGAGTGCATGGGGGTGTGTAAAAAAAAGATAAAAAAATCATTCTAGTTTAAGAGATATGCTTGTTAAATAAATAGACAAAGAAATGAATTAAAAGATAGAAAAATATTTTTATATACTTATATATACATATTTACATAATTATGTATTAGAGAAAAATGTAAGAGAGAAAAAGTTCTCTCTGTAAAAATTTTTAAAAAAACTGCCAGATAGCCGCAGCAGTGCCGCCGAACAAGCAGCAGCGCCGCGGCTGTCTGTGCTTTTTTTTTTTTGCTAGGTTGCTTTCGTGGGTCCCATCATGAGGTCTATGTTATATCCAAACCGTCCATCTATTTGGTGAGCTCATATTAAGGCTTGAGACAAAAAATAAGATAGATCTAACTATCAAGTGGACCACATTGTATAAGGTAGTGGGGAATTGAACGTCTACCATTGAAACCCTTTCAAGGGTTACAAAAGTTTTGGATCATTATAAAATTTGTTTTAACTCCTCATCCAGGTCTTTGTGACCCTATGAATGAACTTAGATGGGAAGGATTTCTCAATAACATCACAGTGGGCCCCACCTGAGTTTCTAATGGTTGATGCTCATTCAACACTGTTTCCTGTAATGTGGTACACTTGAGATTTGGATATACCTCATTTTTGGTCTCATATAATAAAATGATCTGGAAAAATATATGGACGGCATAGATGAAAAGCATACATCATGGTGGGGCCCATAGACCACTGACAATCTGCCATTGGCGGGTGGCAGGGGAAGTACCCAATCCATTTCCGTGAAAAGGAGGGGTATTTTCGTCCTGGAATTTGTTGTCCGTACGAAGAGGTCTAAGTGAGTATGTTAAGTTTGTATTGCTTCAAGAATATCTAATGGATAAAAGGTGGGGTCCACAGTCATAAATTTCTCGGATACCATGCTAGTTTTGCACAGTTGGAAATATGATAGTGACTTCCTCACACGTGTCATTTATGTAGAGTCGTACAGACCATGCAACTTGTAAGTCCCACTGGGGATGCGACATTTATTTAAATCCCACTTACCAAAAAATCCAAAACATCCCATTAATCGCTTCAAACCAGGGCCGAACCCAACATTGGGTTGGGCTTGGGCAGGATGTATCAGGTTCGGGTAAATGCTTGGGCTATACAAACACTAACTCGGTAAAAGTTGGGTCGGGGGCTCAGGTTAAGGTATCTGGTTGTCCAATCCAATCCGAACTCCTTGGAAATATAAGTTCCTTATAAATAATAATTAAGCGTGATGAAATTCCAATGCCGTTTGTTTTCATTGGTCCACGTCATTTCTGATGACTTGAGCTAACAATATATGTTGGATTTCTCTTTCCAAATGGATTGTGTGCTACATAATGCCACCTTTAAAGGAGTAGCCCTATATTTTAGCTTGTTTGTTTTTTTTTTAAATGAATTTTTTTTTAATAATAAATAACTATATATAAAATTAATAAAATCATAGGTACAAAAAAATAAGATGTATATTGAAAATATAATATGCTAATGTAATAACAAAAATATTTGCACATATCCACTTGACCAACTCGGCCAACTTGACCGAGCTCACTTGGGTTAGGCTTGGGTTGAGAAGTCCCAACCCAAGGTTGGGTTGGGTTGGATTAGGGTCGAGGTATAGGAACCTTGAGTTAAGCTAGGGTTGAGCACCGACCCGACCCAATTTGCCTGACTTTTAGCCCTACTTCAAATGGATGAGTACAATAGTGAGTGGTCCAAATTTGAAGGGAATGGTCCAAATTTAAAGGGAAACTTAAAATTAGAAAGTGAATATTATCTTTGTTGAGATTTTGGTTTTAAAATAAATAAATAAAAATATTTAAATCAAAGGAAAATGTGCTTTTGTTTAGTCAAAGTGGAGAATTTTTTTTTAGTTTGTGTATAGAGTATTCTTACTTAGAGAAAATGGAGAGAGATGCTCGGGTTACTAGAACACGCACACACTCGGGTGTGGGCAGTGTAGCTTTAAAGGCTTTAGTGGTGCACTTTGCACTTCATGTGCATATCGTGTTATGTACTGGTCACTACTCACTACCTTACGCGAACCATCACGAAATTGTGCAAGAAATATACGATGTTTTGAGTAGTAGCTTAGCTTTATAGGCTACTGGGAACAGTCAAATCAATGGATCAGAAATTGTTGACCGTTTTTTAGAATGGCTAGTAGCTTTAATAACCAAAACGGTCCGAAAACGAACAACCCTTGATGATCCAAGGGTCATATTATTGATCAAACAAATCTGAAACATTTGGAATTTAGTGCCAATGGCAAGAAACATTTTACAAATATTCTGAATCATTGATGACCACCAAACAATGGTCCACACCCAAACAACTATATAAACTAGACCCTCTAGGTCTAAAAATCATTCAAGTCCAAAAGATTCAATCTAGAATTTAATCTGAGATCTCTGAACAATATTTCTTTTAAGATTACTTTAAAACAAGCCGAGTTGCTCGAACTTCTTGGGTCACTGAGTTCGAGCACTCATCGAGTTGGTCACAGACGTGAACTACGTTAACTGAGTCCCCATGGAGGTCCCTTCATGATTGCTGCACACAGAACCATACAAAGGCTTGTCATATCCTGCAAGCAGTTTTTTTATAACCCACCAATAATCTCAATTTAACAAGAGATGAGGAAAATTAAGCTTTAACGATAGTGTATCATATACATGCTTCAGCTTGGTGTTAATTTTTTTTCCCAAGTTATTTTCAGTTTCCAAAATTATTTCCTCATGAAATAATATCCAATATCTTCTTGGTGTAGGTTTTTGGTTAAGTTCCGTCCACTATTCGGTTAGTGGTTTGGACGGCATAGGTTGATTTTCAACTATGTGATGCATATAATTAAAGTGTCTCTAGCATTTCTTAAGTTATGCAAAACTAACATTGTAGTCTTGCTTTCACATATTTCATTGTGGTGGTGAACAATTAGGATACAAATTTCATACTGACATGTACTAGACGGTGCTCTATGGGCCCCACCAAGATGTGTGCTTTATCTATGCCGTCCATCCATTTTATATCATTATTTTTGGGTGGGAGTCGTTAACTAAGGTATATCTGATTCTCAAGTGGACCACACCATTAAAAACTTCCTAAGGCCCACTCGATTTTGATTTGTCATCTAATATATTGATTAGGTTGCACAAACCTAGATGAATGGAAAACACAAATATCAACATGATCCAAAAATTTTGTGGCACCTAAGAAGTTTTTAATGGAAAGCGTTTAATCGCCATTGTTTCTATAACGTCCCATATTTTCGATTTTCAGAAACCTTTGAATTTTTATTTTTATTTTCATTATAATTAACTTACGTTGTCACTTACTGACCATTAACACTCGATGTTAGCTTATACACAAGTGGTACCAATAAAGAATTGCACAAATTGATTAATCAACCATAGGAAGTCAACGAATCCGCTTGATTATTTAAACATCGAGTTTAGCCATGTGATTTGCTCATACAGAGCTCAAATCTAGCTAACATATCGCTAACCAATTAAGACAACCACAACTAAATAGAGACTTACTAAAATTCAAGATAATTAGTGGTCGGATCTTAATTAACAAACCAAACTGACTCACTTATTCTTTTTGCCTAAGAACCAATGGCTTAGGGTTATTATAACCGAATTGTCATTTCTGCTAATTGCGAATACGCCATACTATGAACTTAGCTAATGCAAACCCTAATCATTACGCACAAAAAATCTTATTATTCAATTCATTATAGAAACCAAAAGTCGAGACAAGTAGGGGTTGGATCTTAATTGACAAACTAAATTGACTCAGTTATCGTTTTAGCCTAAGAACTAACGGTTTATGGTAATTATGATCGAATCATCATTTTTACTAATCACAAATAGGCCACACTATGAACTTACCTAATCCAAACCTTAATCATTGCGCATAAGAAATTTCGTTATCCAATTTATTCCAGAAATGCCTTGATTATCTAAACAAGTTATAGACTGCTCGTTAGTAGGCCACTAGTTCCAAAACTATAGAATAATGTCTGTCTCACTAGGCTTGATGCCCATCACGGGTGATGAATTAAAAAGTGCCCATAACTACTCAACTTGGGCTGGAAGCCAAGTGTTTCAAACGCACAAATCCGCTAAGCTGAAATTTGAAATTTGAGTGGAATAGACCCTCACTCTTTCACAAAATTGTGACTTTCAGACCTTTGGATTTCAACCAAATTCGAGGCGCGAGTTAAGGACATATCCTCGCATATATCCGTATAGCCGCGGTCTCGATCGATAGTCGGTAATCATTGAAATGACTTCTGATCATACTTATCGATTGACGCGTCTAAATGTTGAACCGATTGTGTTTATGTGTAGATCATCATTAGTATCAACTATCCTACGGTAGGTGTCGACCCCTACTCTCGTAGTGGCTCTCAAAGGATAGAACACACTCCCCTAGGGCTAGTATAGTAAAAATCCAGCCTTTAGGGCCATTTGCACCAATCTGGTGCTATAAATAGGGCATTTAGAGGCCTCCTTTACTCCCATACGAATTTCATACCTTATAAGAGAAAGAGAAAAAGGAAAAGAGAAAGAGAAGAAGAGAGAAAGAGGAAGAGAGATTGTGAGAGAGAGGAAAAGACCTTGGTGCTTGAGGGTTAGTAGCTCATTGATCAAACCCTTTGACTTACTAAATCCTTTGCTGAATCTACCGCCACTTGTAAAGGAAGGTAAGACTTACCTTCAGCTATTCGATTTTGCAACTTATAACTACTTGTGATTAACAAAACTTCATTACTTTACGTTAGGAATTTGTGATTTTTTTCAAATTCTCAATCCTAGCTCAAAGATTGGAAATCCCCTATTACGGTATAGACTATTATCTCTAGGTTATTTTTTATCGATCATTGAGGGTCTTAGTTAATGACTAGTTGCTTATAGATAAATAGATTTGTGTATGTTAATATGTTAACATTTTGATTTTGCTATAATATATGCTATTTGTTAGATATGAATTCTTACATGTTTGATGAAATGCCTGAATGGTAGAATGTGTTATTTTGTTGATACTTATGTGCTTGATTCAATGCTTAAGTGATTGTACTTTATGTATGCTCACATGTTTGATTTAATGTCTTAGTAAACGTAGTATCTTATGGGTGCTTACATGTTCAATAAAATGCATAAGTGATTGTGTAGTAGAACCTATGCTATAATTGCATGATGTAGTGTTTAGTCTATATCGATACTTATGATTAGTAGAATGTTAGGTCAGTTGGCTAACTGCCCGAACTAAAGGGGTAACTCGAGTTAAGGTGGCCACCATATTCTTGTTCAATTGACCTAGTTTGAACACGAACGACTGACAATAGCTGGACTATACAGGATACTTGCACCCAATGTCAGTTGTGCCGGGGTTCTCCCATGTCAATTGAATTAGTCTACTGGTCGATTAATAGTGTATGTTCCAAATGTGTGACACGACTAAATAGAATCTAGGATATCTCATTCCTAGTGGATGAGTCCGTTCATAATTATTAGTGCGATACGATCTCATTAAGACTCATAAGTCGGGCATGGTAGTATGTGACACTGTGTCCGAGCTGTCGGCTTACATTGGGGTGACAAGCCTTCCCATAGTGATCAATGAGCACTAATGGAGGTGATAGATCATTCTTCGAACGCCCCTCGTCTAATTACCTAGCCGATGGTTTCGTTCAGAGTACCATTCGAACGACCTGGGCGTGAATGAAATTGAGTAGCGAGCCTTTTTCTTTTGTGGTGATTTTGTTTTATGTGATAAGCTTGCACCTCAGAGCTAAGTGATCTTACTCGATGTTTGGTTGACGACCCATACCGATTTGATCTTCATACCTTTGGGTATCATGACATACCTTTGAAATCGTTAATTTATGAGATAAACGAGTAATACCTAAATTTGGATCAAAGGACACTGGTGAGGAGCTGCTAGGTGTCGCAACAAGCTACGTGATCTGGATAATAACACGTGATATAATGTCGGTATCCTATATTCACTAATATGCTGAATGAATGAAATTTAATAACTAGGCTAATATATGCATTCACCACATTGCATCATATAATATTTTGTGACTTGGGCACTGTGGTCGCGTGTTGAGAGAGTGTTGGCATTTGCAAAATAGGCGTTAAAGTCGTTTGTGAGGGGGTATTGGATTGTAAGGTGCATGTATCATTTAATAATCTCATTCGTGCATTTAACGAGAGTATTTAAGAAATGTTTGATT
This sequence comes from Magnolia kwangsiensis, assembly GCA_037074715.1. Taxonomy (NCBI): domain Eukaryota; kingdom Viridiplantae; phylum Streptophyta; class Magnoliopsida; order Magnoliales; family Magnoliaceae; genus Magnolia; species Magnolia kwangsiensis. The sequence continues at coordinate 37,894,411 of CM073572.1, read as the reverse complement.
TCGTGTTTATCATTAACTAAGTTGATTGAATCGATAACATGTGTAACTTATAACTAATTGAACCACTAAGTTAACTACTCATTCTCACCTGTGACGATGTTTTAAAATACTAACTACGTAATATTATTGATGCAGGTACTAGTAAAACCTCAGATGGGTAGGCTTGGATCGTCTTGTGCTATCGCTTTTATGTTTTGGAGAATTAGGCGAAAACTGAAAAATTTACGTTTTAATCATTTTAGGTGTATATTGTTAAGGATTGAAATTGCATATTAGACCCCAGCTATTACCTGCTTTTATGAACATGATACTGTTTAATATCCTATTTTAATCGTGTTTATGATGCAAGGTATATTTATGAGTGCGGACTGAAAAAGGGCACTAAAAGCGTGGATTTGACGCTCTGAAGTCACCAAGGCAAGGAACGGACTTTAGGGGACTAAGATCGATGAATTTACATTCCAAAGATCCTAAAAAACCAAACCATTCATGTGAAAGAGGCTTGAAAGTCATCCAAAATGCAAGATCACAGGGTTCTCATCATCGGTTTGGCTCGAATCTGTATATAAATTAACCGTACACGCCGAAAATCAGCCATTGGATCTTTGTGGAAAAGGCCCAAAGACAGGTCAACCCACAAATCATCAATCTGAAACCCACTTGATCTTTGGATATGCTTCAATTTTGGTCTCAACCCCTTAAATTAGAAGGGAAACAAGATGGATGGTGTGGATTTCTCATATACATCAAGGTGGGACCCACTTAACATAAGTGGAGTGCACATAGACTGTGCACTCGTTGTGTACCAAGTAAGTGAAGTCCGTCAACATGGTGTTGACTGACTACAATTCAAAAATAGCAGTTGCCGTTCTCTGTTTCAAACAGAGCTTGCAGTTGAACGTCAGTGGGCCACCACTGTACATTAACGGTCCGATCCGGACCGTCCATGAGATTCATATGACCCCTATCACTCAGGCCTAAGTGGCGAAATTTCATAAGACATCGGAGATCGGTTTTCGATCATCCAGAAGAAAGATGGACGGTAGCTTCACAAATGTCGTGGGCCTCATCAAAGGATAACCAAAAATACTTTTTCCCAATTGAAATTTCAAGTAGAATTTAGTGGACGGCGTGGATTTCTCAAAACAAAAGTGAAGTGGGCCCCACCATCAGAACAACATAAGTCTTGTTACATAGGCCTTGTTTCAAGGGTTGAAACGAACGATTTTCGGCTATTGCACGATCATGGCCATTGACCGAATGGCAAATTTGATCCGTTCATCGTGTAGGCCTGTCCAAAACGCCCTAAGGGTTGTTAATCTTTTGGACAAAATGTAAGGAAGAGGGGAGTTGGGAGGCTCCATTCTTGATTGCGCGAAGGTGTTGCAGTTTTCGTTGGCTGCATAAGGCTTTACTCACTCCACCGATAGCTCTCCATCGCCCTCTCCTGCTATAAAAGAAAGAAAAGAAAGAGAGAGATATCCAAGTGGCTAGGAATGTCAGTAAGAGAGAGGGAGTGCAAGAGAGAGTTTTTTCTATTTTTGTTTATTTTCTTTTCTTTTGAGAATTAGTTAATCAGATCCATGGTTAGTTAAACCTCTTAGCTAAGGCTAAGAGGTGAAGCTTGTAGCGTGATTGAGGTATTAGCTTTGCTTTGATTTATGTTTATTGAACTTTCATAGATTCTAGTTTGATTATAAGGAATGTTTTTAGTTTTAATGGTTTGTTGTAACTCAAATTATAATAGATTTGCGATGGCTTGAGATATTCTTTTTTCATGTATTGAGCTTATGAATTTAGGAACCTTGTTGTTCATCATCATCTCATGGGCATGATTGAGTGATGGAACCCTTCTTAAATTTCACAATTCTCTCATGATTGACTGTGAAATTGGTAAATTGTTGTTGTTTACTATAGTTTCTTGAGCATCGTTATGTGATGGAATCACTTCCAAATCTTCGTCATTCTTATCTATTGATGATTAGACCCATGAGAAGTTCAAAGATCTAACAAATCTTTTCTTAGAAACTGGATAGGATAGGACTCTGATCCAGTTGTGTCTTTGAATTATTGCCAGATAAATTCCCAATTGCTACAAGTGGATCCTTAGCACCCTAGTTCCCTACCTTTGAATTCTCTAAGTTTTAGATTACTATTTCACCATTATTCCCTCATATTCAATTGATTTAGATTTCATGCAGTTATAGTTCAAGTTATTTTTAGATTACGTATAGATTTCAGTCCCTGTGAATTCGACTTCGGTCTTACTGAGTTTATTACTACATTACAACCCTATACTTGGGGTGTGAACATATATTTTGGCTCGTATAATTTACATTTGGGCGGACATCACTTTTTAATTGTACTTTGACTGCTAGCCCTATATTTATTAATTTATATTATCTCTACCTCGTTTTAGATTCGCTAATTTGAATTGCGTTACTCTAATTGCTTGTGAATGAAATGAACATGAATTTGAATGAGGTCAAACGTACATTTTCATTTGGTTCACACTCAGAACTTAGGATCGAGATCTTTATACTCGGGTGTCGATTTTTGGGGCATTAGAGGGTGAGCATCCACTCTTAATTGTTGTCTATGGTGTGGCCCACCTAAGTCATAGTTGTCATGTTTTTTAGTCCCATGGCCCACCATGGAAGGGCGCATCTAATGGTGTGGATGTCCGATACATGCTACAGTGAGCCCCATAGCTTGACATCATCAAAAGTTTCCATAATGTCGATATGGAAGAACCTTTTCCATACACGGACATCGTTTTTGTTAATGTCCTTAAGCCTTTTAAACGTTGCACTTGGTGACGTATTATTGATCTAAACCGTTCATTAATTCATATGACTAAGAGCTACCCACGATGCATGAATCTTATTGATCGGATGATCCTAACCCTTTGAGTGGGCCAATTTGTTACAACCATTTATTATTTACAAGCCATGAATAACATGGTAGAATCATCAAACCAAAGCGCTACTTTAGAATAATAAGAAATACAAAGTGGTATCTTTCTACTATATATTTCGAGATGATGATTAAACATATTTTGTTTCTCAAGTCAATCTTCATAGTCCATTTTCATGCTCGAATCACTCCTCTGTCATGACTTTTACACAATGGCTTAGTCCTAGTTGCATGAACGAAAGATCAGTTCAGATTGACAGTAGGCTACTCTGTGTACCATTTAAAAGATATCAAGATGTTGCTAACATTCCCATGAAGGTGGGATTGTTAGAAAAACCCATACACATGCATGTATATATGTGTACATATATGTATTAATCTTTTTATTATAACATATAACACTTCTCTTGTTGTCCCAAAACTCTCTTTCATTCCCTTCTCTCCCTCCATCTCGTCACTTTTTGCTTCGTAGAATACACTTCCAAATTGCACTTGAGCTAAGCATCCATGGCATTCATCTATAACGGTTAGCATGTGGTGTCCCAATGTGAAATCCGGGTCTGTTGCGTCTCTTTCTATACAGGGTTAGAATGTATTTCTCCTTGTACCTTGTGTTGGATTACACCCTCCTTTCTCTGTATATCAATGTAGTGGCTGGCAGGCTCTCTCTCTCTCTCTCTCTCTCTCTCTCTCTCTCTCTCTGCAATGGACAACATAATAAAAATTAGTTGGGGCCCAGCTAGACCTGTACCAATAATTGATAAAATCCTTATTTCTCACTTGAATATTCCTATAGCTAATCTATTCGTTCATCAAGTGTGGCACATATGCACAAAGAAATACACATTTTATAGAGGTAAAATGAGTGGCTTACGTTCAAGATGGATGGGTTACATAATTAAGGATTTGAATGACCTATTTGTAGGATATAACACATGTACATATAAAGTTGAGTCAGGCCAAACGAGGTCGAGCTAAAATGACTTGAGCCCAAGCATGACCCAAAAATTGATCAGGCCATGAAACGCACCTGGCACACAGGCCAAATTAGTAGGTCTAACGAGAGGAGTGTTGTTTGAAGATTATTTTATTTTATTTTCTCACTTTGACGTTTTTCTCGCTTTTGTTAAGGTGGAGAGAAAAGATGAGATGGTTTCTTGGGGGTGTAGTCTTGAGTTAGCTCACTAGAAATAGTCTACATGTTTGAATGACATTTTGCAATGGATATTATTTCATGGGTGTTTGGATAATATTTTTAACAGGCGGAAATGGTATTTATGGGTGAACTAGACTTCGGCGAAAAAATGGTAGGCAATGGACAGCTATGATGTAATCTTCAACCAACATGGACTTTGGTATCAATCTCATGCACAAGGTTCCTACACGAGTCCTCTCTCACCACTGCCTTTTCCTGCCTAATGATGGATGGTCCATTTCTCTTTTGTCAAAGCGCAACATTAAAGTTAGGCTCCGTATGATTGAAAATTTGCACCTAACATGATTGATATGGCCTTTCATTTTCTAGGAGATTGAGAGGATGGTTATGGGTCGTTGGATGCTGTAACTTGCAAGTGAGATTCATATGCACTGAAAAGATGTAAATGACTAAAGGTATGTTAGGCACTCAAAAAGTAAAATTTTCTATCCAAACACCCACCTAAATCATTCGAGGAATGTGACTTTTAGAAGGATAGACAACAAGGGTGCTTGACACTTGATAGATGGTCCGAATCCAAATCAATTTCCAAATGGGTCCCACGTTAGCTGAGCAATTAAAGGTGGCCCACTTGATGGATTTTTTTAAAAATAAAATAAATGGTCACTGTTTCAGTGTGATGCAAACGGACCGTATACATCTACCCAACCACTAGTTGAATGGTTCTAGTCATCCAATCAGAGTTACTTCCGGGAAGTGGATTTGATGGTGTACCACACACCAGCTATACAGCTAGAGTAGATACGTGTCGTGCGAAGACGAGCGCCGACGCTCCTCGAGCACGGAGTAGTACTTACGGTTCAAATGAGATCAAAGTTACATGGCCCCAAAATGATGTATTTATTATATCCATACCGTTAATCCATTTTTTGAGATCATTTTAGAGCACTAGAAAAAAACTGAATTATATCCAAACTTCAAATAGACCACACCAAAAATAGGAGCGAGTATAATGATTTTCACCGGTAAAACATTCATAGGGCCCACCCTAACGTTTATTTTCCATCCAATCTGTTAATAAGGTAAAAAATACATAGATGAAGAGTAAAAACAAATTTCACATTGATCCAAAACTTATGTGACCCCAAAAGGGTTTCAATGGTATACGTTTAATCCCCCACTGTTTTTTGCAGTGTGGTTCAATTGATCTTTCAATCTGTCTTATTTTTCGGCTCAAGCCTTAATATGAGCTCGCCAAATGGATGGACCGTTTGGATATAACACATACCTCATGATGGGACCCACAGACCTTGCTGACATCCATACAGCTGCTATATAGCTGGTGTGTAGTACACCAGCCAGTTCGCTTCCTACTTCCGGAGTGAATGAAATAAAGGTGGCCCCTGTTATATAGAGCATTGATCGGACAATTGCTCGTATGATAGGGATGTAGCACCATTTTCCCAGCTTACAATCGAAGTGACTTTTGAGAGGGATGGGAAATAAAAGGTGGGCCACTCTTATGGATGGTTAGAAGTAATGATCAGATGTGAACCACCTATTCTGTTCAACGACTAGTATGATGTGCGAGGGATGGAAATTCAAAAGTGGACTCCAGATGATGTGTGGTCCATATCGACGAGATTGATTTGTACGTAATCAATGAGATTGATATGTCCCAGCAGAATCCAACCAGCGCCCCAGTCACTAAAAAGTAAAACCTCTATGAAAAGAGGATCTATGCACGGTTCTTCACACCTACAATCAATCAGTTTACAAAATCCATTTCCAAACTCACATTTTTACTAAAGGTTTTCCGGGTGGATCGAATAATACCAGCTGAAGATGGACGACCATATATAACTAAGCTTTATAGTATCTTAAGGATAAGTTGTTAGTGGTTCAATTCGTAGACTCAGATTTTAACCACAAATAACATTTTCAATATTATTACTTGAAGAATCATATAAATTTACAGAATTTACTTTAAAAAAAAATAATTCTTAATTTTAAGTTTTGAAATAAATTTCACACATGACTAGAAAATATCGATTTGAAAGGTATGTAAGACCTATATATATATATATATATATATATATATATATATATATATATATATATATATATATATATATATATATATATATATATGGGAAATGGTACCACGACTTCGACGTCATGGGAACTTCCCATGAGGTTGAACCGTGTGGGCTCCATTATGATGTGTGTCAAACATCTTACATCTATCTTATTGGGCAGATGCACCATTTTATGGTAGGCCACGGTGTGGCCTGTATTGCTAGACCTAACTCATATACTAGTATGACTTGTGTAATGTTTAACTTTATGAAGTACGGAATGGGTTTAGGTGGTTAGGGTTAGCTAGACCTAACTCATTTACTAAACAAGCCACAAAGCTCAGCTCATACCTGAGTGGTGACTCAATAACCTTTGGCTTGACCTAACCCACTTAAAATTTATAAAGTTTAAATCAGGCCCATTTAATTGTAAGCAATTAGGGGTGTACACGAACCGAGTTAGCTCAGTTAACTCGCTCGACTCGACTCGAAAAAGCTCAATTCAAAGCTGAGTTTGAGCCGAGTTAAGCCCCTTTTTTTTTATTTTAGTTCGAAATTTTTTTGCATAACTTGGATTGAACTAGTTTGGTGACTTGGTTACTTTGATATTGATGTTGCTCACCAAGTATTTGATGAAATGACTCAATGAAGTGTCAGCTAGTGGCAAGGAAGGTATGTATATGAAATAAATATCATTTTTTTTTTCTTGATTTTGATATTGCCTAGAAGGTATTTGATGAAAATACCTGTAAACAACACTTGTAAACAGCCGCCGCTGTTTTACACAGTGAGAAACTGAAAGGGCACAGCATGTGTTTGTGAAAATGCCGCAAATGCTCGATTTTGGCTCAAACTCGGCTCGAATTGGCCCAAGTTGCTGGCCGAACTAAGCTAAGCTGGCCAGTCAAGCTTGAAGACCAAGCTGAGCCAAGTCCGAGCTGGGGTCAGCTAGTGGCCGAGCTGAGCCGAGCTAAGGCCAGCTCGACTCAGTTCGACTCGGTGTACACCCCTATATGCAATGTTTAACTTTCTTAACTACGGGTCAGATTCAGGTGGTTAGGATCAGCTAGACTCGAACCATGACCCAATACCCTATGGCCTGACCCAACCCACTTAAAATTTATTAAAACTAAACCGAGCCCATTTAATTGTAAACAGGTCGGGTTCGACCAAAGCTGGCATGAGCTCACTCAAGTTTAAAAACGGAACAAGGGTGCTATAAATATGCCCGGCCTTGGCCAGCAGTGGATACATACAGACATAAATAGATCAGAGGTACATATCTGTACTTAACGTCTGTTAATTTGTTTCAGATTTTGGGCAAATGTGGGCTGGGTACTTAAATTAATAAGGGTACAGGGATTGTATACTGAGTAAACTCCGTAGGGCCCACTGTCATGTATGTGTCTTATCCATGCCCTCCATCAGTTTTATCAGTTCATTTAAAGGCATGAGCTCAAAAATTGAAGTATATCCAAAGCTCAAGTGGACCACACCATAGGAAACAGTGGGATAATCATATCCACTGTTGAAACCTTCGTAAGGTCACAAAGACATGGATAAGGTCACAAAGACATGGTTGAAGCCAAAAAGAAAAAAAATATCAGTTTGATCCAAAACGTCTGTTCCCTCCAAGAAGTTTTCAACAGTATGCATATACTTTAATGTGGTCCACTCGAGCCTGGAATATACTTCAATTTTGGTCTCATGCTATAAAATGAGCTAAAGCGTTGATAAGATGCAAAAGCTAAAAGGAGCCCCATAGAGTACTCAGTATGCAATCCACTTAAGTAAGCTATATAGGTGAGGTGGGGTGGGTAGGTAGTGGAGTTGTACCAGAGTTGAACCGAGCTTGGCACAGATCAGCACCGTTCCGTCAACAGCTTAAACTCGGCTCAGCTCAGTCTTTGAGCCTAGCTGGGCAGCTCGACTTGGTTCAGCAGCTCGGGACAGCTCAAGTCTATTAGACATTTTCTCAAACACATATAATCCATCTTCTACCTCGCACAAAATGCAAAATAGTAACAACACCTCACAACTATTTCATCAAGTGCTTGTAAACAGTATCAAAAAAACAAAATATGAGGGTAATTCTATAATGTAAAGTTAAGTTTTATATATATATAATTCCTTCCTCTCCATTAGCCGATTTCCTGGAGGATGTATGCTTCAAACACTTGGCGAGCAACATTAAGATAAGAAAATAACCGACTCACCAAACCAACTTGATCTGAGTCTATTCAAGTGGAGGTCAAAACTGAGTTGATTTGAGTTGAAGTTCAAACTAAAAAAACAACGAAGTCACCGAACCAACTTGATCCCAGTCTATTCGAGTTGAGGCTCAAACAAGTCGAGTCGAGTCAAGCTGACCGAGTTAACATGACTTGTGGACAGCTCTAGTAGGTAGGGTTCAATCCGACCCTGAATGGGCCGAATTTCTAACTCAGGCCCGGCCCACTATGCATTTAGCTTGGCCCAAACACATCAGAAATGGGACAGAGCATTTGACCCACAGGACGATCTCAACCGTTGACATCCCTAATAAGGCTTGTAGTGGGCCACATTTTACCAATCAAATGAATGGTTGAAATAAAATTTGACCCAGATTTTTCAATCTGATTAATCATTGCTGATATTATGGCCTACTTGATAACTGTATGTGGGTGTTGCTGAATCCACATCATTTAAGCAATTAGATCCAACTGATAAATGAAATGAATCTTGCATATGTAGTTTGGGGCAATATAAGATCCTACAGACAAGGATTGTTTACTATATTCAGATTGTTAGTTTGCATAAGTGGGGCCCATGTGTTAGTGATCTTGACCATTGGTATGGTGGGCCTCCCAACAGTGGACCATTCATTAAAAACGTCCTTATGGACAGTCCTATATTTCAATTTGTATCTTGAAAATAGATTGTTAGTGAAAGAAATGCAGCGGTGGTCCACAATGAACGGGCCATGTTTGCCCGTTGATCTTGGCCTGGGCATCTGTTGTAACTGGTATCAATGATTCTTTCCTCGTGGATAAAGGGTAGGTCCCACCATGAAGATTACCTTTCAGAAAAATCAGACCAGTCATCTTATCAGGTGGGCCACACCACACCATACGAACGAATGGACCACCAGTCTTCTCAAAACACATCACATGTGAGAACATCTGGTCCCGCTATCTTTCCTGTCCGTCCACTAATTAATTAATTATGATTTTATAATTCCAACTTTTCCTAATTGGACCATTAAACATTCAAGTCCGGCAGGTTAACTTAATTTTGGGTAGTCCCCTGCCTTTTGGACCTAGATCCATCAGTCCAAGTTCTGGACCCATGCCGATTTAATTTCAGCTTGGGTCCAATGGGCCATTAACTCACCCGACCCATTTGCACCCCTGGTGATATTTAGGGTGGAAGTGGGCTATAGTGGTCTATAGCCACCCTGTTTTGGCCCGTAATTTCACCATGGTTTTTACACTTGGGCGAGTCTAATGTGACTCATCTTAGTCGACTCGGACTAGGTTGGACCTGGCACAGTCAGGGTATGTCCCGATTCAGCTTAGGACTCTTTAACCATGACTTCTACTGGGGTTAAAGGCCCATACGAGTGGGGCCTGAGAATGAGAGTTTTGGAGCCCGATTGCAAACTGAGCCCATTTACAAATTTATTACCACTATTGGGCTGCGTGTAGGCCTCAGTTGCTTAGCAAGTAAGCTGGTCCTCATGTACCACCATGGTGTGCTGTAAAGGCCGTTACTGGGTTGTAAAGGCTGTTGTGTAAAGGTAATTGTAGCAACCCTTACGTATTGTAACGGCCGTAACAGCTGCTATGGAAAAAAAAAAAACTCATGATTATGTTAATGGCACGTTATATCTCCTATAAAGGCCATAACAGTCCTATAATTGCCTATTATGGGGTATATATATACATGTTTTCCATACTTTCTAATGAATATTACGGAGCAAAGATAGGTTTTTCAAGGATTTTTTTTTTTCAATAAAAATATAGATTGTGATGGCCATTACAGGGCCGTAACAGCCATTACGATCCGTATAGTAAAGGTAACGGTTGTGGCTGTTATGGCCACCGTTACCATTACAGAACACCTTGTCTACCACCAGTATTTAGCTCACATGGTGGCCCTGACCAAACCTTAGTGTCACAAAGGTGAATGATCCAAGCCATCCGTTGCATGGATTAGGATATGCAAATGATCAAGCCCGTTAATCAATCTAGACCAAATCGGGCCAAAATATCATAAACACGTAGCGCCTTTCTTTTTTCATTTATAAACTATGGCCCACCTATTACTAGATCATCTACTCTTGACCAAATCTCATACTAGCTATTAGATGTAGACCATAAAATCTCAACCACCGGATATCCAAAAGAAATAATCATTAAAATAAAAGATCAGTAGTTAAAAACCATCTATTAAAATTTAAAAGTGTTGGCCCCAGTTAAAAACCACTCACTTAGACCTAACTTGTAATAATTTTCAAGGTAGCCATTGAATCTCATGCTAGAACATGTGAGCTCCTTGTACTGAGTCCTAATCCTTGCATCCAACCACACCCATATGTAGGACTACAACTAAAAAGGCCAAAGCACGTAACTATAGGACCATAGAGTCCTGACATAACCTTAAGTTTAAGTTAAAACCTTTCTTAAAAATGTACCAAAATGTAAATTCTACAATAATTAAGTATTTTTCATAACTTTATCTTGCAATTACAAAAGTATTCCCAGTAAAAAGAATCCAAAAAGTCTAATGTATCCTTAAGAGAGTCCATGACCATGACAACTGCTTCCTTTGGCGTGACTCCTTAGATTTCCCACTAGGGGAGCAATCAGTGGAAGATGGCACACCTAAAGGAAACAGCTGTCCTTGAGGAATAGAAAGTAGTGTGTGAATGGCATACACTAAAGGAAGCAGTTGTCCTTGAGAGACTCCCTGAAATCTAATTTTTGAAAGAAGATATTTTTAGAGGATTTCTGTGGGCCACGCTAAAGGAAACTGTTGGGATAGAGACGTTCCTGAGGGCCTACCATGGTTATGTAAAATTCACTTAAACCACTAGGTGCCGCACAAAAGCTTAGGCCCAAACCCAAAAATCAAGACAATTCATGATTCAAGTGAGCCACGCCTAGTTAGGAGGGTGGGCATTGATAGTACACAATTTCCAATCATACGGTCGTTGGTTTTTAAGGCCTGGGAATGTTAATGTATGAGGGTAAAAGCATCATTTTATTGCCCGGATATAAAGTAGGAAATATGATTTTGTAAATGTAAAATTTAGAGGCATTTTATGATAAAATTAATAATTAAGAAGAATTTTCTAATAAAAATCACAAATAAACAAGACTAAAGTCTTTAAAAAAAAAAAAGCAGGTTATATATATATATATATATATATAGTCAAAGTTTTATGAGTTTTTCCAAAGTTTTGTTCAGTTAAGTTGATCAAATCATCTTTTCTACACAATGAGATATGGAGCAGCACCATTTTGACTTTTCAAATTATGGTAATGCAGACACCCCACCTGATGCTGACAAACCAATCAGGTTAGACCATTTCAATCCCAATCCTAAACCCTAATCCAAACCCCAATACTAAAACCTAATTCAATCCTAGTCCAAATGCTAATCCTAAGCCTTAAAACTCTAGAAAACTAAATCCTAGGAACCCCGAGTCGACTCACCAAGTCACACCCAGTCGACTCACTGACTCAAACCCGGCCAACCCATCTCGTGAAAACCAACTCTAAGACAATTCAAAAATAGATCCAAGCACAAACTCATGGGCCCACTAAACGTCCAAAGTGAATCCAACAAATAAGTCCCAAAGCAACTGGAGTTCCCACATGCTTGTGGGAGATCACTCGCCAAAGCAGAGGTAAAGGGAAGCCCTAGGCAGCCTAGCCACTGCCTGCCACGTCACACACCCCCCGCTTCAGCAACGGGTCTCCAATGCATGTGAAACTCCATTTGGCGTCAATCGTGAGGTTTGCAAAAAGAGTTCTATGTCCCTCCATTTGACCCAAAATCACTATCATACCGGCCAATCCAGCCGACTAGATTGCATCCTGTTGCCATATGGAATCTCAGTCATCTAACCCTTTTCAAATATTGGACTCTGCAAGAATTATCCAAAAAATTAGATTTGAATGCTATAAATTGCCATCTCCCCTTTTCATTTCATTCATCCCGAAATCCGAGATCATCAAGTAAATCTAAAAATCCTAAAAAATCCATCAATCCCAAAAAATCTAGAGTCATCCCTTAAGCACCTAACCCGTCTAGCCATCCCATTCCTCCGTCAAGGAGAGTGAGAGTAAAGGAGAGAGTCTAACCTTGGCCCATCATGGTCGGTGATAGTCATAGCCTCTAAAGCTAGCCAAGTTTGAACCCAAGCTGCTTGATATAATCCTTGTGACACCACCGTTCATAAAATCAGCTTCATCAAATCTCGGCAATAGCATTGTGTAACATTTACTCCCTTCTCAACCCCCTACTTATCTCATTTATTTGCATTGCGTTACATAGCATTGACATATACAAATGTATGTTCTGCAACTTACCAACATAGTTGAGTTCTATCCATTAGAAACTTATACTGGTTGGTTGAATGCTTTGGTAAGTGGAGAAGTCAGTGCAAATTTATCTAGCCCGATCCAAAGCTTGTCATATGTGTTGTATTTAACACAACATCACATACCACTTATATCATATGCATCGCATTGCACACATAGCATTTCACACCCAGTCAGTACAAACATATGCTCTGTGGCTTGCTGACGTAGCCGGATCATGCCTATCAAAAACTTGTACTGATTGGTTTATCGCTTTGACAAGTAAAGAAGTTAGAGCAACTTTATCTAGATCAAACAAAAGTTTGACATAGGCATTGCATCATAATAATACACACTATTGGCATCATCAACATGCAAGAACCGAAACTAATTCTCGGAAGTTTATTTGATCTTATGAAGTAGAGATCATATATCCACACGGGAAGAGTGGGTGCCTAACACTTTCCCTATCTATAACGGCGGTTCCTTACTTTGAATCTTTAGTCGCAAATTAATGAGTTATTTTAGAATAAAAGATCTTCAGGTCCTCTCCCCTAGTGTTTATACAGGATCTGACTGACTGTGGAGATGAAGTAATTAGCTTGCGATTACTTTAGTCTCATATAACACCCCAAAGCAACCTGTGGAAAAGCACGATTCACCCAGGACCCATCGTACAATGTACACATATAATTAAAATCTATTCTTTTAGAATAATTCCCATAAAAAAAAAAAAAAAAAAAAGCCCTTGACTAAAATTTTGTAAATAAAAACTTTGATACTTTAACGTAGTAATGATAGGCAAACACTTAGAAATTGTACATGTCAGGTACATGTAATGCAAATTAACCTGTCCACAATATGTGTAATAGTTTAATTGTATCATAAATAAAAACTTACACTAATTTAATTATCTTACTATCACCGTGGTAGATGGCATTGGAAAATGAAAATATCCTAGGGTCTTATTTCAAATACAAGTGTCCATCAATCATAAGTCAGGACCCTTCAATTAACCTACTTTTAAACGGTAACATTTCCACAATTTAATTTGATTATTTCAAAATAATATATGACATGTGTAACATTTATAAGTGTCTACATATGAAGCATCACATGCAGCCAAAGTATCAAATCAGTCCCCCATTTTCCAATCTTCCAGCCACTGACATCAATTAGTGGATAAGGATGACCAATATCTCTATTTAAACACCCCCAAAAGTACTTAAGAGCCTTTTTTATTTTTTAATTATTTATTTTTACACAAACTTGCCTTGGTGGTAGACACATAAAAGTAATTTATCCATGTTGTTCATTCATTAGGCGAGCTTAAAAATTGACTCGGGGATGAATGTGATGAGGTCGATCACTGTCTTCCTCAAGGATAACTACTTCGAATCCACAGAGCTTCTCTGGACTCTTCACAGAGACTTCTCGAATCCACAAGGAAAGAAAGTAAGAAAATAAAAATAAATTCTAATAAAATTTGAAATTGATTAATTATTGAATAAAAATGAGTTCACAACCCTTTAAATAGGGGTACCAAGTAGTGAGAAAGAAATCAGAATCAAACTACAACTAAAACTCTTAGAATCCGCGACTCACTATAAATAGTAAACTTACTATTTATAGACGGTCGTGATGTTTACTAGTGCGCAAGGTTTTTGGCCAAAAATAGTAAGTGTCCTATTTGGCTTCACCAAACCGTTCTCCTAATTATTCAATGATCTTTTCACGTTGGACACAACTCCTAAAGCTCGATGGATGAAGAGTTATAACCAAACTAAAACATACTATTTATAGTAAAAACGAAATTAAAATAGGGAAACGACCGTCGATCCAAGGCTATTTCACAAATTCGGCTTGCGCAACCTGGCATAACCGGGTTGGTTGGCTAAAGTAGCTCGTTCTACCCCAAAATCATATATTTTACGCCTGATAACTCATTCTTGATTGTGAGAAACGCCCGATCTAAGGTCCAACGGTCTGGATCACTTCTGTCATCGACCGGGCCTTTTCTTATCCATATTGGCCATGAAACTGTCCACGACCCAGTCTACATCAGTCCCCTCCACTTCAAAAGAACTTGTCTTCGAGTTCTCATCCTGCTCTGGTTCATGATACTCGGTCAGGTCTGAGACGTTGAAAGTCCGTGAGTTCGCCATGTCATCTGGAAGATCAACAATATAGGCGTTGTCATTGATATTTTGAATTATTGGAATGGGTTCAATCTTCTTATTTTTCAACTTGTTGTAGGTCTCGGTCGAAAATCTCTTTTGGCGGAGATGAATCATTACGCGGTCTCTCACCTCGAATACTCTTTGTCGTCAGTGCTTGTCCGCTTATTCCTTATACTTCTCGTTTGAGGCATGTAGCTTGGTCTATACTTCCGCATGGATGCTCATGATCTTGTCTGCCATATGTTCTGCTGCAATACTCGTGTCTAAATGCTTGGGCAGAGGGACCAAGTCAAGTGTGTGGCGAGACACTCATCCGTAGATAATTTGGAACGGTGATTTTCCTGTCGAGCGATTCACCATGTTGTTGAATGCAAACTTTACTTGAGACAAATCCAAATTCCAATGCTTCGATTTTTCTCCTGAAATACAGTGAAGGAGATTTCCCAACGTGCGATTCACAACTTCAGTCTGCCCATCAGTTTGTGGGTGGTAAGCACTGCTGAATTAAAATCGTGTATCGAATCAAGTCCACAAAGTCCGCCAAAAATGGCTAATGAACTTCGTGTCACGATCAAAAGTAATGGTCTTGGGGACCCCTTGTAGCCGTATGACCTCCCTGAAGAATAGATTCGCCACGTGTGTTGCATCGAGGGTCTTTTTACATGGGATAAAGTGTGTTATTTTGGAGAAACGATCTACTGTCACGAACACTGTAAGACCTGTATCTTGGTCCGTACCTTTCCGTAGACTTTCGCGGTCTTATCGGTCGAATTCCGGCAACCTTCAACCCTTAACTGATATCGACGCGCGACCCTGATTTATATGCTGACAACCCGAGTCGACTCAACCCAAGACCAATACCATAGAGACCGCGCCGTCGTTGCGGTTCCGATGCCGCGACTCACGCGCCGAGGCGATACCCTGGTCAAGAGTTGTGGGCCAACGTTCGGTGCGAGAAAACGCCGCGCGTTGCGAAATCCAAGGGAATCTCTACGATGTGTCACATCAATCACATCAATCCCATTAATCAATCATCCATCAATCCATCACATGTCAAGTACACATCACTTTCACCCTTTTTCCCAAGTAACCACAAAAGTCTCCCAAAATCATACCTCTCTTACACAAAAAGCCACAAAAGTCAAGCTTTTCTTACACCTTCCATACTTCTCTTACACAAAAGTCAAGTTTTTCTTACAAAAGTCAAGTTTTTCTTACACAACCATCACTCACCACATCCATCCATCACTCTCTCTCTCTCCCTTTACAACTCTCTCTCTCTTTCTCTCTTTCTCATTTCAAAAATCCCAAAGCCAAAGAGATCCCACGTATGGAATTTTGCAAGAACTCCTAAGCTCCAAGTGGCCCACCTTCCTACTCCATCATATCTCATCTCAACCTTCCATTCTTCATCTCATCTATTGAAGTTGAAGCCAAGGTGCCAAGGGACCCCAAGGAGCAAGAAGATCGGACGGTGGGTACTAGATCATACTAGTTTTTCTTATTTTTATGATGGGCCAAGTGAGGCCCACCGATCAATGGTGTGGATCTCACTTGGGACCCTAAAATGTGGCCGATGGACCACTTGGATCATCATGATCGTTCCATGATGGGGCCATTCTCCATGGACCCCATCATGATGTTTATTTCATTGCAAAAGGTCATCTAGACCGTCCATATCGGTGGGAAATGGATCTCCACCGTTGATTTACATTTTTGATGGTCCCATGTTCAATGGGATCCGTTTATTGTATGATTCATTGCAAGGGAGGGCCCATAATGTCGGGGTCCCTCTATTACAAGGCGTGTCCCACTCTCCATGTCTCTCTCTCTCTCTTTTATTTATTTTATTTTATTTTATTTTTTTTATGCAATAGGATTGTGTGGCCCACTTGAATGGATCCCACCTTGATGTATTTATTTTATTCAAGTGGGGCCCACCTTAGCCGTTGTACCCATGCCACTCATCAGTGGTGGCCCACTTCATCAGGGCCACCATTATATAAAATAATAATAATAATAATAAAACCGTCCAGCGTCTGGGACGCTGGACGTTTCAAAGGAATGAAGAAAGGAAAGAAGAAAAGTGAGGCTTTTGGGGTGGCCCCCTAGTGTAGGCCCCACCTTGATGTATATGTTCGATCCAAGCCGTCCATCCTCTTACCCACGGTATTTTAGCCGTTGGGTAGAAGTTTGGAGCTGATCCAATCACCTGGTGGGCCATAGCGCCAAATATTGCATCCTCACCATTCAAATATTAATTTCTTATTTAATTTCACTTCCTAAGCATATAAAAATTCAAACTCTGGACTCATTTGGACGGCGTCGAGCCACTGAATGCAATGGCCGGGGCGGATTTCATTTTTGCGGGCCCCACATACAAAAAACCTCGGGAAGACAGTTTTTCCCCAAAAATATCAAGAGGCAGAGCCTCTGCTTCTGCACGTCAGCGGGCAGCGCTGCACGCTGCTGCGTGCAGCCGTGAAGGCGGGCGGGCGGCCGCTGGCCACCCACGGCCCTGCACGTGGGCCCCACAGTGATGTTTATGTGTATTCCAACCCATTTATCGGATGGGCCACCCCCTAAAGTGGTCCCCTTCCAAAAATGAGACAGATCCAAAACTCAGGTGGCCCACACCACGTGAAACAATGTGAATTGAATTCTACCGTTGAAAAGTTTTTGGGGCCCACAGAAGTTTTGAATCAAGCTGAAATTTATGTTGTCCCTTCATCCAGGTCCGAGTGACCTTATGAATGGGTTGGATGCCAAGTAAATATTACAGGGTGGGCCCCACAAGGGCCCCACAGTGAAGTTTGTGAATGAATCCACCGTCCGTACAGACGGTGGAGTCCTGTAAAGCCCACACCGTCCAGCCATCTTTGAGGGCCGCTGGACGGTCAGTGGCCCATCCATGACGTATGACTTGTATCCTAACCGTCCATCCATTTATTTTTTTGTTGTTTATTTTATTCTTTCGATTGGGCTAAAAATGAGCCAGATCTATGCTTCATGTGGGCCCACTTTGGTATGCGTATCGGGCCCATGTTGACCCACTTATGGGTATCCATTGGGGCCCACTTTAACGTGGATCTTAGGCCCATGCAATGGGGCCATCTGGTGTATTATGAGGCCCATGGGATTGGACCCATTGTTACATTCTTTTTAAAGCCCATAGAAGTATGCCCATTTGACTCATATAAGGCCTAGGGGTTTAGGCCCACTCTGATATGCATGCAAGCTCATGGGTTAGGCCCCTTTGATTTGTTTAAGGCCTAGGGATTTAGGCCCATTTGACTCATATAAGGCCTATGGGTTGAGGCCCATTTGATGTACATGTGGGGGCCCAATTGGTGTGGCCCATTGGTCACATACTAGACTCATGAGACTAAGCTCAATTGATGCAATCCAAGGCCCACGGGTTATGACCCATTGCAATATACCTAAGGCCCATTGGTGGGGTCCATTTGTGTGGCCTGTTTGACAAATACGGCCCATATATCATGGCCTATTAGATATATTTAAGGTCCAATGGGATGTACCTAAGGTCCATTGCAATGTGTGTTCCCAATACAGATTATGTGGCAGTGTTTACGGCGATCGTGCCTTGGGGGCAATGTTGGTTTGACGTCCACATTGCGAGTGTAATGCTGGTTGGATGTCCACATTACGACTCTCCTTAGGGCCCATTACTAGGCCCGTACTTATTGTGTATAGGGCGTCCAGGTCCATCTGCATTGTAAGATAGTTCATTTTATTATAACATGTTTAGTACAGTTTCATGACTCATGATCATACGCATCATATGTATGCTTGACGTGAGAATTGTCTGATCATAGCATTTACCTTCGGGCAGGTTATTTATGGGCTCCCGGTTAGGCGGTGTTGCCCTACATGAGCATAGGATTTGATGCATGACTGGTTAGCGTGAATCATGCATATTGCATTTGTATGACATGGATATTGTACGCCTTAGAGACAACGGGGTCGTAACTTCCACAGATGTATAGTGGTTGGTAGGATTGTATACCGAAAATCTTGTTCTACATGGGGTACTATAGATATCCCTGGGTGAGAGTCCCTAAACCCTTATGGTACCAAGAGGTTGCTCCAACGTCTAGACCGAGTGGGTAGATGAGCGTTGAGTGCCGATTACCAGACGGTTACGCTCTCCACTGTGTCGTGGTCGGTTGGAAGGGAGTGCGGCTTTACCCGCCCCAGAGTAGAGGACAATACTAGGTTGAGTTTGACCAGCTCGAGGAATGGATCAGCTATCGACGAGTCGCGCCCGATATTGGCAGACGGATAGTGAGGTCTCTTCCACTTACCTTATTGCGCGCGATGTGGCGACAATCTGGTTTAGAGTGTATTAGACCCTGGTGATATCCCATATTTGAGCTGTATTGATGTGTGGACATAGATGAGGATCTGTGTAACGCCCGTGAAAAATTCATACTTGGGCTCGAGTACCAACTCGACCCGAAATTGCGTAGAATTAATTCTTTTAGAAAATATGACTAAGTTAGCTAGCGCAACGCTGGAGTAGCTGGAAAATAGTCCCTAATCACTTTAAATACGTTCTACAAGACCCAAATCGAGTAGAACCAATGACTCTATAATACTCTATAACCTCGGACCAAACTCTAAGCAGGTTTGTTCTCTGGACCACTTTGAATCTTTGTATTAGATCTAGACCGCGCGTCGAAAGTCCGATACCTCCTATCTTAGACCGTTAGAATCGCCTAGCTGGACTTGACACTCATTCCGAAAATCAAGTCAAACCGATAATCACAGGCTATTTCATTGAGCCCGGACCGAAGAGAGTGCGAATAGGGACATAGTTGGAATTTCAAATTCAAATCTGGCACACGACTTGACGCGTCAGTATTAAGTGTTCTAACCGTCAGAATTCAGCCAGATTACACCCTCGGATCAGGAAAAATTTCTATTTTATATCATGAGACTTTCAGCCCTGATCTACGTGCGGTGACCGCTGAACTGAAACTGGTCCGCCACGCGCGATCTGCGAACCCTGCCGGACTGAAAACTTAATACGTGCTAGATCAGGTACGCATGAGCTTAAGTCCGATTGCATTCGACCAGGGGACCACCAGAAAGCATCTTTTGGACCGAAACAGCCCCGAATTGATATGCACTAAGTAAACTTCATTTCGGAGCCTGTTTTCGGCGTTTTTAAGCTTATAAAAGGGGTTGAAAACCTCATTCCTCTCTCCCATATGAAATTGCAAAACCCTAGCTTTGGGAGAGAGAAAAGGTGAGAGTTTGAGAGAGAGAGTAGAAGGAATTTTTCCAGTCTTCGTACCATCTGTTGCTAGTGCCTAAGCAACACCTCCTGATCACCTGGCCGGTGATTCCTCCACTTTTTCAGGTATGAAACAACCCTAGAAGTTGCTGATTTAAGATTTACTTAGATTCATGGCATGTTAGCTAACGTAACTCGTAAATCAGGTTCCCTTACTGCCGTAGACGAAGCGTACACGCTCCGTTCGAAATCACACATCCGTAAGAGATAAGGTGAGGATTTTAGACGCTTTGATTGATGGTTTCCAACGCTTTCAATATCGTTTAATAGTAGATTATTGACGGCATCGCCGTTTGACATGCACAACATGCTATCCGTTTCCTGTTTCGTAAATCAACGAAGAATATGAGATTTAGGGCATTTTAGTCATTTGTAGGAAGTACAGTTTACATTCATATTTTGCTGATGTGATTGACATGGTTTGTTGTCGCATTAGGAAGTTAGGAATATGTGCATAATTAGTTTGGCGAAGAGATTCACCTAATTGCGTACTTCGGGTCGACATGCCATGTGTAGACTTAAGTGTGTAGTGTATGTGTTTGTATAAATGCTTGTATTAGTATGTATTGAATTAAATAATGTTATGAGATAGTTTGAGATGGATTTCTCAATTAATATGCTGACCTAAATGATTTCCTACACGTTGATTATATGCATGATTTCATTACATGCATGAAATATATGTGCTTGAAGATTTACTTAAGTTGAATGTTATAACATGTGTTAACATGCTCACATGATTGTATTTCAATTCCAATATTCCTATATAAGTTGCTGATGTGATTCCATAATTGTTTGGGACTATACTTAGTCCAGGCAGTCGGTAACCGAGCGAATTCGTGGCTAGCTGGTCTTAGCCACGAACGACGCGTCGATGAACGCGAGTCGTGTTTGGAGTTGACGGCAGTGGTTAGTCCACGCGAAGTGTTTTACGCACTTCATGTCGTTCGACTTGAGATGCGATCGCACTAGTCGAGCCCGTCAAGTAACCCGACTGGCCGATGTATGTTCACCTTGTATGAGTCATAACTGCTTGAACCTAGGGTACTAAACTTATCATTGTAAACCCTGATAACCATGGTACCTTGATCCATGAAGACTCATGAGCCGGGCATGGTGGTATGGGACACCGTGGTCGAGCTGTCGGCCTACGCTGGGGCCACAAACCTCCCCATAGTGACCAGTGAGCACCTAGTCTCGTGAGCAGATTATGGTGGTATGGGACACTATATTCTAGCTGTGGGCCTATACTGATCAGGTGACGAGTCCTTTGTAGTGACCGCGAGCGTATTCTTAGTTTACGGGAGGCGACGACCCTTCAGTAGCAGTAGAGTACAGTAGGCCTGTATTGATAAGGTGATGGGGGAGCGGTGCAATGAGTGTAAGCAACAGCCCTGGCAGCCCTTGCAGCGACCTACAAAATATACATCGTATGAGATTACTAGGAGTGACGACCCTAGATAGGATCTGTGTTGGGATTGATACAAGGGAAGTACCTTAGTTTTCCAACCCTGCTGTTTGAATGGACTAATAACAACTCGAAAATCATGTCACCATGCCATTGCATGTGCCTGGAAGATGTGGAGCACTTGAGGGTCGATTGCATGCCGCGGTCGTAAGATGGTGCCGTATGAGGGAGATCGTCGGTGAGGGCATACATCATGTCATATCATCTTGCATTAACAACAGTATTAGGATTGTCTGATTTACTGCTTTACTATTATCGCATGATTGAATTGTGAACATGCTAATCTTTGCTCTATGATTCCACTGAGTTGATCACTCATTCCCACGTTACGGGATGGTGTTTGCAACACCCACCAGACCCTGTTGTAGATGCAGGTGAGGCTGAGATCCAGGAGGCAGAGCCAGACTTCGACGAGGACCAGGACGAGTTCTCGTACATGCTGTATCATGATGGCTTTGCGTAGGCGACCTGGATTGATGGGACTTCAGTGGGACTATTTTGAACATTACATTTTGTTCATGTATAAATATATGAGACTCGGAGATGTATTCATACCTTAGAGACAGATGAGATCTACTTTATTTTTTCATACAGTGATATATATATCGTTTAGTCTTCCGCTTGCTTTTATCACTGGATCTGAAGTATGAATTACAGTTTTGGTACACTTTTACTCATGTGAATGCTTTAAATCAGACAACATTGAATCATAATCATTTTTGTTGCATAAGTGACGGTCTGAAACTCGGGAGTTGAGTTTATATATGACCCCCAATTTTCAGGGTGTTACAATCTGTATGCTTGAGTTGCATTGCATATCGCATGACCTTGGGTGGCCGATACCATTCATGTCTTGCGTTGTATAGCCTTGGTACGGCTCATGATGTTATGGTTCCATCTTCATATTCCGCATTACTCCGACATTGCATGTTCATATTACTACCTTGCGCACACACTTTCACCACCCTCTAAGCTTTCTGTAAGCTTATGCACGACCGTTGCGTGCAGGTGACGTTAGATCGCAACAGCGCTGAGGCAGGAGCACGTTACTGATCATTTTGGAGTTTTTATTCTTTACCATTGTATTTCCCTTTATGCTCATTGTACTTGTAAGTTTTTGATCATAGTGGAAATGTAATGGAGTTCTTGGTTGTTGTTTGTAGGTTATGCCTTTGGTTATGCTTATTACGAATCAAACTGACATTGAAAATCCTCCTCGTAGCATCCCAGGATCGGAACCTGGCGAATGGGAGCTAGAAGCCGAGAATGGGGTTCTACGGAGGCTGTCGGCGCCGGATTCGGCGATCGAAAATTTTGTGAGCCCGGTTTTTGAGTTTGGGGTGTGACAGAAGTTGGTATCAGAGCATAACTTGGGAATAACCGAGAACAACATTACATGTCTGCTATGAGTATGGAATGACTAAGTCCCGAAGTTCGGATAGCTTCGCGACCCTCTAATACAGACCATTAACGTGCGTACCTTCGAGAGTTTTGAAGTTGATAAGCGCCTTCGCTCTTTCCTGTAGGACATGACGCCTGAGAGAGTTATCCGATCGACTCCCGCACCACCACCTGAGGATTCCGCTTCACCATTGGAGGTTCTAGCTTTACCCCCTGCGTCTCCCGTTCCACCTTCAGAGATCCCTGCTTCTTTTCCTGAGGATGACATTCCTCCACCTGAGGCCGATGAGGAGCCGACCGTGACTGTGAGTGCCTCTCAGTTACAGCAGATGTTACAGGCTGTGACGGCTGCACTCCAGGGACAGGGCAGACGCCCAGTTGTTTCACTAGCTCAGGCAGAGCAGGAGCGCGCGAGCGCCTTACTTCGTGAGTTCAGACGGCTTGATCCCTCACGTTTCCAGGGCGAGCCAGATCCGACTGCAGCAGAGAGATGTCGCTCCGATGTGGAGAAGATTTTCGACACCATGTCGTGTACGACCGAGCAGCGCGTCTGGTTAGTAGTATTTCTCTTCCAGGGGAGGCCGAGCATTGGTGGACCTCTGTTACCCGTGTTGCTGGACCTGATTTTATCTGGACATGGGAAGACTTTGTTTATCGATTCGAGGAGCAGTACTTTCCCGACCATATCCGTCGTCAGCGAGCTTTAGAGTTCGAGACTCTCGTGCAGGGAGACATGACTGTGGCACAGTACGCGGCCCGTTTTGTGGCACTATCTAGATTTACACCATATATGGTTGATGAGGAGGGGTGGAAGGCCCGTCGCTTCG
Source organism: Magnolia kwangsiensis (assembly GCA_037074715.1). Classification (NCBI taxonomy): domain Eukaryota; kingdom Viridiplantae; phylum Streptophyta; class Magnoliopsida; order Magnoliales; family Magnoliaceae; genus Magnolia; species Magnolia kwangsiensis. Next base: position 37,870,496 of record CM073572.1, on the reverse strand, counting down.
AGTACGGCTTACGTTACGACCTTCGAGGTCGTGTTATTGGGCATGAGCTCCCTACTTTTCAGGCAGTAGTGCGGAGAGCTTAGATTTATGAGACTGAGTGGGCCGGTTCTCAGTCTGATCGTGGTCAGAGGAGAGACTGGAAGAGGTAGGCTTCTTCCAGTGATTCGCAGCAGCGTCGACCACAGTAGCAGAGGCGTACAGGTCGCCCAGCCTTCCATGCACCATGGGCATTATCAGCACCTCCACCACCACCTCAGAGGCAGTTCACCGGCACTTGCTTTAGGTGCGATGCGACGGGACACCGTTCATGGGAGTGTCCGAGCCCCTAGCAGCAGTAGAGAGGTCCACAGCAGCAGAGACCTCCACCGCAGCAGAAGAGACCCCCACAGCAGCAGCGACAGCAGCCTCCACCACCGATGCCACCTCAGCACCAGCATCAGCATCATCACCAGCCTCAAAGGCCACAGCAGCAGAGGTAGCAGTTTCGACCACCTCAGCGACCCCAGCAGCAGCAGCAGCACGTTCAGAGGGGACAGGCACCTCCCCAACTAGCTCAGGCTAGATTCTATGCAGCTCAGCAGGATCCGCAGTCATCCGGAGGAGTCGTTGAGGGTATACTGCCAGTTTCTGCATGCATTGCACGTGTACTGTTTGATTCTGGTGCATCGCATTCTTTTGTGGCCGAGAGCTTCTGTCGATCGGCTGGCTTACTATTGGAGTCTGCAGATGAAAGCCTATCAGTATCGACTCCCTTGGGGAGGACTGCAGCGTTGGGACGATTTTGTTCGTCTTGCCTCGTTTTAGTTGGGGATACCTTCCTGCCCGCTGATTTATTTATTTTGCCGATGTCCGAGTTTGACGTCATCTTGGGCATAGATTGGCTCGCTGAGTATTATGCCATTTTGTATTGCGCCGCAAGGACCGTCAAGTTCTGTATACCCGGCGTGCCACAGTTTCAGTTCGTTGTAGAGGCCAGAGGAGAGCGGTTGTCTTGTTTGATGTCTTGTGCCATAGAGGAGCCTGTTGCCGCTTGCATCGACCATTTGCCCATAGTATGCGATTTTTCTGATGTGTTCCAGGAGATTCCGAGATTACCGCCTCATCGACTCACCGAGTTCCAGATCGATCTCGTGCCCGGTACCGCGCCTATTTCGAAGGCCCCGTATCGTATGGCACCGTTAGAGTTACGGGAACTGCAGAAGTAGTTGGACGAGTTGTGAGAGTTGAGTTTCATCCGTCCGAGCAGTTCACTGTGGGGAGCGCCGGTACTCTTCGTGAAGAAGAAGGATGGCTCGTTGAGGCTCTGCGTTGACTATCGCGAGCTCAATAAAGTCAGGATCAAGAACAAGTACCCGCTCCCTATGATTGATAATTTGTTTGACCAGCTGCAGGGTGCACAGTTCTTTTCGAAGATTGACCTGCGTTCCGGTTATCATCAGATTCGGGTCCGAGATGAGGACATTCCGAAGACGGCATTCAGGACGCGTTACGGTCATTTTGAGTTTCAGGTCATGTCCTTCGGACTGACCAATGTACCCGTGGTCTTCATGCAGCTGATGAACGAGGTCTTTCGCTCATATCTGGATCAGTTTGTTGTAGTCTTCATCGACAATATTCTGATCTACTCGAGGACCCGTGAGGAGCATGAGCAGCACTTGGAGATTACCTTGCAGACCCTCTGCGCACACCAGCTTTATACGAAGCTGAAAAAGTGTGAGTTTTGGCAGGAGGAGGTGAAGTTCCTCGGTCACATGGTGACGAGGGAGGGTGTCGCAGTGGACCCCTCGAAGGTCGAGGCAGTGCTTCAGTGGGGCCAGCCCACGACTGCGACAGAGATCCGTAGTTTTCTTAGTTTTGTGGGCTATTACCGACGTTTCATCGAGGGCTTTTCTCGTATTGCAGCCCCGCTGACCAGGTTGACTCGGAAGGGTGCAGAGTTTATTTGGAGTAACGCCTGCGAGCGAGCATTTTAGAGTTGAAGGACCGTCTGACGTCCGCTCCTGTCCTCACTCTTCCCTCTGGAAGTGACGGCTTTATTGTATTCACTAATGCCTCGCATATCGGTTTGGGTACTGTCCTGATGCAGCATGGGAGACCAGTGGCCTTTTCGTCTCGTCAGCTCAAGGTCCATGAGCTGAACTATCCTACACATGATCTGGAGCTGGCTGTAGTTATCTTCGCACTGAAGGTGTGGAGGCACTATCTTTATGGGGTTAGGTTCGAGCTCTTCTCCGATCACAAGAGCTTGAAGTACCTCTTCTCGCAGTCTGAGTTGAATATGAGACATGGGCGCTGGATGGAGCTCCTGAAGGACTATGATTTCGACCTCCACTGTGATGTGCGTTTTATCCTCACCGTCCCCACTGGACGGTGGGGCCCACATTTATATATTATAAAATTATATATATATTACATATAATATTATATATATTACATATATATATTATTATATATATATTACATGTAATATTATATACATTACATATATTATATTATATGTAGTTTATACATTATATAATATATACGATTGTACGTCTTCATGTGGGTCCCACCATTGTCACAGGCGATGCATCCAGACCGTCCATCCACTTGAAAAGATCATTTTAGGCCTATGGGTTAGGCCCATTTGAATTTCAAAAGGGCTATGGGCTAGGCCCATTTGGTTTATGAAATGCTTATGGGCTAGGCCCATTGGATTCATTTAAGGCCTAAGAATTTAGGCCCATTTGATGTGTTGCAAGTCCATGGGACTAGGCCCATTTGATGTACTTCAAGGCCCATGTACTTGGACCCTTTTGTTGAAATTTTAAAGCCCATGGAGGTAGGGCATTTGATATATTGTAAGGCCCATGGGACTAAACCCATTTGATTATAAAAGGGTCCATGGGATTAAGCCCACTGGATTTATTTGAGACCCATGAGTTAGGCTCATTTTATTTGATTAAGGCCTAAGGGTTTAGGCCCATTTGACTCATGTTAGTTTTATGGGTTGAGGCCCACTTGATCTACATGTGGGGCCTAATTGGTGTGGCCCATTTGATACATATTAGACTCATATGACTAGATCCAATTGATGTAATCCAAGGCCCACGGGTTTTGACCCATTGCACATAAGACCCATTAGTGTGGCCCATTTATATGGCCCATCTGATGAATAAAAGGCCCATAAGTTATGGCCCATTTGATATATATGTAAGGCCCAATGGGATGAACCTAAGGTCCATTGCAATGTGTAATCCCAATACAGGTTATGTAGCGACGTTTAAGAAGATCGTGCCTTGGGAGCAATGTTGGTTTGACGTCCACATTGCAAGTGTAATGTTGGTTGGATGTCCACATTACGACTCTCCTTAGGGCCCATTACTGGGCCGTACTTATCGTATATAGGTCGTCCGGGTCCATCTGCATTGTAAGATAGTTCATTTTATTATAACATGTTTAGTACAGTTCTATGACTCATGATCATACGCATCATATGTATACTTGACGTGAGAGTTGTCTGATCATAGCATTTGCCTTCGGACAGGTTGTTTATGGGCTCCCGATTAGGCGGTGTTGCTCTACATGAGCGCATAATATGCACAGGATTGGTTGCATGACTGGATAGCGTGATTCATGCATTCCGCATTTGTGTGACATGATTATTATACGCCCTAGCGACATCAGGGCCGTAGCCTCCACAGACAAATCGTGGTTGGCAGGATTGGATACCAGAAATCTTATTCTACATGGGGTACTATAGATATCCCTGGGTGAAAGTCCTTAAACCCTTATGGTACCAAGAGGTTGCTCTAACGTCTAGACCGAGTGGGTAGATGAGCGTTGAGTGCCGATTACCAGACGGTTACGCTCTCCACTGTGTCGTGGTTGGTTGGAAGGGGGTGCGGCCTTACCCGCCCGAGTGTAGGGGGCAATTGCTAGGCTGAGTTTGACCAGCTCGAGGAATGGGTCCGCTATCGACGAGTCGCGCCCGATATTGGTAGACGGATAGTGAGGTCTCTTCCACTTACCTTATTGCGCGCGATGTGGCGGCAATCTGGTTTAGAGTGTACTAGACCCCGGTGATATCTCATATTTTGAGCTATATTGATGTGTGGACATAGATGAGGACCTGTATGCTTGAGTTACATTGTACATCGCATGGCCTTGGGATGGCCGATACATTCATGTCTGGCATTGTATAGCCTTGGTACGGCTCATGATATCATAGTTCCATTTGCATATTCCGCATCACTCTGACACTGCATGTATATATTACTACCTTGCGCACACACTTCCACCACCCTCTAAGCTTTCTGTAAGCTTATGCACGACCGTTACATGCAGGTGACATTGGATCGCAGCAGCGCTGAGGCAGGAGCACGTTGCTGAGTATTTTGAAGTTTTTGTACTTTGCCATTGTATTTCCCTTTATGCTCATTGTACTTGTAAAGTTTTTAATCATAGTGGAAATGTAATGGAGTTTTTGGTTGTTGTTTGTGGGTTATGCATTTGGTTATGCTTATTACGAATCAAACTGATGTTGAAAATCCTCCTTGTAGCATCCCAGGATCGGAACCTGACGAATGGGAGCTAGGAGCCGAGAATGGGGTTCTACGGAGGCTGTCGGTGCTGGATTCGGCGATCGAAAATTTTATGAGCCCGGTTTCCGAGTTTGGGGCGTGACAATATTTGAGCTGTATTGATGTGTGGACATAGATGAGGATCTGTATGCTTGAGTTGCATTGCACATCGCATGGCCTTGGGTGGCTGATACCATTCATGTCTTGCATTGTATAGCCTTGGTACGGCTCATGATGTTATAGTTCCATCTTCATATTCCGCATTACTCCGACATTGCATGTTCATATTACTACCTTGCGCACACACTTTCACCACCCTCTAAGCTTTCTGTAAGCTTATGCACGACCGTTGCATGCAGGTGAGGTTGGATCGCAGCAGCGCTGAGGCAGGAGCACGTTACTGATCGTTTTGGAGTTTTTGTTCTTTACCATTATATTTCCCTTTATGCTCATTGTACTTGTAAGTTTTTGATCATGGTGAAAATGTAATAGAGTTCTTGGTTGTTGTTTGTGGGTTATGCCTTTGGTTATGCTTATTACGAATCAAACTGACATTGAAAATCCTCCTCGTAGCATCACAGGATTGGAACCTGGCGAATGGGAGATAGGAGCCGAGAATGGGGTTTTATGGAGGCTGTCGGCGCCGGATTCGGCGATCGGAAATTTTGTGAGCCCGGTTTCCGAATTTGGGGCGTGACAAACACCGAATCCATGCCCCATTGTGTTTATGGGAGACCAAGCACGAAGTCCATTGATAAATCCTCCCAAGGATCGTCAGACACAGGTGACGGGGTGTAGAGGCTCGTATTCTGAGATTGCCCCTTGGTGGTCTGACAAACATGACAACGTTGTACAGCTTTTTTCACTTCACGTACTAATTGTGGCCAGTAATACCGCTCTTCAACAAGAACTTGCGTCTTGTCTCACCCCATGTAGTTCCTAAATAATCTACTCCCTCAGAGAACTTTGAGGGATACACAATCAATTCTCTTTAAAGAGAAAATCGTCCTGTATATGAATGTCACTGGGGTGACCTTCTTGGCACTGCATCCAAGAATCTTTAAAGTCCTCATTCTCAGCATACAGATCCTTGAGACAGTCGAAGCCGACCATCTCGTTGCTCATCGTAACAAGTAGTGATGCACGAAGGCTAAGTGCATCAGCCACCTTATTCTGCTGCCCTGATTTGTGCTTCAGAATGAACGTGAATTCCTGTAAAAATGCAACCCATCTAGCATGCACACGATTCACATTAGTCTGACTATAATTAACTTTAATGCTTGATGATTAGTGTATAAAATAAACTCTCTTTGAATCAGATAATGCCGCCAATGTCGCAGCGCCTGAACAACTGCGTACAACTCAAGCTCATAAGTCGATCACTTCTTTTGGGCTTCGCTGAGCTTCTCGCTGTAGAAGGCTACCGGCCTACCTTCCTGTGATAATACTCCTCCAATTCTGACGTATGAAGCGTCACACTTAACCTCAAACAATTTTTCAAAATTAAGAAGCACCAAGACTGGTGTTGTAGACAAACGATGATTGATCTCATGAAAGATCTTGTCAACTTTATCGGTCCACTAAAACGGTCCTTTTTTCATGCAATCTGTGTAACACCTTGAAAATTAGGGGTCAAGCAAGAACCCAACTCTCGAGTTCCAACACATCACTTATGCAACATAGATAATGATGATTAAAGGTTGTCTGTATTAGTGCATTAAACATAAGTGAGATTATACCAAAACAACATATAATACTCCAGAGACAGTTAAATTACACAAGTGGAAGACTGTGATAAGAATATAAAGTATATAAGTGATTGTAAGTCTCCTGAGTAAATATACAAAATGTGTAATGTTATCTAGTCAGCAACCCAACAATCCTCGTCGATCATAGCGGCCTACGTAAACCCGCCTGATAACTGCATATATGAGAATTCCTCCTCATCGTCGTAGAAGTCTGGCTCGGCCTCGTGCGTCGCACCATCATCTTCATCCAAGACAGAGTCTGGTTGGTGTTTAAAACATCGTTTCAGAACGTGGGAGTGAGTGATCAACTCAGCGGGACTATAATGCAAAGGTTAATGTGTACTTATCAATTCAATCAACCAGTAATGATAAAGCAGTACAACAATCAAGCCCTAAGTACTCTTGTTAATACAAGGATGGTATGATAATAATGTATGCCCTTGCCAACACTCCCTACGCGAACTTTATCTCACGGTCGCGGTATACACCACTCCAGACACGTGCTACTGCCTCGCCAAAGCACCGTGCAATGCAATGTTATGGTCTTAATTACCAAGTTCTTACTTAGGTTTATTCATACAGCAAGGTTGGGAAGCTTAAGTACCTTCCTTATATCAATTCCCAAACAATGATCCATTCTAGGGTCGTCAGTCCTAGTAAATTTCATACGATGTTGTGGTTCTAGGTCACTACAAAAGGCTCGTCATCTGATCACTGTAGGCCTAGTTTATACTCTAGTTGCTATGGAAAGGCTCGCCGCCTCAACACAGTCTCAGAGTATGCTCGAGGGCACTACAAATGGCTCGTCACCTGATTAGTGTAGGCCGATAGCTCGAATACAGTGTCCCATACCACCATGTCCGGCTCATGAGTCTTAGTGGATCGAGGTACCAAGGTTTACGGGGTTTCTCACTGGTGAGTTTGGTACCTTTGATTCAAGCAATAACATCCATATATGGTGAACATACATTGGGCCAATCGGGTTACTTGACAAGCTGGACTAGTACGAGCACACGTTGGGTTGATCGACATGAAGTGCGTAAGCACTCTTCGTGGCCTAACCACTGTCGACAAGCAACGTATGACTCGGGTTCGTCGAATGCGTCTTGTGTGGCGAATCGACCTCAGCCATCAGATCAGGATCAGTTACTGATTGCCTGGACTATACCATAGTCCCAATCACACTCAATTTCAACAAGTAATCGCGTGAGATAGTCAAAACAGTAAAGAATAAATAAATCAAATACTACATCCATGTAAGCACTTATAAGAACACATATTAAACATGTCATCCAAAACATGTAATTCACACATAATTCACATTGTTACGTTTAAGTCTCATGAAGGAATTCATATATATAGCCAAGGCAGTTGAGAATCTCATCTCAACCCCTTTAGAAAATACCAATCACCAAACACTTACTCTTTCAGGAATTTCATCAAATACTTAGAATACACATTAACATACATGTAATAAAATAGTAAAACACATATTATGACAAATCCTTTCACATTTGAGTTACCACATGCACAACAATCATGTACTTACGATCAATCACCATGACAAGTACAAATCATAATTTCATATTTATTTAGTTATTTCAACAAACACATGGAATACATTGAAAATCAACCTAACCTACATATATGAGTAATATGCTAAAATACTCAAACTAGGCATGTGTGATAGCACTCAAGTCAGTCATAAATCATTGACTGACATTGAAAGCCTTGAAAACCAAAACCTAAACGTTTATAATCTGTACCTTACGCCGGTAGACACGTAACGTACTCAGTTCGTTTTTTAACTCGTCGTCTACGGCACAACGACAACCTAAAGTATGAAATAGATTAGCTATTTCATCATTTACACTGCTTGAAACTCTAAAACAGGTTAAGGTTTGAATTTCTTACCCAAGAACGGAACTAGAATCGCTGGTATAACGATACGGTAGTAATGGTTCGATACGCAGAGCGACAGGGAAGAATCTTTGCAGCAAACTCTAACTCTCTCTCACACATTCTCTCTCTTTCCTTCTCTTCCTTTTCTTCTCTTCTCTCTCTTAGGGCTTTAGAAAATTCGTATGGCAAGGGAGAGAGAGGGTTTAAGGCCCTTATATAGGCCCAGAACTGATGGGAATAGCCCCAGGGCCATGGTATACTTAGGTTATAGCCAAAGGTTGGCTATTTCGGCTCAACGTAGCACTTCTGGTGGCCCCTTTTCTATTTGCGGTTGGACTTAAGCTCTCTGACATCATATCTAGGTCAGGCTAAGTTTTTAGTTCGATCAGCTTTGCAGATCGATCGCGGAGAACCAGTTTCAGTTCAACGGTCACCGGTACTCGAACAGGGTCACAAGTACACTGACCTATGTTGGAAATTTTTTCTGATCCGAGGGTGTAATTGGGTCGAAATTTGACGATCTGAATTCTTAGATTCAGCCTGCAAATGAACTGACTTAATTCACTTAAGTTTCAGTTTATTTCGTAAAGATATTCACGTTTCTCACACACTTCGCTCTTGGCTCAAGTTGTGCATTTTTGGGTACTATTAAGACTTGATTTCCGAGGTGGTAATCAAGTCCAGCAAGGCGATCATAACAGTATAGTTTCGGGATAATCAGACTTTCAACGCGCTGTCCAGGTCTGATATGGAGTTTCATGATGCTCCTGAGAGCAACTGTATTTTGAGATGGATCTTAAGTTTTTAGGTATTGTAGCGTTAACGATCTTGCAAATTTTGGGTCCTACAGATCAAATTTAAAGTGATTAGGGTAAATTTCACAGGTAATCTAGTTTAGCACTTAGTTAATTTACGACTAATTTTGAAAGGATTTGGTCCTTAATGATTTCTGCCTGAGGTGGTACTCGACTCTTTGTACAAATTTTTTCGAGATGTTATAATTTGTTATAGGCACAACTATGGTGATAAAATCTCTCACAAATCGATGATAGAAAGTTGCCAACCTATGAAAACTCCTCACCTTATGAATGTTTGTCGGGATCAGCCATTCCCTAATAGGTCACACCTTTTCATCGTCCACACGAATGCCTATGGACGTTACAACAAATCTTAGAAATAATAGGTTGTTTGTAAAAAAACTACACTTCTTCAAGTTGAGGTACAACTTGTTAATTTGTAGGATCTGCAGCACCTGCCTAAGATGTTTCCTGTGCTCCACCTCATTCTGGTTATAAATCAATATGTTATCAAAATATACTACCACAAATTGGCCAGTAAACGGTTTTAAAACTTAATTCATCAAACGCATAAAAGTACTTGGTGCGTTCGATAGGATGAAGGGCCTGACCAGCCACTCATACAACCCTTCCTTGGTATTGACTGTTATTTTCCACTCATCATCGAGTCGGATACGAATCTGATAATACCCGCTCCTTAAATCTAGTTTAGAGAACACCTTGACCCATTCTAGCATATCGAGCATGTTGCCAAACAGTGGTATTGAGAACCGATATTTGATGGTAATTTTGTTGATTATCCGGCTGTCGACACACATACACCAACTTCCATCTTTTTTTTCCTTAATAATGCTAGTACAACACATGGGCTCATGCTCTTTCTCAAAAGACTCTTATAGATTAATTCCTCTACTTACCCCTAAAGTATCTCACACTCCTTCGGACTCATCCGATAATAATGGTGGTTGGGCAGGCTAGACCTAGGAACGAGGTCTATGTGATGTTGGATGTCCCTCATAGGGGGCAATCCATCAGGTAAATCCTCAGGCCAGACTTCTTTGAATTCGTTTAGCAATAGTTTTAAACTTAGAGGGATGTTTGAGGGTTTCTCTTCCTCGCCCTTAACCATTACGGCGTATACCTCACCGGTTTCCTTCAATTCCTCCATGAAATCCCGAATGGCCAAGAGGGAACGTCCCTCCACTTTAGAAGCTTCAGGGTGGTTCTCTAGTGCCATAGGGGCAATGATTATTTTTCGACTATCCTTGATGAATATGTAGACATTATCTCATCCCCGATGGGTCACATCATGGTTTGACTGCCAGGGTCTACCGAGTAGCATATGACAAGTTTCCATATCAACCACGTCACAAAGTATTTGATCCTTATAATTTTTTTCAATTGAAAACGAGATAGTGCATTATTCAATTACCTTGGTCTCATTCACTTTTTTTGTCCAGCCAATTGAGTACGGGGAAGGGTGTTTCATTATTAGTAGCTGCAACTTGTCCACATCAGTCTTGAGATGATGTTCTCGCTATTACCACTGTCTATGATTATATCACAGACCTTTCTATTGACAGTGCACCGAGTACGAAATATATTATGTCGCCGTTGATGTAATTTCTTTCGTGGGTCATATAGTAATTGTCACGCCCCAAACTCATAAATCGGGCTCATAAAATTTTCGATCGCCGAATCCGGCACCGACAGCCTCCGTAGAACCCCATTCTAGGCTCCTAGCGCCCATTCGCAAGGTTCCAATTCTGGGATGCTACGAGGAGGATTTTCAACGTTAGTTTGATTCGTAATAAGCATAACCAAAGGCATAACCCACAAACAACAACCAAGAACTCCATTACATTTTCACTATGATAAAAAAATTTACAAGTGCAATGAGCATAAAGGAAAATACAATGGTAAAGAACAAAATCTCCAAATGATCTGCAAAGTGCTCCTACCTCAGCGCTGCTGCGCCCCAACGTCACCTGCACGCAACAGTCGTGCATAAGCTTATAGAAAGCTTAGAGGGTGGTGAAAGTGTGTGCGCAAGGTAGTAATATGATCATGCAATATCAGAGTAATGCGAAATACGCAGATGGATCCATAAATATCATGAGTCGTACCAAGGCTATGCGATGCAACATGCAAGTCAAGCATACAATCCTCATCTAAGTCCACATGTCAATACAGCTCAAATCTGGGATATCACCGGGGTCTAGTACACTCTAAACTAGATCGTCACCACATCGCGCGCAATAAGGTAGGTGGAAGAGACCTCACTATTCGTCTGCCAATATCGGGCTCGACTCGTCGATAGCAGACCCATTCCTCGAGCTGGTCAAACTCAGCCTAGCATTTCCCCCTACTCTAGGGCGGGTAAGGCCGCACCCCCTTCCAACCAACCACGACACAGTGGAGAGCACAGTCATCTGGTAATCAGCACTCAACGCTCATCTATCCACTCGGTCTAGACGTTGGAGCAACCTCTTGGTACCATAAGGGTTTAGGGACTTTCACCCAGGGATATCTATAACACCCCATGTAGAACGAGATTTTCGATATCCAATCTCGCCAACCACGATACGCCTGTGGAGGCTACAGCCCCGATGTCGCTAGGGCGTACAATAATCATATCACACAATGCGAAATGCATGAATCACACTATCTAATCATGCAGCAAATCTTGCGTGTATCGTGCGCTCTTGTAGGGCAACACCGCCTAATTGGGGTCCCATAAATAATTTGTCCGAAGGCATATGCTATGATTAGTCACTTCTCATATCAAGCATACATATGATGCATATGATCATGAGTCATGGAACTATACTACACATGTTATAAAGTAATGCACTATCCTTACAACGCAGCTGGCCTAGACGGTTTGCATACAACAAGTACGGGCCTATCAATGGGTCCTAGGGAGAGTTGTAATGTGGACATTTAACCAACATTATACTCGTAATGTGGACGTCAAACCAACATTGCTCCCCAGGCACGATCGTCGTAAACATCGTTATATAATCCGTGTTGGGCTCACACATTGCAATGGACCTTAGGTACATCCCATTGGGCCTTAAATACATCAAATGGGCTATATCATATGGGCCTTTTATTCATCAAATGAGCCACATCAATGGGCCACACCAATGGGCCTTAGGTGCATTGCAATGGGTCATAACCCGTGGGCCTTAGGATGCATCAAGTGGGCCTAATCTCATGGGTCTTATAGGTAACAAATGGGCCATACCAATTGGGCCCCATATTGTACATCAAATGGGCCTCAACCCATAGACCCTGGTACATCTCAATGGGCCTTAACCCATGGGCCCCTAAATCATCAAATGGGCCTAATCACATGGTCCTCATATATATATTAAGGTGGGCCTCAACAACAGGCCATAAATATGACAAGTGGGTCACATCACATGGGCCATAAATATATACTAAGGTGAGGCCCACTTGAACTATAAATCTATCTTATTTTTAGCATCAAGCCCTAAAACAAGCTTTCAAATGGTTGGACAAATTGTATGCAACACATGCATCATGGTGGGGATCCAAATGAAGGCCCACCATTATGTACATTATATATAATATAATATATAAACTATACGTACACACAGAGTCAATGTGGACGGTTTGGATGCAACCCAAGCATCAAGGCGGGGGTCCACATGAACCATGGATCTGACCTGTTCTTTAGATCATGTAATAAAATGAGCTTTCAAAGTGGCTGGGCAGCTTGGATGCAACATATGCATCATGGTGGGGATCCACATGAAGGCCCACCATCAAATATATTATGTACAGTATATTATATAATCTATATATACGATATAAATATAACATCATATTTTATATATATATATATATATATATATATATATATATATATATATATATATATATATATATATATATATATATAAACACACACACACGCACACACACAGGTGGGCCCCACCGTCCAGTGGGGACGGTGTGGATAGAACACATAAATCATGGTGGGTGTCACCATCCACGGACCGTGGACAGTGTGAATAAAATACATACATCACTGTGGGTCCCATGTGGGGCCCACCTCAGTGCTGACATGCCATCTAATCCGTTCATAAGGTCACTCAGACCTGGATGAAGAGAAAACATAAATTTTATTTTGATCTGAAACTTCTGTGGCCCATGAGAGGGGATCTAATGGTAGAGGTTCAATCCCACTATTTCCTGTAGTGTGGGCCACCCAAGACATGGATGGGGCTGAAATTTGGAGGGGGCCCACCACTGGGGGTGGCCCACCTCGTGAACCGGTTGGATGACAAATGAACATCATGGTGGGGCTCACGGCTGGAGCCGTGGGTTCTCTGCTGGACGCCCGCCCGTTCGCTGCATGCAGCAGCATGCAGCTACTGCTGCTGCGCCTGCGCGCTGCCTCTGATACTGATTTTTATTTTTTTAAAAAAAAATCTGACTTTGTGTGGTTTTTCACAGGTGGGGCCGACATGAAGCAAATCCAACCAGTCCATTATGTTCAGTGGCTCAAGGCCGTCCCAATGAGCCTAATATCTGATCTTTTTTCGGTGAATAAAAATACCAGGGTGTCTTTCAATGGTTGAAATCACTATTTTACAGGCTATGGCCCGCTTGAAGATTGGATGGACCTCATTTTTCGGCTCAACGCCTAAAATGAGTTGGAAAACGGAATGAATGTCATGGATTGACAATATACATTAAGGTGGGACCTACATGTACAACCCTTCCAAAAATCTTTTTTTTTTAACCTACTGCGTCAGTACACCCACTGGCAGTCCACACTTCACGTGTTAGCAATGTCCAGCGTCCCTGGACGCTGGACGGTTGTATATATAACACATATATTTAAGGTGGGCCCCACCCTCATACATGTTACCAAGGTGGGCCACCAAATGATTAGATGGTGTGCATGAGGCCCACATCAAGGTAAGGTCCCTTTGATGAATGGTAGAGACATCTCACAACCTTTAAAATGGACCACAAAATAGGGAAGGAGAGAAAGAGAGAGAAAGAAAGAGCGATCGAGTGATGGAGGGACCCCGCCACTATGGGCCCTCCCTAGCATGATTTGAAACATACATCAAGTGGGTCCCATTACACATGGGCCCATTAAATTAAAATCCAGCGGTGGAGATCCCTTCTCTACTAAAATAGACGGTTTAGATGACCCTAAGCATACAAGAAAATAAACATCATGATGGGGTCCATGGAGAATGGCCCCATTATGGAATGATCATGATGATCAAAGTGAGCCATCGGCCACAACTTAGGGTCCCAAGTGAGATCCAAACCATTGATCAGTTGGTCTCACTTGGCCCAACTTGAAAACATGAAAAATTACTATCATCAAGCACTCACCGTTCGATCTTCTTGCTCTTACGGGTTCCTTAGCTCCTTAGCTTTGATTCCAATGGAAGAGATGAGAAATGGATGGCTAAGATGGGAGATGATGGGGTAGGAAAGTGGGCCACACTTAGAGCTTGGGAATGCTTTGAGAGCTCTCATACGTATGGAGTCTTGCTTGGATTTTTTTTTTGAGTTTGAAAATGAGAGAGAGAGAGAGAGTTGTAAAAGGAGAGAGAGTGATGGGTAACGGAGTGATGGATGGGAGAGAGATGGGTGTGTAAGGCTTTGTTGACTTTTGTAGCCCTTTTGTGTAAGAAAAGCATGGGCTTTGTAAGAGATTCTTGACTTTTGTGGTTGCTTGGGTATGGGTGAAAGGTGATGTGTACTTGACATGTGATGTGATGAGATTGATTGATTGATGGGATTGATGTGACACCTTATAGAGATTCTCTTGGGTTTCGCAACGCGCGGCGTTTTCCTCGCACCGAACGTTGGCCCATATCTCTTAACCTGGGCATCGCCTCGGAGCGCGAGTCGCGGCATCGGAACCGCAGCGACGGAGTGGTCGCTATGGTAATGATCTTGTATTGAGTCAATACGGGTTGACGGCATATGAATCAGGGTAGCGCGTAAATATTGGTTAAGGGTCGAAGGTTGCCGGAGTTCGACCAGTAAGACTGCGGAAGTCTACGGAACGGTATGGACTAAGATATGGGTCTTACAGTAATCACCTCACAACTAGAAATTCGCCAAAAGCCTCGCCTGTCAATTCATCGTCACCTACTATTTCTTCAGTGGTTTGTTCATGTTCATCAAAGCCATGGTCTTCTTCTGCGGCCTCATCTTCAGTACCCCTTTCGTTTATAGTCAAGTGTGTTGCGAGATGTTGAGGACAACTGTTTGATAAGTGGCTTGACTGACCACAACGGTAACAATTGTTTGACCTTGGCCAAACATAAGGATTTGAAATTCTACTCGGGCCCGCTGTTGTGAGTGTTGCATGATGAGGGCTGGATGAGCTGCTCCCCATATCACGGTTTGCAGTTGTCGGAGGTTGAAGACGTTCTCCTACTAGATCTTGCGTGGAACTCGTCATGGGATGTCGAGTTGAAGGATATGGACGAGCAGTAGCTCTTGCAAGTTGTGTTTCTGCCCTACCCGCCAATTGAACTACTCCATCCATGGTCCTGACTGGGTACATCTGAACTCGGTCCTAAATTATTGGTCGCAACTCACCTATAAATCGTGCCACTTTCTTTGACTCAAATTCTGACAGATTATTTTGTATAGCCAACAGTTAAAATTCTTCAGTGTAATTTGTGACGGTTCGATTTCCTTATCGATAATTTTGATATTGTTGAAATAATATCTGCTCATAATCACTGGAGAGAAATCGTGATCGAAGAAGACGTCTCATTCGTGGTCATGATGAGATGAGCGTCTTGTTCTGATGGGCTCGTGAGAGTTGTAATTATTGCCACCATACAGAAGCACCAGATTTTAATTTAAGCATTACCAATTTTATCATTTTATGATCTAGTACGTCCATATAATCAAAATATCTATCTACTTCAGCTACTTAAACGAGAAAATCTTTTATACGTAATAAACCGTTAAAACTAAGAAGTTCAGCCTTACCTCGATAGTCTCTTTTAGCACGATTTAGAAGTCGCCTCCATGGATTGGTCATCGAGCAAAACCCTCGTTAAGGTCCTCGTCTCTAGAACTTAAATCATCTGGTGTAGCCCTACGGTTTGACACTGGTAGTGCTCTACGAAAATCGGAGTTGCGTCGTATAGCAACCACGGGTGGTAGAGCACCTCCTAGGGTTCGAGGTGGAAGTAGCGCATCCGCAAGATGGTCAAGGGTTACCTGCAATCCTTGTATGATCAACTGACTCTCCCGTGAAAAGCTTCCATTCTTGTCGAAAAAAAACGAATCCCTGGATCACCGTCCACGGGATTTTGATATATACCTTCATTGTTTGTCATCAACCCGAGGGGAATCCTCGCTTTGATACTAATTGACGCAGGGATGAACGTGATGAGGTCGATTACTATCTTCCTCAAGGATAACTACTCTAAATCCACGGAGCTTCTCTGGACTCCTCATAAAGACTTCTCAAATCTACAAGGAAAGAAAGCAAGAAAATAGAAATAAATTCTAATAAAATTTGAAATTGCTTAATTAATGAATAAAACGAGTTTACAACCCTTTAAATAGGGGTACCAAGCAATGAGAAAGAAATCAGAATCAAACTACAACTAAAACTCCTAGAATCCGTGATTTACTATAAATAGTAAACTTACTATTTTATAGACGGTCATTATGTCCACTAGTGCGTAAGGTTTTCGGCCAAAAATAGTAAGTGTCCTATTTAGCTTCACCAAACCGTTTTCTTAATTATTATAAGCTCTTTTCACGTTGGACGCAACTCCTAAAGCCCGACAAATGAAGAGTTATAATCAAACTAAAACTTACTATTTATAATAAAAACGAAATTAAAATAAGGAAATGACCGTCGATTCAGGGGTATTTCGTAAATCCGGCTTGCGGGTTGGTTGGCTAAAATAGCTCGTTCTACCTCAAAATCATATATTTTACACCTGATAACTCATTTCAGATTGTGAGACACGCCTGATCTAGGGTCCGATGGTCTGAATCACTTCTGTCGTCGACCAGGCCTTTTCTGATCCATCTTGGCCATGAAACTGTCTGCGACCCACTCTACATAAAAAATGAGGCAGATCCAAAACTCCATTGGTCGACTTGAGCCTTGGATCTACCTTATTTTTTGTTTTTTGGCTCATTTTTTAAAATGGCCTAAAAAATGATTAGCATGGTATAACACATACATTACCGTGGGCCCATAATTTTTGTTTCCAAACACGTGTTCCGAATTTAGAAATTGTCAATCTTCCAGGTGGAATTCTATCCCATTCCAAACACTTGGTCAAAATTATAATTATGTTTTTACGGTAATTCATATGAATTACAATGAACCAAACATGCTCTTAAAAAATATATATTTTTATATTTTATAATACAAGTTGAAACTATTACAGTACCACACATTAGTTTGTTTGCATACATATTAAAACACTGATTTTGTAACATCCAACCCTTCCAATAGATCGGCCCCACCACCGGGACATGAGGAACATATAAAAATAAAATAAAATCGGAACCATCCACTCATAGGCGGGTGACAACATATAAAACAATATCTACCCGTTGATAAATAACAAAACACATGTGTGGTCCATTCGATAGTGAATGGTACAGACCTTTTTTCTTATTGTGATTCTCATAGTGAGACAAAGCTGTTGGAAGGATTGGATGTCTCAGACAGATGATAGGTTGTAAGCTATTTCTATGTTGTACATAGATTATAGTCCACTTACACCTTAAAAAGTAATTAGATAACCTTTAAAAAAGAAAAGGGAGTTGAAAATGGAGTTTGAAAGGTGAAGTAGTACAAGCACATCATTGCAACATGCCCGAAGTGGGCCATCAAGGTTAGCAAATCTTCTGGAAAGATCCTCGCTCCATTGAAATCATACCCATATGTTTCAGGCATGAGTGGAGGAGTGCACATTTTACCATTTCCACAGTGTGTGTATATATATATACACACGGAAACGCCCACCTGCGATCCAGTTCCCACGTAATATATCCAAACTTTTTTGAGAACTCATAATATCATATGATTTTCGAAAATCTGAAAGGTCCACATGAAGAAGAACCTCATGAAACCCTCTAATAGAAATTTTTACTTTGATTTAAAACTTCGGTGGGACATGAAAAATACAAACAGTTTATTCTTTTGATTTGAATTTCTCTTTTCTATGGCCCACCAAAATCTTAGACCAGGGTTAAAATTCATCTCCTAAAGTTTCATGGGATTCCGCATCTTATGGACCGTTTGGATTGACACCCATGACACGTTTACAAAGCTGTGCACGTGCGTAGGTGAGCATGCCTATATATATATATATATATATATGGGAAAAGGTATCATGTGCTCGACCTCAAGGGTCCGTCCCATGGGGTTGAGCTATGTGGCCCCACTGTGATGCGTTTCGAAAATCTATCCCATCAGTAAGATGCACCATTCCATCGTGGGCCTATATCTCAAAACTCAAGTCAATCTGTGACTTTTGTGGGCCACACCACATACAGAAGTGGAGAGGCGCCGTGCACCATTAAAACATTCATAATCATTTCTAGAGCCTACAAAAGATGTGGTTTGCAAATCCAGCCCATCCATTATGTGTGTCCCACTTGTATGAGGGTTCAGACCAAGTTTCAGCGGCATTCAAAACTCAGGTGGGCCCTATATATATATATATATATATATATATATATATATATATATATATATATATATATATATATATATATATATATATATCTTCGCTACTGTGTAAATGACAATTTCCTCAGAAAAGAAAAAAGGAAAAGAAAAGGTCTGCAAGGCCTATACGCAGTCACACATGCCAATGTTTCACACACGTGCCTGATCAGAGCTTTCCATCAGATAGGCTACAGCGTTCAGATTTTTATGGTCTAAAAACAGGACATTTCACTAATCATGTGTACCGTAGCATGCATACAAACTAGAAAAGATTGTTTTAACGGTCGGTTTAGTTTGTAAGATGTGACCCTGATGATGAGTTAAACAGCCTAAATTCTGAGGCAGAGGATCCGGTCATTGTGTGGAAGCAGTTGAAAAGCTCAGATCTTATACATGTGGGCATATCGACACGTGTGGTTGCGTGTGGATTGGCAGGCTTCCACACGCGTGCGGGGGCTGTAGAGGAACAACGTGATAATCGTGCATAGTCTGTTTTCATAATAATAATTAATTTCCTTCGTTAGAATAATGAGGAGATGGAAAAAGGTGGGTCGTCCGCACGCGGACACAAGCCTGCAGACTCCCACTGATGGAAGCTGTGGGCCCCACAAGAGATGATATGTCGGTTTCTTAGAATTTTGGGCCAGGCTGCAGTGATAGTTTACTACCATTTTTTACATGATGGTGGCTCATTGACTGTACACGTGGCAATACTGAGATCCACATGGCAAAAGCTATTGGACCCATTCTGTATGCATTAACATTGAACAAATGATCCTAACCGTTAAATAGACTTAATGAATGACTAAATATTATGTCATTAGTAGGTGTAAAATCTGATGGTTAAGATCATCTGATTAATGTCGATTTTTCTGCTTCATCCATCTGCAATGCGGCTCCAACTTTGACGATCTGAATTGCTTTTTCACGCGTGCAACGTGTACGGTTGATGATTCACCGCCGTTGATCCACCACAAAGCCTTAGCCTGCAACGCAATTTGTGGGACCCACCATGATGTCTGTATGACATCCAATTCGTCTATCATGTGAGCTTACTCATATTCTCATATGCAAACAAAAATCTGGCCCATTTAAAGTTGAGGTTAGCCACACTAGGGAATAATTAGGATGTGAACACCTACCATTGAAGACCTTTCAGATGTTTTGTTGGGCCCACTACGCTTTCTATGCCATCCAATCAGCTCACCAGTATGAATGGGCATGCTGAATTCAGACCATTCAAAAACTCAGGTGGGCCAAACCGTGTATTTTATAAGTGTTACGCATGATTTTATATAGTGTGGCCCAAATGAGTCTTCGATTGACCTGATTTTTGGGCTACATGGAGAAAACGAGAGGACACACGCGATGAAATGAATGGATGCCATGCACACATGATGATGGGCCCCACACGTCCCATTCAGCTTAAACAAAGCTTTGTCACCTCAAATATAAATGAAGGTGAACTAACAAAGGTGAGATAGCTTCGCTAATTCCACCAATTGGAGCCTCAGGGCAGCCACCATGCCCATATGGGCCACACCAGTCCTGAAAGGTATAATTGCTTTCATCATGCTTTGGTTTATATTATATATATATATATATATATATATATATATATATATATATATATATATATATATATATATCTCGGAACGCTCACGTACTCCGTACGAACTTGTTTGAAAACCCATCATACGTGATTTGGGTCCAAATTCTGGACCGTTCATGTGAAACAGCACCTCGTGAAACCCCTCAGGCCGAAGTTTTACTTTGATCTAAAACTTGATGGGCCATGAAAAATAAAAACAATTTCGTCCCTTGATTTGCATTTCTCTTTGCTCTGGCCCATCAGAATTTTAGATTGGGATGAAAATTTGTCATATGCGGTTTCATGGAATTCCGCATCACATGAACCGTTTAGATTAGACACCCATGGCACGTGTGCAAAGGTGTGCACGTGCATAGGTGCAAGGGGAGCATGACTCTCTCTCTCTCTATATATATATATATATATGTAGAAAAAGGTACTATGCGCTCGAGCTCACCATAAACTCCCATGAGGTTGAGCTGTGTGAGCCCCACTGTGATGCGTGTCGACCATCAACACCGTGCATTTGATGGGTCCCTTTTAAATTATGGGATATCCCAAAAATCAGCCGTATACGGAACTTAGGTGAGCCATACCATCTAAAATCATGTGAAGACACCATTAAAACATATAAAAGCACTTGGTGGGGCCCACCTGACTTTTGAATGCTGCTGAAAGTTGGTCTGAACTCTCATCAAGTGGGACACACATAATGGATGGTCTGGATTTTCAAACCACATCTCGATGGTCCCAAAAAATGATTATGAATGTTTTAATGGTGCACGGCCTCTCTCCACTTCTGTATGTGGTATGGCTCACACAAGTCACAGATTGACTTGATTTTTGAGACCTAAGTCCATGATGGAATGGTGCATCTGACTGATGGGGTAGATGTTCGAAACGCATCACGGTGGGGCCCACACAGCTTAACCTCATGAGATGGACCCATGACCAAGTGATTTTATATGTTTTAACGGTGTCTTCACATGATTTTAGATGGTATGGCTCACCTAAGTTCTGTATGCGGATGATTTTTGGGATATTTCATTATTTAAAGGGGAACCATCAAATGCACGGTGTTGATGGTCGACACGCATCACAGGGGGGCCCACACAGTTCGACCTCATGATAAGCTTATCCTGAGGCCGAGCGCATAGTACCTTTTTCATATATATATATATATATATATGAGAGAGAGAGAGAGAGAGAGAGAGAGACCCATTAAGTAAACAGGATGCCATGAAAATCAGGTCAGATATTAGATGCATTCTACCTTGTTGTAAAATGTTCTGAATGGGGTCCTTACTCTTACCTGGGTGGTAGACTCCTTGGAGTTTCAACACCGGGTCAAGGGTTCGAGTACCCATGGTGGTGAAATCCAACGGTGTGCGTTTGGCGTGAGTGTGTGGGGGTGTGTGTGCGTGTGTTAAAAAAAAAAATTAAAAAAAAATGATCTGAATAGTTGTTAATAATTTTCTATAATGTGCGTCACTTAATAGTTGTGTTGACCTGATTTTTGAAGCATTTCAGTTTTAGGGTGAGATGACCATGCTAAATGGGCACACCAACTTGGACGTATAACTAATTGTGTGTGGGCATTATTCGATCTCTATGTATATATAGCCCTAGTCGTATAACATGGCTTCCATGTTTAGCATGGAGGTTCACTGCATAAGCCCCACCTCTTTTCAGATCCATACCGTTCATCTAATAGGTCCTACCGTGGCCCACCTAAGAAAATCTTCCCTCGCTAAAGGCCCTCTAATTTGAATAGCTGTTTTCACTTCAATTTTTAATTTGGACAATGACATGCCTTGATAAATGAATATTTGCCATTTAGTCCATCAATTTGCTGCTTTCCAGAAAGGCCTGGATCCCCACGTGGTGGTGGACCACAAGCGGCGAGACTCGTGGGTGGGCCTATTAACCTCGTGGGTGTCTCCTTGACTTTCATGATTTGGCTAGTGGTCTTCTCAACACCTTTCATTATGTTAACTTACCATACCACGTTTTCTTTCCTGTGAACATGTGATCCGTTAAAAGGATGGGCCATACCATCATGATCACCTTATCAGGTGGGCCACAAACATACAGGGGCCGTACATTGATTTCAACGGTGTAGCTCACTAGAAAAATGGACCAACCTGGATATCTTTACGGGTGGCCTTTATACCACACGGCCCACCTTTCGCACGTGCATGTTATGTATTGAATGATGCGTCAGCGGAAAGTAATATGGTATGTTAACATACAATATTATATATGATCATCTATCTCCTCGTAGTATGGATAACATTGAGATAAGTTGGAAGATCTGGTTAACCAATGGATAACATCTATAAAAGCAGTCCTATCTGCCCATCACGAGGGGCACGCCATAGAAAATAATGTCTAGTTACTGCTAAATGGCAAAATACAAGTGTCCACCACTAGTAAAGTCGATACAGCTAATTTCCTGACAAGGTGTTTTTTACGGTGGGCAACCTATTGCAAAGGTTGGATATATATCACATCCAATTAATAGGTTGAAAGGTATGGACAGAGAGGACTGTCGCTTTTGGTCTAACAGACTTTACTGGAGACCCTCTGGAGATAAATAAGCTCGCTTTTATTTATTTATTTATTTACTTATAACACACTCACACCCTACACATTTATATACCCAACTGCATCACATGGGCACAGGATCATAGGAATAGAGTCTATCTACCACTGATCTACAACTAAACCAAAGTATGCCCACCTATGGAGAGTTGAATCCTAATGTCACAACAACTGTTGTGATACTTCCATCTCAACTTCCTGCAAGTCATTCAACTTTAAATTCGGTTGTTATTGTACTTTGGGAAGTGGAATCCATTATAAGATATTTACCAAACAGATGATCTTGATTATATATTGTTCTACAAATATACTAGTCGTATGGACAAGGTGAAGTTGGTATTTTCAACTGATGTAAAGCGGGTCATGAACAATTACATGGCCAAGATGGATCAGCAAAGGCCCGGTCGACGACAGAAGTGATATAGACCATCCGACCTTAAATCGGGCATATCTCGTAATCCGGAATAGGTCATTTGATGTAAAATATATGATTTTGGGGTAGAACGAGCTACTTTAGCAGCCGGGTTGCCCAAGCCGGATTTGCGAAATACCGCTAGATCAACGATCATTTCCCTATTTTAATTTCGTTTTTACTATAAATAGTAAGTTTTAGTTTGATTATAACTCTTCATTTATTGGGCTTTAGGAGTAGCATCCAACGTGAAAAGAGCTTAGAAAAATTAAGAGAACAGTTTGGTGAAACCAAATATGACACTTACTATTTTTGGCCGAAAACCTTGCGGACTAGTAGACATCACGATTGTCTATAAATAGTAAGTTTACTATTTATAGTAAGTTGCGAATTCTAGGAGTTTTAGTTGTAGTTTGATTATGATTTATTTTCCATTGCTTGATACCCCTATTTAAAGGGTTGTGAACTCGTTTTTATTAATTCATTAATCAATTTCGAATTTATTAAAATTTATGTCTATTTTCTGCTTTCTTTCCTCGTGGATTCGAGAAGTCTCTATGAGGAGTCCAGAAAAGTTTCGTGGATTCAGAATAGTTATCCTCTTAAAGAAGACGGTGCTCAACCTCGTGTCATTCCCTGCATCAATTTGGTATCAAAGCAAGATTTTTCTTCGGATAGATGACTTCTAACAATGGGTCGGGCAACAATCCCATGGACAGTGCTCTAAGGAATTTACTTTTAATGGTGGCAGATTTCGAAGCAGCAAAGTAAGATAATCGGCAAGCCATGCAAGGGCTGCAGGCTTACATCGACCGCATAGCGAATCTCTTGGCGGAAACCCTAGAGCAACTCCATGTTCCTAGTGGTAATCCTCTACCACCAATTGCTGAAACTCGTAATTGCCCTGATTGCATGATAGCATCGGCAGTGCATCCAAGGGTCATTCCTGAGGAAGGGGGCTCTAGTGAGGAGGAGATCGACAAAATAATCTTCCAACACCCCAGACAAGGGGGCGATCAAGTAAATCGAACAAATTGAGAATTCAACATACGAGTTGATATTCCTAACTTCAATGACCGACTATAGATTGATAATTTTCTCTATTGACTTTCTAAAGTTGAGCGATTTTTCGACTATATGGACATCCCTAAAGCAAAGAAGGTCAAGCTTATGGCGTAAAAGTTGAAAGGAGAAGCTTCATCTTAGTGGGAACAACCACAACTTGCATGAACCAAACAGATGAAAGCATCAATCCGTACATAACAGCGAATGAAGCAGGTACTACATACCCGATTCCTACTTAGCGATTACGATCATGTATTATTCCAACAATACTAAAATTGTCGACAAGGTAGTCGGTCGGTGAGAGAATACGCAGAAGAATTTTACCGCATAGCGGCGCGTAGTGATTTGGTCGAGACTGAATTACAACAAGTCGCCCGATTCAACGGTGGATTGTGTATAGCGATTCAGGTTTGGGTCCAAATGCAGTCCATCTGCATAATGAATGATGCGATGAAATTGGCTACTCGGGCGGAAATGCAACTTGAACGTCTTAACACACGGACCTATCTTATTGCAAGGATCATTGTGGCAGGTCCACCCCAGGGAGCTCCACAACTTAAGGGGAAAGAGCCCGTAGGACCATGCACTTAACCTCCTACGTCTGAGAGCTGAGATCAGGAAAGCGGGCAAGCTAGACCCCAAAGGGGCATATCAATTGTTGTTGGTCCAAGTATAATCTCGAACCCTTATGCTCAATTAAGGCTCGACAACTGTTATCATTGTGGCCAACCGGGTCACCTATCAAATACTTGTCTCTAGCGAAAAGCGGCGAACCTCGCCATCAATGATGGTAGTGCTGATAACGCCTATAAAGATCCGTCGAGGACGAGACAAATGATTCAAGTTGGGTTTAGCAAGATCGCGGTGAGTCACTCGTCGTGAGGCGACTATTATATGTGTCAAGAAAAGAAGTGCATCCACAGCAGCATAACATCTTCCGCATTAAGTGTACGGTGAATCGAAAGGTTTGTGACGTGATCATTGACAGTGGAAGCGGCGAGAACATCATCTCTAAGGTCATGATGGAAAAATTGTAATTGAAAACGGAGTGTCATCCCTCACCATATAAAATTGGTTGGATCAAGAAGGTTAACGAAACAAAGGTAATTGAACGGTGCACCATATCCTTTTCAATTGGTAAACATTATAAGGATGAAGTAGTATGTGATGTGGTTAACATGGAATTATGTCACATACTACACGGTCGACCCTGACAATCTGACCGTGACGCTACTCATAAAGGACGAGATAACATATATATCTTCGTCAAGGATAGCTAAAAGACCATATTTGCCCCTATAAATCTAGTGGGACCACCTGAAATAGGACAAGCTTATGCATTAATTATAAAAGGGGAAGAACTCGAGTCTACCATCATCCCTGAAAGACTAAGACCCTTGTGACATGAATTCAAAGAAATCTGTCTCGATGACCTCCCCGATGGGTTATCCTCCATGCGGGATATCCAATACCATATCGACTTTATCCCCGGGTCCAGTTTATCCAATCGTCCTCATTATCGAATAAGTCCGAATAAGTGCGAAATTCTACAGGGACAAGTAGAGGAGCTGATCTGTAATGGTCTTATTCGAGAAAGTATGAACCCATGTGTTGTACTAGATCTATTAACTCCAAAGAAATATGGGAGTTGACGCATGTGTGTAGACAGCCGGGCCATCAACAAAATCACCATAAAATACAGGTTTTCTATACCACGGTTGGACGATATGCTGGACATGTTAGAGGGTGCAAAAATATTCTCTAACTTGGACCTAAGGAGTGACTACAATCAGATTCGAATAGAAAATGGCCTTTAAGACCAAGGAAGGATTGTACGAATGGATGGTCATGTCTTTCGATCTTTCAAATGCGCCTAGTACATTCATGAGATTGATGAACCAATTTCTGAAACCTTTCATTGGGCAGTTCGTTGTGGCTTATTTCAATGATATTTTGATATACAGCGAAGACAAAACCACCCATATGGAACACCTCAAGAAGGTCGTTCAAGTGTTCACTGAAAATAAACTGTATTTCAATTTTAAAAAGCGCAACTTCATGACTGATAGCATATTGTTTATGAGTTTTGTCATAACATCCAAGAGTATTTGTGTGGATGAGAAAAATGTGAAAGCAATCAAAGAATGACCAGTTCTCACAAATATTCACGAAATGCAAACTTTTCATAGATTGACGATATTTTATCATCGGTTCGTGAAAAATTTCAGTACCATTGTGTCACCAATCACAGATTGCATGAAAAAATGGCAGTTTCAGTGGACTGACGAAGCCGACAGAAGTTTTGTCGAAATCAAGCGCAGATTATCCACGACCCCGGTTATTGTACTTTCCAACTTCAACAAACTGTTTAAAGTTGAATGTGATGCCTCATATGTAGGGGTTGGGGGAGTTTTGTCTCAAGAAGGTGAGCCGATAGCCTTTTACAGTAAGAAACTTAGCAATGCACGCAAGAAGTTGTCTACATATGAGATCGAGTTGTACGCGGTAGTCCAGGTACTGCGACACTGGCGACATTATTTGATTCAAAGAGAATTCATACTTTACACAGACTATCAAGCTCTCGAATTTATTAATAGTCAAGCTAACATTAACCATGTACATGCTAGATGGATCTCATTTTTATAGGAATTCATGTTTGTATTAAAACATAAGTTAGGACAACAGAATAAGGTAGCAGATGCGCTGAGTCACCGTGCAACTTTGTTTGTCGCTATAAGAAATGAGGTTGTCGAATTCGAGCGCCTCAAAGACATATATGCCGATGACGATGACTTTAAGGACGTAGAGTTACATGCCAAGAAAGTCACCCCGACAACTTACATATATAAGACGGGTTCCTTTTCAAGGAAAATGGATTGTACATCTCCAATAGTTCGCTAAAGGAATAAATAATCCAAGAGTTACATAGAGGTGGCCCTAGTGGACACCTTAGGCGAGACCAGACACGAGCTCTTATGGAAGAACGGTATTACTGGCCGCAATTGGTACGTAATGTGGGAAAGGCAGTCTAACGTTTTTATATTTGTCAGACCTCCAAGGGACAATCTCATAATACGGGCCTCTATACCCTGTTATCCGTGCCTGACTGCCCTTGGTAGGATTTATCGATGAACTTCGTACTTAGTCTCCCACGAACACAACGCGACATGGATTTAGTGTTCGTGGTAGTAGATCGTTTCTCCAAGATGACGCACTTTATTCCATACAAGAAGAGTCTTGATGCAACACACGGGGTGGATTTATTTTTCAGAGAAATTGTGCAACTGCACGGGGTTCCCAAGACTATTACTTCTGACCATGACACAAAGTTCATAAGCCACTTTTGGCAGATTTTGTGGACTCGATTCGATACATGACTTTAGTTCAGCAGCGCCTACCACCCACAGACTGACAGACAAACTGAGGTTGTGAATCGCACGTTGGGAAACCTCTTCGATGTATTTTAGGAGAAAACTGAAGCAGTGAGATTTAGCATTGTCTCAAGCGGAGTTTTCATTCAATAACATGGTGAACGACTTGATAGGAAAATTCTCGTTCCAGATTATTTATGGACAAGTACCTCGCCACACACTAGACTTGGTCCCTCTGGCTAAGCTCCCAGCCATGAGCATTACAGCAGAATATATGATAGACAAGATCATGGGCATTCATGCGGAGGTACAAACTAAGATACATGCCTCGAACAAAAAGTACAAGGAGTAAGTGGACAAGCATCGGCGACAAAAGGTGTTCGAGGTAGGCGACCAAGTAATGGTCCATCTGCATGTAGAAAGATTTTTGACCGAAATATACAACAAGTTGAAGAATAAAAAGATTGGACTGGTACCAATCATCCGAAAGATCAATGACAACACTTATGTTGTTGATCTTCTAGATGACATGGCTATCTTACGGACTATCAACGTCGCAGACCTGACCGACTATCATGAACTAGAGCAAGACGAGAACTCAAGGACGAGTTCTTTTGAGGTAAAGGAGGCTGATATCGAGTGGGTCGCAGACAGTTACATGGCTAAGACGGATCAGAAAAGGCTCGGTCGACGACAAAAGTGATCCAGACCATCAGACCTTAAATCGGGCATATTTCGTAATCTGGAATGAGTTATCTGATGTAAAATATATAATTTTCCGGTATAACAAGCTACTTTAGCCAACCAACCATGCTATACCAAGTTACCCAAGTCAGATTTGCAAAATACTGCCAAATCAACGGTCGTTTCCCTATTTTAATTTCATTTTTACTATAAATAGTAAGTTTTAGTTTGATTATAACTCTTCATCCGTTGGGCTTTAGGAGTTGCATCCAACGTGAAAAGAGCTTATAAATATAAGGAGAATGGTTTGGTGAATCCAAATAGGACACTATTTTTAGCCGAAAACCTTGCACACTAGTAGACATCACGACCATCTATAAATAGTAAGTTTACTATTTATAGTAAGTCACGAATTCTAGGAGTTTTAGTTGTAGTTTGATTCTGATTTCTTTCCTATTGGTTAGTACCCCTATTTAAAGGGTTATGAACTCATTTTTTTTAAATTCATTAATCAATTTCAAATTAATTGGAATTTATTTCTATTTTCTACTTTCTTTCCTCGTGGATTCGAGAAGTCTTTATGAGGAGTCCAGATAAGTTCTGTGCATTCGGAATAGTTATCCTCTTGAGGAAGACAGAGCTCGACCTCACGTCCTCCCCTGCGTCATCAGCCTCTCGATACAACTAAAGGCTTAAAGGGATTGACTTTCATATCATATTTAACATAATTAGGATAATTAGCGTTAGTGTTCTCCCTGTCTCCTTTCATATTTATATTAATAAAATATCTGAAAAGCAACCGGTAGCCTATAGAACCACTCAATACATAATATTCTCACTCTAATAGTATTGCACCTGTATGCAATCACATATTCATGTTGTAATTGAAATAAATACCAGCAACCATGTCTAAGGAAACAAGCCATCCTCCCCAATTATAGGACCTCTGCGCGGGCACCACAAGAGCAGAATCATTTTGGTGTTGTAAAGGGAATCTTGAGGTTCAAGAAATTGCTCTTCTAGAGCGGGACTTTGTACGACAATGGTGACCAAAGTTCTCTTCTTTCCTTTCACAATTGTAGAGCGGACAGAGCAATAGGCGAGTTTTGTTTCCCACATATGATGCCAAACTGTTGATGCTAAGATCTGATTGTCCTTGTTGGACCGTCACATACTAGAAAAAACAAATAATGATGGGAACCTTGCTTGTAACAAGGGACCCTCTGATGCCAAAGTTAGAACATGTACTCTGGGTCTAATAGGACTAGGGTTTAGTGCATACATGCTATTGTACTTGGGTTTATGTTTTATAGTCCTTTGCTATTAGTCACGTATATGGCAATGAATTTGCCATACAGTCATCTATCATGCAAGAGATCGTCCCCGAGATATTAAGCATTTTCATCGGCATGATTCTCGACAAAGATCTCAAGGAATTAATCCTCATTGTATACAAAGGAAATCTCTTGGTGGTCAGCTTCCGATGAGATTGTGATTAATAACTGAAGTTGACCTTTAAGTCGGCTTAGCCGAGGTCTTATATACCGTACTTAACTGTTGATCATGGTCGGAACCTATTTTTGAGGCCGGGTTGATACTTATAGTTGTTTGTTGGTGGCGACAACTGGGCCTCAACCAGAGCCGAGGTCATCGATTGTGGTTGGTGCCCAAGCTAGTCATGGTAGTTCAGACCAATCTCATACCCAATCTCCTTCTCTGAGCTACCCATCTTCTATTTTCTATCTCATTCTGGTTACCTACTTAGTCCAATTTTACCCATGAACAGAAAAAATAAAAAAACAAAATAATAATAATAATAATAAATAATAATAATAATAATAATAATATATAAATCTTCATGTCAAATTAGTTAAAAACTACTACAATAAAAGCACATACTTAAAACACAAATAATTACAATATAAACCATCTAAATTGTGGGCCTCAATTAAATGGAAAATGAAACAAAAGTGAAAACTGTTTGGTTGTATGTGTGTTAGATGTGTGAGCGATTTTTGAATGGTTAAAAGTAAAAAATACCTTATGGTCATTTTTCAACTAACAAGTGTTTAAGAGTTGGGGATTAAGATTGTTGGTTTTAAGTCTATTGGTAAATGATAGTGATTTTTACAATTTACTTGGTTTAATTTTAAATGTTCACTACTGCGTCTAACACAACCTGAATAGTACCACAAGCCATTTTATACACACATGCCAGATTATTTGTTTATATATATATAATTGGATTTAGGTGGTATTCTGGTATGGGTTGGGTATTCGCACACCTGGCCATGTCTGGTAGTGCTTAGGTGCATCTAGCCCGTTGACACCCAATTCGATACTTGATCAAATATGGGTATGTCTTGGGATCCTTATTTTGAAGAGTTTAATTTGAATTTCTTATATTCAAAGAATACAATGTCTAAGTAATTTCAAAATGCATGTGTATCATGCATCATGTTCTACGAGAGTAGCAAAGTTTTTCACTATGCTAAATCCTGGGGCTGTGCCTGTCAACGGGCCAAGCCTGGGGTAGTTCTTGGCCCGGATTTTGAGCTATTTCGGGCTGGCCCTATTCAAAATTTTGATTTTCAGGCCCGAGCCCGGCCTTTTGACACCCTTACTAAAAGTCTAAAAACCAGGCTAGCATCTCTCAGGTGAATGAAATACATCTTGCCAAATGCACAGAAATCTTTTATGCATTTCCGTAACAGAGTGAAAAATCAGGCCCGTTCTCAGGGGTGGAAATGGGCCGGTATCAATTGAAAAGAAGTTGTTATATCGTAAATGGGGCCCGTATGGTGGGCTGAAATGGCAAGGCTTGAGTCATGGGCCTATAATCAGGCCCAATCTAAATGCATGGTGGGTCACAAAAGATCAGGCCGTCCAATGACTGTGCGGGCCACAGGACATGTAGAATATAGAGCGTCGGCACTTTTTGCTGCACAGCTCATTGTTTTTGCACATGTGTGGCCCACCTGAAGAGTTAACAAATGTTGGGCCGAGGCCCACATAGTTCATGGATTTCCAACGTACATACCAGGTGTGGCCGTCGTGTACAGCTGCTGGTGGGCCTAAACTCCATGTATGTTAAAACATCACGAATGTTCCCAAAAACGACAAAAAAAATAAAATAATAATAATAAAAATCAACCTTTTCAGAATTAGTAATTGAAATAAAAAGAAAAGGTAGGAAACCGTGGGACAAAACGGTTATAACGAGCTGACTCCGATGTTAGTTCTGCACAATTTAAAAGATGTTGGAGACTCTTGAACCGTACAAGTGCTATAGTTGTACGGTAATGTCGTCGAAATTGCTGACTCAACTGTTGGTGGAACGCAACCAAAAAGTTGAACTAAGCAGATAATGCAATCTGATTTTTCCTTTAAAATCTGGACGGCTCACTATTTTATTTGAACCATTTATTGAATGGTCAGGATTGCTTGATCAATATAATTTTAACAACTCCATCCACAATGTAATACCCATAAATTAGATGGTCCCAACAGCTGTACATCAGCGTCATGTATGTGGATGATGAGCCGCCACTTGCTGCCATTTTTTAAATGGTGCAAAACTAACATAGAATGCTGGCCCAACTCATAGTCACTCCATTTTTTATTTTTATTTTAAATTTTCAGAGGCAACCAAAAAACCAAGCTTTCATTGGAAGAAAGGCACCGAGATAGCAACAAAATACAAGCAGGAAACCAAACAAAAACAAAGAAAAAGCATGTCAAAGAGTACCCAAGGCTTACAGACAACTCTTTAACAAGAGAAGAGGCAATACAAACTGTCAGTTTGACATCGGTACTTTCGATATGAAAACATCTACTTATTCTCTCCTCCCAAAACGTCTATAGAACTTCGACATTCGGACTACAACTCCTTTAAAAGAGAAATGCCATACTACGCCATTAGGTGGCCCCAAATGTCGAAAGGCATGGACCACACATTGTTGAAGATAAAGAATAATAGACCACAATAAAAAAAGAAAAAAGAAAAAGAACAATGGATAAAGAAATGATTCACATATTCAGCAGAAGACATACACATAAGATAAATACGTGGGATATTCGTACCTCTCTTTCAGAGACGTCAACAGTAAAGATTCCATCCCGCCCGCTACCCAACCAAACGTGGCTATCATTGAAGGCGCGCTATGATGACAAATGTGGTTAGTGGGAGCTTTTTCTTCGTGCCTTCCTTCTGAATTAGAGAGTAAAATGATCGAACTGATGTACAAATGCATGTACCACGCATGGTTGAAGCTCCTGAGAACAACCAACCACGAGAAAAGGTAAAAGGACACTAAATAAGAGGATGATTCACGTATTTAGTGAAAGATATGCACGTATGTAAGACAAATATTTGGGATGATTATAACTCTCTTTTGGTGGTAGTTAGTAATTAAGACTCTATTCATGCCCATTAGCCAACCAAATGCCACTATCTTTGAGGGTGCACTATAATGTCAATAGTGGCTAGTGGGAGCTTTCTTTGTGCCACGCTTTTGTTTTAAAGAGTAAAAGGATCAAACCAAGAATTGGCCTTGGGTTTTTTTTTTTTAAAAAAAAAAAATCTAAATAATCCTCTCTTTCTACATTGGATGAGCAAGATGTTATCTTCTCAGCGACAGAGATTATACATCGGATAACACCATTTTTAGGTGCCTTTTGGAACAATATTAGGGTGCCAGAGTATAAATCAGGGGAGTCAGTTGATACACTAGAAGAGTATGATGATGATATGCACGTGGTGGTTTTTGTACACATGTGATGTAGGATATGCCACATGTATTATTTGTAAGGATGGACAAAACTATACCCAAACGAAAGTAAAAGTAGTTCACTAGATCCGGGCCTAGTTCTACATAGGGCATGACATAGCTGGGTGCATTTAGATCAAAGAAATTCATTCTGGTAGGGAGAAATTATTGTCCAAAATGAAGATTGTTGGGGGACATGCAGACTAAGAGATTAAACAAACCAAGCTACAAAAAATACAAACTTTTACGTGGAAAATCTCTTGCAGAAAAAAACTATGGCGTAAAGTGACAATGAATTTACTATAATAATCAATGTTTACAAGAGATAGAAGAGCTTACTAATCCAAGAATACACTCGAACACACAAAAATTCAGCTTTAAATTCTCATTTGCTCACCAAAAGTCCTAAGCGCATTTTCTCTATACCCTAATCATGGATTACAACCCTTATAAATGATTAAAACCGAAATAAGAAACAAAACCCACAATTCTACAAAACTGCACAATTCGATCAATGGAAGCTTCGATCATAATGAATGTCATTGATGTCCCATCGATGGGATCGAAGCCACCTTCGATTAAATCAATTTAGATTAAAAAATTGTCCAACAATTAAAGGAAAAATAACAAAAAATTTTAAATGGGATTGAGTGGGCTGTCGATGGGATCGACAACTGCTCAATGGGATCGAGTGGTCTGTCAATGCCATCACTAGACCCAATTACGAAAAAATTCGAGACATCTGATAACAATATCTACCATGTCTTTAATTTATCATAAACCACAAATCTAAACTCTATCTCTAATTTCCTCCATCATAACTCTACCATCGTCGTTACTTCTCATGCACATTCCGCCTTCGTCAAGCCTAGAGAAGTTGATCTTCTCAAGAGTCACTATGCTTGTCCGTCAGATTCACGCTTATGTTGATCTTCTCAAGAGTTACTACGCTTTTCTCAAGTATCTATTAGATAAAATGATGACGAACATCAATATACTTAGTACAAGAATGGTAAAATAGGTTCTTCACCAAATTGATCGTACTTTCGCTATCACAATTTATTGGCATGACTTCCTACTGAAGCCCAAACTAATTTATTATCCTTCTCAACCAAACTCCTTCTTTGAATGCTTCTGTCATTACTATATAATCTTCTTCGGTTGTGGAAAGAGTCAAAACAGACTGAAGCTTCGACATCCAACTGATCTTTTCACCCTCTAGCACAAATGAGTATTCGGAGGTCGATATCATGTTATTCACATTAACTACGTAATTGACATCTACCCACTTATCGTCTGACTTTTCAAACATCAATATGTAGTCTACTGTACCTCGAATATACTAAAGTAACCATGTCACTACTTCCTAGTGCTACTTGTTGGGGTTAGCTATGTATCTGCTCAAAACACTGACTGCATGTGAAATATCAGGTTTAGTAGAGACCATGTCATACATCAAACTTTCCATGATGCTTAAATAGGGCATATAAGACATCACTTACTTTTCTTCATCTGTATTGAGACACTATTCAGAAGAAAGCCTAAAGTGAACAGTATGGAGTATGCTAACCAATTTCTCCTTGTCCATACCAAATTTTATCAATATCTTTTCAAGATACTCTACTTGTGATAACCATAACATACTCCTCTGTCTATCTCTATGAATATCTATGCCAATAATCTTCTTTATAGTCTCCAAATCTTTCATTCCAAATATCCTTGACAACTGAGTCTTCAACGTATTAATCTCAGATATCTTAGCTAACAATAAGCATGTCATCTACTTACAATACCAGTATAATGAATCATCCATCATTCAACGTCTTATAATAGACATAATGATTGAATTCACTATTCGTAAATCATGAACCCATCATAAAAGTATTAATCCTTTTATACAACTACCTAGGTGATTGTTTTAAGCTATATAACAACATCTTTAACCCGCAAACTTTGTTATTTATCCATTTCATTTCGAACCCTTCTGATTGCTTTATGTAAATCTGCTCCTTCAATTCCTATGAAGGAAAGTAGTCTTCAAATTCATCTATTCCAATTCGAGGTTGTATTGGGCAATGAGTGCCAATGCAAATCTGATAGACACCTGCTTGACTACATACGTGAAAATCTCTCTAAAGTCGACACATTCCTTCTGTGCATAATCATTCGCGACTAATCTTGTCTTTTATTTATCATGTTTCTTCTTGTAAATTTATTTACAGCTAATCGCTTTATGCTCCACTAGAAGCTCTACTAGCTCCAATGTCTCATTGTTATGTAAGGAATCCATTTCGTCATGTATGACGGCTATCCACTTCACAGCATCAAAATTATCTAATGCTTCATGAAAAGTAAATAGATTCCTCACATTTATAATGAGAGTGAATGCAACATTTGAGTCATCACTGTATTTGACTGACAATTTACGATCTCTTAGAAGATTTCTTCTCAGATGTGGCTACTCCACCTATTCTTATACCTTTGCCTGCGGCTCAAAACTCTATTTGTGTATCTTCTTTTTCAATCTTGACATTAATGATCGTTAATTTCTTCAGTTCTCAGTGTTCGTCCTTACAAAACAAAGAATTTCATCAAACCTGACATCTCAGCTAATTATGGTTTTCCATGTCACTCAGTCATACATCATGTACCCTTTCACACCATCACCATAGCTCATAAAAAACACTTCTTAGCCCTTTGGTCTACTTTATCTCTCTCAGTTGACGGTACATAAGACTAAGCATTACAACCAAATACCCATAACTGTGGCTAGTCTACCTAATGACCACACCACACTTCTTCAAAAATTTTGCAGTCTATCGGTAACAGGTTGTGTTAACGGCCTCCGCCCATAACTCCTCACCTAATTTAACATTACTTAGCATGCTTCGACCTCTCTTTATGAGAGTCCGTTCATCTTTCCTTCTAATCCATTTTAGTCAGGAGTGTCCCTCACAATCCCCTCATCCTTGCAAAACTGGTTGAATACTTTTGAAGTGAATTTACTTCCGTTGAGGTGGGAGAGGGGAAGCATAGTAGGTCACATTGATGTTGGGGAACTTTAGTGAATTTATTGTCATTCCCATAGACAAGCCTTAAATGTTATTGCTCAAATCTGAATGGGCAAGGGCTACACCTGTAGGCATACAAGTACCTGCATCAGTAACACACAAAGGATAACGAGGGCATCGGTTATGGCCGGGGACTCTTAGATGCTTAAGTCAGGTGAATTGAATTATAATAAAAATGAGACTTAAGTTAATATTTTTGTGTTTACCCCCTTTCAATAGCTGTGGATGTATTTATAGCTTACTTAGGAGATTTCTGAGTTAGCGTATCCTAGTGAAATACGATAAACTTGCATATCCTGGTAGTATAAGCTAAATATGTTGAAGGGTCCATACTTAAATGGAGATCTAATTCCAAAAGTATCATCGAGCCCACCTAGGTCGGCGTGATCTTCAGTTAGGATCGTGCAATATCTTTCATTTCTCTATTTAAGGCGGGATTCTCTCTAGATATTCTACTTCTTAAGCCAAGATCAATTTGATCAGCTCAGCAGGTGAGTCCTGTTGTTGAGCTCTGCTCTTGAGCGATTCCGCTTAATGTCATCCCTTCGAGGTCGAAACACCTCATAGTTGATTCCTTGATAGCTTAAGGAGTTTATTCAGGTAATTCTTAGTCAGCACAACTCCAAGATACTCTTTTTATGATTGGTCGCATGTCTTATATAACAGGTTAGTTCAATTTTTTCCATAATAGTTGCCCCTCCTTTAAGCTTGACGTACATGAGCTTAAGAAGTAGGAGTTTAAACTGATCTAGAAGCGCATGAATTGAATTTCAAATTAGGAGCAGCCTGATCCTTTTTCATTAAAATTTCCATCTAATGATGAGGGTGGGAAACGAAAATGCAGTGCTTGTCCCAGGAATTAAGGAAGATATGATGGTGAGCGTGGCTTTTACACGATTCATCCATGGACACCTGTCACCCGAGCCATCATGGCTTTGCCCAGGCTAATCCTATGGCACCACGTGGAAGGAAACATCAATCGA
Organism: Magnolia kwangsiensis; assembly: GCA_037074715.1. Lineage (NCBI taxonomy): Eukaryota > Viridiplantae > Streptophyta > Magnoliopsida > Magnoliales > Magnoliaceae > Magnolia > Magnolia kwangsiensis. The sequence continues at coordinate 37,833,204 of CM073572.1, read as the reverse complement.
AACGCCTCCCCATGCTTACGAGGCTATAATCAACATTAAATGCTCTATCACTTAAATTATATAAATAGAGGCTTCTCCCATCATTGTTTGTCTACTTGATTCTGTGAAGCCCGAGCTCTACTATTGAGTATGAAATACTGTATATTTCTTTCTATTTATAAATTGATTTTATAAACATGATAGTGCTTAATCGATTTAATTAGGCATGTTTTCATGTGCGAGGTGATTTCGAGTGCTTAAGGTGAAATTGATGCCAAAAGGAAGATCTATGCTCAAAAGATTACTAAATGAAGATTTGGAGATTAGGAAGTCATTAATGAATAATTTGCATGCCAAAGATTCAAGAAAATCAAGTGAGGAATGAAGAAAATTAAAGATTTGAAATGAAAAAAAAGAATTCTGAAATTATCCTGAAAAAGCATATTCTGAAACTCAGAGTTTATTTTAGCTATGCAGAGTGAAGTATATTTTGAAAAACTACGCAAAGTGAAGTTTAATTTAGTAAACTACGGATAATACGTAAAATTAAGGCAGTTTCTAGATTTTTTTTCAACTAGGTGCAAAAGTTGGAGTTCCACAACTATAAATAGGACTCCCTAAGATACTCCAAAGCATTTTCTAGGGTGTGAAAATGTCTTAATGAGCATAACAAAGGGGTAGAGCAGCTGCTAAAGAGTTTTTCTTCTCCCTTAGTTTATTTTTTATGCTTTGTTTAAGAGATTTAGTTTCAATCATGTCTATGATTGGCTAAACCTCTTAACTAGGGCTAAGAGGTGAAGCTTGTAGCGTGTTGGGATGTTTATTTTACTTTGATTTTTTTTAATTAAACTTCATTGATTTTTAGTTTGATATTAATGGAATATTTTTAGTTTTCCATGATTTTTTGTGATTCAAATTACAATAGATGTTGTGATAGCTTTGGATATCTTCTTTTCCTGTTTTGAGATAGTGAGATTGGTAAATCTCATTGTTCACCATCATCTCTTGGGCATGGTAGGGTGATAGAATTCCTTCTAATCTTAACAATTCTCCTCCATTTAGAATTAATTAGGTCAATGAAAAGTTTAGATTTGATTTAAATTACTTTATCTTCTAATTGGATAGGATAGGACTCCAATTCCAATTGTGTTTATTGAATCAAGCAAGGTAGCATCTTAATAGCTACAAGTGGATCTTTGGCACCTTAGTTCCCATGTTTAATTGATAGTTTAAAGATTATTCACAATTACTATCTTTTATTTCAGAATTCATATTTCAAATCTTCTTCTAGCTCTAGTTCTAGTTCTTTTTAGAATACATACAAGTTTAGTCCCTGTGGATTCTACTTGTTCTCACGAGTTATTATTACATCACAACTCTACACTTGGGGTTGTGAACATCTACCGACCTGATTCTCTGTCAATCTTTGTCTTGTACATTTCTTCTCCATTAGCCCATAACACCCGGAGATTTGTCTTTTCGGCACGCCTGTCGCTACTTGAATCTTTTTTCTCCTTCATTTTCCCTTCATGCCTTCCTTCCAACGCTATTTTTTTTCTCTCTCCCTTGAATTTTCTACTTTCTATATGTCTTCTGAGGAGAATTTTGAGGGGGGAGGGGGGGCTATGTTTCTGGGGCCTTCCATAGGGAGTCTATAAATGACAACACGAACTCCTGGTCTACCCCATTTTTAGGGGAACCATCACCAATGGTGGCACCTTAAACTGTGGAGGCCCCTTCGCCTCAGGCTGAGCTGGCTTTTTCATCTTCTCAAGATATGGCGCTTTCGGCCAACATCTTCATTTCTAAATTATGGTTAGAGGACTTACAGTCCCTCCTATCGAAGTTCAAGATCCTGAGCTCAGTGGGGCTTCAACCTCCACTAGCAAGGGAGCTCTTAGGCCACCCCCAACAGTAGAGGTGTGACACCCTGAAATTCGGGAGTCGAGCATAACTCAGCTCCCGAGTTCCAAAACATCACTTATGCAACATTTTTTATGATGACTGAATGTTGTCTGTATTAGTGCATGAAACATGAAATAAATTAAGCCAAATTAGTAACTATAATTCAGGGACAGTTAGAATATGCAAGCGAAAGTCTGAAATAAATATATAAATCAAAATAATCCCCAAAATATGATTGCTCTGTCTGGTCAATAAGTACAAGTCGTGTCTCAAAATACATATATCAAAATGTGATAAACCACTACAACATAGCCCTGAATCCCCGTCAATCAAGACATAGCTCACCTGAACCCACCTGAGAACTGCATGAACAAGAATGCCTCCTTATCCTCATCAAATTTTGACTCCTCCTCACAGGCATCACCATCACCTGTAGCTAAGTCAGAGTTTGGTTGGTGTTTAAACACCGTCTCAGAACGTGGGAGTGAGTGATCAACTCAATGGAACTATACAGCAACGGTTAACATGTTATCAAGTCAATCAATCGGTAATGATAAAATAGTACAATCAAACATGTCCTAATACTCTTATTAATGCAAGAATAGTATGAGAAAATGATGCATGCCCTCATCACAATCTCCCTCTTGCGAAATCATCTAACGATCGCGACATGAATCACTACCACTGTGCCCTACACCAACGCCAACGGCACATGCAATACGATGTTATGAACATGATTACCAAGTTCTTATTAGTTCCTTTCATACAGCAGGATTAGGAAGCTAAGGTACCACCCTTTATATCATTTGCCCAACATTGATCCATCTAAGGTCGTCAATCCTAGTTAATCACATACGATAGGCAAGTTTAGGTCACTACCACCAACGTCCTACCAACTGGCAGTTTATTTTCGAAGGCTCGTCACCAACCTGACTAGGGACCACAGCCAGGCTGCCCCGAGGTAGGCTTGTTCATACTCGAAGTCACTCCATTGACGCCCTACCAACTGACAGTCTATTTTCGAAGGCTCATCACCAACCCGACTGGGGACCATAGCTAGGCTGTGCTAGTCTAGGCCGACAACTCAAATACAGTGTCCCATACCACCATATTCAGCTCACGAGTTTGGGTTGCTCATTGGTCACTACAGGGAGGCTCGTCGACCCAGCGTAGGCCGACAACTCGACCACGGTGTCCCATACTACCATGCCCGACTCATGAGTCTTAGCGGATCCTGGTACCAAGGTTAACCGGACATTTCACTAGTAAGTTTGGTATCTTAGGTTCAAGCAGTAGTGTCTAAACATGGTGAACATACATTGGGTCAATCGGGTTAATTGACGAGCTCAACTAATACGAGTGCACGTTGAGTTAATCGACATGAAGTGCATAAGCACTTCGTGTGGCCTAACCACTGCTGACATCCCAAGTATGGCTCGGATTTATTGAACACATCCTGCGTGGCGAAAACAACCTCAACCACCTGTACAAGGCCTGTTACCGATTACCTGGACTATAATATAGTCCCAACCCTGTACAATCATAACAAATAAGCATATGAGATAATCAAAGCAGTAATGAAGACTTAAGTCAAATCCTACAATCATTTGAGCATACTGTGGAATATAACTTAAACATGTTTATATAGTATATGGAAGAAATCATACACTTAGTTGAACATAAATTGTATACAATACATGGGGAAAATCATACACATAGCTATGGTAGTTGGGATTCATATTTCAACTCTCTACAAATCACAATTTACTAACTACTAACTCATTCAGTTATTTTTACAAACACTTAGGCTACACCTTCCAACATTTATAACATACGTTGGTTATAATACGTATTATGGTAAATCCTTTCGTCAAGAAATTGTTGTCTACACAATAATCATATACCCACAATAGTTAATTATGGTAAGCATGAATACACATTCTATACTCATTCAGACATTTTCACAAACACCTAGGCTTCACAATATAACATACACAACGTATGTTGGCATAACATGTATTAGGGCGAATCCTTTCGCCAAGAAATTGTTACACATACAACTAGCATATATACACGATAATTAATCATGGCAAACACAATTCTAAATATCATACATATACGATCCTTTCTACAAATACATAAAATACATTAAACACAACATAGTTCATATATAACTGAAACGCGAAACAAACATCGCATTTGACATGTGAAATAGCATTTACATCAGTAATAAATCATTAACTGACATTCAAAGCCTTAAAAACCATAACCTATACGTATATAGTCTGCTCCTTACGTCGGTAAACGCGCATCAAACTCAGTTTGTATGTTAAGTCACTACCTACGACGCGAGGGCCACCTATAGCACGCAATAGGCTAGCTATTTCAGTACCTTAGGCTATTTGAAACCCTAGAACAGATTAGGATTAGGTTTACTTACTCAAGTTTGGCGTTGGAGCTACCAGAAGAACTATACGGGATTGTCGTTTCAGCAGATGGATTAGCAGGAAAAAATCTCAGGAATCCACACCAACTTCTCTCTCACTTTCTCTCTCTTTACTCTCTTCCCTCTCCTAGGGTTTTTCTCAATTTCGTATGGAATATGTGAGAGGAGTTTAAGGTCCTTATATAGGCCCAAAACTAACGAAAATAGCCCCAAGGCCATGGTATACTTAGGTTATAACCAAATCAGGCTTGTTCTGATCCAACGGAACATTTCTACAGGTCCTTTTACTAAATACGGTCGGACTTAAGCTCAACTAATATTGGATCTTAAGCAAGTTAAGTTTTCAGTCCAATCGGGTTTCTAGATCGACCGTGGCAGTCCAATTTCAGTTCAACGGTCATCGAAACTCAATCAGGGCCACAAGTATATTTACATGTGTGGGCCATCTTTCCTAATCTAAGGGTGTATTTGGGTTAGATTTTGACGGTCAGAACGCTTATAAATGGTGCGCAAGCGACACGACTCAGATTACTTAAATTCATGTTTAATTTCATAAAAATCTTCACTTCTCGCACTCTTCACTCCGAACTCAAGCAAATCGTCTCAAGACCTCATCTGGACTTGATTTTTGAGGTGATAGTCAAGTCCAACTAAGCGGTCATAATTGTCTAAGTTTATCACTATCGAACTTTCGACGTGCGGTCCAAGTCCGTTACAGAGTTTCTAAATGCTCCCGAGAGCAACTGGGCTTAGAGATGGATCCTAAGTTTTAGGATAATGTAGTGTTAACGATTCTGCAAGTTTTGGGCCTTGCAGATCATATTTAAAGTGATTGGTAAAAATTTCACAGGTAATCTAGTTTAACGCTAGTTAATTCTCGTTTAATTTCTAGAGGATTTGGTCCTAAGTGATTTCTGCTTGAGGTGGTACTCGGGTCTTCGTACGGATTTTTCCAGGACGTTACAAGAGGTGACCCTATACCTTTTTTTTTCTTGTGGGCTATGGCTGCCTTTCCACCTGGTGCTAAGAGAGATGCTTCACCGCTTGAGGGTCGCCCCGGGGCAACTCAATCCAAATGTATGGAGGGTTGTCTTCGACTGCTACATATTGTGGCAGTAGGTCAACAACTATGAGCTCTTCATCGATGATCTCTTTTATCTATACCAAGCCAAGAGGAGCCTCGACTCTTGAGGCTGGTATTACTTTTCTTCTTGGTCAAGAAAGGGCTAGACTATTATCACCAACAATATATCCTCCAAAAAGGGCTGGAAGAATGGGTGGTTCTTCACCACAAGAGAGTGGGAAGTACCTACGTCAGAGATAGGAAGATTGCGAGCTAAAGTTCCTACTTTTTATTTATTCTTTTTGTAGCCTTTCCTAAGTCTTAACACAGCCTTTCTGCTTCTCTTCTCCACCATATGAGGATTGCTAGAGATTGCCCTGTGGCTTAACAGGATTGTAGGAGGTTGATCATTCCATAGGTCTTGCAACAAGTCGGCCTTTCTATGGCCAACTCGATAAGTAACTGTAATTTCTTCTTTCGTTTGGTTTTTTTATATATGCTACAATGCTGAATGGATTTTGGTTTGTTTCTTTCTGTAAAGATGTTGGATCACCTGTAGCCTAAGAGGATGAGGTTATCGTCTGCCGTTGAGATGGAGCGACTAAAGGCAGCTGTCAGGAGGATTTCCCCACCTGCCCTTGCTCGACGTTCAACAGTGGGCTCTTTTACTGGTAGCTCTACCGATCATGTGGAGGAGAGAGTGGTGACTGAGGTCAACCCCGAGGTCCCTCCTCTGTCTGTCCATGCGAAGGCAGAGGGAGATGCTGCAGTGGTTCCTATGGAGTGCTAGTCCCAACCATGCCGAGCTTTCCCTCCTTGAGCATGCCCTTGAGGGAGGTGGTTGACCTAGAGTCTTCCCTTGCCCATGTTAAAGAGAGTTAGGCTGAGACTACCTGGATTCTTGAGGGTGCATCCGACCACTATAGCTCAGTTCTTGAGGGGGTCGCTGCGGCAAGGGCATCGTTTTCTTCCCCCCTCCTGAGACCATATGGCCTTGTCGACCAACTGGGGGTGAGGACATGTCCTTAGGAGGAGGTGAATGCATTACTTTTCTCGCATCGTAACCTTGTCTTTTCTCACCTGGTGGCCATGCATATCAAGCTGAGTGTCATATGGGCACCCCTTTCTCTCCCTTTTTTTTTTTTTAAAAAAAAAAAATTATGTATGGGTTGACCTTCTCCGCTTGACTACCTCTACTTGTCCGCTGGCCTGAGGGTGGCGAGGTGAGGTTAAAGCATTGCAAATACTGAGCTTTTCGCATAGTCCTCAGAATCGAGAGTTGTTAAACTATCAGTCATTGTCGATAATAATGGTGTGGGGAATATTGAACCTATAAATAATATTTTTCCAGATGAAGTCGATTGTTTTTTATTCAGTGATCCGAGCTAGAGGCTTGGCCTTTACCCATTTACTGAAGTTGTTGACAACAATGATGGTGAACTTAGTTTGTCCCCTACCTATTGGCAATGGTCCTATGATGTCAACCTCCCATTGTGCAAAGGGTCAGGGCCCACTCATTGGTGTCATTTACTTGGGTGGTTGTTGTGGTACTGTCACAAAGCATTGGTACTTATCGCACTTTCTCGTAAACTGCTTCGTGTCTTTATGGATTGTTGGCCAATAGTATCCCTGTTGAATTACTTTATAGGTTGACCCTTCCACCTAAATGATTTCCTTATAAGCCTTCATGGATCTCCCTTAGTACATATTCAGCTTCATCGAGCCATAAACATTTTGAGTATGGAAGTGAGAATCCTTTTTTGTATAGGACGTCTCCTAATATTGTACACTGAATAGATCAGTACCAAATTTTTCAAGCCTCCAGCTTGTCCTTAGGTAGCTCGCCCTATTGTAGATAATGCATGATTGGGTCCATCAAGCTCAATGGTCAGTTTATCGAGAGATCTTCTCTTTGGTTGGGTTGGCTAATGCTTGGGTTGGGTAAAAAATTGAATGGTATGATCTTAGTGAGGTCATCAATGATGGCCAAGGCCAGCTTAGCTAGGGCATCAGCTTTAAAATTTTCTAATCTAGGAACTAGTATGATCTCGTATTTGTCAAACCCTTTGAACAGTTCCTAGGCTTTCTATATGTAGGCAATCATTTTTTTTCTCCTCTAGTCTAATATTCTATGGTGACTTGGTTTACAACCAGTTGGAAATCGTCGTAGATTTTTAACGTTCTAGATCTTATTACTCTGGCTAGTCTCAAGCTAGTGAGGGGTGCTTCATATTATGCTTCATTATCGGAGGCTAGGAAACTGAACCTTAGAGCATACTTAACGTTGGCTTAGTCAGGTGAGACAAGTATCAACCTTGTTCTGCTCCCTTGAGTGTTTGATGATCCATCCACGTGAAGGGTCCAAGTCTATGACCCCTCGTATTATTGCCCCCTCTTCTTACTGCTTGACTTTTATTTGTTGCTAGAGGGTAGAGTAGGTGAATTATGTGAAGAAGTCAGTGATGACCTACCCTTTAATCACTTCCCTTGGTCGGTATATGATGTGGAATTCCCATAGCTCAATTGTCCAATTGGTGAGTTTCCCTAACACTTTAGATTTTTAAGGTACTTAAAGGAGTGGCTGATTGGTCGACATCACAATAGTGTGAGCTTAAAAGTAAGGTCAGAGATGTTGAGGGTCAAATATTGCATATTAGACCCCAGTTAGTACCTGATTTTATGAATATGATACTATTTAACGGCTTATTTTAATCATGCTTGTGTTACAATGTGAATTTAGGAGCCTGTGTTGAAAAAAGAATACTAAAAGCATGAATTTAACACTCAGAAATCACCAAGGTAAGGGATGGACCCCCAGGGGACCAAGATCGAAGAATTTACATGCCAGAGATCCGAGAAAATCAAGTCATTCATGTTAGAGAGGCCTAAAAATTGTCCAAAATGCAAGATCATAGGGTTTCCACCAACTGTTGGCTCGAAACTTTATATCTGGCCTGAGGACCCTAAATTAACTGTACACGCCAAATTTTAGTCATTGGATCCTTATGGAGTAGCCCAATGGTCAGATCATCCCATGAATCATCGATCTAAGGCCCACCTGATATCTGGATACACTTCAACTTTGGTCTTATCCCCTTAAATGGGATGACAAAACGAATGGATAGAGAGATTTCTCATAAGAATCACCATGGGACCCACACACGTGATGCGTGTAGACAACATGTACATGGCCGAGTTGCACCGGACCAGGCGTCCTGGTCAAAGTCGATTGATTCAAATTTTCTTCCAAATAGCAACCAGCATCTGCAAGGTGCGGACGATGTGGCATGTTGTGGCCCACTTTGCTCATACCAATGGATGATTAGGACCGTCCACTTGACTCCGAGGGTGGCCACGACCCAGGCCAGGTTGAGTTTTTTGCCCCATGTACACATACACATGTGGATGGTCAAACAACGTAGGATGAACGACAAATTGATATTATACATTGGACCGCACCAAAACTCAACCAAAACTACTCCTTTCTGACTGAAATTTCACCAGGAATCTAATGAGTGGGGTGGATTTTCTAAAAAAAACATTACTGTAGGGCCCACCAAACACGTCTACGTAATAGAATTCGCACCATACGCACGTTCAGTTTTTCTAAACGTTGCAGGGAGTTGTAGGCCACTATTTGTGGTCGGATGGATGATTCAAACCGTTCAAAACCTTCAAAGGGGGGGTCTTTACCCCAACCATGGAGTCCAAGTTGATTTCTTGGACGTCGATTTGCGAAGAACTTGGTCCAAACGCAACATGTTTGCATTTTTGTGACTACTAGCTGTGAAAATAGATTTGATCGACTTTCAGCCCTCTAAACTGCCCCTGAGGCCTATAAGAGAGAGGGAGAAGAACGTGGGAACGCATCTTTGGGACGTGAGAGCAAAGGAGAGAGATCGTGGAGCGTGGGTTGGCCATCTTAAGAGTTTTTCTTTCTTCCCTTTTAGATTATTTCTATTTTGATGCTTTTTAAGATTTTTAGCCTCATCATGTCTATGATGGGCTAAACCTCTTAGTTAGGGCTAAGATTTTTTTCTTTATGCCTTTGATTCTTGTTTAAGCTGAATTTTATTTTATTCTAGTTTGATTAAATGGAATGCCTTTAGTCTTTAATGGTTTGTTATGACTCAAATTACAATGGATCTGCGATATCTTCAAGTATTTTCCATGCATATAGGGAGGTTATGATCATAGGAACCCTGTTGTTCACCATCGTCTCATGAGCATGGATGGACGATGGAATCCTTCCCTACGTTCATAACTCTCTCAGATTAGATGTGGATTGGTTAAATTTTGTTGTTTACTTTGTTTACTGGGCGTAGTTTTGTGATGAAATCAAGTCTAATTCTTATACCTTTCATCTCTTGAAAACTGGATCAAAGGAAGTTCAAATTTAATTTTCATGGTTATATCTTCCAACTGGATGAAAATGGGACTTTCAAGTCCAGTTGGGTTCTTGAATCAAGTATAAGATCTCCCTGATCTCTATGAGTGGATCCTTGAAAACTCAAGTTTCCCACCTTTGAATTTTACAAGTTCTAATTTAATAAATTTATAATTAATCTCTTAAATTTATTTGATTTAGAATACATACAAGGTTCAGTCCCTGTGGATTCGACCTCGTTCTTACTGAGATTATTACTACATCACAACCCTATACTTGGGGTGTGAACAAGTTTTTGGTATCGTTATCGAGGATGGGGATGGGAGATTAAGTTACCTAATCAGTATTTTCTTTCTAATTGTGATAAGTAGAGGTTGCACTATACACTCATGGAACTCAAATGTTTAGAATTGTTTTAATCAATGGATTAATACTTTCAACTTGACTATAAAGTTTATTGTGTGCTTGAGTCCAGCACAAAGTAATTCCCAACATTCATGAATCTTAGAATTCTCATATCTAGATTGTTTTTCAAAATTCACTTGGGTTTATAGAAATTATCTCGTACTTCTTAAATTATTTTTCGCATACTTTGCTCGAGACTAGCAAAATGCTGGTTGGGGATTGTGTTGAGGGTCAAATATTGCATATTAAACCCTAGTTATTGATTGCTTGCCTCCAAGTGCAGAGGTTCGTAAGTAGTATCTCTTGAATACGGGGTCGATCCCACAGGGAGATGAATTGTGAGAAGGAAAATAAATCAAATGTAAAATAAACTAAGTAATAAAAATTAAACAGATGATTTGATTTTGAGGTTTTTTTTTAAATGGATGTAATTCAACTGAGTAAAATAACACCCAAGCTTCAAAGTTTCATACATAAGTTAATGTTCTAAAATCATGATGACTTGGATAACACAACTAGGATCTGAGCACTATGCTCAGCCTAATCGAAAAATAAAACAGTTTAAATATAATAAATGATATGAAAAATTAGAAAATAATAGATTTGCACCATTGATATATATTCGTAAGCGCTAGTGATTTTAAGTATTCAATATCTATGGGATAATGAATATCAAAGAAATATAACAGGTTGAGAACCTTTTCTATCTAAGAAATCTGATTGATCTAGACTAAGTCTATCCATCAATATAGATCTCATATGATGGAAATATATGGATCTCACAAGAAGATAAAAAATAAAACCTAAATAATAGTCAACATGCATGCATCATTCTTCTCATCATTAAAACAATCAATCATCATAATCTTAAAGAACTATTAAACTAATGTGCTTCCCTTCTAGCTTGGGCTAGAAAGAACTAAGAAAAACATAATTATATTATAGAAATAAAAGGCAACAAGAAAGAAAAAATGCAAATAGAAAAGATCTAAAATAAAAAGAACAACTTATAAAGCTTTAATAAAACTAAAAACTCTTTAAAAACTAAAAAATCTTTAAAAACCCTAAATTTTTCTCTTTGGGATGTCTTGAATGATGACTAAGAATGCCCTAGGAAGCCCTATTTATAAGTAGGGAACTCCAATTTTTGTACAAAGTTGAAAATCCTAGAAACTGCCTCAAATATATGTATTTTTTGAAAATAGACTTCTCGCTGCATAGTTCATTTAAAACAGACTTCCTGCTATGTAGTTTTTCAAAATAAACTTCACAGCTTCAAAAAATACTTTTTCAAGACGATTTCAGGATTCTTCACTTCAAATCTTTGATTGTCTTCATTCGCCACTTAGTTTTCTTGAATTTTTGGCATGTAAATGCTTCAATCTTGGTTTCCTAAGATCTATCCATTTTCTTGGTAAATCTTGAGCATCAAATCCATACTTTTTAGCACCCTTTTTCAATCCAAGCACTTAAATTCACCTTGCAACACATGCATAAGTAAAATAGAATATTAAGATGATTTATGTTTATAAAATCAAGAGATAAATAAGAAAAATTATGTAATATTTGATTCTCAATACACCCCCCCAACCAGCATTTTGCTAGTCCCGAATAAAATAAGCGAAGAAAAATAAGAATAAGAATAAAAAGTAATTCTAGAAATAAAATTCTAACTACACCACTTTCGCAGGTAATCTCGATTGCATTTAGCATATGCAACGAGCCTTTAAACCCTTAAGTTTTCCCTAGTAAAAGAGTTATAATCTCATAAGGATTTTCAGAAATGTTACCCACAAACATTGCTAACATGAAAAATAGTTCAACACTCAGAAATTTATACAATTATGCCTCTATTCATCATATGAATTTCAAAACAAACCAATACTTACAGTAAGTCTGAAGTTAGTTAGAATCTCAATTTCCTAATCCATTACATCCTTAAATTCAGATACCTAATCAAAATTTTGAATAGTTATGATCCAATATCCTTAGGTGCTTCATGACACTAGTCTAACTTTAAGAAATATACATGTTATCTATCTTAACTACTTTTAATCATTTCAAGAATATGAAATCTCTAGTTATCTCATTTTCTCCATGTCATTTCTTCTTTTATCATCATATCCTTATTTTTATAGACCACCCTTAGATGAAAATTTTCACCAGGTTTGCTTCATAACATAAGGTATCGTACTTGTAATGGTAACAATAATGGATACTTAGGTATCCTTACTCTAGATTACTGACACGATTGTTATGGTCATTACATTCATGCTTTATAATAAAAAAAATTCTATTATTTTTTTCCTTTAATATTCTTTCTTTTAAACATATATCAATGGTATTAATTCATTCAACATTATTTGAATCAAAAATTATTATTCTAGTTAACATATCATATCCTCACTTAGTTAGCTAGGGTGTATTGTGAATTCAACACATCAAATCACAATTCATTTTAAACTAGTGATTATATAATTGAACTCAAGTCTAAAATTTTTTGTTATCAGATTTCTAACTACTATCAACCTAGACTAAGTATTAACTTTGCCTTTGAAATTCGCAAAATATCATTCACATTCTTGTAAATAAAAGTATTATTTTGAAAATGTTGAAAAAATTTTCTCCATAAACCTAAAAATAAACGTAAACCTAAAAATAAAAATAATAATAAAATAAACTGAAACCCAAAAAAAGAAAAAAATATTCACATGCATGGATGAAAAAAAATATTCACATGCATGGATGACTATCCACACCCCCCAACCTAAAATCTATATTGTCCCCAATGTAATGATGATGTAATGAAGAGAATAATAAAAATAAAAGAGAGGGTGGATAGTACTTATTGAGGATCAAATATTGCATATCAGACCCCATTTATTGCCTAGATTTAAGAACAAGATACTGTTTAATGGCACATTTTAATCGTGTTTGTGATGCAAGGTGTAATTACAAGCTTGGACTGAAATAGGTGCCTAAAGCATTGATTTAACGCTCAGAATATACCAAAGCAAGGGACGGACTCCAGGGGACCAAGATCGACGGAATTACATACTAGTGATCCAAGAAAATCAAGAAACTGAAGCTCAAGTGGCCTAAAAATCGTCCAGAATGCAAGATCACGGGGTTTCCACCATTCGTTCGGCTCAAAACTTCATGCATGGCTTGAGTACCATAAATTAACCGTACACGTCGAAGTTCAGCTCTTGGATCCCTGTGGAAGTGGCCCAATAACCAGATCAGCCCACAGATTGTTAAACTGGGGCCCACGTGATCCTTGGACATGCTTAAATTTTGGTCTCAACCTCTAAAATGATATGACAAAGTGGATGGACGGACCAGATTTCATACAGACATTGCGGTGGACCCCACGCTGTGGTGCATGTACATCATGTGCGAAGGCTCCAGCCGCGCACCGAAATCATGAGACGGGTCAGCGTGCGCTGACCCATCTCTATCTCTCTCTCTCTCTGCGTAAGCCATCCAGTGGACGGACGAGTGTCGTCCGTTTTTCAGTAGTGGGGCCCACCCATCATGTATCTTGAAGATCCGACCTGTCTATTACGTACAGAGGGGCAATATTAGCCTCACCTAGGCATCGATTTTACCCCATGCAAGCTATTGGAAGATCCTGGCCTTTGAAAGCAGGATGGACGGCGGAATAAAAGATCAAGTGGACCACACCAAATCAACTCCAGATACACTCCTTTCCGGAAGGTTTTCCGTCCTGAAACCAATGGACGGAGTTGATTTCATTGAAACAACACTGTGGAGCCCACCGACCATCATAGCGATCGTCTGCGCGAACTCTGTTCTACAGCAGAGCTTGCGGGAGATCCTTGTGGGCCACCATCCGGCCTCAATGTCCAATCCAGACCATCCATCAGCTCCCTATGGAGCTTCTTAACACTGCCTAGGTGGCAGAACTCCAAAAGATCACGAGGAGCGACATCCAGCCTTTAAAACGGAAGATAGACGATGGCTTTACCGATTACGTGGGCCACACCGGAATCAGTCCAAAACCGACCAATCCCGATCGATTTTTTCGAGGGGAAGCCAATGGACGACGTGGATTTCTTTGAAAGATCTTATTAGGGCCCCAACATCAGCACAACGGCAGGACCTATTTTTCTTTTGCTGCGAACGTGTTGCTTTGCGTAAAAGCCACGCACCGTCTATGGGTACGGATACTTCCAGCCACCGTCTTCAGCAACTATATAAGGGAAAGGGAGGTGTGGACGTGGAACTTGGCTTGGACATAGAGCAGTGAGACAGAGAGTATCATTAGAGTTTTCTTTTTTATTTTTTAATTTTATTTACTGTTTTTCTTTTATTTCTTTTAATATGTCTAGCCCATTCATGTTGGGCTGAACCTCTTAGCTAGGGCTAAGAGGCGAAGCTTGTAGTGTGATGGGAGAGACCTTGCTTGCGCCTTTTGTCTAGACTGACTGATGTTGAATTTAGTTTAAATTAAGAGAATATTTTTAGTCTTTAATGGTCTGTTGTGATTGAAATTACAATGGGTCTGAGATGGCTTTACGTATTTCCTTTTCCTTTTGATGTTTATAATGTCAGGAAGCCCTGTTGTTCACTATAGTCTCCTGGACATGGTCGGATGATGGTACCCTTCCTAACTTTCATAACATGTTGATTGGTTGGTAATTAATTTAATTCTATTATTTGCTTTGTCTCCTGGGCATGGTTTAGTGATGGAATCCATTGTAATTCATATACCTTTCATCTCTTAAAAACTATATCAACAACAGTTCAGTTAAATTCCATGATTCTTGACGCAAGCGTAAGATCTCACTAATCTCTACAAGTGGATCCTTTGAATCCCTAGTTTCATATCTCTAAATTTTCTTAAGTTTTAGATTAGTTATTCCACAATTATTCCTTAAATTCTAGTTGATTTAGATTCCATCTCATTCTAATTGTAGTTCTACTTAGTTTTAGATAACGTACAAGTTTTAGTCCCTTGGGATTCGACCTCGATCTTACTGAGTTTATTACTACATCACAACCCTGCACTTGCGGAGTGAACAAGTTTTTAGCGCCGTTGCCAGGGACTGACGGCTACGTTTGTCTGAGATTTACTAGTTTTAGGATTAGTTTAAGATTAGGATTTTCTAATTTTAGGTTAGAATTCTTTTTCTGTTTTTAGAAACTAATATGTTTTCCTGTTTTATAGGATCTTGACATAAGTTCTAATTTGGTAATCCTTTTCTAATTTCTCTGCTTTTTCTATTTTTAGAATAAGGCTTTTAGTTTTAGAAATTTAATTTTTTTTTTTTTCCTTTCTAGAAACTAACATTACTTTTTTTTTTAGGATTTCTACTTTAGAACTTTCTAACTTTAGGTTTTCTATTTTTAGAAACTAATTTCTTTTATTTTTCTTTTTCAGGATCTCAACATAGGAACTGCTCATTTGGTACATTCTTTCAAACTTCTCCTCCTCTTACTTTTCACTATGGTGTAGGACTTTTTTTTTCTATTTTTTATAGGATTAAATTCAAGGGTTTCATCATGTATATGCACGAGTGGCAACGTCAATATGATGAGAAGAATAACCTATTTTGGGATGATGATGATATAAATCAACTTATGTCTCAAAACTTTTTTCAAACTATCATTGAGAACTGATCAAAATATAAAGATCCACCGGCTAAGAAGTCCTTACGTGATTATATGCAGGAGAAGAATTACACCCCACGGATTAATAAAACAATACATGAGTGTTGGGGTTATCACAACTATGGTTGTGAGAATTATTATCACTCATCCGATAAAAAGAAAACAATGCATGATTATATCATGAGTGATAATAAGTATTGTTCACTCCCCAAGTGCAGGGTTGTGATGTAGTAATAACTCGGTAAGACCGAGGTCGAATCCCAAGGGACTGAAACTTGTACGTTATCTAAAACTAACCAGAACTAGAACTAGATTAAGATGAAATCTAAACTGAATGTAATTTGAGAAATAATGGTGAAATAATTATCTAAACTTGAGAGAAATCAGGAGAAGGGAACTAGGGATTCAGAGGATCCACTTGTAGAGATCAGGGAGAACTTATGCTTGCCTCAAAAATTATGAAATTCACTGAACTGCCGTTGATCTAGTTTTCAAAGAGATGAAAGGTGTATGAATTAGAATGGATTCCATCACCAAACCATGCCCAAAGACTATGACAAACAACAGAATCAAACTAATTACCACCCAATCACATGTATGAAAGTTAGGAAGGGTACCGTCATCCAACCATGCCTAGGAGACTATGGTGAACAACAGGACGTCCTGACGTCATAAACATGAAAAGAAAATAGAAATATTCAAAGCATCGCAGACCTATTGCAATTTCAGTCACAACAGACCATTAAGAACTAAAAATATTCTCATAATAATCAACTAAAATCAACGTCGATTCATGAATTAAAATTAAAATAAAATAAAATCTCTCATCTCACTACAAGCTTCACCTCTTAGCCCTAGCTAGGAGGATTTAGCCTGCCATGGATGGGCTCAATCCAAATAAATAAAGAGAAAAAGAAAAGGAAAAGAAAAGGGAAAGAAAAAACCCATCTCCTCTCTCTCTCCTCTGCGCACGTTGAAACCCAAGCTCGAACCCTCTGTTCTTCCTCCCCAGACCCTGAATGAATGCTTCCCACGTCCAAAAACCTCCTTTTATAGCTGCTGGAAGGCTGGAGTCAGTGACAGAGTTGTAGCAGGACACGGAATGCAATTTTTGCATCCAAGTTCGTTGCCTCGAAACACGCCACTTTCCTCGCTCAAATTTCAAAGAAACACCGTCCCTTAGTACTTTATTGGGTCCTCTACATGATAGACGGTTCAGATCTGCCATATGATCAAAGATGGTGGGCCAAAACTGCCTGAAAAAGTCAGTTTTCGCAGATGTGGGAAACCTTTCGCACCACTTCGCTGTTATGATCGGTGGTCCCCACAGAAGTATTTTCTAGAAAATTCACCCCATCCATTGGATTCAGAACGAAATTTCAGTCAAGAATGGGTAGTTTTGAATGTCCATTGACGTGTCCCAGAGAAGAAATAACTAAAAGATCAGATTTGAACGCTACCGGGCAGCCCTTTTGTGGCCCCTGTATCGCTCACGTGTGTATGTATGGGTACAAAAAGTCAGCATGTTTTTGTAGTATTCGAGCCCCTCTACACGGTGAACAGCTTGGATTGAGCTTATGGGGCACGTGTGTGGCCCACAGCTAATCGTAAAAATCAGCGTCGGTCGGTTACGCGATCGTGAAAAACGGAAATTTCCGTTTTTTTAAAAGATGATGCGGGTCAGCTCTTGCGCTGACCCATCGTTTGGTCTGGTGCACCTCGTATGCACGTACATGTGTAATGTACACACCATATATACGGGCTCCATTGCAATGTATTTTAGAAATCCAATCCGCCCATTCTGTTTCTCATATTGTTTTACCCGTTGAGAACAATTATCAAGCATATCCAGCTGGCGGGTGGGCCCCAAATTGAAGATTGATGGGCTGATCTGCCCGTTAGGCCAATTCCGCAATGATCCAATGGATGATTTTTGACGTGTACGGTTAATTTATGGTCCTCAGGCCACGTATGAAGTTTCGAGCCGAACCGATATTGGAAACCCCGTGATCGTACGTTCTGGGTGCATTTCAAGCCACTTGAGCTTCAATTTCTTAGTTTTCTTGGATTTCTGACCATGTATATCTGTCAATCTTGGTCCCCTGGAGTGTGTCCCTTGCCTTTGGTGTCATCAGATCGTTAAATCTCAACTTTTAACATCCTTTTTCCATCCATGCTTGTAAAATCAACCTGCAACATAAACACGATTGAATCAGCCGTTAAGCACTGTTATGCTCGTAAATCCAGACAATATTTGAGGTCTAATATGCACTATTTGACCCTCAACAAGTATTATCAACCATCAAATTCTCCCACTTATGATCCGTATGACTACAATCAGTGGAAACATCAAAATTGGGAAAATGAACCAACAACATGTTATAATGATTATTCTCTTGGATCCCCTACCTTTGAAATCTAACAAGAAACGATCCAAGAGGATTTATAGCAGCGTAACATGGCCTGTCTTGAGAAAATTTGAAAAATAATAGAAACACTCATGTCGTGCCCTGAAAAGATAGAGGAGGCTTGCTCATCCCAACCACAACCCAATCCAGAAATACAATGCGAGGAAAGTGATCCGCACTCACTTTTAAAAAAATATGAAATTTAGAATGAGGAGTTGGATTCCGTTAATGAGCACGTGGTTCAATTTTTTGAGGAGTCGATTTCGATGACTGTTCGAAAGAATGATGAAGATACATGGGTGTCTTTTAAATACAGTGATGATGACACACCTTCCTTACATGACACACAGGACTTCAATGATGAGGTAGAGGTTAGTTTTTTCGAACCTCAACCAAATTTAGGAATAGAATATGATGAAGGTGATCCCATCCCAACTGTGCACTGCACGGAATTACACGAAGATGCATATCAGGATGATGATCATGAACGTTCAGTCCAAATTCTGATGGAATCAATCTCAAGCATAGTCCAGGTTACTGATTAAGAAGTGCATGAAGTAATCGGTTAGGAGGATCTACTCCACTCATCTGACATGTCCGATTTAAATGTGGAGAATAAACCCCTTACAACCGACTCTTCTAACTCTTGTGAGACATATTTATACCACTCCCCTGAATTGAATGATGATACGAATCGTGAGAAGGAGGAGTTGCCCGCTACGACTCTGGAATTTGAAACCACTTAGTTGAGGCCACCATCTGAGCTGCACACATTTGACAATTCAACACCTCAATTGATTAATTTCAATGAACAGAGTGATCACATCAATACTTCACTTACTGATCTTCAATCTGTCTGTGTAAGACTGGAGCAAGAGAGCATACCTCCTTCCAAGTTCAAGGATGATGGATTCTTTGCGCAGATCATCACGAACCACAATAAGTCACACTCAGCTGAACTTCCCAACTCTTGGGATTACTTAGCACACTTTGTAGTTTCAAACGATCCCCTGTTAAGAGACAAAGAGGATGCCTTACAAGACAACATCTCGGTAGTTATCAATGACCGAGAGAACCCTTACTCTAAAAACCTCTATTCCCTTGATCCTAAATGTCTACCAGTAAAGGAAGAGGAGATAAAAATTAAATCGAAGTTTGGAGCTTCAGAATGTGTTGAGACTACATCACTTCTTAGAAAGTTTTCTAAACTTTATTTACTTGTAGTCTTCGATTCACCATGCGATACTAACGTTGAAACTTCTTCTATCATAGGTGAATCGTATATATTATGAATACCTCAAGCGATTCAATGGAAGATTTTTTATGAGGTACATATGTCTCTCTGGAAAGTCATGCTCCAGGGTGCACAAGTCTATTGCAAAAAGGACTTTTGGATGATCCTGTTGAGGAACTTACTGAGAAACTTATCAAGATATTGGCCGGAAGGAGAACCTTGTGGCATGATCGATTCAATGTTTGTGGGTAACATTACTGCAAACCCTCACGAGACTACAACTCGTTCACTAGGGGTAACCTAGGGGTTTAAAGGCTTGTTGCATATGCTAAATGCAATCGAGAGCACCTGCAAAAGTGGTATAGGTAGAATTTTATTTTATTTTATTTTATTTTATTTTTTTCTTTTCTCTCTCATGCTAACCAGCTTCCAAGCTGCAATCTCTTGGAAAATCTCTTTCTTGATTCGTTATCCAAGTACTATCTTTCCATCACTTTTCCTTTATTTTTGTTGTCCCATGTGCATTGCATGTTCATACTTTTACATTAAGGACATGTCGATTTTAGGTTGGGGGTGGGAGATTAGGTTTCCTAATCAGTGTTTTCTTGGTCTTGAGCAAAAATTATGAAAATTTTTGTGAATTCAATGTGATTTTGACGACTATCTTGGATTAAGAAGTGTAAGATACGTGATGTTGGTAATTTATGACTCTTGGATTCAACATCTGTTAGATTTCACAGTTAAGTTCGAGTTATTAATCCATGATTGGAAGTTGTAAACATTGATTGAGTCATGATTTCACATGTCATATCTCGCTTTCACATTAAGATTTCAGCTTGATATTCAAGGGTTAATTTGGTAATCATTAAGTATGAAAGGAACTAGCCTAGAACATTTGCCTAATAGGATTGATATGAAAAAAAAAAGGCTACCTTTGGAAAGATTTGGGTGAATAATCCTCACCATAAGTTTGCTCCCTATAGGTGAGGATTTAATTCTCCATAAATGTTATTTGAAAAGGGTTGGGTGTACAGTCTGCACTATAGGTTTGCTCCCTATAGGTAAGGATTCAATTCCCCTCGACATTTAAGAGAAAAATCAAAAGTTGAAATTTTTGAGGCAGGTTTTAGTTCGGGTTTTGGTTATCATGAATTCTCTTGTTGATTACTAATGATATCCTGAAATAGAGAAGTGAATTTTAATGTTGATAAGCCGAGATTACACTATACACCCATGGATCTCAATGTTTAAAGTTGTTCTAATTGATAGATTAATACTTTGAACTTGATTATGAAGTTTACTGTGTGCTTGAGTCCAGGAGAAAATAATTTCAAACATTCATGATTCTTAGAATTTTAGTATCAGGATTGTTTTCCAAAAATCACTCGAGTTCATAGAAATCATCCCATAATTCTCAACTTATTTTTCACATACCTTGCTCGGGACTAGCAAGATGCTGGTTGGGAGTTGTGTTGAGGGTCAAATATTGCATATCAGACCCCATTTATTGCCTAGATTTACAAACAAAATACTGTTTAATGGCCCATTTTAATCGTGTTTGTGATGCAAAGTGTAATTCCAAGCTTGGACTGAAATAGGTGCCTAAAGCATGGATTTAACGCTCAGAATATACCAAAGAAAGGGATGGACTTCAAGGGACCAAGATCGACGGAATTACATGATAGGGATCCAAGAAAACCAAGAAACTGAAGCTCAAGTAGTCCAAAAATCATCCAGAATGCAAGATCATGGGGTTTCCATCATCCGTTCAGCTCAAAACTTCATGCATGGCCTGAGGACCATAAATTAACCGTACACGTCGAAGTTCAGTTGTTGGATCCTTGTGGAAGTGGCCCAATAACCAGATCAGCCCACGAATTGTTAAACTGGGGCCCACATGATCCTTGGACATGCTTAAATTTTGGTCTCAACCCCTAAAATGATATGACAAAGTGGATGGACGGAGCAAATTTCATACAGACATTGCGGTGGACCCCACGCTGTGGTGCGTGTACATCGTGTGCGAAGGCTCCAGCCGCGCACCGTAATCACAAGACGGGTCAGCATGCGCTGACCTGTCTTTCTCTCTCTCTCTGTATAAGCCATCCAGCGGATGAACGAGTGTCGTCCGTTTTTCAGTAGTGGGGCCCACCCATCATGTATCTTGAAGATCCGACCCATCTATTGCGTACAGAGGGGCGATATTAGCCTCACCTAGGCATCGATTTTACCCATGCAAGCTATTGGAAGATCCTAGCCATTGAAAGCAGGATGGACGACGGATTAAAAGATCAAGTGGACCACACCAAATCAACTCCAGATACACTCCTTCTCGGATGGTTTTCTGTCCTGAAACCAATGGACGGAGTTGATTTCATTGAAACAACACTGTGGGGCGCACCGACCATCATAGCGAGCTTCTGCGCGAACTCTCTTCCGCAGCACAGCTTGTAGGTGATCCTTGTGGGCCACCATCCGGCCTCAATGGTCCAATCCGGACCATCCATCAGCTGCCTATGGAGCTTCTTAACACTGCCTAGGTGGCAGAACTCCAAAAGATCATGAGAAGCGACATCCATCCTTTAAAACGGAACATAGACGGTGGCTTTACCGATTACGTGGGCCACACCGGAATCAGTCCAAAACTGACCAATCCCGACCAGTTTCTCGAGGGGAAGCCAATGGACGGAGTGGATTTCTTTGAAAGATCTGATTAGGGCCCCAACATAAGTACAACGGCAGGACCTGTTTTTCTTTTGCTGCGAACGTGTTTCTTTGCTTAAAAGCCACGCACCGTCTATGGGTACGAAAACTTCCAGCCACCGTCTTCAGCAACTATATAAGGAAAAGGGAGGTGTGGACGTGAAACTTGGCTTGGACGTGGAGCAGTGAGACAGAGAGTAGCATTTAAGTTTTCTTTTAAAAAAAATTAAATTATTTACTGTTTTTCTTTTATTTCTTTTAATATGTCTAGCCCATTCATGTTGGGCTGAACCTCTTAGATAGAGCTAAAAGGCGAAGCTTGTAGCGTGATGGGAGAGACCTTGCTTGTGCCTTTTGTCTAGACTGACTGATGTTGAATTTAGTTTAAATTAAGAGAATATTTTTAGTCTTTAATGGTCTGTTGTGACTGAAATTACAATGGGTCTGAGATGGCTTTGCATATTTCCTTTTCCTTTTGATGTTTATGACATCAGGAAGCCCTGTTGTTCACCATAGTCTCCTGGGCATGGTCGAATGACGGTACCCTTCCTAACTTTCATAACATGTTGATTGGTTGGTAATTAGTTTAATTCTGTTGTTTGCTTTGTCTCCTGAGCATGATTTAGTGATGGAATCCATTCTAATTCATATACCTTTCATCTCTTAAAAACTATATCAACGACAGTTCAGTTAAATTTCATGATTCTTGACGCAGGCGTAAGATCTCCCTGATCTCTACAAGTGGATCCTCTAAATCCATAGTTTCCTATCTTTGAATTTTCTTAAGTTTTAGATTAGTTATTCCACAATTATTCCTTTAATCCTAGTTGATTTAGATTCCATCTCATTCTAATTCTAGTTCTACTTAGTTTTAGATAATGTACAAATTTCAGTCCATTGGGATTCGACCTCGGTCTTACCGAGTTTATTACTACATCACAACCCTGCACTTGGGGAGTGAACAGTACCTACCATGAAAAATCACCTGCTATGTAACACTAAAAAGAATTGAATATGATATAGATCTAGAAATGATCCGTCAGACTAGCAGTATCATTCTGAATATTCTGGCTCATGAAGAGGGACGGACTCCTCTCCCAAATGAAAGTTTTCCACATAAGGCTTCAATCTCTGATCATTAACCTTGTACACATTGTCATTATGTGGATTCTCAATTTCAACAGCCCCATGAGTATAAACATTCTTCACAATGAAGGGGCCTGTCCATCTTGATCTTAATTTTCTCCGAAAGAACTGGAGACAAAAATTGTACAATAAGACCTTTTGCTAAGGTTTAAAATTCAGGATATTTTTGTCATGAAAAGCTTTGGTCCTCTCTTTGTAGATTTTAGAATTTTCATAGGAGTCTCTCCTCTGCTCCTCTAATTCATTTAACTCTAATTTCCTTTATCCACTAGCTTGGTCCATATCAAAGTTTAATTTCTTTATTACCCAGTAGGCTCTATGTTCCAATTCCACAGGCAAGTGGCAAGCCTTCCCATATACCAATCTGTATGGAAACATTCCAATCGGGGTCTTGTAAGCAGTCTTATAAGCCCATAAAGCGTCGGATAGTCCGAGGGACCAATCCTTTCTATCTGGCCTTATATTTTTCTCTAAAATGTGTTTGATTTCCTGATTAGAAATCTCAGCTTGTTCACTCGTTTGTGGGTGGTATGGGGTGTTCACATTATGCTTGATGTCATATTTCTTCATCAAAGCCTCAAATGTCATATTGCAAAAGTGAGACCCGCCATCACTAATGATGGCCTTTGGAGTTCTAAATCTAAAAAAAATATTTTCCTTTAGGAATCATATGTCTACTCTGTTGTCATTGGTCCTACTTGGAACTGCTTCAATTCACTTTGAAACATAGTCCACACTAACTAATATATAAAGAAATTCAAAAGAAGATGGAAATGGGCCCATAAAATCAATACCCCAACAATTAAAAAACTCCAATGGTAAAATTGGGGATAAAGGCATCATGTTGTGCTTGGACACTCTTTCCAACCTTTGACATCTATCATAAGCAACACAGAAAGCATGAGTGTCTTTAAATATGGTGGGCTAGTAAAACCCACACTACAGGATTTTTGCAGTGATTTTCTTAGCAGAAAAATGGCCACCACATACTTCCATGTGACAAAAAGAAATAATACTCTGAACTTCATCCTCTAGGACACAACATCTAAAAATTTGATCAGTCCCATATTTATATAAATACGGGTCATCCCAGAAGAAGTTCCTAACCTCGGTTTCAAAACGCTTCATATCTTGTGACTTTCAATGATATGACATTTTTTCCGTTACAAGATAGTTTACTATATCCGCATACCAAGGCAATTTAGAGATCACAAATAATTATTCATCCAAAAAAGTATCCTGGATATGCATCTCCTCAATGGAATCATCTAACACTAATCTGGAAAGGTGATCGGCCACTACGTTTTCTATTCTCTTCTTATCTTTTATCTCCATGTTAAATTCTTAGAGTAGGAGGATCCATCTCAAAAGTCTTGGCTTTGCATCCTTCTTAGATAACAAATATTTCAAAGCCGAGTGGTCCATGAAAATGACCACTTTAGATCCCAACAAGTAGGACCTAAACTTATCCAAAGTAAAAACTACTGCAAGTAACTCTTTTTCAGTTGTTAAGTAGTTCACTTTGGCCGAGTTTAGAGTTCTACTCACATAGTGAATAACGTAGGGTCATTTATCTTTCCTTTAACCCAAAACAGCCCCTATGGCATAATCACTTGCATCGCACATTAGTTTAAAAGGAAGTGTTTAATCTGGTGAATACATGATAGCTGCAGTGGTAAGGGATGATTTAATTTTATTAAAAGCACTTGCACACTCATCTATCCACTTAAACGGAACATCCTTTTGAAGAAGATTAGTCAAAGGTCTCGTAATGGTACTAAAGTCCTTGATGAATCTTCTATAAAAGCCAGCATGCCCTAGAAGTGATCTAATATCTCTAACAGTTTAGGAGATAGGTAGATTAGCTATAATGTCGAGTTTTGAGCGATCTACCTCGATTCCATTCTTGAAGACAACATGTCCCAAAACATGCCCTTTTGAACCATGAAATAACATTTCTCCCAATTTAAGACAAGGTATTTCTCTTCACACTTAGAAGTGATCTAATATCTCTAACAGTTTAGGGGATAGGTAGATTAGCTATAATGTCGAGTTTTGAGTGATCTACCTCGATTCCATTTTTGGAGACAACATGTCCCAAAACATGCCCTTTTGAACCATGAAATAACATTTCTCCCAATTTAAGACAAGGTATTTCTCTTCACACTTAGAAGTGATCTAATATCTCTAACAGTTTAGGGGATAAGTAGATTAGCTATAATGTCGAGTTTTGAGCGATCTACCTCGATTCCATTTTTAGAGACAACATGTCCCAAAACATGCCCTTTTGAACCATGAAATAACATTTCTCCCAATTTAAGACAAGGTGTTTCTCTTCACACTTAGACAAGACAAGAGATAAATTGGTGAGGCATTCCTCAAAACTACTCCCAAATATAGAGAAGTCATCCACGAAAACCTCAAGAAACTTCCCAACCATATTTGAAAAAATACTTAACATACATCGCTGAAAAGTTACTGGAGCATTACACAATCCAAATGGCATACGTTTGAAAGCAAACGTGCCAAATAGACAAGTGAACGTGGTTTTCTCTTGGACTTCTAGGGCTATCTCTATTTGGTTATATCCAGAATATCCATCAAGAGAACTATAGAAGGAGTGACCTGCTACCCTCTCTAAAACTTGATCAATGAATGGTAGAGGGAAAAGGTCCTTCTTTATGTCCTGTTTCAATTTTCTATAATCAATGCAAACATGCCAACCTGTAGTGACACATGTTGGTATGAGTTCATTATTAGAATTCTGCACAATAGTTATTCTGGATTTCTTTGGGACTACTTGAGTTGGACTCACCCAAATACTATTGGATATTGGATAGATGATTCCCACATCTAACAATTTGATCACCTCATTTTATACAACTTCCATCATGTTTGGATTGAGACGGATTTGAGGTTGTCTAATTGGTTTGTCGTCCTCATCGAGGTGGATCCGATGAGTGTATATGGAAGGGCTTATACCCTTGATGTCAGAAATGGTCCAGCCCAAGGATCTTTTGTGGTCCCTTAGAACATTCAACAATTTAATCTCTTGATCCTTGTCTAAAAATGAAGAGATCACCACAGGATAAGTATTATTTTCACCTAAGTATACATACTTAAGCTCATTTGGTAGTGGTTTTAAATCAAGCTTTAAAACATTGGTTGGTGATGGCAAAGGTCGTGAGTCCTCAATAGATAGGATTTGAGGGTGCGGTCTCCATTGGTATATACCAATGTCTTGGGTGGTAATACTCTCATCATCATTAGAAATTTCAGTAAGCACTTTTTTTAAATCAGAATTTTTCAAGTCCCTAATGACTTGAATCAATTCCTCAACTAGACTAGGTTCCAATTCCTCTTCTTCTATCAAGCAGTCCATGAAATTCAGCTCATGGATTTCATTATTATCAATGGGCTGCTTACATAGATTGAAAATATTTAGCTATAGAATCATGTTACCAAAAGACAAGTTCATCATTCCATTCCTACAATTTATGATTACATTTGAAGTTGTTAGGAATGGGTAGCCTAAAATGATGAAAACTTAAGTGTTAGCATTTACACATGGCTTAGTGTCTAGTACAATAAAATCCATAAGAAAGTAGAATTTCTCCACTTGGACTAGTACGTCCTCTAAAATTTTCCTTAATACCTTAATGGAGCGGTCAGCGAGTTGGAGTGTAGTCGTGGTTGGTTTAAGCTCACTTAACCCCATTTATTTGTAAACCGAATAAGGTACTAAGTTGACACTTGCACCCAAATCTAGCAAAACATGCTCAATTTGAAAATTTTCAATAATACAAGGAATAATGGGACTTCCCGGGTCTTTGTATTTGGGTACAACTCTTTGTTAAATAATAGTGCTCACTTTCTCTGTAAGGAAGGCCTTTTTATGCACATTTAATTTCCTCTTTACAGTGCACAAGTCCTTGAGATATTTAGCATATGATGGAATTTGTCTAATGACATCAAGTGGAGGAATTGTCATGCCCCAAATTCTGAAATCGGATTCACAGGAATCCTGATCTCCGAACCCGGTGCCGACAACCTCCGTAGTACCCCATTCTCAGCTCCCAGCATCCGTACGCCAGGTTCCGATTCTAAGATTCTACAAGGAGGATTTTTCAATATACATTTGTTTCATAAGAAGCATAACCACAAGTATACCCAAATCATAAAGGCAACAATATCATCACATATCCACTAATATAATCATTTGAATATAATGATAAAAGGAAATGCATATATCGAAACCAAAGCTCCAGAAGACAGCTGCACGCTCCAAGCTCATCGCTACTACAACCTAGCACCACCTGCACTCATCTATCGTGCATAAGCTTATTGAAAGCTTAGAGGATGGTAGAAGTGTGTGCACAGGATAAGTGCCAAGCATACCATAAAGCCCATAAATCATACATCATCCGAATAAGCAGACAAGATGATGAATCATACGATATTACAGTAAGCGAAAATATACTGGTAAGTCCATGAGTGTTATCAGTCGGATCTAGGCTATGCGATGCAAAACATAATAAGACAATAACAGATGCTGAAGATGCAATGCAATATGCAAATCCTGAGCCACTAATACCACTAACCTCATCTAGGCCATATAAGTGCAAAAACATAGTAACCCAAAATGTTAAGTGCTACAGGTGTAATGTAATATGCGGTGCGAATGAAATGACCATGCTGGAATGTGAAGTCAGGATGATAGTACGTAGTATCGTAGGCTACGGGGTCTACCACAAGAGACTTCTATCCAAACCAGTTCCATACCTAAATTTGGATAGTCCGACTCAAGGTGGTAAACTCTTGATCTCAGGTTAGTCGCGCACCCAACTGAAATTCTGCCCATGCGAAGGTACACATAACAAATAGTTACACACCACCAGCCCGAGTGGATAATGAATGAATGAATATATAATTCCTGCTCAATAAGTCCACATATCAGTACGGTTGCTCTTTGGGATCATCACCGAGGTCTAGTACACTCCACGCTACATGCCGCCCCATCAAGCGCACAACTTGGTAAGTGAAAGAGACCTCACTATCCACCTGACCAGTAGTATGCCAATACCTACCCAGCTCGTTGATAGCAGACCTATTCCTCGAGCTGGTCAAACTCAGCTTAGCAATGCCTACTCCCTCGGGTGGGTAAGGCCATACCCCCTCCCAACTGACCATGGTAAGTGAGAGACGTGGCATCCTGGTATTTAGCACTTGGGCGCCCATATATATCCACTCAGTCTTGACGTTGGGGCATCCTCTGGTACCTATGCAGTGGTCAACCACATCTCATAACAAACATGCTAATGATGCGTATGGGCATGTATCATGATGCTATGCGGTCACATACTCATAATCGATATCAATAATCAGCATCGACAAGCAACCTCGATAATGTGAACATTTAACCAACATTGCCCCCAAAGAATGACCCATATAGAGCCTAACATACAGTGGACTCACGGCCTCTCATAAGAGCCAGATATACAACACCATGAGCCTCACACAAGAGCTTAATACACATCACGATGGGCCTCACTCATGTGCCACATATACATTAAGTGGGACGCATCTCACAGGTCTAATATAATCACAATGGGCCACTCACACGGGCCTAATATACATCAAGTCAGGCCTCATCATATGGGCTGAAAATATATCACAATGGGCCACGTCCCATGGGCCTCAAATACATCACGATGGGCCTCGCTCACGGGCCTCATATAAAACAGGTGGGCTGCATCAATGGGCCACACTAAAGAGCCTCATACACATCAAGTGGGTTGCATTAATGGGCCGCACTAATGGGCCACATACATATCAAGTGGATTGCATCAATAGGCCGCACTAATGGGCCTCATACACATCAAGTGGGTTACATCAATAGGCCACACTAATGGGCCTCATATACATCAAGTGCGTTGCATCAATAGGCCGCACTAATGAGCCTCATACACATCAAGTGTGTTGCATTAATTGGTCGTACTAATGGGCCTCAAGTGTCTCAAAGTGGGCCTCATCACATAAGCCTCACATGCATCACATTTGTCTTCACACAAGGTCAATATAACATCATAATGGTCCCCATATACGGGCCGCATGTACATTACAATGGACCATATCCCATGAGCCCCGAATACATCGTAATGGGCCACATCCCATGGGCCTCGTATACATCACATTGGACTACGTCCCATGGATCTTAAATATATCACAATGGCCTACAACCCATGGGCTTTAAATACATAATAGGTGGGCCCTACACATGGGCCTAATATACATCACAGGTGGGCCCTGCGCATGGGCCTCATACACAACAAGATGGGCCTATCAATGGGCCCTAGGGAGAATGAGAATGCGGACATTTAACCAACATTAATCTTATAATGTGGATGTCAAACCAACATTACTCCCAAGACATGATTTGTCATTAACATCATTATATAACCAATGTGGAATCACATATTGCAAAGGGCCTTATCCACATCCCATTGGGCCTTGACCCATGGGCCTTAGATACATCAAATGCGCCGCGTAACATGGGCCTCATATATTTCAAGGTGGGCCTCAACAATGGGCCCTCATACACATTAAGGTGGTCTCAATAACGGGCTCTCATACATATCAAGGTGGGCCTCAATAAGGAGCCCTCATACACATTAAGGTGGGCCTCAATGACGGGCCCTCATGCATATCAAGGTGGGCCTTAATAACAGGTCTTGAATACATCATAATGGGCCTCAACCCATGGGCCCCAAATACATCACAATGGGCCTCAACCCACGGGCCCTTATATGTCACAATGGGCCTTACCAAATGTTTGGATGGTTTCGATACAACACATGTATCACGGTGGGGTCCACTGACGTCCAGCGGCCATGGTTGGAAAACATGTATAAAACACGTACACAATGGAGGGTTCCACCATTCGTGGACAGTGTGGTATATAACACATACATTCATGAGGGTCCAACCGTCCATTGCCTGTGGACGGTATGAATAAAACACATGCATCATTGTGGGTCCCATGTGGGGCCCACCATAACATTTGTTTGTCATCCAACCATTGATAAGGTCAAACGGACCTGGATGAACAGGAAAAATAACTATCATGTTAATCCAAAACTTCTGTGTTACCCAAAAAGGTTTCAATGGCTGACGTTCAATCACCATTGTTTCCTGTGGTGTCGGCCACCCGAGCTCTAAATAGGGTTAATTTTTAGCATGGGGCCCACTTCCCTAAGTGGCCATTAAATGCATGGAGTTGATGTTCAACATACATCACATGGGACCCATAGCTAGGACCCGTGGTCCCTAGCCCTACTGTCAAACGCAGCAGCGTCCTGCTGCAGCGTCAGTAGCAGCAGGCGCTGCATGCTATGTTTTTTTTTTTAAACAAAGTTTTTCTATGGTTTTCCCCATGTGGGGCCCACATCAGGTGAATCCAATCCAGTCATTAAATTTCATGGCCCGAGACGGGCCAAACAAGCCCAATCTCCGATATATTTTGAGGGTACAACAACATCAAAGTGCATTTTAACGGTGAAAACCACTATTTGCTAAGGTATGGCCAGCCAGAAAATTGAATCAGCTTCATTTTTCAGCTCAACAACTAAAATGAGTTTATAAATAGGATGGACGGCATGGATTAAACTCATATATCAATGTGGGGCCTACATGAGCGACCCACTCTAAGGCTTGAACCAAGCCAATATATTTTGGTTTTCATTTCACGTCCAGCGTCATGCATTTAAGGTGGGCCTTGTTCAGGTGGGCCACCAAATGCACTAGATGGCCCCACCTATAAATGGCTTGGATCAAATATATGCTTCATGGTGGGGTCCATCCGGGTGGGCCACACGGCCACATCAATCACATACAATAGAAAATGAAAGAGAGAGGGGGAGAGAGAGAGAGAGAGATAAACGGTGATGATGGGAGGAGCTCCGCCACTATGAGCTCCTCCATGATACAATGGATACATTAAGATGGGTCTCACCACAAGTAGGCTCTCAAATCATCAAAATCTAGAAAAGAAACAGCCACCTTTGATCTTCTCCTCCTCCTTCCTCCAAAGCATCCTTGAGCTCTAAAGGACGGACTTCAACGGTTAAGATTGGTTTTGAAGGGTGGGGATGGGAGATAGGAAGTGGGTCACACAAACTTCTCTCCTCTCCCTTGGGAAGCCATGGACGATTGTTCTCTCTTGCTTGGGAGAATGGGAGAAAGAGAGATGAGAGAGAGAGAGGTTGTAAGAGAGAGGGATGGGTGTGATGGGTGAAAAGGTGAGTGATGGGTGATGTGTACTTTGACATGTGAGGGATAGGTTGCTTGGGGATGGAGTTTTGTACTTGACATGAGAGGTGATTGATGGGATTGATTGATTGATTAAGGTGACATATCGTAGAGATTCTCTTGAGTTTTACAACGCATGGTGTTTTCCTCGAACAGAACGCAGGCCCACATATACTGGTCTGGGTATCGCCTTGACGTGCGAGTTGCGGCATCAAAACAGCGGTGAAGGCGCGGTCGCTAGAGTAGAAGTCTCAAGTTTAGCCAACTCAAATCTACAAGATACGACTTAGGGTCATGTGCAAACGTTAATTATAGGTCGCAAGTTGCCAAAATTCGACCGGAATGATTGCAGGAATTGACGGAACAGTACGGACTAGGATACGGGCCTTACAGCTCTCCCCACCTAATAAAAATTTTATCCTCAAAATTTAAACCACAACATAACCAATACAGAGCTTACCAAGGGAGAAAAATCACACCACTATATATAATCAAAACACAACATACCAACATAATCAAATGTCTAGGAGATGGGGATAATGCTCACAAATCTCAAGCTCTAACTCCTAAGACACCTCGTTCATGAACAATCTAGGAGGACAGTGTAGGGGCCAAGTCACACGAATCGTTGACGACTCCTCCTGATGTCTAAGGATACTGCTGTTGCTGCTGCCACTGATGAGGTCCCAGTGACAGATACTGTCGTCGCTGCTGCTGCTGCTGAGGACGGGGACACTCGCTCCTATGATGCCCTATCCCACTGCACTTAAAGCAAGCACCAGAGAACGGTCTAGGTGGCAAGGGCTGTCGAGGGTGGGGACACTCCCAGAAGCGGTGCCCCGCCTCATCACATCTGAAGCATACACTTGAGGACTGATATTTAGGTGGTGTAAATGCTCGAAAGGATAGACGGTTCTTATGCCTCTGTGACCGTTGACATCGCTGTAGCTAGGAGCTACCAGAGGGGGCTTTCCTCTTTCGATCACCTCTCTGAAGAATGGTGGTCATTGCTTGTAACATCTGTTGTAACGAGCCCACACTTATGGACACGGTCGGTACTGCGCTAGACTCGGATGAGGGTGCGTAAGTCTCAGGTAGGGGAACAGGAATCTCATGCGAGGAAACAGAAGTCGCTCGGGTCACTCTCTTGGGTGTCATGTCCTACAGGAAGTAACAAGGGCCTATCATCCTTGGGCACTCTCGAATGTACACATGAAAGGGAGCTATATCAGTAAGTTTCTAAGTTATTCGAACTCGGGGGTCTAACCATTATAAGTTCTTAACAATCATACAGTTTAGTGTAGCTATCAGCAGATATGTGATATTATCCTCAAGTATTTCAAAGTTATGCTCTGATACCAACTTTTGTCATGCCCTAAATTCGGAAATCAGATTCACAGGAATCCCGATCGCCGAACCCGGTGCCGACAGCCTCTATAGTACCCCATTCTCAGCTCCTAGTGTCTGTACGCCAGGTTCCGATCCTGGGATTTTACAAGGAGGATTTTTTAACGTACGTTTGTCTCATAAAAATTATAACCACAAGTATACCCAAATCATAAAGGCAACATCATTATCACATATCCACTAATATAATCATTTGAATACAATACTGAAAGGGAAATACATATATCGAAACTAAATGTAACGCCCTGAAATTCGGGGTTCAAGCATAACTCAACTCCCGAGTTTCAAAACATCACTTATGCAACATAAATAATGCTAGATGTATGTCGTCTGTATTAGTGCATAAACATGAAGTAGATTAAGCCAAATCAGCAGACATAATTCAGGGATTGTGAGAAAATGCAAGCGGAAGACTTAAGTACATATATAAATCAAAAATAATCCCCAAAAGATGCGTGCTCTGCCTATACAATAAGTACAACTGTGTATCAAAAATAAATATATCAAACTATGACAAAATAATATAATCATATCCCAGAATCTCCGCCAGTTAGGATAAGGCTGAACCTGCCTAAGAACTACATGAAAGAGAAAGCCTCCTTGTCCTCGTTGAACTCCGGCTCCACCTCGCAGGCATCACCATCACCTGCAGCTAAGTCAGAGTCTAGTTGGTGTTTAATCACCGTCCCAGAACGTGGGAGTGAGTGATTAACTCAGTGGAACTATACAACAAAGGTTAACATGTTATCAATTCAATCAAGCAGTAATGATAAAGCAGTACAATCAAACATGTCCTAGATACTTTATTAATGCGAGAATGAGATGAAATAATGATGCATGCCCTCACCACAAACTCTCACTTGTGACAACGTCTAACGATCGCGGCATGAATCACTACCACTGTGCTCTCACACCAATGCCACTGGCACATGCAGTGCGATGTCATAAGTATGATTACCAAGTTCTTATTAGTCTTTTTCATACAACAGGATTGAAAAGCTAAGACACCTCCCTTATATCAATTCTTAAACATTGATCCATTTTAGGGTCGTCAGTCCTAAATCGCTGTAAAGGGATCACCAATCAATACAGGTCTAGTTATATCCTAAATACTGCAACGAGACTCATCGCCCTTATGCAGTGTTAGGATATACTCGAGGTCACTACAGAGGGCTCGTCACCAATCGATGTAGGCTTACAGCATGAATATAGTATCCCATACCACCATAATCGGCTCACGAGAGTAGGGCGCTCATTGGTCACTACAGGGAGGCTTGTCGCCCCAGCGTAGGCCGACAGCTCAACCACGGTGTCCCATACCACCAGGTCCAGCTCATGAGTCTTAGGGGATCACGGTACCAAGGTTAACGTGAGTTTCACTAGTGAGTTCGGTGCCTTAGATTCAAACAGTAGTAACCAAACATGGTGAACATACATCGGTCAATCAGGTTAGTTGATAAGCTCAACTAGGCCAAGCGCACGTTGAGTTGAACGACATGGAATGCATAAGCACTCCGTGTGGCCTAACCACTGTCGAACATCCCAAGCACGACTCGAATTCGTTAAACTCATCCTGCATGGCAAAAATGACCTCAACCACCATTTAAAGAATAGTTACCGATTACCTAGACTGTAATACAGCCCCAATCACATACAAGCTCAATAATAGGTATATAATTCATATCTTACATTCATATGAACATTTATAAAATATAACTTGAACATAAATACAGTACATGGAGTAAATCATGCACACAATTAACATGAATAATTTAGGCTAATAAATCCATGGAGGAAATCATACACTCAGGTAATGTGATTGAGAGTCATATCTCAACAACCATAAAAATCACACTTTACCAACTACTAACTCAATTAAGCATTTATACAAACACTTAGACTACACTATTCGACATTCATCAAGGAGTCATCGCATATATAACGTTCATGAATCAACGATAAAGAATCATGGCAATCATAACAGCAAATTTCATATGCATATGGGTATTCTAGCATATACATGAAATACTCTATTTATAACATAGATTATACATATACGTAAATCGAAACAGATAGCGCATTTGGCATATGTAATAGCATTCACATCATGAATAAATCATTATTTAACATTGAAAGCCTTGAAAACCATAACCTAAATGTATATAACCCGCACCTTAAACCAGAAAATGCGTAATGAGTATGATTCAAACGATAAGTCTTCGTCAACGGTGGATACGCTACCTAAGGCATGAAACAGGTTAGCTATAACTTCACTACAGCTATTCTAGGCTCCAAAACAGGTTAGGGTTTAATTAACTTACCCAAGAACAGAATCAGAATCGCCGGAATAACGATTCAGATACGCAGGATCGATACGTAGAAGAACTGAAAAAAATTCTATGGAGAAACAACAGGTTCTCTCTTACTTTCTCTCTCCTTTCTCTCTCTTAACTAAGCTAGGGTTTAGGAAATTCGTATAGGACTTGGGAATGAGGGTTTAAGGCCTTTTTATAAGCCCAAAGTTGACGAAAACAGCCTTAGGGCCAAGGTATACTTAGGTTATAACCAAATCGGGCTCTTTCTAATCCAACGGAGCACTTCTGGAGGTCCTCTTATCAAGTGCGGTCGGACTTAAGCTCACTAGTATTGGATCTTAAGCAAGTTAAGTTTTCAGTCCGATCGAATTTTCAGATCGTCCGTGGCGGACCAGTTTCAATTCAATGATCACCGAAATTCGATCAGGGCCACAAGTACTTCGAATGTATAGGCCACCTTTCCTGATTCGAGGGTAAATTTGGGTCAAATCTAACGGTCAGAACGCTTAGAAATAATGCGCAAGTGACACGACCCAAATTACTTAAAATCATATTTAATTTTTTAAAAATCTTCGCTTTCTCATTCTCTTCACTCCGAACTCAAGGAAATGATCTCAAGACATCATTTGGCCTTGATTTTTGAGGTGATAGTCAAGTCCAACTAGGCAGTCATAATGGTCTAAGTTCATCGCTATCAAACTTTCGACATGTGATATAGGTCCGATATGAAGTTTCAAAGTACTCCCGAGAGTAACCGGGTTTAGAGTTGGATTTTAGATTTCAGGGTAATATAGCGTCAATGATTCTATAGGTTTTAGGTCTTACAGATCGTATTGAAAATTATTGGTGTTAATTTCACATGTAATTTAGTTTAACGTTAGCTAATACACATTAAATTTCTAAGGGATTTGGTTCTAAATGATTTCTTCTAGAGGCGATACTCGGGTCTAAGTATGAATTTTTCTAAGGCGTTACATTAAAGCTCCAGAAGACAGCTGCACGCTCCAAGGTCATCGCTGCTGCAATCTAACGCCACCTGCACGCATCTATCATGCATAAGCTTATTGAAAGCTTAGAGGGTAGTGGAAGTGTGTGCACAGGATAAGTGTCAAGCATACCATAAAGCCTATAAATCATACATCATCGGAATAAGCAGACAAGATCATGAATCATACGATATCAGAGTAAGCGAAAATATACTGGTAAGTCCATAAGTGCTATCAGCCATACCAAGGCTATACGATGCAAACATAATAAGAAAATAACATATGTTGAGAAAGCAATGCAATATGTAAATCCTGAGCCACTAATACCACCAACCTCATCTAAGCCATATAAGTGCAAAAATATAGTAACCCAAAATGCTAAGTGCTGCGGACGTAATGTAATATGCGGTATAAATGAAATGACCATGCTAGAATGTGAATTCAGGATGATAGTACGTAGTATAACAGGCTACAGGGTCCACCACAAGGGACTTCTATCCAAACTAGTCTCATACCTAAATTTGGATAGTCCGACTCAATGTGGTAAACTCTTAATCTCAGGTTAGTTGCGCGCCCTACCGAAATCCTGGCCATGTGAAGGTATACGTAACAAATAGTTACGCACCACCAGCCCGAGTGGATAGTGAATGAATGAATAAATGGATATGCAATTCCTACTCAATAAGTCCACATATTAGTACGGTTGCTCTCTGGGATCATCACCGGGGTCAGTGCACTCCACACCACCTGCTGCCCCATCAAGCACACAACTGGATAAGTGAAAGAGGCCTCACTATCCGCCTGTCCAGTAGTCTGCCAATACTTACTCGACAATTCGATAGCGGACCCATTCCTCTAGCTGGTCAAACTCAGCCTAGTTATGCCTACTCCCTCGGGCGGGTAAGGTCATACCCCCTGCCAACCGACCACGGCATACTGGGAGACGCGGTCTCCTGGTATTCGACACTCAGGTGCTC
This sequence comes from Magnolia kwangsiensis, assembly GCA_037074715.1. Lineage (NCBI taxonomy): Eukaryota > Viridiplantae > Streptophyta > Magnoliopsida > Magnoliales > Magnoliaceae > Magnolia > Magnolia kwangsiensis. Next base: position 37,795,899 of record CM073572.1, on the reverse strand, counting down.
ATGTATATCCACTCGGTCTCGACATTGGGGCATCCTCTGGTACCTAGAGGGTTTTAGAGATTTTCACCCAAGGCCATCTATGGCAGACCAATGTTCAAACTAAATATTTCAGGTGTCCCATCTGGCCATCCATGATATAACTGTATAGGCTATAACCCTAGCTGTAAGGTCCGTATCCTAGTCTGTACTATTCTGTCAATTTTTACGATCATTCCCGTCGAATTCTGGCAACTTGCGACCTACAATTAACGTTTGCGCGCGACCCTAAGTTGTATCTTGTATATTTGAGTCGGCTTAACCCGAGACTTCTACCCTAGCAACCGCACCGTCACCGCGGTTCTGATGCCGCAATTCGCTCGTCGAGGCAATACCTAGCCCAGGAGATGTGGGCCCACGTTCAGTTCGAGGAAAACACTGTGCGTTGTAAAACTCAAGAGAATCTCTACGATATGTCACCTCAATCAATCAATCAATCCCATCAAGCACCTCTCATGTCAAGTACAAAATCTCATCCCCAAGTAACCCCAAAGTCAAAGCAACTCATCTCTCACATGTTAAAGTACACATCACCCATCACTCACCTTTTCACCCATCACAACCATCCCTCTCTCTTACAACCTCTCTCTCTCATCTCTCTTTCTCCCATTCTCCCAAGCAAGAGAGAACAATCGTCCATGGCTTCCCAAGGGAGAGGAGAGAAGTTTGTGTGGCCCACTTCCTATCTCACATCCCCACCCTCCAAAACCAATCTTAACCGTTGAAGTCCATCCTTTGGAGCTTTAGGATGCTTTGGAGGAAGGAGGAGAAGAAGATCAAAGGTGGGTGTTTCTTTTCTAGATTTTGATTATATTATTTTGATGATTTGAGGGCCCACTTGTGGTGGGACCCATCTTGATGTATCCATTGTATCATGGAGGAGCTCATAGTGGCAGAGCGCTTCCCATCATCACTGTTTATCTCTCTCTCTCCCCCTCTCTCTCTTTCATTTTCTATTGTATGTGATTGACGTGGCCGTGTGGCTCACCCGAATGGACCCCACCATGAAGCATGTATTTGATTCAAGCCATTTAAAGGTGGGGCCCACCAAGTGCATTTGGTGGCCCACCTGAACAAGGCCTACCTTAGATGCATCTGTCATGGTCAAGCCGTCCAGCGTCCAGAGACGCTGGACGTGAAATGAAAAATAAAATATATTGGCTTGGTTTAAGCCTTGGAGTGGGTCACTCATGTAGGCCCCACATTGATATATGAGTTTAATCCAAGCCATCCATCCTATTTACAAACTCATTTTAGTCGTTGAGCCGAAAATTGAAGCTGATTCAATTTTCTAGCAGGCCATACCTTAGCAAATAGTAGTTTTCACCATTAAAATGCACTCTGATGTTGTTGTACCCCTAAAATATATCGGATATTAGGTTTGTTTGGCCCGTCTCGGGCCATGGAATCCAATGACTGGGTTGGATTCACCTGATGTGGGCCCCACATGGGGAAACCCATAGAAAAACTCTGTTTCAAAAAAAAAAACATAGCATGCAGCGTCTGCTGCTACTGACGCTGTAGCAGGACACTGCTGCGTTTGACGGTAGGGCCAGGGACCATGGGTCCCAGCCATGGGCCCCACGTGATGTGTGTTGAACATTAACTCCATGCATTTGATGGCCACTTAGGGCAGTGGGCCCCACACTAAAAATTAACCCCATTTGGAGCTCGGGTGGCCCACACCACAAGCAACAATGGTGATTGAACGTCAGCCATTGAAACCTTTTTGAGTAACACAAAGTTTTGGATTAACATGATATTTATTTTTCCTGTTCATCCAGGTCCGTGTGACCTTATCAACGGTTGGATGACAAACAAACGTTATGGTGGTCCCCACATGGGACCCACAATTATGCATGTGTTTTATTCATCCCGTCTGCAGGCAGTGGACGGTTGGATCCACATAAATGTATGTGTTATATACCACATCATCCACGGATGGTGGAACCCTCCACTGTGTACGTGTTTTATACATGTCGTCTAGCCATGGCCGCTGTACGGTCAGTGGACCCCACCGTGATGCATGTGTTATATCTAAACTGTCCAAACATTTCGCAAGGTCTATTGTGATGAATAAGGGCCCGTGGGTTGAGGCCCATTGTGATGTATTTGGGGCCCATGGGTTGAGGCCCATTGTGATGTATTCAAGACCCGTTATTGAGGCCCACCTTGATATGCATGAGGGCCTGTCATTGAGGCCCACCTTGATGTGTATGAGGGCTCGTTATTGAGGCCCACCTTGATATGTATGAGAGCCCGTTATTAAGACCACCTTGATGTGTATGAGGGCTCATTGTTGAGGCCCACCTTGAAATATATGAGGCCCATGTTACGCGGCCCATTTGATGTATCTAAGTCCCATGGGTCAAGGTTCAATGGGATGTGGATAAGGCTCTTTGCAATATGTGATTCCACATTGGTTATATAATGATGTTTATGGCAAACCATGTCTTGGGAGCAATGTTGGTTTGACGTCCACATTGTAAGATTAATGTTGGTTAAATATCCGCATTCTCACTCTTCCTAGGGCCTATTCATAGGCCCATCTTGTTGTGTATGAGGCCCATGCGCAGGGACCACCTGTGATGTATATTAGGCTCATGTGTAGGGCCCACCTATTGTGTATTTAAAGCCCATGGTTTGTAGCCCATTGTGATATATTTAAGACCCATGGGACATAGCCCAATGTGATGTATTCGAGGCCAATGGGATGTGGCCCATTACGATGTATTCGAGGCTCATGGGATATGGTCCATTGTAATGTACATGTGGCCCGTATATGGGGACCATTATGATGTTATATATGGCCTTATGTGAGGACTAATGTGATGCATGTGAGGCTTATGTGATGAGGCCCACTTTGAGATACTTGAGGCCCATTAGTGCAGCCCATTGATGCAATGCACTTGATGTGTATGAGGCTCATTAGTGTGGCCTATTAATGCAATGCACTTGATGTATATGAGGCCCATTAGTGCGGCCTATTAATGCAACCCACTTGATGTGTATGAGGCCCATTAGTGCAGCCTATTGATGCAATCCAATTGATGTGTATGAGGCCCATTAGTGCGGCCCATTGATGCAACCCACTTGATGTGTATGAGGCCCATTAGTGAGGCCTATTGATGCAGCCCACCTGTTGTATATGAGGCCCATGAGCGAGGCCCATCGTGATGTATTCGAGGCCCATGGGACGTGACCCATTGTGAGGCCCGACTTGATGTATATTAGTCCCCTATGAGCGGCCCATTGCGATTATATTAGACTCGTGAGATGCGACCCACTTGATCTATATGTGGCCCATGAGTGAGGCCCATCATGATGTGTATTAAGCTCTTGAGTAAGGTCCATAGTGTTATATATCTGGCCCTTATGAGAGGTCATGAGTCCACTGTATGTTAGGCTCTATATGGGTCTTTCCTTGGGGGCAATGTTGGTTAAATATTCACATTGTCGAGGTTGCTTATTGATACCCGTTATTGATACTGATTATGAGTATGTGACCGCATAGCATCATGATACATGCCCATACGCATCATCTGCATGCTTGTTATGAGATATGGTTGACCACTGCATATATCATTGGGTAGGTTGTTATGAGACTCCCTGATAGGCAGAGGTAATCTCACATGAGCACACGGTATGCGCAGGATTGATACATGGTTGGATTGTATGACTCATGTATCTTGCATTGTGTGTTGTGATTACTATAAGTCCTAGCGACATTAAGATCGTAGCCTCTACAGTTATATCGTGGATGGCCAGATGAGATACTGAAAATGTTTGGTTTAAGCATCGGGTTGTCATAAATGGCCCTGGGTGAAAATCTCTAAAACCCTCTAGGTACCAGAGGATGCCTTAACGTTGACACCGAGTGGATATACATGTACGCCCGAGTGCTAAATATCCGGAGGCTGCGTCTCCCACTGTGGCGTGGTTGGTTGGGAGGGGGTATGACCTTACCCGCCTTAGGGAGTAGGCATAGCTAGGCTGAGTTTGACTAGGTCAAGGAATGGGTCCGTTATCGATAAGCCGGGTAGGTATTGGAAGACTACTGGCCAGGTGGATAGTGAGGTCTCTTCCACTTACCCAGTTGTGCGCTTAATGAGGTGACATGTAGCGTGGAGTGTACTAGAACCCAGTGATGATCCCAGAGAGCAACCGTACTGATATGTGGACTTATTGAGCAGGAATTGCATATCCATTCATTCATTCATTCACTATCCACTCAGGCTAGTGGTGCGTAACTTTTGTTACGTGTACCTTCGCACGGCCAGGATTTCGGTAGGGCGTACGACTAACTTGAGATCAGGAGTTTACTACATTGAGTCGAACTATCCAAATTTAAGTATAAGACTGGTTTGTATAGAAGTCCCTTGTGGTGGATCCCGTAACCTGCAATACTGCATACTATCATCCTGACTTCACATTCTAGCATGGTCATTTCATTTGCACAGCATATTACATTACATCTGCAGCACTTAGCATTTTGGGTTACTATATGTTTACACTTATATGACCTAAATAAGGTTGGTGGTATTAGTGGCTCAGGATTTGCATATTGCATTACATCCTCAACATCTGTTGTTATCTTATTATGTTTTGCATTGCATAGCCTTAGTATGGATGATAGCACTCATGGACTTACCAGTATATTTTTGCTTATTCTGATATTGTATGATTCATGATCTTGTCAACTTTATCCGATGATGTATGATTTATGGGCTTTATGGTATGCTTGACACTTATCATGTGCACACACTTCCACCACCCTCTAAGCTTTCAATAAACTTATGCACGATAGATGCGTGCAGGTGGCATTAGGTTGCAACAGCGATGAGCTTGGAATGTGTAACTGTCTTCTGGTGCTTTGGTTTCGATACATGTATTTTTCTTTCACCATTGTATTCAAATGATTATATTAGTGGATATGTGATGATAATGTTGCCTTTATAATTTTGGTATACTTATGGTTATGCTTTTTATGAGACAAATGTAAGTTGAAAAATTCTCCTTGTAGAATCTCAGGATCGGAACCTGGCGTACAGACACTAGGAGCCGAGAATGGGGTACCACGGAGGCTGTCGGCAACGGGTTCAGTGATTGGGATTCCTATGAATTCGATTTTCAGATTTGGGGCATGATAGGAATATTGACAGTAACCTTTTGGAGCACATCCAACACCTCTTAATATTTCATGGGGACAGTCGGATTCCGAAGTCTAGATGGGAATGGAACTGGAGGCTCATATGACTTTATCTCTTTATCCTTTTACTGTTGCGGCTCTTGAACCATAACCGGTTCATCATTTTCTTGAGACAGTGGTTCATCCTCCGGTATTTCTACCGGTTACATTATCTTGTTATCAACCTCTTTTTCACTTCTTAAGGTAATGATGGCCTTAGCTTGTTCATGATGTAGCTCATTTGGATTCGAGTCTCCAATGAAATGTGTGTTTTTAGGGTTTGGCACAGGTTGAGAAGGAAGGGTGCCTTTTTTCCTAGCAATTAGTTGAGTCTCAATCCTAGCCACAGCTGTCTTTAATTCTTAATTTGATTGAATAAAAGATTGATTCATTTGAGCTTGAGAGTTCATGAACGCGGTTAATGCATCATCCGCAAATGATCGCTTTGGCGGGGGACCATAAGGTGCATTGTTAGGTGCCCTAAAGAAGTTATTTTGTGGAGGTATTTGAGGTGCATTGGGCGCATTAATTTGTGGTTCATTCCTCCAACTAAGATTAGGATAATTACGTGAATTTGGATTATACGTGTTTCCCATTAGTTGCATAACTGACCTTTGGTAGTTATTTATAGCATTTGCTTAATCGTGCTCATGCATGATATTTTGTACAACTGAGATTATTGGACAATCCTCTGTGTCATGGTCTGTACCACCACAAATGCTATAAAAATTATCTAAAAAAGTGTTTGCTTTAACCATATCAACCTTCCTAATTTCTAAAGCTTTGACCTTTCTAGCCAATGCAGCAAATTTTGCATTAAGGTCGTCTTCCTCTCTTAGGACATACATCCTCGCTTTCTCTCTAGGAATGGGTCTAGTTTGGCATGATTTAGCAGAGACATCCCATGTCTGTGTATTCTCTGCTAACATATCTAGAAAATCTCAAGCCTTATTATGATCTTTGTCAAGAAACGTTCCTCCACACATCATCTCTATGAACTAACAGGTATCCATGGTGAGTCCCTTTCGGAAAGTATCAATCGCGTGCCATAGTTCATAACCATGATGTGGATAAGTAATTAGAAGGTCTTTGAAGCGCTCCCAAACTTAAAAAAATAGTTCATTTCTCTTTTGAGAGAATGATATGATTTCTTATTTTAATGCATTTGTTTTGTGCTCGGTAAAGAACTTTTTCAAAAACTCTCTACTTAAGGCTTGCCATGAAGTGATGGTATTAGGTCTTAGAGAGTTAAGTCATGCTTTGGGCTGATGCTTTAGAGAAAATGAGAATAACCTAAGCTTAAGTACATCTCGATTGTCATTATTTACTTGTAACGTTACAATTACTTCCTCAAAATCCTTGAGGTGCAAGTAGGGGCTTTCAGAATCCAAGCTATGAAATTTATGAATTAATTGAATCACACCCGGTTTAAAATCAATGTTTCCTGTGTGAGCACGGAACACTATGCAAGATGGTAAAGTTAATCTGTCAGGGTGTAAATGTTCACGTAAAGTTCATGGTTAGTTTAACACATTCTTATAAACTTCATTTTCATCCTCATGAGGAGGATTAGGTTGATTTTCTCTGTTTTGATATATAGTTGGATCTGACAAATTTGGATTTGGATTATCAACTGGGTCTACCATGGAATCCAAGTGATGTTGAGTGCCTCTTCTAAGTGAATAATCAAGGCCTGGAACTAGTTCGCCTTTGGAAGAGAATCGATTATTTTGATCCTTACACTAACGGGACATAAACCATCCACACCATACAACAAATACCACTAATTTAAACAGCAAATATGATACTTAAAATAAAAATAAAAACTTAACCAACAACCCAGGCAGTAAGCTGACCATGAGGGTTCAGTCCACAAAGTAAAAATAAATCAACAACCCAGGTAGCAGGGCCGACCATGAGGATTCAGTCCATAAAAAATAATAAATAAATCAACAAAAGTAAAACTAATGCAGAAATTAAACTATGTTAATCTGAAAAATAGATTCAACGGATGATCTTTGTGATCGAACAGCAACTGTAAGACAACCATAGCACTTGGGTGATAAAATCCCAAGCAGGGCAACCTTATATCATAGTTAGTGCTTGAAAGACCTAACTGAATTTATTTTCAAAGAAAAAGAAAAAAAAAATCTATAGAAAATTTAGAGGGTTTAAAAGAGAACTTATCTTAGAAAAAACTTACCTTAGCTGTCTTGCACAGATCTGATCTATCTCAGTCTCTCCCCGACAACGGCGCCAAAAACTTGATTGCTTGCCTTCAAGTGCAGAGGTTCGTAAGTAGTATCTCGTGAATACGGGGTCGATCCCAAATGGAGATGAATTGTGAGAATGAAAAAAAATCAAATGCAAAACAAGCTAAATAATAAAAACTAAACTAATGATTTGATTTTGAAATTTTTTTTGAATGGATGTAATTCAACTAAGTAAAATAACACCCAAGCTTCAAAGTTCCACACATAGGTTAATGTTTCAAAATCATGATGACTTGGATAAAACAACTAGGATATGAGCACTATGGTCAGCCTAATCAGAAAATAAAACAGTTTAAATATAAAAAATTATATGAAAAATTAAAAAATAATGGATTTGCACCATTAACATATATTTTCAAGCGCTAGTGATTTTAAGTATTCAATATCTATAGGATAATGAATATCAAAGAAATATAACAGGTTGAGAATTCTCTTATCTAGGAAATCTGATTGATCTAGGCTAAGCCTATCCATTAATGTGGATCTCATATGATGAAAATAGATGGATCTCACAAGAGGATAAAAAATAAAACTTAAATAATAAACAACATGCATACACCATTCTTCTCATCATTAAAATAATCAATCATCATAATCTTAAAAAACTATTAAACTAATGTGTTTCCATTCTAACTTGGGTTAGAGGGAACTTAGAAAAATATAATTAAATTGCAGAAATAAAAAGTAATAAGAAAGAAAAAATGCAAATAGAAAAGATCTAAAATAAAAAGAACAACTTATAAAGCTTTAATAAAACTAAAAACTCTTTAAAAATCTTAAATTTTACTTTGGGATGCCTTGAATGATGATTAGGAATGCCCTAGGAAGCCCTATTTATAAGTAGGGAACTCTAATTTTTGTACAAAGTTAAAAACCCTAGAAATCACCTCAAATATATGTATTTTCTTAAAATAGACTTCTCGCTTCATAGTTCATTTAAAATAGACTTCTTGTTGTGTATTTTTTCAAAATAAACTTCACAGCTTCAAAATACACTTTTTCAAGACAATTTCAGGATTTTTCACTCAAATCTTCGATTCTTTTCATTCGCCACTTAGTTTTCTTGGATCTTTGGCATGTGAAGGCTTCAATTTTAGTCTCCTAAGATCCATCCCTTTCCTTGGTAAATATTGAGCATCAAATCCATACTTTTTAGCACCCTTTTTCAATCCAAGCACTTAAATTCACCTTGCAACACATGCATAAGTAAAATAAAATATTAAGATGATTTATGTTCATAAAACTAAGAGATAAATAAGAAAAATTATTCAATATTTGAGTCTCAACAGTTATTACCTAATTTTACGAACATGATATTATTTAACAGTTTATTTTAATCGTGCTTATGTTGCAAGGTGAATTTAGAAGCCTGGACTGAAAAAGGATACTAAAAGCATGGATTTATGCTCAGAAATCTCCAAGGCAAGGGAGGGACCTCAGGGGACCGAGATCGAAGAATTTACACGCTAGATATCCAAGAAAATCAAGCCATTCATGTTAGAGAGGCCTGAAAATCCTCCAGAATGCAAGATCACAGGGTTCCCACCATCCTTTCGGCTTGAAACCTTATATCTGGCCTGAGGACCCTAAATTAACGTTACACGTCGAATTTCATCCATTGGAACCTTGTGAAAGTGGTCTAACGGTTAGATTAACTCATGAATTATCGATCTGAGGCCCACCTGATATCTAGATATACTTCAACTTTAGTCTCAACCCCTTAAATGGGATGACAAAATGGATGGATGGAGCGAATTTCTCACAAGCATCACCATGGGACCCACACACGTGATGCGGTACATAACATGTACATGGCTAACCGCATCGGACTAGGCGTCCTGGTCAAAGTCAGTTGACCCGACTCTTCTTCCAAATAGCAACCAGTGTCCACAAGGTGCGGACACTATGGCATGTTGAGGCCCACTGTGCTCGTACCGATGGACGATTGGGACTGTCTACTTGACTCAGAGGATGGCCATGACCCAAGCCATGTTGAGTTTTTGGCCCCATGTACACACACATATGGATCATAAAAAAATACAAGATTAACAGTAAATTAATTTTATACAGTGGACCACACTAAAAATCAACCAAAACTATTCCTTTCTGACTGAAATTTTGCCAAGAATCTAATGAGCGGGGTGGATTTTTTAGAAAACATCATTGTGGGGCCCACCGAACATGTCAGCGTAATAGAATTCGCACCATACGCACGTTCAATTTTTCCAGACATTACGGGGAGTTATGGGCCACTGTTTGTGGTCGGATGGGTGATTCAAACCATTCAAAACCTTCAGAGGGGGGTCTTTACCCCAACCATGGATTCCAAGTTGATTTCTTGGATGTCGATTGGCGGAGAACTTGATTCAAACGCAACATGTTTGCATTTTTGCGACTACCAGCTGCGAAAATAGATTTCACTGACTTCTAGCCCTCTAAACTGCCCTTAGGACCTATAAAAGAGAGAGAAGAATGTGGGAAGGCATCTTTGGGACATGGGAGCAAAGGAGAGAGATCATAGAGCATGGGTCGTCCATCTCAAGAGTTTTTCTTTCTTCCCTTTTAGATTATTTCTATTTTAATGCTTTTTAAGATTTTTAGCCTCACCAGGTCTATGATAGGATAAACCTCTTAGCTAGGGCTAAGAGGAGAAGCTTGTCGTGAGATGGGAGATTTTTTCTTTATGCCTTTGATTCTTGTTTAAACTAAATTTTATTTTATTCTAGTTTGATTATATGGAATGCCGTTAGTCTTTAATGATTTATTGTGACTCAAATTACAATGGATCTGCGATATCTCCTAGTATTTTTCATGCATATATGGAGGTTATGATCATAGGAACCCTATTGTTCACCATCGTCTCATGGGCATGGATAGACGATGGAATCCTTCCCTACATTCATAACTCTCTCAGATTGGATGTGGATTGATTAAATTCTGTTGTTTACTTTGTCTCCTGGGCATAGTTTTGTGATGGAATCAAGTCTAATTCTCATACCTTTCATCTCTTGAAAACTGGATCAAAAGAAGTTTAGATTTAATTTTTATGGTTATATCTTCCAACTGGATGAAAATGGGACTCTATGTCCAGTTGAGTTCTTGAATTAAGCATAAGATCTCCCTGATCTCTACAAGTGGATCTTTGAAAATCCTAGTTTCCCACCTTTGAATTTTACAAGTTCTAGTTTAATAAATTTATAATTATTCTCTTAAATTTCTTTGATTTAGATTACATCTTTGCCTAGTTCTAGTTAGAATTACATTCAGAATACGTACAAGGTTCAGTCCCTGTGGATTCGACATCGGTCTTACCGAGATTATTACTACATCACAACCCTATACTTAGGGTGTGAACAAGAGACCTTAGGATGATACAATCATTGTTAGAGTTAGCTTTTCTATTTTTGGGTACCACGTTTCTGTATCAGCAATGGTTTTACTCATATAATAAACGGGTCATTTTATGCTTCTTCGTGAACTAGGGTCGAGTTGACCGTCATGGGTGATATGGCTAGATATAACAACAAATTTTTCCCAAGTTCGAACTTGGAGACTAGTGGTCGAGACCCCAGGTATGTTTTAAACTGTTGGAATGCTTGCTCACATTCTTCCATCCAGGCTGGCTTCCTTTCAACTGCTTAAAAAATGGTAAACACTTATCTATGGCCTGGAAGACGAATCTATTTTGTGCCACCATTCTACCCGTTAGGTGTTGGATTTCGTTCGTCATGTTAGTAGAGCTCATTTCCAGCAAAGCTCGGATCTTGTCAGGGTTTGCATATAACCCCCTTTAGTTGACTAAGAAGCATAAAAACTTTTCCAAGATGATGTCGAAGTCACACTTACTCGAGTTTAGCTTCATTCGATATTTTCTCAAGATTCCAAAGATCTCCTTCAGGTCTGTCACATGGTCTTTTTCCCTGTAGCTCTTGACAAGCATGTCGTCCACATATACCTCCATTGTGCTCTTGGTCTGTTTGGCGAACATTTTGTTCATCAAGCGCTAGTACATTACTTTGGCATTCTTTAGCCCAAGTGGCATTACTTGGTAGTAGTACAAACCCCTATCGGTGATGAAGGTCGTTTTCTACTTACCGTGTCCGTGCATAGAGATTTGATTGTACCTTGAATACATGTTCATAAAGCTAAGTGCATGCCCAACAATACTGTACACCAACTAGTCAATCCTTGGGAAAGGGAAGTTGTCTTTCGAGCAAGCCTTATTCAGGTTGGTATAATCTATGCATATTCGTCATTCCCCACTGGCTTTCTTTACTAGCACTACATTAGCTAACCAATCAGGGTAATATACCTCCTCAATGAATCCAACTTCAAGGAACTTGCTGACCTCTTCAATGATTGCTGCATACCTTTTAGGATCGAATGCTCACCTTTTCTATCTTATGGGCTTGTGATTAGGGTCCACATTCAGTAGATAGACCCTAGCTCTTGGATCTATATCGGGCATATCCAGGTGTGACTAGGAAAATATGTCGGCATGTTGTTTTAGTAGGTCGGCTATTTCTACCTGAAGTTGTGGTTTGAGTAATGATCCTTGAAGAGTTGTATCGCAATGTGGTCCTCCACTGATGATCCTCTTTTGACAGTTTCTTCTCGTGGGTCTAGAAAGGTAATTTGCATTGCTTATTGTCGTCATACCCTTCCTCGGAGGCTGTCGAATAGCATTGTTGGGCTTCGTACTGGTCACCCCAGACCCAGTTGGCTTTTTGTTCAATTGGGAACTTCATAGAGAGGTGGTAGGTGGAGACCACAACTCGCATGACATTTAAGGACGGCCTGCTCAAGATCACATTGTACACCCTAGGGCAGTTTACCATAAGAAAGTCAACCAGTGGTGACTTGGTTATTACTCTCATCAGCAATTACTGTTAAAGGGACGCTCCCTTTTGAGGTCACCATTTTCCCTGGAAAGCCGAGTAGAGGGGTTTACACAGGTCATAATCTTGATCTCCCGACTCCCATTTTATCGAATGTTCTTGCGAACAGGTTATCTATCAAGCTCCTGATGTCGACCAATATTCAGTGCACCTTGCGGTTGGTGACAGTCATGGCAACCATTAGGGCATCGTCATGTGGATGTTGACGCTGCATGAATCCATCCTAAGTTCTTTACTAGATCGCCCAGTGAGGTAAACCTGATGCTCTCCTTCAATGATGTTCGCACTTTGTGCGTGAGTTCAGCGCGCCCGATTTGAGTCTCCACCCCTAGCGGGTCCTCCAAAGATGGTGCGTATTTCACATATTGCTTCGTTGTTGACCTACTCTTTATGTCGTTTTTTCTATCTAGCTAATTGGTCTTCTCCACCTCTGTCGACAAATTCACACAGACATCCCTTCTGAATAAGAGATTTGATCACCTCCTTAAGGTTGAAACACTTGGTCGTATTATGACCATGATTCCAGTGAAAGTGATAATATTTCTTCTTGTCCCTCTTTTTTAGGTCAACTCTCATCTTGTTTGGCCACCTTAGGATTATTTTTTCTTTGACCTCCATGAGTACTTGTTCTAATGTGGTATTTAATGAGGTATATCTGTGGAATTGGCTTTCTGGAGGCTGGTTGGATTGGGGGACACTACTCTGGTCATCGTCCTTCCTCCTCTTAGAGTTTGCGCAGGGCACCTCCTTCCCTTTCTTTCTCTTCCTTTCTCTTGCCAAGTTGCTTTTTCCTTTAATGGCTCTACGCATGCTAAGTTAGAATATTTTTTAGCTCGGTTGAGAAGGTCGACAAGGGTTGTCGGGGAGTTCTTCCCAAATTGAGAAAAGGAACTTCCCTCATTTGAGACTGACCATCATAGTTGTGAGGGTGACCTGATCAGAATAGTCATCTACCTAGACAACCTCAGTATTAAACCTCACAGTGTAATCTTTGTGTTATTGTGAGGAGGTGAGTCACAAGTTTCCTAATGTCCTTTCCCCCAATGAATTAGGTAGAAAATGCCCTACTGAGTTGCACAAACGATCCAATGGATTTTGCTTTGAGGTGCTTGCACCACTTCCAAGCAGCACCAGCTGGCGTTAAGGAGAATACTATGCACGTCACAGATTCAAAAGCACTATAAAGCTTCATATATGCTCTGAAGGATTCTAGATGCTCGGTTGGATCCCTTAAACCTGAATAGGGAGTTATATATTTAGGGCATCTAAAATCTAGATGGTAATTAGGCATGCATGATGCCGTCTGTGAACGGTGGTTCAATATGCTTAAGTAAGGTGTCGACGGAGGTAGGGGGCTTTAGCCCAGTAGGCTTGTTGGATTTCCCTAAGCTGATCTTAGATTTCTTGTGTCTCTGCACCTAGGGAACCTTATTTTTGGTCGTGAACGCCGGGGTCTTTCCCCGAGCTCACCTCCTTCTTTCTAATGTATGTCACAGGTCTGACTCAGTAAGCTTGGTAGTTCTCAAGGTTTGTGCTGGGATATGCATATTCTCCTGGTTGAGCCTTCGCAGCGTGCAGGTACTAGGTGATATTGTTTTGTTGCTGCTCCCAACTCTGCATGTTGATCGGTGAGGAGTACGTGCTACCTTTTCAATAACCTCATGATGCGTTCAATGTTGTAAGTCAAAGCTCCTACTTGGTTTTCGAGGGAGACGAGTCAGCATCCCCGATTTCGGGATCGTTGTGTGATTACTGTTGAAGGTAGCTGAGACCAGGGGCCCGACTGTGAAGCCTAAGGATTCTCAAGCTCTTCCTCCTACACGAGCTCAACGAAGGTTGGTGCTCTTTCTTTCTTCTTGGCCATTGAGGTAGTAAAGGGGGAAAACGGTTGGTCATGTTGATGTTGGGAAACTTTAGTGACTTTGATGTCGTTCTTACAAATGGCACCAAAATGTTATTGCTTGAATTTGGATGGGCAGGGGTTACACCCGTAAGCATATGAGTACCTGCACCGGTAACACGCAAAGGATAATAGGGGTGCCAGTTATGGCCAGGGAACCTCCATTGCCAAAGTCAGGAGAATTGAATTATGGTCTAAATGAGACTTAAGATTTTTGTGCTTACCCCATGTCAATGGTTGTGGATATATTTATAGGATGCTTAGATGGCTTTTGCGTTAGCGTATCCTGGTGAGATACGCTGGACTTGTGTATCCTGAGAGGATATGATATATATGTTGAAGGGTCCATATTTAAATGAAGATCTGTTTTCGAAAGTATTGTCAAGCTCACATTGGTCGGCATGATTTTCGGTTAGGATCTCGCAATATTTTTTCTTTCTCTGTATAAATCAGGATTCTCTTCGGATAACCCACTTCTTAAGATGGGGTCAATCTGATTAGCTCAGCAGGTGAGTCATGTTGCTAAGCTCTACTCTTGAGCGGTTCAACTCGGTTCCGGTCCTTCGAGGTCGGCTCAACCCACAGTTGATGCCTCACATGGTTTAAAGAGTTCGTTAATGTAATTTTTAGTCAGCTCTGCTCAAAATACCTCTTCTATAATTAGTTGCACGTTGTCACATATAAGTTCGGTTTTCCCGCAACAACTAACACCTACTAGCGTGTTTCGTGGGTAACACGTAATCTGCTCCCCTCCCATCATACTTGGTATCAAATTTCCCTCGTTGCCCGTATGAGCACGATTTCTCATGAGCAAACGTATGTGATGTGAGAGAAGATTGAAGGGGAGAATTCGAGGCACATGAGTCAACATTGCGTGAGGCCTGTTAATATTTCCTAGTTCAAAAGGTTGAGTTTTACACCAGCCCAGTGGCCTATATGCAGACAGAAAAGACATTGACCATATTGTCTTAACCACCCCCATTGACTATGTTTGCTAACCACCCACTCTCCACACGCACGCATTGCCCACCTAACAAGAGGACCGGTCTCAAATTTTGGACAGGGCATGCTAACAATGGCCCCACATGACAAATGTTGTAGATCTCACATGCAGCACCATTTCCACAGCGCACCATCAATCACCTCACAAAACTCACCGTATGGATAGGATTAAAAGGACAGTTTCATCATTAAAAAAAAAAAAACCCACCTAATCAAACTTCCATTGGATTTTTCCATGGAAGGTATTGTGGCCAAAATAATGGAATCATGAGGTAGCTTAATAAACAAATTTAACATACCATAATATAGTTTGTAATTGAGAAATTTACAACTGTATGACCCATTTATGGCCCATTTACGAGCCCACCTCATTTTACCTTACAAGAATGAGCCCAGATGTACGGACGACTTGCCAAAGGTAAAAAATGCCCCTGCTTTTTTCTAAAAGCGGATCGGTGGTGCTCGAAGATGAGCACTGACGCTCCTCGAACTCCCGAGTTGTACGAACAGTTCAAAAGATATCAAAGTTACATGGACCCCACAGTTACGTATTTATTACATCCACAACGTTCATCCATATTTTGAGATTATTTCGGAGCATTATCAAAAAAATAAAAAAAAATCTTATCCAAAGATCAACTAGAACACACCACAAAGAGTAGCAGAAAAATTGATTTTCACCGTTAAAAATTTTATAAGGCTTACCATAACATTTATTTTTCATCCAATCTATTCATAAGGTCACAAAGACTGGGATGAAGAGGAAAAATAAGTTTCATAACAATCCAAAACTTTTGTGACCCCTAAAAGGGTTTTAATGGTAGACGTTCAATCCTCCACAGCCTTTAACAGTGTGGTACACTTGATAGCTAGATCTGTCTTATTTTTCGTCTCAAGCTTTAATACGAGTTCGCTAAAAAGATGCACGGTTTGGATATAACACATACCTCATAATAGGACCCACAAAAAGCAGTGAGAATTACAACAGCAAAAAATTTAAAAAAATAATAATAAATTTAAAAAAACGAGGAACTTATGACTACGGATAATAATCGTAGCCATAGCCCTAGCCCCTGCCATTTCGATATGGCCTTTTATATATATCGAAGGTCGTTCAATATGTCGTTCAATATGTATCGAAGGTCTTTCGATTAATCGAAAAAGGTTTAGAATTGTCTAGTGAGTTTGCCTCAAAAATTCTGCAATTTTCAATACATATCGAAGTGTATTCGATATGTATCGAAGATATTTTACCTTTAGCTACGGATTATAACTGTAGCCATAACTGTAGTCGGTGCCCGTCTATGATTTTTTTTCTTTTTTTTAAAAAAAAAATTTTGCATGGAGAACATCATTCTACCTATAATTTTCTCTAATACATATTTATATAAATATCTATATATAAGCATATAAAAATTTTTTCTCTTTTTTTTTTCATTTCTTTCTTTATTCATTTAACAAGAATATCTTCTAAACCAAAATTAGTTACTTGATGTACCCTATATGATTTTGGGGTAGGAGAAGCTACTTTAGCCAACCAATCTGGTTATTGTCCAAGATTCCATCAGGTCAATGGTCTAAAATCCATTTCATTCACTTCATGGTCAATTTCAATCAGTTCGCGGTTAATTTCGCTCATTTCATTTACTTTGCGATCAATTCCATGCATTTCACGGTCAATCCCGGCGATTCCGTTTTGATTCACGGTCAATTCCATGCATTTCACGGTCAATTCCTTTCACTTCATGGTCATTTTCATGCATTTCACGGTCAATTAGCTTCACTTTAAGGTTATTTCCATGCATTTCACGGTCATTTCGACGCATTTCACGGTGAAGTGTAGTGATTGAACCATGAAATGCGTGGAAATGACCATGAAGTAAAGGAGCATGACCGTGAAATGCGTCGAAATGACCGTGAATCAACACGGAATAGGCAAGAATGACTGTGATATGCATGAAAATGACCGTGAAGTGAGGCGATTGGACCGTGAAATGTGCAGAAATGACAGTGAAGTGAAGAGGCATGACTGTGAAATGCGTTGAAATGACCGTGAATCAACACTGAATAGGCGAGAATGACCATAATTTCCATGTATATCACGGTCATTCCCGCCTATTCTGTGTTGATTCACAATCATTTCGACGCATTTCGTGGTCATGCCCCTTCACTTCACGGTCATTTCCACGCATGTCATGGTCCAATCGCTACACTTCACGGTCATTTTCATGCATATCACAGTCATTCCCGCCTATTCCGTATTGATTCATGGTTATTTCGATGCATTTCATAGTCATGCCCCTTCACTTCACGGTCATTTCCATGCATTTCACGGTCCAATCACCTTACTTCACGGTCATTTTCATGCATATCACGGTCATTCCTGCCTATTCCGTGTTGATTCACGGTCATTTCGGTGCATTTCACGGTCATGCCCTTTCACTTCACGGTCATTTCCATGCATTTCACGGTCCAATCGCTACACTTAACCGTGAAATGTATCAAAATGACCGTGAATCAACACGGAATAAGAGGGAATGACTGTGAAATGCATGGAAATGATCGTGAAGTGAAGCGAATTGACCGTGAAATGTGCGAAAATGACTGTGAAGGGGTGTGACCGTGAAATACATCAAAATGACCGTGATTTCCATGCATATCACGGTCATTCCCGCCTATTCCGTGTTAATTCACGATCATTTCGACGCATTTCACGGTCATGCCCCTTCACTTCACGGTTATTTTCGTGCATTTCACGGTCAATTCGCTTCACTTCACCGTCATTTCCATGCATTTTACGGTCATTCCCGCCTATTCCGTGTTGATTCACGGTCATTTCGACGCATTTCATGGTGAAGTGTAGTGATTGGACCATGAAATGCGCGGAAATGACCGTGAAGTGAAAGGGCATGACCGTGAAATGCGCCAAAATGACTGTGAATCAATACGGAATAGGCGGGAATGATCATGATATGCATGGAAATGACCGTGAAGTGAGGCGATTGGACCGTGAAATGCGCGAAAATGACCGTGATGTGAAGGGGCATGACCGTGAAATGCACCGAAATGACCGTGAATCAACATGGAATAGGCGAGAATAATCGTGATTTCCATGCATATCACGGTCATTCCCGCCTATTCCGTGTTGATTCACGATCATTTCGACATATTTCACGGTCATGCCCCTTCACTTCACAGTCATTTTCGTGCATTTCACGGTCAATTCGCTTCACTTTACAATCATTTCCATGCATTTCACGGTCATTTTCGCCTATTCCGTGTTGATTCACGGTCATTTCGACGCATTTCATGGTTAAGTGTAGCAATTAGACCGTGAAATGCACGGAAATGACTGTAAAGTGAAAGGGCATGACCGTGAAATGCGCAGAAATGACCATGAATCAACACAAAATAGGCGGGAATGATGGTGATATGCATGGAAATGACAGTGAAGTGAGGCGATTGGACCGTGAAATGCGCAGAAATGAAAGTGAAGTGAAGGGGCATGACCGTGAAATGTGTCGAAATGACTGTGAATCAACATGGAATAGGCGGGAATGACCGTGATTTTCATGCATATCACTGTCATTCCCGCCTATTCCGTGTTGATTCACGGTCATTTCAAAATAGGTGCATGACCGTAAAATGCATGGAAATGACCGTGAAGTGAAGGGAATGGACCGTGAAATGCATGAAAATGACCGTGAATCAAAACGGAATCGTCGAGATTGACCGTGAAATGCATGAAAATGACAGTGAAGTGAAGCGAATTAACCATGAAATGCATGGAAATGACCGTGAAGTGAAGGGAATTGACCGTGAAATGCATGGAAATGACCGTCAATCAAAACGGAATCGCCGGGATTGACCGTGAAATGCATGAAAATGACCGTGAAGTGAAGCAAATTGACCATGAAATGCATGGAAATGACCTTGAAGTGAAGGGAATTGACCGTGAAATGCATGAAAATGACCGTGAATCAAAACAAAATTGTCAAGATTGACCGTGAAATGCATGGAAATGACCGTGAAGTGAAGTGAATTGACCGTGAAATGCATGGAAATGACCGTGAAGTGAAGGGAATTGACCGTGAAATGCGTGAAAATGACCGTGAATCAAAATGGAATCGCCGGGATTGACTGTGAAATGCATGAAAATGACCGTGAAGTAAATGAAATGAATGAAATTGACCGCAAACTGATTAAAATTGACCGCAAAGTGAATGAAATAGATTTTCAACCATCGACCTGATGGAATCTTAGAAAATAACTAGGTTAGTTGGCTAAAGTAGCTTCTTCTATCCCAAAATCATATAGGGTACATCAAGTAACTAATTTTGGTTTAGAAGATATTCTTGTTAAATGAATAAAGAAAGAAATGAAAAAAAGAGAGAAATTTTTTTTTATATGCTTATATATACATATTTATATAAATATGTATTAGAGAAAATTGTAGGTAGAATAAAGTTCTCCATGTAAAAATAAAAACTAAAAAAATTACATAGATTTTTACGAACTGCAGTTATGGCTACGGCTATAATCCGTAGTTATATCTTCGATAATACCGAATACACTTCGATATGTATCGAAAATGCAGGATTTTTTATGCAAAGTCGCTGGACAGTTCTCTAGACTTTTTTCGATTAATCGAAAGACCTTTGATACATAAAAAAGGATATATTGAAAAAGCATGGGCTGTAGTTATGGTTATAATCCGTAAGCATAGATTTTAGGGTTCTTTTTTTTTTCCCTGTTGTAATCCCCACCACCTTTGTGGGTCCTTTTATAAGGTATGTGTTATATCCAAACCGTCCATCTATTTGGCGAACTCGTAATAAGTCTTGAGAAGAAAAATACAACAGATTTAGCTATTAAGTGGACCACACTGTAAAAGGCAGTGGAGGATTGAACGTCTACCGTTGAAACCCTTTTGAGGGTCACGAAAGTTTTGGATCATTATGAAATTTGTTTTTCCTCTTCATCCAGGTCTTTGTGACCTTATGAATAGATTGGATGGAAAATAAATGTTATGGTGGGCCCTACAAAAGTTTCAACGGTGAAAATCAATTTTCTGTTGTTCTTTGTGGTGTGGTCCAGTTGATCTTTGGATATAATTTTTTTTTTTTTGGATAATGCTCCGAAATGATCTCGAAATATGGATGAACATTGTGGATATAATAAATACACAACTGTGGAGTCCATGTAATGTTGATCTCTTTTGAACCGTTCGTATAACTCGGGGTTTGAGGAGCATCAGCGCTCGATGCTCGTCTTCGAGCAGCGGCCGATCCGCTTGAAGGAAAAAAGCAGGGGCATTTTCGACCTTTGGGAAGGCATCCGTACAGCTGGGGCTTATTCTTGCAAGGTAAAATGAGGTGGGCTAGGTCTTGTAAATGGGCCATAAATGGGTCTTACAGTCGTAAATTTCTCTTTGTAATTAGAGTTGTATATGAACCGAGAAAGCTTAATTAACTCACTTGACTCAATTTGATAAAGCTCGGCTCAACTTAGCTTGAAATTGGTTTCGAATTGACTCAATCTAATTTTTGGGACCTCAAAAAAATTCCAGATGAGTCCGAATTGGACCGAGGTCAATTTGACTTGACTCGCCTTGGTCCTTGGCTCGAACACAACTAGGTTCTACTTGGATTGGGCTCAACTCGTTTGATTGGGCCTTGGCCCCCTTTTTTTTTTTTCTTTGCCCAATGCTCATCCAGAATTGACCGCCCTTTCTCCTCTCTCTAGAGCCTACCCGATGGTTGGACCCTAACCCACCACCCCACCCATTTCTCTCTCACTCTCTTTGTCCGAAGTTCCGGCCAATCCCTTCGATCCAGGGAGTACCGAGCCCAAGCCCTCCTTTGGTTCTCTCTCTCTCTCTCTCTCTCTCTCTCTCTCTCTCTCTCTCTCTCTCTCTCTCTCTCTCTCTCTCTCCCCTCCTCATCTCGCTCTCTATTTTCCCATTCTCCTCCTCCGAACTTGGCTTGAAAGCTTGAGCTCAAACTCGGCTCCTCCTCTGAACTCGGCTTAAAAGCTTGAGCTTGAACTTCATTCAAGCTGGCCCTGACCAAACTAGGGCGAGTTGGATAGTTAAGCTTGAGAATCGAGTCGAGTTCGAGCTAGGGTTGGTTGCTGATCAAGCCTAGGCGAGCTCTACCAAGCTCGCCAAGTTCAACTAGTATACAACTCTATTTGTAATTTTAAAAAATTTATTCTTTTTAAAACAAACAGTAGTGTAGGGAGCTATCCGTGCATATAAATCTAAACAGTAGCTTTGCAAATTTTTTTAGATTATCTAAAGGAGAGCCTCCAAAGTCTTCCTCTCTCCATGACTCTCTCTCCTATTCTCAACTTAGGATCTTCTCTCTTTACCACTTTTTATTTAATATAAATCCTTCATACCATATAGTATATGTAAAATTCACTCCACCCATCAGGTTCTATCCTCTATCCTTATATGTAGGTTAAAAAATCAAAGTTATTTACAACTTACATAAGGCCCATGGCTATTTCAACAATGGTGTTTCAGTTCACTTGAGTATTAGAAATGCCTTATATTTGAGCCCATGGCCTAAAATAAGCTAACTCAAAATATTAGACAAGGTGAATTTCTCAAAAATATCAAGGTAGCCACCGAATGTCCAAGGACTCGTTAAAACAACAAAAGGCATTCAATACCACTCTTTTGAACGACGACATTCGGTTACGCCTGACCTTGCGGCCCACCTTGATGTATGGGTTGTATATCCCTGCCATCCCTCCATTTTTCCCTATCATTTTATGGCATGGTCCAGAAATGAAGCAGACCAAAATCTCAGGTGGTCCACACTGTAGGAATCAGTGGTGAGATCACCCAATAAAAAAAATTATTGTGGGCCACATAAGTTTTGGATCAAGCTTGTATTTGTGTTTTACCTTCCTACAATTCTATGTTACCTTAGCGACATGTGGAATAGCAAATATACATAACGGTAAGCCGTAGGATGTTTGCCTGAGATCTGGATCTAATGCATTTTATGATAAACGCTCAAAATGAGATAGAAAAACGGACGGACGGAATAAATATACAACAAATATATCAAGGTGTCCCCCTGCATACACGGCTGACCGAACTCAGTGTTTCAACGGCGCATAAGACACGTATTGCCTGGGGTGCACGTCACCAAGTTCTGTGGGCCCTACCATGATGTATGTGTTATATCCATGCCGTCTATCCATTTTATGAGATAATTTTAGTATATGGACAAAAAATGAGGTAAATCCAAATATCAGGTAGACCACACCACAGAAAGCAGTAGAGATTGAACGTCTACCATTCAAAACTTTTGGGGCCAAAGAAGTTTTGAATCAAGCTGATATTTCTTTTTTCCATTCATCCAGGTCTGTGTGACTTTTTGATCAGGTCGTATGGCTAATAAACATCATGATGGCCCTATGAAGTTTTCAACAGTGGGTGTCATTGTCCCACTGCTTCCTGTGGTGTGGTTAACCGGACCTTTGGATCTGCCTCAATTTCAGGTCAATTCCCTAAAATGATCTCATAAAATGGATGGACAGTGTAGATATAACACATACTTGATGGTAGAGCCCACAACACATGGTGAGGTCGATGGTGCTCGGCACACCAGGCTTCCCACCCAGAGACACAATGGTATGCCCCACAGAGCTTGTTGTTGCACGGGTTCCCTACAAACAAGTGTTATATCCTCTACAACAGCTGTTTTACACTGTGTAATTGTAAAACATCCGAGCTCTGTGGCGTCCACCACACCAAGTTTACGATCAGTGCTCTTTTTTATTTGGTCCCTTCATGCTGGTGGGACTCTCCAAATGAACGGGTTGGATGGTATATAAACACCCTATGTGCCTCAAACATGATTTGATATTTTTTAAGGTGGGCATCCTCCCTTATCGTCTCTGGAAAAAATTACTAACCGTCAGGATTTTGATGTCCAAACATTTCATGGGAACAAGGCATTTACACCATAGGAACTGTAGAATCCAATTCGCAGTGGCTCCCAATTCAAATATTCAATACATGTGGAGAACCCATCACTAGGCTACTGCAGCAAATCCTTTTTTTATCATCGTCCCATCCATTGATGGACGGGTACGATAAAGGATACACACCATGGTGGGCCCCACATGCAAACTTATGGTTGTGAACCCATCCTCAGTATTTCTTACTGTGTGCCCTACATACGTGACGGATATTGCTTTGTTCTTTCTCCTGGATCCTAGGTTGGGAGGGTAGATGGGTGTTTGGGTATTAGATGGGAATAGGTGGTATAGAATTGCAAGCATCTAGAGAGGATGGAAAAGGCTCGGATTAGTTGAGATGGAATTGTATAAGTCGCATGGAATAGCATTTGGTCCCATGCAGAATTATTGTGGATTTTAAAATCCACTATACATTATGGCCCCACAATGATAGACATGTTTATCCATGCTGTCCATCCATATGCACTATTTACACGTGACATTCTGGTTATATATATGTACAAGTGAACAACATCCATTGTGAATTTGGTTCATTGATTACCATTTCATGGTCTACCAAACATGATTTTACTTAATCTAGTTTCCCATAACAAAATTTTTATCTCAAGCATGGGATTGAATGGCTACAATACCATGGTATTTCCGAACATGCAATCTACAATAATGTTGTTAATCCGATCTAATACAATTCAATACCATTCAATTCCATGGACCAAACACACAGAGTGAATCTTATATATAAAACATGGTGGCCCCACAATAGTGTTTTTAAGCACGGTAAAATTCTCTTGCCTATCTCTCCTTCTCTGGTCTAATCCTCCTAGGCCGATTGTGTGGTGGCAACCTTAATAGTGTGTTCCACAGTGATGCATGTGTTATATCCACGCAGTTCGTCCATTTCGCAATATCATTTTAGGGCATGGGCCTAAAAATGATGCAAATCCAGAACTTAAGTGGACCACATGACAAGATGTCATTTTAAGACATGGACCAAAAATGAGGCAAATTCAGAGCTCAAGTGGACCGCATGACAAAAAGAATCGGGGACAATGAGCGGCTATTGAAACCTTATTAGGGTTTACCCTGAATAAGCTTGGACATACCTGAATGAAAGTAAAACACATATCGTTTCCTTACCCTTGCCCGGGTGGTAGACTCCTCGGAGTTTCAACTCTCGGTCAAGGGTTCGAGTACCCATAGGTGGTGAAATCAGCTTGATCCAAAACTTTTGTAGCCCACATGAAGTTTTCAAAGTGTTTAATCCCCACTGCTTTGTGGTGATTTTCACTGTTCAATCTCCACTGCTTTATGTGGTGTGGTACGTCCACTTGAGCTTTGGATCCGTATTTTTGGGCCCATGGACTACCATGATCTAGTAAAATGGATGAACTGTGTGTGCTATGGGGCCCACCGAACTTGGTTTGCCAAGCTGGTTAACCTCGTGTACAAGCGGCTTCCCTAATCCTCGACCGCTGGTTTTCTTATAAAACAGGGAGGTGTTGAGAGAGAGAGAGAGAGAGAGAGAGAGAGAGAGAGGGAGACGAGTTAGTTTAGTAATAGTCTTCTAGACTCTGGCTCTCTGATAATTTCAAAACCTAGACTCCCCCGGTGTCGGTCATGACCTGGCCGAGACTCCCCCGGAGTCGGTTGAGATCCAACCGAGACAGGTAGTGGCGGAACGAGGACAGATGCTGATCTACGAAAATCTAGGGATACTGGTAGCGGATCCCGAGATTCTCGGGATCCTGAGCGATCCCAGGAGAAGAATCCTCTGAAGATAAGGATTGACAGACTGTATAAATCTCTAAGCTTGGAACAGTAAAAGGTACGCAAAAACTACTGACAGAGATGGTGGGTCTGTAACGTCCCAGAGGTGTTGGGACACGCCCTCATCTACTGACATTTCCTCCCGAGGGCTTTGAGAGCCGTGTGCGGCCATTAAAGCTAATTAAAGGAGAAGAAAAAGACTCACCAAAGGAATCGACGGTGACTGCAAGGAAAGGTTGACAGAGAAAGAGGCGACAGCGGAGGAGAAGGAGAAGAGAGCGAAAATGCGCTCGGAATCAGACACGGACGGGAGGAAGGAGGGCGAAAACAAAGTTCGAACCGTCCTCCCGCCCGGGCTTTTTATAGCCTTGCCACGTAGATGGGTTATTATGGCGGAAGCGAAGCGACGTTCGCCTCGGTTCCCCCATTCGACGCGTGGCAACTGTTGATTGACTGCGCCGAAATCGTGGCCACGCGTCCGCCACTTATACGCGGACGGAGTGAGTTGACGGCTGGCCGCACGTGCGACCTTGGGAGGCGCAACGACGCACGCTAAGAACGACTCAAAGAACATTAAATGCCTCATCATTGTCTCGGATGCTAATGCCGACCGACCGATAAAATCGTGCTCCTTGTTGCCATAGACGACACCAGGAGCAGGGGGGCTCACTGTTGGGGAAAAATGTGTCGGGCTCGGGTAAAGTCCCGAGATTCGTATAAGAGTAGGTCGGCTTCGCCGACACTGCCTGAAGAATCCGAGACAACACCGACAGGACAGAAGGTAGGTCGTTAGGCGTAAGCAAGGACGAGTAAAGTCGCTCTGTCAGAGTGACTACCTCGCCTGCATAACCCCACTGAAGGTCGGGCGTGTGAAAGTCATTCAACCGATAGAGTAAAGATCCCCTCAGGGAGTTAATTCTGTCGGGCACGGCTGAGAACCCGTCCTCCTGCATCGGCCGAGACTCCCCCGGTGTCGGTCATGACCTGGCCGAGACTCCCCCGGAGTCGGTCGAGATCCAACCGAGACAGGTAGTGGCGGAACGAGGACAGATGCTGATCTACGAAAATCCAGGGATACTGGTAGCGGATCCCGAGATTCTCGGGATCCTGAGCGATCCCAGGAGAAGAATCCTCTGAAGATAAGGATTGGCAGACTGTATAAATCTCTAAGCTTGGAACAGTAAAAGGTACGCAAAAACTAACCGAGACAAGCTCTTGGCTATTGACGAGATAACTGACTTAAGCATTGGAGGTTCCCCGGCTCTAGCCAGGGTTCCCTTGACATTGTTTCTGTGCAGGTGAAGGAGGGTCCGTCACCAAGGGAAGCCGTCCCATAAAAACACCGCAACAACTATATTTCTACAAACAGTTTCCAACAATCACGGTTATAGAATTCTTCAAACAATCTGACTATAGGTTTAGTCGTATTAATTTGAGCAAATGCATATCACATGTACAATTTATGCCTGCATATCAAGCGTTATACTCCTTCAGAGTATCAAACAACTCGCCTCGCTGTGATCCTATAACAGAACAATCGTCAGTCACGGAAGATGTATGTAACCTGTCGTTTCAACTGGTTGGCCTGAAATGGATTGTCAAATCCAGTGGGCCCTGACAGAAAATGACACCGGATGATCCTGGCCACCCTGTTGCAGGGCGTTTACCGTAAACTATAGATCAACTAATTTTAAGCGTCCATTTCAAGAGAAATGATCCAGTGCTCTCAAAGCACTCTATGCTATAGTGGTGCTATAGTTTTATCGGGACACTTGGAAATTCCGGTAAACTGATCTACACTGTCAATTAGGTACGGCGCACATCTTATGGTCTACCGTTTAAAACTCAAATAAGCGGATGATTCTTGTTATGGTGGCGGGAGTAGACGTCTCCTGGTTAGAGATGGTTTCTCTCTCTAACGTGTTTCCTTCTCTATTATTTGTCTGTACGCCCGCCCCTGCGGCCAGATAGGCTGAGGTTAAGCTTGGTTTTCTAGGTTTTGTGATATATTCTCGTGGGTATAAGCCATGTAAGGAGAATTATGGGTAGGTAGACGTATTATATTAATTCCTCTTTTAGGGTTTTCTTTAATATAAAATTCCTGGCACAGAGGGAAGAGATCAGTGTTTTTAAAAAAAATAATAATAATAATGAAAAAGGTAGTTTTATTGTTGTTAGTTGAATAAATATATTATTGAATCACATAAATATTTATACCTCTTATCTTTTATTTTGATTTGATTATTTTAACTTTTTAATGGGTCTTTTTTTTTTTTTGGCCTCCATTACATTAATCATCTGCAGGCATTTTATGCAATAATTCTAATATTATGGAATGAATGGTCCATATCAATTATGGGAAAATATACTGGAACAATTTAAGCCACCTAATTGTTAGGGTATCATGGATTGCTTGTGATTTTAATGAATCACTTTCATAAGAAATCCAGTCATCCCATCCATTGATTGGAAAATAGATGGATACAGGGGGAAGTCATATCCAAGTTTCCCGATACAACTGGCAGCGCTAGCAGTTAAAATGTGGTTTTCAAATGTGTAGTTCCCAATGGGCTCGTTGGTTTCATCAATTACCGAATAATGTAAACAAAAGGTGCTATCATTATAATTTACTTTCCCCGAACCAAACAAGGGTCAACCAAATGCATGTTTTTAGAAAAAAGGATAAAGGCTTTTATAACCATTAACATTAATATAAAAATATCATAATTACGATTCTACTGTCAATGAACCAAACATAAGAATTGCAATCAAATACAAATAATCTTTAGAGATAGGTGAAGGAATTTCGATGATTGCACTTTTTTTTTTAATTCACATTACCAAGGTAATTAGTGAAACGAGTAAGCCTTAATTAACCATAGTAAACTTTGTATTGGACAAGCCTTCCATTCAAGTAGTTATATGATTACTCTTAATTAAGTGTTCCCATCCGAATCCTAGTCCCACACTCTAGTATGATATAGTGCATGTGCAACATCAAAGCCATTCATCCCTTTCTTATACTAAGTATGGTTTCTAGCCTTAAAGTTATGTCAGTCCAATTATCAGTTGGTGTTGCAATAAAAATTAAGAGCTTTCCATAACTAATCTAAGAAACAAATTGAGCTTCTACTTTTGAAAGTGACCATGTGAATATGGAATCATGGTAACATCATACAAAATATCAATCACTATAGATTTGAGTATACCTGGAAATAAGTAGAGAAAGAGATATGAGATTAATGTGATTTACGAAAACGTAGCTACTTTTACAGGGAAACACCAACAAATCATTCCACCAATAAATATAGGGAGTATAGTAGAAAAGATAGGCACTAGTCAGAATAGAATACAATGAACATATAAGAAACATCTCTCACCTCGTCATACGATAAGAGAATCTATATGAAAATATTTCCACCTCTTTTATTCAAGCAATCAAGAGAATCTTTAAGAAAAACCATTCCACTACTTTTCTCTACCTCATGGATGCATGAGAAGAAACCCTGACCTCATGAGAAACTTCCTTCTATCTCTCCTCTCACTTTTATTAGTACAAAAGAAAAAAAATGTGTCGTTGATGTATAAAATCTGTAAACGACAGGGTATGTCGATGCCATTGACAGACAACTCAATGCTATCGACATATGCTCGATGTAATCGGAAAAAAATTAAAAATTCATGTTTCATTGCCAGAACATTTTGGTGTTTTCTCAATGCCATCAATGGTAATTCGATGCCATCCCATCGAAGGTGTCATTGAGCGCACTACGCCAAAATCGCCAATTTACGACGGACCAAATCCGTCGTAAAACCAAATAAACGACGGATTTTGTCCGTCGCATAGTCCGTCGTTGTTTACTGGGTCGTTTTTCTTTTTCGACGAATAAAATCCGTCGTTTAATCTGCGACGAATAAGGTCCGTCGGATAGTATCTACGGATAAAGTCCGTCGACGGATAAAGTCCGTCGCAAAAATAAAAAAGTCTGTCGTTTAAATTTGAAAAAACCGTCATCATTTAAAATAAGGTCCGTCGCTACTAGAGTAGAGCGACATACCTCAAATCCGTCGTTGATTTTTAACTTAAATTAGAGACGGATTTGGTCCGTCGCTAAAATATCTGTGAATAAAAAAAAATATCGTCAAATTTTTTTATTTATTTATTTTGAATCATACACCTGATAGTCATTCAAAAAATAACTCACATGATTGTTTAATAAGAATCCTATTCATAAAATTGTGATGAATCTTGTTCCGCCATCCACTCATAGCAAGGAAAATGATAATTACAAAGTGCTATAGAACAATGTCTAAAGCAAGGGAATACCTTCTTAAACATAGCATTCTTTTCTGAAAGGTGTACCTTTGCACAGCTTGTGCAGCTTAAGAACAAGTCATACCACTCAAAAGTCCTAAAGAATCACAATGTGAAACACGAGTATAATGCAAGATTGAAATCTAAAGCAAAAGCATTTCATGTGGAGATCAAACTGTGGACATCAAACTTCAGGAAACAAAAACATTACTGACCTTGATCCTAAGGTCCCGGTTTCTATGTGACATAAAAGCCCTCAAAGCACCAATGACAACTCATTTCTAAATGGAACTCTACAAAATACATTATAGATACCATAAACAAGACAAAGCAAAGAACTAGAAGATGAAATGCTGTGTATTTTCTAGCAACATTAAATATTGGAAGCTCTCATACTACAAGAAAATATGCCTTTGGCCTCGGTTCAAAATTGTGGCTAAAAATATTAAAAATTGAGGCTAAAGTTTTTAGCCTCAATTTTGTCTCAATTATCCAAACCGAGGCTAAAACGGCTTTATAGTCTAAAACGGATTTTATAGCCTCGGTTCTTCAAGTGAAGCTAAAAGAACATTTTTAGCTTCAATTGTCTCAAAATAAGGCTAAAGAAGTAAATGGATAATTGCCCACTACATCAATTTCAATAACAAATGAAGAACATAGACTCACACCAAAGGTTCAAGTGTAAAATCCACCTCACAGTCTGCTCTCGAGGTGTGATCTGAAATAGTTCCTAGAGTTGTTACCTTGGCATGTTGAAGTTGTAAAAACAGATTTTCTGCATCCTGGATCAAGTGGGGCTTTTTACCCACAAAAACTCGTGCAACAAGCGCAAGTGTCGCCCATGTATCTTCCAATTCTGCAAATGTATGTTTTAGAGGATTGATATCAACATGCAAAAGAGAGTCAACTCTTGGATTCTTGTGTGTCAAACACATAAATATGACTTGACCTGAAGAAAAAAAAGGACCAACTATTCAATGATGGTGAACTACAAAAAACAAAGGGATCACAAAACTATGTTGGGTTGATTCTTGGGCACCTGATGGCCTATGCCGCATATACTTTTAGAGGTGGAAATGGGCCAGGGCAAGGATATGCAATTTAAAAAAACTACCAACAGTGCCAAAAGCAAGCATTAGTTTGGGGTTCCAACAGAGGCTAAAGAAGTTAACAATCACCAACTTCCACAAAGTGGTAATGGAGTGAATGATGATCAACCTGCTCTACAAAAAGAACTCTATAGATGGACTTCAATTACATACTTCCACCTAAATTAGGAAAGGATGTAAACACAAGTCTATCTGAAATTTTTTGTAATCCATAAAACAGAGGCCACCTTTGAATTCTGATATTGTAGTTTCAATTTCTCAGAAGAGAAGGCATCTCCTTGAGCATTTAGTTTGAATTTTTTTTAGGGGTATTTAGTTTGAAATTTGAATATGCAAATTCACGAGGTACAGATTCATTCACCTTCGAAGAGCTATTGTTGTTTCCTCCAGTGACCAGTGTATTAAAGAAAGCTGAAAACATTTGAAAAACAAACCATGAGAAACAATGATTGATGGTAAGGTACATTCAACATGATGGAAGAAAAGAAACAGCTGAAGGAAAAGCATCTACATGATGTTGTTTTTGCTCTCTTCTTGGTGTTAGGGACAATATTCAGCTTCTTTATGAGACCAAAAACTTCTCGGGAATTCTCCACCAATCAACAAGATATGAACTTTAAATTGGTATTGTTTTCAGTTCACAAGCTATCTAAACAAGCACCCACGATTTAGATGGTTTAGTTTAAGTTAACCACATATGAGTCATGCTATTTGTTAATGCTCATGCATCTATTATCACACCCTGCCACACTATCAGTGTTTTTCTCTCACTGTAATCAGCCAACCAAGCATGCTTGCATTTTAAGAGCAACATTAACATGATAGCTCCCACCCATTTTGAAAAAGGTGGTGATTCATCCTCTTTACATGTAGCACTATGTAAGGCTATCCAAAAAACCATCAAAATTTTGGGGCACATTGTGAATGGACCATATGACAAAATTCCCACTAATCAACCAATCCTAACCATCCATTTGACGGTTAAAAGTCAAACCGAGATTGGCTCAAATTCCAAAGGGCCAAATTGAAACATCAGTTGGGCCAGCAATTAGGATGGCCTGGATATGTGATTACCTGTGTAACTTTATGCTCCGAACACAATTGGGCAAGCAGTTGGACAGCCTGGATTGTCATATAACCGTGACATGTGTATGTTGGAAGAGTTACCACCATTTTCTTAAAATTGTAGTTAACTATCAAAGGAGTTTGCATACATGTCAGAGCTCACAAACATCTTGAAAATGGTAGTTTAGTGAGTCATCTTCCTCAAATGTGGCACTCATGCATGGCTATTTATCATTTCAAAAATCACATTAATAAATCAAAGATAATCAATCATCTGATTGATGGTTATCAAATGGATGGTTAACAACGAATGGTTCAAATTCCAAGGCAAAATCAAATGATTACTTTCATGTGGTTGGTGAAATTCTGTTTTATGCTCAAAGCACAATCGGTTATTTGTATGATCTAGATTGTCATATGACTTTGCCATATTCTGTTGGAAGAGTTGTTACCATTCTGAAATTGGCAGTTACCCATTACATGACACACAAGTACAACTTTTTAGACCATTCAAATTGTAAGGCACATCTTGAAAGGTGCATGTTGGAAATCACAATGATCAATCAATCCTAACTAACCAAATGGTGGTTATCAAATGGATGGATACAAATGATATGTTGAGTGGTTCAAATTGCAAGAGCAAAATTAGATGGTCACCGTCATCTGCGTGGTGCAGCCCATCCTATGCTCCTACTAGGATATAACCAACCAAATGGTGGTTATCAAATGGATGGATAAAACTGATATAGTGAGTGGTTCAAATTGCAAGAGCAAAATTAGATGGTCACCGTCATCTGCATGGTGCATCCCATCCTATGCTCCTATCAGATATCCTGGACACATGCCATATTGGCACATGTTTTGCTTGTAAAGTGCATGTAGGAGAGGATTTCCATGGGGCTAGTAAACTTTTGCTTGAACGAGGAATGTTATTGTATGCCTCTTGTTAGTTCTCCAATTGCAATATAGTGAAGTAGACGTGCCATGCTTCAAACATTTTCCAGATTGGAAGATATCCTATCCTCCAATCAGAGTTCGGTGACACAATGCATTTATGTAGTGAAGTTGCTAACTGCATTATGGTGCATTGACTTTTGATTAAATGATTTTTCAGACATTGACATCTGACAAACATTATGAGAAAAAACAAAGAAACGGACACTTGTCTTCTAAACAGTATCTTCTGATAAAATGAGTTTTGATGAACTGCAGTTTCACATAACGTGATTTTCAGAACTAATTTCTGGTTTGTCATCCAAATGAGATCTAAGAATTAACTTCTACAGAAAAGTGCAAGCAGCGAGTACGTACCACACCCTTAAGTACAATATCTGTTTCAGTGTCCTTGTGATAAACAACTCCAGGACAGTCGATCAAAAAGATACACTTCGTTAGTGTTATGTACTGCCACGCCTTGGTCTCACCTGGAATGGGAGCCACTTTGCAGACCTTGAAAAATAGGAGGCAAAACAACAACTCTGTCAAATTGGACACTAAATAAACGAGCAGCATTATCTAAATCATGAAATGATATTCTTCACATAAATAATATAAGAAATATCTGACAATGAGTATAAAATAAGAAGAGGAACTATATGAACCTCAATGATATGGCCCAAGGACAGGGCCTTAGGAACAATTGGCGAAGTAAGAACTATAAAGGGGACCACAAATAGCTAGGAAAAAGGTTATGATGATGATTACGATAGAAAGCTTGACTGAGTTAAATGACAGTTTCTTTTGTCAGCAAGAAACAGTGCAGGTGGGCCCAACTTTCCATGATTCAGGCCATTTCATCTTGTGGAACATATTGTGAATGGGGTGTGCCCCAAAAAATCTCCCCAATTGGAAAAATTTTCCCATATGATCAGTGGAATTGTTTCCCCATTGAAAGTGAGCCATAGGTAGACTGTCTTTGCCGCCCATCAATGGGAAAAAAGTTTAGAATTGCAAGGAAAAGGAGATTTTTGTACATTAGCTTGCACGATGGCAAACCAGATGAGCAATCTAAATTACAGAAAGGTGCACCTATATCGCTATTATGCCGAACAATATGGTCACTTTGTTCAGTCAGCATCAGATAATACCTCTCACAAATATTGTAAGCTATGAAAACATAAATATGGAACAACATACATCCAAAATCACCCCATTAATACTAGACAGTAACTAATCCCGCCATTATAAGTTTCAAGAAATCCTTAAAACTATAGAATTTCTAAGAGAAGCGGTACTCACTCATAAGAACACTTAAGAGCATCAAAAGCCTCTAGGCCAATGAGATTGCAATTCTCAATCAATAAAACAGGACACCTAAGCACTGCTACTCTATTTCATATGAATCCATGTAACATCCCATGATTAATATGCATAACATGCAAACAATCTACATACCAAGAAGCCTCACAGAAAGAGGGAGCTCTGCCTTTAGCAACTTGGTGGCATAGTTTAAGATATCCTCCCTTGAGCAAATATACCTTTGCAAAGACATGGCTCTAGTCAGAACCTGCAAATTGTATATTTAAGTAAATTTGTCAGTAAAAATTCAAATACTAAGCCATTGTCAAAACAGGGTTAGAAAGCACTACTAAGAGGTGCATAAAGAAATCTGTAATTTAAACCTATTGCATACTGAAGCATCCACAAGACCATTGACTTAAATCCAAAGGACAAAGGAACTTGGTAGTGTTGTTGCAAAGAAATTGTTACCATTTATTCCTCTAGATTACTCATAAGTCACCGCCGGAAGCTCACAACTCATTTTTTCAGAAAATAAAAGTATGAAGATAACAGTCATACCAGTAGATTTTGTATTAACTCAAATCTTGTGGCGCCTTCCTGCTTCAAATACAAGCACCTGCCAGATCAGAAAATGTTATAAATACAGCCCCGTTTGCTTCAGGAAAATATATATTTTGCATTGAAGGCAGTAGACCGACCAGCTACAAAAATCTCACCTTTTATCACTCTCTAGAGCAGCTTTAGCTGAACTCATGCCCCCACCATATCTGTATGCATTAATATATAAAGAACAATACAACAATAAGAATCCTTTCTTTAATAGTTCTGGTTTACATGGGCTGCTAAAATCACAGGGTGTGTAAATCAAGTTGCCCACGAATGATGCTTTCGGCAACAATGTATCTGAGAGAAATTAATGCACCACCTGCAACATTACATGGACCACATGTTCATATGGTAAGTTGACTGCACATAAATACAAATATAGAGGTTGGCTAGGCAGCCCATCTACACCAAGCCACAAGTTCCAACAAGGCACATGGTGCCAATCTCAGCCATTCATCAAGTGGTCCCACAATGCAAATGACCCTAGCTAGCCAAAAAATCAGGCAGCCCACTTTTTTTTTGTTTTCTGAGAAGCTTGCCTGGATTCATTATTGGAACAAAATGCTTGAGCAATGACAAATAGGAATAACTTGATGCTGAAATCGCTGCAAGATATCCATTTCAGGATGTCTCTAATAGAGGTTTACTGACTTATAAAGGAAATTACAAGTCAGACGAAAACAACAAACATAAACATGAGAAGGGGCATGAATAATATAGTTACTACGGTACCTCTGGGCCATTGGCGAGAGAGTGCACAAGGATGTCAATGCTCCCAGAGTCATGTTTTACTAATTCAGCTACTTCCTGCGAAGGTGTCAAAACTGTGTTTGAATGAAAAACAGCATAGTGGTAGAGGTCATTGACAGGGAAGACCTAGTGCTAAATCAGGAATGAAAATTTTAGGATCTAACATGCATAATCACACATAAAACATAGCAGTGTATAAGATAACGATTTGTTAAACAAATGCAATAAATGAGGTACTTAAATTACCCATGAGAATAACTCCCAGTTTGGTTTCATTCATTTTCAGGTAGTTAAGTAACTACAATGGACATGTAGCTACAATTTGACATAGAACCTTGGATAATACTTCAACCATTTTCATTGTTTTCGGTATTATAATTGTAGTTTTGATGTTATTATGATTAGATCATCATCATCTAAGCCTTATCCTGAATAACTGAGGCCACCTACACAAATCCTGTTACAAATTCCAACCTATCAGGGACCATATCCTCAGTTAAGCCATAGTTCCTCAAGTCTTTTCTTGCTACCTCCACTCACATC
Source organism: Magnolia kwangsiensis (assembly GCA_037074715.1). Classification (NCBI taxonomy): domain Eukaryota; kingdom Viridiplantae; phylum Streptophyta; class Magnoliopsida; order Magnoliales; family Magnoliaceae; genus Magnolia; species Magnolia kwangsiensis. The sequence goes on along the minus strand of CM073572.1, from coordinate 37,760,205 downwards.
CTTTGGGGCCTCTCCCTTAGAGCCTTCAACTTAAACTGACTCACTCCTAATTGTCGCAGTTCTTGGTTTCTACTGCACATGAAACCATCTCTGTCTATTTTCCCTCATGTCATTACCTATTGGTGTTACTCCAAAGTTCCCTCGAATGAATTGATGCCTAATTCTATCCTTCATTGTCTTGCCACTCATCCATCTCAAGATCAGCGTATCTACTATGCTTCATCCTATGAACATGTTGTTCCTTGACTACTCAACATTTTGTAGCATAAAGCATGGTTGGTCTCATAGCTATCCTATAAAAAAAATCCCTTGTTAACTCATTTCCTGATTACATGGTTACACGTTTTTTGCATTTATATTTACCATGAACAGAATTTTATGAGAACACTATTTTTGAACATCATCATGTAACTGGATGGACATGTTGGCATGTTGAGATACTCTCAACTATATCGTCTGAGCTTCTACAGCAGAAAACTGCAGTTAATAAAACTTCAATTGTAGTGGTTGATTGTCTACCATTGAAGTACTCATGCTGGATGTGTAAGCATCGCACATCGCATTTGAATAAAATAAAAACAAATTCAAACCTTTTTGAGATTTAACTCAATTCTCAACCATATTTTGAATAGTAACAAAATTAAAAAGGCCCAGAAAGAGTTCTTTCTAAAATTTGAAGTTTAAAACCAGCAAAAAGCCTAAGAAATGTACATGTGCATTGGACTAAATGAATAGGTTAAAAGGAGATGCCTACTGAGTTGACCCTATGAGTTTCCAACGTGGCATATGACCATGACATGAACTGCATGACGAGAATCGACATCAATGAGAGTGTCAAGAATTAGCTTCTTGGCAGTCCATAAGGAAATTTTCACAATCTCTATTGCTAGAATAAGCTTTTTCTTTTCCCTTGTTTTTTTTATTCAATTTCTATTAGAGTCCGGTCATGTTATTCTATCGAGTAGTCTGTTCTTTAATTCTTTGGTGGTTTTCTGCCAAAGTAAATTGGATTTACTAAGAAGAATCAACCGTCTCAGTCATCTCAAAATTAACGTAAATATTTGACAGATTCTCCAAATTGCTTGTATGATGGCATCATGTGATATCCGAGTTAAAGGTTTACATTCATTATTTATTTATTTTTTGAATGATGGTATACGTCCATCTTGGTCAGTGGCCTAATAAAGACTAATTTTGAAAATAAATAAAAAGCCATTTCAGTGATACTTTGTAGCCAAAAAAGAAATTCAGATGCTTAAAAGCAAGAAGAATCATGGGAATCCAATCCAAGGCTTTTTGTGGTGTGGTATACATTGGTTCTCAATTCTAACAAGTGGGGCCCAAGGTTCGGTAATCCAGACCATTAGTCTGTTGTAACCCACCATGGATCATTGACCCTTAATGTCTCTCTTGAAGCCATCTATTAGCCACAAATCAAAAGGTTATGATCACCTTACTGAGGAGATTTTTCAAGCACGGTCCATCCATGATGGGATGCAGCGGATCAATGGTCTAGATTTTTCAAGCATAAATTGAGTGCAAACAAATCCAAAAACATTGGCTCCTCACTGAGTTCTCTATATACAACAAAACTACAGTATGCAATTGAAGATTATACATGCTGCAATGCCTACAATATTATGGGACCAAATAAGTCAAAAACCATATCAAGTTAACATAAAACAGAGGTTACACCCACATGTATATGGATTCCTATGGGATTTGGCTTTAGTCCACATTATTCCTTCATAAATGTATTGATGGATTAGAAGAAATTCACACTAGGGTAATTAGCAGTGCCAACAGGATCAAACTAAAGGAATGACGAAATGGAAATGGAAGATAATATTCTTCCAATGTATTCCTTACAGGAATAACTAAAAATGCAGCACCGATACCTGGAGTACAAAGGAGAAAAACCCTTTCCGCCCTTTTTTTTTTTTTTTAATAGCTACAATTTACAGGCTGCCACATACCAAAAACAGGGGCATTTTTGGACGGCTGCCGGTGATTCTCATCATCACCGACAGTTATAGATGGCCGCCGGTAAGCATTCCATCAGCAAAGATGCATTTTCTTGTAGTGTAATAAAATTGCTTTCTGCAACTTAGTTAATAGATGCACTAAAACTAATTTTATTGTTACTTTTTAGCAATAGAAACCCTACTACAGCCCAAACTCTAATCCACAAAATCAAAGCAGAACAACCCTCTGTTCAGCTACCACAACACAAATCATTCCTTGTTGAGCCATTTCATCAAACAGTTGGCATGGATGAAATATAAGAGGTATTACACAATGGGGTTTTTTAGTTTTTACAAGTGGGGCCATTATTCAGTGACCTAAAATGATGATATTATGGTCCATGCACCAAAAATCTGAATGGAAAAACAAAATCTGAGAGAGAGAGGGAGAGAGAGCTTACAGAGAAAACCCAAATCTCAGCGAAGAACAGACAAAACAAGGCCCTTGGAGAAAAAGAGCGACATAGAGAGATAGGGAAAGGAAGAGATCGAACTTTTGGAGAGGAGCCTCGGATTCCTTTGATTTCAAGAGATCGAATCTATGTGAATGGCAGATCTTCAGCGATTTAAGTTTAAAAAAAAATGTTTAAAAAATTACAAAAGAAATCTGGAAAAGGAAATCATAATAGCAAGCTCATTCTCTGATTTCTGGAGGAAGGCTCTTTGATTACTTGATGCTCTTGCACTTGCTCCTGCTGAAAGGCTCAAGATTTGGAATCTAGGCGTTACTTCTCTGGGCATTGCAGATCGTAGAAGCAGCTCTCGATCAAGAGATTTGGGAAGCTTCTAGAAGAAGTGATGAAGAAGATGAAGGAATAGGAAGAGATGTTATCATCTTTGCAGAGATAGAGAGAGCTGCACGAAGAAGCAGAGAGGAAGAGAACTGGTTAGGGCCGGCGCCCTAACCAGATCGCATTCGCAGATGGAACGGGGACGCGGATTAGATACTGACGGTCGAGTAGCCGGACACGCTACTGAAGTGACGTCACCAAGTTCTGTGGACCCCATTATGATGTATGTGTGATATCCACAACGTCCATACATTTTTAGATATTATTTTAATACATGAGCCAAAGAATGAGGAAGATCCAAAGCTTTAGTGGACCACACCACAGAAAACAGCAGCAAAATTGATGCCCACGGTTGAAACCTTCCTAAGGCCCACCATGATGTTTTTTTTGAAATCTAACCTGTTCAAAAGTTAAAAAAGACATTAAATAAGGGAAAAAAATAATATCAACCTGATTGAAAACTTTTGTGGGCTTTAGAAGTTTTTAACAGTGGCGTCACTCTCCCCACTGTTTTCTGTGGTGGGGTCCACTAGAGATTTAGATGTGACTCATTCTTTGTATCTTACACTAAAATGATCTCTCCAAATGGATGGACGGTGTGGATACAAAAAATACATCATGGTGCGGCCCACATAACTTGGTGACGTCACTTTAGTATGTCATAGCCAATCCGCGTCCGGGAATGAGCTGGGTGACGTCAGCAAGTTATGTGGGTCCTATCATAAGGTATGTGTTATATCCAAACCGTCCATCCATATGGTGAGCTTGTCGTAAGGCTTGAGACGAAAAATAAGACAGATTTAACAATCAAGTAAACCACACGAACACCATCAAAAGCAACGGGGGATTGAACATTTACCATTAAAACCTTTTTGGAGCCACAGAAGTTTTAGATCAATAAGAAATTTGTTTTTCCTCTTCATCCATGTCTCTGTGACCTTATGCACAAATTGGATGAAAAATAAACGGTATGGTGGGCATTACGAATTTTTTTAAGGTGAAAATCATCACCCCTTCTAGTATTTATGTGTGGTCCATTTAATCTTTGGATATGATTCATTTTTCAAATAATTTTCTAAAATGATCTTGAAAAATAGATGAATGATGTGGGTTGATTCCAAATTTTCGGTAAATCCAAAGCTCAAGTGGACCATGCCACACAATACAACGTGGGATAATGATTTCCACCGTTGATACCTTCCTGGGCCCACAATAATGTTAATTTGCCATTCAACCTGTTCATAATATCAGAAAGATATGAATGAAGATAAAACATAAACATCATCTTGATTCAAAACTTCTATGGCCTTCAAGAATATTTCAATGGTAGAGGTTCAATTACATTATTTCCTGTGGTGTGGTCCACATGAGCTTTGGATATGCTTCCTTTTTGTTCTTTACACTTTAAATTATCTATTAACATGGATGAACGAAGTAGATAAATTAAATAAATAATAGTGGACCCCATAGAGTTTACTCAGTATACTAAGGGTAATGAGTAACTCATCTAAATGCAGTGGAGAGGGGTTTCCTTAAAATATTCATAATCATATATTGAGTCTACCTAAATATGATTCACATATCCAACCCACTCATTATGTGTGTCCCACTTGGATGAGGGGTCAGACCAAGTTTCAGCCACATTCAAAACTCATGTGGGCCCCACCAAGTACGTTTATATTTTTTAAGATGTCTTCACATGGTTTTAGATGTTATGGCCCACTTGAGTTTCGTATACAGATGATTTTTGAGATATTTCATAACCTAAAGGGGACACATCAAATGCACGGTGTTGATGTTCGACACATATAATGATGGGGCCCCATAAAACTTACTAACATCAATTCTTAGGTTCTCTCGAGGACAATAAGTTGGGTCATAATTTTGATTAAAATATTTGGCCCATTTTATATGTCTAGTCCATTCACTCTATTTTACTGATCAATATTCTCAATTTGACTAGTTACTCGCCCCGAACAGGCTACACATGAGAAAGATATTAGGTATACAAGATTGATCAATAATTTGAGTGAATTTTGATTTACACATTTGAAGTTACTCTTTAATATGGACTAATTAGATTGTCCAAAAACGGTTAAAGGTTCAAATAATAGATGTGCCTAATAATTTATTAAAAAATATATTTTTTTTTCACAGATAAATTTCAATTTCCATTTAAAAATAACATTTTTTCAAAATGTATATTTTGTTACTCTTAATTTTTCTTTGAAAACTTTTAACAAAATATCATTTTTATTATAAAATATTTCAAAAAAAATTAAAATACAAATTCTAAATTTTATTTTCAAAATCTCAAAAAATTTCTTAAGTTTTAATTTTTTTTCCCAAAAATTTCAAAATGCCGATTTATCTTCAAAAGCATCATTTTGTTTTCAACTTTTCAATTTTCTTTTATAAAATGATATATATAATTTTTTTCAAAATCTCAATGTTTTTATAAATAACTTTTTCATTTAATTTCAAATTTTGAACATTTTCAATTATTTTTCAAAATCATAAAATTTTTCAACTTCTTTTTTTTTCATTTTAAAATGTTTATTTTTTGTTCAAGTATCGATTTTTTAATATGGTTTTATTTTAAAATTTTCAATTCTTTCTAACTTCTTCAATTTTTTTTAAAACATATTTTTTCGTACTGGTCTATTTTTATCGAACTTCTCAATTTTATTTTATTTTTCAAAATACAAACTCTCATTTTCTTTTTCAAAATATGTTCATTTTTAAACATTGTGGAAATTTTCACATATTTTAAAATCTTTTTAATTTTCTTTTTCAGGATATTATTTTTTTCTCAAAATCAAATTCTTTTTTTTTCAAAATTATTAACTTTATTCAATATTCTTTTTTTTTCCCTACAAAATAGATTTTTATTAAATCACGATTTTTATTTTTTTCAAAATCTAAATTTTTTCTCAAACATTGTTAAATTTTTTAAACTTCTCAATATTCTTTTTCATGTGATATTACAAATCATTTAAATATTAATTTTAATTTTTAAAAAAAAAAAAGTAAAAAAAATCCACTCAATTGATATAAAAGCAAAATAAACTTTTTTTTTTTTTTTTTTGCATTCAATCAGTTGCTAAAAAATAATATTAGATACATATATGTACAATTAAACCACCAAAATTCTATTAAAAAATAATTATTAGACTAAAAAAAACTTAATTTTCCACCATATTTTAAAAAAATGAAAAAAAATTAGTATTTCGAGGCAAAGTTCTTTTACGACGGACTCCGATCCGTCGCAAAAGCAACTGCAAAGCGTCGCCGTTTTGTATTTTAGGGGGGAATTTGCAATTAGTATTTCCGTCGCAAAATCAACATTTGCGACGAATTCAGACAGTCGCGAATTTACGACGGACGAAAACCAGTCGTACATACGTCGTAAAACAGATTTTAGCGACGGACTTTGGTCCGTCGTGAAATTCCGCGACCTTTGGCCTCGGATTTTTGAGAAAGACTCGGCGACGGACTTTTTCGCGACGTAGCTAACCCAAACAATTTTTGTGACGGACTAAGTCCGTCGCAAAAATACGTCACAAATTTACAATTTTGACGTAGTGGCGTGCGCACAGAATTGTGTAAGTGCAAGATTTGTTTTATTTTTCAATTGTGATATGATTTTATGTTATATATATATATATATATATATATATATATGGGAAAATGTACTATGTGCTCGAGCTCATGATAAGCTCCCATGAGGCCGAGCTGTGTGGACCCCACAGTGATGCATGTCGACCATCAACACCCTTTAAATTATAGGATATCCCAAAAATCAATCATATATGGAACTCAGGTGGGCCATACCATCTAAAATCATGTGAAGACATGCCAAAAACATATAAAAGCACTTGGTGGGGCCCACCTGAATTGCATGCATCTGAAACTTGGTCTGAACCCTCATCCAAGTGGGACACACATAATGGATGGGTTGGATTTGCAAACCACATCTCGGTGGGCCCAAAAAATGATTATGAATGTTTTAATGGTGCACGACCCCTCTCAACTTCTGTACATGGTGTGGCCCACACAAGTAATGGATTGAGTTGATTTTTGAGACCTAGGCCCACGATGGAATGGTGCATCTGACTGATGGGGTAGATGTTCGAAACACATCACGGTGGGGCCCACACAGCTTGACCTCATGGGACGTTCCCATCAGCTCGAGCGCATAGTACCTTTTCCCTATATATATATATATATATATATATATATATATATATATATATATATATATATATATATATATATATATATATATATATATATATATATAAAGAGAGAGAGAGATACTCCCCTGCGCACCTTTGCACACGTGCCATGGGTGTCTAATCTGAACGGTCCATGTGATGCGGAATCCCATGAAACCTTATGTGCCAAATTTTCACCCCAATATAAAATTCTGGTGGGCCATAATAAAGATAAATGCAAATCAAGGGAAGAAACTGTTTTCAATTTTTATGGCCCATCAAAGTTTTATATGTAAGACCCGTATCTTGGTCCGTACCTTTCCGTAGACTTCCGCGGTCTTACCGGTCGAATTTCGGCAACTTTCGACCCTTAACCGATATCGACGCACGACCCTGATTCATGTGTCGACAACCCGATTCGACTCAGCCCGAGACTAATACCATAGCGACCGCGCCGTCGTTGCGGTTCCGATGCCGCGACTCGCGCGCCGAGGCGATACCCTGGTCAAGAGATGTGGGCCAACGTTCGGTGCAAGAAAACGCCGCGTATTGTGAAACCCAAGAGAATCTCTACGATGTGTCACATCAATCACATCAATCCCATCAATCAATCAACCCATCAAGCCATCACATGTCAAGTACACATCACTTTATTCCCTTTTCCCAAGCAACCACAAAAGTCTTCACCACCCATACCTCTCTTACACAAAAAGCCACAAAATTCTTCATCTCCCATACCTCTCTTACACAAAAGCCTCAAAAGTCAAGCTTTTCTTACACAACCATCACTCACCACATCCATCCATCACTCTCTCTCTCTCTCTTACATCACTCTCTTTCTCTCTCTTTCTCATTTCAAATCTCCAAGCAACTTCCAAGCTCCATACGTATGGAGTTTTGCAAAGCCTCCTAAGCTCCAAGTGGCCCACCTTCCTACCCCATCATCTCTCATCTCAACCCTCCATTCTTCATCTCATCCATTGAAGTTGAAGCTAAAGTGCCAAGGAACCCCTAGGAGCGAGAAGATCGGACGGTGGGTGCCCTCTATAGGGTAGTTTTCCTTATTTTTATGGTTGACCAAGTGAGGCCCACCGATCAATGGTGTGGATCTCACTTGGGACCCTAATATGTGCCCGATGGACCACATGGATCATCATGATCATTCCATGATGGGGCCATTCTCCATGGACCCCATCATGATGTTTATTTCATTTAGAAAGGTCATCTAGACCGTCCATATCGATAGGGAATGGATCTCCACCGTTGATTTACATTTTTGGTGATCTCATGTTCAAGGGGATCCATTTATTGTACGATTTCATTCAAGGGAGGGCTCATAGTGGCGGAGCCCTCCATCACAAGCCGTGTCCCACTCTCCATGTCTCTCTCTCTCTTTTATTGCTTTTATTTTATTTTATTTTATTTTTTATGCTATAGGATTGTGGCCCACTTGAATGGATCCCACCTTAATGTAATTATTTTTATTCAAGTGGGGCCCACCTTAGACGTTGAACCCATGACAAACATCAGTGGTGCCCACTTCATCAAGGCCCACCACAATATTTTCTAAGGAGAGGTCCATCGCCCAGTGTCTGTGACGCTGGACGTCCCTGTACCAAGAACAAAAAAAAAAGAAAGGAAAAAGAAAAACGGAAGCTTTTGGGTGGTCCCCTTGCATAGGCCCCACCCTAATGTAACGTTCAAATCCAAGCCATCCATCCCTTTCACCATCTCATTTTAGGCGTTGAGCCAGAAAATGAGATTGAACAGAGCACCTGGTGGGCCATAACGCCAAATATTGCGTCCTCACCATTCAAATACTTTTTTTAATTTTATTTCACTTCCAAGCATCAAAAAAATTTAAACTTTGGACTCTTTTTGTCTGTTGCAAGCTGTAAAACACCATGGCTGGAGTGAATTTCTAGGTAGCGGGCCCCACGCATGAGTTTTGGCAGAAAAATAAGATTTAGGAGAGAGAGGAGGAGGCATGCCTCCCTCACTGACAGTGACAGCACGCTGCACGCAGCAGCATGCAGCGCCCGGGCGGGCGGGCGTCCAGCAGGCCACCCACAGCTGCTGCCGTGGGCCCCACCTTGATGTTTGTATACCATCCACACCGTCTATGAGATGGGTCCCCTCCTATAGTGGGCCCCCTCCAAATTTTAGGTCCATCAAAAACTCAGGTGGCCCACACCATAAGAAACAGTGTGAATTGAATTTGACCATTGAAACTTTTTTCTAAGCCACAAAAGTTTTGGATTCAACATAAAATTTGTTTTTACTCTTCATCCAGGCCTACGTGACCTTATCAACGGTCTGGATGGTTAGAAAATCTGATGGTGGGCCACACACATGGATCCCACCAATAATGTATGTGTTTTACTACACCGTCCACGGCCGTGGACGGTGGACTCCCACTGTGATGCATGTGTTATACTCGCACCGTCCAGCGGACGGTGGAGCCCACCGTGAGGCATGTGCCTTATTCTCACTGTCCACTGGACAGTGGGACCCACCCATGATGTATGAGTTACATCCTAACCGTCTATTCATTTCGTGAGCTAAGGCATGAGTTGATCCTTAGCTCATGTGGACCCCTGTAAGACCCGTATCTTGGTTCGTACCTTTCCGTAGACTTCCGCGGTCTTACCAATCGAATTCCGGCAACCTTCGACCCTTAAACGATATCGACGTGCGACCCTGATTCATGTACTGACAACCCGAGTCGACTCAACCCGAGACCAATACCATAGCGATCGCGCTGTTGTTGCGGTTCCGATACCGCGACTCGCGCGCCGAGGCGATACCCTGGTCAAGAGATATGGGCCAACGTTCGGTGCGAGAAAACGCCGCGCGTTGTGAAACCCAAGAGAATCTCTACGATGTGTCACATCAATCACATCAATCACATCAATCAATCATCCATCAATCCATCACATGTCAAGTACACATTACTTTATTCCATTTTCCCAAGCAACCATAAAAGTCTTCATCTCCCATACCTCTCTTACACAAAAGCCTCAAAAGTCAAGCTTTTCTTACACAACCATCACTCACCCATCCATCCATCACTCTCTCTCTCTCTCCCTTACATCACTCTCTCTTTCTCTCTTTCTCATTTGCAAAACTCCAAGCAAAGGAGCTCCATACGTATGGAATTTTGCAAGAGCTCCTAAGCTCTAAGTGGCCCACCTTCCTACCCCAAAATCTCCCATCTCAACCATCCATTCTTCATCTTAACCATTGAAGTTGAAGCTAAGGTGCCAAGGAACTCCTAGGAGCAAGAAGATCTGACGGTGGGTGCTAGATCATTCTAGTTTTTCTTATTTTTATGGTGAACCAAATGAGGCCCACCGATCCATGGTGTGGATCTCACTTAGGACCCTAAAATGTGGCCGACGGCCCACTTGGATCATCATGATCGTTCCATGATGGGGCCATTCTCCATGGACCCATTATGATGTTTATTTTCTTTAGAAAGGTCATCTAGACCATCCATATTGGTGGGGAAAGGATCCTCACCGTTGATGTTCAGTTTTGATGGTCACATGTGCAAAATGACCCACTTGATGTATGATTTCATGTAAGGGATGGCCCATAATAACAGGGTCCCTCCATCACAAGCCGTGTCCCACTCTCCATGTCTCTCTATCTCTCTTTTATTTCTTTTTATTTTATTTTATTTTGTGTTTATGCAATAGGATTGTGTGGCCCACTTGAATGGATCCCATCTTGATGTATTTATTTTATTCAAGTGGGGCCCACCTTAGACGTTATTCCCATGCCACTCATCAGTGGTGGCCCACTTCATCAGGGCCCACCTTTAAAAAAAAAAATACTAATATAACTGTCCAGCGTCTGGGACGCTGGACGTTTTCAAAGGAAAGAATAGAAAGGAAAGAAGAAATGTGACGCTTTTGGGTGGTCCCCTTGCATAGGCCCCACCCTGATGTTTATGTTTGATCCAAGCCGTCCATCCTCTTACCCACGGTATTTTAGCCGTTGGGTAGAAGATTGGAGCTGATCCAATCACCTGGTGGGCCATAGCTCCAAGTATTGCATTTCCACCATTTAAATACTAATTTCTTTTTTTATTTCACTTCCTTGCATCAAAAAAATTCGAACTTCGGACTCTTTTTGTCTGTTGCGAGCTGTAGAACGCTATGGCTGGAGTGGATTTTCAGGAAGCGGGCCCCACATGTGATTTTTTAGCGAAAATAGAAATTTAGGAGAGAGAAAAGGAGGCAGCCATTTGCTACTTGCGTCAGGCGCTGGCAGCGCCTGCACGGCCAGCAGGGCGGTCGTCCAGCAGGGGCCCACGGCCCTGCGTGTGGACCCCACCGTAATGTTTGTTTGCAATCCAAGCTATTCATGAGGTGGGCCCCCTTCTCAGGTGGGTCCCCTCCAAGTTTCGGCTCAATCCAAGGCTCAGGTGGCCCGCACCACGTGAAACAGTGTGGTTTGAATTCTACCATTGAAAAGTTTCTGGGGCCCACAGAAGTTTTGGATTAAGATGAAAATTGTGTATTCCCTTCATCCAGGTCTGAGTGACCCCGTTAACTGGTTGGATTTCAAATAAACATTTCGGTGGGCCCCACATGGGACCCATAGTGATGTATGCGTTTTAACTCCACCGTCCAGCGGACGGTGGAGCCCAGGGTGACGTTGTGAAGCCCCTTTGGGCGTGAGTGCGTGCATGCGTGTGAGAGTGCATGAGTGTGTGCATGCAGCGTGAGTGTGTGTGTGTGCGCGTGCAGCATGAGCGCATGCAGCGTGTGCGTATATATATATATATATATATATATATATATATATATATATATATATATATATATTACTATATATATATATATATATATTACTATATATAATGTTATCATATATTATATATAATATTGTATATATTATATATATATAACATTAGTAGATTTCTTGTTACATACATGATGGTGGGTCTTCATGTGGGCCCTCACCATTGATTCAGGTGCTACATCTACTCTGGCCGTCCACTTTAAAGATCATTTTTAAGGAATGAGTCAAAGTATGAGCCAGATCCACAGTTCAAGTGGACCCCATCTTAGCATGATTTGAGGCTCATCTTAATGTATTTGTGACATTTATTGGGGCCCACTTTGATGTGGATGTAAGGCCCATGGGATTGGACCATTTGATATATCCCAAGGCCCTTGGGACCAGACCCAATCAGATTGTATTAGGCCTACGAGTTTAGGCCCATTTAAATTATATAAAGCCTTTGAGTACGGGCCCATCTGATTTGTAGAAGGCCTAGGGGTTTAGGCCCTTTTGACTCATGTTAGGTCTATGGGTTGCGGCCCACTTGATCTACATGTGGGACTCCAATTGGTGTGGCCCATTTGATACATATTAGACTCATGTGACTAGGTCCAATTGATGCAATCCAAGGCCCACGGGTTTTGACCCATTGCAATGCACATAAGACCCATTGGTGTGGCCCATTTATGTGGCCCATCTGATGAATAAAAGGCCCATAGGTTATGGCCATTTGATATATATATGAAAAGCCCAATGGGGTGAACCTAAGGTCCATCGCAATGTGTAATCCCATACCGATTACGTAGCGATGTTTAAGAAGATCGTGCCTTGGGAGCAATGATGGTTTGACGTCCACATTGCGAGTGTAATGTTGGTTGGATGTCCACATTACGACTCTCCTTAGGGCCCATTCCTTGGCCGTACTTATCGTGTATAGGCCGTCCAGGTCCATCTGCATTGTAAGATAGTTCATTTTATTATAACATGTTTAGTACAGTTCCATGACTCATGACCATACGCATCATATGTATGCTTGACGTGAGAGTTGTCTGATCATAGCATTTGCCTTCGGGCAGGTCGTTTATGGGCTCCCGGTTAGGCGGTGTTGCCCTACATGAACGCACGATATGCGCAGGAATTGTTGCATGATTGGATAGCTTGAACCATGCATTTCGCATTTGTGTGACATGGTTATTGTACGCCTTAGTGACATCAGGGCCGTAGCCTCCACAGACGCATCGTGGTCGGCAGGATTGGATACCGAAAATCTTGTTCTACATGGGGTACTATAGATATCCCTGGGTGAAAGTCCCTAAACCCTTATGGTACCAAAAGATTGCTCCAACGTCTAGACCGAGAGGGTAAATGAGCGTTGAGTGCCGATTACCAGACGGTTACGCTCTCCACTGTGTCGTGGTCGGTTGGAAGGGGGTGCGGCCTTACCCGCCCGAGAGTAGGGGGCAATGCTAGGCTAAGTTTGACCAGCTCGAGGAATGGGTCCGCTATCGACGAGTCACGCCCGATATTGGCAGACGGATAGTGAGGTCTCTTCCACTTACCTTATTGCGCGCGATGTGGCGGCAATCTGATTTAGCGTGTACTAGACCCCGGTGATATTCCATATTTTGAGCTGTATTGATGTGTGGACATAGATGAGGACCTGTATGCTTGAGTTACATTGCACATCGCATGGCCTTGGGATGGCCAATACATTCATGTCTGACATTGTATAGCCTTGGTACGGCTCATGATATCATGGTTCCATTTGCATATTCCGCATTACTCTGACATTGCATGTTCATATTCTACCTTTCGCACACACTTTCACCACCCTCTAAGCTTTCTGTAAGCTTATGCACGATCGTTGCGTGCAGGTGACGTTGGTTCGTAGCAGCGCTGAGGCAGGAGCATGTTGCTGAGCATTTTGGAGTTTTTTTATTCTTTACCATTGTATTTCCCTTTATGCTCATTGTACTTGTAAAGTTTTTGATCATAGTGGAAATGTAATAGAGTTCTTGGTTGTTGTTTGTGGGTTATGCCTTTGGTTATGCTTACTACGAATCAAACTGACATTAAAAATCCTCCTCGTAGCATTCCAGGATCGGAACCTGGCGAATGGGAGCTAGGAGCCGAGAATTGGGTTCTACAGAGGCTGTCGGCGCCGGATTCGGCGATCAGGAATTTTGTGAGCCCGATTTTCGAGTTTGGGACGTGACAACCCCCCTCACCATGATGCATGTGTTACATCTAATCTATCCATTTATCTCTTTTTATTTCATTTTATGATTGGGCTAAAAATGAGCCAGATCTATAGTTCAAGTGGGCCCACTTTAGTATGTGTATAGGGCCCATCTTGATCCATTTATGGGTATCCATTGGGGCCCACTTTGACGTGGATCTTAGGCCCATGCAATGGGGCCATCTGGTGTATTATGAGGCCTATAGGATTGGACCCATTGATGCGTTTTTAAAGCCCATGAAAGCATGCCCATTTAATTATATAAGGCCTATGGATTAGGCCCATATGATATATACAAGGCCTAGGGGTTTAGGCCCACTTTGATGTGTATGCAAGCTCATGGGTTAGGCCCATTTGAATTGTTTAAGGCCTGTGAGTTTAGGCCCATTTAAATTATTTAAGGCCTATGAGTTTAGGCCCATTTAAATTGTATAAGGCCTAGGAGTTTAGGCCCATTTAAATGTACATGTGGGGGCCCAATTGGTGTGGCCCATTGGTCACATATTAGACTCATGAAACTAAGCTCAATTGATGCAATCCAAGGCCCACGGGTTATGACCCATTGCAATATACCTAAGGCCCATTGGTGTGGTCCATTTGTGTGGCCCGTTTGACAAATACAAGGCCCATATATCATGGCCTATTAGATATATTTAAGGTCCAATGGGATGTACCTAAGGTCCATTGCAATGTGTGTTACCAATACAGATGATGTGGCAGTGTTTACGGTGATCGTGCCTTGGGGACAATGTTGGTTTGACGTCTACATTGTGAGTGTAATGTTGGTTAGACGTCCACATTACGACCCTCCTTAAAGCCCATTACTGGGCCATACTTGCTGTGTATAGGCCGTCTAAGCCCATCCGCGTTGTATGAATGTTCATCTCTCATTTACATGTTTAGTATAGTTTCATGACCCATGATCATACGCATCATATGTATGCTTGACGTGAGGATTGTCTGATCATAGCATTTGCCTTCGGGAAGGTTGTTTATGGGCTCCGGGTTAGGCGGTGTTGCCCTACATGAGCGCACGATACGTGCAGGATTTGTTACATGACTGGATAGCGTGAATCATGTATTTCGCATTTGTGTGGCATGAGAATTGTACGCCCTAGCGACATCAGGACCGTAGCCTCCACAGACGCATCATGGTTGGCAGGATTGGACACCAAAAATCTTATTTTACATGGGGTGCTATTGTTATCCCTGGGTGAAAGTTCCTAAACCCTTATGGTACCAAGAGGTTGCTCCAACGTCTAGACCGAGTGGGTAGATGAGCGTTAAGTATCGATTACCAGACGGTTACGCTCTCCACTGTGTTGTGGTCGGTTGGAAGGGGGTGCGGCCTTACCCGCCCGAGTGTAGGGGCAATGCTAGGCTGAGTCTGACCAGCTCGAGGAATGGGTCCGCTATCGACGAGTCGCGCCCGATATTGGCAGACGGATAGTGTGGTCTCTTCCACTTACCTTATTGTGCGCAATGTGGCGGCAATCTGGTTTAGAGTGTACTAGACCCCGGTGATATCCCATATTTTGAGCTGTATTGATGTGTGAACATAGATGAGGATCTGTATGCTTGAGTTTCATTGCACATCGCATGGCCTTGTGATGGCCGATATCATTCATGTCTTGCATCGCATAAGCCTTGGTACAGCTCATGATATTATAGATCCATCTGCATATTCCGTTTTACTCTGACATTGCATGTTCATATTACTACCTTGCGCACACACTTTCACCACCCTCTAAGCTTTCTATAAGCTTATGCACGATCGTTGCGTGCAGGTGACGTTGGATCGCAGCAGCGCTGAGGCAGGAGCATGTTGTAGAGCATTTTGGAGTTTTTTTCTTTACCATTGTATTTCCCTTTATGCTCATTGTACTTGTAAAGTTTTTGATCATAGTGGAAATGTAATGGAGTTCTTGGTTGTTGTTTGTGGGTTATGCCTTTGGTTATGCTTATTACGAATCAAACTGATATTTAAAATCCTCCTCGTAGCATCCCAGGATGGGAACCTGGCGAATGGGAGCTAGGAGCCGAGAATGGGGTTCTACGGAGGCTGTCGGTGCCGGATTCGGCGATCGGGAATTTTATGAGCCCGGTTTCCGAGTTTGGGATGTGAAAGAAGTTGGTATCAGAGCATAACTTGGGAATAACCGAGGACAACATTACATGTCTGCTATGAGTGAAGAATGGCTAAGTCCCGAAGTTCGGATAGCTTCGCGACCTTCCAATACAAACCGTTAACGTGTGTACCTTCGCGAGTTTTGAAGTTGACAGGCACCTTCGGTCTTTCCTCTAGGATATGGCGCTTGGGAGGGTTACTCGATCAACTCCCGCACCACCACCTGAAGATTCTGCTTCACCATCGGAGGCTCCAGCTTTACCACCTGCGTCTCCCGTTCTACCCTCAGAGATCCTTGCTTCCTTCCCTGAGGATGACATTCCTCCACCTGAGGTCGATGCGGAGCCGACTGTGACTGTTAGTGCCTCTCAGTTACAGCAGATGTTACAGGCTGTGACAGCCGCTCTCCAGGGACAGGGCAGACGCCCAGTTGTTTCACCAGCTCAGGCAGAGCAGGAGCGCGCGAGCGCCTTACTTCGAGAGTTGAGACGGCTTGATCCCCCACGTTTCCAAGGCGAGCCAGATCTGACTGCAGCAGAGAGATGGCGCTCCGATGTGGAGAAGATCTTCGATACCATGTCATGTACGACCGAGCAGTGCGTCCGGTTAGCCGTATTTCTCTTCCAGGGTGAGACCGAGCATTGGTGGACCTCAATTACCCGTGTTCAATTACCCGTGTTGCCAGACCCAATTATGTCTGCACATGAGAGGACTTTGTGGACCGATTCGAGGAGAAGTACTTCCACGACCATATCCGTCATCAGCGAGCTTTAGAGTTCGAGACTCTGGTGCAGGGAGACATGACCGTGGCACAGTACGCAGCCCGTTTTGTGGCTCTATTGAGATTTGCACCGTACATGGTTGATGACGAGGGGCGGAAGGCCCGCCGTTTCGAGCATGGCTTACGTTACGGCCTTCGAGGTCGTGTTATTGGGTATGAGCTCCCTACTTTCCAGGCAGTAGTGCGGAGAGCTCAGATTTACGAGACTGAGTGGGCCGGTTCTCAGTCTGATCGCGGTCATAGGAGAGACCGGAAGAGGCAGGCTTCTTCCAGTCCTTCCCAGCAGCGTCGACCACAGCAGCAGAGGCGCACAGGTCACCCAGCTTTCCGAGCACCATCAGCACCAGCAGCACCTCTACCACCACCTCAGAGGCAGTTCACCGGCACTTGCTTCAGGTGCACTGCGACGAGACACCGTTCATGGGAGTGTCCCAGCCCCCAGCAGCAGCAGAGAGGTCCACAGCAGCAGAGACCTCCACCTCAGCAGCAAAGATCCCCACAGCAGCAGCGACAGCAGCCTCCACCATCGAGGCCACCTCAGCAGCAGCATCAGCATCATCACCAGCCTCAGAGGCCAAAGCAGCAGAGGCAGCAGTTTTGACCACCTCAGCGACCCCATCAGCAGCAGCAGCACACTCAGAGGGGACAGGCACCTCCCCGGCCAGCTCATGCTAGATTCTATGCGGCTCAGCAGGATCCGCAGTCATCCGGAGGAGTCGTTGAGGGTATACTTCCAGTTTCTGCATGCATTACACGTGTACTGTTTGATTCTGGTGCATCGCATTCTTTTGTGGCCGAGAGCTTCTGTCGATCGGCTGGCTTACCGTTGGAGTCTGCTGATGAGAGCCTATCAGTATCGACTCCCTTGGAGAGGATTGCAGTGTTGGGATGATTTTGTTCGTCTTGCCCAGTTCTAGTTGGGGATACCTTTCTGCCTGCTGATTTGTTTGTTTTGTCGATGTCTGAGTTCGACGTCATCTTGGGCATGGATTGGCTCACCGAGTACTATGCCATTTTGGACTGCGCCGCGAGGACCGTCACGTTTTGTATACCCGGCGTGTCGCAGTTTCAGTTCGTTGCAGAGGTCAGAGGAGAGCGGTTGTCTTGTTTGATGTCTTGCGCCATAGAGGAGCCTGTTGCCGCTTGCATCGACCATCTGCCCGTGGTTTGCGATTTTCCCGATGTGTTCTAGGAGATTTCGGGATTACCGCCTCGTCGACTCACCGAGTTCCAGATTGATCTCGTGCCCGGTACCGCGCCTATTTCGAAGGCCCCGTATTGTATGACACCGTTGGAGTTACAGGAACTGCAGAAGCAGTTGAACGAGTTACAAGAGTTGAATTTTATCCGTCCGAGCAGTTCACCGTGGGGAGCGCCGGTACTCTTTGTAAAGAAGAAGGATGGCTCGTTGAGGCTCTGCGTTGACTATCGCGAGCTCAACAAAGTCACGATCAAGAACAAGTACCCGCTCCCTAGGATCGATGATTTATTTGACCAGCTGCAGGGTGCACAGTTCTTTTCGAAGATTGACCTGCGTTCCGGTTATCATCAGATTCGGGTCCGAGATGAGGACATTCCGAAGACGGCATTCAGGATGCGTTATGGTCATTTTGAGTTTCAGGTCATGTCCTTCGGATTGACCAATGCACCCGCGGTATTCATGCAGCTGATGAACGAGGTTTTTCGCCCATATCTGGATCAGTTTGTTGTAGTCTTCATCGACGACATTCTGATCTACTCGAGGACCCGTGAGGAGCATGAGCAGCATTTAGAGATTACCTTGCTGACCCTCCGCGCACACCAGTTGTATGCGAAGCTGGAGAAGTGCGAGTTCTGGCAGGAGGAGGTGAAGTTCCTCGGTCACGTGGTGACGAGGAAGGGTGTCGCAGTGGACCCCTCGAAGGTCGAGGCAGTGCGTCAGTGGGGCCAGCCCACGACTGCGATAGAGATCCGTAGTTTCCTTGGTTTGGCGGGCTATTACCGACGTTTCATTGAGGGCTTTTCTCGTATTGCAGCCCCGCTGACCAGGTTGACTCAGAAGGGTGTAGAGTTTATTTGGAGTGATGCCTGCGAGCGAGCATTTATGGAGTTGAAGGACCGTCTGACGTCCACTCCTGTCCTCACTCTTCCCTCTGGGAGTGACGGCTTTATTGTATTCACTGATGCCTCGCATATCGATTTGGGTGTTGTCCTGATGCAGCACGGGAGACCAGTGGCCTTTGCGTCTCGTCAGCTCAAGGTCCATGAGCTGAACTATCCTACGCATGACTTAGAGCTGGCTGCAGTTGTCTTCGCACTGAAGGTGTGGAGGCACTACCTTTACGGGGTTAAGTTCGAGCTCTTCTTTGATCACAAGAGCTTGAAGTACCTCTTCTCGCAGTCTGATTTGAATATGAGACAGATGCGCTGGATGGAGCTCCTGAAGGACTATGATTTCGACCTCCAGTACCACCCGGGCAAGGCGAACGTGGTGGCAGATGCCCTCAGCCGTCATTCACGAGGCCTAGTGGCGCATATGATGATTCAGGAGTGGCGGATGCTTGAGGATATTGCAGCATATGACTTTGAGTTCGGCCTGCAGTCTTCCATTGTACAGTTATCGAACTTGTCGATTCAACCCTCTCTTGTCGCTAGGGTGATCGAGGCTTAGCAGGCTGATGAGTCGTTGCAGAGTTATATGGCTGAGGCAACATCTGAGGGTCAGACGGATTGGCAGATCGGTACAAACGGTGGACTTCGTTTCAGAGGCCGATTATGTGTCCCGGATATTCTAGAGTTATGCAGAGATCTTATGACGGAGGCACATCGATCGCGATTTTCTATCCACCCGGGCTCGATGAAGATGTACCGTGACATGAAGCGACAGTATTTTTGGGCGGGGATGAAGCGCCAGATCGCCAGTTTTGTGGCCGAGTGTGACACGTGCCAGCGTGTCAAGGCCGATCATCAGAGACCTCCTGGTCTATTGCAGCCGTTGAGCATCCCGATGTGGAAGTGGGAGCACGTGTCGACTGATTTCATTATGGGATTGCCGAGGACTCAGCGCGGTCATGATGCCATTTGGGTTATTATGGATCGTCTGACGAAGTCGGCACATTTTCTTACGATGCGTGCGACTTGGTCTATGGACCGGCTTGCGAGATTATTTATTG
This sequence comes from Magnolia kwangsiensis, assembly GCA_037074715.1. NCBI lineage: Eukaryota > Viridiplantae > Streptophyta > Magnoliopsida > Magnoliales > Magnoliaceae > Magnolia > Magnolia kwangsiensis. Next base: position 37,740,079 of record CM073572.1, on the reverse strand, counting down.
AGGAGATTGTGAGACTGCATGGCGTTCCAGTCTCGATCGTTTCTGACCTAGACTCGAGGTTCACGTCTCAGTTTTGGGGGAGCTTCCGGCGTGCGATGGGGACTGATTTGCAGCTCAGCACCGCGTACCATCTGCAGATCGATGGCCAGACCGAGAGGGTCAATCAAATACTTGAGGACATGCTTCAGGCCTACGCGATTGACTTCGGGGGTAGCTGGGATGAGCATCTGCGATTGGCTGAGTTCGCATACAATAACAGCTATCAAGCGACCATCGGCATGGCTCCTTTTGAGGCACTATATGGCAGACCATGCAGATCACCGAGTTGTTGGACCGAGGTTGGAGAGCGCCGTCTCCTAGGTCCTGAGCTTGTGCAGGAGACTTTAAAGGCTATAGACATCATCAGGCAGAGGATGCGCACAGCTCAGAGCCGACAGAAGAGTTCTACTGATCGTCGGCGTCGTCCCTTAGAGTTTGATGTAGGGGACCATGTGTATCTCAAGGTCTCGCCCATGAAGGGCGTAGTTCGATTTGGAGCGAAGGGCAAGCTTACCTCGAGATTCATAGGACCTTTTGAGATCACTGGGCGCGTTGGCGCCGTGGCCTATCGACTTGTCTTGCCATCACAGTTGTCTGACATCCACGACGTTTTTCACGTCTCCATGTTGAGGAAGTGTGGGTCAGACATAGTTCTCGTCATTGATTGGCAGCCGCTGGAGGTTCGTGAGGACGCTTCTTACATTGAGCAGCCAGTCCGTATCCTTGATCGGAAGGAGCAGGTCCTCAGAACCAAGGTCATTCCGTTGGTGAAGGTGCAGTGGGGTCATCATTTTGTAGAGGAGGCTTCGTGGGAGCGTGAGGCTGAGATTTGAGAGCGTTATCCTCATCTCTTTGATGGTTGATCATGTGATGTATTTTGTACGCTGTCCCTGATTCTATATGATAACGTTATGTTTCTTATTCCTCGCGAGTTATGCTTACTTGCGATACTTGTGTAAATTTTGAGGATGAAATTTTTATAAGGAGGGGAGAGCTGTAAGACCCGTATCTTGGTCCGTACCTTTCCGTAGACTTCGGCGGTCTTACCGGTCGAATTTCGGTAACTTTCGACCCTTAACCGATATCGATACACGACCCTGATTCATGTACCGACAACCCGAGTCGACTCAGCCCGAGACCAATACCATAGCGACCTCGCCGTCGTTGCGGTTCCGATGCCGCGACTCGCTCGCCGAGGCGATACCCTGGTCAAGAGATGTGGGCCAACGTTCGGTGCAAGAAAATGCCGCGCGTTGCGAAACCCAAGGGAATCTCTACGATGTGTCACATCAATCACATCAATCCCATCAATCAATCAACCCATCAAGCCATCACATTTCAAGTACACATCACTTTATTCCCTTTTCTCAAGCAACCACAAAAGTCTTCACCACCCATACCTCTCTTACACAAAAAGCCACAAAAGTCTTCATCTCCCATACCTCTCTTACACAAAAGCCTCAAAAGTAAAGCTTTTCTTACACAACCATCACTCACCACATCCATCCATCACTCTCTCTCTCTCCCTTACATCACTCTCTCTCTTTCTCTCTTTCTCATTTCAAATCTCCAAGCAACTTCCAAGCTCCATAAGTATGGAGTTTTGCAAAGCCTCCTAAGCTCCAAGTGGCTCACCTTCCTACCCCATCATCTCTCATCTCAACCCTCCATTCTTCATCTCATCCATTGAAGTTGAAGCTAAGGTGTCAAGGAACCCCTAGGAGCAAGAAGATCGGACGGTAGGTGCCTCTATAGGATAGTTTTCCTTATTTTTGTGGTGGACCAAGTGAGGCCCACCGATCAATGGTGTGGATCTCACTTGGGACCCTAATATGTGGCCGATGGATCACATGGATCATCATGATCATTCCATGATGGGGCCATTCTCCATGGACCCCATTATGATGTTTATTTCATTTAGAAAGGTCATCTAGACCGTCCATATCGGTGGGGAATGGATCTCCACCGTTGATTTACATTTTTGGTGATCTCATGTTCAAGGGGATACATTTATTGTACGATTTCATTCAAGGGAGGGCTTATAGTGGCGGAGCCCTCCATCACAAGCCGTGTCCCACTCTCCATGTCTCTCTCTCTCTTTTATTGCTTTTATTTTATTTTATTTTATTTTATTTTTTATGCTATAGGATTGTGGCCCACTTGAATGGATCCCACCTTGATGTAATTATTTTTATTCAAGTGGGGCCCACCTTAGACGTTGAACCCATGACAAACATCAGTGGTGGCCCACTTCATCAAGGTCCACCACAATATTTTATAAGGAGAGGTCCATCGCCCAGCGTCTGGGACGCTGGACGTCCCTGTGCCAAGAACAAAAAAAAAAAGAAAGGAAAAAGAAAGAAAAAGGGAAGCTTTTGGGTGGTCCCCTTGCATAGGCCCCACCCTGATGTAACGTTCAAATCCAAGCCGTCCATCCCTTTCACCATCTCATTTTAGGCGTTGAGCCAGAAAATGAGATTGAACGGAGCACCTGGTGGGCCATAGCGCCAAATATTGCGTCCTCACCATTCAAATACTTTTTTTTTATTTTATTTCACTTCCAAGCATCAAAAAAATTCAAACTTTGGACTCTTTTTGTCTGTTACAAGCTGTAAAACACCATGGCTGGAGTGGATTTCTAGGTAGCGGGCCCCACGCATGAGTTTTGGCAGAAAAACAAGATTTAGGAGAGAGAGGAGGAGGCATGCCTCTCTCACTGACAGTGGTAGCACGCTGCACGCTGCCACCCACGGCTGCTGCCGTGGCCCCACCTTGATGTTTGTATGCCATCCACACCATCAATGAGATGGGTCCCCTCCTACAGTGGGCCCCCTCCAAATTTTAGGTCCATCAAAAACTCAGGTGGCCCACACCATAAGAAACAGTGTGAATTGAATTTGACCATTGAAACTTTTTGCTATGCCACAAAAGTTTTGGATTCAACATAAAATTTGTTTTTACCCTTCATCCAGGCCTACGTGACCTTATCAATGGTCTGGATGGTTAGAAAATCTGATGGTGGGCCACACACGTGAATCCCACCACTAATGTATGTGTTTTACTACACTGTCCACGGCCGTGGACGGTGGACTACCACTGTGATGCATGTGTTATACTCACACCGTCCAGCGGACGGTGGAGCCCACCGTGAGGCACGTGCCTTATTCTCACTGTCCACTGGACAGTGGGACCCACCCATGATGTATGAGTTGCATCCTAACCATCCATTCATTTCGTGAGCTAAGGCATGAGCTGATCCTTAGCTCATGTGGACCCCCCTCACCATGATGCATCTGTTACATCTAATCTATCCATTTATCTCTTTTTATTTCATTTTATGATTGGGCTAAAAATGAGCCAGATCTATAGTTCAAGTGGGCCCACTTTAGTATGTGTATAGGGCCCATGTTGATCCATTTATGGGTATCCATTGGGGCCCACTTTGACGTGGATCTTAGGCCCATACAATGGAGCCATCTAGTGTATTATGAGGCCTATGGGATTGGACCCATTGATGCGTTTTTAAAGCCCATGAAAGCATGCCCATTTAATTATATAAGGCCTATGGGTTAGGCCCATTTGATATATATAAGGCCTAGGGGTTTAAGCCCACTTTGATGTGCATGCAAGCTCATGGGTTAGGCCCATTTGAATTGTTTAAGGCCTATGAGTTTAGGCCCATTTAAATTGTTTAAGGCCTATGAGTTTAGGCCCATTTAAATTGTATAAGGCCTAGGAGTTTAGGCCCATTTAAATGTACATGTGGGGGCCCAATTGGTGTGGCTCATTGGTCACATATTAGACTTATGAAACTAAGCTCAATTGATGCAATCCAAGGCCCACGGGTTATGACCCATTGCAATAGACCTAAGGCCCATTGGTGTGGTCCATTTGTGTGGCCTGTTTGACAAATACAAGGCCCATATATCATGGCCTATTAGATATATTTAAGGTCCAATGGGATGTACCTAAGGTCCATTGCAATGTGTGTTCCCAATACAGATTATGTGGCAGTGTTTACGGTGATCGTGCCTTGGGGGAAATGTTGGTTTGACGTCCACATTGCGAGTGTAATGTTGGTTAGACGTCCACATTACGACCCTCCTTAAAGCCCATTACTAAGCCATACTTGCTGTGTATAGGCCGTCTAGGCCCATCCGCGTTGTATGAATGTTCATCTCTCATTTACATGTTTAGTATAGTTTCATGACCCATGATCATACGCATCATATGTATGCTTGACGTGAGGATTGTCTGATCATAGCATTTGCCTTCGGACAGGTTGTTTATGGGCTCCCGGTTAGGCGGTGTTGGCCTACATGAGCGCACGATACGCGCAGGATTTGTTGCATGACTGGATAGCGTGAATCATGTATTTCGTATTTGTGTGACATGAAAATTGTACGCCCTAGAGACATCAGGACCGTAGCCTCCACAGACGCATCGTGGCTGGCAGGATTGGATACCGAAAATCTTGTTCTACATAGGGTACTATTGATATCCCTGGGTGAAAGTCCCTAAACCCTTATGGTACCAAGAGGTTGCTCCAATGTCTAGACCGAGTGGGTAGATGAGCGTTGAGTGCCGATTACCAGACGGTTACGCTCTCCACTGTGTCGTGGTTGGTTGGAAGGGGGTGCGGCCTTACCCGCTCAAGTGAAGGGGGCAATGCTAGGCTGAGTCTGACCAGCTCGAGGAATGGGTCCGCTATCGACGAGTCGCGCCTGATATTGGCAGATGGATAGTGTGGTCTTTTCCACTTACCTTATTGTGCGCGATGTGGCGGCAATCTGGTTTAGAGTGTACTAGACCCCGGTGATATCCCATATTTTGAGCTGTATTGATGTGTGAACATAGATGAGGATCTGTATGCTTGAGTTTCATTGCACATCGCATGGCCTTGTGATGGCCGATATCATTCATGTCTTGCATCGCATAAGCCTTGGTACGGCTCATGATATTATAGATCCATCTGCATATTCCGTTTTACTCTGACATTGCATGTTCATATTACTACCTTGCGCACACACTTTCACCACCCTCTAAGCTTTCTATAAGCTTATGCATGACCGTTGCGTGCAGGTGACGTTGGATCGCAGCAGCGCTGAGGTAGGAGCACGTTGCAGAGCATTTTGGAGTTTTTGTTCTTTATCATTGTATTTCCCTTTATGCTCATTGTACTTGTAAAGTTTTTGATCATAGTGAAAATGTAATGGAGTTCTTAGTTGTTGTTTGTGGGTTATGCCTTTGGTTATGCTTATTACGAATCAAACTGATATTTAAAATCCTCCTCGTAGCATCTCAGGATCGAACCTGGTGAATGGGAGCTAGGAGCCAAGAATGGGGTTCTACGGAGCTGTCGGCGCCAGATTCGGTGATGGAAAATTTTGTGAGCCCGATTTCCGAGTTTGGGGCGTGACATTAGATCAAAGTAAAACTTGGGCCCGACGGGTTTCACGAGGTGCTGCTTCACTTGAACAGTTCAGATTTTGGATCCACATCACATATGATGGGTTCTCAAAAAAGTTCGTACGTAGTTCGTACGAACTGGTTTGCAGGTGAGCATTCCGCTATGTGTATATATATATATATATATATATATATATATATATATATATATATATATATATATATATATATATATATATATATATATTAGGTGTAATTGGGATTCGATAAGAAAGAGAGGTGTTTTAGGTTTTCTAAATTTGTTCAAAACTCATAAGGGTTTCAAGAGCATACCTTGGCTTGTGAGGAAGATTTAAGACTTGTACAAATCGGTAATCTCTATCTCTTAAAATTTTCAACTTTCATAGTACATTACTATCACTTTGTGCCGTGATTTTTTTCCACGTAAAATTCGGTTTGTTTGAGTTTGAACTTGGTTGTGCGATTAGAGTTCTTTTCTTGATTCATCTCTGCGTGCTTTTATAGTTCCCCAACAAGTGGTATCAGAGCTAACATTGGGAAACAGATTGAATATAAAGCAGAAATCAATGGTTTCTAATTCAAAGTTCAATATTGAAAAATATTTCAGAAAAAATAATTTTAAGCTATGGAAGGTCAAGATGACTGATCTTCTAGTTCAATAAGGATTGGATAATGCTTCCCTTGAAAAGCGACCGGAATTTATGACAGATGATGAGTGGAACAAGATATATAACAAAGAGAGAACCTCATCCAATTATGTTTAATGGATAAGGTCATCTATAATGTTATGAGAGAGAAAACTGTAGTAAGTATATTGGCAAAGTTATATAATATCTATGCGAATAAATCTCTTAAGAATTGCTTTACTTGAAGTTTTATTTATTCAATATGAATATGGCAGATGGAGCTGATGTTGATGCCCACATTAGTAACTTCAACAAGTTAATTTGTAAATTGTTAAATGTAACACCCTGAAAATCGGGGGTCGTGTATAAACTCAACTCCCGAGTTCCAGACCGTCACTTATGCAACAAAAATGATTATGATTCAATGTTGTCTGAGTTAAAGCATTCACATGAGTAAAAGTATACCAAAATTGTAATTCATACTCCAGGTCCAGTGATAAAAGCAATCGGAAGACTAAACAATATATATATCACTGTATGGAAAAATAAAGTGGATCTCAACTGTCACTAAAGTATGAATACATCACTGAATCTCATATACATGTAAATGACAAAAATAAATGTTCAAAATAGTCCCACTGAAGTCCCGTCAACCCACGTCACCTAAGCAAAGCCATCATGATACTGCATGTACGAGAACTCGTCCTGGTCCTCGTCGAAGTCTGGCTCTGCCTCCTGGATCTCAGCATCACCTGCATCTACAACAGGGTCTGGTGGGTGTTGCAAACACTATCCCGTAACATGGGAATGAGTAGCTAACTCAGTGGAATAATAGAGCAAGGATTTACATGTTCTCAAATCAATCATGCGATAATAGTAAAGCAGTAAATCAGACAATCCTAATACTGTTGTTAATGCAATATGACATGACGTGATGTATGTCCTCACCGACGATCTCCCTCATACGGCACCATCTTACGACCGCGGCATGCAATCGTCCCTCAAGTGCTCCACATCTTCCAGGCACATGCAATGTTATGGTGATATGATTTTCGAGTTGTTATTAGTCCATTCAAACAGCAGGATTGGAAAACTAAGGTACTTCCCTTGTATCAATCCCAACACAGATCCTGTCTAGGGTCGTCACTCCTAGTAATCTCATACGATGTATATTTTGTACGTCGCTGCAAGGGCTGCCAGGGCTGTTGCACGCACTCGTTGATCCGCTCCCCCATCACCTTATCAATACAGGCCTACTGTACTCTACTGATACTGAAGGGTCGTCGCCTCCCGTAGACTCAGAATACGCTCGCGGTCACTACAAAGGACTCGTCGCCTGATCAGTGTAGGCCGACAACAAGAATATAGTGTCCCATACCACCATAATCTGCTCACGAGACTAGGTGCTCACTGGTCACTATGGGGAGGTTTGTGGCCCCAGCGTAAGCCGACAGCTCGACCACGGTGTCCCATACCACCATGCCCGGCTCATGAGTCTTCGTGGATCAAGGTACCATAGTTAACAGGTTTTACAATGATAAGTTCAGTGCCCTAGGTTCAAGCAGTTATGACTCATGCAGGGTGAACATACATCGGCCGGTCGGGTTACTTGACGGGCTCGACTAGCGCGATCGCATCTCAAGTCGAACGACATGAAGTGCGTAAAACACTTCGCGTGGCCTAACCACTGCCGCCAACTCCAGAACACGGCTCGCATTCATCGACGCGTCGTTCGTGGCCAAGATCAGCCAACCACGAATTCGCTCGATTACCGACTGCCTGGACCAAGTATAGTCCCAAACACATATGAATTCACATCAGCAATTTATGTAGGAGTATTGGAATTGAAATACAATCATGTGAGCATGTTAACACATGTTATAACATTCAACTTAAGCAAATCTTCAAGCACATACATTTCATGCATAGTATGGAATCATGTACATAGTCAACATGTAGGAAATCATTTATGTCAACATATAAATTGAGAAATCCATCTCAAACTAATTCATAACATCATTTAATTCAATACATACTAATACAAGCATTTATACAACACACACTACACACTTAAGTCTACATATAGTATGTCGACCTGAAGTGCGCAATTTGGCGAATCTCTTCGCCAAACTAATTATGCACGTATTCCTAACTTTCTAATGCGACAACAAACTATGTCAATCACATCAGCAAAATATAAATGTAATCAGTACTTTCTACAAATGACTAAAATGCCCTAAATCTCATATTCTTCGTTGATTTACGAAACAAGAAACGGATAGCATGTTGTACATGTCAAACGGCGATGCCGTCGATAATCTACTATTAAACGTCATTGAAAGCTTTGAAAACAGTCAATCAAAGCGTCTAAAATCCGCACCTTGTCTCTTATGGATGTGTAAATTCTAACGGAGCGTATACGCTTCGTCTACAGCGATAAGAGAACCTAATTCACGAGTTACGTCAGCTAACAAGCTATGAATCCTAGTAAACCTCAAATCAGCAACTTTCTAGGGTTATTTCATACCTAAAAAAGCTGAGGAATCACTGGCCAGGTGATTGAGATGTGTTGCTGAAGCACGTGCAACAGGTGGCACGAAGGCAGGAAAAATCTCTCCTAATCTCTCTCACAAACTCTCACCTTTTTTCTCTCCCAATCTAGGGTTTCTCTCAAATTCGGATGGAAGAAAGGAGTGAGGGTTTCAACCCCTTTTATAAGCTTAAAAATGCCCAAAATAGGCTCCGGTACAAGGTTCACTTAGTGCATAACCAATTCGGGGCTGTTTCGGTCTAAAAAATGCTTTCTGATGGTCACCTGGTCGAATGCGATCGGACTTAAGCTCATGCGTACCAGATCTAGCATGTATAAAGTTTTCAGTCCGGAAGGGTTCGCAGATCGTGCGTGGCGGACCAATTTCAGTTCAACGGTCACCGCACGTAGATCAGGGTTGAAAGTCTCATGATATGAAATAGAAATTTTTTCTGATCCGACGATGTAATCTGGCTGAATTCTGACGGTCAGAACGCTTAATACTGACGCGTCAAGTCGTGTGCCAGATTTGAATTTGAAATTCCAATTCTGTCCTTATTCGCACTCTCTTCAGTCCGGGCTTAATGAAATAGCCTATGTTTATCGGTTGGACTTGATTTTTGAAATGATTGTCAAGTCCAGCTGGGCGGTCCTAATGGTCTAAGATAGGAGGTATCAGACTTTCGACGCGCGGTCTAGATCCAATACAAAATTTTAAAGTGGTCCAGAGAACAAACCTGCTTAGAGTTTGATCCGAGGTTATAGAGTATTATAGAGTCATTGGTTCTACTCGATTTGGGTCTTATAGAACGTATTTAAAGTGATCAGGGACTATTTCCCAGCTACTCTAACGTTGCACTTGCTAACTTACGCTTAATTTCCATAAGAATTAATCCTAAGTGGTTTCTTTGGCTATGGAATTGGGTTCTGAGCGATTTTTCGGGTGTTTTAGTTGACCCACTGCCTAAGGACGTCAAATCCCAGATTGGCCAAAATCCGAGGTATTACATTAAATGTGGAAGAAATAATGAAAGATGAGGATTAAGCATGTATCATGTTGAATTCTCTCCTGCCTTCGTAAGAGTCATTTAAGGACTCGTTGTACACCTGCAGATCGACCATTAGCATCTAAACCGTTATCTTAGCCCTTCAATCAAAGGCGATGAGAAAGAAAGCAGTGAAGTGAGTGCATCTAAGGATGCATTGCTTATAATATGGCAGAATTTTGAACGGGACAGTAAATCTTCTCGATCAAGATCCAAATCCAAGGGCAAGGGAAAAGGCAAGTTAAAGTGTTGGAATTGTGGGATATCCAGACACATGAAAAATGATTGCACAAATCCTTATATAAGAAAGGAGAATTCAGAAAATTCTTTCAATGAGGCCAACACTACCAAATTCAGTGAAAAGTGAATAGTAGTGACATATTCATCGTATCAAATTTTGAATACTTTGATGAACAATGAATTTTGAATACGGGATGCTTCATACCACATGACTCCTAACCTTTATTTTAAAGGATTCATTTTAGGATAAGAGAATTTTCAAATTCTTCCTCCTAGAATCAAAGTAATTGGCTAGTGGCGACCCCAATCAAATATAATACCCTCGCTCTTCACACACATTCCACTAAAAGGCACCCATGAAAGAGAGACCCCACAAGTCACCTTCACATCGAACCCAACGCCCATAGTTAAGAAAGCAGTGTGACCCAAAAACTCTTAATATTGAATAATATGACTTTCTCTTAAATAAGATGGTATATGGGTATGCCATGTTCAAGGTGGGTGATGAGAGGCAATTAATAAGAAATATTGCCCTAGAAAGTACCTCTACCTAGAAATATTTTGGAACAACGACATGATACATTACAGATAGGGCCAATTCTGCCACATGCCCGTGTTTGTGCTCAACAATACTGTTTTGTTCAGGTGTTCTTGGACAAGAAACTTGATATATGATTCCACAATCAACTAAATGATCTAAGCATTCCTTCTTGGAGATTTCATCTCCTCCATCAGATTGCAGTTAAGTTGTCTTTCAACCATTTTTTGAAAAATAAAAAAATATCTCAGAAAATCAGATTTTCTTTTTAATGGGTCAAATCAACTTAACCTTGAAAAATCATCAATAAAAACAACATAGTAGCGAAAACCCTAAACTAAGTTGATTGGAGTTGATCCCCACAAAATCACAATGAACTTTATTCAATGGTTGTACAACTAATTACTAAAAGCATAAAAACGCAACATAGCATTCTTACTCAACCTAAAACTTGTGCACATAGAAACATATTTTATAATTAAGTGAAATAAAACCATTTTTCTTAAGAAATGTAAGAACTCTCGCATGCGGATGTATGAATCTTTGATGCAATACATCTTCAGTCCTAGTACGAAACAGCTAGAGAAGTATGCCTCTACACCATCCAAGGTATATGGTCCTCTACGTCTATTCCCTGTGCCAATATTTTGTTTGTTTTCATATTCTTACGTGATAATATTTTGTGTCTATTGACATGATGGATAGTCCACATCAAAAGTGGGCCCCACATGATGAACAGTCCACATCAAAGGTCGGCCCTAATGATGAGTGTCTCATATCCAATGTGAGCTCTAGATGATGGACGACCCACATCAGAAGTGGGCCTACATAATGGGTGGTAGATATTGAAGGTGGGCCCTACATGATGGTCAATAACATTGATGGTGGGCCCCACATGATGGATGACTAAAATCAAGGTGGGCTCTAGATAATGAACTATGCACACTAAAGGTTAGACTCTAATGATGAATGGCTCACATCCAAATGGGTCCTGCACAATGGACGACCCATGTCAAAAGTGGATCTCATGTAATGAATAATCCACATCAAAGGTTGATACCATATAACATATAACATACGTACATGTAAAAAAGACTAAACTGATTAATTTGAGGGAGAAATACTAATGTTGTTAGAAACTAAACATGCTTTTCTACTCTTTGACCGATAAAAATATTGTTTGCTATATATATGCTTATACGCTAAACAAATAGAAACCAAGATAAGTTATGTTGGGGAAAAATATGACAAGTCCGGAGGGATGAATTAACTTTGTCAATAAAATCAGAGGCAACTGTGGAATCTGACTGAAGATAAAGCCTAGAGAAGAGACTTAACTCGGATCTATATGGTATTAATCCTAACCGGGAGTAAAAGAGTCAAGAGCCACAAGAGAAATGTGTAAGACATAAAGTTGACTCGGTAAAGAGACAACTATGCTTGAAAGGACCAATTAGAGGCCCTAAATCTAAAAGCCACCTGACCGACTATAAAACCGACCCATATGAGGTTAGTTGTAGTGTCGGCTATCGGATTAAGAAAAGGTATCGTTCTTAAACCAATCTTATCTCGTTCGATAGTAGGCGAACAACACCATCTTTATAAGCCAGCCGAGACTGTATAGTTCATTAAGGTCGAGCCAAACAAAGGAGAGACGGTGTAAACGTAAACACCGATCCGAAAATTTTGTAAAAAGATATCCGATCCCAGAAACCTCAGGATCGAGAAGTATCTGTAAACGAAAGGCAACATGATCAAATCTCCAAAAAATTCAGAAAGAATCCTCTCATGCTGGGACTTCTCATTCCTATAAAAGGAGGGCTCTTCAAGGATTAAGGTACGAAAAAAATGAAGAACCCTAAAAAAAGCTCATCTTCTTAAATCTTTACTGACTTAAGCATCGGAGGTTCTCCAGTTATAACCATGGTTCCCTTGATCTTTCATTGTGGTGTAGGCAAGCAGGAGTAGAGGACGAAGTTGATCCAGTTTTTCACATCAACAAGTTATATGGACATAAGTGGCTCATCTAAGGTAAATGATTATACATACATCTTCTAAGTAACTTTTGGTTCATTATTTATATAAACAGAACCTATTATATAGATAGTTTAATTTAAATTACTTCTATCCCCCCCGTCCTGAGTTCTTACTAATTTGTAAATGCCTATATGCCATCCATCACACTTTGCCAGATTATCAAAGCTTTTGCAGACATAAATGGACAAGCTATGCCCAGAAATCTCGACATGATCTTGATCCATTGATTGGAGACAGCTAAGAAAAGAAACACGACAACGGTCCAAACAAATTTGGAGGCAAGGCCAAAGATTGGAGGGCTGGAATATTTTAAATCTAGTTATTTTTAGGCTACGAATTATACGTTGTGGACCCATGTGAACTGCCTGAGTCACTGAAGCATGGACCCACCTGTTTTGGACGCGTATAGCTTGTGAACGCTGACCGGAGGTAGGAAACTAGGCGGGGCTGACCATTATGTTTGTGAGAATCCACCCCCATCTATCCGTATTTCCAGCTCATGTTAGAACATGGGCCTAAAATGAGACAGATCCAAACTCAAGTGGGCCACACGACGGAAAACATTGGTGATTGAAAGTCCACCGTTAAACATCCATGAGCCTCAAAAGTATTGAACCAGGCTAGTATTTTTGAGTTTTCATTACATCCCAGTGGGAATGACTTTATTAACGGTTGGAAGGCATATAAACATCACGGTGGAACTTTGGGTAGGTTTCAACGGTAGGCATTTTCCTCCCCACTTTTTCCCATCGTGTGGTCGACATGAGTTCTGGAACTGCCTCATTTTTTGCAATATGTTTTAACATGATCTAGAAAGACATATGGACGAGGTGGATTTCGTACAAATATCAAGGTGGGTCCCACGTATCTTCCGAGCAGAGCAACTTCATGGTCCGGGATCGCACGCAGTCGGCGTCGGCCTTTTTAACCTGAAACCAGAGGTGAAAATTCTAATGTGCGTTTCTCAGAAACTACTATGTTGTGTCAGCACATTTATCGTGCAAATCTCATGAATGCACAACAATCCTGACCATTAAAATGGTGAGACCTACTGTAGATACTCAAAACCTCAGCCATCTCATGTTAGCCGTTAAATATGGACCTCGAAGCATTTATTCTTAGCCATCCACTTAATGGGTTCCATTTAGACATTTACGATCATCAGACCCGAGGGATGCTTAATCATGATCCATCCAGAATGGGTTCCGCTATTTTGGACGGTCCCGATACAGTAATCCTGCACGACGATGAATGGATCCCACACCTTTGTACGTTGTGGCAAAATCACATACTACACCATCGAAACAATATACCGTTTATATTGGACGCGGATTTCTTTGGCAGGAAATTCCTGCGCTGGGAACCCAGGTGGGGTCCACCGTGATGTTTGTGAGAAATCCTTCCCGTCCATCCATTTTTTGAGTTCATTTTAGATATGATGACAAAAATGAACCGTAGAAAAAGCTCAAGTGGGCTGAAAACATGATAATTGAACTTCCACAGTTGAAATATTCGTGGGCCACAGAAGTTTCGAATCATAATAATATTTGTGATTTCAGTTCATTGCAGTAGGAATGAAGTTATTAACGGTATGGATGGCATGTAAACATCACTGTCGAACCCAGATAGGTTTTGTTGATGCAAAAATCTGGTCGGCCCTTCCTCCAAGTCTTCTGGATCCTGCACCAAGAGAACTGGTAAAGGTGACCTTGGCTAAGCCGGGGGACCCTCCGATGCTTAAGTCAAGACAAGGAAATTGGAGTCTAGGTCGAGAGTAGAGGAGAAGAGCTCTTGATCTTGCGTACCTATAGATATGGTGTGATGTGCTATTTATACTTGCCTGTGGAATGGTCCGGATCTGATAATCTCGGCACGATCAGGGGGATTCCCAGATCGTGGAGATATCATCCGCAAACTATTGATCGTGTAGCGTATCCAGCGAGTAGTGCGTATCTGCGAGCGAAGTTATCGGTCACGTTTGGTTATGGCAGTTTCCATGTTTAGCGAATGGGATATGCACATCTGAACGTCTGTTCGGCTCGGAAGGTCCGTTCGGCTCGGAACGTCCGTTCGACTCGGCTCAGTAAATGGGATATACAACCGATCCGACCCGCTTGGTCGGTTCCGTTGGTTCCATCATAATTGGCAGGGCACACTTCGCCAAGCAAAGTGTGGTTACGGCGTATGATGTCATCCGATCGGAGTATGGTTCCGAGTCGCACCTCAACCGTGTCGGCTGCTCGGGCGGGTCGCGTCTCGAAACGGCTCGGATCGGCGCTCGGAGCAGTGTTGCATCGTCAGCTCGGATTTCCCATAACAGGTTTCAACAGTAGGAATTTTCCTAACCACACTTTCCTTTAGTACAACCACTTGAACTTTGGATCATGTCCTGAAATGAACTAAAAAAAATGGATGGAAGTGAAAGATTTCTCACAAACATCAGTGGGCCCTACCTTGGTTCCCAGTGCTGGAACTTCATGAGCAAGGCTTTAACAGGAAATCCACGTCTGTTTATATTCAGACGCGAATTGAAGACCGAGTAACTCAGCATGCTACAGCGTGCCGAGTAAACTCGATGGGTCCTATCGTGACGTATATGTCTTATCCATGCCGTCCATGTGTTTTTCTAGATCATTTTAGGCCATGATTCTAAAATTGAAGTATGTCCAAAGCTCAGTGGACCACATTTTATGAATACGTTGGATGACAAATAAACATCCACTGTGGCCCTAGGAATGTTTCGACGGTGGACGCACTATCCCCATTGTTTTCCGCAGTGTGGTCCACTTGAGCTTTTGATATTCTTTAGTTTCGGGCCCATGCATTGAAATGAGCTAATAAAACGGATAGACGGCGTGGATAAAACACGTACATCACAGTATACCGCGCGGAGTTTACTCACCGCACTATAGGGTGCTGAATTACTTGGTCCGTCCGCGTCTATTCTGGACGAGTTGACGGTGGATACCCAGGCACACGTGTACACTTGGCATGCACTAACTCAAATATAACCATCCACGTCTCGATGTCCCACTCTTGATGCGTCACAATAAGAAAGCAAGATTGATCGAAAGATCCCAACCTTTGATCAGTAGAAAGTTTATTTTGAAATAGTTAGGCCGTTGAATCGTATCATCTTGACCGTCCATTAAGGGGGTGTTTGGGCGGTGGCATTAGAAGGGATTAGGTGGGATGAGATTCAAAAAGCATAATTATTACCCATGGTAGGATTGTCCCCCTAAGCCATGGGATAAGATTAATGCCATGCTTTCTTGGTAATACGGTGGTATATTGAATGGATATACCCATCATCGTAACAAACATGTGTTAAATCCATTCTGTTGATGCAAAAAGCTGGTCGGCGCTCTTCATGTCGTGCTCTACGCGTCGCCCCCGAAACCTGCACTATGAAAACAGGCAAAGGTGACCCTGGCTAAGCCGGGGGACCCTCCAATGCTAAAGTCAGGACAACGGAATCAGGGTCTAGGTAGAGTAGAAGAGAGCTCGATTTCGAGTACCTGTAGACATAGCACTGCGGGCTATTTATACTTGCCTGTGGGGCGGTCCGAATCCGATGATCTCGGCATGATCAGAGAGATTCTGGGATCATGGAGATACTGCCCGCAATCTATTGATTGCGCGGCGTATCTGGCGGATCGTGCACATCTGCAAGCGAAGTTATCGGCCACGTTTAGTTATGGCAGTTTTCATGTTTAGCAAGTGGGATACGCATGTCAGAAGGTCTGCTCAGCTCCGCTTGCTAGGCCATATCAAAGAGCACTCCGAGTCGGACGCCATCCGACCAGTCATACCGAATCCGATCCGACTGACTTAAGCGCCTCGGAGTTGGGGGGTAGCGGGTTATCTGATCTGACAATTAAGAGCGACTCCGAGCTGACTTTGACTCGAAGACGTTCACGTGTTGTTGTTGCGATGCTGTAGTCTTGATCAGAAGGATCATGCCTTGGGCACCTTAGCTCGGACTTCAAGACCGATTGACGTTTTACCACGGGCTCAGATCTCTCCATAACAGAAGCCCCCCACTCTTCGAGCTTGCTTGCGAGCTTGGAGAGTACTTATAGAGGGAATCTCCCACCCTTATCGCAATAATGACGGGTCTCGAATTGCAAGTGCTAGTCGCTTTGGTTAATGCGTGGCGATGGTTATGATCCCGGATCTTCTCTCAACCTATGAGAAGTTGCCACGCATGCTTGAGTTGACGTATTTATGATGGCTCCGACTGTCGGGGCGTCGCTTCGCATGTCGAGGCACACTGCCCGATGTTAGAGTCGTACCGACGGTTCGTTACTCATCCAATGCAGTGTTACCATGTGTGCTCGGAGATCGGCTCATGCCGATTCGGCTGCTGCCATTAAAGCTTGCCATCAATGCAAAAATCCTTCGCTGCCTATATAAGGCGGCTCGGACTTTCGTTTACCATTTTACGTTCTGATTCATAAGAGCACACCGGATGAGGCGATTTTTGATGAGAAGCGATTCCGGTCGAATTCGAAGTTTCCGGCAGAAGGCGATTTCCGGCAATCACCCGGTGAGTCTTGCTGACCTTCGCCCTTCTTTTTGCTATGTCTTCTGATTTGGAAATGGTTCACGAATACGGCGATGACTCTGAGCCGGAGACTACTGAAAGTGGGAGTAGGTCTTCCAAAGGCCCTTTTGAGACCACTCTCCTGTACCCCCCGCCTCGGAAGCAAAAAATATTAGCTTCTAAGACCAAGCAGCCGAGCAAGAAGACAGCCTCTCGAGCCCGCCGAGTCGAGGCCATTGCCACCACCGAAATGTCTGCGAGTCTGCGTACCGCAGAGGTAGTTCTCGTAGGTTCTGTCATGTCAGAATCTCAGACGGAGTGGATTCGCTCGGAGTTCCAGATCCCCGACTCCGTTCAGATAAGGGGTCCCGGTCCTTTGGACGCTGCAGGCGCTCCTGCCGCGGGGGAAGTGGCCATCTTCCTTTGTGCATTACAATGCGGGGTCCGGCTCCCTCTACATCCCTTCATCAGGGAGGTTACAGCTCATTTTGGATTGGCCCCCGGGCAGTTTACTCCGAATGCCTTGAGGGTGATGATCTCTGCCTACATTATCTGGAGGTAAGTTGGTAACTTCGAGCTGACCCCAAAGGAGCTGCTGAGCCTATACCTGGTCAAACATAATAGCAATGATCCATGGTACTATTTTGCGACTTGGGGGAGCAAGGGGTCGGGACTAGTGATGCACCTGCCGACTTCCAACAAGGACTGGAAGAATAAGTAGTTCTGGGCGGCAGGTGACTGAGAGGCACCAGCGGCTGAGCTTAGGGCCTCGACGGTTCGTATTCTGACTCACTTTACGAAACTAGGTCAAACTTCATCTGACATCCGGGTTACTGCCTTGGTTTTCACATGTTTTCGTTGAAGTGACATCTCCTTTTTTTATTTTGCAGCTTTCGCAAAGGGGTTGCCGCTCATCGACTCGGAACAGAAGAATTAAATTGCAAAGGCTAAAGCGCGGTCGGAGACGCTTCACTCTTGGGCCGATCTGATCACTGCGGCCAACCTCCACTGGTCTGGGCTTTGTAAATCCCCACCTTTGCTCACATCCCTCAGTAAGCTGCCCTGATCTCTTCGATGAACTTCCCTTCATTTATTTAGTAGCTGACATGATCTTCTTTTTCGCAGGCATGGCTGAGGCGTCCGGGGCTCAGAAGACAAAAGTGGCTCCGACCGCGGCGGAGTTGCTAAAGGAAGCCCCCCGAGTGAAGATCACTTAGAAAAAAGTGGCTCCCCCTCTTGTGGAGGAATCTTCCACTGCGCCGACCCCAGCAGCCCCAACAACGAGGCCAGTCGACTCCTCCTCCGCACTGCCGACTCCGGAGCGCCCTAACACTGTCGCGGCTCCCTTGACAGTCTTGCGCCCATTGATACGTCCTCCACCAGGGCTTGTCCAAATGACTGTGGTCGGCACCCCAGTCGTGCCGAGCTCAGTTGCTCCTCGAGCTTCCACTGTCGTCGCTCCCCCCACTGTGGAGGTGCTTGCCACAACCTCCAAGCTCCCCATCGTTGTTCTCTCCTCCTTCAAACGGGAGGAGGCCAATAAAATGGCTGACAATACGCTTTCCCCCCTGAGGTAGGGGGAGAGGTCCTCGCCGAAAGTCAAAACTCGACCGACAGCAGGGTGGGGGCCGAGGGGGCCGAGGCCTCGGCCCAGGCGGGCACAAGCGGTGGGAGGTTTGAGCCCGGCTATCATATGGCGTGCTTGGCTCCGTGGGCTTCCAAGCATGCAAAGGAGGAGGATATCGCTCAGAACCTTGAGCGGTCGGAGGGCGGCTTCCTGAATGACTTCGCCTCCGTATGTTACATGGTACGTCTTCGAGAAGACTCTCTTTTTTTCATGTCGTTATACATTCTATAGATTCTGATCTTTGTTTCTTGTTCAGGCCGTCTCGATGCTGCTCTCGATTTGGCAGAGGGTGCGGGAACACAAGAGGAGGGAGGCGGAGTTGGAGGCTCTTCAGGCCAAAGAAGCGGCCTTGAGGTCTGAGCAGACTAATCTGCGCCAACAGCTCACTGGCGAGAGGGACAGGGTTAGGCGACTGCAGGGAGTCATCGTCGACTTGAAATCCAGGGAGCTGCATCTGCAGGACAAGGCAGATGACTTTAAGAAGAGTGGCGATGTAGCGTCCGATGAGCTGACCCGCGCTAGGGCCCACAAGAACTCTTTGGCCCTGGAGACCGCTTGGCTCGCTGAAGCCCTGGAACGCACCAAGGCTGAGGCGGCTGAAGAACAGGCCTGAGCCATCGCCCAGGCTGTGGAGGCCTAGCGGGTCAAGGATAAAGCTTCCTCGGCTGCGGCAATTGCTGTTGCAATTAAAGACTTCAAAACCTTCAAGGAGAGGGAGGCCGAGGCCGCGATGTTTTACAACCGCGGCTTCGACGCTTGTATCGAGGCGGTCCTGGGTCTATACCCAAATCTTGACCTTGATCCTCTTTTGCCCGAGGATCCTGAAGACGCTCCTGCCGAAGCCCCCCAGTCAGATCAAGCTCCTGATGCTTAAGCACCTCCATCGTGAAGGCCTTATTTTTTTTTTCAGACTGTCGTCATTAATTGTGTTGATGTACTTTTTACCCCTCCGAGGGGATTTAATGAGGAAGATTCTTTTGAACGTCTATATATTTTTTACAATGTCGCTTTGTGACCGACCTGACTTCATTGTGGGTTTAGCCCCTTATTTGTTGCTTAATCCGTTTTCGGCCCAAGTCTTAGTTGGGTCCGATCTTTTGGAGTGCTCTGTTCGTCGCACATCGGGCGAGAGCTTTTCATTGTCGTATATCGAGCCGAATACTCCACTGTAGAATCGGATTATGATTAGGCTTTCACCCTCAAAAGGGATGCTTTGTCGATCTTTGTAGGATTAGGCTCCGACCCCTTGGGGGTCGGACCATTAGGTCATAGTCATACTAACCAAGACAGTCGAGTAAACATCCGAAGCCAAATTGAAATTTTTATTAAGAGCCTTAAAGGCTAGTCGCTCGGAGGCGTACATTTTATTATGAGCCTTAAAGGTTAGTTCCTCATGGGTAGTAGATCTTCAAGTGCTCGGCGTTCCAAGGGTGAGGGAGATGACGGCCTTCGAGGTCTTTCAGGTGATACAGCCTGGTTTGGCGGATCTGACCACGCGATACGGACCTTCCCAATTGAGTCCAAGCGTTCCTGTCCCTGGCTCAGCCGTGTTCTGGAAGACCCGTCGGAGGACTAAGTCCCCTGGTCGAAAACGCCAGACTTTGACCTTTGAATTGTAGAAGCGCGCTACCTGCTGGTGCCGAGCTGCCGTTCGAAGCTTTGAAACTTCTCTGAGTTCTTCGAGCAAGTACAGATTAGCAACGATCTGCTTGGAGTTCTGATTTTATTCGAAGCTCCTTACCCGTGCCGTAGGGAGTCCGATTTCTACTGGCACCATTGCCTCCGAGCCATAGGATAACGAAAATGAGGTTTCGCCCGTCCAGGCCCAAAAGACGAAGGGGAGCTCCTCGGTCCAATTTCCCTTTACTTTTTTCAGCTTTGTCTTGAAATGATGTTTGATGACCTTGTTGACCGCCTATACCTGTCCATTTGACTGTGGGTGCCGGGGCGATGAGTAAGCGTTCACAATGTCAAGCTCTTGACACACACTACGGAACTTGACATTATTGAATTGACGGCCGTTATCGAAAATGATGGTTCGTGGGATTCCGAACCGGCAGATGATATTCTTCCACACGAAGTCGATTACTTTCTGCTCGGTGATCTTCGCAACTGGCTCGGCATCGGCTCACTTGGTGAAGTAGTCGACCGCAACTATAACGAACTTTACTTGTCCCTTCCCAATGGGCAAGGGACCGATGATGTCGATCCCCCATTGGGCGAACGGCCATGTCCCACTCATGGGGGTCATCTCTTCTGCCGGTTGCCTCGGCACGGGAGCAAAACGCTGACACTTGTCACACTTCCGAATGAAATCTTTGGAGTCTTACTTAAGAGTCGGCCAGAAATACCATTGACGAAGTATCTTCATGGCCAAGGCGCGACTACCTGAATGGTTTCCGCAGATTTCCTCGTGAATTTCCCAAATCACGTAGTCGGCTTCATCCAGTCGGAGACATTTAAGGTAAGGCTGAGAATGCCCCTTCTTGTACAGCACTCCATCCAATATAGCGTATCGGGCTACTCTGACCCTAAGTTGCCTCGCCTCTAATTTGTCCGAGGGGGTTTCACCGGATGACAGATAATTGAAGATTGGGTCCATCTAACTATGAATGGACTGGACGGGATTGACTTTCTTCGAGTGGCTGATGCTTGGGTGTTCAACGAACTCGACCTGGATGAAACGCGAGATCTTTCCCTCGGAGGACGAGGCGAGTTTTGCTAACGCATCGGCCCATGAGTTCTCGACTCTAGGGATCTGCTGGATGGTGCAACTCCAAAATTTCTCGATCAGTTTCCTCGCTTCCTCGAGATAAGCGATCATTTTGACTTCCTTGGCTTCGTACTCCGAGGAGATGTGGTTCACCACCAGTTGTGAGTCGCAACGGACTTAAAGGGTCTGAACGCCCAGGCTCGCTGTTAGCCTGAGCCCAGCTAATAACGCTTCATACTTGGCTTCATTGTTTGAAGCTTTGAATCCGAGTCTGACCGCGTATTGGATCACCGTTGAATTAGGGGCGGCTAGGACAATCTCAGCTCCTGCCCCTTTGATGTTGGAAGACCCATCAACATAAAGGACCCATCCCGGATCCGACGCTGCCTCTTGGTCGCTCAATGGGATGGGTGGCGTCATCTCAACTTCCTTACTGATCTATTCCTCACTCGGAGAGGTGAATTCGGTGATGAAATCGGCTACCGCATGATCCTTGATTGTCACCCTAAGGCGGAACTGAATGTCGAACTCTCCGAGCTCCACGGCCCACTTGGTGATCCGACCCGACACTTCAAGCCTCTGGAGGACCTGTCTCAGAGGAGAGTCCGTTAGCACAACTTGGGAGTGGGCTTGAAAATATGGCCGCAGTCTTCTGGCCGCTATGACGAGGTAGAGCGCCAGTTTTTTCGATGACCGGTACCTTGTTTCAGCTGGTACCATGACTTTACTTACATAGTATACGGGGTACTACTTGCCTCCGACTTCTGTAATCAGAGCCGAACTGACAGCTGAAGCCGAGACAGCGAGGTAGAGGAGCAGAGGCTCCCCTTCTTCGGGCTTGGACAATAGGGGCGGAGAACCCAAGTACTGTTTCAATTGCTGAAAGTCCTGCTCGCACTCTGGTGTCTACTTCGCCTTCTTATGGCCCTTCAGTTGCTGGAAGAAGGGAAGGCATTTATCTGTAGCCCTGGATATGAAGCGTCCGAGGGCGGCAACTCTTCCCGTGAGACGCTGTATCTCCTTAAGAATCCGAGGCGATTTCATGTCAAGGAGGGCCTTGATTTTATTCGGGTTGGCCTCGATCCCTCGCTGGCTGACTTGAAATCAAGGCCAACCCGGGAACGAGAGAAGCTCATGCCCGGCCGTGCTGTCCACCAGTTGGTTAATCCGAGGCAACGAGAAGCTATCTTTAGGGCACGCTTTATTCAGATCGGAATAGTATACACAGACCCGCCACTTCCCATTAGATTTCTTGACGAGAACCACATTCGCTATCCAGTCAGGGTAATATACCTCTTCTATGAAGCCCGCATCGAGCAAGACGGAGACCTCCTCGACAATGGATTCATATCATTCGGCGTCAAACGACCTTCTCCTTTGCTTGACCGGCTTATGATCTGGGTCCACATTCAACCTATGAACCAGTACATTAGGAGAGATTCCCGGTATATCCGCATGCGACCATGCGAAGACATCTCGATGCTGCCTCAAGAAGGTTAGTAGTTCGTTCCTCCGCTCAGAATTTAGTGATGATCCGATCTGAACAGTTTTGCTCGGATTTGATTCATCGAGCGGTACTTTCATCAAATCTTCGACGGAGGAGCTTTCCATCGGTCCTCGAGGATCCAAGGCGTCCACCACGAGCATTTGTTTGACAGTTCCTTTTCTCACGGCTATCGCATAACATCTCCGGGCCTCGCGTTGATCGCCTCGGAGATAACCAATCCCACCTTCAGCTGGGAACTTCATCATCAGATGATAAGTTAAGATGACCGCTCTCATTGCGTTGAGGGAGGGTCGGCCCAGGATCACGTTGTGAACTGATGAAACATTGACAACTAAAAAGTCCACCAAAAGTATGAATTGATATTGCCCTTCTCCTACTGTTATTGGGAGGGAGATGGCCCCTTCGGAGATTACTTTCTCTCTGGTAAAGCCGTGAAAGGGAGTCTTCATAGGTCGGAGCTTGGACCGTGAAATTTTCATCTTCTTAAATACCTCGGAATACGTAACATCAGTCGAACTCCCAGTGTCGACTAAGATACGGTATACTTTGTGATTTGTTATGGTCATGGTAACCACTAGCGTGTCGTCATGCGGATGGTGGATCTCGCGCGCATCATCTTCCGTGAAGGTCAAGCTGCACGGAGCGACCCGGAGTTCCTTGCTGGGACGTTCCACCAGGTGAACCTGGTGTTCTGGCTCGGATCTCCGGGAATGAGCTTTTCGCGTCCTGTTTGAATCTCCTCCCCCAGTTGAACCTCCGAAGATGGTACGAATTTCGGAGCGCTCCTCTGGGGGGTTGTTTGGTTGCTCCTGTGGCCGTTCCTCCCTCGAAGCGGACTTCTCCTTTTTGGTGTAACAACGTAGATGTCCCTTACGGATGAGGGACTCAATCTCGTCTTTCAGATCTACGCAATCGTCCGTGTTGTGACCGTGGTCCCGGTGGAAACAGTAGAATTTTCGCTTGTCCCGGTGCTCTAGGTCAGCCCTCATGCAGACCGGCTAACTTAGTAATCTATCTCCTTTGATATCCAGCAGAATCTGTTCGACGGATGTATTGAGCGGGGTATAGGAACGAAATTTTCCTTTCGGCCTGCGGCTCGGTCGACGATCGCGAGAAGCGCAGTCATCCGTCCCTTTGCCAGTCGGCTGAGAATCTTCGTTCCGAGGTCTCTTCCCTTTGTTCGTCGAGTCGGACACTTGTGCTCCTTTTCGAGCGTTAGTGAACTCCTCGGCATTAGTGTACTTCTGGGCTTTCGCAATGAAGTCCGCTAACGTCTTTGGCGGATTCTTCCTGATAGAAAAAGCGAACTTTCCTTCTTTCAGTCTGCTTAGAATGACAGCGAGGGTCATCTTATTATCGTAATCCTCGACATGTAACGCTTCTTCGTTAAAGCATGCAATGTAATCTTTCAGCGACTCTTTCAGTGCCTGCTTGATGGTAAGCAAGTGAGTGTTGAGCTTCCGACTTCTCTTACCGCTTATAAACTGAAAAAGGAATAGTCGACTCAGCTCCACGAAAGAGCCCACGAAATTAGGTTTCAGCTGGCGGTACCAAATCCGAGCGGATCCTGTGAGGGTGATTGAGAACCCCTTACACATCATTGCATCCGTTATAGTCTGGATCTGCATCCACGATCGGTAGGACTCCAAGTGTTCGGATGGGTCCCCCGATCCTGAATACTGAATGATGGGAGGCATCCGAAACCTCTGCAGCATCACTTCAGCCATGATGGCTGAGGTGAAGGGAGGCTCGGTCTTTTCCATCATCGCCTGGATCGTGGCTAGAATTGTCGATTGTTGTTGCTTCTTCTCCAATGTCAGGAACTTGTCCTTCAACTCCGTAAATCGTGCCTCCCATGGGTCCCTATTTTCCCCGAAGATCTCTGGGGTATACTCGCTCTCCGGCATTCTCCCTTCTCTCCTCCGTTCTAACTGATGACGAAAGTCCATAGACGGCAGAGCAGATGTAGCAGAATGAACAGTTGTGGGAACCCGGGTAGCGGCATTCCGTGCGGATACCTCGCCATGCACCGTAGGAGGGTTCTGTCCTAAACGCGGTACCCCTAAATGCTGGGAGGCCTCAGGTCTTACACTCCTTGGCACAGAGCGGGTCTCCACGAACAGTCCCACCGGTTCGAGAACAGGCTGTTCCTGAACCAGACGTGACTCTGGTTTCCTCTGCTCCTTCATCTTGTTAATCTCATCGCGCAGGGCCTAGATCTCGTTCTGCATGGCGCGGTATTTACCCGACCGATTACGAGAACGTTGAGAAGGTCCTGGTGTGGACTCGACATGAAGCGTTGATGATGACCGAGCCTACTCACTTGGTACCGGTTCCACCACTATAGCTTTCTTCTTCTTCGTCATTGCTTAGGTGAATGAGAACCTGACTTCTAGTTTCAGATTCCTACAGACGGCGTCAAAAAATGTTGATGCAAAAAGCTGGTCGGCCCTCTTCATGTCGTGCTCTACGCGTCGCTCCTGAAACCTGCCCTATGAAAACAGGCAAAGGTGACCCTGGCTAAGCCAGGGGACCCTCCGATGCCTAAGTCAGGAAAAGGGAATCAGGGTCTAGGTAGAGTAGAAGAGAGCTCGATTTCGTGTACTTGTAGACATAGCACTGCGGGCTATTTATACTTGCCTGTGGGGCAGTCCGGATCCGATGATCTCGGCACGATCAGAGGGATTCTGGAATCATGGAGATACTGCCCGCAATCTATTGATTGCGCGGCGTATCTGGCGGATCATGCACATCTGCGAGCGAAGTTATAGGTCATGTTTGGTTATGGTAGTTTCCATGTTTAGCGAGTGGAATACGCACATCAGAAGGTCTGCTCGGCTCAGCTTGCCAGGCCATATCAAAGAGCACTCCGAGTTGGATGCCATCCGACCAGTCATACCGAATCCGATCAGATTGACTTAAGCGCCTCGGAGTTGGGAGGTAGCAGGTTATCTAATCTGACAATTAGGACCGATTCCGAGCTGACTTTGACTCGAAGACGTTCGCGTGTTGTTGTTGCGATGCTATAGTCTTGATCAGAAGGATCATGCCTTGGGCGCCTTAGCTTGGACTTCAAGTTCGATTGACGTTTTACCACGGGCTCGGATCTCTCCATAACACATTCAATTGTTTTGTAACCTCATTTTATGTCATGAGCTTAAAAATGAAGTAGATCCAAAACTTATGTGGCCCCAAAGAATCTTTGGGCGGTAAGTATTCAATTCCCATTGCTTTCTATGGTGGGTCCAGTTGAGCTTTAGATTTACTTGATTTTTAGGCCTCTGCTTTAAAATAATCTTGAAAAATGAGTGGACAGTGTGGATATTAGCCCACACATCATGGTGGGACCTACACAATATGTTAACATTGAGTAAAATTGGCATGAGACCCAATGCAATTCCATCTAAATCTAATTCAAGCTTTTCCATTCCCATCCCACCTAGTCTCTTCTAATCCCACCTCCAAAAATGTCCACGGATTAGTCGCTAGGAAAACAATGGAATCGGAGTACCTTTTGGTTAGGTCCACCGTGCAACAAAAACTCTGTGAGGCCCACCGTTGTTTGCGTGATATCTACTCCCTCCGTCAGTTCTGCGAGCACATGTTTCTACGTGATCCAAAAACCGAAAAGTTACTCAGTAAGGCCCACCATTGTCCGCGTGACATCTAATCCATTCGTCAGTTTCCCAGGCACTTGTTAGAACGTAATCAAAAGTGAGAAGATCCAGAACTCAAGTGGGCCACGCAATACGAAAAAGTGGGGATGGAAAAGCTCATCATTGAAACATTCGTGGCCCCCCGTGATGTTTATATGCGCTCTTACCGTTTACAAGGTGATTCCCGCCTGGATTAAGAGAAAATACAAATAGCAGCTTATCGAAAATTTGGTGGGCCCCAAGAAGGTCTTAACAGTGGCCATCCATTCCACACTGTTTTTTGTTGGGTGGACCACTTCAGATTTTAAATCAGCCTAATTTTGGAATTTCCGTCCTAACATGAGCTGGTTCACCGGATGGACGGAGTGGATGTTACGCAGACGTCACAGTGGAGTCCATAGGGCTTTTGCAACATGGGCTCGCAGCTGTGTCAGAAACCGGCGTCCGACGGCCGCGGTTTTGCTAGTAA
The DNA here is from genome assembly GCA_037074715.1 of Magnolia kwangsiensis. Lineage (NCBI taxonomy): Eukaryota > Viridiplantae > Streptophyta > Magnoliopsida > Magnoliales > Magnoliaceae > Magnolia > Magnolia kwangsiensis. The sequence continues at coordinate 37,713,075 of CM073572.1, read as the reverse complement.
CGCTGCCACCAGCCAGGTGGCTAGTGGTTGGTTCTATGTGGACCCCACCATGATTTATATGTTTTATCCACGCCGTCCATCCATTTTGAAAGATAATTTTAGAGCTTGATACCAACATATTATGTAGACCTAAATCTCAGGTGGATTACAACATGGGAAAAAAGTAGTGATTGAATGTCCACCGTTAAAAATATCCTAGGGCCCACTGTAATGGTTATTTGACATCTAACCTGTTGATTATGTCATAAAGACTGGATGAAGGGAACCTCGATCCAAAAAATTTATGGCCCTCAAGAAGTTTTTAATGGTGGAAGTTCAATCAACACCGTACAGTCCACTTGAGATTTGGATCAACCTCATTTTTGGGCACACATCATAAAATGATATGCAAGAATGGGTGGACGACATGGATGAAACGCATTTATCATGTTGGGGCCCACAGAGCACCGACCATAGCCATTGGCTAGCTGCAGGCTCGGCAGCGAGTCCGTTTCCCAAACTAGGGGTGGATTAGGTGAGACCCCGGGTCCACCGAGGTGGGTGTGACCCGTGAGTGTGTAGATCACATTGACGCATGTGCCTTAAATCCACGCTGTCCAACCATTTTGAAAGCTTATTTTAGAACGAGTCCAAAATTGAAACTGAAAAAAATATAAACTGTATATAACACCACGGTAAAAAGTATTGATTGAATCCCCACCATTAAAAACTTTATGGATTACACCGGAATGTTCATTTACCATCCAACCTATTTATAAGCATAAAAACACCTAGACGAAGAAACCACACAAATATGATCTTGATCCAAATATTTTCTGGCCCACGAGAAGTTTTTAATGGTCAGTCACCAATGTTTCCTGTACTATGGTCTATATGGAATTTTGAACTGCTTAATTTTCTGGATTATACCGTAAAACGAGATTTTAATACGGATGAACGGCGTGGATGTAGTCACATACATCGACGTGGGCCCCACAGTCGTGGGTCCCACCCAATTCCGTAGTTCCGGAGTCTCACCTAGTCCACTCCCCGCCCGGCTGCGAGAGAGTCCAGGGCTCTCTTCGTAAATAAAGAAATTCAAGCAGGGCAATCTGGGAATAAGGAGAGCAACCCACGCTGTCTGCCTTCAAAAGCATAACTTACAATCATCTCCCGGGCGTAAAAAACAAAGTAAATAAATAAAATTTCGCTAAAAACAAACGTTTCTTCACCTTTTCCTCTTCTCTTTCTTGTAGAAGTTCCAACTCTCCCTGCATTTTCAAACCCATTCCAACTTCCACTTTCCACAGAGAGATCTAAGAAAACCGCTGCCTGGCAGTTTCGATGGCGTTTGATCGCGCTTTTCTCCGTTTTCTGATATTCTCTTTGGCAGTTTCTTCTCTTCGGCAAGTTCGGAGTCAGGAACCGAAAGATTCCGACCGAGTGTCAGGTTTGCCGGGACAACCTCCGGTGAATTTCCAGCACTACGCCGGATACGTCAAAATCCGGCAAGAAGACGAGAAGGCGCTGTTCTATTGGTTTTTTGAAGCGGAAAGTGGAGTTTCAGAGAAACCGCTGGTGCTTTGGCTCAATGGAGGTTAGTTTTTCTCCATTTTTTCTAATTTATGAGAACGATCTGAGTTTTTGAGTGGTTTCTTTTTATTTTCTTCTTTGAAATCGATAGGATTTTTTTACCTTTTTGAGATTTTTCGATTATCGTAAAGTAGATGAATTTCAAAGCATTCTGTAACGAATATTCTCGATTTCGAAATATAATATGCTTTTTAACGAGCTTTTGGTTTTTGAAAGGCAATCTACCACGATTTAATGGAAATGCGAAGTTTTTTTCGTTGATCTGTCTCATTTTTCGGCCGAGGAGAAAATTTTATACGTTTTTTCTTTCTATTTTTAAGCCATTAAATGCGCTTTTTCTGTAATTCTTAATGATTTTTCAATGGAGGAGAAAAAATAATGGGGATTTAATGGTTTTTCTGTTGCATTTAACTTTTTGGCGATTTTATTAATTTCTGTATATTACTTTTTTTTTTTCATTTCGAGTTAGTTTTTGGTGTGCGGGTTGAGCTTCGTTAGTACCGATAAAGCCGTTATCTTTAACGGCGAAATGAGCTCGCGGTTATCGCTGTTATAAAAGCTCTGAGAGACAAAAGAGCAGTTCTCGGTTGTCCGTGATCTTTTAACGGTCTCACGTCGAATTAAACCGGTTTTGCTGTGATCTTCAACGGTTTTATGCTCTCTCCAACGAATCGATAATGTGAATTTTCTTTTCTTTTTTTCGTTTTTTAAAGAGATTCTTTTTTTAAATTCTCATCGACTGGACTACATCCTCCTCGGTGCCAGACAATAGCATAACCCACTTATTCCAACGTTGACAGTACACGTGGCATGCTTTTATGTCTTTTCAACCGTCTAAATCATGAGCCCCACTTAGGGTCCGTTTGGCCGGGCGGATGGGAAGGAATTGAATGGTATGAGGGTGGATGACATGGATTTTAAGTTAATGATGGTGTTGTACGTGGATTGCCTCAACGTCCATGGAATTGTTATACCTGGTAATTGCATTTAGTGTGTTTAGCACGCACGGCTAATCCCGAGATTAAACAGTTAAATTTGTACGGATTAAGGTGGATTGGATAGGATTTAAAGGTAATGATGGTGTTGTCAGGTGGACTCTCTCAGGATCCATGAGATTGCTATATCCCCGGATCAGACCGCCCAATCTATTTGACACGCCCGGCCAATCCCGGTATTTTACTTCCAATCCGTCCGGCCAAACGGGCTCTTAGATGGACTAAAATCCAGTGATCGCGTCCGTCGGTTTATTGCGTTCCAGTTAATATTTTTCGTTCTTTCTGAGTATCTCTGTGTTAGTTCGTACAAGCGAGAATAGATCCATCCTTTAACGGTCTGGATTGTGTTATATGCAATCCAAGTATACTTTTGTTGTGTGCATGCGTATGATATTTAATAGACTGGAATCTATGGGATAATTTCTCAGTAGATTGACTGGCCTCGGCACGGTTGGCTAGAGTTATGGGAAATACTTTGATACTCTGGCAGAGTGTGATGGATTATACGCAGGCAGTTAGATAGTACCGAGAAATTGCATACATGGCATTCAATTTATTCAAACTTACCATCCAAAACCGATGAAATATATTATCTAGTCATGTAACTATTGGATCTCTGGTCATCCATTGGACGGTTGAAAATGAAAAAAAAAAAAACCATTCATCCTTTTTTTAACTATTAAGTGTCAGCTGAAAAGATACTAGGACAGTGGGCTCCACAATTTATTCAGTTAATATATGCCACGTGTATCATTTCTTTGTGCACGCGTATCAGGCGTCACACGCAGCAGGAGCATCAAGAAACTCCCCTGGAATTATATACTGAGGATAAAAGGGCAATTTAAAAAGCAAATGGAGCGTCGCGCCTATAGTGATGTTTCACTGTCTGTGACTCTGTATTTCGGATAAAATAGGAAATGCCTTTGTTTTTGGGAACCGAAATGCCTTTATCACTGCGAACATCTTCTTTCTTCCCTTTTGTCTTTTTACAGAAAGTCGGAGTCTTTGACGGCATTATTTTCACTGCTACAGTACAGTATTAAATGCTTATTCACATGAGTTAGTTATCAAGTCCTCCTGTCACTGGCGTTTGGTTTTGCGCACAAGTTCTGTACCTATCACCTGTTGGGCCCGACCATGGTTTGGCCAAACCCGAAAACTACAGTGGTCTAAAGATACAGATGCTGATAAAAAGGGCACGCGGATTGCATACTTTCTGTGGCCCCCACCATGATGTATGTGCTTTCTCGAAGCCGTCCTTCCATTTTGCCAATCATTCAAGGCATCAGATCCAGAATGAGGCGGATCCAAATCTCAGGTGGACCACACTACAGGAAACAGTGGTGATTGAATGCCTACCGTTAAAAACTTGCTGGGGCTCAAAATTTTTGTACCAAGCTGATATTTGTGCTTTCCGTTCATCCAGGTATCCGTGACATAATCATCAGGCTGGATGGAAAATAAGACAGTGGGCCTTGGGAAGCTTTTAATGTTGGTCATTTAATCACCACTATTTTCCTATGCTGTGGTCCACCTGAGATTTGGATCTGCCTAAATTTTGTGCAATTGCCCTAGAATAATGGTTCAAAATGGATGGACGGCGTTAATAAAACACATACATCATGGCGGGGCCATAGGCACCGTCCAGCGGCGACGTTGCTACTGGCAATGTCGGTACGCGGGTCCGATAAGAAAACCTCTGCCTCATTGAATGCTCTGATCATATCCAACAAGTGTAGTTTTGGGGGTGGGACTCATCTACTGTAAGGCGGGAACGGATTGGCTAGTACTATTGGCTGGTGGTTGGTGCTATGTGGGCCCAACCCTGATGTTTTTGTTTCATCCATGCCATCCATCTGTTTTTAAAGATAACTTTATGGCATGATTCAAAAATTGAGGTATATCCAAATCTCAAATGGACCACATTACAGGAAACAGTGTTGAATGAGGTTCGACCATTAAAAACATTTTGGGGGCCATAAAAGTTTTGGATCAAGCTGATATTTGTTTTTTCTCTTCATCTGGCCTGTATGACCTAATCAACATATTAGATGTCAAATAAACAGTATAGTGGGCCTTAGGAGGATTTTAATGGTTGATATCTAATCACTATTGTTTTCATGTGGTGTGGTCCACCTGAGATTTATATCCCTATCATTTTTGGTATAGCAATAAAATGATATGTACAAGTGGATGAATGGAATGGATGAAAAACATACAACATGGTGGAGCCCATGGAGCACCGACCACCAGCCACGGAGCCGGTGTCAGGGGGAGTAGCCAATCCGTTTCCCTGTAAGGCCTAGCAGATGAACAGTCCTATCTCAACGAAATGCCACGTGTACATAAAGAATTGGTTGATAACTAGATTAGGTTAGGCTTTTTTTGTGGAGGAAAGTTTTGATACTCTTGCAGAGCGTGATGGCTGATACACCGGGGCTGCTTAAATTGTACAGTCAACATTCAAGTAAACGATAGTAAACTGTTCAAATGGTTATTCAGGTTGTCCATTGATGGACATTTATTGGACGGTTGCGATGAGAGATAGCCAATAATCCAAATTCAGCAAACATATATTCTCTAATAAGATGTTAAGATTGTTCGACCAATCTAACATTACTGCAATGATCACCCGCCTAAAGTGGCTGCATGACATGGATAGTTTAATTTGAGCTAAGATATGCAACTTATACAATTCTGAATACCTACATATCAACCATCTCACTCTTCCAGAGTACCAAATCATGCTCAACCATTGTAAAGCTTTCTTCTTCCTCCTCTTCTTTGATAGTTTTAATAGAAGACCAATGTAGCTAATCTTTTGGTCTTGGCTTTGTAGGGAGTTATTTGATACTCCTAGAGAATAGGATGCTTGATACACAGCACAACTGGCATTCATTAATTCAAATTACCTTAATAAATAGAACCTAATGTCCCAAATTCAATCTCAAAATCAGATCCCCCGATCTACCTCGCACATTAATTACCAGTTAGTGGACAGTTGCTTGTTGAAACAGGACCATTATATGTTTTTATTTTTTAACCATAAGAGACACCCACCAAGCTGTTAATCATATCATTAAAAAAGCTTGATTTTGTTCATGATTCATGCAAACTGATAGCCATAATTTTGATAGTTTAATTTGAATTGATTGTATGCACGTATGCAATTTCGATGAAGTTCGATGTGCCTGAGTATTATCCATGAAACTCCGCCAGAGTATCAAAGTTGTTCTCTTTGGGATTTCGAGTGAAGAGACGTTATTATTAGCACGCGTTGCGGTTAAAGTGACTTCTTCCAGTCCAACGACTTTCAACTGCGTGATGTGTGTTAGTGGTGGACAAACTTCCACAAATGGGAGAAAACAGATTTCCGTCAGCGGTTCTCTTCTAGCGGTCGATTCATCTCATTTGAGCTCGCCCACACAATGTATTGATTGGCCTGATGTCTAGGTCACTGCATGTTCACGGTCTCAGTCACTAACCATTGCTCGTGTGCCATTTTGGCACGTGCTGAACTATTCTCCCCTTCTATCCCTCGTCCCGCAAAATCGCTCTAGGCTTTATTCAGGGACGCGGTTTGCTGGTGACCCCAACACGAGCAAGCTAGCGTGGGCCCCAACATGATGTCTGTGTTTTATTCACACAGTCCATCTATTTTGCCTGCTCATTTCAGGTCAGTAACTTAAAATTGAAGTACAATAAAACTCAAGTGAACGAAGCGACAGAAAACAATGGGATAATGATGTCCACCGTTGAAACATTCCTAGGGCTTACAGTGATGTTTACTTGTCATCAAAACTAATCGTAAGGTCACACGGACCTAGATGAATGGAAAACACAAATATCGGATTGATCCAAAACTTCTATGGTCCCAAGAAATTTTCAACAGTAAGTCTTCAATCCCCACTGATTCTTATGGTGTGGTCCACTTAAGATTTAGATCTAGCTCATTTTTGGGCTCATGCATTCAAATTATCTGAAAAAATGGATGGACAGTGTGGATGAAACACATACATTATGTTGGGCCCACAGAGGTTTGACACTAGCTAGCTGGCTGATGCTGGGTCACCAGCCAAACCGCGTTCATTAGGGACTATATAGCTGGGGGTCCATATGTACCTGTGTGAACCATCGGTTGACTTATATTTTCAACTTTGAAAGGGAATCGATGGCAATGCGACTCCACTTGGTGGCCGTTCATTCGGTGGACCCCACCGTAGACTAATTAGATCGTTGTTATCATGATTTTTCTGCCTAGAACGTCTATCATTCCCGCTTTGCTTTTGAAGCCAACCGTTCGAAAGGCCGTGAGACGAAAAGCAGATTACAATGGTCCATGCCAACACCGTTTTCAAAAAATTACAACTAACGGTAACATTGCCGATAGCTACGTCCTTTCTTTTTATTTCTTCTTTGCAGTACTTTTTATTTCTTCTTTGCAGTACTTTCTTCTTTTTGGTAGTACAGCAGTGCCAATGTGTACTTTTGTATTACTAAAAGCTGAGAAAGGGTGTAGCTATCAACCCGGAGGGCGTAAATACTGGCCCCAAAGAAATTTTGAATTGTAAACATTTCAACTGAGATGGTGATATAGAGGCCAGATCCTCAGACAAACGTTGTGGACAGAGCTCTCTCAGCAACTCTCTGTTCACATGCGTGTTAAGATTATTAAAGTCTAGTAAAAATTTATTAAAATGCCTAGAACTTATTCACCAATGTGTAAACTTTATTCAACTAGTATGTGGGTCCACCATTTTGTATATATGGCATTCAAATACCAAATTTAATGAACTCTACTGTGATGATGTGATGACCCAAAAACTTCAATCATTAAATAGGCCACACCGTAGAAAGCAATGGACATCCACTCAAGAACTTCAAAATTCTCATGGTAGGCCACGCGATGGTTGAAGCTGCCTCATTTTTCTTGCATCTCACTTTCTCGGTGAAAAGACACGGACAAGAAGGATTCCATACACAAACAGCAGTGGGCTTCTCATGCAAAGTTGTAGAGAGAGCTCCGCCTTCAAACATTGCAGAGGACCTGACCTCTTACAAACATTGGCCACAGTAGACACATGCGTCTTCTTTGTGACAGTTACGACCCACGGTCAATAAATCCTTGCTGTTAGATTATGATCAAAAGTCTCTTTGCTAAGTCTCAGTGAATGCTGCGATGGTGGAAAAACAAAAAAAAAAAGTCATGATTATTCAATGATGATTTCTTAAGACTTTCAGTAAGAATAAATTCTTATGAATTATAATATTTTTAGTCAAAAATATAATTCTTACAAAAGTCAAATTATATTTAGGGGGCGTTTGGATCTTAAGTTACATAAGCTAGTTATGCCCCAAGTAGCTTATTTTGATTTCTATTTATTAAATTGAAGTGATTAAGTACCTTTAAGTAAAAAATTATTTATAATTGATCTTAAATCAAATATACTTATCTCAAATAAGTTACTTATCTACTGTTGTAAGTAGAAAAATATTCCCTGCACAAGCAGAAAATGTAACTTATCAAAGGGCCCCTTAGATCATGAGAATATTACCATCGTATTTAGGCAATCGTTACACTTTGAAATTTGAAATTCAAGAAGCCCTTTCCATCCAAAACGGTTAGACATCTCACCATGAAAAAAAAAAAAAAAAAACTAAAAAAGACATCCATTTTACTCTCTTTTCCCTCAAACCAAACAAGCCCTTAACCTTCTTACTCTTACACGCAAATGGTCCTCATTCAACAAAAAATGTCAATCTTTGGGATCATCTACTCTGGCCTATATTGTGTTATTCTCCACCAACGGTGGAGATGAGCTTATATTGTTGAACCATAGGCTCCACTTGTCAGAATTGGAAACCCGTGTACGCCATGAAAAGACACGTTTTTACGGTGAGCTTTTTTAAATGTTATCTTAGGCTGCTATTTATGTGGGGACATTCGGCCTTTGTCTCACTAAGCTTCAAAATACTCTTTCATTCCAGCAGTATTCGTCCGGAGAGTTAAAGCTAAAATGAAATGGATACGAGGTAGGTCGTCCGCGGACTACCGAAGTGAAATCGTAGTCCGCTGGCTTAGCTCAGTGTAAAACATTCTTTACGGGTGGGCCCCACCATTCTTTAAGAAAAATGGACTTGATTGTTTAAGGCTTTTACCATTCTCTGATCGTATCTGTGGATTGTTCATGGTGGGACCCACCTCTTGAGCGGTTGCAATAAACTTCTTCTCCTGATAGATCGCAGGAGGTTTGATACACACGCTGCGCAAACGGTCCACACGTGCTACGCACAAGCCAACATAGCAGTCGGGCCCAGCCAGGTGTGATATCCGTTAAGTTCGTTGTGTGGGAATTCCTTCAACATACCGCATGCACGTGTGCCCAAACCCAGTGTCTGGAATGGGCAAAATCACGGCGGGCCCCATATGATCTGTGGCCGCTAGCGTAAATCACAATTTTCAACTTCTCCTGCCCATTGCGGATAACTGAGATTTGGCAGGTGGACGGTGGTTCCAGGCCGTTAATGTAGCAGATCCTATCAGTAGATGGCCCAAAGATTAAAATCACAATAAAAGGATGTACCTAGCCATTACTTTTCATGTGTTGAATGCTGACTGTATACCAGTTCCTTTTTACCATCCATGCGAAGGCCGTCGCTTGTAAATATTCTTAGATGTAATTTTCGACGATGGGCCATCCATGATTAAGACCCACCAAATAACTGGTCCGGATATTCTCCCCCTTGGAGATCCAATCTTCTGATTATAAAACCTGGTTTCATTACTAATGTATTCTTAAAAATGGGGAAATGCAGGTCCAGGCTGCTCATCTGTTGCATACGGTGCCGCGCAGGAGTTGGGTCCGTTCCTCATCAGAAACAACCGATCGGAGCTTGTCCTCAACAACTTCTCTTGGAACAAAGGCAGGCACTTTGGTTTTCTTCTTCTCATTCTTTTTTGTGTGTGTCAGACCAGGCTGATTTTGGGCTGGCTGGGCTCGTGCCCAACCCGTTTGTAAGTCGGGCTGGGTTGGGCGGATTGGGTTGAACAAGACCCGACCTAGGACAATGCAGCCCCCTTTTTTTAATTTTTTTTTTTTTTTTTTTTAATTATTACCATGTGGTCATTTATCTCGCTTGAATTTCCAAAAAATGGGGAATGGGTGTAATGGCCTCCCATGGGCGGGGGCTGGGCCTAGCAATTATGAAGTCTCGATAGGCCAGTTCCATGAACTGGCTGGCTGAGCTAAAAACCAGGCCTAGGACAACCTCGGCCCAGCCGTTGATAGCCCTCCGCACATCAATCGGGTAGATGGAGACACCATCTACACCCAGTTCTGAGTGGTTACTAGCTCCTATTTCTTCTGGGCGAATGATCACCTGCATTCAAGTGTATGCTGATTACGTTAGGTTTGAGCTGCTTGGAGTCCACCTGTGATGTATACATAGAATCCAAACTGTACATCTGGTGAGCTTCCTCATGTTCACTGTACAAGAATCATTCCAAGCGGGACACACCACAGGGAGCAATGTACAATCACCTGACTTGTTACATGTCGCGGCCTACTGGAGTTTTGGTGTATACCTTCATTAAGGTCGGGCGGGCGCACGTAATGAGTGGGTTGGATGATGTGAACTGGTCATGGGCGACGTAGTGAGTTGCTGAAGTTGATCTTACACTGACCACATGCCCCACCTGCAGGACTACGATTTCACTTCACTGGTCCAAGGATTGCGTGCCTTTTGAATTTTTCTTTATTCAAGATTATGAGTTTAATTTAGTTAATTGGGGAAATGGACTGCAGTTGCAAATCTTCTATTTGTGGAATCACCAGTAGGAGTGGGCTTCTCTTACACAAACAAATCAGAGGATATAGAGCAATTAGGGGATAAGGTTACAGCCGATGATGCACATGCCTTTCTGCTTAGCTGGTTCAAGAAGTTTCCCACATTCAAATCCCACGATTTCTATATTGCTGGAGAGAGCTATGCCGGTATCATTCTCTTTTCTTTCTTTGTTTAGCCGGTCTCCACCATTTTTTTAAACGGGCGGTGAGATATCACAGGAGTTTAGCCTTTGAAACTTTTTAGACGCCAATGAGTCCGATACGGCTTGATCCAAGTCGACTCGGACTTGGTTGTGCCTGATCCCATTCGAGTCAGGCTTGTCAGGCTGATACGCCTCCCACTCAACTCGGGTGAGTCACGACTGGACTTGAGACCAAACGTGTCAATCCAAGTCCCCTAGTCTAAAAGCAATGCTTGAAACACTGATAGTTCTTCACCATTTTGAAAATTGTACTCATGTATGGCTATCCAGACCATTCACACGTTGGGGCATACGGCGGACCGAGCATATCTCACTGATCAAGGAATGTCAGCCATTTAACTGATGATTCTCAAATGGATGGTCAAAAGTAAAATAGTGAGTGGTCCAAATGAAAGAAAAGTAAGATGGTTATGATTATTTGGATGGTTATGCTGTGTCCACAATGGGATCTGTGATTGCCATGTGTATGGTGGAAATGCTGGTGAACTATGATAGGCGTAGAGCCCTTGAAATTAATGTTTTCTTTGTTTTGTTACTGTAGGGCATTATGTTCCACAGCTTGCCGAACTCATTGTCGATCGAAACAAGATTGCAAGTAAAGATGCCTATATTAATTTCAAGGGATTCATGGTGAGATTTTTAGATAAATATTTGATGCTTTATTATTATTATTTTTAATGAAAGCTCTAGGGTGTGTTTGGTTGCACCAAATATCAAATTTTATGTTATTTCAGGAACCATCTACGGTTAACCCAGAAAATGAAATTGATTAGACTTGGGGATAATGGGCCGGGCTGGGATCGGTCCTACCCTGTCTTGGCCCTACAAGGCTAGCTGAGATGGCACCAACCTTTCTAAGAAAAAGAGTTAAACGATTAAAGATTTGACGTGGTCCAATCTAGGAGTATCGTTGGGGTTTGCTCTGGCAATTTGTCCCGCGTACAAACAGCTTGGATCATCGAAACATCGAAACGTTACTCTAAATCCAATGAGTCTCTTTAAACTACACATGTACCTTGAATGGAAAGTGCTAAAATCATCTTCAAAACATCTTTGTCTGCAGAACAATAGCCCACTTGATGATTAGACTGGGCAAGTAGCAAGGGTTGTGCCATTTGCCTGAGCCTGTGGCAACCCAGGCATGGGTCCCAAATGAGTCCGAGTTGACTCTACGAGTCAGGTATGACTGTCAAAGTTGACAATCCAATCTGCGATACTAAAATAAAGCCGGATGGCCTGATCGCCGTGGAATGTTGGCCCACATTTTGTAACAGTCTATCCTTTCATGTGCTTGTGGCCATCTGATTCCTGGACCGCCTCAAAATTCTTTTAGCACTACAAGAAGGTGATGTGCCCACTATACTGACAACCCAGGTTTCTCACACATTTTCCATATGAATTTCAGATTGGAAATGCTGCATTGAACGATGCAACCGATGAAATTGGCATGATCGAGTATGCATGGAGCCATGCCGTCATCTCGGACCAGCTCTACAAAAGCATTAACAAGGAATGCGATTTCAAGACCGATCGCCAGACCAGTCTCTGCGGTTTGGCTCTCAAGAAATTCCTTGATGCTTATTCAGATATTGACATCTACAGCATCTACACTCCTGTTTGCCCCAGCGATTTCGAGAATTCTTCTCCCAAGCTCCTTGTTGCTTCTCGATCTTTCTCCCAGCATGTAAGTTTAAATCCCTTACCTATTAAAGTTTAGATTTGCTCTCTCATTCATGAGATCTGGAATGTTCATCGTCTGAGCCCTAGCAATGATTGAGCATACACCACCATTTTAAAAATGGTGGTGACTCCTCAACCGTGCACATGGTATGCTTTTATGGCAACCAAACTGTCCAAGTCACTAATCCAACTGTGGATGACCCAGAAATTACTCTGTGAGGATGCCAGTGGCCATCTAATTTTGCCCTTGAAATTTGGAATAGCCACTGATTCAATGGTTAGGATTAATTGATTGGTGTGCTTTTGGGGATATGCTTCATCTACGATGTGCCCCACAATTTGGATGATCTAGATAGCTGTACACAAATGCCACATGCAAAGAGGACACGCCACCAATCTATGATGAAAGTCTAGCCCTTGAGGATCACATTAGAAAAAGACCATCATCAACATTCAATGACCGCTTCTTACAAATTAGTTATACGCCTTGAGCAGTGTATGCTGTCCAACACCATTACTCAGGTGAGCCCCAACAGGCTAGGATGAAGGGACACACCAAAACTGGGGTGGGGTGGCACCACATGAATATCTATAGGTTTTATGCATGACATTGCGCCTGTGGTGTGTCCTGCCTGAGTCACTGTCGCCTAAGTCACTCGTCTGGCCAGACAGGTAATTTCAGAAATTGGAAAATAGTACACTGGGAGTTTAGAAACTATATCCTCTAATACAAGAATAATTGCCTCTACTGTTGCACCAACCACTTAACTTATGGTTGTTTGGCTACTTTATTTTATTTAACCTATTAGTGAATTTTATTATCTATAACTTTCGCATTAAATATGGACTGGAGTCAATTAAAGGCTCATCCGACTCTTCCAGTCGCGTTGACCCAGCTGTACACTAAGCTGGTGTGAGTTCTAGAGTTTTTAAACTACCATGGCAATGTTTTAAGAGGCATGCTCCCCCAACGAGTCATGTGGGCCCACTATGGTGTTTGAATGACATATTGCCAGTCTAGTAAGGTTGTCCCACTCTGCAAATGGGATGCCCGAAAAACTAGGTTGATTCAACTATCAGATTGGTCACACCATTAAAACAATGAAGAACCACCCAGAAAACTCAGCATTCACATGGGGCACACCTAATGGTTGGATCAACATGATTTTTGGGTCATCCCTTTTTCATGGTGGGACAATCTTCTTGGAGAGGTGAAATGTCATACAAACACTATAGTGGACCCCACATGCCAACTAGTTGGACGGACAACTAGTTACATGGGAGCATTTTTCAATTTTGATCCATGTACAAGGTATGCATGAATTAAATATGAAAAGAGGCTGTAAAACTAAGAGATGTACAACTAATTTGGACAGAGACTGTATAAATTAAATTTCACCTTGTTGATTACAGGACCTGTGGCATAAGCTGCCTTCAGGTTATGATCCATGTACAGAGGACTATGCTGAGAAATATTTCAACAGGGAGGATGTTCAGATGGCTTTACATGCCAATGTCACGAAACTGTCCTATCCCTACACCCCTTGCAGGTATACATTACCACAATTCCAATATCTTTTATTCCCTTCATAATACATTATGACACACACACACACACACACACACACACACACAAAACCTATTTGAGGAAGATGTTGCACATGTGGCACTAACTGATCTGGACCATTGCTCTGATGGGGACTTAAATCTCAACATTGGAACAAATCTAAAAGTCCACATTCAATGGGAGAGAATTCCAAAGATGGAATTACTAGTCTCTTCCAATTTAGGATATTTGTAGGGTGTGGTCCATCTTCTTAGGACCCATCGGGTTGATGGTTTGGATCACCGAATCGAACGGGTAAACTCAATAGTTCTTGTTTGGTGACATGGAACTTTGCCGCCTCTCTCTCAGCGTGCAAAAATCTGCTTGCAATTCAAACCATTCAAATTGTGGCCCATGCTGTAGATAAAGCATGTCCAAACATTCAGATGGCTTAGACAGTCTTAACCTCTCATTAATGTGAGCTTTGCTAAGCCCACACAATGTGTACGAGGTAGCTCATGTGCACACAATTCATGCCAGCATGGTCGATAGGTGCAATATCTAAGTCATTCATCAGGTGGTCATGACCATGCATGTGTTCTTGCCCAAAAATAAATCTTGCCCATTCAGTAGGTTGGCCAAAATGTTAGAAATAATTGGATGAGTAAGCAAACTCCAACAATTTTTCTCACCCATATTTTGTCAACTGTGGCCCACCTAATGACTGCATTGACATAATTCTGGGGTGAGCTCATCCATGTATCGCTTGGCCCTGATGAATGGATTGTATCTTCTACCGATGTGCCATTCGGTCACATACGTGATGGTATCAAAGCTGCATGTTTGCTCATGTGGGTTTTTCAAAGCTTTATTAAGGGATGCTTTTTTTATTCTTTTCTTTTGGTTTATTTTTTTTATTTTTTTTGTTAGCTTGTTAGTACACCCTGCTGTTAGTTCACACTTCACTGTTATTAAGGGATGCTTTTTTATTCTTTTGTTTTTGTTTTTTTTTTTTGTTTTTATTAGCTTGTTAGTACACCTTGCTGTGAGTACACACTTCACTGTTAGCCACCCTTACTAAAGATTGATACCAAGACCTCAGTGTTGGAACCATGTATCTTTCCCTCAATCTACCACTTAAGCTATGGATCATGGTATTACTTATTAAGGAATGCTTGTTTGCAAAATTTGGACAACAAAATATTCCAGTTTAACCATCCATGCGTTGGCCACTAATCAGACAGTTACAATGATAATTTAGTGTGAAGATCACAAGCCATCCATAGAGGGCCACATTATTTGGGTACATGTGAACCGTTCACACAATGGCTATATGCCTGCCTATGGATGGTCATACTCTGGCAGAATATCAAAGTTTTTTTATTTATCAATTTAAAAAATTGATTTTTTAATTTAATATGCGCGTATTTATTTGGATATTTATTTCATTCCATCTGCTATTAGTTGGGTTGTTGATGTCCGCACCTGGAACTTTCTAGCATTTACTAGCTATATTTTATGAAAATCCGTACCAGCAACGTCTTTCATGTCCCTGCCTGGCAGCCTTAAATTTCGTTAAGTCAAGTTGATTTCGACCCTTTCATTTCACTGGGTAAAATTTCCTAGTAAAAAGGAAAAATCTAGAGAAAAACTGTCGTACACTGACAGAGTGCGATGGATGATACGCATGCACTTAGAAATTGCTCAGAATAGCATAGCACACAAGTAGATTAAACTAATGAAATTATGTATCCAGATTGGATGAAATTATGTATCCAGATTGGATGTGTTGTGAACAAAAAATAAGGCTTATTTTATTATTTGACTAGGTAGACATTTATTGGACAGTTAACAATGCATTCCAATGGTACTGTTCCCACAAAAAAGTTTCAGTAAAACAGAGGTTGGAATTGTTCAAATAATCTAGTTCTAGGGTAGATTGTTAAAACAGCAGGTTCCACAATCAAGTGGGTCTAGTTTTAGTTAATCTATACCATGTCCAAAACTTCCAAGTGACTGCCTATCAGATGTTACAGACTGCCAGAGTATTAAATAACTCCCCTTCCATATGGGTAGGCCCACCTAATCTAATCCAAACCATTCGTATAGTTGTCAACCTTGGCTGGACAAAGGTGCATAGAGACCCCTCATCAGATAATCCTAGTGATCCAATTATAGCATAGAAATGGATGGTTAATAGTCATCCAAACTTAAATGAGGCCCCAGTCAAATTATCGTTGAATGGCCCATGGTAAGGATGGCTTCCCGCCTCTCTGTCTCTCTCTCTCTCTCAAATGCCCTAGCCCTTGTTAAAGAAAACAAATACCCAAAATGATACTCTGCAGATCAGATTTCATGTCAACTCATTTATTTGCCTGGGACCCAACTTGATAAAGACCCATTGAGTCACCTGGACTCGTTTGCACTACTAATTTCAGTCCTGATTTACCAACAAAACCTACGGTGGAAAGTTCAGGACCAACTCCCATGGTACTGCTGCTACAGCTATTAATTCCGAGCGACCCACCGACCAGTTCTGACGCAGAAACGTTGCGTTGCCGTTTGTCAGTCTGTTTCTTATAGTAAAGAGAATAACTACCATGGCAGAGTGTAATGGACAATACACAGGCACTTTGAAATTACTTACAAAATTACACACGTAGGTGTCAAATTAAACAGCCCACAAAGGATGATGAATAATGAAAAAATTCCAACGATTCTATACCCACAATCAAGTGTCCCCTAATTAGATGTTAGGATTAGTCGACCAATCTGATCTTAGGACAGTGACTTGGCAACGGTGAGCTGTATAATCTAGTCGGTTTATTTGAGTGCCTGTGTATCGAGCATCATACGAAGCTCGAGTACCATATAACTCATCTGTATTGAACCGCCGTTGACTGATCGGTTCTGTCTGTCTACGTGCAGCAACGTTATCAGGAAGTGGAATGACTCCCCAGACTCCGTACTTCCCGTTCTGGAAAAGCTTATCGCTGCCGGCCTGCGGATCTGGGTTTACAGGTACGTGCTTCCATCTCTTTTGTAACCATGAACTGAGGAATTATAAGGTACGTGGCTCCTGCATTCTTTCCCTGCTGTGCATTAGAGTTTCAATCCTGACAAGTGGGGTCATTTTTTAGTAATCCATACCACAGGTGTGTTAGATCCCAATGTGGAGAG
Organism: Magnolia kwangsiensis; assembly: GCA_037074715.1. Taxonomy (NCBI): domain Eukaryota; kingdom Viridiplantae; phylum Streptophyta; class Magnoliopsida; order Magnoliales; family Magnoliaceae; genus Magnolia; species Magnolia kwangsiensis. The sequence continues at coordinate 37,696,052 of CM073572.1, read as the reverse complement.
GCTATGCCTCATAAATCTCCTGGGTGAGTCAAATAGCCCACATTTAATTAAAAAATGTCCTACTATCAGTGGCTGGGATCGTCTATCATGAGAGAGTGTTTTGGGTCATTCTCTGTCTATGATTGGAGTACTCATCTGACCAGTGGTCTGGATTACTGAAACTGGGCTCTGCGTGTTAAATTGGCAACCAATGTATACACTGAGAAGGGGTGAGCCGTATCATATAGTTTCTCACCGATGAATAAGGGTGGTGATGGGTCCCACTGGTCGACTCGCCCTGTCAGCTTGTGTGATCAGTTGGCACTCAGCTAAATGGGTAATCAGTAGGGCTTGGTTTAGAAACTGCAGCCTATTTAATTTAAATATATGGGTAACGATGGGTTGAACCCTACTTGCATGGTTAAAAGACTCGCTCCTGAGTTGACAGTGACTCGTATTATCAAACAGAATCACCAAGTCCAAGTCAACTCGAGGAGTTGCATTAGACTGATCATCCAAGTCCTAAAACCATAACTAGACTTATAACTCAATAATACGCTGGACCAGAAGATCCAACCCAAAACCCAAAGCAGAATAATGAAAGCTAAGTAGGGATACCACGTGCATATATACACTTAACGGGTCTGGTCAGGCCAGGTAGAGCATAGGTATGATGAATGTTAAGTGGGTCCGGTCAGGTAAAAAGGTTCTGAGTCGCGGTTGAGTTCCGGCCTGGATTCTTGGCCCGTTTAGTAAACAAGTTAGGTGGTTGACCCTGACCTGACCCGACCCACTGCCAACCCTGCGAAAAATAGCCTACATTTAGCACTATCGTATATGACAGTTCCAGGACCATTCATCAGATGGGATACCTGGGTCCGCTCATTAAGTGGGTTAGCTATTTATTAAAAACTGTCCGTTAGAAAAAATTAAAAAAAAATGGCCCACATCTTTATTCGGGATACGTCTTCCTTACTACGTTCTTTTACCTAACGACGTGTTCGTAGTGGGCCCAACCTGATGACTGGCCTGATTTTACACGTGTGCAAATTTAACTAGTGTGCTTCTTCAATCTATCTTCGTCGCGTGATGGTATTTTCTCTTTTACGCGTATTGGCAACGACGGTGGGCCACTTCTACTCGTCCCATTGCAAGTGTACAATACCGTTAGGTTCCAGAGAGGACACAAGAAATGTTCCTTCTCAGTCTCTGCAGCACACGTGTACAGCTGTTATTAATTGGACTTATTACTGTGTAGGTCCCGCTGGATGAAATCCATGCATCGCAATGGTGGTGCACGGAAACACTTTATGATGTCCGCCCAGCGCCATAAATTATCTCTTCCATAAATTATTAGCAAATAACCTCATCCATTGGTAGCCAGAGGTGGACGCGGATTAGCTACTGACGGGTTGAGCAGCAAGACTCGCCTACTGAAGTGACGTCACCATGTTTTGTGGGCCCACCATGATGTATATTTTATATCCATGCCGTCCATCTATTTGGAGAGATTATTTTAGGGCATGAGCCATAGGAATTATTGGTATCCATAGCTCGCGTGGACCCCACCACAGAAAACAGTGGGGAGAACGGCAGAGCGACGCCCACCGTTAAAAACTATAAAGGGCCACAAAAGTTTTCGATCAAACTTATATTTGTGTTTTCGCTTATTTCATGTCTGTGGAAGAGATAAACATCACGTTGGACCTTAGGAAGGTTTCAACGGTGGATGTCACTCTCCCCACTGTTTTTTGTGGCAAGGTCCACTCCACCTTTGGATCTGCCTCGTTCTTGGCTCATGATCTAAAATGATCTCTTCAAATTGATGGGCGGTGTCGATACAACCTATACATTATGGTGGGCCGACATAACTTGGTGACGTCACTTCAGTAGCAACTCTCGCTACTCAACCTGTTAGCATCTAATGCGGCCCAGGACGCGGTTTGGTTAATGATGCTGCCACTAGCCTCGTGGCTAGTGGTTGGTGCTATGTGGGCCCCACCATGATTTATGTAAATTATCCGCATTGTCTATCTATTTTTACATATTATTTTAAATATTTATTCCATTGTGAACGCTCCCTCCCACACGCGTGTACGAGCATGGCAGTGCTGTCACTTTGTTGGCTTTGGTATTGATCTTGTTACTATGCATGAAGTGTGTTATTGACTCGAGTGTAAAAATGTATTTGATTTGAAGTCGTCATTAGCCAAATGAAGCATAAAATGACAGTTGGCTAGGAACTAAAGAATCACCTAGGAGTCGAGAAATCTCACGATTTACTAACTCAAGTGACTCATGTGATTGGTCTGCAGCGGTAGATTTCGAGCAAGGGTTTCGGTGACAAAAAAAAAAAGAATGGATTAAGCATCATTCTCTACCCACACAATGTGAGGTTTTTACGTGACAAGATTTATAGTTTTGGGAGATTTAATAGAATTTTGACATTTTATATTTGACCGTATTTCACACAACTCGTGAGGGTTGGGCAGACAAAATTAAGAAAAAAAGTTATCTCACCTTACATCATAGAGCCAAGTGGCCCCAGATAGGCAGATAAAGTAAAATGCAGTGAATAAAATAAAAATACTAACTAGGTTTGCTTCACAGGATTTAAGATCTTAAGCAAGCAAACAAAGTGAAAAATGGAAGATGGAGAATAATGCAAAATGAGATAGAATGAAATGTAGAAATGGTTAATGTAATTAAAGTGTGTGGGATGAAATGCAAATTAAATAGAGATTGATGAATTCTTATCTTTTTCGACTTCTTCGATAACCTTTTTTTCTCCTGTGTTGGGTAGCATGTTAGCACATTGGAAACCTTTAAGCCACCTTGGGTGACACCTACAGGCGAACTCTAACCCTCAAACCCCCTCTATATTTTCCCATCTCTCTTTCTACTCTCTGTTGTCTCTTTTTCTCTCTCTTTTCTCCATTTCTTTCTCCTTTCCTTTCTCTTCGTCTATCTGTATCTCTATTTTAATATATGCCCCTCTCTGTGTCTATACATCTCGAATGCCTTATATACGCCTTCGCGTCCGCTGCCAACGACTCACTGCATCGGGCATTGTTGTGGGCGCTCGCCTTCATTACATATAAAGATATTATAATATATTATATATTATATATAATAATAATAAAAGGTAATGCTTAAGTTATTATATATATATATATATATATATATATATATATATATATATATATATATATATATATATATATATATATATATATATATATATATATATATAAACGTAGTTATTACTTTTTATTTTTTATTTTTTTTGGTCCAATGTTCAAACGCTTATTTCTTTGTTATTTGTTTATTTTTTTGTAATCTTTATCTTATTAGAAGGATAATTAGATAAGTTTTCTAACAGGACTAAAATCACTCCAATCGAACCTCGTTTGATATACTTAAAATACAAACGTCTAACATATGAAATTGGTTATTAGCAATTTAACCAATGGTCTACTTTTGATGATCTTAAGATCATTGGAAACGTCACCTAATAAGCTTTTCATTGTAATTAAAATTACTTTAATCGGATCCCGTTTGACTAGTTTAGAGCGCGATTAAAGTTTTTCCAATACATGGTTTTGATAAACAGGATAAATCTTCTTCATCATAACTCGGATTGGAGAAAACTTAAGGTTGTTAGGAAGATCATTTGATCACCTTTCTAATGAATCTTAAATCATCCCGATCAATTAGAATTTGCCTTCAATAATACCATAATCATTTTGTATACAAGGATATTGTACTTTTCTCGATTTTGAAGATATGACCTCTTATGCCTCAACACAATACTATTTGGAAAGACTAGGTGGTACAGAGAGTGATCCATGGGTAGAGAGGATCTGTTTTATCCTTTTTTGCATATCAATTGCGATATAAAAGAGTTTCAGCGGTTTTGGGGTTCAGATGCTCGGTTGTGATTGAATCACTACTGAATTTGGTGTTAGCTAATCGGGTCCTTTGGTTGTCTTTGGCACGTGCCAAGTATACTCCCAGTTTAATCCATTTGGATTTTCAATAATTTTCAAGTCCGTAGGAGACAATTTATTGAAGTCAAGTTGAAGCTCAAGGAGTAACGTGTTCTTATTTTAGGTGGGGTGTCTACATATGTCCATCTTTGGCAGAGGTTGTGGGCAACCGAATGCCAAAGTAAGTGGTGAAATCCCAGAGGTTGTGGTCCTTGCTCTTACCCGGGTGGTAGACTCCTTGGAGTTTCAACACCGGGTCAAGGGTTCGAGTACCCATGGTGGTGAAATCCCATGGTGTACGTGTGTGGGGTGTGTGTGCATGTGGCGTGAGTGTGTGGGGGTGTGTGTGCGTGTGTAAAAAAAAAGAAAAAAAGTGGCACCCCACATTCCGGATTAGATGTAAACGTGGTATAGTCTATTTCCACCGAAGTTTCATTATCAAAAGACTCGTCTAATTAATAAGTAATTCAGGTGTTTTTCGAGGGTTGAGAAAAATGTTGTGATTTGTCCCTGTGCATTTTGTTGCTTAATAGAGCATCAAATCACAACATTTTCATGTCACAATTGACAGTTTGCATTGAGAGTGGTTTGTAAGAATGAATTTTGACAGGTTCACGGGCCCTTCCTGGATTGTCTGGCCGAATCTAGCGAGTTCGTGTGGCATGCAGAAAGGGGAAGGATGTCGTTCTTGTGTAGCAATGCATAGATGGCATGGGACTTGACTGGGTATGGGGGATGGAGCCTTCTCCATAAGGACGACTGATTAGTGGGCTTCTGACTAGTGAGGTTGATGGCTGGTGTTAACGTAGGCGTTCTTCCTTGTAGGACTAATGGTTGATCTTATATTTGTTCCATATGATGAGGGCTAGGATGAGGTTCATGGGCCTTCCCTTAGAGGTCCCACGGAAGAGGGGGTAATGCCCCTTGTAGGATGAGTGGGGAAAATTTCATGTCGTAGCTTTTAGCCAATAATGCTTAGAAAACATGGGGGGAATATTCTCCCTAGATGGCATTAACGATAGGGGTGCTGGAAGTGTTAAGGCATACTTGGTGATGTGACAGAAGATTTTGGAGTGTGTTATTGCTGTTAGCAGAAGCTGTTTCAAGGGGCGTGACCATGATCTTGTTTTGATCGATTAAATTTTAGACTACGTGTTTCAAGGATAAACAATGTTCTATGGCATGACCCTGCCCTTGATGGAATGCGCAATACTCATTTTCTTCATAATTTGGAGGCGCAATGAGTTTGACAGTGGTCTAGGAGGGAGAAGTGCCAAGAGCTGCCTTTGAATGAGTGTGGCTAGAATGTTTGAGTATAATTGGGCCAATGGTGTAAATTTCCTAGACACTCGTGTCATGCTGTTTGTCTGTTTTGGTTTGTGTATCGCAGATTCCACCTAGGTTGTTACTGCTAAGGTTGGTATTGTTGTTCCTACGGAGGAGCTTTTAACATTCATCATGCGGAGGCAACGACATTGTTAGTTTCCATTTGGCCATGAATGACCATATCTCTGTTTCTTACTCCATATCTCTGTTTCTTACTCCATCGTGCAATTGTGTCAATTCTTATTCTGGCCTCCACCCGTTCCCTTGCACGGATTAGCTGAGTAAAATTTGCATACGAATATGAAATCAGATCTTTCGATATATTTGGATTGGTCAAATGGACAATCATAGAGATATGTTCTTCTTTGTCAATGATATTTTCATCCATGAGGTCATGACTCTCCATCGCCCCACATATGCAGACAATGTTTCATTGCTCATGTGCCTAAGAACTGTCAAGTTTGACCTTCAGGGTGCTCCATTTAGATTGTACGTGAAATAATCGATAAAGGCTTCAGATAATTGTTCCCATGTTCTAATCTTGTGATAGTCCAGAGACATGTACCAATCTAATGCATCACCCCTTAGAGATTTTTGAAATAGATGGATCAATGCCCCATCGTCTTCTGTCATGGCATCAAGTTCACCACAGAAAGCCATTAAATGTGCAGTTGGGCATCCCGAAGTTTATAGGTGTTCACTCCCCAAGTATAGAGTTGTGATGTAGTAATAAACTCGGTAAGACCGAGGTCGAATCCATGGGGACTGAAACCTGTACGTAATCTGAAAATAACCAGAACTAGAACTAGATAAAGATGAAATCTAAATTAACCGAATATAAGGGAATAATGGTAAATAGATTAATTAAAAACTAATAAAATTAAAGATGGGAACTAAGGTGCCAAGGATCCACTTGTAGCAATTGGGAAGCTACCTTGCAATAATTCAAGGACACAACTGAAATCAGAGTCTTATCCTATCCAATTGGTAAAAAGAGATTTGTCAGATTTCTGAAGTTCTCATAGATCTAATCATCAATAGATAAGAGTGGTGAAGATTTGAAAGTGATTCCGTCACCAAACCATGCCCAGGAGATTATGGCAAACAACAACAATTTACTAATCTCACAGCCAATCATGAGAGAATTGTGAAAGTTAGGGAGGGTTCCATCACCCTACCATGCCCATGAGATGATGGTGAACAATAGAGTTTCCAAGTTCACAATCTCAATATATGAAAAGAGAATATCTCAAGCTATTGCAGATCTATTGTAATTTGAGTCACAACAAATCATTAAAAACTAAAAATATTCCTTAATTAATCAAACTAGAATTCAGAAAAAGTTCGATAAACATGAATCAAAATAAAATAACCATCCTAATCACGCTACAAGCTTCACCTCTTAGCCCTATCTAAGAGGTTTAGCCTACCATAGAATGATTAAGATAAAAATCTCATAAAAAGGAAAAGAAAAGAGAAACCAAAGGAAGAAGAAGGAAAAAGGAAGATGTGCTCTACTCCACGTCCAAGCCTCCACAGCTGCCCAAGATCCCACATCCAAGGATGATTCCCCTCTCTCTCTCTCTCTCTCTCTCTCTCTCTCTCTCTCTCTCTCTCTCTCTCTCTCTCTCTCTCTCTCTCTCACGTCTCTTTTATAGAATAGGAAGTTGGTTGCTGCAGCGCAAGGAGAGGCGGTGCGTGCGTGAAAGTTACACAGTAACATTTCGTAGCAGATCCAGATGCAGAGAAAGAATGCACATCAGTTGTATTCAGATTCATTTTTGGCAAGGCTGATCGTCCCAATCCTTGATTTGGTTTCGTGGACAGGGTTAGGACCCTCTTTTCATGAGTTTGGATGGTTTGGATCACTGATCCAACCATGAGTACAATTGCACAACGGCCCACAACAGCCAGTTTTCTCGGCCGCACGTCCTTGCCAATCTTCTTGCATTGTAAACGTCGGTGGGCCTTGTAGAACTATTTTTTGAGAAATCCGACCTGTTCATTGGATTCTTGACGAAAAATCAGTCGGGAAAGAGTAGTTTTGGTCGAGTTTTGGTACGGTCCACTGTATCAAATCAACTCATCGTTCATCCTAAGTTTTCTGACAATCCAAGCGTGTACTTGTATATAGGGCTAAAAGGCTACCTAGGCAAGGATTATGCCTATCGTAAAGACATAATGGACAATACAGATCATAAAAATACATGATGGGTAGGGCCCACAATAAAAAACGGACGCATGTATTAGACACTGTTGTATTTTTGAATTCTTGAGAAGAAGAGTCGGTCAGCGCACCCTGACCTACTTTTGGATTTTCGGTGCATGTCCGGTGCACTTATGCACCTTGCACATGCATTGTACATGTGGTCCCAAGGAGATGTGTATCTGAAATCCGCTCCATCCATTCATTTTATCACCCATTTAAGGGGTTGAGAGCAAAATTGAAGCATATCTAGATGTCAGGCGGGCTCCAAATCAGGATTTAAGGGTTTGATCTATCCGTTGGGCTACTTCCACAAAGATCCAATGACTAAAATTTTATATTTATAGTTAATTTATGGTCCTTAGGCCAGATATAAATTTTCAAGCCAAATGGATGGTGGAAACCTTGTGATCTTGCATTTTGGCCGACTTTCAGGCCACTTGAGCTTCAGTTTCTCAATTTCCTTGGGTCTCTGGCATGCAAATCCGTCGATCTTGGTCCTCTGGAGTTCGTCCCTTACCTTGGTGACTTCTGAGCATTAATTTCATGCTTTTAGCACCCTGTTTCAGTTCAAACTCCTAAACACACCTTGTAGCATAAACACAGTTAAATTGGGCCGTTACACAATACCATGTTCGTAAATCCAGGCAATAACTAGGGTCTAATATGAAATATTTGACCCTCAACAATAGGTACCCTAACATCCGGGAATGGGCAAAGATCCCTCAATTTTGTAGACAAGAGTTCCACCCTATGTTGTTTCCGAAGTCAATCGAATTCATTTGGTTGGGCTAAAGGAGGTTGCACCCCTTCTGGCATTCAATTACCCTCTTCTTCATAATGGTCGACTTCTTCGATGTTCCTATGTTCCTCAGTTAGAGGGATTGAGTGCATGGTGGGGTGAGGGAATTGAAATGCAGTCTCGCCGAGAGGGCGAGCTTAGAAGGATGGATATCTATGAAAATTAGATATTTGTTATGCTTGACTGGGTGGAAATTGAAATAAATTCTGACTGGGGGAAGGTTGTTGGAATTGACTAGATTGTGATTGACTGAAATATGTTGGTTGGCTCCCGTCAGGAGGAGGGTATGCTGGAGTTTGAATCACTGTAACTGGTGGGTTTTGAAAGTGAACTCGATTTCTGTTAAGGACGATGGGTTGAAATTGATTGATAGTAGTTGGGTCTGATAGACCTACATGGATGCTTGGTGGATGCATGTTATGAATGAGTGACGCAATTTATGCTTAATACGGTTCACAATGTTTTTTAATCTATTCAAGCCGTGGGCGAGATTAGTTGTCGAGGGAGTAGATGTGGCCGGTTGAGAGGCTTGTGGCCTCGGTGAATCTGGAGGAGTTGGAGGATTGTCACCTTGACTTGACATTGCTGCGTGTGCATGGGTTTAGATGATGATTTGGTAGGTATGTGATGATTGTACAGAGTGAACCCGCAACTAATTTTTAGGCGCAATGGTTGCAAAATGGCAAGCTACTTTCTCATAATGGGTTAACTTTACAATCTCTTTTTCTTTTTCTTTATCTTTTGTCTTTTTTTTTTTTTTACTGATTTTGTGTGTGTGTGTGTGTGTGTTTTTTTTTTTTTTTTTTTTTTGTTCTTTTTATAAAAGGTAAACGTACAACAGAAAGTGTCAAGAAAATACAGGGAAACTAGTGAACCCGTGTACACTGGATTAACAGAAAGGTAAATGGATTAGTATGAATAAGATTGCAAGAAAATAAATGGACCAGTGTCAACTGAAATGCAGGAGGCAGATAAGAAAGTAAAGTGGACTAGTGTAGACTAAAATGCAGGATGCTCGCAAGAAAGTAAAATGGACCAGTTTGCACTGGAATGCATGATATAGGCAAGAAAGTAAAGTGGACTAGTGTAGAATGGAATGCAGAATGCTCGCAAGAAAGTAAAATGGACCAATTTGCACTAGACTGTTGGCAAATTAGTGTGTTAGTAGGAGACCAGTATTTACTGGAATATTAGAAAATATGATACGAAAAGTAAATAAGATCAATATTCACTAGAGTCTAAGAAAGTAAATATGCTGAATTTATAGAATCCCAAAAAATTGAAAAATCTCATGTTTCAAGTTGGGCCTAAGCTAATAACTAGCATGTCCCCAGTGGAGTCTCCAGATATTAGACGGACGTATTTTCTACACATCAAATGAGGTTCGATTGAAGTGATTATAGTCTTGTTAGAAAGCTTATCTAATTATCTTTCCAACAAGATAAATATTACAAAAAATGAACAAATAATAAAGAAGATATAAGTGTTTGAACATTTAACAAAAAGAATAAAAAGTAATGATTGCATATATATATATATATATATATATATATATATATATATATATATATATATATATATATATATATATATATATATATAAATTATGATTATCTTTTAGCTTTTATATATAAATATATATATAATAACTTAATCATTTCCTTTTATTTATTTATTTATTATTATTATTATTATTATTATTATTATTATATATTTTTTAATATCTCTACACGTAATTAATGCGGGCACCCACAACAATGCCTGATGCAGTGAGTCATTAGCAACGGATGCCAACGCCTATATAAGGCATTCAAGATGCACAAACATACAGAGGGACATATACTAAAATAGAGAGATAGAGAGACGGAGAGAAAGGAAAGGAGAAAGAAATGGAGAGAGAGAGAGAGAGAGAGAGAGAGAGAGAGAGAGAGAGAGAGAGAGAGAGAGAGAGAGAGAGAGAGAGAGAGGGTTTAAGAATTGGAGTTCGCCTGTAGGTGCTTAGGGTTGTACACGAGCTAAGATAGCTCGAAAGCTCGCTCAGCTCGGCTCAATCTAACTCAGCTTGACTCGACTCGAACAATAACTTGAGGTGAGCCAAGCTTCAAATGACCCAGCTCGTTTTGAAAACAAGTTAAGTTCGATCATAGTGGATCTTGACTCAACTTGACTCGAACTCGGCTCAGCTTAAAGCTTGAGCTCGAGTTCGGCTCGACTCAAATATATAATATATTATATTTAAATATAACAAAGTTAATTTTTATATATATGTTATTAATTGAATATTTGTTTTGAAATTGTGTTGGTGTGGGTTGGGTTAGTTGGGTTGGGTGGCTAGGTTGAGTCGGATGTCAATTAGGTCGGGTTGTTGGGTTAAGTCAGGTGCCAGTTGAGAGCAGGATTGACTTGACTCGATCCACTAGCTCGCCTCGAGCTTGACTCAAAAGATTTGGCAAACAAGCCAAGCTCCAATGGTAAGCTCGAGGCCAAGCTCGAGCTCGAGCTCAAACTCGAGGAGAGCACGGACAAGTCTAGTCAAGCTTGACCCACCTCGACTCAACTCAGCTCGATGTATAATCACCTTATAGGTGCTGCCCAAAGTGTCTTAAAGGTTTCCAATGTGCTGACATGCTACCCAATATGAGACAAAAGGGTTATTAAAGAAATTGAAAAAGCTAAGAATTCGTCAAACTCTATTTAATTTGCATTTCATTCCACACACTTCAATTATATTAATCATATCCACATTTCCTTCTATCTTATTATGCATTATTAATCTCTATCTTCCATTTTTTACTTTATTTTTCTGCCTGACATCTTAAATCCTGTGAAGTAAGACTAGTTAGCATTTTTATTTTATTTACTGCATTTTACTTATTTGCCTACTCGGAGCCACTTAGCTCTATAATATAAGGCTAGATAACTCTTTTTTTTTTTTTTTTTGTATATACAGCTCTCATTCGTTATGCGAAGCACGTCCAAATATAAAATGTCAAAATTCTATTAAATCTCTAAAACTGCAAATCTTGTAAAGTAAAGATCGCACATTGTGTGGGCAAAAAATGGGGTTTAATCCCTTCCTTTTCCATCTCCGAAGCCCTTACTCGAAATTTACGGCCGTGGATCAGCCACGGGAGTCACTTGAGTTACGATTTTCCAACTCCTAAGCGATTCAACGGTTCTTAGTTAACTGTAAATTTTATGTTTTATTTGGCTAGTGGCGACTCTAAATTAAATGCATTTTTACACCCAAGTTAATAACACACTTCGCACACAGTAACAAAATTAATACCAAAGCCAATGAAGTAAGGGCACTGCCATGCTCGTGTATGCATGTGAGGGAGGTGTTCACACCCATAAATGAGGTAGATCAAAATCTTGGGTAGACCACACCATACGATAACAGTAGTAATTGAACATAAACCATTAAAAACTCCTTAGGCCCACCGTAATGTTTATTTGACATCCTACCTGTAGATTAGGTCATTCAGGCCCACAATAATGGTTATTTGACATCCAACCTGTAAATTAAGTTATACAGGCCCGTATGGAGGCAAGAAACAAATATAACCTTGATCTAAAACTTTTGTAGCTCTAAGAAATGTTTAATGGTGAGAGTTCAATCAACACTGTTTGTCTCACTTGAGATTTCGATCTACCTTGGTTTTAGGTTCATAGCATAATATTATCTAGAAAAATGGATAGAAGGCATGGATGAGACATATACACCAAGTTTGAAGTCCACATGGCACCGACCACTAGCCATTGGCTAGTGGCAGGGGAGTGGCCAATCCTTTTCCCTGGCCAGAGGTTTTCTAATTCCACAAGCGTGTAGGAGAACTGCCTATCCATTCCATTTACATGTGCCACCATGTAACTTCAAGTGTCCAAGATCATAGCTTTTCATCAGGTGGGCTGCACTGTAGATCTTCGGGCCTAGAAGTCAGGCTGTTTCACAACTCCAGTGGCCCATATATAAAACCAATGGGCTGCGAGGAAAACTATTTTAACTATCATTTGCTATGTACGTTGTGGCCTACCTAACTTCCAGGAGAAAGATCATCTAGACGCTGTTTCTAAGAAAGGATCAGATCTCATGAATGGGTTCTACATTAACCCACATTGGCACGTGTGCCTTCTTTTGGATGGTTAGAGCTCCACATGCGTGGGTAACTAGCATTCCCACAACAGCTGATAGCTTATAGTGTTGTCCACCCTATTCATGTTCTTAGTTCTCACATACAATTAGGTGGATTGTAGTTTATCCTCTAACTAGAATATAATCACAAATGCATCATGCGTGTGACACATCTAAACATGTTCAAAAGTTGGACCCACTGTGAGGAAATTCAGCTGCTAAAATTAGGCTGATCTATTCATCTTGTGGGCCACACCATAGGAAACAAAATACAACCGTTGATCTTATACAAAGTACAATTGTGCCAACTTGATGAAAGGATTTGCCCGAGTTTTTGGAGCTTCATGTAGGTCCTAACCTGTTGGATCAGGGTTAGATGTCATATACATGTCGGTATTTTTATGCTAGAAGCGTGTGATCCGATGTTTAGGGCGTCGCTCCTGGTACAATACAAAGCAAAGTTGACTTAGCAATCTATATACCTCGAAAGACGATCGTGTGGTGTTCCAGACACCATTGAATGCGGTGGTGTTTTGGACTGTATCCCCAATCATGACGCATGTTATATATCCCTACTGTAAATCTATTTTGTGAGATCATTTTAAGGCATGAGCCCAAAAATGAGGCTAATTCAAAGCTAAAGAGAAAATGAGAATTTTTTTTTTATAATAAATTATCTTCATCTGTGTAACATCTACAGATTTAAATGGTAGATTGATGATCACTTTATGCCGTAGTTTATTTATTTATTTATTTTATTTTTATTTTTTTGCACTAGTTTACTACATAAAATAATAATAAAAAAATAATAATAAATTGTGTGTTTTCTACGTGGTTACTTGAATTTTTTATTTTATTTTATTTTTTATTTTCTCGTATTTGTTTCAATTCATATCAAGGTGCTTGTGCTAGGACAGTTTTTCAAGAAGTGGTATTAGATCAAAGCTGGTTTGTTAGTTTGAATTTGAGATATAGAGTCAAGGGGATTAAATGTAAAGTTCGAGATAGAGAATTCACGGGTAAATCCACCGAAGGATCGTAGGTTACAATTGAGATACATGATAACTCTAATGTTGCATTTGTTATCATTCTAGATGAGGAGAATTCATCTAATTTCTAATAAGCTTTAGAAGATAAAGATGCAGAAAAATATATGACAGCTATGCATTTAGATATGGATTCTTTATACACAAATCAAACGTGGGAGCTAGTTGATCTACTCGTTGGGAGCAAGGCGATCAGGTATAAGTGGATATTTTGGAAGAAACTGGTTAGATACAAGACTAAATATGTAGCGAATGGATATGCTTAGAAGGAAGGTATCAACTTTAGTGAGATTATCACACCAATGGTCAAGGAAATTTCTATCATATTTGTATTGACTGTAGTTGTTCAATACAATATGAAATTGGAATAATTGGATGTTAAAATTGCGTTTGTACATGAGGAATTAGCAAAGTATATTTACATGAAGTAATCAGAAGGGTTTAAGATATAGAGAAATAATTATCTTGTTTATATGTTAAAGAGGTTGTTGTATGGCCTGAAACAGTCACCTCAATAGTGGTATAATAAGTTTAATTCTTTCATATTAAGCTAGAGTTTTACTAAGAGCGAATTTGATCATTATGTTTATTTTGGAGCATTAAGTGATAATGAATTTATCATTTTAGTGTTATATGTTGATAATATGCTTATTACTAGCTATAACATGCTTAAAATCAACATGTTAAAGGCTCAGTTATCCAACACGTTTGAAATAAAATATCTACGGGGTGAAAAGAGGATTCTTAGCATTAATATATACGAGGACAGGGAAATGAATAACATATAGTTGTCTCAAGATGAGTATCTTGAGAAGGTTCTAGTCAAGTTCTGACTGGAAAAGGCAAAACCGATTAGCATTCCCCACGCTACTCGCTTTCATCTTTCTTCATATATATGTCCTACATCATATAAAGAAAAATAGTATATATTTTGTATGCCCTACTTGAGCGTAATTGGTAATCTTTTATATATGTCATGGTATGTACGAAACCGAATATTTCATGCGCAGTTGGTGTTGTGAGTAGATACATGTTAAACTTCAGCAAGCAACATTGGAAAGTAGTAAAATGGTTACTTCGCGTATATACGATGTGTGACGGACTATGTCTTGTATTTTAGAGATTCAAATGAGAGGCCCGTCAGCTATATTGATTCAAATTATGTAAGGAATGTGTACAATGGAAGGTCTACTTCTAATTACTTGTTTATCCTAGGGGGTGGAGCTATCAGTTGGATGTCTGAGCTTTAGTCTATGGTTGTACTTTCCACTATCGAAGCTAAATACATGACAATGATGGAGGCCTTAAAGAAAGTTATTTTGTTGAAAGGGATGATAAATGAGTTGGTGCTTCAGCGGGAAGCCGTGCCTGTGCATTATGACTGTGAGAGCACGATTAATTTGGCGAAGAACTTGGTATATTACTCTCAAACTAAGCATGTTGATGTTTGTTCTCACTTTATCCCGCATATACTAGAAGAATAAGATGTTACTTTAAAGAAAATTCACACTAGTGAGAATCCAACGTATATACTTACGAAGGTCATTCCTGTAGAGAATTTCAAGTTTTGCTATCAAGGTGGAGATTATTGAAATTGTGACACCAAAATCACTATGGGTTTATTCACTTTTATGAGCCCATGTGACCCATGTTTCACATGCTAACAAGGCCTAAGTGTCAGTAAACCATTGAATGAGTATTTTTGATATTTCCCTCATAAAAGGGTGTCTTTTAGGGTTAAACGTTATGTTAGGGTTAAGATAGAGTTACAATTTTTTGTTATTTTTTATTCTTTGAAAGCCTTAAGAAAAGAGAGAGAGTTTTTTTTTTTTTCGCTGTAAGTTCTCTCCATCTATGTAATCTTCTCTAATTAATAGATTGATTATCGCTTTGTACCGTGGTTTTTTCCCGTAAGAATTTTTCATATAAAAAATCATGTGTTTTTTTATGTGGTTGCTTGGATCTTTGATTTTGTCTTGTTTGTTTTAATCCATATTCCATATTAAGGTGCTTCTATATTGCTAGCTTTCCAATAGCTATCTTCCACCACATTATGAAGTGTTACTATTCATCAATATGCTTGGTCCAAGCACGAAATATCAAGTTTTTAGCTAAACATAATGTGCTCTGGTTGTCACAACAAGTCACCACAATTTTCTACTTAAATTATAATTCTTCTTGCAACCTCTCTAACCAAGTACCTTCCTTGCATGCTTATATAGCTTACATATACTCTATTTTCATAGAAGACAATGTCATTACTGAATACACATTTGACATCCAACTAACCACATCATCGACCTAAGAAAAAAGATAATTGTGTTAAATATTCTTTTATCATGATTTCCTATATAACCTACGTCTATGTACTTAACCAACTCGAACTCATGACCTCGGTGTTGAAACTCATGGGGTCTACCATTGAGCCATGAGTAGGGATCCATATATGCCTTCTTAGCTTTTATACTAGGAAATAATGTGAAAACAACTTGCAACCAAAAGAAAATGAAGTACTAACTGAATTAGAATTTTGTGTATCAAAGTTTGTGAGAATATTAAAATTGAAGAGATGCTAGTGTATAAGTTACAACAAAATATTCATAGTTAATATACATTCCTATTTAAAATGAATCATGAACACCAACCAACATCAAGTTAATCTATCCTACTATCGTTGAACAAATATTCAATGAAGTTGTCTAGTAGATATTGTCGTTGTAATTGGGCCAATTAGTTCAGTTATATCCGACTGCTTATCCAATCCGATTTGATCAAAACCAATGATCTATGATGGCCCACCAAAATGAAAGTCTACATTGACATGCATTTAGCCATTGATAATTAGAGTGGAACCAAACAATGAGACATAACTTTTTTTATTTTTATTTATTTTTATTTTTTTTGTGTTGGCAGTGGAGACACAGATGGGCGGGTGCCAGTAACATCGACGAGGTATACCATTAACAAACTGGGGTTAACGATAAAGGGAGGATGGAGGGCATGGTTTCAGAGGCAGCAAGTGGCAGGGTGGGTGGTGGAGTATGAGGGCTTGACTTTAGCAACGGTCAGGGGTGCAGGCCACCAAGTACCCGTCTTCACTCCCCAGCAGTCTCTTTCTCTCTTCTCTCACTTCCTTGCCGGTAAAACCTTGCCAACTGCTCGTTTCTAAATCTCTCTCTCTCTCTCTCTTATTTTTCTTATGTAATGGAATTATGTTTGATGATTAATGCCATCATAATTGTGGGGATTAATGCCATCATAAATGCAATAGCTCGCCAACAACAAGTAAAAATTTAGAAGAAAGAAAGGCTTGAAAGTTGTCTTCCATTTTTTCATTATTTTTTTTTTTTTCTGTTTTAGAAAGGGCGAGAGATGGAAATTCCATCCGTTTTACAAGGATAACAAAAGGCTACAAAGTTTTTCGAAATGACCAAAATCTCCCTCTTTTATTGCTAAATCTATCTATCTGGAGTTTTGGGACGTAGCATCCCATGCTCTCTCCACATGTGGAAGAAGAGGAAGCGGATTGGCTGGTGTACCACACACCGGCTATATAGATGGTGTATTGACGTCAACAAGTTCTTTGGGTTCCATACTAAGATATGTGTTATATTCAAACCGTCCAACCATTTTTCAAGATTGTAAAAAATAAAATAGATCTAACAATCAAGTGGACCACACTGGAAAAAGTAGTGGGGATTTAACGTCTACCATTGAAACCCTTTTGGGGTTTACAAAAGTTTTGGATCAAAATGAAATTTGTTTTTCCTCTTCATCCCGATCTTTGTCACCTTATGAATAGATTGGATGGAAACTAAATGTTATGATGGCCGATGAAATTTTTAATAGTGAAAATCATTATCTTTGCTGCTATTTATGGTGTGGTCCAGTTAATCTTTGGATATGATTTAGTTTTTGGATAGTACTCTAAAATGATCTCTAAAAATGGATGAACAGTGTGGATATAATAAATATATCATTGTGGGGTCCATGTAACTTTGATCTCCTTTGATACAACTCTGAGCATGAGGAGCGTCTGTGCTCGTCTTTGCACGACATGTACCTGCACCAGCTGTATAGCTAGTGTGTGGTACATCAGCCAATCCGCTTCTGGAAGAAGTGTGTAGATCATCAATTTTCATACATTTGAGATGGAAGCGGATTGGTTGGTGTACCGTGCACCAACGACTTGGGTGGTGTGTGTTGACGTTGTCCACCCTGAGTTATGTGTTATATCCAAACCGTTCCTTCATTTTGTGAGATTTGTTTAAGAGCTGAGCCCAAAAATAGGATAATCCAAATATCAAGATCAAGTGGATCACACTGCAGAAAGCAGTGGGAGATCGAATGTCTACCATTGAAGCCTTCTTGGAGTTGTAGAAGTTTTGGATCAATCCAATATTTGTTTTTTCTCTTCATACATATTGGTGTGACCTTATGAACGAATTAGATGGAGAAAAAAAACATTATGGTAGGCCCTATGAATGTTTTAACATGGAATCATTGTACCACTGCTATTTGTGACGTGGTATGCTTGGGCTTTGGATATGACTTATTTTTAGGCACATGTCTTAAAATGATCTTGCTAAAAGGATGTACAATGTAAATATAATAAATACATTATGATGAGGCTCATGAAACTTTGATCTTCTTTCCATAGTATGTAAGCTTGAGGATTGGCCGGGCTCTTCTGCATGCTCCACGTACACATACTACTGAGATAGTTAGGTGCACGGTACAACAACTAATCCACTTCCCATCTCTTTTATCATGATTTGATCAGACGAGACATGGAGAAGAACACGGAAACGAATTGTCTTTTCTTGCGAAGGCTTTCGCATGATTTCTTGTGACGGAATCTAAGTCGGGTCCATCGTGATGTTTACGAGGAATTCACTTTGTTCATTTGTTTTACCATATTAGGTTAGATCAACTGACCAAACGTTAGGTAGATTTAATCATCAGATGGGCCCACATGACGTGAAAGTAGGTTTGGAAATGCTGAAATTAAATGTGTGACTCAATTCAAACTGAACAACTACAACCCCAAGCGTCAAGGTAGAGTGATATGTCCAAAAATTGACTAGATATGACCGAGATCTAATAAGATCAATCGTCTATTCTGCCACTTACATAGCATTGCTTAAGATAATCAGGAAATAGTCAGAGAGTGAGGTTCATCCTCTAAAAATGGCTCACACCTGTACCTTCTGTACAAAATGACTATTTCTCTTCAGTATAGATAAAACAAAAATGAAAATTATTGCAGTCGGCTGTAGAGAATAACTGTAGAACGCCTCTCTAGATAAACAATTTTGCTTTGATTTGGTTTAATTGGTATGAGATGACTTGCTTTGTTGAACTCCATTGCAAGTTTGCAACCAAAGTACATATTTGGCTTGCGAGTCTCAAAAACTTGTTCAATCGTGATCTAGTGTACGAGATAATTAATCCAGTAAATTTGTTGGGAAAAATGTAAAAATCAGCAAGATAATTTTTATTTTATTATTTTTTGTCGCCCAGTTAGCGGATCCAAGTACGATGTATGGTTGAATTATAAAATACGGGTAGAATAAGTAGATGATTGAGAGTCTAATCCTGTATATAGGTTAATGTATGATTACTTCTATGCTTAGGTAAAAGTAATATAGGTTTTAGTTGAATCGAATAGATAGATTTTTAGATAAATAACATAAGTTAAAAATCTAATAATTTAAACTATAATTCCGAAAATGGATTGGTGATGGATGATCACATACCTTATACGGCAAATGAACAAGTGTGTTTAATGTATGTTCAATGGTCAGATTTAAGCTAGTTAATGCATAAACAGTTTGTTGTGGAGAAAACCGAACTGATCTATTATATGGGAAGTGAAATTGACCATGAGAGAAATGTATTGAAGCCGAACCAAACAGAGGACCAAGACGAGCTTCTGCCTTGAGCCAATAGAGCACATAACTCGAAGGATATAGTGAGTGACTCTCCCAGTGAAGAGATGGCCCTGAGTGACCCCAAGCTAAGCTATCTAACGGTGGAGCTTGGTGGGGGGAGAATCATCTCCCGAGTAGACCAAATCGATCACGAGCAGAGGTGAGACGAAAAACTTGGAGAGAATCCTGCCTCGAACCTAGGAATGAAAGATTCAGAATAATCTTACCCAAAAATCACACCAATCGAGGCGGGCTTGATAATATTTTTTAGGGTAAATTCTCATCCAAATAAAGACCCATCAGTAAATCCAATGGATCTCACAGGGATATGGAGGTGTTGAAACCATTTAAGGACCCCATAAATATAACCACTACAATTGAAGGAAGGTAAGCGAACAAACTCAAGCTCAAGCCTTCAATCTGAGTCTATCAACTTGACTTGGGCATCGAAGGGTCCATAACCATAGTCAACTCCCCCCCTTGTCTATATCTTCTTATTTCTATGCAAGTCCATTAGTGAGCTCACTTCTGCGATTGATTATGTCACGCTCCAAACTCGAAAATTGGGCTCATAGAATTTTTGATCACTGAATCCGGTGCTAACAACCTTCGTAATACCCCATTCTTGGCTTCAAGCATCCATACCCTAGATTCCAATCTTGAGATCCTACAAGGAGGATTTTTAACATATATTTCTTTGTGGATAAGCATAACCACAAGTGTACCTAAATCACAAAGGCAACATCATCATCACATATCCACTAATATCAAAAAATTGAGCATAATACATGAAGGGGAAATACAAGATAAATGTCAAAAGCTCTAGAAGCTCTGCCGCACCCTCCTGCCTCAACTCAACTGTGTCCTATCGTCACCTTTATGCATCTATCGTGCATAAGCTTATGGAAAGCTTAAAAGGTGGTGTATGTGTGTGTGTAAGATAAGTGTCAAGCACACAAACGTCAGCGTAACCAGAATACTGGCAAGGCTACAAGTCATTCAGTATCAGAGTATGTAATGCAGAATGACTATGCAATGCGGAGTCATAATGAGCTAAATATCAAATATCGAGGATGCAATACAACATGGAATTCTGAAGAGCTATGAGTATCATCAGCCTCATTTAGGCCATATAAATACAGAAACATAGCAACCCAAATGCTATATGTCGCAGATGTAAAGTAATATGTAGATCCTGGCGAGTCCATAATACCATCAACCTCATTCAGGCTATGCAATACAGAAGCATGGTAAACCAAATGCTATGTGCTGAGGATGCAGTGTGATATGCGGTGCGAGAGAAATGACAAACTGGAGTGTGAAGTCGGGATGATAGTACATAGTATCGTAAGCTGTGGGGTCCATCACAAGGGTCTTCTATCCAAACCAGTCTCATACCTAAATTTGGATAAGTAGACTCAATGTAGTAAACTCCTGGTCTCATGTTTATCACGTGCCACAACCAAAATCCTGATCGTTGCGAAGGTATACATAACAAATTAGTTGTGCACTACCAACCCGAGTGGGTAGTGAATGAATGAATGAGTAAAATGTTGAATGCGCAACTCCTGCTCAATAAGTCCACATATCAGTACTGTACATCTCTTGGATCATTACCGGGGTTTAGTACACTCTACATTAGATCGCCTCCCACTGGACGCGTAACCATGCAAGTAGAAGAGACCTCACTATCCGCCTGGGCAGTAGTCATCCAATATTTACCCAGCACGTCGATAGCGGACCCATTTACGAGTTGGTCAAACTCAGCCCCCCTTCCAACTGATCACGATTAGTGGGAGCGCTGCCTACTGGTATTTGGCATCCGCGCGTTCTTGTTTTTCACCCGGTCTCGATGTTGGAGCGTCCTTTAGTACCAAGAAGGTTTAGAGACTTTCATCCAAGGGCTTCTATAACACCTCATGTAAAAAAAAATTTGGTGTCCCATCTGGCCATCCACGATATGCCTGTGGAGGTTACGGCCCTGATATCGCTAGGGCGTACAGTAGTCATATCACATAAATGCGAGATGCATGAATCACGCTATCAGTCATGCAACAATCTTGCCCATACCGCGTGATCATGTGGGGCAATTCCGTCTCACAAGGAGTCTCATAACAATCTACCCAATGACATGTGCTATGATCAATAACTCCTCATATCAAGCATACATATGATGCACATGGGCATGGATCATAGCTATACTAAGCATGTTATATGATAATAATGTACTCTCCTCATATCAAGGATGAGCCTAGACGACCTACTCATATCAATAATGGGCTTAACGATCATGGTGGCTCAACGGTTTGGGTTAGCCCACTAAGGGGAGGTGAAAATGGGCCTAACAATGGGCACTAGGGAGAGTTACAATGTAGACATTTAACCATCATTGCTTTTACAATGTGGACATCAAACCATCATTACTCCCAAGGCATGGCCCATCATAAACATCATTTCATACACCATGGTGGAATCATGCATCACATTGGTCCTCACATACGTCGCTTGGGCCTCACATACATCGCATTGGGCCTCACTTGCATCACATTGGGCCTCATACAAGGGTCTCATATACATCGCATTGGGCCATATCCCATGAGCCTCAAATATATCACAAAGGGCCATGTTCCATGGGCCTTGAATACATCACAATGAGCCACATTCTATGAGCCTCGAATACATCATAATGGGCCACATCTAGGGGCCTCTCATACATCACATCAGGCCTCACTCATGAGCCTTATATACATCACATTAGGCCTCGGCACATGGGCCATAAATACATCACATTAAGGTGGGCTTGCACATGCAGTAGGTGGTCTTGCACATGCCGGATGGGCCCTGCCAGATGGACAACATGAATATTCAATGCATACATTTCGATGGGTCCCACGTCCTATGGACAGTGTGAATATACAGCACATATATAACGGTGGCCCCACGTCTCACATGGCTGGACAGAGTAAATATAACACGTATATCACATGGGGCCCACGTCTTATGTGGACGGTACGAATACAATACATCATCAAGGTGGCCCCACGTCCTTGCTGGACAGAGTAGATACAACATGTACATCACTTGGGGCCCACGTCCCATGTCGATGGTGCGAATACAGTACATTATCAAGGTGGCCCCACGTCCTTGCTGGAAGGGGGTGGGTGGGTGGGGGGGTTACACCACAAACATCATGCAGGCTCCACATCCCATGGTGGATATACAATATCTATCATCATGGTGGGCTCCACCGGATTTGGATGGTCTAGATCAGACACGTCATCAAGGTGGTCCCATGGACGGATGACATGGCTGAAACACATACAATCAGGTGGGTCTCACCGTCAAGACGGATGGATGTAAAACATAAACAAGATGGTGGGCCACGGACGGACAGGTGGATTCAACACATATTATGCGGGACCCACCGTACAAAGTCTAAACGGTGAGGGTATAACACGTACCTCATGTTGTGGTGGTCCACACGAGTGGATATGAAACACATAACATGGTGGCCCCACACGTGATAGATGGTGTGGATATCACATGTCATCATGTGGGGACCCATGACCTGGACAATATGGGCATAACACATACCTCATGTGGGGCCCACAAAACTTGATGACGCCACTACAACAACTATATAGCTGGGTGAGATACACCAGCTAATCTGTCCCACTGTCCAGGGATTGGACGATGCGTATATACAAACAATCAAGGTGGGCCCCACCCCCACACGTGTAACACGTGTGGGGTGGGTCCCACGTCCAAAAAAATGGACGAAAAACATGGATAAATCAAATATATCACGGTGCATCCCACCGTCCAACAACTGGACAGTGAGGATGACACATAAACATCATAGTGGGCTCCACCATCTGGACAGCAAGATGGATGGACGGTGTGGATGTCACACGTACATTAAGGTAGATCTGCACGTGTGGGACCCACCAGCTTTGGGTAAAGTTGATACTTGTGCTTTCCTTAGTCTAGGCCGGGCCCAAAAACGGGCAGTAAGGTGGGTCTGTTCACGGATAGCGGGTCGGCCCGCTAGATGGACAACGTAGATAAAACTCATGCATCATGATGGTGGGCCATCAACCAAAAAGGAGAGAGAGAGAGAGAGAGAGAGAGAGAGAGAGAGAGAGAGAGAGAGAGCTCCGCCACTATGAGCTCCCTTTACAAGATACCAAGCATACATCAAATGGGTCCCACCAAAAGTGGGCCCTCAAATAGAAATCAAGGGTGAAAATTCTAAGATTACCCACCGATTACACTCCTTTTTGGTCCCTTAGCTTCCTTAGCTCCTTGGCTTCAACTTTAATGGAAGATGATGGAGATTGAATGGCCAGGATGAGAGATAAGAGGGGTAGAAAGTGGGCCACACTTGACTCTCTTGGAAGAGCTTGGACGTCCTCTCCTTGGGAATTGCTTGGAATGGAGTGAGAAAATAAAAGAGAGGAGTAGCGTGTAAGAGATATGATATGGGAAACATGAGTCTCATTGACTTTCAAGATGAGAGGAATGGACTAAGCATGGGTTACTTTGACTAGTTGGTGGGAGAGGTATGAGTGAGTGATGGGTTGTACTTTAATTGATTGGTATGATGTTTGGTAGAGATTCTTTCGAAATTCGCAATGCGCAGCGTTTCCCTCGAGATGAACGCAGGCCCACAACTCCTGGCCTGGGTATCACATTATTGCGCTAGACACGACGTTGGAACCACGGTGACGGCGTGGTCGCAAGGGTACAAGTTTTGGGTCGAGTCAACTCGGGTTAACAGAGTACGACTCAGGGTCGTGTGTAAATGCTATCTACGCATTGCGAGTCACCGAAATTCGACCGAGAGGACCGTGGGATCCTAAAGAACGGTACGAATTAGGTTACGGGCCATACATATTACATCTATTCAACTAGATTCAGGAAATAACATGGTTCATCTTAGGTGTATGAATGAAGAGAGTACACACATACATATACATATATATATACACCAAAATTATACAATTATTAATAATTAGTACACACTAAATAATCCATTATACATATCAATGGTCACTCCATACAAAAATTGATGGATGTGGTGTGAATGCATAGATGAACGGATGAATCTAAGCAGATATACTTGGATAAATGCAAGTATGCACGTATGCGCATGCACACCAAAATCCCAAATTATCACAACCCAATTTAATATGTAAGAGCCCGTTTGTTAATGCTGAATTTTTGCACTTAACAAAGAATTTGGAAAATGTTTCATCTTTAGTGGTGTTAGTAAACACGGAAGAAAGAAAGCGCTCCGCCATTTTATGTCGAAATTTTTTCGTAATAGGAATCTAGCTTAATGGGAAATCAAGAATGCGTTCCATGATTTTTTTTCTAAAAAAAAAATAATTCAAAATTGTCCTTTACGATAAAGATTTTCTCCCTTGCGTTATACATATCCTAATTTTTAACACGGGGCACTTCTCTGAGCCCACAATGATTTATGTATTAGATTCACACCGTCTATCAACTTTTCTATATCATTCTAAGGCATAATTCGAAAAAGATGCACATCCAAAGCTCAAGTCAACCACACCACGTAAAGTAGTGGGATAGGAACGACTACCGTTAAAACCTTCCTAATGTCTACCGTGAAGCTTATTTAGCATCAAATCTCTTTATAAGGTCACACAGACTTGCCTGAAGGAAAAACACACAAATTTGTTTGATCAGAACCTTATGTGGCCCCAAGAAGTTTTCAATGATAAGTACACAATTCCCATATTTTCTTGTAGTGTGGCCCACTTAAGCGTTATATTTGCCTTCTTTTTTGTCTTAATTTTTAAAATAATATGAAAAAATGAGTGGACAGTATATATGGATAAAACATATATATCATAGTAGACTCCACAAAGCCCTTAATTGTCCATATTTAGGTAGATCTTGGTGGGACAGTACGCAATCTCCTCCCAAATTTAGGGTGCGAATTATGGGCAAATGCCTTTCACAGGAAGTTCCTACACTGGAGTTTTAGGTGGAGCCCACCAATATGTTTGTGATAAATCTAATCCGTCCATCCGTGTTTTGAGATCATTTTAGAACTCGAAACAAAAAATGAGGAGGATACAAGACTTAAGTGGGCCGCACTAAAGGAAAAGGTGGGTAGGAAAATTCTTATCATCGGAACCTCCCCAGGGTCGACAGTGATGTTTACATGCCATCAATACTGTTTATACTATCTTTCCTAGTGAGATGAACTCAAACCACAAATATTAGCGTGATTGAAAACTTTGTGGCCCCATGAATATTTTAATTATGGGCGTCCAATCCTCACATTTTCGGCGTATTTGAGTATTGGATACGGCTCATTTTTAGTACTATGTCCTAAAATGATCTCACAAAATGGATGGACGGGTGGATTTCATATGAATATCACAGTGGGCCCAACCTAGATTTCCAGCAGTGGACTTCCTAAGAAAGGTTTTCCTATAAAATTCAGCTCACACCTGGGGCCTACTGTGATATATGTGACTCTATCCATAACGTCCATCTATATTAAAAGCATATTTTAGGTCATGATCCAAAAAATAAATTAGCTTCAAATCTTACATAAAACTTTGTATAGGAAACAGTGGTGATTGGCCATTTAAAAATTCTTTTAGGCTACAAAAGCTTTGGATCATGTTGATATTTGTGTCATCTCTTTATCTAGTTGTTTGTGACCTTTTTAATAGGTTCGATGACATATAGACATTTCAGTGAAATTAATGAAGTTTTTAAAGATAGGGATTCAATCACAATTATTTCATATGAATAATTGTGTTAAATTAATATATTTCAAACATTCCTAAGGTTAGTTAGCAAATAATTTATTCTAGATTCACTATTAGTTTTCTGGCTTCATATACAGACTTCAAATTTCAAATTTAACAAACAAACCCTAAGTCTTGTATCATATAAATATGCCGTATAATCCTTGATTAGGCAACCAATGCATCTTGAATGTGGACCGTTGATTTCTTTCCTCTTAAATGTCTATGCGATTGTTGCAGACTTGGTCACCAAATTGATAATGAGCATTTAATGGAAAGTAGGGATTTCATGTTACGAACATTTAAGTGGGTCCAGATCAGGTCGGACCCGAACCCAACATTCCGTTTTGGGCACTCCTTGGGCGTTGAACCTTAAGTACAGACCGGACCTGGGCTTCGACTAGCCCGGCCCACTGCCAACCCTCGCCATATGCACCACGTGCGTACTTCCCAAAGTTGTAAATGCAGCACATATTATCTTATATAATTAGTAAAAAGGAGCAGACTTAGAATATCTTTGAAGCGTAAACTCAAAAGGGGACACGTGGCAGTTTTTTATTGGCTAGAAAATGCTTGATAAGCTGCCGTGAACGCTCTGGAGCATCGGTAGGAGTTTCATGGCCTGCCCCTCTAAGAGTAACAAAAGTTAGACCATCGTAGCCGATGGTCCACCCACCTACCTGCAAAAATATGACGGTTTAAAATATCAATTAATTATCATATTATTATTTTTTTTAAAAAATGAAAAAGAAAAAAAGACAGGTGACCTGTGTCCAGGAGCACCCTAAATTATAGTTCGCATGATAATCGGCCACCTGGAGCACGACTATAACCATCCAATCCATTCAACAGGTCGGCACCAGCATTGATTGCAAAAATGAAAAAAAAATAAAAGTAAAATAAAATCTCAAAGATTGAACAGCCTGTTGGGCCCCACTCTAGCCTGAAAACTGACGGTTTAACTAAGAAGGCGAAGAAAAAGTCCACGAATTAGAGAATGCGTCACTCAGATCGAGGGATTTTTGCACCGTGGACCATCCTTAGTGGGACCAACATGATGAACATTTCTGATCTTCATGAGGTGGGCTGAACCAATCAGCTTGAATTTTTATTTATTTATTTATTTTTAAATCAAGAAATTAAAAAGTACTGTTTTGTGTTATACCTCCGTGTAGGTGAACCAAGGAGCCCATTCCTCAGTCATATTCAATCCCAGCTTGTTTATTGTATATCTCGTTGATGTTACAGGGACCACACCATCTGTATCCCCACTGAGAATAAAGAAAGAGAAAACAACTTATATCAGGATTGCTGGCCCCACAAATAGCACGTGACAATCTGGCAGGTGTGTGGAACATCTACGCGGTGTATAGGGTGGGACCCTTTCATCTGGTCCACCAATCAGGTGGCCACCCTCTACGAAAATAATGGGCTGTTTAAAAGAAATTTGCATCCACCTTCAACGTTCCTAAGTTGTCTCCGTGCCCATTGACGTTCAAGCATCCCAAGTTTTCATGTATGTTTATCGTCATGGTGAGGACCACCTTATTCACAATTTAGATTTCCCACACGCTTTCCAATTTTAGCACGTGTCTGTATATCTATAAAGCTTTCAATTCACAGACATGCATTCCTATTTGGGCTGCAAAAGTGCAAATGGCCCATTTACCTGTAATGCAGGTCCATCTGATTTGGAGGACCATTATCAATCTTGGGCCATGGTTTGGCAAAAATCCAGAAAAAAGCCCATTATGACCTGCATGGGTCATGGACTCACGGAGTAGGACATGATCTTTTAGCCCAATGAAAAATCCGTCTGCATGATCATTCAGCCCAAGGAAACATCGGTCCATATGGGCCTCCAAACGGGGACATGAAATGATCACATCCGTTTATGATAATTCTGCTTACATCCCCAAAATCCAGCCTGCTTTATAACTCAGGTGGTCCACACCAACGGAAACAGTGGGGGAAATTATGGGGGTGAGATCCACCGTAGAAGTACCAAGATGGAATGTGGGGTCCACTTTATTGTGTATATACCATCCAACCCATTTACCAGGTGTGCCTCAGTAGGGTAAAGGGACACACCAAAATTCAGGCTATTCCAAAACTCGAGTGGGCCAAAGCACATAAAATATATAGGTTTTCGGCATGATTATACACTGCTCCCTGTAGGGCGTCCCACATGAGTTTTGGATCAGGAAGATTCTTGTTCAGTACAATCAACATGAGGAGGAGAACCAGATGCATGGTTTGGATTCTGCATAAACGTCAGGCCCACATAGCTTGAACGTATGGTAAACATTCCAACGCATGCAATTGCTCCCCTTACCAATGCATTTCTTGGTGTCTAAATGAGTGTGTACCATACTACCATGCATTGTATGTATTGTAGAATATACATAAACAATTTTTTATTTTTTAATTTTGGATATTCTTTTACCTGTAAAGCCAAACGCGGATTCCACTGTCGATGAGTTTTTTTATGACGGGGAGGGTCGAATGCGGTGCATCTTTCCAATCGTTGATTATGGAGCTGTACAAATTATGGGAGATAACGGTTATTAGCAGGTGATTTCGCCGTACATGTGATACACACGACATCCAGACCGTTCATCTATTGAACCAGTGTGAATTGGCAGTTGTACAGGGAAAATTCAACGGTCGAATTGGTTTGGATTATACTGATTATGATCCTACTTCCACCCGTGAAAGGTCCTTATTTATGAGAATGTGTATACAACTAGACATGGTTGGGGAATCCAAACCGTTGACGTGATGGCTCCGACCATGGATGGGGGACCCTCTAAAATAATCCAGATTTGGAATATCTTAACACTCTGATCAGCATCCCAGAACAAAAAGCTTTCAGAAAAGTACTGCAATGGTCTTAGAGAGAGAGCAAGGGGTAGGATGGCTAGGATTTTCTAATCCTTAAATATTTTGATACCCAACAAATGTTGTTAGAGGGGCCCATTTGCACCAATCGAATTCATGAGGACACTCAGAATAGAAGTACCTGCAAAGATCCCAGGGATAAGGGATTTTGGTGACATTGGCATGCAAGGCTTCTTGAACATCAGGCCTGTTAAAATATGAAACGGTGTATTCAGGCAAGCAAGGATCATACCCTCTTGCCTTTCTACTCCAATCGCCCTGCCAATCGAGGTGAATTTTCGAATTTGTTATTTTGCCGTGGTTAAATTTGTACAAAAAAAAATAATAATAATAATAAAATAAAATAAAATTAGATACTCTGACAGATGATGGTTGATATGCAGGCACTTAGAAATTATTCAAAATTGCATAGTTTGGCATACAGATAAGACAAACTAAACTTTCCAAGTTATGGTTCTCAGTTTATACGTGTCATGAACCAAAATTTACACTTAATTGATTTTTTTTTTTAAATATTAAATTCGTAGATATTTATTGGACCATTGAAAATAAATAAATGAATTATATTTCATCATTTCCTATTATCCGGACTGTGCCAAGATGGGCAGAGGTCAACTCAAGCATGTTTATCGACCTTAGCATAGGCACGACCCAGTCTATTGGGCTGAAGTATACGCAAAATAGACCCTGGGCGACCATAAAGGCCCAGATTAGGGGGGTCAATGGGCTGGGTCCGGTCGGGTATAGGGGTACCAATACTCACCAATGGGCACCGCATCCATACCATTTCGGGTTTGAAATAGGCACCCATGGTCGGGCTCAGATTCGTTAGTGACCCCTGCAGTACCGTACCCGGTAATAGTTGGTGCCAGAAAAGCCCTCTGGTCCTCAGCATAGTGTATGTTTCTTATCCACGCCGTCCATTCATTTTTCAAGCTCATTTGAGTGGTCGAGCCCAAAAATTAGGTAGATCCAATTCTCGCGTGGACCACACAATGGGAAAAAATAGTGATTAAACACCCACCATTAAAAACTTCCTAGGGCCACTGTAATGTTTATTTTTCATCCAACTTATTAATTAGGTCACACAGACCTAGATGAATGGAAAAACACAAATGTCAGCTTGATCCAAAACTTTTGTGACCCTTGAGAAGTTTTTAATGGTGAGAGTTTAGTCACCACTGTTTCCTATGGTGTGGTCCACCTGAGATATATATCTATCTTATTTTTAGGATCATGGCGTAAAATGATGTGAAAAACTGGAT
The DNA here is from genome assembly GCA_037074715.1 of Magnolia kwangsiensis. NCBI lineage: Eukaryota > Viridiplantae > Streptophyta > Magnoliopsida > Magnoliales > Magnoliaceae > Magnolia > Magnolia kwangsiensis. Next base: position 37,665,676 of record CM073572.1, on the reverse strand, counting down.
GGACCGCGTGGATAAAATAAATACATCATAGTGGGGGTCCAAAGAGCTTTTTTTCCAGAACTAACCATTACCGAGGCAGTTTCACACCTCCGGTTGGTTAGATCTCTATATATGTGTGTGTAATTTATTATTTATTTATATATAATGGGGTTCGCCTGGAATTTGGGTATGAGTTGCGGTATATCGGCAACTAACCCACTTATTAATCGGCTCCAAAAAATACCCACAACTACATTTAGACTAACCTAGATTCCATCTTGGTCTGTCGTCCAAGTAGAAAAGTTTTTAAATGTAGGCCCAGCAGCAGGCCCCTAGTTTCGTCTAACTGGGCCTCATGGTACACTGATCTTATGATGAATATCTCTTGATGGAAAGATCCTGGCTGCATAGTATATGAGCTTTTCTTGAGGTCATTGGCTCAAGAAAAGCCCATACGATGAATATGACTTTTCCATAGTATATGAGCTTTTTTTGACACCCAGATCCATATCTCAACTGGTAGACTGAGTGGAGATACCTCGTTTCAACACTTAAGGTCTTCGCATGGATCCCTAGCAGGGATGCCTAACTCGGAGTGTCTGTACTGACATGGTGTGCACTAACAAGCTAACCCAAAAATAAATAAATAAATAAATAAAAAAATAAAAATATGAGCTTTTCTTGGGCCAAGAACGGTTAGATTTGTTTTCTTTTCATCTAGGAGATATCTGTGTGCATCGGTGATCTCTGTTGGGACACATAATAATCAATGGCTTGGATCAGTAGACCATGGCCCCTACTCGTACGAAACTGTTTACTTTGCCTAGCCTTTATTAGACTTTCGTTTTCTTCCTTTTTCTTCTTTCCATCTTTCGGTAATATAGGAATGCTGTCACGAGTTCTTAGAAACTTTTAATAACTCATCTACCGTGATATGACTACGAAATCTGAATGGTCCACGTAATGCAGCACCTCATAAAACTCTCAGAGCCCAAATTTTATCCTTATCTAAAACTTTGGTGGGCCATGACAAGAGAGACACAAATCAATGTAGAAAATTATTTCCTTTTGCCGTGGATCAGTAAAGTTTTGGATCAGGGTGAAAGTTAGGTGCACTAATTGTTTTATAAAGTGTTGAATCACATGGACGGTTCAGATTTCCTGTTACTTCATGGTTGTTGTATCACATGAAAGTTACAGATTTTGAGCTCACGAAGTATAACGGGAGATGGGTTCTAAAAAATTTCTCAATCATGAAAATTAATGTGCAGGTGAGCATCTCTATCTATATAGGGACAATATAAAATAAGTTACCATTTTGAAGAAGTGTTCAGGGGCAACCCTTCCGAATTCTGTCAAGTGCATCGATGGCGATTTCCTTCTATGGCATGTGGGAGAATACAAGCTGTACATGTCGATGATCTCAAAGAGCGAGTAGTATGGGTGTAATGCCTGTTTGCATTCCTCAGTCTGGTTTTGTAGGCGGAAATCACAATTATTCTTGATTGCATGGTAAATCCGATCAGAGATTAGAGCATGGTCCCACGCATAATCGATCATTCCATCTTGATCCGTGTGTTTGTCGATCCACGCATTTCCTATCTTAAAATTATAAATAAAAAAAAATAAAATTAAAAAAAAAAACATTGTTAATATAAAATTAATTAGTTGATTATAGTAATTACTCTCCACACGAACATTTCAAACAAAAATTGAGGATTGATTACCAAAAATTGGGGCCTATGTGATTTGTGTAATACATCCAAACCGTCCAATATGTGTGCCCCATCGTGATGATGAGACCCAGTACTCAGATCGAATCATCAGATGTTCCACATGTAAATTTGGAGGTTTTGCCAGGTGTACGGTGTCTTTTACCTATGGCCCACTTGATGATTGGTTGGATCATCTAATCATTATGTTGGGGTACACCTGTTGTACGGGTTAGTTGTAATACACACCCATTTGGACCCCACAATTCGTCTCCACAACTCTTTTGCCAGAAATTTACGGGGATATTTAGCTCTTTTCAACCCATATATAAATACACACGCTTCTATGAATGCCCAGTGGCATGTAGCAGGTGGTGCCACGTGGCTACATCAGTCGGAGCTGAGTACCGTACATGGGCCTGTTAGGAATTGGTTACCCACCCAAGTTTCACATAAGCTTTGCTAAGCCCACACGCTCGTTTAAGCTACACGGTCCAGACCTTCTAAAAAGCCACCACTCACCCAAGCCATCCATTTGGTGGGTCCGATCGTCTAGTTGTTTTCACAACCTAGTCCACTTGAGAGGTGGGCAACAAGGTTAGAAATAGTCGCACACGTTAGAAAACTTCAGCCATTTTCATCCGTACAATTGTTTTGTAAGCTACGACCCATCTGATGAGTGGACCGATATGATTTTTGGGACAATGATTCTACGCAGGGAAACCCCTCTGACCAACGGATCAGATCTGATGGCTACATGCCATGATGAAAATCGTGCGGGTACATGAGCTGCTTTATACAAGCTCGTGGGCTGAGCAAAGCCGAAGAAGGAAAAGAAGCTTACTATAAAACCCTTGAGATTTATAGAATTCTCCCTTGCTGTTCTTTTGTTCTCCTCTAAGATGACGTCAGCAAGCTGTGGAATATAGTGCCCTTGAAAAAAAAAGAGAAAAAAGAGAGCGAGTCAAGAACCGGGCACTAGAGAGAGAAAAACTTTAATACTCTGGCAGAGTGTATCGTTGATACGCAGGCACTAATAAACAGTGCATATGCAGGTAGTAACTCAAATTAAACTGCGCAAATTGTGAGTTCCATTTTGGATGGATCATAAATCAAAATTTATAATACTTTGATTGCCTAACTATCCAAGTGGTGGACAATATAAATCAGTGGATGGTTGGGAGAAAAGTATCCAACGGTTGTAGTTCAGCCAGAAAATTTCAAGGAATCAGCGGTTAGAATAGACTCTGGGTCTGCAAATTTGGACGGTTTATTTTGAGTGCATATAGGTCAGGTTTATATATCAACAAAAGCAGGCAGTATAGAGTACAACTTTTTCCAATGAAGGGTTATTTGATACTCTGATAGAGCTTGCCGCTTGAGATACAAGCATACAGAAATTGTACACGTGGCACAGACTGTTTCAAATTAAACCAACTGGGGAAGCCAATTTGGCTAAGTCACAGTCCGAAAGTCATAGTAATTGAGCAATTCTAACCACTGATTTGTGGCCACTTGTTTGTCAAAGAAGACCATTTGCATTTTTCAGTTTTAACCGTCCAATAAATGTCCAGAAATCCAATAATTAGATAACTAAGTACAATTTTTAGCTCATGATATATCTAGACTGGGACTCATAATCTGGACAGTTTAGTTTAAATTGCTTCCATACCACCTATGTCAAAGTAATTTCTAAGTGCCTGCATATCATCTATCACACTATGCCAGAGTAACAAATCCAATTTCCATGCAACCTTAGCACACAAGTTCTTTTTGGGGCATCTTGCAGACGTGTGGCCTAAAAATCAGGAATCTTCAACAATCCCAACCATTCAATTGGAGCAAGACCCATGAATAGAGAGAAGTAATCACTTTCCCTGAATCAAGCACTTGAAGATCGTTCCATCAGCTCTTTACATGAGCCATTGTCCATACATGGTGTGGCTGTCGGATTACCTGTTTCGATCTCGTAAACATCTGCCACGTGTCCCGATGGTAACTCGTGTACTCAAAGGCGTGCACTTTCTGCACTAATACAAAAGTCAATGTATTTATTTTCCATACCTGCATAGCTTTCTCCGGAAATGTAAAATTCAAGGGTTTTGAATTGCGGAAACCTTTGGAACCAGTTGACTAGGAACGTATACGAGTCGTTTGCTAAAAATAGTATAAATATGGTATAAATACAATGCATCTAATGAGGAAAAATACATGAGAAAATACTCGATTACCTGTGATTTGATCTCCAAGCTCTTCTATATCTGAACTCGTATTTGTATAAGAAAACCCTACTCCCACTGGGCTTTCCAAAAATAGTAAATTGGCCTCTGAAGAATTAAAAAATAAAAATAAAAAATCAAAATGCCTTTTACAAAAAGGCGAAAAATGATAATGTGCAAGTGTCACAGTTGCGGTGCAAACGAACTCTGCGGGCCACACCATACTGTGTGGATGATATCTAGTCTTCTATCATGCACGTCAATCCATGTTTAGCCATGATCCAAAAAATCAAGTGGATCCATGACACTGGTGAGCCACATCCCAATTGTTCCAACTCGTGTGGCCCATCTGAAAGAGGGATGGCGTGCATGATAGTCAGATTAGATGTCACCAACACATCGTGGTGGGGCCATGCAACTCGTTTGTAGGGAGCAGATTAGGTGAGAGGTGGGAGTCCTGGCTGTGGGGCCTGCAGTCCATCCATATTTGAAAGCCCATTTTAGGGCATGATCGAAAAAATGAAATAGTTTCAAATTAGAGGTGATTGACTATTAAAAACTTATGGGCTACCAAAGTTTTGGATCCAGCTAATATTTGTGTGGTCTCTTCATCTAGACCGTAATAGGTTGGATGACAAATAAACATTCTAGTGGCCTTGTGAAGTTTTTAATGGTGAGGATTCCAGTACTATTGTTTCCTGTGGTAGGGTTCACTTGGGATTGCGATCTGCTTCATTTTTGCATTATATCCTAAAATGAGTTTTCAAAAGAATTGGATGGTGTGGATTTAAAGCATATACATTACTGTGAGCCCCACAGTCAGGGGTCACACCCACCTTTGTTGATTGGGTCTCACCAAATCGGCTCCACTACAATTAGGGGCAGGGATTGGGTACGATGGGAGCGGGTACAATTTTAATGATGATAGTAAATTTAGTAAATTGGTATAATTTGAATTTTCTTTTAACTCTTTAAATTTTTTTATTTTTTTTTAAAGATTTGTTATACACTCAAAATACAATGAATACTTTAATTTAATAAATGTTTAGCCACGAGAGGATTCAGATTCTTAAATTCAAATGAGGTTGGGTCCTTGCTCTTGCTCCCGTGGTAGACTCTCGGGAGTTTCAACACCTGGTCAAGGGATCGAGCACCCATAGGTGATGAAATCCCACTAAAGTGTAAGTGTGTGGTGGTGTGTGTGCGTGTGTTAAAAAAAAAAAAAAAAAAAAAAAAAAATTCAAATGAGGTTAAACTAGAGGTCTACCTCATGGGAGCTTTTCATGAGGTTGAGCTATGTGGGCCCCACTATAATGTGTATCAGACATCTACACCATGCATTTGGTGGGTCCCCTTTATTGTATAACCTAAATATCTGTCATATTTGAAACTCAAGTGGGCCACACCATTTTAAATTGTGTAAAACCATGCCTAAAACATTTAAAACAGTTGTTGGGACCCACCCGAGTTTTGAATACGGCTAAAACTTAGTATGACCCCTCATCCAAGTAGGACACACAATGAATGGGATGAATGTTGATCATGAAGCTTTCAACAAGTGGATATCCACTCTAAACTATTTCTATTTTGTGGCCCACCTAAGTCATGAATTGGCCCGATTTTCAGGCTCATGGCTCATAGTGGAAGGATGCATCTAATTGACAGGGTGGATGTCTAACATAGATCACGGTGGGAACATATAACTCGACCTCATAGGAAGCTCCCATGAGGTGGAGCTCAGTGGGTCCCACCGTGATGTGTTGTGGACATTTACCCCATCAATTAGATGCATCCTTTGATAGTGAGCCGTGGAAATACAATTCAGGCCAATCCATGACTCGGGTGAGCGACAAAATAGACAACAATTGAGAGTAAATATCCATCCATTAAATCTTCATGATAGTTTATACGGCCCACTGAGATATGCTTTAGAAATTCAGCTCATCCATTATATGTGCTCCACTTGGATGAGGGGTTGCCCCAAGTTTCAGCCATATGCGAAACATAGGTGCACCCCAACATGCTTCTAGATGTTTTAAACATTATTTCACATTATTTAAGACGTACACACTGCTTGAGTTGTGAATAGAGCTGATTTTTTGCACATCCCCTAACCTAGAGGGGATCTAGCCATGCACAGTGTGGATGTCTATCACACATCATGGTGTGGGCCACACAACAGGACCTCATGGGAAGCTCCCATGAAATCAACCTCACAGTACCAATTCACAAGCACAAGGCCTCGAGACCAACTAAATTGACCACAATTTATGGTCCATCAAACGAATAACTTCCCTTTGATCATATATTTGCAACAGCCAACTCCTCTTATAGATTGGGTGGACCATGTCATTTTGTTCAAAAATTAGCCCTATTCACTCATTAGGTGGATTATACCATGGAAAACAAATTTTGATTATCTATAAACAAAAAATACAACCATGGTCCACACGATGAGTGAATGTGACTAATTTTTATGCAAGTTGACTGTCTTGGTTAGCACCTCTTTCTTTTTTTATTTTTTATTATTTATTATATATATATATATATATATATATATATATATATATATATATATATATATATATATATACATGCACTCGACGTACACCCACGCACGCCGTAGTGAAATTTCACCACCTATGGGTATCGAACCCAAGACCTCATTCCGGTATGAAACCCAAGACCTCATGTCAAAACTCCCTAGAGTCTACCAGCGGGAGGCCAGGACTTGGAACCCAAGACCTCGCACGTGTTGAAACTCCTCATGATCAGCACAACCTATTAGAAAGGTTGGATATCACATGCACATGATAAAATAGAAGTTATTTGCTAGCTTAACTATATATAGATAGCCCAATGCTCAGTTGACTGGGCACTAGTTCCCACGGATTCTTGTGGAAACTTTTTGAAAATTCATCACATGTGATTGTCATCCCAAAATTTAAATGGTCCATGTACTTCAGCGTCCTATGAAACCTATTAGGGCTCAGCTTTTACCTTGATCCAAAACTTTGGTGGGCCATGGCCAAAGAAAATAATTTCTTTTCTTGATTTGCATCTCTCTTTGCTATGGTCCACCAAAATTTTGGATCAAGATGAATATTGGTCTCTAAGAGTTTCATGGACTGTCACATCACATCGACATTTAGATTTTAGACCCATAACACATGTGCAAACGTGCGTAGGTGGGCATGCTTCTCCCTCTCTCTATATAGAGAGACGTTCTTAAGACTTGGACTAAAGTACTTGGTTTACCCGGCAAATAACTTCTATTCTATCACATGCATGGTACATTCAACCCTTCCAATAGGTTATGCCATCATGGATCAACTTGCATAGGAATCAGCCACATCCACTTATTGTGTGGACCACACTTGTATTTTATTATTTATCAATAGTTGAAAATTAATTTACGTAATATGATCCATCTAATGAATGGATAATATTGATTTTTGCATAAAATGATTAGAGGTGTACACGAGTTAAACCGAGTTGAGCTGGGCACAACTCGACTCGGCTCGGCCACTTGATGACCCCAGCTTGAACTCGGCTCAGCTTGATCCTCGAGCTTGACTGACTAGCTTAGCTCAATTCAGTTAGAAGCTCAGGCCAGTTTGAGCCGAATTTGAGCTAAGATCGAGCTGAGTTTGCCTATGTAGTATTTTCACAAACATATGAACTACACTTTCAAAATCTCATTGCATGTAAAACAACAGCAGTGATTTTATAAGTATTTCATCAAACAACTTCTAAGCAACATAAAAATTAAGAAAAAAAAGAGTATTTGTTTCATATACATACCTTCGTTGCCACCAGCCACACTTCTTTGAGTCATTTCATCAAATACTTGGTGAGCAACATCGATATCAAAGTAACCAAATCATTGAACTAATTCGATTTGAGTTCGATTCGAGTTAGGTGCAATATAAGTCAAGTCAAGTTCGGGCAAGCTTTAACTCGGTTCAAAATTTTTTCAATTTAAAAAAATCAGCTTGACTTGGCTTGAACTCAGTTTCGAACCGAGTTGAATTGAGCTTTTTCGAGTTGAGTCGAGCAAGTTAACCGAGCTAACTCGGTTCGTGTACAGCCCTAAAAATCATCCATATGGTTGGTCCAACCTATTGAAAGGGTTGGATGTTGCACATACATCATTGAAGGAAAGTTATTTATTGAGTGGACCATAAATTCTATTCTAATCAAATAGTCTTGGAGACTTCCTCATATATTTGGATGTCAAACCAGCCGGTAAATTGCTGAATAATTAATGGTAGTAATTAGGAAAGGAAAAAGGTTCAAGTGGACACCACCGTGGTGTTTATTTGAAATCCACCTCAACCATCATATGGGTCACCTCATGTTAGGCTCCAAATTCAAAAATCAGTCAGTCTAGCATCTGATTTTTAGAGTGGTCCACTCTCTGAATTTTCATTCAATTAGGCCTTGCCCCAGCTTCTTTAGGGGTACTTCTTCCTTGGTAGCTCAACACAAACATGGATTAATCACGGTGGGCCTTCTAAAATTTAACTCTCCCTACTATTTTCATTATTATAGATCACTTGAATTAGCCTGATTTTTTTTTGATTTAGGGCTACCTTGAGATTACATATATAGTATTTGAAACTGATCTCACATACAAATTATGGTGGGCCTCTTCAAAGATCAAGGAAGAGCATCCCTCAAGCACCTATTATATATATAAAAAAGTGGAATTTATTGTTCCTGGCGACTTCCAACAAATGCATTTATTGCATACTAACAATGCCAATGATTTGCTTCTAGACGTTGCTATGTGGATCCACGGTGATGTATGTGTTTTTATCCACATTGTCCATCCATTTTGGAGAGTGAGGGTGATTAAGGAGTTATCCTTCATCTCACATCTTCTCAATTTTTCTCCCTCATAATTAATTCGAATTAATAAAATCTAAATTGATTAGACCTGAGGTCAAGTCCAACTGGTTGAACCATTTAGATTTTATTAATTTGAATCAATAAGGAGAAAGAGAAGATGAATGACAGGTATAGGACACGCCTTAAGTTTTAATAGGGCTCACCGTGGTGTTTACGTAAAATCCACTCTGACCATTAGGCCAACAAATCAGGCCAATTTATGATTGGTGGGCCACAACAAAGGAAGCAGTTGAGAGAGATCCAGCATTTGTTGTTTACAGGGCCCGCCGTGATGATTACGTGAAATCTACTCAAACCATTAGATGACGCACCAAATATTTAAGCATACAGCTAAAAAAATCAGGTCCAATTAGTAACTCATGTGGGCCAAATGAAGGGAAACAATTTGAAGGGTGGCATTGCGCGCCTTGAACATTGTTTTCAACGGCCGGATCCACCTGAATCACCGATAGGGCTGGTTTTGGATCCCAATGCCTAAATTTTAATTGGACACCCGATGGTTGGAACAGATCTGGGAAACCTATCACAGTTTCCCACTCCACCTGGACGACCCCTTTGCTTGTGGAAGTGCTACCGGATGGTGGTCTAAAAGCTCAGAATGATGTGTGCGTTTTATTCAGGCCGTTCATCCATTTTGGTTCGTTATTTTAGTTGAAGAGCACAAAAATGAGGTAGATCCAAATCTAAGGTGGACCACACCACGAGAAAAATTATTTTCCTGTGGTGTTGTCCCACTCCCACCGCTCATTGGTGCTGCCCAGGAATCCTGTCAATTTTCAGAGGAGGCCATTATTTGATACTCTAGCAAATTGTAAGATGTCATTTAGCACTTGTGACCGTACACGTGGCATATATATAACTCAAATAAAATTGACCAATTCAATGAATCCACGGTAGATAGATTATAAACCTAAATAACATTTATTTTAGAACTCTTTATTAAATTGTATTTCTGTAATTTAATTTTCATACAATGTAATACTTTTGTATTGACTGTCCATTACATATCATCCATACTGTCGGTTGCGGCATCATTTCAGTATAGTTTTTTTTTTTTTTTTCATAAACCAGCTCAAGTTGAACCCGCTAGTAGAATGGTTTGATTTGAGTTACATATATGCCAAGTGTACAATATCCGAGTGCCTGAGTATCATCCATGGCACTTTTCAGAGTACCAAACTCTTTCCCTTTCAAGAACGTTGAAGGAAATGCCATGGATGGAATTCCACCACAGCACAGATGAGTGGTGAGAGATGATTGTTACACAATATCATGTATTTTAAACGGCGCATCTGTTTTTGATAAAAACTTACAGTTGTCTCCACCTACTTATTGATCAAGGGCATTTACAAAAGAAAGCACTGCACTTGGATGCACGTTGTACATTGAGGGTAACATACAAAGCTTTGTGTTGCACCCGTGCTCTTGCAAACATGGTTTTTGGACTGGACACTCGAACCAACTTGGTTCGGTCACGTGTCAAGTCGAGAATAGGCCGAGTCATGACTCAGCCAAGTCAGGCCGAGTCAACCACTATTCTAAATCCTGATTCACTATGCCGAATCGCATCAAAATGGACCCGGAATTAGTTGACTCAGACGTGTGGGATCAGAGGCGTTGGAGTCACACACACACACACGCACACACACCGAATGCTCAACAGTGCACCAGTTTCCTCATCATACGTGATGTGACTCGAAATCTAAATCGAGGTGAAAATCTTTGGATCAATTTTTACTTTGATCCAAAACTTTAGTGGGCGATGAAAAATGAAAACAATTTCCTTTCTTGATTTGCATTTCTATTTATTATGGACCACCATAATTTTAGATCAGGTGAAAATTTATCCCTTTGGTTTGATGGGATTCCACATCACATGAGCTGCTTGGATTAGACGCTCATGACACATGTACAAAGGTGTACACGTGCCTAAGTGTGCAGGCGAGCATGACTACACACACAAAAACATATATGTGTGTGTTCAACACGCATCACAGTGGGCCCACATAACTCGACCTCATGGGAAGTTCTATGAGCTCGAGTGCATAAAACCTTTTCCCATATATATGTGTGTGCGCGCATGTGAGCATAACTATATACACACACACATACATATATATGTGTGTGCGCATGCATTCAACACGCATCACGGTTGGCCCACACAACTCGACCTGAGCTCGACTGCATAGAACCTTTTCCCATATGCATGTGTGTGTGCGCGCACATGTACACAAAAAATATATATGTCCAGAAAGAGAGAGATATGCTTTCTCTGCACCTTAGGTGAGAATCCGTCCGCACCATTGCACACAGGTCATAGGCAGAAAATTCAAACAAGCCATGTGATGTTGAACTTATGAAACTCTATGGCCTAACTTTCATCCTGATTCAAAACTTTGGTAGGCCATGACAAAAGGAAATGGTTTCATCCTTTGATTTGCCTCTCTTTGCTATGGCGCACAAAAGTTTTAGATCAGGCTGAAAGATGTGCATTGAGAGTTTTATAGGGTACCACATCATGGGAACTGTTCGGATTTTGTGCCCATGACATGCGTGCAAAGGTACGCACGGGTGCTCACATAAGAAGTTGTGTAGGTGAGCATCTTTATATATATTACTAAACTCAGGAGGAGTGAAAAAGAAAGGTCCACAAGCTTACCTTTGTTCCAGGTGTAATTATTGAATTTGAGCTCTGGAGATCCCTTTTGCACTAAGAAAGGTCCGAGTTCTTGGGCTTCTCCATAGCCAATAGAAGAGCAACCGGGTCCTGCCAAAAAGTTCCAATTTTCTAGTAATATAAAATCCACGTGCTTTTTAACCCATTTCAAATAATCTCTTCCTACTAAATAAAGAGCTTCGGCCCTACAATATAATTAAACACATACATTAAAAAAAGAAGGAACAGTTCTAATCAACATAGGTATCATTTTAATTCAGCAGTTAATTTTGGGCTGTCCATTGGTTTCCAGGTCCAGCGATGGCCCATCAATGGATGGACCCACATGCCTACACGGTTCAATGATCAGATCGGTTCCCTTTTAAAATCACACCAGGTATCTAATCAAATATCGACACAAAAAGAAAAAAAATGAAATCAAATCATTCTTAACTTTCTGACGGCTACAATTGCTTAGTCAGTGTGATTTTCTTTATAGATATTCCAGCCATCAGATGGCTACGATTGCTTAGCCAGTGTGATTTTGTTTATAGATATTCCAGCCATCAGATGGCTACGATTGCTTTGTCAGAGTGATTTTGTTCTATGCACCATCGGTGGGTGGTAGGGCCCTCTAGATGGACAGGTTGGATTATTTGATAGTGGAGCTACACAGGCCCATCTATGCAAGGACCTTGAAACCCCAAATCCCCAGCTCCAAAGGATCCAAAGTGAAGTGGATTGCCTAACTATACTGTGATTAGTCAGCCAATCCACTAGCCATCAAAAGAAAAGTGATCAGATGGAGCCCAAGGACGCCTTGCAGCCCCATCTATGCAAGGAACTTGAAGTAAACACTCTTTTAACTCTTCAGTTCTAATGCAGAGATGAATGTAATGAGGTCGACCACCGTCTTTCTCAAGGGAATCATTACTCTGAATCTACAGAGTAATTATCCCTTAAAACTCCTTAAATCATATATGATATGTCGAAAAACTCATGTTAACTTTCTGATAGTCCTAAACACCGTCTCCGATCGGGCCTTCTCTGATCCATCTTGACCATAAAAGTATCCGTGACCAGCTCTACATCAAGTTCCTAAAGATTGAAAGGGAAGCAAATTGATCACTAACTACTGTAATTAGTCAGGCAATCCGCTTCCCATCAAAAGAACCCAGTGATCAGGTGAGGCCCACTTGTGTGATCAAGACGTTGATTTGATCATAGATTCTTGGTGAATCATGCCCCAAAGTCACCCAGATTGTAAGATCCTTATTCCTAGCGAAGGATTCTTTAGGCTCTTTCTATTGCATGTGGACGTTTCAGTTTTCTTCTTTATCTGGCAAATTGCACCCAAGTGAACGAATGGTTAGAATCACCCCACCAAAGAAAGTTAGGTGGGCCAAGGTCCATGTACCGTGGGCCCACCTAATCAATGTTTTGATCACCTAACCATGGTCCCCACTTACAGTGACTCTGGGCCAAGGCCAGTGACACATGGAGATGAGGACCGGATACCATTCCTGCAAGCAACGCAATTTAATATAATAGTTCGCTTAATCATGCAAAGAGAAAAAAACCAGCCATCTAAAAAATATGCTCACGATAAGATACTCAACCACATGGGTGCATATTAGCAACCACCCTTAATTAGTAGTGTCCACATGTGTATATGTATGTAGACGTACATGTACTAATTAATACCATGTACACATGCATTAGTGCATGTATGATGGTAGACAACCACATACCTCCATTGAGCCATAAGAGAACCGGTTTGGACTGAGGTTGATTCATGGCTTCAAAGAACCAGTAGAAAAGCGCCTTCCCATGGGCCTCGTCGATAGTCACATACCCTGCATATTGTCGGAATTTCACCGGAGGCTGCCCCGGAAGTCTGACAACACGGTCTGCCTCTTGTTGAGATAAGGCCCATGAATCGATCAGCTCAAAATGAGTTTGGTGCCGCCATATCGGTCTAAATGAGTGCCTGAAGTCAGGGCCATGATGAAATGGGTGGACGAGATGGAGCATGGAGAGAATGTAGAGTAAGAGAGAGCAGGAGATGAAAGGGAAGACAGCCATTTCATATGAGACAAGGTGGCTTGTGTTGGAGTTGAACAAAGGAAGCTAGAAGACAGCAGACTTAAATAATGTCCAAGATTCCAAATAATTCTTCTTTAGTAAGGAATCATGGAGAGAGAGAGAGAGAGAGAGAGAGAGAGAGAGAGAGAGAGAGAGAGAGAGAGAGAGAGAGAGAGAGAGAGAGAGAGAGAGAGAGAGAGAGAGAGAGAGAGAATTACTGTAACTTTGGAAATTAAGTGCATGATTAGTCAGCTATTTTGGCATACGTTTGTATATACGTGGGGAACGGATTAGGTGTTACGCTTACCGTTTGGGGCCCACCTTGATGACTTTTTTGTATATCCACACCGTCCATCCGTTTTTACAGACCATTTTAGCGTATGGTCCCAAACTTTGAGCACATCCAAGTCTCATTTGGACCACACCATTGGAAAAAATAGTAAATGATAATTAAATTTTTTTGTAGGCTATAAAAATTTTGGATCAAGCTTATATTTGTATTTTCCTTTCATCCAGGTTTGATTGACCTTATCAACAGTTTGGATTGCAAATAAGCATTACAGATCTTCTTGTGGTGGGCCTGGGAAGTTTTTAATGGTGGGTGTTCAATTAACATTGTTTCTTGTGGTGTGGTCCACCTGGGATTTGGATCTATTTAATTTTTTGGACCATGGACTAAAATGGAATGTAAAAACGGATGGATGGCATGGATATAAAACACATCATCCAAGTGGGCCCCACAGTAAGGGTAACACCTACTAAAGCGTTACCGTGTTACAACCCACTCCAGAATATGTGAGATGCATTAGTCTTATTTAGAATAATTAATTACATGATTAATGGTTCCCGTAGAACTTGTGGGACCCATGGATCGGCTATTCAAAAGCATTGTGGGTACAAGCCTTCCCAATACAATATTGTATACATGGGTCAGGAAGTCCAGGCCTCGGCTTGGAAATCCTTTCACGGGTGGGGCCTGGTCTTCCCATCTTGGGTCATGGCTCAAGCCCAAGATCTAGTATATGGGTTGGGCTTGGGCTGACCTTGATTCAACCAAACCCTACCATACTCAGGTTCTTCAGGCTGTACTAGGACTATCAATGGGCTGAGCCAATGTCTGTCCAAGCCCAGCCCGCATTAAATCCAAAGCTTGAGCCTGCCCACCAACTTCCGTCCAAGATATGAGTTGCTCATCAGCTGCAACTCACCATGCATGAAAAAATGCCATTATACACTAGCGGCTTGTATAATGCATTGAATTCCAAATTTAAAAAGCCCACCAAGGAAAATAACTCAGGGGATCCACCTTGCCTGTACATTGTTTCCAATCATGTGGTCCACCTAAATCATGAATGGAGCTATTTTTTGGGGCCTAAGCCTAACATGAAGTAAAGCACCAGGTGGTTGGAGTGAATTTCACGTAAACATCACGGTGGGCCCACATCATCGTTGACTAATGTGCACATCTTCGTCTCGGTTTTGAAGGTCTATAACATTGGAAAGATTTTAAAGTTCTCCAACATTAGAAAGATTGTCAATGAGTCTTGAATCATAGCATTTTATTGTGATTTCAAATCCTTGTTTTTTGAAAATTTTGAATGCATTTGGATCGAAGTCATTCCAACATTTTCACGGACAAAGACGCAACCCAATACAATTAATAAACGAGTTTAAATTTTATACCCAACAGGTCCCTCAAGTCTAATATTCCAACACAAGCATGGCCACTCACAAGCATAATAACAAATCTCATTCTGCATTTTCTCGGCATGGAAATTTATCCGAGATTTTCAGATATATATATATATATATATATATATATATATATATATATATATATATATATATATATATATATATAGACACACACATAAAAATGCTCACCTACGAACCAGTTCGTACGTACTACGTATGAACTTTTTTGAGAACCTATCATACATAATGTGGATCCAAAATTTGAACCGTTCATCTGAAGCAGCACCTCGTGAAACCCCCCGGGCCCAAGTTTTACTTTGATCTAAAACTTTGATGGGCGATGAAAAATGAAAACAGTTTTCTCCCTTGATTTGCATGTCTCTTTGCTATGGCCCACTAGAATTTTAGATTGGGGTGAAAATTTGTCACATGGACCGTTCAGATTAGACACTCAAGGCACGTGTGCAAAGGTGCTCACGTGCGTAGGTGCGCAAGGGAGCATGACTCATACACAGAAACGCTCACCTGCGAACATAAAAATGTGCCACCAGCACTCGACCTTATGGAAGGTATAATACGGTCGAGTGTATAGTACTATACCCATGACCAATAATGTGCCGCCAGCACTCGACCTTATAGAAGGTATAATATGGTCGAGCGTATAGTACCTTTTCCCATATATATATATATATATATATATATATATATATATGGGAAAAGGTACTATACGCTCGACCGTATTATACCTTCTATAAGGTCGAGTGCTTGGGTGATTTTATAGGAAACCGAAGAAACATGGCATTGATTAGATACTAAAATAGCTAGAAACGTTATTGAAGTGACATCACCACGTTTCGTGAGCCCCACCATGATGTATGTTTTATATCCACACCTTCCATCCATTTGGAGAGATCAGTTTAGAGCAATATGCAAAGAATGAGTTAAATCCAAAGCTCCAGTGGACCCAACATAGAAAATAGTGGGGATAGTGAGGCCCACCATTGAAAACTTCTAAAGGCCACGAAAGTTTTAGATCAAGCTGATATTTGTGTTTTCTCTTATTTCATGTCCTTTTAAACTTTTGAGCAGGTTGGATTTCAAATAAACTTTATTTATTTTGAGTATATATATATATATATATATATATATATATATATATATATATATATATATATACCCAAAATAAATATTATAAATTTATTTATTATAAATTAATAAATCATTTAAAAGTTTTAAGATATAGGTAAAAATAAATTAATCTAAAACTTCTAATAGGTAATATCAATTCCAATACTAGACCAAAGGAGACATTGAGAACAGAAGTTTTTAGATTCATGGAGAAATAGAACAATATATATAAATTATCATGCTTATATATGCACCATTAAAGTCTCCAATAATTACATATCTAATTTTACCTATCGACAAATATGCAAATATCCATCTTATGCTTGTATGAGTAATAGCCAGAGATTCACTAATATCATGCTAAGAATAGATAGAATTCTCAGAAGAATATGCCATTCTTCGTTTAATGATTAGTAAAAAAGGCATATAGAAAATTCGAATGGCTGAGACTAAAGCAGCTACTTTCCAAGTAACAGAAAGAAAAGAAACAACTCCAGTGGTAAGGTCAAGAGTCGAAAAGTGGATTCTTCACTTTTTTCGCCACTTATCTCATTTAAAACCATGCATGATGAAAGTCCATCCACAAAATTTTTTTAACTACCCAGGTTCTTTGAATATCTGGTGATAGGAAGGTAAGGAGAATTTTCTCCAAAATATTTCTAGATTTTCAATTTCTTTACAGTATTTGTCCGCATGATCTTATGTGTCCCCAGAATCTCCAAGATTATCTGTGGAAGAGTCCATAAGAAATCATATTATATGAAAGAGAAAATTAGATCTAGTTAGTTAGATCTAGTTCAGATTTCCACTATATCATTGTAGTGTTTGGTTCTTTCTAACCATTTCAGGTGCACAACGTTCTCTGTTACGTTTCCTTGTACCATCAAAACTAGGTGATATGGCTCATCAGAGAGGTCTACCAATCCAATGGTCCATCTTCACCAAATTGCACTAATCAACAGTTTGTAAGATTGACACCATTCACTAAATAGAACTAGAAGCACGCTGAATCCAAAACCCCCTGAGGTCTGTTCCTCTACGGATCTTGTGTGGACTCAACCGTGTTGTGTGTACACCGTCCAATATATACATTGAACGCAAGTATGAGATGGGGTGCTAAAAATCAGTCTTATCTAATTAGTAAATGGGCCACACCATAAAAAATAATTGACAGCCACCTAAAAACTTCAAACTGCATAGCATCCGATGCTTAATTTTTTGTGCATCGAGCTTTCACAGTAGATCGACCCACTGGACAAGTTGGATGCCATACACAACCAGGTGGGCCCATGTTATAGAAAGTATTTTGATTAAAAATATTTTTAATAAAAAATTATATATAAATATATAAAAAGTTTGTGAAAAACTTAATTTTTTGCACTTGGGAATAATCGCATGTCAAAAAGGAGATGAGGAAATTTTTTCTTGATAAGTAGGGTATTGAGTACCTTACTAATTGCTTGGTGAATCAGAGGAGTACCGAGACTTGTATGTTTGTGCATGGGCTTAGGCATGAGCACAGTTACAGTTACAGTCACGATCACGATGTCGAGCTTAGTATGAGGGCATAGGCATGTAAGGTGGTGTACCTGTAGAGGCGCTAATGATACACTTTGCACTTCTGACGCAGGGGAGGACGTGAGGTCGAGCACCGTCTTCCTCAAGAGGATAATTATCCCAAATCTACGGAACTTCTCTGGACTCCTCATAGAGACTTTTCAAATCCACGAGGAAAGAAAGCAGAAATAGAAATAAATTCTAATAAATTCAAAATTGATTAATGAATGAATAAAAATGAGTTCACAACCCTTTAAATAAGGGTAATGAGCAATAGGAAAGAAATCAGAAGCAAACTACAACTAAAACTCCTAGAATCCACGACTTATTATAAATAGTAAACTTAATATTTATAGACGGTTGTGATGTCTACTAGTGCGCAAGGTTTTCGGCCAAAAATAGTAAGTATCCTATTTGGCTTCACCAAACCGTTCTCCTAATTATCCTGAACACTTTTCATGTTGGACACAACTCCTAAAGCCCAACGGATGAAGAACTATAATCAAACTAAAACTTACTATTTATAGTAAAAATGAAAATAAAACAGGGAAATGACCGTCGATCAGGGGGTTTTTCACAAATTCGAGCTGTGCAACCTAGCATAGCTAGGTTGGTTGGCTAAAGTAACTCGTTCTACCCCAAAATCATATATTGTACGTCAGATAACTCATTTCGGATTGCGAGATATGCCCGATCTAAGGTCTGATGGTCCGGATCACTTGTTGTCGACCGAGCCTTTTCTGATCCATCTTGGCTATGAAACTGTCCGCGACCCACTCTACATCAGTCCCCTCCACTTAAAAAGAACTCGTCCTTGAGTTCTCCGCCTGCTCTGGTTCATGATACTCGGTTAAGTCCGCGACGTAGAAAGTCCGTCAGATCGCTATGTCATCTGGAAGATCAACAACATAAGCGTTGTCATTGACCTTTTGGATGATTGGTATAGGTCTAATCTTTTTATTCTTCAAATTGTTGTACGTTCCGATCGAAAATCTTTCTTTTTGCAGATGGACTATTACTTGGTCACCCACCTCGACACCTTTTGTCGCCGATACTTGTCCGCTTACTCCTTGTACTTTTCGTTCGAGGCATATAGCTTGATCTGCAGCTTCGCATGAATACCCATGATCCTTTTTGCCATATGTTCTGCTGCAATGCTCATGCCTGGGAGCTTGGGCAGAGGGACTAAGTCTATTGTGTGGTGAGATACTCGTCCGTAAATAATCTGGAACGAGAATTTTCCTATCGAGTGGTTCACCATGTTTTTGAATGCAAACTCTGCTTGATATAAGGTCAAATCTTACTGCTTTGGTTTTTCTCCTGAAATATATCGAAAGAGGTTTCCCAACGTACGATTCACAACCTCAGTTTGACAATCAGTCTGTGGGTGGTAGGCGCTGCTGATTAGAAGTCGTGTATCAAATCGAGTCCACAAAGTTCCCCAAAAGTGTCTTATGAACATCGTGTCATGGTCAGAAGTAATAGTCTTGGGAACCCCGTGTAGCCGCACAATTTCTCTGAAGAATAAATTCGCCACGTGTGTTGCATCGAGAGTCTTCTTGCATGGAATAAAGTACGCCATCTTGGAGAAACGATCTATTATCACGAACACCAAATCCATGCCGCATTGTGTTCGTGGGAGACCAAGCACGAAGTCTATAGATAAATCCTCCCAAGGGCCATCAGGCACGGGCAACGGGGTATAGAGGCCCGTATTATGAGATTATCCATTCGAGGTCTGACAAATATAACAATGTTGGACTGCCTTTCCCACATCATGTACCACTTACGGCCAGTAATACCGTTTTTCCATAAGAAGTAGTGTCTTGTCTCGCCCAAGGTGTCCACTGAGGCCACCTCCATGTAACTCTTGGATTATTTGTTCCCTTAGAGAACTGTTGGGGATGCACAATTGATTTCCCTTGAAAAGGAACCCATTTTGCATATGTAAGTCGCCAAAGTGACCTTCTTAGCATCTAACCCATACGTCCTTGAAGTCATCATCGTCGGCATATGTCTTTGAGGCGCTCGAACCTGACAACTTCATTACTCATAGTGACTAGCAAATTCGCACGGTGACTCAGTGCATCGGCTATCTTGTTCTATTGTCCTGATTTATGTTTTAGCACGAACGTGAATTCCTGTAAAAATGAGATCCACCTAGCATGCACGCGATTAATGTTAGCTTGACTGTTAATGAATTTGAGAACTTGATAGTCCGTGTAAAGTATGAATTCCTTTTGAATCAAATAATGTCGCTAGTGTCGCAGTGCCTGGACCACCGCGTATAACTCGATCTCATATGTAGAACACTTCTTGCGTGTATCGCTAAGTTTCTTACTGTAGAAGGCTACTGGTCTACCTTCTTGAGACAAAACTCCCCCAATTTTGACATATGAGGCATCACATTCGATTTCAAACAGTTTGTCAAAGTTGAAATGTACAAGAACCGGGGTCATGGATAATCTGCGCTTAATTTCGATAAAGCTCCTGTCGGTTTCGTCAGTCCACTGAAACTGCCATTTCTTCATGCAATCTGTGATTGGTGACACAATAGTACTGAAATTTCTCACGAACCGACGATAGAATGTCGTCAGTTCATGAAAACTTCGCACTTCCTGAATATTTGTGGGAATCGGTCATTCTCTGATTGCTTTCACCTTTTCCTCATTCATCCGAATGCCGGTGGATGTTACAACAAAACTAAAAAATAATATGCTATTAATCATGAAGTTACACTTCTTTAAATTAAGATACAGTTTATTTTCAGTGAGTACCTGAAGGACCTTCTTGAGGTGTTCCTATGGGTAGTTTCGTTTTGACTATATATTAAAATATCATCGAAATAAACCACCACGAACCATCCAATGAAAGGTTTCAGAACTTGATTCATTAATCTCATGAATGTGCTAAAAGACCGAATGACATGACTATCCATTCGTACAATTCTTTCTTAGTCTTAAAGACCGTTTTTCACTCATCACCCGGCTGTATTCAAATATGATGGTAGCCGCTCCTTAGATCCAGTTTAGAGAATATTTTGGTACCTTCTAGCGTGTCCAGCATATCGTCCAACCGTGGTATATGAAACCTATATTTTATGGTGATTTTATTAATGGCTCGGCTGTCGACACACATGCGCCAACTCTCATCTTTCTTTGGAGTTAATAAAGCTGGTACAGCACATAGACTCATGCTTTCTCGAATAAGACCCTTACGGATCAACTCCTCCACTTGCCCTAGAAAAATCTTGTACTCATTCAGACTCATTCGATAATGAGGCCGATTGGGTAGACTGGACCCGGGGACAAAGTCGATATAGTGTTGGATATCCCACATGGGGGGTAACCCATCGGGAAGGTCATCGGGCCAGATTTCTTTGAATTTATATAACAAGGGCCTTAGTCTTTCAGGGATGATGGTAGGCTCGAGTTCTTCTCCTTTTACAATTAATGTATAAGCCCGTCCTGTTTCTTTGGATTCTTCCGCGAAGTCGCATATGGTTAAGAGAAAACGATCCTCTACTTTAGAAGTTTCAGGTGGTCCCTCTAGATCCATAGGGGCCAATATGGTCTTCCGACTATCTTTGACGAAGATATATATGTTATCTCGCCCTTTATGAGTGGCGTCACGATCAAATTGCTAGGGTCGACCGAGTAGTATGTGACATGCTTCCATGTTAATCACATCGCATACTACTTCATCCTTATAATGTTTATCAATTGAAAAAGATATGGTGTATCGTTCAGTTACCTTTATTTCGCTGACCTTCTTAATCCAACCGATTGTATATGGAGAGGGATGCGCTCCGTTTTCAATTGTAATTTTCCACCATGACCTTGGAGACGATGTTCTCACTGCTGCCACTGTCAGTAATCATGTCACAAACCTTTCGATTCACCGTACACTTAGTGCGGAAGATATTATGCCTTTGTGGATGCACTTCCTTTCTTGGCGCATATAATAGCTGCCTTACGACGAGTGACTCGCCGTGATCTTACTGAACCCAACTTGATTCATCTGCCCCGTCCTCAGTGGTATGCTCCTGTTCTTCAACATTTGAATCTTCATCAGCGTTATCAGCACTACCATCATTGATGGTGAGGTTCGCCACCTTTTGTTAGGGACAAGTATTTGATAGGTAGCCCGGTTGGCCACAACGATAGTAGTTGTCGGGCAGGAGTTGAGCATAGGGGTTCGGAATTCTACTTGGACTAGCAGTAGTCGATACGCCCCTTTGGGGTCTAACTTGTCCGCTTCTCTGATCTCAGCTCTCAGACATAGGAGGTTGAGTGCGTGCTCCTATGGGTTCATTCTCCTTAGACTGTGGAGCTCCCTAGGGTGGACCCGCCGCAGTGATCCTTGCGATAGAATAGGGCCACGTGGTAGGACGTTCAAGTTGCGCTTCTGCCCAAGTAGCTAACTTGATCACATCATTCATCGTCCAGACGGGTTGCATCTGGACCAGATCATGGATCGCCATACGCAGTCCACCGCTGAATCGGGTGACTTGCTGCTATTCAGTCTAGACTAAATCGTTACGCGCCGCCAAGCGATAGAATTCTTCTGCGTATTCTCTCACCGATTGATTACCCTGTCAATAATTTTGGTATTGTTGGAATAATACCTGATCGTAATCACTAGGGAGGAATCAGACACGTAGTAGCTGCTTCATCCACTGCCATGTGCGGATTGATGCTTTTATCTGTCTGGTTCGTGCGAGTTGCGATTGTTCCCACCAAGTTGAAGCTTCTCCTTTCAACTTGTAGGCTACAAGTTTGACCTTCTTTCCTCCAGGGATGTCCATATAGTCAAAAAATTGCTCAACTTCAAAAAGTCAATTGAGAAAATCTTCAATGTGTAGTTGGCCATTGAAGTTAGGAATATCAACCCGCATCTTGAATTCTCGATTTGTCCGATCTACTCGATTGCCACTTTTTCTGGGGTGTTGGAAGATTATGTCAACAATTTCTTCTTCACTGGAGTCCCCTTTCTCAGGAATGACCCGTGGATGTACTGCCGGTACTATACTGCGATCAGGGCGATTACGAGTTTCAGTAATCGGTGGCGGAGAATTATCACCAGGAACACAGAGTTGCCCTAGGATTTTTGCTAAGAGATCCGCTATGCGGTCCATGGAAGCCTATAGCCCTTGCATGGCTTGACGATTCTCTTGCTGCGCTGCTTCAAAAGTTGTCGTCGTTAAAGGTAAATTCCCTATAACACCGCCTATGGGATTGTTGCCCGACCCATTGTTAGAAGCCATTGATCTGAGGAGAAACCTCGCTCTGATACCAAACTGACGCAAGGGAAGACATGAGGTCGAGCACCGTCTTCCTTAAGACGATAATTATCCTGAATCCACAGAACTTATCTGGACTCCTCACAGAGACTTCTCGAATCCACGAGGAAAGAAAGCAGAAAATAGAAATAAATTCTAATAAATTCGAAATTGATTAATGAATGAATAAAAACGAGTTCATAACCCTTTAAATAAGGGTACCAAGCAATAAGAAAGAAATTAGAAGTAAACTACAACTAAATCTCCTAGAATCCGCGACTTACTATAAATAGTAAACTTACTATTTATAGACAGTCGTGATGTCTACTAGTGCGCAAGGTTTTCGGCCAAAAATAGTAAGTATCCTATTTGGCTTCACCAAACCGTTCTCCTAATTATCCTAAGCACTTTTCATGTTGGACACAACTTCTAAAGCCCAACGGATGAAGAGCTATAATCAAACTAAAACTTACTATTTATAGTGAAAACGAAAATAAAACAGGAAAATGACCGTCGATCAGGGGGTTTTTCACAAATCTGGGCTGAGCAGCCCAGCATAGCTAAGTTGGTTGGCTAAAGTAGCTCGTTCTACCCCAAAATCATATATTTTACGTCAGATAACTCATCCCGGATTGCAAGATATGCTCGATCTAAGGTCTGATGATCCGGATCACTTCTGTCGTCGATCAGGCCTATTTTGATCCATCTTGGCCATGAAATTGTCCACGACCTGCTCTACATCAACTTCACATGTGCTCCCTCATGACCTTGCGCGAGATAGGTGTGAGTCGCGGTACAACAATGGCTAAAAGAGATGGGTTAGGTGGATAGATTCAGAATGTTGTGGGTAAAAGGTCTAAGAGACCTATCTACCTTATATATGGGCTGAAACTAGCCATTTAAGAGGCCTGATGTAACTACTTGTGTAGTAATAAACCAAACCATGTAGAAACTTTTGCATGTGGCTAGCCCAATAATCATAAACGGCTAGTACACAGCTAGTTTTTCCACATGTAAAATGGTCAGAAACTATCAAATTATAGCTAGTTTTTCACCAACAGTCAGAAATGGTCAATTATAGTTATGACTTAGACCAAAATGTCTAACTCCTATATAAAGGAGTGTGGTCACACATGCTTCAGCCTATCCTTAATATTTTTGGTTTCTTTCCTTCTATTTAAAGTAATTATAAATTTGTAATTTGATAATATCAAATTCTCAATAATCTTAAAGCGTTATTGTAATGGAAACCGAAGGTGTATCCTCCATCAAACTGATGAACTAGGATTTAATCCATCTCGATCGGTTCGACCGAACCAACTTTAAAAGATGACAAGACAAGATATAATTTCTCCTAATAGCATTGAAGATTTACTACATCTTGGATTCTAATATCTAGCCTTTAGCCACTGCCTGAGGCATCCGACGAGCACACACCCGAACAAATTGTTGCATGCAAAAAATGAGCTAAAGATGAATAGTTATGTCGTGGACACATTCTGAACGCGCTTTCTGACTGGTTGTATGATTTGTACATGTAAACTTCGTCTGCAAAAGAAATTTGGACCACCTTAAAGTTTAAATATAAGGTCGAAGAAGAAGGTACCAAAAAATTCTTAATAGCCAGGTACTTCAACTTTAACCTACTGGATAATAAATTGTTGCTACCCCAAATCCATGAATTGCAGTTAATTGTAAATAAAATTAAGGTCATTAAAATTGATCCACCTGAATCATCCTAAGTTAAGGCTATTATCGCAAAGTTGTCATTGATGTGGAAAGACTAAAGGACGAAGTTGTTACGTATGATTGAGGACTACATGCTAGAACAAATCAAAAAATATTTTAGAATTAAGGAAGAATTTTGTAACCGCGATATAAAAGCTAAAAATGAGAATTCCTCGTCCAAGGTACAAGCAATAGAAAAGACTCAAAATAAGAATCTCAAGAAGGACGATTCCATAAAATCTAATTAAAAAAATTTAAAAAAACACAAAAGAAGAACAAAAAGTTCAAAAGTCATTGCCATGTATGTGGAAAAATCGGCATTATACTCGAATTTACCGATTTCGCGAATCGAAGAAAGAAGCAAGTGCAAATGAGGATGAAATAGTTGTCATGATCATTGAGGTTAGCACGATTCAAGGCAAGTCCTCGGTTGGTTGTACGATATGACTACTATAGTCCATGTTTGCTACGACATATCAGCCTTCACAACATATAAGGATGTGACCAATGATTAACAAGTCTAAATGGGTAATAAAGTTCGGTCAAAGGTCGTTGGCAAAGGAACCGTGAAATTGGTTTTTAACTTTGGTAAGAAGGTGATCTTGACTAATATGAAGCATGTCCCAAACATGAGGCAAAACATAATTTCTGAGGATCTTTTGGGAAAACCTGGAATACGGGCAGTGTACGAATCGAGCAAGTTGATTCTATCAAATAATGATAATTTTATCGAAAAAGAATATGCTTGTAACGAAATGATTAAGTTTTCATTAAATGAAAGTAGAACTTCTGTGTATATTATTAAATATGTAACACTATGGCATAGTAGATTAACACATATAGGATATAGTACTTTAAAATTCATGCAAATAATTTTCTAATCTCATACACTGATAATGAGAATGATAAATGTGAAGTATACACATGGTCTAAAATTACAAAGAAATTATTTACAAGTGTTGAAAGATCGTCTTAAATATTAGATTTTGTGCATATTGATATGTGTGTTGAACGACATTTTTGCTCATGGAGGTAGAATGTACTTTATAACATTTATTGATGATTACTCTAGATATGTGTATGTATATTAAGGAGCAAAGACGATGTCACACCTCAGAATTTAGGTACCCGAGTAGGGCTACTCAATACTCAAATTCTAAGTACATGAGCTAAAATTTATATATTATCATTAATGCACAAGTAAATATTCAATTCCACAAGTCTATATATAATGAAAATAAAAGAGGATAAATAGTAAATTCTAAACTAAATTAAATAACATTGTACCATACTATTTATAACTTAAGCTGTTAATTAAACTAAATTACTTAACTTATTACATTAACATTTGAAATTTCAAACTAGACCTAATAACAATGTAAACTAATAATAAAGGCCCTCATGCTCGAAATATTCTAACTCGACACATATATGGTTTAAATTAACGTGAGTACAATGACTCAGTAGGATTGTCTCATGCACAAATATGAAGTTCTAGATTCATGTGTCTTTAAGTAATGTATTTGAGATAACATAACTTATGATAACATCGAATAAAGGGAATGCAAAAATGATATGCACGCGATACTATTTATGAATCCTCATAAATAATTAAATAAACATCCATCATTAATTATAATGTCGTACTTAGTGTATGACCACGTTACATTAACGCCCACACATAGGTATCTTGTGGTGAGGGACCCATTTATACATTAACTGATCAGACTATTACTTCAGTTGTACTTCTAACGTATGTCTACGTACACGATTATACTCATATGCCATATAAAAAATGAGACTCCGAAGGATCCAACGGGTTTTAGGGTCTTTCATCCAAGGGATACGATTACCCTACTTGCTAGCTTTAAGGTCTTTCACCCAAGGGACACGATTACCCTACTTGCTAGCGTTAGGGTCTTTCACCTATAAGACATGATCGCCCTACTTACTGATACCATTATGCTTTCTTTTCTTTTCTTTTCCACAATTCGAATGTATGTCATGAATTATTCTAAAGTTAGTACTAAAATAATTTAATTGTTTAAATTTCTATACAACAATGCAAGTTTTATACAAAATGTGTGGAAATCAATGTTGCTAAAATTCATCAATTCCTAAAATTTACTAAAACATCAAGTTATTTTCTGTAATAGTGTTAGAATTTTACTTAGATACCCCTTAAGGATGTTGAATTATGTTTATATCCCTAAAATTAGATTTTTATTTTATTAGGTGTGGACATAAACTGGCTATTTCTTTTTAAATTCCAATTTTCATAATTTATAAAAAAAATATTTATCTAGACCTTATATCTACATTTTTTAAAATTAGTACGAATTAAAATTTTAATTTAATATCAACTTAAATTTTTTATTAAATAATAATCTAAAATAAATTATATTAATTCTAAAATACTTAAAATTTAGACTTATAACGATTTAATTTAATTTTGACAAGAGGAATTCTAAAACTTTTAAAGTAAAATACAACTTAGTAAAGTTGTTTATTTATTTATTTATGAAATTTAGAAATAAAATCAAATAGCATTTATTCTAAACCAACTGATTTAAATAAATTACTCTAACTCAGATTTAATGTCTAAATTTTGTATATTTAATTTAATTCACTTAAAACCTAATTCAGAAGTAAAAATCAGATTATAATCTAACTGTACAAGTTAATTAGATAATTTAATTAACTTAACATATAATTCAAAAATAAAAATCAGATTATAATCTAACTGTGTAAGTTAATTAGATAATTTAATTCACTTAACACCTAATTCAAAAATAAAAATCAGATTATAATCTAATTGTACAAGTTAATTAGATAATTTAATTCAGTTAACACATAATTTAGAAGTAAAAATCAGATTATATTCTAATTGTACAAGTTAATTAGATAATTTAATTCACTTAGCACATAATTCAGAAATAAAAATAAGATTATAATCTAATTGTACAAGTTAATTAGATTCACTTAACACTTAATTCAGAAATAAAAATCAGATTATAATATAATTGTATAAGTTAATTAAATAATTTAATTTACTCAACTCCTAATTCAGAAATAAAAATTAGATTATAATCGAACTGTTCAAGTTAATTAGATTCAGTTAATGCTAAAATTCAAATAAAGAATATCAAAGTGTAAAAGAATTGGACAATAATAATTTAAAGTTATTAATTCAATATATATATATATATATATATATATATATATATATATATATATATATATATATATATATATATATATATAATCAGAAAGTGAGGAAAGTAAGGAAGATAACCAACAACATTTCATTTTATTTTCTTTTAAAAAAAAATACAATTTCATCTATCATATCATATTTAAGGTATGATTAATTTAAATCTTATTATTAGTAATTATTTCAAATTTTAAATTTATATCTAAATTTTTTTAAAAAAATTATATTAATTTACCTCAGAGATTTATTATCATAATTATAAATTATCATTATTATTATTATTATTAAATTGAACTCAATTTATAACTACAGAAAGTCAAAACTTATTATCTTAAGTTAATTTAATAATTTCTTTTAACTAACATATCCAAACCAATCAAATAGAATAAAATAAAAAAATTAATTAAACTATTATACAAATTTTAATTAATTAATTTAAATAAAAATGTATAAAAATTGGATTTAAATACATAAAAAATCTAAAATTTCAAGTTTGTATAAGATCACCTACCTTTGAAAAATGATCTGTTATTCCAACTTGACACGGTCCTGATTCAATCTCTCTCTCTCTCTCTCTCTCTCTCTCTCTCTCTTGATCTTCAGAGTTCTCATTATCTTCTCCTCTCTCTCTCTCTCTCTCTCTCTCTCTCTCTCTCTCTCTAAAAAATAAATTATTTGTTTGTTTTCTTTTTCTTTTTCTTTTTAAGGGAATGAGAAACAGAATGGAAGAGTGGGGTGGATATGGGACAGTTTAGATTGGTGGGAGGGTCCCACCATGATGGAAGTTATGAGATGACGGTGGGTCCGGTACCCATTACTGTACAAAGAAGAAGGAAAAAGGGAGAGAGTGTCGGGAGTGGGTTTGAGGGATGACGTGTTTCCGCACATCATTGCGAAATTGAAATTGAAATTTTTATTTTTTAAAATATAATGGGCCCCATTATGATGCGATGATAAATCCACTCCGTCCATCATCTTGGCCAGGCCATAAGAGGACATAGTGCTAAAAATAAGGCCGATCCAAAACTTAGGTGGGCCACATGAAATAGGACGGCGGGGTTAGTTCCCACAAAAAAAAAGTGTTGTTACATATGAAATGCTAAATATGTTCAAAGTATATAAAACGGAAGTAGAAAATGAAGTAAATAAATAAAAAAAAATTAAAGTGACAAAGGGGGAGAATACTTCTCAAACTTCTGTGAAAAACACAGCTTAATACATTAATTCATTGCACCATACACTCCATAACAAAACAGTGTAATAGAAAGAAAGAATATGACCTTCGTAGAGATGATCAATTCAATGTTAATACAAGCAAAGTTACCACTAAGTTTATGAGGGAGAAGCACTGCTTGCAGAGTATCACATCCTAAATAAAATTCCTTTTAAGAAAAATAAAACTTCCCCATATGAGGTGTGAAAAGGTAGGACACCCAACCTATAGTATCTTAAAGTGTGGGGTGTCTCATGTGTTGCAGGACACTTGATCTCAAAAAAACCAAGTTAGGACCCAAAACTATCAAGTATGCCTTTATACGGTATGCACAAAATAGCAAAGCCTATAGGCTCCTAGACTTAGAATCTAACACTATTATATACTCTAAAGGTGTTGAGTTCTTTGAGAACTCACTATTCTTAGAGTCAAAGGATAATAAAATTTAAACTCGTAGAAATGAACCTGTAAGTAAAGCTTCACTAGAGGTTGAAGCTTCTAACAAACCAAGTTGGATGTAGAGGGTAAAAGTATAAAAGAGTCTTGACTTTGAACAAATAGACTCTCAATGTATCTTTTTTTCATCTCGTAGAAGATGATAGAGAGAATGTTATCAAGAAGATACCTATAGTAATGGTTGTAGAAAATGACTATAAAACATTTAGTAAAGCTATGTCTTTTAGATACTCAACTTTTTGAAAGAAATCCATCAACGATGATATGGAATCAATAGTGTTAAATTAAACATGGGAATTAGTGAACTAACTTTCAGGTTCTAAATCCATAGGGTGTAAGTGGATATTCATAAAAAAATATTACACTAATGGGACTATCCGAACTTTTAAAGCTAGATTAGTAGGTAAGGGGTTTAGACAAAAAGAAGTGTAACACCCCAAACTTTTTAGTACTTAGGTGTTACCATGTATACCAAACTTTTTTTTTTTCCATGTATACCAAACTTAGAAACTCAATTCTATCTTGTTTGCATGTACACCTTCATTCTAGCTTAAATCTAACCATTAGATGTAATTTTCATCCATAGATCAGGACATCACACCGTTGATCAAGTTCGTGTCTTACCCACTCAAAGTTCACACCATTCCAACCTTTCAATTTTAGAATCAACTGATCAATTGCATTTAGATATGCCCATATACCCCTAATAACTTATAAGACTATTATTCAATGATTGCTAGTGATTGGAAGTTATCCATCTGCTGATTTTTAAGATGTACCATCACATCATCAAATAAACCTATTTTTAGGATTTCAATCACTTTGATAGGTAGATCAAATTGTTCATTATCAATGTCAAACTCCGAGTCACCAGATCAACCGTTCATCAGATCAAAAACTTCATATAGGAACACTTAGTTACGCAATATAACCATCATATTGCGAAAGCAATAGTTAAAGTTTATTCAAATTAGATTGGGGACGTTTAAAAATGCTCGAGATCAGATCAAGAAAAGATCCAATCATTGTAACATCCTAATCGCCTTTTTAAC
Source organism: Magnolia kwangsiensis (assembly GCA_037074715.1). Lineage (NCBI taxonomy): Eukaryota > Viridiplantae > Streptophyta > Magnoliopsida > Magnoliales > Magnoliaceae > Magnolia > Magnolia kwangsiensis. Next base: position 37,634,787 of record CM073572.1, on the reverse strand, counting down.
ACACAAAATCAATTTGTGTGGCCCACCCGAACTATGGATTGACCTTAGTGATGGATTTTTTGTCCAAATTAGATCTTTAGAACCAAATGGACAGAGTGGATTTTTCACGACATCATTGTGGGCCCCACATTGGTGGTGTGGGTACACTTGAGGAGGTGCATGTGCAGTGCATGGGACCTCAATGCCAATCAAACAGGCGCTGATCTGAGTTATCCTTAAAAAGGGGAGACCTCTCTCTTTCTTTCTATTTTCTTACCCATGTGGCATATGAACGAACATCATCCACTATTTCAATTCATGGCCCATCATTAGAACCCACTCCATATATTAAAACCGTTCGTCATGTCCGAATGGCATTTTCGACCAAACCCCACCTAGTTTCGCACCTAACCATGCACAGTTTCCACTGTGATCAACACCGCCAAAATCGCTGTTTTCAACGGACCAAATCCGTCGTAAAACCAAATATACGATGGACTTTGTCAGTCGTTGTTTACTGGGTCTTTTTGGTTTTATGACGGATTTTATCCGTCGTTTAATTTGTGACAGATGAGGTCTGTCGCATCATAGCAACGGATAAAATCTGTCGTAAAAAATAAAAAAATCCGTCGGTAATATTCAAAAACTTAGTTGTCACTAAAAAAATAAGTGACGGATAAGGTCCGTCGCTAATATGAGTAAGCGTCGGACCTAAAATCCGTCGTTAATTTTAACGTTCAGAATTTAGCGACGGATAAGGTCTGTCGCTAATATGAGTAAGCGACGGACCTCAAATCCGTCATTGATTTTCAATGTTCAGAAATTAGCGACGGATTTGGTCCGTACTAAAATATCCGTAAAAATAAAAAATTGATAATTTTTTTTTTTTTTTTTATTATTATTATTTAATCTTGCACCTGATGGTCATTCAAAAAATAATTCACACTATTGTTTGATAAGAATCCTATTCACAAAATTGGTAACAACTCGATTCAATAAAAGAGGAAATGATCCAAGTGGCCCACTCCAAAGATGACTTTAACTCTCTTAACTAAACACTTCTTACCCAAACTTCAGCTGTTGGCTATGCCTTACCTCGAATTGGCTACTTGGTATCTTTTCTTGTTCAACCTTCTTTTGAGCCCTTCCTACATATATTACAAACAATCAGATTCAATCCAAGAAAAGACTAGTTTAGTCGACCCTTCATATATTACAAATAACCAGCTCAAATCCATGAAAGGTGAATAGTTTAATCAACTGAAACCAATTAACAAAATAAAATATTAGAATTCATCCTAGCCATTAGAGGTTCAGGTAAGAGCATTTCTTAACTTCATAGCATTCACTGGGAGAGCACAATATAGTTTGAAAAGATCTTTAGATGTTGGAATCAATATACAACAGCGCAATGAAATTTACATTTAACACACTAGTGTCTAACAAAATGACCAAATGAAAGTGTAGGAACTACGAAATTCCTATTTCCCAACAAGATACACCTGCATAATGAGAAGATAGCAACAACTTGTCAGTGCTTGTAACTGCTTTTATTTATGAAACCGCATTTCTATTACCATTTGGTCCATGAAACCAGACCCAAAAAAATATCTTTGATTCCCCCATCCATCCATTCAACCATCATACAGTTATATTCATAAATATATACACATGTATCATACGATTATATACATATGCAGGGATGGACTTGTTTAAGACCATTCATCCAATGCACTCTACCACGTGTCTACAAGTCAGCTAATGCATCACCCACTGTATATGCTAGTATGGTAGGCCAGTGAAACATCCAAGCCATCCACTAGGTGGAGTTTACTGTGTAGAGCCTAAATATAAAGGTGGTCCATTCAGTTGGTGTGCCATGATAGTAGAAATAAGCCAAGTGGATTAGAAAACTTTGTCTATTTTTTTCACAACCGTACATTCGTTCAGTTGATTGTGGCCCACCTGACTAGTGGACTGACCTGATTCTTGGGATAGGGAATCTCATCATGATGGATGGCTTGGACATTCCACTTGTTTGCCTTGCTAGAATATGTGGTGGCATGTGCATTAGCTGACTTGAACATGCATGTGGGCTTAGCAAAGCTCTGTATGCATCAGCTAGGGGCAATTTTTCCCATGCAAATAGTTTTCAGAGGATCATCAAATTTGGATTTTCAAGGAACATGGGGAGGAATTTGAAACAAACGTAACATGTATTTAGGTAATTTGGAGGCATACGCGTGTGTAGCAACCAGTGTTTCAGATTGTACCTGTCAACCCCATCAACAGTGTGGAGTTTACTCCACTGGGAATAGGGGCATTTTTGCTGTTTTAAAATGTTACTGCAATATGCGAGTAGCTTGTTGGTAGTCTTAATTATGTAGTGTGGAATTATGTTTGGCATGTGAGTCAGTATCAATGTGAGCCTTTGCCATTTCCGGTTCCAAGACCTTGGTAAAGAGAAAGGGGAATGTCTACTTGGCGGCCAATCATAATTTCTTTTTGCCAATCTACCATTTAAAGCTAACCCCAAATCAATGGAAGAAAGGCTCAGATGATGATTGTATAACAAGAATTTGGAAACCAGGAATTGAAGTTTGGATCATGGGTTTATATATATATATATGAAAATGTTATTTTTTCTTCTTTTCAACCAGTAGTTTTCATTTTTTTTTTAAAGTTCTAAATCCTTAAAAAAAAAACCGTAATTTGCAGATGAACTACATTCTGTTCGTGAAATAGAAGAGAAAGGAAAGAAGAGACATACCTTCTCTGAAATTTGTGGTTATCTCTGCATTTTTCTGTTTGGTTTGTTGCGGATTTCAGTTGTTCTAGGTTCGACATAGCTTCAATGGCGGAACACCAAAATGGCAATGCAAAACCTTCTGACAAAAATGCTGCTAGGGCACTCAGTGCTTACACGATCAATCTTGACAACTTCCAGAAGTGGTTGAAAGTGTTGTATTAACAACCAAGGTAAAGTGTTCTGCCATTATCAATTAATAGAATTGATAGAAGAAAGATTAGATTGTAATATGTTTCTTCATTTGCTTACTATGCAGAAGTGTCATTTTTGAATGCTATTGTAAGCTCCTAATCATGGCTGGTCAAATGAAAACAAAACAATTGTTCACCAACTAAAACCGCAAGTTCAGAGGGAAAAGGAAAGGAAAAAAAAGAAGTCAAGGTATATACAGAGAATATAGAATCAGTACATACCACAAACCACACCAGCTCTTTCATTACAAGAGCTTTTGTAAGATCGTGCTTCTTCAAAGTTTCATGGACTCTGGCTTGGACATACAACAGAAACAAAAGAAATCAAAATACAGTTTTATGTGCATAAGCGCAACATGTTTGCATTCTTAAGAGTAAAAATAACACACTATGTAGGAATTCAACAAAATTGAAGAATCAAGAATCACTGAAAATATATCCCAATAGTATGTCGCACTGGGCCATCAGCTGCTTGTCTGTTAACGAAAGGAAATCTCTAGTGGAGTTGTTACTGCTACTGCTATTAGCACTAGCACTAGCACTAGCACATGTAGCGAAGGGCTTTACTCGGAAATCTCTGGTGGGGTTGTTATTGCTACTGTTACTGCTCAAACTTCAAGTGTAGGCTGTCAAGAACATGAGATTTACAGTGGATAACGTCCGACCTGTTAAGTGCTTGTGACACCCAATCCTTCCAATAGGTTGGTAGTTTGAGTAATAAAAGAGAGCCAACAACAATGTATGATTAACAGTGGATAACACCCAACATTATGCTTCTTATCAACCGTTTAAAAATGACCAATGTAAAAGAGTGCCAACATCACAACCATCTTCAGAAGATTGTCGAAATAGAAATTCTCTATATAACAGATCAGATCCCATGTTGACCCACACACTGTGCTGAACAACAGTCAAGACCAGAATAGGATTTTTGTCCAAGTGAGAGCAGTTATGCTAAGCTTACATGCGCCTTTACAGGCGTGAGAGGACACCTAACCAGAACATCATGTGGGCCCTACTCTGTAGATGATTTGGACACAAATCAGGCAGGCCACATGTATGTTGAATGTGGATTGTCCTCAATTTCTTTATGAACCATGCAATCTCTGTGCACATGAAGCCTGACTGATGCATGATGAGTTGAGGATGGAACAACGGTCGCCTGTAGAAGTGCAAGGGCTCAACATATATTGGATTTAAAACAAGATAATATAGTCCTTGTTTTTGGTGTTGTGGGACAAACTGTTGGGTGGTTGAGGAACATGTTCGAGGATAAGTGCAGCTAAAATGAGAATCTTGTGTGGATTAGTGGCGAGACGGGGAAGGATAGAATTAACGGATGCATTTGAGGGAGCTTGGGAGATAGGAAACAAAATAAGGGATAAGTAGACTTAGTTTGGTCATATGCAACAAACTCTATTATCTAGCTACACCTTTCAATAAACAATTATTTTCAAACTGAGCATGCTTAACTGAGAGACTGAATTTTTAAAACTAAAATGAGAAAGGACAAGATCTTGTTGAGAATGTAGAGCCACATCGGGCCGCCTTCGACCGGTCGTAGAGGCCTACTCGACTGGTCGTGGACCGGCTCGACTCAAAGTCCAGCGATGCTGTTTTTTGCTGTTTTGGGCCCTAGCACTAGTCGTAGGGACTGTAAGACCGGTCGTAGGGATCCTACGACCGGTCGTAGCTCTCTTAGGACCAGTCGTAGGTTACGTAGATTGTTTCCGAAACTGATACGGATTGCGAATTTTGGTGTCGCCTTTCGCAAGAGTGCGGAAGGAAAGTTACCAAAACTATAAATAGGGGTTCTTAGGGCTTTTGTAGGTAGATGAGGAATATTAGAAAATATTTCTAAAGGTATAGGCTAAGGGTTTTCTATATTCTTCCAAGGGAGAGGTTAGTATTTTGCCTTGTAATCTTTGTTTCTTCATAGTGGAAGTTTGCATCCGTGATTTTTTACCCTAGTTTGTAGTTTTTCCACGTATATCTTGTCTTGTGGTTTATTTGGATTGCTTTGATCTGTTTCTAGTTTATATTTTCATCCGTTTATCGTTTGTGGATGAGGCCTGAGATTGGATCTCGGCCCACTGCGTTGTTGGCATGCTGCGCAACAGATCTGATATGCTAACTGAACAGCTTCATATAGTCTAGGATCTCTGGATTCCTAATAGGGCTATCAATTATTACAGATTTGACATTATAGTCTGGGATCTCTGGATTCCTAATAGGACTAAAAATGATAACCTTGATTTGAATTCTATGGCCATAGACCATTGCATGTCACATTCAATCAATTAATTATCTTGGACACTTCCAATTAAACCTCATTAAAGTACTTTCCCATGTCACATTCAACCAATTAATAATTTGAACCATGGCCATAGACCATTGCATGCCAAATTTATGAAACGTTTTGTATGACTAAGGGTAAGATGGGAACCTGGAATCATGGGATTGAACAAGAAGTAAACAAAGCACAATGATAGAAAACCACATTTCCAATCTTGTACTCACTAACGGATTGAACAACTTTCCAATCATGAGATCCAAATTATACCCACTAAGAAAGCATATCAAATGGATAAAACAAATAAGTAAACACAACACAAACATAAACAAAGCACAATGATAGAAAAATCCTTTCTACAATAATGACATACTACAGCCTATTAATGCCCACTCCACAAATCTTTCCCTTTCTAAAAAAGAAAACCAACGGATACATAAGTAGTAAGAGTGGGGTTTAAAATCTCACTACCAAATGAAATAAAATATCAGAAGATATAGTGGAACCTACTTGATAATAGCAAGAGTTCATTTGGATGAACCTACTTATTCCTTCAGACACAGTTGGAACCTTGCCAAGTGAGCCTAGAAGCTCACCAAACATGCAGCCTTGCGCGAGAGCACAAAGCTCAGTTGAGTCACATATATAATTATTAATCAGGCTACCTGGTTGGTCCACCTTTGCAAGTAGCTTCATTTCCTGATACAATACAACCATGTTAATCTAGAGATGTCAAAGGAGGAGCTGCAGAGGCAACATCAGGCTGAGCTAGCCCAGCAGAAGAATGAAAAAACTGCGAGGAGGTTGGCTAGGGGCAGTTCTGCAGCTGGAGATGGCTGTGGTTCTGCAAAAGCTTCAAGCGATCTCATTGCCTACAAGAATGTCAATGATATCCCACAATCGAGGGAATTAATGATACAAATTGACCAAAAGAATGAGGCTATCCTTTTGCTAATCCACGGCAGCATGGTGCCATTTCACATTGCTACCGTCAAGAGTGTTTCAAGCCAGTAGGACGGCAAAAATTGCTATAGGATGTGCCTTAGGAGTTTTAAATGATTGCCGAGTACCATTAAAACTAAAAGGGAAGTTTTATAGAATAACTGTAAGACCAACCACGCTTTAGGGAACAAATTGTTGGGCAAGGGGAAGGCCCAAAAACACGTGGATGGAGGTAGTAAGAAAAGATCCGATGACCTATGGTCTAACTGAAGGTATGGCCCTTGATAGAGTGGAACGGTGGTATAGGATTCATGTAGGCAACCCTAATTAATTAGGATATGGCTTACATGATGACGACGATTATTTCATATATAAATTGTAATATGAATTTTTTTTTATATATATATATATATATATATATATATATATATATATATGTCACATCCTAAATCAGAAAATCGAATTCATAGGAATTCCAATCGCCAAATTCGGTGCCGACAGCCTCCGTAGTACCCCATTCTCGGCTCCTAGCATTCATATGCCAGATTCCGATCCTGGGATCCTACAAGGAGAATTTTTTTTTGTCAATGTACATTTAACTAGTAATAAGCATAACCACAAGATTACCCAATTCACAAAGGCAACATCATCATCATATATCCACTAATATAATCATTTGATTACATCACTGAAAGGGAAATACATAAATAGAAATTCAAGCTCCAGAAGACCCCTGCACGCTCCAAGCTCAACATTGTTGTAACCTAACATCACCTGCACACATCTATCGTACATAAGCTTATAAAAAGCTTAGAGGGTGGTGTAAGTGTGTGCACAAGGTAAGTGCCAAGTATTCAATACAATGCTATAATCATACAATACCGAAAAACTGATAATCCACAAACCATACAATGTCTGAATAAGCAGAAACACTGACAAGAGCAGGAATTATCAGAATAAGCAGAAATACTGACAAGATATAAATCATACGATAACAGAGTAAGCGGAAGTATGAACAATTCTATAAGTCAACCAATATCAGAATACGCAATATAGAACAGCTATGCGATAAGGAGTCATAAAGAGCCAAATATCAGATGCCGAAATTACAATGCAATATACAAATCCTGCTAAATCTGTCTAGGCCATATAAGTGCAGAAATAGCAACCCAAGATGCCATATGCCTGTGGATGTAATGCAATATATGATGCGAATGAAATAACCATGCTAGAGTGTGAAGTCGGGATGATAGTACGTAATATCGCAGGCTACGGGGTCCGCCACAATGGACTTCTATCCAAACCAGTCTCATACCTAAATTTGGATAGTCAGACTCAATGTGGTGAACTCCTGATCTCAGGTTGGTCGCGTGCCCAACCGAAATCCTTGTCATAACGAAGGTACACAACAATTAGTTGCGCACCACCAGCCCGAGTGGATAGTGAATGAATGAATGAATGAGCATGCAACTCCTACTCGATAAGTCCACATATCAGTATGGTTCCTCTCTGAGAAATCACCGGGGTCTATTAGACTCCAAACCAGATTGCCGCCCCATCGCGCGCAACAAGGTGAGTGGAAGAGACCTCACTATTCGCCTGCCAATATCGGGCCCGACTCATCAATAGAGGACCCATTCCTCGAGCTGGTCAGACTCAGCTTAGCATTGCCCCCTCCTCTCGGGCAGACAAGGCCGCACCCGCTTCCAACCGACCACGATACAGTGGAGAGCGCGACCATCTGGTAATCGGCACTCGGCGCTAATCTACCCACTCAGTCTAGACGTTGGAGAAACCTCTGAAACCAAGAGGGTTCTGGAACTTTCACCCAAGGATATCTATAGCACCCCATGTAGAACAGATTTTCGGTATCCCATCTGGCCATCCACGATATGACTTTGGAGGCTACGACCCTGATGTCGCTAGGGCATATAGTAATCACAATACACAATACAAGATGCATGAGTAATACAATCCAGTCATGCACCAATCCTGCGCATATCGTGCGCTGATGTGAGATAACCTCCACCTATCAGGGAGTCTCATATCATCCAGCCCAATAACATATGCAATGGTCAATCACATCTCATAACAAACATGCAGATGATGCGTATGAGAATATATCATGATGCTTATGCTGTCACATACTCATAATCGGTATCCATAATCGGCCTCGACAATATGGACATCTAACCAACATTGTCCCTAAGAAATGACCCACATAGAGACAAACATATAATGGGCCCACGGCCTCACACAAGTGCCTAATATACAACACAATGGGCCTTACTCAAGGGTTACATGTACACAACAGATGGGCCCTGCTCATGGACCTAACATATACCACAATGGGCTCCTTCGCCTGACCCTCAAATGCATCACAATGGGCCTCATCATCTAGGCCTCAATATACCTCACATCGGGCCTTAGATACGTGCTGAACACACATCACGTCGAGCCTCAAATACGGGTCGCATGTACATCACATTGGGCCCCGACAATCAGAATCGATAATCGACCATGACAAATTAAAATTAGTAATCGGCCTCGATCGATAATCGGCAATCGGCCATGAAAAATCAGAATCGGTAATCGACCTTGATCAATAATGGACAATCGACCACGATAAATCAGAATCGGTAATCAGCCTCGATCTATAATCGTCAATCGACAGACGAATCAGAATCGGTAATCGGCCTCGATCGATAATAGACAATCAGCCACGATAAATCAGAATCGGTAATCGGCCTCGATCGATAATGGACAATTGGCCACGACAAATCAGAATCGGTAATCAGCCATGACAAATCAGAATCGGTAATCGGCCTCAATCGATAATCGATAATCGGTCACGATAAATCAGAATCGGTAATCGGCCTCGATCGATAATCGTCAATCGGCCACGACGAATCAGAATCGGTAATCGGCCTCGATCGATAATCGGTCAATCGACCACAACCATCATAATCGATAATCGGCCACGACAGTCAAAATCAGTAATCGGTAACGATAATCGGTCTCAAGATGGGGTTTATAGATGGATGGCCGATGATAGTCCAAACAGTACCAATGGGGCCCATTCATTTGGGGTAATCCACTAGGGGATGATGAAAATGAGCCTATCCAGGCCTAAAGGAAGGTCACAATATGGACATTTAACCATCATAACTTATCAATGTGAACATTTAACCAACATTGCTTTCAAGGAGTGGCCCACGTGGGGCCGAACATACAGTGAGCCCATGGCCTCACACAAAGGCCTAATATACATCATAATGGGCCTTGTACAAGGGCTACATGTGCATCACATCGGGCCACTTCTTAAGGCCTCATATACACAACGGGTGGGCTCTACACATGGGCCTTAATACACAGCATGCGGCCCTACACATGGGTCTCATATACATCAAATGGGCCTTATAAATGCCAAGGTGGGCCTCAACAACGGGCCATAAATACATCAATATGGGCCCCAACCCATGGGCCCTATACACATCACAATGGCTGCATGATAAGGGCATAATACACATCATGCTGTGCCTCATGTACATCAAGTCAGGCCTCATATACGCCAAGTGGATTACATCAATGGGCCATACTAATGGGCCTCATACACATCAAGTGGGTTACACCAATGGGCCTCATGGACGGCAACAAATATATCAAGGTGGGCCTCATGGACGGCCACAAATATATCAAGGTGGGCCTCATCTTATGGGCCACACCAAAAATCAAGACAAGCCATAAATATATCAAGGCGGGCCTTGCACGTTCCAAATGGGCCTCACTAGATGGACAGTTAGCATCAAATACGTACATCACATTGGGGCTAAGGCAACGGGCGATGTGAATGTACGATACATCACAAGGTGGCCCGGACGGCGGGGATGAAACTGTTACATTACGGTGCGCCCTACACTGCCTGTCTAAACGGATGGTGCGGATAGGATAAATAAATCGAGGTAAGCATCACAGCACTGTCCACCCTCGGAGGTGTGGGTATGAAATAGATACATCAGGGTGGGGCCCACCATCACATTTATTTTCCATCTAGTCTGTTCATAAGGTCACGTGGACCTGACTTAAAGAGGAAAAATAAATTTCATACGAATCCAAAACTCCTGTGACCCCAACACGGGTTTCAATGGTGGACGTTTAATCTCCACGATTTTCTGTATTGTGGTCCACCTGATAGATCGATGGTGTGGATCACAAATGCATTGCAATGCGCCCCACATAGCTTGTCAGATGGACGGTAAGGAAATAATACATACATCATATAGTGGGGTCCACGTGTGTGGGGCCACGTTACCGAGCAGCATGGATAAAATACACAGATCATGTGTGGGCCCCACAGAATTTACTGATGGCAGTACCACAGCAGCTGCTCTACTGCACGTCCACAGATGGACGGATAGGATAACAATTACATCAAGCTGAGCCCACAGGGCTGCTGACGTCATCAGCTATATAGCTGGTGTGAAACCAGGCCACCGTCCAAATGGACGGTCTGGATGATTACCGGACATGGTGGGGCCATCAGAGTTTGGTGACGTCAATACACCAGTTCTATAGTTGGTGTGGTAGACCAGCCAATATGCTTCCAGCAGCAGGTGGGTCCCATGGTTTCAACGGTGGACTTTCACTTTCTATACTGTTTTTCTATGGTGTGGCCCACCTAATCATTAGATCTACTTCATTTTTTTTTGTGTCCCAAGCCTCAAGATGAGCTTGTCAAATGGATGGACGTAGGGGATAAAACACATGCGTCATGGTGGGGTCCTCAGTACCATCCAGCACCTTGGACGGTGCAGATGAAACAATACATTATTGTGGGTCCCACCACCTGCACGTGTGACACGTGCAGTGTGGGCCACATCAGGATGGCTAGATATAACATGTACCTGCTGGTGGGACCCTCAGAGCTCGGTGACATCTACTCAGCAGCCGTATGCTGCAGATGGACGATTAGATAAAATATATAAATCATGGTGGATCCACGGTGCTTGCTGGCGTCCAGGGCAGCAGCAGCTGCCTGCTGCATGGGACCCAACAAATGAACGGTTTGGGTGAACAGATACAACATGTTGGGGTCCATGTCCTGATGATGGACGGACAGGATAAAATTCATATATCATGATGGGGTCCACGCGGTGGACAGTGTAAATAAAACCCATACAATACAGTGGTGGTCCCCACCGTCCAGACCCACTGGACGGTGTGGATATAAAACATACACATCCTATGGGGTCCAATCCACATACAGGGACTGGACGACCCTGGATAAAACACATCCATCATGGTGGGTCCACGGCTGGACGGGTGGATCAAAACATACATCACGGTGTGGCCTTCACAGCCCCGTCCAAACTATCCAGAGCCGTCCAAACTGTCTGGATGGTGTGGATCTAGTGGGCCACGCCCATCACAATGGAGAGAGAGAGAGAGAGAACGGTGGAGATGGGAGGGACCCCACCACTATGGGTCCCTCAAAATACAATGCATACATCAAATGGGTCCCATTTCAAGTGGGCTCTAAGTCGAAAATCGAGATGATGAAACACCCACAAACAATGAAGATTCACCCACAAGGCAAAAGAAAAAGAGAGAAAGAAAGAAGGAAACACCCACCTTTGATCGCCTATTCCTTCTTCTGCGTATACACTCTAGAGCTCCAAGAGGACATTTTTAATGGTTGAGATGATGATCCAAGGGTTGGATTTAATGGTAGGAAGGTGGGTCACACCTAGCTTCTCCATGGAAGCCATGGATGGTTTCTTGCTTGGAGGATGAAAGAGAGAGAATGAAAGAGAGAGAATAGGAGGGAGGGAGAGAGGGATGGGTGTGAGTGATGGGTGATGGGTACTTGACATGTAAGGGATGGGTTTGTAAGAGAGAGAGTTGACTTTAGGGGAGGGGTGGTTGTACTTGACATGATGTGGTAATTGATGGGATTGATTTGACATGTTGTAGAGATTCTCTTGGGATTGCAAATGCTCAGCGTTTTCTCGAACTGAACGCGGGCCCACATCTTCTGACCTGGGTATCGTCTCAGTGCATAATACGCGGCGTTAGAACCACGACAACGGTGCGGTCGCTAGGGTATAAGTCTCGGGTCGAGCCGACTCTGGAATACGGAATATGACTCAAGGTCGCGCGCGACTGCCGATTATAAATCGCGAGTTGCTGAAATTCGACCGGAAGGACCGCGGAAGCCTAGGAAACATTACAGGCTAGGATACAGGTCTTACAATATATATATAACACTATATTACATACACTTAGTATATGTATTGGAATTTGGAGCAATCGACATTATCCCACCTCCATTGTACCATGTATTGGAGGAACTAGTGGTGAATGGATGTTTGGTTTATCCAGTTTGAAGCTGAAAGGCATAAAAAGTGCCTCTTTCAAGTTCTTTTACTCTGTCTTTCACTCAAAACAAAATGTTTACTACTAATCCTAGTATTATCTACTACATACTAGTAACATACAACCAATATTGAGGCACCATACTATAAGCTACAAAATTTCATGTCCCCCTAAACAAGGCTTCCTTCATTAATAACATATATATATATACACACACACACACACACACACACACACACACACACACACACACACCGAAACGCTCACTTGCGAACCAGTTCGTATGTACTACGTACGAACTTTTTTAAGAACCCATCACACGTGATGTGGATCTAAAATCTGAACCGTTCATGTGAAGCAACACCTCATAAAACCTCCCAGGCCCAAGTTTTACTTTGATCTAAAACTTTGATGGCCATGAAAAATGAAAACAGTTTCCTCCCTTGATTTGCATTTCTCTTTGCTATGGCCCACTAGAATTTTAGATCGGGGTAAAAATTTGTCATATAAGGTTTCATGGGATTCCGTATCATATGGACCGTTCAGATTAGACACCCATGGCACGTGTGCAAAGGTACGCACGTGCGTAGGTGCGCAGGGGAGCATGACTCTCTCTCTCTCTCTCTCTCTCTCTCTCTCTCTCTCTCTCTCTCTCTCTCTCTCTCTATATATATATATATATATATATATATATATATATATATATATATATCATAAGTTTTTTATTTTCATTTACATTCACAAATACATTCATCATCCATCCAACTATTAACAACATTTATAAAAAATAAAATATATCCAACCAACTCTTAATAATAATTTGCAACTTAACCCGCTAGGAACCGTCATGCACCGTAATGTCTTACGGCAGAGCGGGTTCTGAGGAGTTACAAGTTGACCCTGACAATAGCATATAAATGATGAAGCAATAAAGATATAAATGATTCAAGATTAATTAAAGGTTTCGAGAACTTACATCCACCTCACAAAAATGGTACTCATTTCTCTTCTATTCGACTAATTTTTATCTCCTGAGACATGGCAAACTTAAATATTAGTCTTTGCTTATCCAGCAAAAAGATCATTTGCTAAATTCAACAATAATAGTTGAGTCATGTTGTCAAGACATACAATATATCATACTTACCAAATCCTCATCATAGACACCAATAACTGCAAAAGGTACCTGCGCTGGATTCAACATAGGTCCCAAGATATTGAAGACTATCTTCACTTTGAGCAGTTTCCTCACAAGACTAACAATTTTCATTGATGGGTGGTGTGTTTGGGAGACATCATAAAACCAATTCCTACTGTCTTTATACATTTATTTACCACCTAACTCCAACAAATATGAAGGCAGTTATTACTTCATTACAGATATTCACAATGTCTAACAAATGAAAGAAAAAGGAAAAGCTCAACATGTGTCATTATCAAGCTGTTTGCACAAGTTTTATATATGAAACAAGGCCTACATTTGTTCAAAGATAACAAGATATGAGTACAGTTTGCAGAAAATCACAACTATTGCATGTGGTGTGGCCCACCTAAGTCGAAGGTTTCACTGGGCAGGCATCCACTCTTATCTGTTACTTGTGGTGTGGCCCATCTAAGTCATGGATTGGCTTGTTTGAAACATTCGAAGTGAGTGCAATGGTAACATTCTGACTGAGGGTAGCAAGCATCTACTATAGCAAACTCATTCTCCTACCATTTTAACAAATCCAGTTAAGTCAATTTCGAATTACAACATAGCAGAAACAACATTTACAAAAAAAAAAAAAAAAAAAAAAAAACTGTGATTGAAACAGGATTTAGAATAGACTAAAATAAAATTTGAAATAAATGAGGAACTTTGAAAATGATGTAAGGTGATAGGGACAATTATATACCAAAGTTGCAGTGAATACGAATTTACTATGGATTAAGCAATCACTTTAATAACAAGAACAGATAGAAATAAGTAGTCACTTTACTACGAATTGTGCCTATTACGGGAGTGTAAAGCAATTTAAATTCTAACATGACTGACCAGGAATAAAATTTGAGTGTAAAACAATAACATCACATTACACTACACACCAACTTTCAAATGGACTATGAAGCACACCTTGTTTTTTATTTGTCATCTAACCCTGTTAGCAGGTGAAACTGAGCAGAATTAGTAGGCACATAAAAACTGAAAATATTCCAAAATTTAAGTGATCCCAACAAGGGAATGTATAGGATGTAAGCTTGATGCTCACTGATACCAGTACATCTTAAATGGGTTGTAATCCAAATATCTTAGTAATTGTTAATAAAAAAAAAAAAAACCTTAACCATCCAGCACTTGCCAAATGTCTGATGATCGGTGGTCCAATCTGCCTAACTTTTGGCATATGGCCCATCCACTGGGCAAAAACAAAATCAATTACACTAGGTGAAAATGTAGTCCTCAACCAGAGCTTGCATCCTGTGAGAAAACACCAAAATGAAATAGATAAAGTAAAGTTTGAGTACGAACATTGGTATCAAATAAGAGGGCACAAAAAAGAACCCACCAAGCATTTCAAAGAGCACCCTCAAGCAATTAATGCATACATGAATTCAAGTGTATCATCACCAACATGGTTGGTAAAAAATAAGCACGCTAGATTCAAATTGACCAATTACACCACAAATATTAAAAGTGCAAGTCTTGAATGTGCAAGCAGTCAATGTGTTGTTGAATAATATCCGAAGCATTGAGCATGCCTATGAACAAATTCATTTCATCCTCCCACATTGCCAAATCTCAACATTATTACAATCAGGGGTCTTGGAATAAGAAAAGATAGAAGAAAAGAGAAAGCAATGACAGATGGAATGGATTTTGGAATAAAAATAGGGATTTTGAGAGAAACTCACCCACGGCAGGAGAGATGCTTGAAAGCCTTCAGAGATTTGGAGCTCACCCACCGGCGGAAGAAGAAAACGAGAAACCAGGTAGAGGCAGATAGATGCGGATGGCGTCGTTTGAAAGAGGGATTTGTAAAGGCAGGGGGCGTCGTTTGAAAGAAGAAATCCCTCTTCTGAAATGAGATGTTACTTTCAAATCCATAAATTGTGAGTTTTCCACAATTTAACACATCAACTACTTTAATAGCCATACATTTAAGGGACCATTTATTGAATGATTAAGATAGTTTTATATGGTAAAAAGTATAAATATTAACCACTAACAACCAGAGCCATTATTTAGATGGTCTAGATAACTATATATCATTTCCACTGTTATTATAAATTAGTCACTACTATTTTACGTCAAACACAAAACTCACAAACTCAATTATACAATATATAACGTCACTTGCTTTATGGATTTGGTAGGGCTCAATGGGCCCCACCATGATGTATATGTTTTAATCCCCGCCATCTATCCGTTTCTAAATATAATTTTAGGATAGATCCCAAAAACTGAGATCTATATAAATCTCGATTGGACCACACCATGGGGAAAACTGAGAGTGATTCCAACTGTTGAAGCTATCCTAAGGCCATCATAAAGTTTATTTGAAATCCAACCCGTTCAAAAGTTAAAAAGACATGAAATAAGGGAAAACACAAATATCAGCTTTGTGGCCTTTAGAAATTTTTAATGGTGGGCGTCACTGTCCCACTGTTTTCTGTGTTGGGGTCCACTAGAACTTTGGATTTAACTCGTTCTTTGGATATTGCCCTAAAATGATCTGTCCAAATGGATGGAAGGTGCGGATACAAAACATACATCATGGTGGGGCCCACAGAACTTGCTGATGTCCCTTGAGTAGCTAGTCTCACTACTCCCCTGACACCAGCCCGTGGCTGATGGTCGGTGCTCTATGGGCCCCACCATGATGTATGTATTTCATCCATTATGTTCATCCATTTTTTAAGATCATTTTAAGCATTTATTCCAAAAATGAGGGTATATAAATCTCAGGTAGACCACACCACATGAAAACAATAGTGATTGGATATCCATCATTAAAATCCTCCTAAGGGCCTTTGTACTATTTATTTGACGTCCAATCTGTTTATTAGGTCATACAAGCCTAGGTGAAGGAGAAAAATAAAAATCATCTCGATCTAAAACTTTTATAGCCCCCAAAATGTTTTTAATGGTTGACGCTCATTCAGCACTGTTCCTGTAATGCGGTCCATTTCAGATTGGGATATACCTCTTTTTTTGTCTCATGTCATAATATGATCTTTAAAAATAGATGTACGGCATGGATGAAACACACACATCATGGTGGGGCCCATAGAGCACCGACCACCAGCCATTGGTCGGTGCTAGGGGGAGTAGCCAATCCGTTCCCCTTATTTGTGTGTGGTCCATTTAATCTTTAGATATGATTAATTTTTTTTGGATAATTTTCTAAAATTATCTCAAAAAATGGATGAACGATGTAGGTTGATCCCAAATTTTCAGTAAATCCAAAATTTAAGTGGACCATGCCACACGAAACAGTGTGGAATAATGATTTCCACCGTTAATACCTTCATTGGGCCCACAATAATGTTTGTTCGTCATCCAACCTGTTCATAATATCAAAAAGATATGAATGAAGAGAAAACACAAACATCAGCTTGATCTAAAACTTCTATGGCCTTTAAGAATTTTTCAATTATAAAGGTTTAATCACACTATTTCCTATGGTATGGTCCACTTGAGCTTTGGATATGCTTCCTTTTTGTTCTTTAGACCTCAAATTATCTGTTAATATGGATAAACAGAGTGGATAAAATAAATAAATAATGGTAGACCTCATAGAGTTTACTCTGATAAGGGTAATGAGTAACTCACCTAAATGTAGTGGGGAGAGGTTTCCTTAAAACATTCATAATCATATATTGGGGTTGCCAAAATGTGATTCACATATCCAACCTACTCATTTTGTGTGTCTCACTTGGATGAGGGGTTAGACCAAGTTTCAGCCGCATCCAAAACTCATGGGGGCCCCACCAAGTGCTTTTATATTTTTTAAGATGTCTTCATATGGTTTTAGATGGTATGGCCCACCTGAGTTTCATATACAGATGATTTTTGAGATATCTCATAACTTAAAGGGGACACATCAAATGCATGGTGTTGATGTTCGACACGCATCATGATGGGGCCCACAAAACTTACTAACATCAATTTTTAGGTTCTCACGATGTTACTAAGTTGGGTCATAATTTTGACCAGAATATTTGGCCCATTTTACATGTCTGGTCCATTCACTCTACTTTATTGATCAATACCCACAATTTGACCAGTTACTCGCCTCAATCAAGCTACATATGAGGAAGATATTGAGCATACAAGATTGATCAACAATTTGAGTGAATTTTGATTTTAATGTTTAAAGGTTCAATTAGTGGATTTACCTAATAATTTATTAACAAATATTTTTTATTTCACAGATAAATTTCAATTTCTATTTAAAAATAACATTTTTTTTTCAAAATCTATATTTTTTTATTCTTAATTTTTCTTTGAAAACTTTTAACAAAATATCATTTTTATTATAAAATATTTCAAAAAAATTAAAATATAAATTCTGAATTTTTATTTTCAAAATCTCAAAAAATTTACCAAATTTTAATTTTTTTCCCCCAAAATTCCAAAATGCCGATTTTTTTTCTTTAAAAGCATCATTTTGTTTTCAACTTTTCAATTTTCTTTTTTAAAATGATACATATATATATATATATATATATATATATATATATATATATATATATATATATATATATATATATATATATCAAAATCTCATTGTTTTTATAAAATATTATGGTGGGGCCCACATTGTGAAAATTTTCACATTTAAAAAAAAATATATATTTTCTTTTCCAGGATATTATTTTTTTCTCAAAATCAAATGCTTTTTTTTTTTTTCAAATTTATCAACTTCAAACAAAATTCTTTTTTCCCACAAAATAGATTTTTATTAAATCACTATTTTTATTTTTTCAAAATCTAATTTCTTTCTCAAACATTGTTAAATTTTTTAAACTTCTCAACATTCTTTTTCAAGCGATATTACAAATCATTTAAATATTAATTTTAAATTAAATAGAAAAATAAAAATTTCACTCATTTGATATAAAAACAAAATAAATTTTCCTTTTGCATTCAATCAATTGTTAAAAAATAATCTTAGACACAAATATGTACAATTAAACCACTGAAATTCTATTAAAAAACAATTATTAGACTACAAAAAAACTTAATTTTCCACCATATTCCTATAAAAATGAAAAAAAATTAATGTTAAGGCAAGTGTCCTTTTACAACGAACATGATTTGTCGCAAAAGTCCTTTTACGGCGGACCATGATCCATCGTAGAAGCAACTAAAAAGTGCACCATTTGGAGTTTTGGGCAGGAATTTATGACTGTTATAAAATCAAATTTTACGACGGATTTAGTCTGTCGCCTACTAACGACGGACCAAAATCCGTTGTAAATCAGATTTTAGTGACGGATTTTGGTCCGTCGCTAAATTCAGCAACGTTCACTGGATTTTCGACAAACATGGGCTTAGTGACGGACTTTTTCTGTTAGTGACGGATTAAATCTGTCGCCAAGAGATTTCATCCGTCGCAAAAACACGTCGCAAATTGCCGATTTTGGCGTAGTGTAGGAACTGCGTGTGATGCTTTCCGAAATGAGAATTTTTCTTTCATTGTCAAGCATCTCAGCCATCCTTTGAAGATAAAATTCAAACCCTCCAATATAGGGTTCCATTTGTTCAAAAGGAGCAAAAACATCTTTCGGTTAAATACATATTGTTGTCCTAGGTTTCATCTCGCCCCTTCATGGGTTCTCCAACTAATCGGGGTCGTCCAAATGAACCCTAGAGGAGATTTTAGAAGCCTCCCTCACTTAATGTTAAGGTTTTTCAATGACTAGGGTTTCTATCACAGTCACATGATGAACCTGAAACCACATAAGAAATCATGGCAGGCGATTAAATCATATCCCTACAGAGTTCCTTGGGTCATTTTGGACCATTCCCAACCATTGAATTGGTAGATTTGGGCTCTGATCAAGAGACACTATTAGAGAGCTCATCGTCTTCTCCATTGGACTATGGAAACTCATGTTCTTTTGGTGGACCCTATCATTCGATGTAAGCCCATTCATCACGTGCCCATAACTCTCAGAAATCTTCAAATTGCGCAATTAAACATGCAACTAATATCATGGATTAGTTATTTTTGAACACTCCAAAATGAGATTAATAAAGCCTATAAAAGGCTACTTTCTAGGGAAACTATTTCCTAAAATAGAGTGAGTGAGCGTCGTACCTCCTTACTGCACTGAGTCGTTCGACTCAGTCCAAGTTGTGCATTTCGAACCAAGTCTCAAGTCAGGTTGAGTTGCTGCCCAAGTGTGTCCAGCCTCTCTGCAATTCAAAAAGAAAGAAAATATAGAAGAAAGAAAGCATGAAGAAAGAAAGAGGAAGAAAAAGAAGATAAAGAGTAGTGCAGGTTGTTGCTTGCCTCTAAGTCAAATCAATTGAGTCGAATTGTCTCAGGTTCTGGTGTGGTCTAGTTTCCTTGCTAGACACTTTCCAACAGAGAGAAGAATAAAATAAAAAGAATGGAAAGATACAGATGTAAGAAAGAGAGGAAATGGAGGTGTTTGAAATCACCGAGTTAACCCAACGAGTTGACTCAGTTGAGTTGATCTAAGTGTGGGCCGAAGTCAAATATTGCTAGACTTGCATGGGGTAGAGATTGAAAAGAAGCAAAAGGAAGAGAAGAAAGAAAACGAGAGAGAGAGAGAGAGAGAGAGAGAGAGAGAGAGAGAGAGAGAGAGAGAGAGAGAGAGAGAGAGTGACCCAAGCTTGGAAGCGAGTCACTGACTCAACTCAGTTTAGAGTTGAGTCGAGTTGTCAGGTTACTTGACTAGTGGTTAAGAAGAATGAAGAAGAAATTAGAGATAAGAAAGGAATATAGAAAATGAGTTCTTCTCTGCCGGGTCACCACTGAGTTGACTTAATTGATCTCATCGAGTACAGAAATGCTAGAGAACTTAGTGTTATCGATCCTCTCTAACAATATAATGGTTGTTCGGGTATTCAAGCTTTCGTTGGTTTTTTCATATTGAGGCCGAGTTGGATTGCTTAGTCGAACAATCTAGTGGAGTTGGGATGAAGCGTACAACAAAGGTGAATCGACTTCTCTTTTTCAAACTAATTTTAATTGAATTAGTATTCATCATTATATTAGTAGAATTCTTATTGTTGTTATTGGTTACTGTTATTATATTATTATAATCATTTGCTAATTTTAATTTCAATTTCATATATTATTAGTCGATATTATATTAATTATCATTATTATTACTTTCCTTTGTTATTAATTAATATTGTATTTATTATATGAATACTACTTATAATATGTATATTTTTAAAATAACTCGCATATTATTAATGTTATTATTGGACAATATTTCAATTATAATTATGATTATTATTATTATTATTATTATTATTATTATTATTATTCTTATTATTAAATCTTATCAGTATTACTATTATTGATATTATTAATATTAGATCCATTATTATTATCTTTATTAGTATTATTATTAATGATCATTAATATTATTTTATTCATTGGAAGCTCAAATTAAAAAAACCTTATACCATCTAAACCATAAGTCAAGTACCCTAGCTCTATATCAAAAATACTAAATATAAATAATTCAAACCCTAAGTTATGATCTTAAATATAGATAGTGTGAAAAATTCAGATCTAACCAAACAATTTCACAATTCATGGTAGGATTCAAGCCCAAGGGCATATGTACTTCCTAGTGACATTAGTAGGCGATTCGATTGAAGGTGAGACCCTTCAAGCTTTCCTACATTATGATATTTAGTTTAATTCATTTATTTTTATTAATTGTTTAATATAACATTCAGTGTAATGAATGATGCATGTTAGTTTCTATTTGAGTAACTATTCATATATGATTAATGATTGGATTTAAATTCAAGTATTCGAACATGTTACAGATCTTAAATATCTCCATTCTAGTTCAAGATGAGCACTATGCATGTGTTTTTGCTATCTATAGTGTACGTGTGTCACGCCCCAAACTCAGAAATCAGATTCACAAGAATCTCGATCACCGAATCCGGTGCCGACAGCCTCCGTAGTACCCCATTCTCGGCTCCCAGCGCAACATACGCCAAATTTCGATCCTGGGATCCTACAAGGAGGATTTTTTTGAACGTACACTTGTCTTGTAATAAGCATAACCACAAGTTTACCCAAATTATAAAGGAAACATCATCATCACATATCCACTAATATAATCATTTGAGTACAATGCTGAAAGGGAATACATAAATAAAGAAAAATCAAGCTCCAGAAGACCACTGCACGCTCCAAGCTCAACACTGCTGCAACCTAACATCACCTGCACGCATCTATCGTGCATAAGCTTACAAAAGCTTAGAGGGTGGTGTAAGTATGTGCATAAGGCAAACGCCAAGTGTACAGTATCAGGACAATGCGGAAGTATGTGGTAAGTTCATGAAAATACCAAGGCTATGTAATGCAAGGCATGATGGGAGATATGGATGCCATCGGCCACACCGATGCAATGCAAGGCCTACATAGCCAAATGTCATATGCGAAATGCAATCCAAGCAAGTCGGTACTCCTCAAATACGTATATCAGTACAGTTCCTCTCTGGATATCACCGGGGTCTAATACACTTCGCAGAGACTGCCACCTCCCTAGCTGCACAGTCAAGCAAGCGGATAAGACCTCACTATCCGCCTGACCAGTAGTATGCCAATACCTACCCGGCTCGTCGATAGCGGACTCATTTGCGAGCTAGTCAAACTCAGCCTAGCTTATAGCCCCCTCACTCAGGCGGATAAGGCCACACCCCCTTCCAACCGACCACGACACAGTGAGAGACGCAGCCTACTGGTATTCGGCACTCGGGCGCTCATGTATCCACTCGGTCTAGACGCTGGAGCATCTCCTGGTACCAAAAAGGTTCTGGAACTTTTACCCAAGGACATCCTAAGTGCCCACAGTGCTAGAATAAGTATTTTCGGTATCCAATACGGTCATCCACGATGTACCTGTGGAGCCACGGCCCTGATGTCGCTAGGGCGTGTAGTGATCAAGTCACACGTATGCGAGATGCATGAATCACACGTCAAATCATGCAGAAGTCCAGCGCGTACTGCGCAATCATGTAGGGCACTCAGTCACATAACGAGTCCCGTAAATGGTCTGTCCAATGACGTATGTTATGATCAGTCATTACTCATACCAAGCATACATATGATGCGTATGGGCATGAGTCATGAGGTTATACTAAGCATGTTATAAGGCAATGAATAGCAACGGGTATGGACCTATCAATGGGCCCTAAAGAGAGCTACAATGCGAACATTTAACCAACATTGTACGTACAATGTGGACGTCAAACCAACATTGTTTTCTAGGCACGGCTTGCCGTAAATATCATTTCACGAACCATGATAGACGTACATTGCAATGGACCCTAAGGACATCCATTGGGCCTCGATCCCTAGGCCTTGGATATATCAAATGAGCCGAATTGCGTGGGCCTTACATTCTTCAAATGGCTACGTTAATGGGCCTCGCCAAGGAGCCTTATGTACATTGCAATGGTCCATGACTCATGGACCATGAAATACATCAAAGTGGGACTACACACATGAGTTTTAAATATGTCAAATGGGCCATTCCATTTGCGCCCCTTGCACATCAAATGGGCCTGATCCCATGGGCTTTATATGTACCAAATGGGCTTAGATCCCGTGGGCCTTATATAGAATAAGTGGGCCGGATCTCATGGGCATTGTATATATCAAATGGGCCGAAACCCATGGGCTTTAGATATGCCAAATGGGCTCAATCCCATGGACATTACACATGCCAAATGGGATTAATCCCATGGTCTTAGATGTGCACCAAGGTGGGCCTAAATGAATGGCCATAAATGGGTCAACATGGCCCTATACACATACCATGGTGGCCCATTTGAACCATAGATCTGGTTCATTTTGGCACAAGCCATGAAATAATTTTACAACAACAAATAAATGGGCGGTTTGGATGAAACTCATGCATCATGGTAGACTCCCATGTGGGCCCACTATAACATTTATTTTCCATCCAATCCTGGGCCCACAAAAATGTTTATTTTACATCCCACCTGTTGATAAGGCCATGTAGCAAGGGGCCCACCAAAATGTTTATTTTCCATTCAAACCTGCTGATGAGGTCATATAGACCCAGGGCCCACCGTAATGTATATTTTTTTTTTTACCCAACCTGGGCCCACTGTACTATTTATTTGCATCCAAACTGCTCATTGAATCACATGGCCTAGGGCCCACTGTAATGTTTATTGCCATCCAAACCCGTTCATAACGTCACGTGGCCAGGGGCCCACGTGATGGACGGCGTGGACATAACACATACATCTGAGTGGGGGCCACCGTCCACTGCCGTGGACGGACGGCGTGAGTGAAACACTTGCATCACAGTGGGTGTCACCACCCACTGTTTTGACGGTGTGGTAAGCCACACATACCACAGTGGGTCCCATGTAGGGCCCACCAAAGTGTTTATTTGCAATCCAACCCGTCCATTACGTATGTCCCACCTGTTTGAGGGTTCACACCAAGTTTCAGCCACATTAAAAATTCAGGTAGGCCCCACCAAGTGTTTTATATGATTTAGGCATGTCTTCACATGATTTGGATGGTATGACCCACCTAAGTTCAGTTTGTGGATGATTTTTGGAGCCAACGCACCATTCAAGGGGACCTATTAAATGAACGGTATAGATGTAAAACATACATCATGGTGGAGTCTACAAGTGGGCCAATGCGGCCACGCTTTTTAACGTGGACGTCTCTGGACGTCATGGCACAAAGTCATATCAAAAAAAGAAAATTATTTTTTTATCCTAAGTGGGACCCACATTAAACAGATCTACCCCGTCCATTGCATGTGTCTCACAAAATTAAGGGTCCAAACTAAGTTTCAACCACGTCCAAATTTTAGATAGGCCCCACCAAATGATTTTGTATGTTTCAGGCATGTCTCCACATGATTTTAGATGGTATGGCCCACCTGAGAATCAGATTGATCCCAAACTTTGGCTCAACGCCTAAAATAGTCTGAGAAAGGTGGTGGACGGCTTGGATCAAGCAAATACCTCAAGGTGGGGCCTGCATCAGTGGCCCACTGTAAAAGTATATTTTTTCCCTTTTCTTTTTTTTTTTAAGTGCAATGTGTTAACGCTGCTAGTCCAGCGTCCAGAGACGCTGGACGGCGTGCTTTAAACAGATACAACACGGTGGGTCCCACAGGGACATGGTCCACGTTTACCAAGGTGGGTCCCACATGATCGTGGCCCACCTTGCATGTACATATATATATATATAATAAATATCATTTATCTAATATGTAGTGGGCCACACCATTTGATGGATGGAGTAGATTTATCATGAATCGGTGGGGCCCACTTCATTTTAGGAGAAGGATAAGGAGAGAGAAAGAGAGAATAAGAGACAGTGATGGTGGAGCCCCGCCACTATGAGCCCCACATGATACAAATTACACATAAAAAAAAAATGGGTCCCACCAACAAGTGGTCCCTAAAAAGAAATTTAACGGTGGATCACCCACCTCTAAGCCTCCTCCTTGCTCCCTTGGCCTCCAATGCTCCTTGCCTTCGCCTTGGACGGTGGATGATGGACCTTTGATGGTGTGGATGAGAGATGAGAGGGTGGGCCACACTTGGCTTTTGGAAAAGCTTGGGAATGCTTGGACGTGTGAAATTTTTGCTTGGAGAGATTTTTTTGAGAATGAATGAGAGAGAGAGGGGAGTGATGGGTGAAAAAGGGTGATGGAGTGATGTGTGATGGGTTTGGTGATGGATGAAGTGATGTGAGAGTGGACTTTGGGTTGCTTGTGTAAGAGAAAGGTATGGGCATGACATGGGTTAGTTGTACTTGGGTATGGAGTGACTTGACTTGTACTTGACATGAGTGATTGATTGATTGATGGGACATCTCATAGAGATTCCCTCGTAATCCGCAATGCGCGGTGTTTTCTCAAACTGAACGCGGGCCCACATCTTCTGGCCTGGGTATCGCCTCGGCTCGCGAGACGCTGCATCGAAACCGCAGCGACAGCGCGGTCGCACTGGTACAAGTCTCATGTCGAACTCACTCAGACCGACAGAATCCGTTTCAGGATTTCACGCAACGCCGGTTACAGATCGTGAGTCGCCGAAAATCGATCGGAATGACCGCAAAAGTCTAAGGAACAGTACGAATTAGGATACGGGTTTTACAACGTGGCTTGTTTTGCCACTTAAGATTATTAGATGGTATTTTTTGAGGTCCTTGAACTTGTGGCCATTTTGTATGATGGATTAAATAGAATTTTGTTGTAGGCTTACCATCTCGTGGATCATCTATACTTATATGGCTTTTGAGTTAATCTTATTTTTGTCATGTCCTTGAATGGACTTTTTACCCAATGTGGATTGACGGATTATTTTTTGTATAAACTTGCAATGGTAAGTTATAGTTGTATTAGGGCTGAAAGTCGGGCGGGTTGGGTTGAGTTGGTGCTCAACCCTAACCCAACCCAAGGTTCTTATACCTCAACCCTAACCCAACCCAACCCAATCTCGGGTTGTGAATTCTCAACCCAAGCCCAACCCAAGCGAGCTCGGTCGGGTTCATCGGGTTGGTCGAGTATAAACGTGCTAATATTTTTATTATTACATTAGTTTATTATATTTCAATATAGGACTTATTTTTTGTATCTATAATTTTATTAATTATATATGTGATTATTCATTATAAAGAACTTCATTTTTTTTTCTTTTAAAAAATAAGATAAAATATAAAACAACTACTTTAAAAGTCATGTAGCATAGCACAAAGTCTATTTGGGAGAGAAATCTGGCATATCTTGTTAGCTAATTCCTTAGAAATGACGTGGACAAATGAGACTTGACATCACTAGTATGCCTTCGACACAAACGATCAACACTCAATTATAATTTATAAGTAACTTATATATCATGATCGGGTTCGGTTTGAGTCGGGCAGCCAGAGACCTCAACCCGAGCCCAACCCAAGTTTTGTCGGGTTGGGGTTTGTATAGCCCAATCTTAAGATCGAGCCCAATATATCCTGCCCGAGCCCAACCCAATGTCTGGTCGGTCGGGTTGAACCCACCCAACTTTTAGCCCTAAGTTGTATCATGATAAGCCACTAATTGTAAAGGTTACCACTAACATCCTATTTGTTGAAGTCTTATAAGTTGGGCATGGTAGTATGAGATAGTATGCCCGCGTTGTCTGCATATGCCAGGTGATAAACCCATCATAATGACCTCGAGCTTTCTTAAAATGATTGTTTGTAAATTGGACTAATAACGATTGAGTTATTCATACATTTCATGGTATGTAAACTTTACCGGGTGTTCGATATAAGACACGGGGTTTCTTGGGTCACTATGCATTGTATTATATAGTATTTTACCGGGTGATACTAAGTTATCAGCACATGCATTCGAACTACTATATATAGGTTGTCCTTTTCACATGAAATTTTCTAGTTGCCTAGTTCTCCTTGGGTGTATCCAATAGTACTTTTTTGGGATGCTAGTTTGCATTGGGCATCCTCATTGTATGGTCTTTTCTAGGTGGCTAGTTTCTTTAAGCGTATCTTTGAGTACTTTTTCAGGTAGCTAGTTCTCCTTCGATGACTTTTTTGTCAATTGGATGAGCATCCCCAGGTCTGTGTGTGAGCATATGTGTGAGACCCGACCCAAGTTCACATATGTGCATGTGTGTGTGAGAGTGTGCATTTCATTTCTTATGGTCTCGCGGTCCTACCGGTCGAACTCTGGCGACCTACGACCCTCAGATAGTGTTGCGGTCATCCTAGAGTCTGATCAAGTAAATCCGACTCGGATCGAGCTGAGACCTATGCCATTGCGACCGCATTGTTGCCGTGGTTCCAACGCCGCGTCTTGTGCGTCCATCCGATATGTGGATCATAAGTTATGTACGTTTCATTATATGACCCTTGATTTCGATCATGTGGCCCACCTTGGAGTGGTGCATGTGGCCCACACTCCCTCTTTTGCACAAGTTTCAACACACACTACACACACCACCTAAATCTCCATGACTCACACTACCAAGACCTCACACACTACCCACACCTAACCTACCCTAGCAACATTGTTTGTATCACCATAGGTTAATGATTACTTTCTTTAAAAAGATTTTTCCTCTCTTTTCCTCTCATTTCTCTCTCTCTTCTCTTCTTCTCTAGCAATTTTCCTCCATTTCTCCAATCTATTTTTCTTCATTTTTCAGCCACCTTCCTCCTTAATCCCCCACCATCTAACCCTTGAAACGTCATCTCCACCATTGATCCATCTCCCTTAGTGCTAAAGGACCTTAGTGTGAAAGTTTGGTGGTCATCTTTGAGGTGGGTGCCCCTTTAGATGTAAAATTCTATTTTCTATAGCCTTGATGTTTTCTTTTTTTTATGATGGAAGTGTAAGACCCACCAATCAATGGTGGAGATCCCACACAATCCCATGGTTGTGGCCTAATGGCCTATCTTATGCATGCATGATGCATACATGGGGCCTTTCTCTATGGGCCCCATCATGACCATTTTCTTTCATATCATATTATGTTTGGGTCATCTAGACCTTATAACCATGGTGGGGATGGCATCCTCACCATGTATTTTAATTATAGGTCATGCATGTGCAAGATTCATGTTATAAATGTAAATCTATGTATGATGTATGGGTGTGATTGATCTAGAGAGGGCTTAATAGTGGCGAAGCCCTTTCCCTATGGCCGGATTGTCCTTCTATCTCTCTTTTTTCATTTTATTTCATGATGTGTGTGGCTCATTTGGTGGGCCTAGGACATCCATAAACTTCAGCAAGGTGGGATGCCCAAACTGCCCATTGTTTGATTTTGGGTATCCTACTTGCTGCCTTAATGATGCATGCAAGGTGTGTTGGCTTTGAATTATGACATGGACATTTGTGGGGCCCAATAAGGAAGGCCACACCATCCTCCATTAATGTGTTTTCCTTTTTATTTAACCTATATAATAAATTTTATCTAAGTACATGTTGCTGTCCAGAATTTTCTGGACAATTTCTGGTTGTTTTTGGACCAGATTTTGGGACTGTTTGGGAGACTATTCATACCCATCAAATATACTTTTCTGAAAGGTGGGGATCTCATCTTTATGTTCTCCAAATTTCAGCTCCATCTGACCTTGATTGAGGTCCCAAAGGTATGGTCCAAGTGAGGTGGACAGTCTGAATTTTCTACACTATTCCAGCAACATTGCACCATAGACAGTTGGATTTCTAAAATTTATTAAAATATCTATAGGTGTTTAAAAATTATAAAAATTTATTCAGGGGTGGCCTACTCAAGTTAGGACCCACCTACCAAATTTGGGGACCAATGGACACCTGTACGTACCATAGTGGTGGCTGGACTAGCCCACTATAATATAGTGTCCAGATCAGTCCGATTTTTAGGACAGATTGATTTATCTAAATGAATTAAAATATTTATAGGTGTCTAAAAATTATAAAATTTTGTACAAATGTGATCTACTTATGGTAAGACCCACCTACCAAATTTCAGGGCCAATGGACCCCTGTACACACCGTGGGAAGGGCCGGACTGGCCCACCACGTTGGGACGTTCAGGTCTGTCCGATTTCATGGACAGTCTATTTTGTTTAAACTAATTAAAATACTTATAAATATCTAAAAATTTTGAAATTTTGTGGGGGTGTGTCCCACATATGGAAGTATCACTCTATAAAATTTCAGTCTCAAATGATCCCTTTAGGGCATCCAAAAAAATGGTCCAAGATGGCTGGACTCCCAATTTTTCTGTTGTGTAGTCCAGCAATATGCTTGATAAAAACCAAAATTCAAAAATATTTCTCTTGATGGTGGGCCATATTTTTGGGTTTCCTCTCATTGTATGCATAATGAGGGCCAATGACCCTCAATTTTCAGAGTTTTAGAGGCCTTGGGCCCACTCCAATGGATTGCCCAAATTTAAGACAACAACATGTTATAATTATGCTTGGACTTGAGCTGAAATTTTGAGGAGTGAGGCCCACCACATTTATGAAGGTATTAGAGGAGAAAATTGATACCTTTAGTTTCTTAAATTTTGGGCTTAATAAATGCACTTTTGAGGCCCACTACAGTTGAGTTTAATTGGGTCCATGAATGTAGCTAATTGTTGAACTTTTTAGGCCCAATTGGGTTGGAACCTTTCAGATAGACCCATTGAACTATTAGGCCATTTTACTATACTATTATGTTGGGTTAGTAGGCCAGATTACACAAGTAGATGGGCCCTTTATTGCCCATCAAATCAACTTTATACTTGGGCCGAGTTGTAGGCCCAACTTACTTGACTAAGAGCATGACATTGCTCATGTGATTTGAGCAATGGGCCGCCCACTAGGCCACCATAATATATGGGATTAGTGACTTTTATATTGGGCCCTAACCTTTTCCTTATGGGTCCATAGTGTTATATATGAGTTAGGTTATGTGTGTTCTCCTTGAACCCATATTTTGGGTAGGCCTTGGGCCGCCCTTTCTAAAGCCCAACATGAGTGTTTATGGTATAATTATGGCTGCTCATTTCTTATTTTTGATGTTGCATGGGCCTTGGTCCTTGATTCATGATCAATTATAAATGGGCTACTTCTTAGGGACCAATTTTAGGTGGGTGTCCATGTTGGTGGCCTTAAGGTAGGCACATGGGCTTCTATGGGTGGTTAAAGGCCCACCATAGAACCTTGCTAAGCCATCTCACTATTTAGGCCCATACCATTATTCTCCTTAGTCTTATGGGCTACCCCAGGTATATGGGCCCCCACTAGAGGTTGTATTCCTTATGAGAAATTAGTTAAGTACCTAGACCCTTCATAGTTAGGTAGAGAGTTCATCTCCACCGTATTGGCACCCCTATTCATCTTCATGGCCCACTCCCATACACATCATATGCATGCTTGGTTGAGGAATGATTGGCCATGGTTATGGCATTGTGTAGGACATGTTGGTATCTCCCTAAGAGATGAATGCTTGGGATTGATGCAATGGTGATTGTGTGATTCATGCATCTGGCACTGCATAGCATGTGGATATCTGCCCTTACTTCATCAGGGCCTTACCTCCACAGAGATATTCGTGGATGGTCGTATGTGTGGACACCGAAAATATTAGTTGAGCATACCGGGTGCATAGGATGCCCATGGGTGAAATTTTCAAAACTTCCATGGTACCAAGGATCTGCTCCAACACCATGACCGGGTGGAATACATGAGCGTATGAGGGCCTTGTACCGTTAGGCTGCGACTCCCACTGTCGTGTAGTCGGTTGGATAGGGGTGTGGCCTTACCTGCCTGGTGTGTAGTGGACATTACTAGGCTGAGTCTGACCAGCTCGTAAATGGGTCCGCTGCCATCAGGCCTTGTTGGTGATTGGCTGTCCACAGGCGCGTAGTGAGGTCTCTTATGCTCGTTTGACTGTGCGGGGTCTGTAGAGCGACAGTTATTCAGCAGTGTAATGGACCCCGGTGATTTCCTTATGATTGTAAATGTACTTGACTTATGATTTGGATATGAGCACTGGCATTACTTGCATCGCATTAGCATTGGTTGTATAAGCCCCCTTCATGCATTTTCTTGGTTTGACATCCAGTACTCATTGCATCATATTCATGATAAGCCTTGGTAAGGTTAGTGATTTTTTCATTGAGTACATTTTCCTTCTTGCATCTACTATTTTTCTGTGCACCATTGTCACACACTTTCACCACCCTCTAAGCTTCTATAAGCTTATGCACGATTGATGAGTGCAGAAGATTCTAGGCAGGCATCGTAGCAGCAGCGCGTGGAGTAGAGCTGAGCTTTTGAGGACTCCAGTGTTGCCGACCTTTCCCTCTTCTCCTTTTATCTCATGTATGTCCTTTTGGACCTTATGGATGATAAGCTTAAATTCTTAGTGGATTTTGTGATGTGTTCCTTTATTATTCTCAGATGTATTTGCTGTAATCTTGGGTATACTCATATTGGTAATGATTATACTGTAATGAAAATCCTCCTTATAGGATCCCAAGATCGGAACCTGCCTCAGGAGCCAAGAATGGGGTACTATGGAGGCTGTTACAGCCAGAACCAGCCATCGGGTCCCTTGTGATTCCAGTTACCGAGTCTGGAGCGTGACAGGAGTTGGTATCAGAGCATAGCAAGTAATTCTAGAATGACTCTAGGGAACATCACATGTCTGCCAAGAACATGGGGCAAGTAGTGTCCCGAGATCCTTCCTTTCGCTTCGTATTGAGCCTGTAACTGACCTGATTCCTTACGTCGTCATTATTTTGTAGATGATGCCGCGTGGTCATGACACTCGTGGTCGTGGCGCCCGTGGTCGTGGTGCCCGTGGGCGAGGCGCCCGAGGTACCCATCCTACTCGAGCACGTCCTGATCCAGTAGTTGAGGATCCGATTTCTGAGGTCCCGATCCGGCCTGTTCCTCCAGTTGAGCCCGTAGCGCCTGTACCTCCAGTTACTCCGGTTCCCCCACCTATTCCCCCTACTCAGCCTGCTCTTCCAGTTACTGAGGCTCCTACCCCGTCGGCTGCACCCGTGCCTCCGCCTGAGACGAGTGCCGCCCCTACCTTTTCGACGGTACCTATAGGAGCTGAGCATTTTCAGCAGTTGATGCAGCTTGTTGCCACCGCATTGCAGACCCGTCAGCCAGCTACCGCTGAGGTTTCCAGGCGGTCTGACTTACCCCATGCTAGTGCCATAGCCCGAGAGTTATGACAGCATGATCCTTCGAGGTTTAGTGGTGATCCTGACCCTTCTGCCGCCGAGGCTAGGTGCACTGAGGTTGAGAGAATTTTTGACACTATACAGTGTCCTGCAGGCCAGAGAGTATCCCTTGCGACCTATCTCCTTAAGGGCGAGGCCCGTCATTGGTGGTCATCCATATCTAGGATGGTTGGACCTCAGTTCGTTTGGACATAGGAGGAGTTCGTGACCCGTTTCGACGAAAAGTTTTTCCCTGAACATGTTCATATCCAGCGGGCGATTGAGTTTGAGACCTTAGTGCAGGGTGATATGACTGTATCTCAGTATGAGGCCCGTTTCTTGGCCTTGTCTAGATTTGCTCCTCATCTGACCAGTGATGAGAAGATGAGAGCTCGTCGTTTTGTGACTGGTTTACGCCCTGCCCTTCGCAGCCGTGTTGTAGGGCATTGCTTGGAGACGTTCGACCAGGTTGTGCATCGAGCACTAGTTTATGAGGAG
Organism: Magnolia kwangsiensis; assembly: GCA_037074715.1. Lineage (NCBI taxonomy): Eukaryota > Viridiplantae > Streptophyta > Magnoliopsida > Magnoliales > Magnoliaceae > Magnolia > Magnolia kwangsiensis. The sequence continues at coordinate 37,601,767 of CM073572.1, read as the reverse complement.
GACTGGGCTATGACCCAAAGGTCGAAAGAGCAGAGTTTCGGTGGAGACTAGAAGAGGAGAGTACCAGCCGGCAGTTCCAGGCAGCACCGTCAGCAGAGATGGAGAGGCAGATCAGGATTTCGACAGCCCACGGTTCAGACAGTGGCTTTTTCATCATCTTCGGCACCGCCAGCCGCCTCATCTTCTGGCCCCTTTTCAGGTGTATGCTTCGGCTGTGGATAGACTGGGCATCGGAGGCATGAGTGCCCTCTCCCCATTCAGCAGCAGAGGCCACCGCAGTTGCCTCCTCCTCGTCCTCCTCAGCAGCAGCAGAGAGCTCAGCTTCCACCCGCCACTCCTAGGGCTCCTCCTTAGCAGCAGAGGCATTCAGACAAACCTCCTCAGCAGAGACAGCAGCAGCAGCGACAACAACAGCAGCAGCATCAGCAGAGGGGATATCCATATGTTGTTCGATCCTTAGGTCCAGTGTGTATAGCAGCCCAGCAGGCTCAGACTCAGGACCATCAGTCTTCCAGATTGCTTCCCCTACCAGCTCAGGGCCGCTTTTATTCTGCGCAGCAGGCGCCAGGCTAGGACCCGCAGTCGTCGACCGGTGGAGTCGTTGAGGGTATTCTTCTTGTTTCTACTTGCATTGCTCATGTTTTGCTTGATTCTGGTGCTTTCCATTCGTTTGTGGCCGAGCAATTTTACCGATCGACTGGTATTCCATCGGAGTTCGTGTCCGAGGCCTTGACTGTTTTGACTTCCATGGAGAAGTCTGTGATATTGACCTGTCGCTGTCCTTCTTGCCCGGTGTTAGTGGGTGAGATGTTTCTTCCTGCCGATTTGTTTGTGATGTCGATTGTAGGATTTGATATGATTCTAGGTATGGACTGGCTTGCGGAGTATCGTGCCATATTAAACTGTGCTGCGAGGACAGTTACATTTCATATTCCAGGCTTGGCAGTGTTTCAGTTCGTCGCCGAGCCTAGAAAGAGCTGTTATCTAGCTTCTTGGCTTCGGTCATTGAGGATTCTATGGCAGAGAGTATTGAGCAGCTGCCAGTTGTTTGTGAATACCCGGATGTGTTTCAGGACATTCCGGGTTTACCGCCACGTCAACAGGTGGAGTTAAGGATAGATTTGGTGCCTGGTACTGCTCCTATCTCAAAGGCCCCCTACCAGATGGCACCGTTAGAGTTGCGAGAACTGCAAGAGCAGTTGGATGAGCTTCAGGAGTTAGGTTTCATTCGTCCCAGCAGTTCACCTTGGGGAGCCCCGGTTTGTTTGTGAAGAAGAAGGATGGCTCGTTGCGACTCTGTGTAGATTATCGTGAGCTCAACAGAGTCACCATCAAGAACCGATACCCACTTCCTCGTATTGATGATCTGTTCGATCAGTTGCAGGGTGCGCAGTATTTTTCCAAGATAGATTTACGTTCCAGTTATCATCAGATTCGGGTCCGAGAGGAGGACATTCCGAAGACTGCGTTTCGGACACGTTATGGTCACTTCGAGTTTCTGGTCATGTCGTTCGGACTGACCAACGCGCCCGCCATATTCATGCAGCTGATGAACGAGGTCTTTCGGCCGTTCCTCGATCAGTTCGTGGTGGTATTCATTGATAATATTCTTGTATATTCGAGGAGCCGTGAGGACCATGCCGAGCACCTGCGGATTGTACTTGAGACCCTTTGTGCCCACCAGCTGTATGCGAAGCTGGAGAAGTGCGAGTTTTGGTAGGAGGAGATGAAGTTCCTTGGTCATGTGGTGACAAGGGAGGGTGTCGCTGTGGACCCCTCAAAAGTTGATGCAGTGCGTCAGTGGGGTCAGCCCATGAACGCGTCTGAGATTCGCAGCTTCCTTGGTCTAGCGGGATATTATCGACGATTTATCGAGGGTTTTTCCCATATTGCGGCACCGCTGACCCGGTTGACGCGGAAGGGTGTCGAGTTCGTCTGGAGTGACGCTTGCGAGAAGGTATTTTTGGAGTTGAAGGACCGCGTCACGTCCGCTCCTGTCCTCACTCTTCCTGATGGGAGTGAGGGTTTTATTGTCTTTACTGATGTCTCTAGAGTTGGCTTGGGTGCTGTACTGATGCAGCACGGGAAGCCAGTAGCATATGCCTCGCGTCAGCTCAAGGTCCATGATCTGAACTACCCCACTCATGATTTAGAGCTTGCAGCAATTGTATTCGCACTGAAGGTGTGGAGGCATTATCTATATGGGGTCAGGTTCGAGCTCTTTTCGGATCATAAGAGCTTGAAGTATCTATTTTCGCAGTCCGAGTTAAACCTGCGGCAGAGGCGATGGATGGAGTTGCTAAAGGATTATGATTTTGACCTTCAGTACCACCCGGGCAAGGCGAACGTGGTGGTGGATGAGCTCAGCCGTCAGCCACGAGGCCTGGTGACATATATGATGGTTGGACAGTGGCAGATGCTCGAGGATGTTTCAGAGTTTGACTTTGAGTTTGGTCTGCAGTCTTCCATTGTTCAGCTTTCGAGCTTGTCGATTCAACCCTCCTTGGTGGCTAGGGTGATCGAGGCTCAGCAGACGGACGAGTCAATTCAGGAGTACCGAGCAGAGGCTGCCTCCGTGGAGCAGTCAGATTGGCATATTGTTTCCGATGGTGGGTTAACTTCAGGGGCCGGTTGTGTGTCCCGGATGTTCTAGAGTTGCGTCGTGATCTGATGACTGAGGCACACCGATCGAGACTTACTATCCACCCGGGCTCTACAAAGATGTATCGTGATATGAGGAGGCAGTACTTCTGGGAGGGGATGAAGCGCCAGATTGTGAGTTTTGTGGCTGAGTTGACACATGCCAGCGTGTCAAGGCCGATCATCAAAGACCCCCTGGTCCCTTGCAGCCGTTGAGCGTTCCAGAGTGGAAGTGGGAGCACATATCGATGGATTTCATCGCAAGTTTGCCGAGGACTCAGCGCGGTCACGATACCATCTGGGTTATCGTCGATCGTTTGACAAAGTTAGCTCATTTCATTCCAATACGTGCTTCCTGGTGTATGGACCGGTTGGCGAGGATATTTATTGAGGAGATAATGAGACTGCACGGTGTCCCAGTTTCGATTGTTTCAGACCGAGACTCTAGGTTTACATCTCAGTATTGGAGGAGTTTCCTGCGGGCACTGGGGGTCACTTTGCATCTCAGCACCGCTTATCATCCGCAGACGGATGGGCAGACCGAAAGGATAAACCAGATCCTTGAGGATATGCTCAGGGCTTGTGTGATCGACTTTGCGGGTAGTTGGGATGAGCATATGCGCCTCGCCGAGTTTGCATACAACAACAGTTATCAGTCGACTATCGGTATGGCTCCTTTCGAGGTACTTTATGGTAGGCCATGCAGATCTCCTAGTTGTTGGACCGAGGTTGGAGAGCGCCGTCTCTTAGGTCCCGAGCTTGTGCAACAGACGTCGGAGGCTATTGATGTTATTAGGCAGAGGATGCACACAGCTCAGAGCCGGTAGAAGAGTTATGCTGATCGTCGGCGTCGACCCCTCGAGTTCGTAGTCAGGGACATGGTGTATCTCAAGGTCTCACCTATGAAAGGCGTGGTTCGCTTTGGTGTGAAGGGTAAGCTCGCCCCGAGATTTATTGGACCTTTTGAGATTACCGAGCGCGTAGGCGCTGTGGCCTATAGGCTTGCCTTACCTCCTGAGTTGTCCACGATCCACGACGTGTTTCATGTTTCTATGTTGAGAAAATGTGGGTCGGACACTATTCCTGTGATTGATTGGCAGCCACTTGAGGTCCGTGAGGATGCTTCTTACATTGAGCAACCGATTCGTATTCTTGATCGGAAGGAGCAGGTCCTCAGGACTAAGGTCATTCCCTTGGTGAAAGTGCAATGGGGTCAGCATTCGGAGGCTGAAGCGTCTTGCGAACGCGAGGCCGAGATTAGAAAGTATTATCTCCATTTGTTTGATGATTGATAGATATATGATTGTTTGTATTGCCTTTCTTGTATGATGATTACTATATGATGGTGGTGTTCTCTTTTATTCTGTCTTGGATTAGTCAATTTCGAGGATGAAATTTCTTTATTGGTGGGGAGGGTTGTGAGACCTGACCCAAGTTCACATATGTGAATGTGTGTGTGAGAGTGTGCATTTCATTTCTTATAGTCTCGCGGTCCTACCAGTTGAACTCTGGCTACCTGCGACCCTCAGATAGTGCTGCGGTCATCCTAGAGTCTGATCAAGTAGACCCGACTCGGATTGAGCTGAGACCTATGCCATTGCGACCGCATTGTTGCCGCGGTTCCAACGCCGCGTCTTGTGCGTCCATCCGATATGTGGATCATAAGTTGTGTACGTTTCATTCTAAGACCCTTGATTTCGATCATGTGGCCCACCTTGGAGTGGTGCATGTGGCCCACACTCCCTCTTTTGCACAAGTTTCAACACACACTATACACACCACCTAAATCTCCATGACTCAAACTACCAAGACCTCACACACCACCCACACCTAACCTACCCTAGCAACATTGTTTGTATCACCATAGGTTAATGATTACTTTCTTTAAAAAGATTTTTTCTCTCTTTCCCTCTCATTTCTCTCTCTTCTCTTCTTCTCTAGCAATTTTCCTCCATTTCTCCAGCCTATTTTTCTTCATTTTTCCAGCCACCTTCCTCCTTAATCTCCCACCATCTAACCCTTGAAACCTCATCTCCACCATTGATCCATCTCCCTTAGTGCTAAAGGACCTTAGTGTGAAAGTTTGGTGGTCATCTTTGAGGTGGGTGCCCCTTTAGATGTAAAAATCTATTTTCTATAGCTTTGATGTTTTCTTTTTTTTATGATGGAAGTGTAAGACCCACTAATCAATGGTGGAGATCCCACACAATCCCATGGTTGTGGCCTAATGGCCTATCTTATGCATGCATGGGGCCTTTCTCTATGGGCCCCATCATGACCATTTTCTTTCATATCATATTATGTTTGGGTCATCTACACCTTATAACCATGGTGGGGATAGCATCCTCACCATACATTTTAATTATAGGCCATGCATGTGCAAGATTCATGTTATAAATGTAAATCTATGTATGATGTATGGGTGTGATTGATCTAAGGAGGGCTCAATAGTGGCGGAGCCCTTTCCCTATGGCCGGATTGTCCTTCTATCTCTCTTTTTTCTCATTTTATTTCCTGATGTGTGTGGCTCATTTGGTGGGCCTAGGACATCCATAAATTTCAGCAAGGTGGGATGCCCAAACTGCCCATTGTTTGATTTTGCGTGTCCTACTTGCTCCCTTAATGATGCATGCAAGGTGTGTTGGCTTTGAATTATGACATGGACATTTGTGGGGCCTACTAAGGAAGGCCACACCATCCTCCATTAATGTGTTTTCCTTTTTATTTAACCTATATAATAAATTTTATCTAAGTACATGTTGCTGTCCAGAATTTTCTGGACAATTTCTGGTTGTTTTTGAACCAGATTTTGGGACTGTTTGGGGGACTATTCATACCCATCAAATATACTTTTCTGAAAGGTGGGAATCTCATCTTGATGTTCCCCAAATTTCAGCTCCATCTGACCTTAATTGAGGTCCCAAAGGTATGGTCCAAGTGAGGTGGACAGTCTGAATTTTCTACACTATTCCAACAACATTGCACCATGGACAGTTGGATTTCTGAAATTTTTTAAAATATCTATACGTGTTTAAAAATTATAAAAATTTATTCAGGGGTAGCCTACTCAAGGTAGGACCCACCTAAAAAATTTGGGGAGCAATGGATACCTGTACGTACCATAGTGGTGGCTGGACTGGCCCACTATAATATAGTGTCTAGATCAGTCTGATTTTTAGGACAGATTGATTTATCTAAATGAATTAAAATATTTATAGGTGTCTAAAAATTCTGAAATTTTGTAGGAATGTGATCTACTCATGGTAGGACCCACCTACAAAATTTCAGGGCCAATGGACCCCTGTACACACCTGGCAAGGGCCGGACGGGCCCACCACGTTGGGACGTTCAGGTATGTCCGATTTCATAGACAGTCTATTTTGTTTAAACTAATTAAAATACTTATAAATATCTAAAAATTTTGAAATTTTGTGGAGGTGTGGAACACATATGGAAGTATTACTCTGTAAAATTTCAGCCTCAAATGACCCCTTTAGGGCATCCAAAAAAATGGTCCAAGATGGCTGGACTCCCAATTTTTCTGTTGTGCAGTCCAGCAATATGCTTGATAAAAACAAAAATTTTAAAATATTTCTCTTGATGGTGGGACATATTTTTGGGTTTTCTCTCATTGTATGCATGATGAGGGGCCATGGCCCTCAATTTCCAGAGTTTTAGAGGCCTTGGGCCCACTCCAATGGAGTGTCCAAATTTAGGACAACAACATGTTATAATTATGCTTGGACTTGGGCTGAAATTTTGAGGAGTGAGGCCCACCACATTTATGAAGGTATTAGAGGAGATAATTGATACCTTTAGTTTCTTAAATTTTGAGCTTAATAAATGCACTTTTGAGGCCCACCACAGTTGAATTTAATTGGGTCCATGAATGTAGCTAGTTGTTAAACTCTTTAGGCCCAATTGGGTTGGAACCTTCCAGATAGACCCATTGAACTATTGGGCCATTTTACTATACTATTATGTTGGGTTAGTGGGCCAGATTACACAAGTAGATGAGCCCTTGATTGCCCATCAAATCAACTTTATACTTGGGCCGAGTTGTAGGCCTAACTTACTTGACTAAGAGCATGACATTGCCCATGTGATTTGAGCAATGGGCCGCCCACTAGGCCACCATAATATATGGGATTAGTGACTTTTATGTTGGGCCCTAACCTTTCCCTTATAGGCCCATAGTGTTATATATGAGTTGGGTTATGTGTGTTCTCCTTGAACCCATATTTTGGGTAGGCCTTGGGCCGCCCTTTCTAAAGCCCAACATGAGTGTTTATGGTATAATTATGGCTGCTCATTTCTTATTTTTGATGTTGCATGGGCCTTGGTCCTTGATTCATGATCAATTAGAGATGGACTACTTCTTAGGGACCAATTTTAGTTGGATGTCCATGTTGGTGGCCTTAAGGTAGGCACATGGGCTTCTATGGGTGGTTAAAGGCCCACCATAGAACCTTGCTAAGCCATCTCACTATTTAGGCCCATACCATTGTTCTCGTTAGTCTTGTGGGCTACCCCAGGTATATGGGCCCCCACTAGAGGTTGTATTCCTTATGAGAAATTAGTTAAGTACTTATACCCTTCATGGTTAGGTAGAGAGTTCATCTTCACCGTATTGGCCCCCCTATTCATCTTCATGGCCCACTCCCATACACATCATATGCATGCTTGGTTGAGGAATGATTAGCCATGGTTGTGGCATTGTGTAGGACATGTTGGTATCTCCCTAAGAGATGAATGCTTAGGATTGATGCATGGGTGATTGTGTGATTCATGCATCTGGCATTGCATAGCATGTGGATATCTGTCCTTACTTCATCAGGGCCTTACCTCCATAGGAATATTCGTGGATGGTCGTATGTGTGGACACTGAAAATATTAGTTGAGCATACCGGGTGCATAGGATGCCCATGGGTGAAATTTTCAAAACTTCCATGGTACTAAGGATCTGCTCCAACGCCGTGACCGGATGGAATACATGAGCGTACGAGGGCCTTATACCATTAGGCTGCGACTCCCACTATCGTGTAGTCGGTTGGATAGGGGTGTAGCCTTACCTGCCTGGTATGTAGTGGGCATTGCTAGGCTGAGTCTGACCAGCTCGTAAATGGGTCCGCTACCATTAGGCCTTGTTGGTGATTGGCTGTCCACAGGCGGGTAGTGAGGTCTCTTATGCCCGTTTGACTGTGCGGGGTCTGTAGAGAGACAGTTATTCAGCAGTATAATGGACCCCGGTGATTTCCTTATGATTGAAAATGTACTTGACTTATGATTTGGATATGAGCACTGGCATTACTTGTATCGCATTAGCATTGGTTGTACAAGCCCCCTTCATGCATTGCCTTGGTTTGACATCCAGTACTCATTGCATCATATTCATGATAAGCCTTGGTAAGGTTAGTGATTTTTTCATTGAGCACATTTCCCTTCTTGCATCTCCTACTATTCTTCTGTGCACCATTGTCACACACTTTCACCACCCTATAAGCTTCTATAAGCTTATGCACGATTGATGAGTGCAGGAGATTCTAGGCAGGCATCGTATCAGCAGCGCGTGGAGTAGAGCTGAGCTTTTGAGGACTCCAGTGTTGCCGACCTTTTCCTCTTCTCCTTTTATCTCATATATGTCCTTTTGGACCTTATGGATGATTGTAAAAGCTTAAATTCTTAATGAATTTTGTGATGTGTTCCTTTGTTATTCTCAGATGTATTTGCTGTGATCTTGGATATGCTCATATTGGTAATGATTATACTGTAATGAAAATCCTCCTTATAGGATCCCAGGATCGGAACCTGCCTCAGGAGCCAAGAATGGGGTACTATAGAGGCTGTTACGGCCAGAACTGGCCATCGGGTCCCTTATGATTCCGGTTACCGAGTCTGGGGCGTGACAATATGTATGCATTTAAACAAGAATATCATTGTGAAATTAATTAATGTAATGTTTGCATATCTTATGAATTATGTCTTATTACTATGATGGTCATTGTAAAATGTTCACCGGGGACTTTTCCTAACAAAATATGCTTAACTATCGTGATGTTTTGGTAAATCTTAAGGGTTATATGTCACTGGGATATCTAATGACACTATAAAACCATATTCAGTGGTGCAGGAGATGTACATGATGTGCAGGTTGGTGCTCATGTGGAGTATGAGGAGCTAGATGATCTAGCAGCTTTAGATTATAATTTCCTTTCATTATTTAGTTGTTCTAACTTTTAGACTTGAGTCATTAGTTTGTATAAGCCCTATGGACAGCCACTTGTATATCTTGTTATCTAGAATGTATATCTAGACTTTTCCTTTATCCTTGATTTCCTTTTCTTTTGTTGTGTTGCTCACTTAAAATATAAAAAAAGAAAAAAAATTTATATTGTAAAATGTGGACTATCTTTAAAGATTAAAAATCGAAATTTTGAACAATGAGTATTGAATTCGGGTTACGAAATCTAGGATGTTAGAAGAATGGATGGATTATTTTGACACATTCTTTGATAGCTAAAATAACATCTATTAGGATTTTATTTGCGCTAACATCCATATATCATCTTCACATCCACCAAATGAATGTAAAGACAATCACTACAAGAAATATGGTTTTTACCTACGAAAATTATTTTCGTAGGTAAAGATGACTTTTACCGACGAAACTTATTTTCGTAGGTAAAAGACAGCATTTACCAACGCAGTTTTATTTCATAGGGAAAACCCATCTTTACCTACGAAAATTTTCGTGGATAAAGGGTCTTTTACCTTTTTCAAATAATAAAAAATTGAAAACATTATTTTTACCTACGAAATTTAATTTCGTAGGCAAAAACAACCTTTACCAACGAAAATATTCGTAGCCAAAGGATGTTTTGAATTTTTTACCTACAAACTACAATTTCGTAGGCAAAAACCAATCTTTAGCTACGAATATCTTCCTAGCTAATGGGTAATGAAAATCCCATCTTTACCAACGATAATATTCGTAGCTAAATGATGTTTTGAATTCTAAAAAATTGAAAACTTTACTTTTACCTACAACATATACTTTCGTAGGTAAAACCCATCTTTACCTACGAAACTATTCGTAACCAAAGGGTGTTTTGAATTTTCTAACCCATCTTTACCTACGAAACTGTTCGTAGCCAAAGGGTGTTGCGTAATCAAAACTCCAATCTTTACCTACAAAACTATTCGTAGCTAAATGATGTTTTGAATTCTAAAATATCGAAAACTTTACCTTTACCTACGAAATATACATTCGTAGGTAAAACCAATCTTTACCTACTAAACTGTTCGTAGCCAAAGGGTGTTTTGAATTTTGTAACCCATCTTTACCTACGAAACTGTTCGTAGCCAAAGGCTGTTTTGAATTTGCTAGTACGCAATCAAAAAATCCGATCTTTACCTACGAAAATATTTGTAACTAAATGATGTTTTGAATTCTAAAAAATCAAAAACCTTACTTTTACCTATGAAATAATTTCGTAGGTAAAACCAATCTTTACCTACGAAAATACTCGTAGCTGAAGGCTCTTTTGAATTTCCAAAAAACCGAAACCTTACTTTTACCTACGAATTCTAATTTTGTTGGTAAAACTTATCTTTACCTACGGAAATGTTCATAGCTAAATCGTCTTTTGAATATTTAAAAGAACCAAAAATTGAAAACCTTACTTTTACCTACGAAATGTAATTTCGTAGGTAAAAACCTTCTTTACCTACGAAAATATTCATAGCTGAAGGATGCAACCAATAAATCAAAAACATTACTTTTACCTACGAAAAGTAATTTTGTAGGTAAAACCCATCTTTACCTACTAAAATATTCGTAGCTAAAGGCTATTTTCATTTTTACAAAAAACCAAAAATTGAAAACTTTACGTTTACCTACGAAATCTTATGTCGTAGGTAAAACTCATCTTTACCTATGAAATTATTCGTAGCTAAAGGGTCTTTTGAACTTTCCACAATAGCCAAAAAGGTGAAAACGTTACTTTTACCTACGAACTATAATTTCGTAGGTAAAACAGATTTTTACCTACGAAAATATATGTCGTAGGTAAAACAGATTTTTACCTACGAAAATATTCGTAGTTGAAGCGTTTTTGAATATTCATACTTTTACCTACGAATTGTACTTTCGTAGGTAAAACTTATCTTTACCTACGAAAGTATTCGTAGCTAAAGGATCTTCTGAATTTTTTACCAAAACAATCGAAAAGTAAATTTTTGCGGGGTGATGGAAATGGTGGCGGTAAGACATTTCCCGACGAAAACATTCGTCAGTAAAAGTTTTTTCCCTAAATTTTTTTCCCACGGCTAAAAACCATCGGTAATAATCTAAATTTAAAATTTTTTTTGCCTATAACCTAAATGTGTGTGTGTGTGTGTGTGTATATATATATATATATATATATATATAATAAAAAGGTAATATTTAAATAATTTGTAATATCACATGAAAAAGAATATTGAAAAGTTTAGAAATTTTAAATATGTTTAAGAAAAATTTTGAGAACAAAATAATGCATTTTGAAATTTTTGAGAAAAAATTAAAATATGAGAAAAATTTTGAGATTTTGCAAATAAAAATTTAAAATTTGTATTTTAAATATTTTTGAAATATTTTATAATAAAAATGATATTTATTTAAAAGAGTAGAAAAAATATACCTTTTGAAAAAAAAATGTTAAATTTATTTGTGAAAAATAAATTTACTAAATTATTAGGAACATCCACTAATTGAACCTTTAATCGTTTTTGGACAATCTAATCAATTTAAATTAAAGAGTAGATAACTTCAGATGTTTAAATCAAATTTCACTGAATTTGTTGATCGATCTTGTATGGCCAATATCTTTTTCATATGTAGCTCGATTGAGGCGAGTAACTAGTCAAATTGAGAGTATTGATCAGTAAATTAGAGTGAATGCATCAGACATGTAAAATGGGCCAAATATTCTGGTTAAAATTGTGACCCAACTTACTGGCCTCGTAAGAACCTATGAATTGATGTTAGTAAGTTTTGTGAGCCCCATCACGATGTCTGTAGAACATCAACACTGTGGAATTGATGTGCCCCCTTTAGGTTATGAGATATCTCAATAATCATCGGTAAACGAAACTCAAGTGGGCCCTACCATTTAAAACTATGTGAAGACATCCTAAAAAATATAAAAGCACTTGGTGGGGCCCACATGAGTTTTGGATGCAGTTGAGACTTGGTCTGACCCCTCATCCAAGTGGGACACACATAATGAGTGGGTTGGATATGTGAATCACATTTAAATAGGCCCAATATATAATTACAAATGTTGCAAGGAAACCTTTCTCCACTACATTTGAGTTACTCGTTACCTTTACCAGAGTAAACTCTGTGGGGTCCACCGTTATTTTTTTATTTTATCCACTCCATTCATCCATGTTAACAGATAATTTGAGGTCTAAAGAACAAAAAGGAAGCATATCCAAAGCTCAAGTGGACCACACCACAGGAAATAGTGTGATTGAACCTATACCATTTAAAATTTCTTGGAGGCCATAGAAGCTTTGGATCAAGCTGATGTTTGTATTTTCTATTCATTCATATATTTTTGATATTATGAACAACCTTTATCCATTTTTGGATAATCTGATCAGTCCAGATTGAAGAGTAAATAACTTCAGATGTTTAAATCAAAATTTACTCAAATTGTTGATCAATCTTATTTGCCCAATATATTTCTCATATACAGTATGATCGAGGCGAGTAACTAATCAAATTGAGGGTAATGATCAGTAGAATAGAGTGAATCGACCAGACATGTAAAATGGGCCCATCATGATGTGTGTCGAACATCAACATCAACATACCATTTTTATCGCCATAAAAGTTCTAGATTAAGCTGATTTTTAATTTTCCCCTTCATCTGACCCTGTATGACCTAATTAGAGCTGTACACGAGCAGAGTAAGCTCAGGTACTCGCTTGACTCGACTTGTCAGGTGTTTGAGATGAGTACAAGAGGATTTTTTCTACTCGTTATGATTTCGAGTAGAGTACGAGCTGGGTAGTACTTGACTTGTATACTCGAATTGGTACTCGACTCTATACTCAACTCGTACTCGAGACTCATTTTTATGGTTATGCCTTAAAATGATACGAGAAAAAGATGAATGGCTTGGATAAATGGATACATCATGGTGGGCCCGCTCACATGTTCGGGGTAGAGACGAGCGGGGGTAGGACGCAATCCGCGTCTACATGTATCGGACTTCATTGCTCCAACCAAAATCGTCACTTGTGACTAACGCGCCATAAAGAGTTTATTTTCCTTCTGCCGCAACTTATGATTCATCGTGTGTCACTGCCCACTGGAGCCCACAGGCTGAGTGTTCTGATGATCGGAACCATCCGTGTTATGAAATCTGACTGTGCTACATGGGCTACTTTAAGAAAATTTCTCTGAGACACTGATTCTGACTATCATCTTCTGGAGATGAATTTAGAACAATCAAAAGAAACTTTCAACGGCTCTCATTGGAATCTAAAAATCAAAGGTCATTGTCAAGAAATTGTAGAATACCTTATATGTAGTAGTAGTAGTGATATAGACAGTTCAAATCACTGGACCATTTCAGAATGTGGGCCCCAGTGGGTGGCAACAAACATTGGATTACGTTCATGACGGACGTAAAGAGAACTCCATCCAAAAAGTCCTAACTTGATCGCCACGCTAACTCAAATGCTATAAATTCTGGTTCACCCCAACCTTTGAAATCTACCTAAAATTTGGACTCGACTGGACTCGATTTCTGCTCGTACTCGGCCGAGTAGAGCACGAGTAGCGAATCCATGCTCGATGCCCGAGTAAAGCTGAGTATGAGTAGGACTCGGGCATTAAGAGTCGAGTACGAGTAGGGTGATACTCGACTCGGCTCGACTCATGTACAACTCTAGACCTAATCAACATATTAGGTGTCAAATAAACAGTACAGTAAGCCTTAGGAGGATTTTAATGATAGATATCCAATTACTATTGATTTCATGTGGTGTGGTGCACCCGAGATTTCTGTGGTGGGGTCCACTACAGATTTTTATCTGCCTCATTGTTTAAATCATGACATAAAATGATATCTTAAAATAGATAGACGATGTGGATATAACAAATACATCATAGTGGGGCCCACAAAACTTGATGGATGTTGGTCGGTGCTCTATGGGTCCCACCATGATGTATGTGTTTCATACATGCTGTCTATCCATTTTTACAAATCATATTAGGGCTTGACGCCAAAAATTAGAAGGATATAAATCTCAAGTGGACCACACCACGTGAAAACAATAGTGATTGGATATCCACCATTAAAACCCTCCTAAGGCCCACTGTACTTTTTATTTGACATCCAATCTGTTGATTAGGTCATACAGGCCCATATGAAGGAAAAAAAAATCAGATTGATCCAAAACTTTATATGGCCCCCAGCAGGTTTTTAATGGTTGACGCTCATTCAACACTGTTTCCTATAATGTGGTCCAGTTGAGATTGGGATATACCTCATTTTTTATGTCATACCATAAAATGATAGGAAAAAATAGATGGACGGCAGGGATGAAACACATACATCATGGTGGGGCCCACAGAACACTCTATCTTCTCTCACTCTCACGCTCGCCCTCTATCACTCTCTCGCTCTGTCTTCTCTCACTCTCACTCACGCCCTCTCTCTCTCTCTCACTCACGCCCTCTCTCTCTCTCTCTCTCTCTCTCTCTCTCTCTCTCTCTCTCTCTCTCTCTCTCGACCCTCTCTCCATCGCGGCCTCTCTCTCTGACTCTCTATCTCTCTCAGTGCTCTCTCTCTCTCTCTCTCTCTCTCTCTCTCTCTCTCTCTCTCTCTCTCTCTCTCCACCGCGCCCTCTCTCCACTGCCCTCTCTCCATCACGTCGTCTCTCCACCGTGCCCTCTCTCCACTGCCCTCTCTAAAGTTCGGTTGAAAAGTATCTCTCTCTCTCTCTCTCAATCTCAATACCGATTGAAACGATTTGGGGATTTGGGGATTTAAGGATTTGGGGATTTAGGGATTTGGGGATTTGGAGATTCGAGGATTAACCTTACCATGGGACCCACCTTGCTGATTTGTTGTATATCCACTACGTCCATCCGTTTCTACAGACCATTGGTGAGCTCGTGCGCGAAGAAGGGGTGTGCGGATGATGGCGAGAAGTGCCACGAGCAGGCGATGAAGAATGGGGTCGATGCGGTTGTCCATATGAGGAATGCTTTGGTGCATATGTATACGAGTTGTGGGCTCGTGGGATGCGCTTAGCAGGTGTTTGATGCAATGCCTGTGAGGGATTTGGTTTCTTGGAACTCGATTGTTGATGGGTATGCAAAGATGGTCGACTTGGTTAGTGCCCTGTTCACTCTCCAAGTGCAGGGTTGTGATATAGTAATAAACTCAGTAAGACCGAGGTCGAATCCCAAGGGACTGAAACTATACGTAACCTAAAATTAAGTAGGATTTGAACTAGAATAAGATGAATTCTAAATCAAGTAGCAATTGTGAAATAATCGTAGGTTAATTAATCTAAAACTAAGGAGATATCAGAGAAGGGTAATTAGGGATTCAGAGGGTCCACTTGTAGAGATCAGGGAGATCTTATGCCTGCTTCAAGAATTATGGAATTTACTGAACTGTCGTTGATCTAGTTTTCAAAGAGATGAAAGGTATATGAATTAGAATGGATTCCATCACCAAACCATGCCCAAGAGAGTATGGCAAACAACAGAATTAAACTAATTACCAACCAATCACATATATAGAGGTTAGGAAGAGTACCGTCATCCGACCATGCCTAGGAGACTATGGTGAACAAAAGGGCTCTCTAACGTCATAAACATAAAAGATAAGAGACATGCTCAAAGCCATTGCAGGCCCATTGTAATTTCAGTCACAACAGACCATTAAGAGCTAAAAATATTCCCATAATAATCAACTAAAATCAAATCAATTCATGAATTAAAATTAAATTGAAAACATACATAAAAATCTCTCATCTCACTACAAGCTTCACCTCTTAGCCCTAGCTAAGAGGTTTAGCCAGATATGATGTGGGCTAGATCCAAATAAATAAAGAGAAAAAGAAAAGGAAAAGAAAAGGGAAAGAAAAACCAAAGCTCTTCCCTCTCTCTCTCTCTCTCTCTTTCTCCTGACGTTCCAACCCAGCCAAGATCTGGATCTTCCTTCCGAGGTCTGAATGAATGCTCTCCACATCCAAAACCTCCTTATATAACTACTGGAGTGGTGAAAATCGGATTTGAATTGGATTTGGAAAGCTATGCATGCCTAGTGAAAGCTTTTTCGTAGCCAAGTTCGGTGCCTCAAAACACGTCACTTTTCTCGATCAAATTCCAAAGAAACACCATCTCTTAGTACTTTCTTGGGTCCTCTACATGATAGACGGTTCAGATCTGCCATATGATCAAAGATGGTGGGCCAAAACTGCCTGAAAAAGTCAGTTTTCGTGGATGTACGAAACCTTTTGCACCATTTCATTTTTGTGATCGGTGGGCCCTACAGAAGCATTTTCTGGAAAATCCACCCCGTCCATTGGATTCAGGATGAAATTTCAGTCAAGAATGGGTAGTTTTGAACGTCCATTGACGAAGTCCAGAGAAAAAATCACTAAAAGATCAATTTTAAACGTCCTAGGGTAGCCCTTTTGTGGCCTCTGTAACGCACACGTGTGCACGCATGGGTGAAAAGTGACAATATGGTTTTGAAGTATTCAATGCCGTCTACACAGTGGATGGTTCGGATTGAGCATACAAGGCACGTGTGGGGCCCACTAGCTTCCGCAAAATGGCCAGCGGCCGTACATTACGCGGACGCTAAAACGAAAACTTCTTCCACTGTGGCACTTGTGGGGCCCATTTCGTTAGACACTTGAGAAATCCAATCCGTCCACTGAATTCCTCTTGGAATTTCAGTAAGAAATGACTGGTTTCAGATTGATTTTGGCTTGGCCCACGAAATATTCTGCTTCGCCGTCCATCTGACGTTTAACGATGGAAATCAAGTGATCGTACGCATGGGACCAAAAGGAAAGCTTGGCGAGGGTTGTGGCCGTGCCCCTGAGTGAATGGACGGTCCCGATCGAGGAATTGGATGAGTGGGCCCCACTGAGAGGACCCAGCGTCGGCAGCGTAAACGCTGCTTGCGTTTTTTAAAAATCGAGAAGGAGTCGGTCCACACCGACTTTGACCGAATCTTCGGTCCGGTGCACGGCGAGCGAACGTGGATGGGTTGCACACACACTGTAAGTGGGACCCCCTAAGGTGTTGTTTCAGTAAATCCAAACCGTCCATTCAGTGTGTCATCCCTTTTAAAGGGTTGATACCAAAATTTAATCATTTCCAGATGACGGGCGGGCCCCAATTGGCTGATTTATGGGCTGATCGGTCCACTGGACCACTTTAAGAAAGATCCGACGGATGAATTTCAACGTGTACGGTTCATTTAGAGTCCTCAGGCCCTGTATAGAGTTTTGAGTCGAACGGATGGTGGGAACCCTGTAATCTTGCATTCTACACCAATTTCGGGCCATTTAAAAGTGAATTGCTAAAATTTCTCTGATCTCCAGCATGCAAATCTTCGATCTTGGTCCCATGGAGTCTCGTACAATACTTTGGTGTCTTCAGAGTGTCCAATCCATGCTTTTAATATCCTATTTCGATCCAAGCTTATAAAGACACCCTGCAACATAAACACGATAAAATAGGTTATTAGACAATATTATGTTCATAAATCCAGACAATATTTAGGGTCTAATATACAATATTTTACCCTCAACACAACTCCCAACCAGCATCTTGCTAGTCCCGAGCAAGGTATGCGAAAAATAAGTTGAGAATTATAGGAGAACTTTCTATGAAATCGAGTGAGATTTTGAACAAGATACGAGAAATTTAATATTCATGAATGTTGAAAATTGTTTTCTTTTTTCTGAGCTCAAGCGCACGGTAGACTTCATAATTAAGTGTAAAGTATTAACTCATCAATTAGAAAAATTTAAAACATTGAGTTCCATGGATGTATAGTGTACTCTCGGCTTATCATCATTAAAATACACTTCTCTATTTCAGGATATCATTGGTAATCAACAAGAGAATTCATAAAAACCAAACCTTGCTTCAAAGATCATCTTTTGATTTTTCTATCAGCTTTTGATTTTTTTAGTAGAAGTAACGCCAAGAAGGGAAATCAAGTCCTTACCTATAGGGAGCAAACCTATAGTGAAGACCGTACACCCAACCCTTTTCACATATCATTCATGGGAAATTAAATCTACACCTATAGGGAGCAAACCTACGGTGAAGACCATTCGCCCAATCCTTTCACTTCTTTATGAACTAAAGCTCAAAATTTTCAGGCTCATTCCTTACATGCTTAGTGATTACCAAGTTAACCCTTCAATATCAAACCGAAGCCTTAATGTGAAATCGAGATGTGGCACATGAACTCATGACTCAATCAATGTTTACAACTTCTAATCATGGATTAATAGTTCGATCTTAATTGTGAAATTTAACAGATACTGAATTCTAGAGTCCGAAATTACCAATATCACGTATCTTGAAAATATAAATTAGGGATATCTGTCAAAATCATTTCGGATTCACAAGAATTTTCTGAAAAAAAAAATTAAAAATTTTCACAAATTTTCACAATTTTTGCTTAAGACCAAGAAAACACTGATTAGAAAACCTGATCTCCTACCCCCAACCTAAAATCTACATTGTCCTCAATGTAAAAGATATAAATATGCAATTCACATGGGGCAGCGAAAGTAAATGAGAAGTAATGGGAAGATAATACCTGAATAACGAATCAAGAGAGACTTTTCACGAGATCGTTGGGAGAGAGCAGGTTAGTACGAAAGAAAAATAAAAATAAAAATAAAATCCTACTTATACCACTTTCGCAGGTGCTCTCGATTGCATTTAGCGTATGCAACAAGCCTTTAAACCCCTAGGTTACCCTTAGTGGATGAGTTGTAGTCTCGTGAGGGTTTGCAGTAATGTTACCCACAAACATTGAACTAACTAACCTATGAAAGTGACTATCCTAAACCTATGAAAGCGATAAACCTACCTATACCTCCATCAGACTAGGAGATCAGTCCTGGTAAACAGGAGCAATCAGAGGCATGGACATGTCCTCTGAATCAAATGTCTCAACAAATGGCTTTAATCGATGTCCATTTACTTTAAACTCCTTGCCATTTTCGAGATCTTTTATCTCGACGGCCCCATGAGGATAAGCAGTGACAACAATGTAAGGGCCGGTCCAACGAGATCGAAGCTTACCCGAAAAGAGATGTAGTCGAGAATCGTACAAAAGGACTTTCTGACCTGGCGTGAATGATTTTCGTAGAATATGATGATTATGAAACGCCTTCATCTTGTCCTTGTAAATTCTCGAGTTTTCATATGCATCGTTCCGGATTTCTTCAAGTTCATTTAATTGAAGTTTGCGTAGCGAGCCAGCGTTGTCCAGATTGAAATTCAGATTTTTGATCGCCCAGTATGCTTTATGTTTCAATTCCACAGGCAAGTGATAGGCTTTCCCATAGACAAGTCTAAAGGGAGATGTTCCAATAGGAGTTTTGAAAGCAGTATGGTACGCCCATAAGGCATCGGTCAATCGGATTGACCAGTCCTTACGATCAGGGTTAACTGTTTTTTCTAGGATATGTTTGATCTCCCTATTGGAAATCTCAGCTTGTCCACTTGTCTGTGGATGGTATGGGGTACTCACCTTATGAGGGATACCGTATTTCTTCATTAAACTCTCAAATGGTCTATTACAAAAGTGTGAGCCCCCGTCACTAATGATGGCTCGAGGCGTTCCGAACCGCGACAGGATATTTTCTTTCAAAAATTTAATGACCGTGCGATGGTCATTTTTGCGACACGGTATCGCTTCGACCCATTTAGTGACATAATTTACGGCAAGCAAAATATATAAATTTTTAAATGATTGGGGGAATGGTCCCATGAAATCAATGCCCCAACAATCAAATGCTTCTATAATAAGGATGAGATTCAAGGCATCATATTTCGACGGGACAATGCTCCCAATTTCTGACAACGCTCACAAGCCTTGCAAAACTCATGAGTGTCCCTGAACATAATGGGCCAGTAAAAGCCACACTGTAGAATCTTGGCTGTGGTCTTTTTAGCAGAAAAGTGACCACCACAGGCCTGTGAGTGACAGAAGGAGATGACACTCTGATGCTCATCGTCTGGTACACATCTCCTTAAGATTTGGTCTGGGTAATATTTAAACAAATATGAATCGTCCCATAAAAAGTTACGCACCTTGGTAAAAAATTTCTTCTTATCTTGTGATGTCCAATATGTTGGTATGGAACCTGTAGCAAGATAATTGGCAATATCAGCGAACCAAGGTGAATGAGAGACTCTAAACAGTTGTTCATTAGGGAACATATCATTGATATGAGTCGCCTCAAGGGAATCAGAGGTATTAAGGCGAGAAAGGTGATCGACCACTACGTTCTCTACTCCCTTTTTGTCTTTAATTTCTAAATCAAATTTTTGGAGTAGAAGGATCCATCGTATTAGGCGGGGCTTAGAATCATTCTTGGAAAGAAGATACTTAAGTGCCGCATGATCTGTATAAATAATGATCTTCGATCCGATCAGGTAGGACCGAAATTTATCCAAAGCGAACACTACGGCTAAGAGTTCCTTTTTCGTGGTTGAATAGTTCACTTGGACAGGATTTAGAGTCCTACTTGCGTAGTGAATGACATAAGACCGCTTATCTTTTCTTTGGCCTAGAACCGCTCCAAGAGCATAATCAGAGGCATCGCACATAAGTTTAAAAGGAAGACACCAGTCGGTTGACTGCATGATAGGTGCAGTGGTTAACATGCCTTTAAGCTTAGTGAAAGCTTCTTAGCACTGCTCAGTCCACTCGTATAGTGCATCATTTTGAAGAAGATTACATAAAGGACGAGAGAGGAGACTAAAGTTCTTTATGAATCGTCTGTAAAACTCTGCATGTCCCAAGAAGGATCGCACGTCTCTGATGTTCTTGGGTGGAGGTAGGTTAGAGATAAGATCGATTTTTACCTTATCTACCTCGATTCCTTTGGACGAGATGATATGCCTAAGGACAATTCCCTTTTGAACCATAAAATGGTACTTCTCCCAGTTAAGTACCAAATTTTTTTCTTCACATCTTTTCAGTACACATTTAAGACTTGCTAAGCACTCGCTGAAAGATGAACCGAAAACAGAGAAATCGTCCATGAAGACCTCTAAATATTTTCCCACCATGTCAGAAAAGATACTCATCATGCATCGCTGAAAGGTGGCAGGGGCATTACATAACCCGAATGGCATCCTTCTGTAAGCAAACGTGCCATAGGGACATGTAAATGTGGTCTTTTCCTGATCCTCAGGAGCGATTTCAATCTGATTATAACCTGAATACCCGTCAAGGAAACAATAATAGGAATGACCAGCTAGCCTTTCCAGGATTTGATCAATGAAGGGCAAAGAAAAGTGGTCTTTCCTTGTGACGGTATTCTGCTTCCTGTAGTCAATGCACATTCTCCAACCAGTAGTAACTCTGGTTGGCACGAGTTCATTATTGGCATTGGCTATGATGGTGATCCCGGACTTTTTAGGAACCACCTGAGTTGGACTCACCTATTGACTATCGGATATGGGGTATATGATCCCCACTTCCAATAGTTTGAGAACCTCGGCCTTAACCACTTCCTTCATGTTTGGATTTGGTCTACGTTGTGATTGTCGAACAGCCTTTGCATTTTCCTCAAGATATATGCGGTGAGTACAAATCGACGGGTTAATTCCCTTGAGGTCCGCTATCGTCCATCCAAGAGCTCCCTTATGCTCAATGAGAGTAGATATGAGCATACTCTCCTGTTCTTTTTTCAGGTGGGCAGAGATCACCACCGGGTATGTCTCATCTTGACCTAAAAAGACATATTTTAAATCAGAGGGCAAAGGTTTTAGGTCAAGTTTCGGTGGCTTGAGGTTAGACGGT
Source organism: Magnolia kwangsiensis (assembly GCA_037074715.1). NCBI lineage: Eukaryota > Viridiplantae > Streptophyta > Magnoliopsida > Magnoliales > Magnoliaceae > Magnolia > Magnolia kwangsiensis. The sequence continues at coordinate 37,580,036 of CM073572.1, read as the reverse complement.
AGAGGCACTACATCAGTTTGGGGCAATTCTTCAATTTGTGGCCTCCACCGGTTAACTTCAAGTACCGGTGCAGTTTCAAGCATGGCACATGTCTCCCTAATTATATCATCATCAAGATCATGGGAGTGGGCCAGGCACGTCTCTAGAGGATCAGAGGATAAGGTGAGAGGCGTTCTATCTTCCACAAAAGAATCAATCATGTTAACATCATGGAAATCGTCATCATCCTCTGAGTTGCTGCCATTATTGAAAAAGATATTCGATTCCAATGTCAAATTTCCAAAAGACATAGTCATGACACCATTCCTGCAATTGATAATTGCATTTGAAGTGGACAGGAATGGGCAACCAAGAATGATGGAAATCTGAGTGCTCGTGTCATTGATGGGTTCGGTGTCCAAGATGATAAAATCAACAGGGTAGTTGAATCTATCTACCTGCACCAACACATCCTTGATGATCCCTCTTGGTATACGAACAGAATGATCAGCAAGTTGTAGTGTGGTTCGAGTGAATTTTAATTCACCCAAGCCTAACTGTTGGTATACCGAGTAGGGAATTAGATTGACGCTCGCTCCTAAGTCAAGAAGTGCGTGATCAATTCGATAGTTCCCGATTACACATGATATGGTTGGGCAACCAGGATCTTTGAATTTTTACGGCACATCTTGTTTCAGGATGACACTCACTTTCTCAGTCAAGGAGATCTTCTTTTGAACACTTTTTCGTCCTTTGGTAGTGCATAAGTCCTTTAGAAATTTAGCATATAAAGGAATCTGTTTTACAACGTCAAGCAGAGAAATGTTGACTTTCACTTGTTTCAACACCTCTAGGATATCCTGAGAGTTAAATAGACGTTTTGGTTCAACCAACCGTTGGGAAAAACGGAGCAACTGGCTTTTCTAGAGGTTCCGGTTCAAATTTTTGTGGGGCACCACTAGATCCATCATTGTTGTCCTCTTCTAGTTCTTGAGCCTTTTTGGGCCTAACCGGAAGGATTTTATCAATAACCTTTCCACTCCTAAGAGTGGTGATGGATTTAGCGTGCCCCATTTGATTTGAAGAGCTGAGATTTCCTGTCTCGTATTGCAGTTTAGGATTGGGGATTGGTTGTGCAGGAAGCATCCCCTTTTCCATAGCCGTCATACGTGAATCTATCTTTTGTATAAAATCATGCATTATCTGCGTCAGCTCTTGCACAGAATTTTGAGCCGATTCTTCTTGAGGTCTCCCCTGATTTGAATTTTGATTGAAGAAACCTTGAGGGGTAGCAGTTTGTCCGTTCCTTTAACTAAAATTCGGATGATTTTTCCAACCAGGATTGTATGTATTCGAGGGTGGTCCATTAAAAGGTCTTTGATAGTTATTTACGACATTAAATTGTTCATTCAATACTTCTCGAAAGGCAGGTATTGAAGGACAATTTTTAGTAGTATGAATGTTGCAATCACAGATGCTGCAAACACTTTCATTAACCTTTTCCTTCTTTCCTTCCATGGCCTCAAATTTTCTGATGAGATTAGCCACCTTAGCGTTAAGATCATTATCCTCTTTCAGGAGATATATTCTTCCCTTTTCCCTTTAATGAGTCGGCCTAGATGTAGTGTTCATCCTTGGGTAATAGTCCCATGATTGTATTTTTTCAGCGAGACTATCGAGGTAATCCCATACCTCGTCGACATTTTTATTGATGAATTCTCCGTTACACATTGTCTCAACCATTTGGCGCATGGAAGATGTTAGCCCATCATAGAAAAAAATTGTAATGCGCCATATTTCAAAGCCATGTTGTGGGCATGCATTAACCAGATCCTTGAACCTTTCCCAACATTAGAAGAATGTTTCATCTTCCTTTTGGGCAAAGTTCATGATTGCTCTCCTGAGGATAATTGTCTTATGATGTGGGAAAATTTTCTTTATAAATTCCCTCTGCATATCATTTCATGTGCCAATGGATCTAGGACGCAGTGAATGTAACCACGTCTTGGCTTTTTCTTTCAAGGAAAATGGAAAGAGTTTCAGCCTAATAGTATCTTCAGATACATTAGGGAAATATAAGGTGCCTATGATTTCGTCGAACTCTTTCAGATGCAAGTATGGTTCTTCAGATTCAAGCCCATGGAACTTAGGAAGGAGTTGGATAACCCCTGTCTTGATGTCCATATGTCCTGTATTCTCAGAAAAAATCATGCATGAGGGCGTACTCACCCCTGCCAGTTGCAAAATAATCTCGTAAAGTACGAGGCGGGAGTGCCTGATGCACCTCATTCTCATCATGTACTTCCTCAACCCTTGGTTGGGGTAGTGGTTGAGGTTGATTTTCAGCCATAACATCCTCTAACTCAGGAGAATTCAAGTGGTGTCTAGTCCTGCGATGGACAGTCAACCCCTCAACTAATCCTCCTTCAGTCACGAGACGTCGAGTGTTGTCGCGTGCCCACTGGGGCATAAGACACACTCAGCCCTCAAATTCTAACTTAAACCTAAGAGAACGGAAGAAGAAAACTAGAAAATAAAAGGGAAAGATGGAAAGAAGTTACCAAATTTGGAGTCCTAGGTTAAGAATCTGCAAAATAAAACAAAATAAGTTAGTTCTAAGAATAGAAAGTCCTAATTAAGAGTACACTAATTTCTAGAAAAAAGAAGAAATTCCAAAGAAAGAGCAATTAGAAAGAGCTTACTAAATTAGAAGTTTCCTACAAAACAGAAAAAAAATTAGGTTAGTTCTAAAAATCAGATAAAATGAAGAATAGCAAGTTTCTAACATTAGAAAAAATTTCTAACAAGAAAAATAACTACTTCTAAACCTATAATTAAAAATTCTAAAGAAAATCTAATTCTTAAACTAATCCCAAAACTAATTAATTTCAGAAAAACGTAGTCGACAGTCCCCGGCAACGGCGCCAAAAACTTGTTCACTCCCCAAGTGTAGCGTTGTGATGTAGTAATAAACTCGGTAAGACAGAGGTCGAATCCCAAGGGACTGAAACTATACGTAATCTAAAATTAAGTAGGATTTGAACTAGAATAAGATGAATTCTAAATCAAGTAGCAATTGTGAAATAATTGTAAGTTAATTAATTTAAAAATAAGGAGATATCAGAGAAGGGTAACTAGGGATTCAGAGGGTCCACTTGTAGAGATCAGGGAGATCTTATGCCCGCTTTAAGAATTATGGAGTTTACTGAACTGTCGTTGATCTAGTTTTCAAAGAGATGAAAGTTATATGAATTAGAATGGATTCCATCACCAAACCATGCCCAAGAGAGTATGGCAAACAACAGAATTAAACTAATTACCAACCAATCACATGTATGGAGGTTAGAAAGAGTACCGTCATCCGACCATGCCCAGGAGACTATGGTGAACAACAGGGCTCTCTAACGTCATAAACATAAAAGATAAGAGACATGCTCAAAGCCATTGCAGACCCATTGTAATTTCAGTCACAACAGACCATTAAGAGCTAAAAACATTCCCATAATAATCAACTAAAATCAAATCAATTTATGAATTAAAATTAAATTGAAAACATACATAAAAATCTCCCATCTCACTACAAGCTTCACCTCTTAGCCCTATCTAAGAGGTTTAGCCAGACATGATGTGGGCTAGATCCAAATAAATAAAGAGAAAAAGAAAAGGAAAAGAAAACGAAAAGAAAAACCAAAGCTCTTCCCTCTCTCTCTCTCTCTCTTTCTCCTGACGTTCCAACCCAGCCAAGATCTGGATCTTCCTCCTAAGGTCTAAATGAATGCTCCCCACGTCCAAAACCTCCTTATATAACTGCTGGAGTGGTGAAAATTGGATTTGAATCGGATTTGAAAAGCTATGCATGCCTAGTGAAAGCTTTTTCGCAGCCAAGTTCGGTGCCTCGAAACACGCCACTTTCCTCGCTCAAATTTCAAAGAAACACCGTCCCTTAGTACTTTCTTGGGTCCTCTACATGATAGACAGTTCAGATCTGCCATATGATCAAAGATGGTGGGCCAAAACTGCTTGGAAAAGTCAGTTTTCACGGATGTGCGAAACCTTTTGCACCATTTCGCTGTTGTGATCGGTGGGCCCCACAGAAGCATTTTCTGAAAAATCTACCCCATTCATTGGATTCAGGACGAAATTTCAGTCAAGAATGGGTAGTTTTGAACGTCCATTAACGAAGTCCAGAGAAAAAATCACTAAAAGATCAATTTTAAACGTCCCAGGGTAGCCCTTTTGTGGCCTCTGTAACGCACACGTGTGCACGCATGGGTGAAAAGTGACAATATGGTTTTGAAGTATTCAATGCCGTCTACACAGTGGATGGTTCGGATTGAGCATACAGGGCACGTGTGGGGCCCACTAGCTTCCGCAAAACGGCCAGCGGCCGTGCATTACGCGGACGCTAAAACGAAAACTTCTTCCGCTGTGGCACTTGTGGGGCCCATTTCGTTAGACACTTGAGAAATCTAATCCGTCCACCAAATTCCTCTCGAAATTTCAGTAAGAAATGACTGGTTTCAGATTGATTTTGGATTGGCCCATGGAATATTCTGCTTCGCCGTCCATCTGACGTTTAACGATGGAAATCAAGTGATCGTACGCATGGGACCAAAAGGAAAGCTTGGCGAGGGTTGTGGCCGTGCCCCTGAGTGAATGGACGGTCCCGATCGAGGAATTGGATGAGGAGTGGGCCCCATTGAGAGGACCTAGTGTCGGCAGCGTAAACGCTGCTTACGTTTTTTAAAAATCGAGAAGGAGTCGGTCCACACTGACTTTGACCGATTCTTTGGTCCGGCGCACGGCGAGTGAACGTGGATGGGGTGCACACACACTGTAAGTGGGACCCCCTAAGTATTATTTCAGTAAATCCAAACCGTTCATTCAGTGTGTCATCCATTTTAAAGGGTTGATACCAAAATTTATCATTTCCAGATGACAGGCGGGCCCCAATTGGCTGATTTATGGGCTGATCGGTCCACTGGACCACTTTAAGAAAGATCCGACGGATGAATTTCAACGTGTACAGTTCATTTAGAGTCCTCAGGCCCTGTATAGAGTTTTGAGTCGAACGGATGGTGGGAACACTGTGATCTTGCATTCTACACCAATTTCGGGCCATTTGAAAGTGAATTGCTGAAATTTCTCTGATCTTCGGCATGCAAATCTTCGATCTTGGTCCCATGGAGTCTCGTACAATGCTTTGGTGTCTTCAGAGTGTCCAATCCATGCTTTTAATATCCTATTTCGATCCGAGCTTATAAAGACACCCTGTAACATAAACACGATAAAATGGGTCATTAGACAATATTATGTTCATAAATCCAGACAATATATAGGGTCTAATATACAATATTTGACCCTCAACATGCCCTCAGTTTGTTTGATGTAATGCCAGAGAGAAATGTGGTTTCTTAGAATGTCATACTTGCAGGGTATTTGAGAGGGGGGAATCTGGGTTGTGGGCTGAAGCTGTTTCGCTAATGTGGCACAATGTCTTGGAGCGAATGCAACATCTCGCAGGAATCCATCCTATAGCAGTATATCTCTCAAACGAGAGATCAGGGAAGCCTCTGGGCCTTCCTACCTTGGTAACATTCAGCCTTAGCTTAGTTATCCTTTTCCTTGTGTTGCTTTGTTTAATGAAATTCCAGTGAGCAACAAGCATGTCAGCTGTTTGATGAAATTCCTGAAAGAGAAATCCCAATTAATATATAATCCTACTTGCATCCTATTATTCCAAACTTTAACTAATTAAGATGCTCTATACCTAACAAGTTGTAATAAGAGAAAACTGACCATTAAAGATTCCAAACTAATAAGATTCTTTCAGAAGTGCTCGACCTTATAACCTTATATGGGATGTGCTACTTGTATACAAATCTACTAAGGATGTTGCTTGGAATTATGAGTCCAACAATCCAATAGTTTGAACCATTTGACTGGTCATGTGGGTCCTGTTAAAGTAATCGGATCAAGAGATTGATCATTTAAGTTGTCCAGGGAATCTCATGGACCAATCGATGTATGGATGCCACTAGCTCTTGTTGAACATTGCATATTGCTCCCATTGGTTCTGTTTTCACCCCCATTGGGTGAACACTGAGTTTTTTACATATGCTCTATATGCAGGGAAACTGTTTGATACAATAGCTATAAGAAATAAGCATTGTGTGCTCTGCTCACTGCCCTTGTATTTTCATTTGGCCCAACTATGTGGAGTACAGGTTGGGACAACAGGCCAACATGCAAAGCAACTGTTGGATAAAATAGCTACAGAAAATATGCACCGTGTACTCTACTCACAGTCCTTGGATTTTCATTTGAACGTACATTTTTCAATTTTGGTTTAGATTTGCCATTTGTTGAAATTGGCATTCAGCCCTTAGCAACTGAGAAACTTTATAAGGTTAAACATTGGTGTTTCTGTTTGAGAAATGCTATAATCAATTATTTAGTGTCTTTTAACTTTTATGCAGCTCCTTTCACTGTAAATGTGGCGAACATTTGTGTTGACTGTTGATCTGGTGGGCTACTGCATGGATTTGTTATAGACCAAGAATCAGAGTGATTTGACAAATGTGGCCATGCAATTGTTGTTAGTTACATTTGTTGAATGTGGACTATTGGTTTAACCATTCCTTTTTCTCGAGCCATTGATTGTATGGCTAGCTATCACATTCCAAAGCCTTTGCATTTATTTATTTATTTATTTATTTTTTTGTGCAGACAGTAAAACAAAACCATCATACATAAGATGCATAACAACCAAGAACTAGAACATATACGGATAACCTTTAGTAGAAACATATAGGTGATTGTCATGGTTGTAAGAGTCTATTGTCTCTGTTCTAGTTATGGAAGGAGTGATTTCACCAGCATGATATGGTGCAAAATTGATAGACATATGCAATGATTTTGGGGTTGATCTCTTTTTCTCCATTGAGTCCCTTGCAGACTTCTTAGTGTTTGGAGTGGCATGATTTTCTTTTCTGGGATGGACGGGTGTTGCATGTATAACAGGGGATTTTTTTTATTATTATTTATTATTATTATTATTTAAATGCATTAACTGTATGAATAGGGGATTTGATTTGGTTTCCATGAGCATTTTTCATATAATTTTTACTACAAGCTTTTAGTTTTGAATGGCGAAATAATACTAGAGTTGTATTGAGTTAATGCAAATATCCTTCGTGGTGATATTTGCCAGCTACTTCTTGCTGTGAATGTTAAGGTTTCATCATGATTTTTTGTCACTTCCTCTTGGCTAAAATGAATTCTTTAGGACTGAAACTACAAAATTTGTGAGTACTGTTGCTAAGATGTAGTTAAAGATCTGTGGAGGATGATGTTGTTGTCTATGTAGATATGCAACATGCTGAGAAAGAAACATGATTGGAAAATGCTTGTTGTTTTAATACATGCAGTATTTTTAGATGCAAGTTGTTTTATATGCTTGTTACCTTCTTTGTCAGCAGAGTGGAAAATGCACCCTTCTTAGCCATTTGTCTGTTGGAGCAAGTGATTTGATCACCTAGATACTTGTTGTGGATCCAATTAAGCTAATGACAATTCCTAAGATTTGTCAACATCCATGGTTCCAACAGCATCTTCCTGGCTACTTAGCCATTCTTGTAATAGATGTGTTGCAAAGAGTGAAACAGGTACTACACTTTCTTACCACTTGATGCATTATGAATTGGCCAACTTTCTATCCCGTAAAGAATGCCTCATCTTATAGCTATCTTATAAAAGTTTCAAATTCTATGTTGTCACTTGAAGCAAAGTGCCGTTTTTCATCGATGAGGAGTGGGATAGGCAAGGGATTAATGTCTTAATCATGTCCTATCCTTGATAGGTTGTTCTTCAAGATGCCTTATGGACAAGGCCACCCATCTTTAGCTGAATGTTTCACCCTATTGCAGGATTGGTTCTAACAACCAGGTTTGGTGAGATTTCTCACCGAAACTGTCCAGTTAAGTCCATCTTAAGCTTGATTTTGATCCCTCAGTTACGCATACACTGGGCACAGCATGTAAGTCTAGACATATATTTTTTTAATTGACTTATGTTTATATTTAGACTTACATATTTCTTTTGAAGCAGCATCGTCGACCAGCTGACGAGGACGTGGACCCACACGTGGGTTGCTTTTCGAGCGACTTACGTGTGAGGGTAGGGTGACGGTAGAGTTCCCACAAGATTGTATTAAACCTGTTGGGAACAATGTCAGCTTGTTTACGTCGGAGGTCGGTGTCCTATGTCGATCTCTGATCCCTGCCACCACCCCCCGTTGGGCAGACGAGACAGATGATGTGCGGTAGCTCATCCGTCAGCGCCTTCAGGTAAATTTTAGTAAATTAAAATTTATTTTATAAAAGTTCATTTACGATTAAGTTATGTTACTCGAAATTAATAGAGCATACCCGGATGTGCGTCGGAGCTATCCGGATGAGCGGGGGTCCTTGGAAGGTGGGAACCGCTGTTATGATCATGATGAAGCTGTCCATTTCCTATGGACAGCTTTAGGAGGGCCTGGTCATTTGGACAGGCCATATTTTTATATTAGCTCGAAATTAATGGAGCATACCCGGATGTGCGTCGGAGCTATCCAGAAGAACGAGAGTCCCCGGAAGGTGGGAACCACTATTATGACCATGATGAAGCTGTCCATTTCTTATGGACAGCATTGGAAGGGTCTAGCCATGTTGACAGACCATGTTTATATCTGTATTTGTAGGGACCTCACCCTTAACATAAACCACACCCTAAACCTATAACCTAAACCTTAACCTATTCTCAATTCCCTACAGCTATAACCTATAACCTACCTATAACCTTAACCTAAAACCTAAACCTAAAACCTAAATGTGTTCTTAAATCCCTAAACTTAAAGCTACACCTAATCCTATTCTCAACTATCTAACCTAAACCTAAACCTAAACTTGAAAACCCAAAGCAAAACCCGATCCTGAACCCAAACCCGATTTCCTAAACCTAAACCTTAACCTATTCTTAATTCCCTAAACCTATAACCTATAACCTACCTATAACCTTAACCTAAAATCTAAACCTTAACCTATTCTCAATTCCCTACAGCTATAACGTATTACCTACCTATAACCTTAACCTAAAACCTAAACCTTAACCTATTCTCAATTCCCACCAGCTATAACCTATAACCTACCTATAACCTTAACCTAAAACCTAAACCTAAAACCTAAATATGTTCTCAAATCCCTAAACTTAAACCTACACCTAATCCTATTCTCAACTACCTAACCTAAACCTAAACTTAAACTTGAAAACCCAAAGCAAAACACGATCCCGAACCCAAACCCGATTTTCTAAACCTAAACCTTAACCTATTCTCAATTCCCTAAACCTATAACCTATAACCTACCTATAACCTTAACCTAAAACCTAAACCTTAACCTATTCTCAATTCCCTACAACTATAACCTAAAACCTAAACCTAAAACCTAAATGTGTTCTCAAATCCCTAAACCTAAACCCACACCAAATCATATTCTCAACTACCTAAACTAAACCTAAACCTAAACTTGAAAATCCAAAGCAAAACCCGATCCCGAACCCAAACCTGATTTCCTAAACCTAAACCTTAACCTATTCTCAATTCCATAAACCTATAACCTATAACCTACTTATAACCTTAACATAAAACCTAAACCTTAACCTATTCTCAATTGTCTACAGCTATAACCTATAACCTACGTATAACCTTAACCTAAAACCTAAATGTGTTCTCAAATCCCTAAACCTAAACCTACACCTAATCCTATTCTCAACTACCTAACCTAAACCTAAACTTAAACTTGAAAACCCAAAGCAAAACCCGATCTCGAGCCCAAACCCGATTTCCTAAACTTAAACCTTAACCTATTCTCAATTTCCTAAACCTATAACTATAACCTACCTATAACCTTAATCTAAAACCTAAACCTTAACATATTCTCAATTCTCTACAGCTATAACCTACAACCTACCTATAAACTTAACCTAAAACCTAAATGTGTTCTCAAATCCCTAAACTTAAACCTACACCTAATCCTATTCTCAACTACCTAACCTAAACCTAAACCTAAACTTGAAAACCCAAACCAAAACCCGATCCCGAACCCAAACCCGATTTCCTGAACCTGAACTTGAAAATCCAAAGTAAAACCCGATTCCGAACCCAAACCCGATTTCCTAAACCTAAACCTTAACCTATTCTCAATTCCCTAAACCTATAACTTATAACCTACCTATAACCTTAACCTAAAATCTAAACCTTAACCTATTCTCAATTCCCTACAGCTATAACCAATAACCTACCTATAACATTAACCTAAAACCTAAATGTGTTCTCAAATCCCTAAACCTAAACCTACACCTAATCCTATTCTTAACTACCTAACCTAAACCTAAACCTAAACCTAAACTTGAAAACCCAATCCCGAACCCGAACCCAATTTCCTAAACCTAAACCTTAACCTATTCTTAATTCCCTAAACCTAAACCTTAACCTATTCTCAATTCCCTAAACCTATAACCTATAACCTATAACTTATATGTATTTATGCATGATGTAGTTTATGTTTGGATAGATTTATTTATGTACTTTGGAGTTAAATGGCTGTGAATGTTAATATGATGAAATATATTACATAACAGGTGTATATCAGGAATTATATTGTAACAGGTGTATATCAGGTGTATATCAAGAATTTTGTGGCGGAATATAAGGCGGCAAAAAAAAAAAAAAAAAAAACAACTTTTACCTACGAAAGTTTTCATAAGTAAAAGCCATCTCCAAGTTTTTACCTACGAAACTTGTCGTAGTTAAAAGTGTCACAAATGTTTTTACCTACGAAAATATTCGTACCTAAACGTTTTGTAAGTATTTTTACCTACTATATTATTCGTAGTTAAACGTAAAATGTTTGGTAAATATTTTTACCTACAAAAATATGCGTAGGTAAAGGAATTTTTAGTTACAAATTTCGTGGTAGGGAAACGTTTTCTAAGTATTTTTATCTACAAATATATATGTGGGCAAAAAATATTGTACCTTTTAGCTACGAAACTATTGGTAGGTAAAAAGTCCTGTTAATATTTTTAGCTACGAAATTGTTGGTAGCTAAAAAGTGTTTAAAATTTTTGGCTACGAAATTGTTGGTAGGTAAAAAAATCTTGTAAATATGTTTAGCTACAAAATTGTTGGTAGGTAAAAAGTGTTTTAAATATTTTTGGCTACGAAAGTGTTCGTAGGTAAAAAATCATGTAAATATTTTTAGCTACGAAATTGTTGGTAGGTAAAAAGTGTTTTAAATATTTTTGGCTACGAAAGTATTCGTAGGTAAAAAGTCTTGTATATATTTTTAGCTAAGAAATTATTGGTAGGTAAAGTGTTTTATATATATTTTTACCTACAAAAGTATTCGTAGGTAAAAAGTTTTTTGAATACTTTTACCAACGAAAATTAACGTTGGTAAAATGTTTTTCCTACGAAAACCTTCGTCGGCAAAAGTCTTACCTTTGCCAACGAAATTTTTTTTTCGTGGGTAAAAGGTGTTCCCCTCGAACTTTTAGTGAGGAAATTTCCAATGAAATTTTTCGCTGGTAAAACTTTTTGCCTACGAAAATTTTCGTTGGTAAAAGTGGCATTTCTTGTAGTGAATTTTACTAAATGGTAACCTCAATGAAGAGGTATATATGAAACAAACCAAAATATTCGTTCTAATAAGAAATGAGAAGAAAGTTTGTAAACTACTTAAATCTTTGTATGAACTAAAACAAGCACATAAACAATGACATGAGAAATTTGATTCAAAATTACTATATTATGGTTTTATGTATAATGTACGCGACAAATGCATATATTCTAAAGTTAGTAATAACTATATAACTATTATTTATTTGTATGTTGATGACATATTAATAATAAGTAATAAAATAGAAGGTGTAACTGGAATACAAAAGTTTCTGTCTTATTTAAAATGAAGGATCTTTGATAAGTGAATATCATTCTAGGTATATATCGAAGTTAACAAACATAGTAGAAGTTATGTGCTATGTTAGTATCATTATGTTGAAAAGTTACTAAACAAGTTTAACCATTTAAAAATAAAAGAGGAAAAAATCTCATTTGATCTAAATATCAAGCTAAATGAGAATAACAGAAGAGCAGTTGCACAACTTGAATATATAAGTTTTATGCTATGCATGACACTAGATCAGACATTACATATGTTGTGAGTAAACTCAGTAGGTTTACTAGTAACCCTAGTGTGGAACACTAGAATGCAATTAGTAGAGTTCTTAGTTACTTAAAAATAACTAAAAACTTTGGGTTATTTTACTCAAGGTTTCCTTCCGTATTAGAAGGATATATCGATGCGAGTTGGATATCAAGTGCAAGGGATAACAAGTCCACTATAGGGTGGGTCTTCACCATAGGAAGTGCAATTGTATCTTAAGGATGCAATAAAGAAATTTACATAACTCACTCGAATATGGAGTCTGAATTCATAGCCCTACTTACGACAGGCAAAGAGGTTGAGTGGGTAAGGGAGCTTTTATTAGAAATACATTTTTATGTGAAACATATATCAGTTGTTTCACTACATTGTGATAGTAAAGCCACATTAGTTAGAGCTTACAATGGCACTTACAATGGAAAGTCTAAACATATAAGTTTACGATATGACTAAGTGGGACAATTGATTCAAAATGAAATCATTGTAATTTTTTATGTGAAATCAAGTAATAACTTGGTTTATCCTTTTATTAAATCTCTAACGACAGATGTAGTAAAAGCAACATCTAAAGGGATGATGTTAAAACTCTTCAACCAAAGTTCCACCAGTGATGAAAAGTTAACCCAAAATTAGAAAATCATTAAGTTCGGGTTCAATGAGATATTTACAATAAGTAAATATTCAAATCAAAGGATATCTTTCTTTATGTATATAAGCTGTATTTAATCTGATAAGTGATTTTTCTTTGAAAATATTTTTTAATCAAGTGGGGGATTGCTTTGAAAAATGTTTTGATTAAAAATTATATATAAATATATAAAATGTTTGTGAAAAAACTTTGTTTTTTTGTTTAAGAATAGTCCCATATCAAAAAGGAGAGAAGTAAATTTTCTTAATAAGTAGGGTATAGAGTACCTTACTATTTTCTTGGTGAATCAGAGGAGTATTGAGACTTTCATGTTCTAGTGCAAAGCACTGGAACACATGCGGGCGGGCGGGCGTGCATGGGCTTTGGCAAAGACACGGTTACAGTCACCGTCACCATCATGATGATGATCTCGGGCTCGGTGCGAGGGCCTGGGCATGTGAGGCAATGTGGATGTAGAAGCACTAGTGACACACTTTACGTTTCGCACACATCGTGTTGTAGATGAGTCGGTCCATCACGACCTTATGCAAACCACTGCGAGACAGGTGCGACAATGGATAAGAGAGATGGGTTATGTGGCTGGATTCGAAGTGTTGTGGGTAAGAGGTCTAAGAAAGACTTATTTGCCTCATATAGGGGCTAAAACTAGTCTTTTAAGAGGCCTAGTGTAACTGCTTATGCAATAATAAACCAGACCATATAGAAATTGCTACATGTGGCTAGCCCAACAGTGATAAACGGCTAGCTACTGTGTTGAAATGGCTAGTATGCAGTTGATTTTTTCACATGAAAAACAACCAAAAACTACCAAATAACAGCTAGTGTCTCACCAATAGTCATAAATGGTCAATTGTAGTTATGACCTTGGACTAAAACGTCCAACTACCCTTGCATATGTAAACTGAACTTGGTTGGTTAATTTCATCAATACAAACCATTCTACTCGTATCCTCATATGAACCAGTAAAGCTCCAAGTATTTTCTAATCATGCTAACCGGTTTAATATAAACCTTAGCTAATAAGCCAGCAAGAACCACACCAGTGTAATGGCAAGAATTGGACCAATGTGGTGGTCTAATCCAACAAAGCTAAATTTCATTTTCCATCTTTATCTCTGATTCAAGAATTTTTCTTTGAAGTTTTCATCTATTAACAAATTGTGTTATAGAGTTCTTCTACTAGTGGTTTTTTCGTACTTGTTGAACAAAGAACCACACACTAGCTCATCGTATCCTAAGAGTTATTTGCCCGCAACCTGTTAGCAATCTCAATTAATTTGAGAAGGAACGAGTAGTGTTTTAATAACAAGGTAATCACACGTGCTTCAGCCTAGTTTTTTTCAAATATCAAATTCTCAATAGCCTACACACAGCCTATGTAAAATAGGCTTATTCTTTAGTGGGTAATGGAGGAACCAGCAGTGGCAATTTGACTTACTGATAAGGGTATGTTTGGTTAATTGCATCGAAATTATGGAATTTCATGATTACTCATTCTAATTTAGTGGGAATTTTCATGATGCTTATGAAATTTGGTGCAACCAAACACATTATAATATACCCTGGTCGTTCTCATTGCACCCCTAACATAAGGCACGCATATTCACTTGGTGGACCCCAATGCAAATCACAATCAGTTGTAGCTAAATTACCAAACTGCGCAACATGTCCGCGGTGGGCAGATTTTCCATCCACTTTCCAAAAGTGCAGCGTTAGCTGTATCTTAACAAATTACAACGTAGGAGATCTTGCCACCTATTAATCCCATTGATTTTGTGCCTCCAAACAATGGCCAAAAAGGACCATGGCCCACCATCTTCCCAACCAATCTTGTGATTGAAACGTACAAGGATGAATGCTCCATTTTCTCAATACAAAGAAAGCTTGTGCATGTCTTTCAGCTAATTGGTTGCCCACAACATGATATGCCAAATACCAATATCTTGTTACTAAAGTGCCCAAAAATTATAATATATTATCACTTGAGATTTTTCCACCAGGTGGAAGACTTGTCCTCGAATAAGTTTACATCCTCCTCCTAAGTAGGGAGAGCCCCTAGAAATGGTTCAGCCATCACTCTATGGTACACGTGGCAGGGTGATGCAGAAATCTGAACCGTTCATCTACTGGGACCTAATGTAGATTTAAAAATATTTAAAAACCATATTGATCAGTATTATCTAAGCTATTGGATCATCGGCCTCCAAAGCGATGGTTGAAAACAAAAATATCTGATGGTCGGGTTTCAATGTACAAAAGTAGAGAAATTTTATGGCTAGGATTGTTCAATTGGTTTGGATTTTGAACCATGGTCCATCCATGATATATGGACGGTCAAAATTAGTTTGTTTAGACCTTCGTTAGCCTATGAAACAGCATACAATAAGATCTAATGGTGCACATGATCGGCAATCTCCAAAAAGAATACATTGGAAGTGGATTGTGTCCTGCCTACGCCTGTACCATAATCCGTCCAGGCAAGGGCTCGGTGGAACATAACGTGATGTATGGGTTTTATCCATTCCGTCCATCCATTTTTTCAGATCATTTGATGGTATGATCCCAAAAATGAGATACATCCAAAGCTCAAGTGGACCACACAACAGGAAGAAACAGTGATTATGATAAGCACCGTTAAAACCTTCTTATGAGCCACCTTGATGTTTATTTGCCATCCAACCTGTTCATGAGGTCACATAGAGCTGGATAAAAATAAATGTCATATTGATTCAAAACTTCTGTGGCCCTCAAAAAATTTCCAACGCTCAGTGTTTAATCCCCGTTGTGTGGTCCACTTGAGCTTTGGAACTGCCTCAATTTTGTGCTATATCCTAAAATAATATGGTAAAATGGATGGACGGTGTGGATAAGACCCATACATAACCGTATGCCCCATAGAGCTCTACCTGGACGGATGATTGTGGAGGCTGGAGAAGGACGCAATCCGCCGAGAGAATTGTTATGTCAGACTACGTGGGCCGCTATATGTCATTGAAGATTTCCTAATAAGATATTACACAAGTGGAAAGGACTTAGGGCAATTTTGCCGCGTGATAATGCGTCCAAGTTCAAAAGAAGGAATTGAAATAAAAATAATTTGAAACTTTTAGGTCTTGGAAGGTGTTGGTGGTACGGGTTTCTCCTGAGCGGCACATGTGGCAAAGGTAGAAATGATGAGCCCATGGACCATGGTCCAAGTCAGTGGACTTGGAAATGGACGGGGGCTATGACGGGCCACTGTGATGTGTGGTTTTATCCACACCATCCATCCATTTTTCCATATTATTTTAGGAAATATTACTAAAAATGAAGCAGATCTACGGCTCAGTTGGACCACACCACAGGAAGCAGAGGTGATAGTAACACCCACCGTTGAAATCTTCCTAGGGCACACCGTGATGGTTAATTTCCATCCAACCTGTTCATAAGGTTATTTAAGACTGAATTAAGGGAAAACAAAAATATTAACCTGATCCAAAACTTTTGTGGCACCGAAAAAGTTTCAACGGTAGGGATCTGTCTCATTTTTGGGCTTATATGCTAAATTTATATGGAAAAATGGATGGACGGTGTGGATAAAAGCTTAAATCACGGTGACCCCTGAGAGGTCCTGTCCATTAGTATATTTCATCCGGCTCAGTGGTATTCCGTCAACCCGGCTCAATGGGATTTCCAACCGAGTCACGATATTTCAACCACGGGTTGATTCAGTCCGTTCATCTAGAAGTCCCGGCGGTTATGGCCCGCCAACGTTTCCTGAATGTGGCTCATCTGCAATAGGTACTTCTAGATGACCAGTCTGGATCGTCAATCAAGAGCGATTATGGCCCATTTGCAATTTAAGGCTTGGAGACGGAAGTGGTCGGTAATGGACCATCAGGATGCCGTGAGCGTGGACTCGGATTCGGTAGTAACCCCTCCAGTACTCATGTCCGTGCTCGTCGGTTCTGGGAAAGCTCTGTGGGCCCCACATGACGAACGTGAAGTATATCCATGCCGTCCATCCATTTTTTTCAGCTCATTTTAGTTCACACGAGCCGAAAAATTAGTTGGATCCAAACCTCAGGTGGACCACAGCAAAGGAAGCAGTGGTGACTGAACGCCTAACATTAAAAACTTCCAGGGCCCTCTGTAATGTTTATTTTCCATTCAACCTGTTTAGTAGGTCATACAGACATGGATGAAGTGAAAATACAAATATCAACTTATCCAAAACCTCTGTGGCCCCAAGACTTTTTAATAGTGGATATTGTTTCTTATGGTGTGGCCAACCTGAGATTTGGATCTGCCTCATTTTTTGTCTCATGCCCTAAAATGATCCAGAAAAATGGATGGATGGAAAGGATAAAATAAATACATCATGATAGGGCCCACAGAAAGCTTTTACAGCACAGACCAGCACCGACATGGTACTACTGGATGGATCTCTCCATTCAGGCTATCCTGGAAATACTGTTTTTTAATAAACTTGGCTTATGGCAATTTCAAGAGTCGAGAAAGGGGACGACTATACACGTTCGAACGTATACTATATTAGTAATTACCCATAGATTCAAGCTGTGTGGGGCCCACTCGTGATGCTTACTTGGAATCCAATCCGTGCAGCTGATCTGGCTACGCATTCTCACAGTACATGCCGAGAATCAAGAGCGGATTCGTGAGGCCAGCGAAACATCGACTTTGGTGAGGGCATGAACATGGGGCCCACCTTGATGCATGTGTTGTATGGTCCACCCGTTTTTCCAGCACGTTAGAAACAATGGTGAATTAATGCCCACCATTGAAAACTTATCGTGGGCCACAAATTTTTGGACCAAGCTGATATTTGTGCTTTCCCTTCATCCAGGTCCGTGGGACATTATCAATAGTATGGATGGCAAACAAACGTTACAGTGGGCGCTAAGAAGTTTTAATGGTGGTGTTTGAAACCCACTGTTTCCAATGTTTCCTATGGTGTTCCACCTGAAACTTGTATCTGCATTATTTTTGTGTTTATACCCCAAAATAAATGAACGGACGGCATGGATATACAATAGATATCAAGGTAGACCCCACAGTCACGGCCTTGCCAAAGTCGGTCATGCCCGGTCCCACAGAAACTGCTCTCCTTGAAATCATATGCTTATCGATTAAAATAATCCACAACTATTTGTTAGAGATGAAACTATTATTATTTCATACCTTAGTCATTATTTGACTTTTTTCTAGAGAAAAATCTAGCCCCACATGATGGACTATCTACATCAAGTGAGCCCCACATGATACATGGTCCACAACAAAGGTGGGATCCACGTGATGGATGGTGGACATTAAGGTGGGCCCTTCATTATGAACAACCCGATTGAACATGGGGCATCACAGGATGTGTGGTCCACATCAAGTTGGGCCCACGTAATGAATAACTCAAATTAAAGGTGGGGCCCGCATGATGGATGGCCTGCATCAAAGTGTGGCCCAACACGACAGAACATCCACATCAAGTGAGCCCCATTTGATGGCTGATCCACATCAAAGGTGGGACCCACATGATGGATGATGATAATTGAAAGTGAACCCATATCATGGTTGGTTGATTTTAAAGGTGGGCCCACATGATGAACGACCCATATTGAATGTAGGGCCCCACACAATGAATGGTCCACATTATGGTTGGCCCACATAATGGACAGAGTGGGCTTCACATGATGGATGACCTGCATCAAAGTGTGGCTCCTCATAATAGATAGTCGACATCACGTGGGCCCCACCTAATGGACAGTCCACATCTAAGGTCTCATGTGATGGATGACTCATATCTAAAGTGGGCCACATAATGGATGATCCACATAGAAGGTGCACCCCACACAATGAATGGTGGATATCAAAAGTGGGCCCTGCATAATGGACAATCCACTTTAAAGGTAGGGTCCAAACTATGGACATATCAAATGTTGACTCCACGTGATGGGTAATGGGTAGTGGACATTGAGGGGCCCCATATAAATGATAATTAGCATTGATGGTGGGCCTCACATGATGGATGACCTATATCAAGGTGGGCCCCTAATGATGAATGGTCCACATCCTATACAAGCCTTACAAGATTCATGGCCCATTTCGAAAGTTTGGCTTACACAATAGACGATCCACATCAAAGTTGGGTTCCATATGATGGTTAATCCACATCTAACATATGATATAACGGATGGCCAAAATGTCTTAAAATATAAATATTGTAACCATTCATTCTTTTGTTATTTTAGGAATGGTTTATCTATAATGAGATCCACCAAAACAACCATTTGATTTGTAAAACTCGTATCTTAGTTTGTACCGTTCCGTAGGATTCCACGATCTTTCCGGTCGAATTCCCGTAACCTTTGACCCTTAACCAGTATTTGTGCGCGACCCCGGGTCACACGCCGTCAACCCGAGTCGACTCAACCCGAGACTTGTACCCTAACGACCGCACCGTCGCTGCAGTTCCGATTCCGCGACTTGCGCGCCGAGGCGATACCCTGGTCAGGAGATGTGGGCTCACATTCGGTGCAAGTTTCGAGAGAATCTTTACGACTTGTCACATCAATCAATCAATCCCACCATATCAAGTACATGTACACCATCACCTCTCACCCTTCCCCAAGCAACCCCTAAAGTTAAAAGTTTCTTACAAACTCATACCCCTTCTTACACAATCTATCCCAAAGTTAAAAAGGCTCTTACACATCCATCACCCATCTCTCTCTCTCTCTCTCTCTCTCTCTCTCTCTCTCTCTCTCTCTCTCTCTCTCTTTACAACCCTCTCTCTCTCATTTTTCAACTCATTCCAAGCAACCCAAAAATAATCCCACGTCCAAGCCTCTCCCATCTCTCCCAAGCTACAAGTGTAGCCCACTTTCTCCCCTCTCATCTCTCATCTCAACCATCCAAACTTCATCTCCTCCGTTGAAATGGAAGCTAAGGAGCAAAGGAAGTCAAGAGAGCAAAAAGAAGACGGTGGGTGATCTTGGATCTCCATTTCTTTATCTTTTTGTGATATAAGGGCCCACTTATGATGAGACTCACCTTGATATAGGCTTTGTATCAAAGAGGGGCCCATAGTGGCGGGGCCCCTCCATCCTCGCCAATGTCTCTCTTCCCTCCTCTCTTTCTCTTTCTCTCTCTCTTTCATGATCATGACCCACCCATGATTTGTGCATTTTACCCAAGCCATTCATTTTGGTGGCCCACCTTGACCCCTGTTTGGGGCCTGCATGACTGGATGGTCACATAGGCCTGGATGAAAGGGAACCACCAATATCAGGTTGTTCTAAAACAGGTGGTCCATGTGGGACCCACCTTGATGAAGTGGGTACCAATACCATCCGTCACCAGTGGAGGTTAACTGACGCAGGGTGTGTGCGAATAGGGAAGTGTGGACTAACGTGGGTGTGCTAAACAGTGCAATGTGTACTGACAGGGGGTATGCTAACCAGTGATGTGTTAACTAACGGTGGGGTCCGTGGGACCCACCCACCTTGTCCATCCTTTTATATGGGCCACACCATGGTGTATGTGATTTATCCAAACCGTCCACCGCCCTGGACGGTGGGGGCCACGTCTGTGTTAGGCCCATTTCCACACCCAGATCCAATAGCTCAACTGGCAGTCTGAGTGGAGATACCTCGTTTCAATGCTAAGGTCTTGGTTTCCCTGGTGGGGTGGCTAACGGTGAAGTGTGAGTGGTAGTGGGATCCGTGGGACTCACCCACGTCATCCACCATCCGGATGGGCCCCACTGTGATGCGTGTGGGATCTCCACCATCCCTGGACAATGGGACCCACCCCACGTGTGGGGCCTCCCTTAGATGCATGTGACCGTCTAGGCCATCCAAGGCCTGGACGTTATCAAATTATATATATATATATATATATATATATATATATATATATATATATATATATATATATATATATATATATATATAATATTATACTATATTGATATAATATACAAGATATATATTATATAGTATATTATAATACAATATGACATTATATTACATGTGGTGGTGAGCCCTACATGGGACCCACCTCTCTCTTTTAAATGCAGAAAAGCTGCATGTAAAGCAACTGATCTTACATATATATATTTCATATGAGGGTGGGCCCTACGTGGGACCCACCTCTGCCCCCTTTGCATTTAAGGCCTGAAAGCTGCACTGACAGCTACTATATATATATATATATATATATATATATATATATATATATATATATATATATATATATATGAGGGTGGGGGACCCACCTTTGATCTCCTTAGAGCCGCCTGCAACGTACAGCAGCTATGTAGCTGTTGTGTACGTCCAGCTGGTGGGACCCACTGTCAATTCACGACAGCACATTCCATGGGTCCCACGTGATGTATATATGCCTCTAAACCTTTCTGATGGTGGGACCCACTGCTGGACTGATGTTAGTAAGTTCCATGGGTCCCACGTGATGTATATATGCCTCTAAACCTTTCTGATGGTGGGACCCACTGCTGGACTGACGTTAGTAAGTTCCATGGGTCCCACGTGATGTGTATGATCATCCTAGCTGTCTTGGTAATGGGACCTACACCTGGGCAATGTATGGATGGTGTTGGCACACCTGAACAAAAATTTGGATGCTGCTGATGTATATGGACAATGTTTGGGTAGTGCTGTCATCATTAATCGGCCATGTGTCCCATGGGTTGATGGTGTACAGTGATACACGTGTTACACCTACAACTATTGAAATGAGTTTGGTGTGGTCCAAGCCCACTTGAGGACCATGGGTGTTGCCCATCCATGAGGCCATCATGATGTATTTTGGCCCATGGGTGGGGCCCACCTATTTATATGGTTAAGCCCATATCGCATGGCCCATTTGATGTAATCAAGGCCCAGATACGTGGTCCATTTGTTGTATATGAGGCCCACCTGTGAGGCCCATTTGATTCAACCCATTTGGTCGGCCCATTTGATTCGACCCATTTGGTCGGCCCATTTGGATCAACTCGTTCGAATTGGCCCATTCAAACGACCCAATGCGATGTATGTGAGGCCCATGAGCGAGGCCCAATGTGATGTATGTGTGGCCGTTACATTGTATATGGATTCCTTATGTAGGTCGTGCTTTGGAAGCAATGTTGGTTTGACGTCCACATTGTACAAATAATGTTGGTTAAATGTCCACATTATAATTCTCCGTAGGGCCCCTTGTTAGGCCCATACTTGTAGGTCGTCTAGGCCCATCTTTGTTATGAACAGCATCCATCACCATATAACATGTTTAGTATAGTTCCATGATTCATAATCATACACATCATATGTATGTTTGATATAAGAAGTGATTGATCATAGTATATGCCTTCGGACAGATTGTTTAGGGGCTCCCGGTTAGGCGGTGTTGTCCCACATGAGCGCACGATACGTGTAGGATTGTTGCATGACTTAATAGTATGATTCATGCATTTCGCATTATGTAAAATGGTTACTGAACGCCCTAGAGACATCAGGGTCATAGCCTTCACAGGCGTATCGTGGTTGGTAAGATTGGATACCAGAAATCTTGTTCTATATGGGGTGCTATAGATATCCCTGGGTGAAAGTCTCTAAACCCTTATGGTACCAAGAGGTTGCTCCAACATTTAGACTGAGTGGGTGCACAAGCACCGAGTGTTGATTACCAGGAGGCCGTTCTTTCCTCTGTGTCGTGGTCGGTTAGAAGGGGGTACGGCCTTACCCGCCTCAGAGGAGGAGGCAAGGCTAGGATGAGTTTGACCAGCTCGAAGAATGAGTCCGCTATTGACGAGTCGGGCCCGATATTGGCAGACGGATAGTAGGTCTCTTCCACTTACCTTATTACGCATGATGAGGCAGCATTCTGGCTTGGAGTGTATTAAACCCTAATGATATTCCAGAGTTGAGATGTATTGATATATGGATTTAGATGAGGATTTATATGCTTGAGTTGCATCTTGCATCGCATGGCCTTGGTATGGACATCACTCATGTCTTGTATCACATAGCCTTGGTACGACTAATAGTATTCATGAATTCATCAGCATATTGCACATTACTCTGATACTGCATAATTATATTACCACTTTTCACAGACACTTTCACCACCCTCTAAGCTTTCCATAAGCTTATCCACGACCGTTGCGTTCAGGTGACATTAGACCGCAGCAGCACTGATGCAAGAGCGCTTAGCAGATTATCTTAGAGATTTTGTTCATCATCATTATATTTTCCTTTATGCTTATTGTACTTATAAAGTTTTTAATTATAACAAAAATGTGATGAAGTTTTTGGTTGTTATTTGTGGGTTATGTCTTTAATTATACTTATTATGAATCAAACTGACATTGAAAATCCTCCTCGTAGCATCACAGGATTGGAACCTGGTGAATGGACGCTGGGAGCCGAGAATGGGGTACTACAGAGGCTGTCGGCGCTGGATTCGACGATCAAAAATTTTGTGAACCCAGTTTCCGAGTTTGGAGCATGAAATGATTGCTCTTACAATAGAATTGGTATAAGATTTAAAAATGATGTCAACTAATATTTAAAAAGATCTTATTTGAAGGTTTTATCAAACGTGTTTATTTTTAATAAGAACTTTTTTAAAAACTTGAAAATGTGATTTTACCATGGAGCTCATTTAAAACAATAGATAGAATAAGAAGATCTTATTGGAGTAGCTCTTATTGAATTAGATTAGAGATGTTAAACCAGCCATTAGTGTATCTACTCAACTTACCAATAGCTTATGCAATATCGAATTAAGTATGTTTCATTAACTACATCAAGTTACCTATAATGCACACCCAGACCCATAGCTCAATTGGCAGACTGAGTGGAGATACCTCGTTTCAACACCTGAGGTCTTGGTATCGATCCCTAGCGGGAGTGGCTAACATGGAGTGCGTGTACTGACATGGGTGTGTACTAACAAGCTAACCCCCCCCTAAAAAAAAAAAAAAAAAGTTACCTATATGCTCGAGTAGTCAGGTTGTAATACACTATGCCCTTCATTTTAAATAATTTCACATGATGATTATAGGGAATACTATATTAAGAACCTAACCAATATACCAAAAGCCCTAAGACTGATGGAGCGTGTCAACCTAAGCTATTTAAATTGTTGAGATTGTAACAATCCACTACACTCCTCAACCAATGTGCACAACGGCCCAGTTTATAGCGACACTCACTTTGGCCTCTTTTTCAGTTAGCCCTTTCCTAGGCATGGCAGCTACACTCTAATTATCCAAATGACCCTTTCCACTTAACAGTTGCACTCTAGTTGTCCAAGTAGCCTTTTCCATGTCGTGGTGGCTTTCACTCAGGTCAAGGTTGTCCTTTTTTATAAGTCGCCCCCTCTGTGACTCGATCATAAGACATGATATTGGATCTGATATCAATTGTTAATAACCTAACTAATATGTCAAAAGCAATAGGGCTGATGAAACACATCAAGCAAAACTCTTTAAATCCTTGGAAATCATATCATACTAGCAGGTGCACAATCAAGAAGATTATACTTAAAATCTTTTCAAATAATATAAATGTATTCATGTAATTCCATTAGAACATTAATAACCTTAATACTTAAAATTACATAAGTCTTTAGTATCAAAATAAGATGACATAAAGAATTTAGTTTTATTTACCATCTTTAGATTAGTATCAAATATCAACATATCATATATCACCACATATAAATATATTATAACACATCTATTTTTGAAGAGTTTGTTGTTTATGCATTTATCAAATTCATCAAATTGAAAAACATGCTTCATTCATATGGCTAGCAGGTAGGAAGAGGATTCTAACCTTAGACAATCTTCAAAAAAGAGGCATGATTCTTCCCAACTTCTGCCTTCTTTGCATGAGTGGGGCGGAATTAGTCAACCACCGTCTCTTACATTACCCCTTCGCCTTCCAGTTGTGGACTCATTTTCCCAACCTCTTTGAGGTGGTTTGGGTTGTGCTACAATTAGTCTCGCATGTGTTGTGCACGGTGTCCATTTTGTGAAAGATTATTTGTATGGTGGTTGCTACTTATGGCTAGTCTATGACACTTGTTGAAGGAACATAACACGCAGTGCTTCGACCATAGGCGCGCTTTCTTGTAACAAGTTGTGAAAAGGGTTAAAAGGGATATAGTAGGGTAGGCTATTGGGCATCTTAATTTCCGTAAAGCTTAATATAATATGCTCAATGTTGGAATTGTAATGCTTCCTGGTAGTTATTTTTTGTGTCTTAGCTTTCCCAGGCTGTTTCTAAAAAGTTCATTTATAATCCTTCAAAATAAAAAATAAAAAATAAAAATCCATACCATTGTTTAGGTATTTGTTTAAATCTATAAAGAGATTTAATTAATTTGCATACTTTCTTTTCTTATTCTACTATAACAAACCCTTCATGTTTATCTATATAAACTTTTTCTTTTAGTTCACCATTTAGAAATATAATTTTTACATCCATTCGACAAATTGCAATGTTCTAAATAGAGGCAATTGCTATTAGCATGCAGATGATAGTAATTTTAATAACCAATGAATGTATCAAAAAATTTAATGCCTTCCTATTATTTATACCTTGGTTACTAGCAGAACGTTAAATTATATCCTCTGATCTTTTAGTTTTTTATTTCTTAGCTACCTATTTATATCCTATGGATTTGTTATCCTGTAGCAGATGCACAAGGTATGGTTTTGCAATATCAAATCCATTTTATTGTTAATAGCTTCTCTCTAAAAGGCTATATCATGAGAGCCCATTGCCCCTACAAATGTTGTAGTATCTTTTTCTATTAAGAAGGTGTAGGAATTGGGTTAAATTGCCCATGCAAGCGTAGATAGAGCATAGTCCAAAATTCACCAAGTAAACATCTGATTTTTCCTTTTGAAATTGGACTTAAATACACTATTTTTAATCATTTAAGTGACGTATTTCAATTGGAAGATTGGGATTGCTTGATCAGTTTATTTTAGCTAC
Organism: Magnolia kwangsiensis; assembly: GCA_037074715.1. NCBI lineage: Eukaryota > Viridiplantae > Streptophyta > Magnoliopsida > Magnoliales > Magnoliaceae > Magnolia > Magnolia kwangsiensis. The sequence goes on along the minus strand of CM073572.1, from coordinate 37,554,141 downwards.
ATGTTCGATCTACAATGGAACCTACTTCTTGGAAGGTAGGGAAAACCTTACATGGGTGCTACAAGTGAGAAGAATAAGGGACCCATGTGTGAGGGGTCACCACCCATTCTAAAATGGTGCTGGCCAAACTATCATTTTGTAAATCCAACCTGAAACACATAATTGCGTAGAGGCTTGATCGTCTTTATCAAGTAAAATAGCACCAGGAAACTTCCTTTACAACAAACCAAGCGGATTACAATTCAGCTCAATCGAGCATCCAAACGCACCCAAACTCACACCCATGTTGCAGCTAGCAAATGCCATGATGGATTATGAAACGAGTGAAAACAAAATGATCAACTATGCTCAGAGACACTGTCAACTCTGACGGAGCTTATCAAGCAATCGAGAGAAACTGCAACTTCGCCAAAGAAAATCAGACCAAAGAAGATCTCTAATGAAAGCTCCAAAGCACTAGGCCCCACAAGTTCATCTCTAGAATGGTACGTAGATTAGGATTTGTGTGTTGGCATGCGTGTGGGCCTGTGGGCGCATGTGTATGCTCATCTGTACCAATATGACTAATGCTCCATTTTAAATTTCAATGTAGATGGGCTTTCCATGTATTTTCTGAATATTTATACCACTATGTTTGCTAGCTCCACCTTAGATTTTTCTTGTTGATTGCAAAAGAAAGAAAGAAATTTAAAAAATAAAATAAAAAAGGAAGAGAAGTGATCACAAACAATGCTATCTAATAACGTAACATGGGCAATCTACTTTAGTGAAAAGGAGCAATGGAGAATCAGCCCGGCCTAGAGAAAAAGGAGCACCCTATGGAACATCATGCCTATTGCCATTTGTTGGGATATATGGAAAGAAGGGAACTCTAGAATCTTTGAGGCCCAGATTTCTTCAGAAGCACTGACAGAGAAAATCAAGGGTCTTATTCAGTGGAAAGTCTGTTAGAGAATATAGCTCAAATGGCCCAATCTGTTAGGTGCGGTTTTGGGGGTGGTTTCTGTAGAAATGACCATAGAGCTTTCATCTTTGGTTTCTCCATGGCCTACGGGGTTGGCTCTAACAACCTGGCGAAACTTCGTGCAATTCACGATGGGATGGTGCTCTGTTTGGAGAAAGGTATGCAAAGAGTGGTTGAGTCTGATTATAACTTGGTGATTACAAGTCTCACTAATCAGTCCAACATTCCGTAGAAGTAGAAACCTTGGTTTACCCGAATTAACCGTCTGTGCCGGCTGGGCAATTTTTTCTTCTCTCACACTCTCAGAGAAGGTAACGGTCCTGCGGACTGTATGGCCCGACTAGGTAGCCATCTACAGCTAAACTCAATTCATATTCACCCTAGGTCTCTCCCGCCTCAAGTCCGCAGGCTGATCTTCTTGGATAGGGTCAGGCTAGGGTCACTCAGAACAGTTAGTTAAGTCTAGATGCTTGAATAGTTTGTTTTTCCGCCCTTTAAGATTCTCTTGTATACAGGAGGTCGTATGTGACTCCTTACGATAGGCCCTCTCAATTTTTAGTATGAGGGGCCTGAAATATTGTGTAGAGCTTCATAAGCCTCTCTTATCGTCTGAAATGAGAATCGACTGTTTAAAAAAAATATATTTTTAAAAAGGTCCCAATCCTTGCTTTTCCATCTGCTGGCTTTTCTTTTGGTTTCTCCCTTTGTGCTGTAATTTCGATCTTCAAATCTTTTCGAATGAAATTTGGTTCCTTGTTCCACCACCAAAAATAAATAAAAATAAAATCCACTTGGTGAAAATATTGCCTGGAATGAAAATGGTAGCAATCCACTCATCACGCGGACCAGGCCACACACAATTTGTGTAAGCCCATTGGCTGTATATTGATTTCAATGGTCTTGCATGCCCACCGGGTTTTCGCCCCAGGTGGTCTTTATGATGCAGCCCACCTCTTGCACGGCCCAAATGCTATATACAAGTGACACATCAGCAGAAAATAAAAGAACATACAACGATGTATCTGATAATTTTTCAAAAAGAAAATAAGATGAGCCATGTTCAAAAGAAAATTAATGGACCTTACAAAAATGCTATAAATGGTCACAGTGAGTCTACTAGGGTACTGTGTGAAAATATAAGGATTTTTTGGGAGTTGTGGATTTAGACCTGTCTTTTTATGCCTAATGAGAACTTACGCTTGGAGAAAGTATCTATGCTTATCAGTGTGATTGTGGGGGCGTAATTCATCCATTGTCATGTCCCACTTCGTCATAACTCAAGGCCTTAATAATGATTGGCGACATAAGATATGTAAAAGCAACCTCAAATAACTATGACAGTTGTGATGATGACAGTGACTGCAATGAAGATGATGATGGAACAAGAGGGGGTTGTCCAAAACAACTAGATGCAACTGCAAAATATCAGAATTACAATATCACACACACTCCATGAGAACAATGGAATATTATTCTATAGCATCTACATCACTCATCCTGGCTAGGCCCGTCATGAATGAACCATCACCCAAAACTCAAAATCAGTTGGACCATCCTAACTGCTCTAATGGACTGTTCAGTAAATGTAAACTGCTGGTCAATCATTCTATAATAACTCGCTCCTTCATCAGAATTCCCCCAGTCAAATGGTTAGAATCATCTGACGGGTTTGGTTTTCAGGCTGCAGCCCATCCATGGTGGGTCTGCCAGATGGGAGGCCCAGATTATGCATGCTGTGTGTTCCCATGGGAGACCGTTATTTGGGAGTGATGCTAGTATTTGGGAGTGAGATTAGCATTTGTCCTAGGTATTGACAGGTAAGCTCATGTAAACCTTTCAAGTAAAGCCAAAATCTGATTCAAATTCAACAACTTGAATTTCAGAAGGAAAAAAAAAAAAAAATGTAGCTGTATGCTGTCCTGCAGACACTTTCCATTATTGATTATCAAATGGCCCACAGATTTAAAAAAAAAAAATGCATATTCGTGCCTGCATCAGAGGCTACATCCAATCACCTCAAAAAATATGAGGAAGCCAATGGTTTTGCAAACTAAAAAAGAGAGTTATTCCACATAATAGGAATATGAAAAAAGCCTTCTAACTTACAAGACCACGCTCTTTGAAAACGTCAAGCATTGCAGTGCCAATTTTTGCAGGGGACTCTACAACTGTCACTCCGGCTGCTCTGAGGGTCTTAATTTTATCTTGGACAGTTCCCTTCCCGCCAGAAACAATCGCTGCACCATAACATACAGAGAACACGTCCATAACATATTCACTCGATAATGAAGCAAAATGAAACAAAAATCTAAAGAAGATAGAAACAAGAGTCTCAATCAAGGTATGCAAAAGCGGTTACATAACAGCCATTGTGGGCGTTATGTACGGTAACAGCATGTTACAGGGTCGAAACTGCCGTAACAGAATAATACAGGTTTTTATTTAGAGAGAGAGAGAGAGAGAGAGAGAGAGAGAGAGAGAGAGAGAGACTGTAACAGCCGTTACATCCCATATCGTAATGGTAACGGTGGTGGCTGTTACGGCTAACATTAGAGTTACGGAATGCCTAGACCTCAATAGAAGATTCGAAAACACACAAAATAGTATTGCAAGATTTATATCTGCCTATAAAAGGTAAAATGGAAAAGAAAAGGATAAATTCAGGTAGAATGCATGCCTCAAAAGTATAACAACTGATTGAGTAGTTAGGACTGTGTTCAATCAACTGATTTATTGTCCAAGAACCATATAACTGGCCCATTGGATGAGCATTCTGGATCTTGTACACCCCTGCCACATGCCCTGATGGGAAGTCTGGTGCAATTAGGATTCCTTGTAATGATCACACACATAGTTTTCAGATTTTTTTTTGTTACAGAAGTGCATGTGAAAATACCTCCAGCATGACCCATGCGACGACCTGGCGGTGCAGTAAGTCCAGCAATAAATGCAACGATAGGCTTCTGAGTTCCACTTTCCTATTTGATTAATAACGGAAAAGATCAGTCCATTTGAAAAGCACACAAACCGTCCAAAGGAAGAAATAAGTCATTCAAGAGAAGTAAGCGGTTAAGACACCAATGAACATTGAAATGTTTGTCTACTCAAAGTTTCAGCAACATCGGTGATCAAATCAGAGCTGAACTCTACTAACTGCAAAGATATTCTTACCCTACCAAAACAAATAGCTCCATGAAGCAAACATGAAATTACAGCATGAATGAAAAACCACAGCAAGAAGCTCATTGAAGTCTGGACTTGTGCTCTAAATATTGCAGAACAATAGTGTAGCCAAAGGTAAGGAACCATCATTCAAAGGAAGAAGCTCCCTTCATCTCTGTACAACTTGGTGGTTTCTTTCACTATAGTTCTAACATACTTCCTGGCTGCTGTATGAGATGCAATCTATATATTCAAGAGCCAACACATTCCGTACACGTGCAATATGTTTTATCATATTTCACATGCGTTATAGTGTCTTTTATAAATCAATCAAAAGTGAAATATGATGAATAAAGGGATGGCAAAAAAGAATATTTATATACAACGATTTTCTTGCTGTGAGATCATTTTTCATCTGCGTTAAATTACCACCTTTAGAATAGGAACAATCCAGAATAAAAATATCAACGTAGTTCAATTTCAAAATATTAGGGTTTCCATACTTTGGAATTGCTTGTAGAGATTGGCTCACTTAACATGAATGACCGAGTGTATCTTTTGGCAGGAATTTTGGGGGAACCTCTCCCAATGGCAACCACGCGAGTATAACACCTCTCGCCACCAGCAATGGCAGCTCCCCTTTGGGGGAGAATCCATGAGGCGTCGATCCCAAATGTCAAGAGCAGAAGAAGATTGGCGGAATCGGAGCCTAGGGGTTTTACTCTTTTCGTGGGGAACCTCTGCCCCTTTGACTACAATCATGAAGACACCTACAAGATCTTCCAACACTACGGCAAGGTAATCGACGTTTACATCCCGTGCTTCCCTAATTCCACTCATCCCCGGGGTTTCGCTTTCATAAGATTCCAATATGAAGATGAGGACCGGGCGGCCATGGGTGTCCTTGACGGTCACAGAATAGACGGGCGTATCGTTTAGGTGAAGTTGGCAAAACCGAGAGTCGCCCCCTATCAGTTGGCCCCCTTTCCAAGAAACTGACCCACTAACCCTCTTTCGCCTCCTTTGCGAACCATTTCTCAGGAAACCTCCTCCTTTGCTAGTATTTTTCGGCATCCACAGGGAAAGAAAGTTGCAAATCGGCCCCCAGCTAACCCCCCGGTTGAAGAGGAAAATTTCACAACAGTTACAGACAAGAATGCGGTTGCCTCCAGACGAGTGCAACTGAAGCTGGCTCTGGTTGCCCGTGCAGGGAACTCCTCTATTTCAGTTACTCATATCTCGGGATTAATGAGGCAATCCGGATTTCAAAGCTTAGCAGTTGATATTGTTAGAATTTCACCCACTCACTTTCTCTTAACTTTCAAATATGAGAAGGAGCCAACCCTTTTCAAGACTGATTCAGCTCTCCACGAATATATGTGCATAGGGGAGATATCCCCTTGGTCATGGTCAGATACATTTGGGTCTGAAGGTCTTTAGGTGAGACTCTTCAGAATACCTGCACACGCCTGGATCGAATCTGTCCTGCTTGATCTTGCAAGCTACTTCGGACGTGTCACCATGATTGATCAAAATAGCAGATATAACATTTTTCAAATGTTTGCTAGGATGAATTTGTGGAGGATTTTAAACCTGGTAGCAGGAGATGAGATTTTCTCGGTCAAGGCGATTCTTGAACAGATCAATGTGGTTACACCTTCTCCTCCTACGTTCAACCCTCGTTCGGACTCCGAGAAGGATGATGTGAAGGCTGACGAGAGCACGTGGGACTTGGTGATCAGGCGTTTCTCTCCAGCAATTGCGAACACAGGTAACTGCAATCCAGATGTTTGTTTAAATGACAGACAAAATTGTAACCTCAATGGCAACCTGCTGCTGACGAGCCCTACATCATAGAGTCTTGCTGAATTGGAATCTGGCCTAAGACAGGTACAGCAGTCTCACTCGTTGGTCATGGCTAAGACGTTTCACGATGTGTATTTCAGCCCGAACTACTGAGATTTTTGTGATCAACACCAGGCTTCAGGGATCTTGAGAGATAACCCTACCCAAGAGCAGGATCCAACCCCCCCAGACCTAGCTACCCCACCCCCTCGAACCCTTTGCGAGTGCACCCACCCTCAAAGCTTTTCCTTCCAGTTGCCTCCCCCAATGCCCCCACCCAACTATTGAGATATGGAGCCACATCTGGGCCATCTTTGACCAGTCGTGGGCTATGCTCGACTGGTCGTAGGGGCCCGCTCGACCGGTCGTGGACCGACTCGACTCAAAGTCCAGCGAGCATCGGCTTTTGGTCCCAAGGTGCTCGACTGGTCACGACTGGTCGTGGGGTCCTCTCGACCAGTCGTACAATCTACTTGACCGGTCGTGGTTACGCAGATTCATTTTCGAATCCGATGTGAACTGCGAATTTTGGTGTCACCTTTCGCAAGGGTGTGGAAGGAGAGTTGCCTAAACTATAAATAGGGGTTCCTAAGGATTTTTTAGGGATGATGAAAGTTATTGTAAGGTGTGGGCTTAGAGTTTTCTATATATTTTAAGGGAGAGGTTAGTATTTTTTGCTTTGTAATTTTCGTTCTTCTTCATAGTGGAAGTTTGCATCCGTAGTTTTTTATCCTAATTTGGAGTTTTTCCATGTATATCTTGTCTTATGGTTTTCTTTGATTGCTTTGATCTGTTTCTAGTCTATCTTTCTTCCTATTTATCGTATGTGGGTGAGGCCTGAGATTAGATCTAGGCTCACTGCGTTGTTGGCGTGCTGCGCAACAACTGGTGTCAGAGCTATTGGCTTAGTTCTTTTGGGAGCGATGACGGAAGAAGGGAAAATTATAATTGAGAAGTTTGATGGTTCAAATTTTGCCTTCTGAAAGATGTAGATGGAGAATTACCTGTATTAGAAGGACCTCTATATTCCTCTAGGAGGAAAAGAGAAGAAACCAGAAAAGATGACAGATGATGAAGGTTTTTACTGGATAGGAAGGCTTTAGGAACGATCCGACTCTCTTTGTCTAAGAACGTCACCTTCAATATATCTAAGGTGAAAACGACAAAAGAATTAATGGAAGCCCTAACCACCATGTATGAAAAACTCTCTACATTCAATAAGGTTCATCTTTTGAAACAGTTATTCAACATGAAGATGTCAAATGGTGGGAGCGTGGCTGAACATCTAAACGAGTTCAATACAGTCACGAGCCAGTTGGAATCTATTGGCATCATTTTTGAGGATGAGGTTAGGGCACTATTGATCATATTCATTCTATCAGACAGTTGGGATGGTTTGGTGATTGCTGTGAGTAATTCTTCAGGATCGACAAAGCTGAAATTTGATAATGTGGCCAGTCTAATTCTCAGTGAAGAATCTAGAAGGAAGGCATCAGGAGTTTCAGGAGATTCAGGGAATGCTTTAAATGTTGAAGGAAGAGGAAGATCGTTGAAGAAAGGAGGTAATAAACATGGGCATTCTAAGTCAAGGAAGAAGTCCAAGGGACCGAAAGACAAAGACAGGTGTTGGTATTACGGCAAGAAGGGGCACATGAAACATGATTGCAGGGCGCTTAAGAAACAAGATGGAAGCCCTCAAAGCGGGAAGGATTCAGTGAATTTATCTGAGGAGAGCGATACAAAGGCGTTGATCTTATCTCTTGATGTGAGGAATGAGTCTTGGATTGTAGACTCGGGTGCTTCGTTTCATGTCACTTCATGTAAGGAAGTTCTACATGATTATGTGTCAGGTGACTTTGAGAGAATCTACCTACGTGATGATGAGCTGTGCAGTATCATTGAAAAGGGAGACGTTTAGGTCAATCAGAAAGATGGAATGATTTTAAAATTGAAGGATGTCAGACATGTACCCAGTTTAAGAAGGAATCTGATCTCAGTGGAGCAGTTGGCCGATACCAGTTATGTGATGACATTCACCAGTGATTCCTGGAAGATCACAAAAGGTGCCTTGGTGATATCTCGAGGTAAAAAAGAAGGTACTTTGTACGTGACTTCAGGATCATATAGTTCACTCGCAATCGCATCAACTGGAGTGAATGGACAGTTATAGCATCAGAGCTTGGGACATATGAGTGAGAAGGAGATGAAAGTGCTATTATCAAAAGGAAAGCTACCAGGGCTGAAGTCTATTGACTTAGAATTCTGTGAAGACTGCGTTTATGGTAAGCAGAAGAGGGTAAGCTTCAAGAAGACAGGACGCGCTCTAAAGATGCATCTGTTGGAACTTGTACACATTGACGTGTGGGGACCGGCACAGGTATCATCTCTTGGTGGCTCATATTCTTTTATTTCTTTTATTGATGATACTAGTAGAAAACTATGGGATTACTTCTTAAAGTATAAATCTAATGTGTTTGATGTATTTAAGAAGTGAAAAGTTATGGTAGAAAATGAGACAGGTAAAATAGTAAAGTGTCTCAGATCTGATAATGGGAGAGAGTATTGTGATAAGAGGTTTGAGGAGTATTGTATAGCAAGTGGAATCAAACATCAGAAAATGATTCCAAGGACATCACAACAGAATGGTGTGGCTGAGCGCATTAACATGACCATCCTTGAGCGCGTCAGGAGCATGAGGTTATATGCAAGGTTGCACAAGATCTTTTGGGCAGATGCTGTGAATACTGCTGCATATCTCATCAATAGGAGTCCCTCAGCACCATTGTATGGTGGGTTACTAGAAGAAACGTGGACTGGGAAAGAAGTCAACCTTGCACATCTCAGAGTGTTCGGTTGCACTTCATATGTTCACATTGATGCAGAGCACAGAAACAAGCTGGATGCGAAGTCCAGGAGGGGTACGTTTATAGGCTACGGGCAGCATGATTTCGGCTACAGGTTTTTGGATGCATAAAACAGAAAAATCATCAAAAGCAAGGACGTAGTCTTTAATGAAAAGTGATACATAAGGACAGTGTGTAAGAAAATAAGGTCGATGAAAAGAAATTCGTAGAGTTGGAAGAGTTACCGGACACGGGTGTTATAGTGCCACAGGATGATCATGCATAGGAGCATTATGAGGCAGAGCCGCATACACCGGTTGTGAGGAGGTCTACTCAGGAGAGGAGACACGGTCCGATACTCACCCTACTTACATTATCTACTGCTGACAGATAATGGTAAGCTAGAATATTTTGAAGAAGCATTACAGTCAGATACACGGGTTAAGTGGGAGCAGGCCATGGATGAGGAGATGGACTCTCTTGAGTCTAATCATACATGAGAGCTAGTCACTTTACTTAAAGAAAAGAAAGCTCTTCATAACAAGTGAGTTTACAGACTGAAGGAGGAGCACGATGGTTCGAAACGGTACAAGGTGAGACTAGTTGTAAAAGGATTCAACAGAAGGCAGGTATCGATTTCACCAAAATATTTTCACCTATGGTGAAAATGTCTACAATTCGTATGGTCTTAAGTATAGTGGCTACAAAGGACTTACATCTAGAGCAGTTAGATATTAAGACAGCCTTTCTTCATGGGGACCTTAAAGAAGAGATATATATGCATTAGCCGATAGGATACGTGGCACCAAGAAAGGAGAACAAAGTGTGCAGACTGAAGAAGAGTCTATATGGCCTAAAGCAGGCCCTGAGGCAGTGGTACAAGAAATTCGACAGTTTCATATCGAAAAACGGTTTTAGGAGATGTCATGCAAACCATTGCTATTATTTGAAGAAATTTGATACGTCATACATCATCATTCTTCTGTACGTTGATGATATGCTTATAGCCGGTTTAAGCATGAAGGACATCTCAGATCTCAAAAGACAACTAACTGTCTAGAGAATTTTTCATGAAGGATCTAGGAGCTGCAAAACAAATCCTAGGCATGAGGATAAAGCGTGACAGGAAAAATGAAAAATTAGTTTTGTCACAGGTAGAGTACATAGCCAAGGTACTTGATCGATTCAATATAGGAGGTGCTAAGCCGGTTAGCACTCCATTAGCCAACCACTTCAAGCTATGTAAGGAGCAAGGGATAAAGGCACAGGAGGAATGGGACTACATGGCTAAAGTCTCATACGCATCAGCTATTGGGAGTCTCATGTATGCTATGGTGAGCACAAGTCTAGACATTGTTTAAGCAGTGGGAGTTGTTAGCAAGTTCATGAACAACCCCGAGAAGGAACATTGAGAAGCTGTGAAGTGGATCCTCAGATACCTGGTAAGTACTAAGGATGTAGGGCTGTGCTATGATAGATTGAAAATCAAGAAACAATGCTACGTGGATTCAGATTTGATAGGAGATATCGACAGCAGAAGGAGCACTATAGGTGATGTGTTTACTCTGGGTAGTGTTGCAATCAGTTGGGTCTCTTAGTTACAAAAGATAGTATCTATCAGCACGACGGAAGCAGAATATGTTGCGGCTACAGAAGTGTGCAAGGAGATGGTGTAGATGCAAGGTTTCATGGAAGAGTTAAGTAAGAAACAAGCAGATTGTAAGTTGTACAGTGATAGTTAGAGTGCAATACACTTGGCTAAGAATTCAGCCTTTCATTCAAGAACCAAGCATATTGCCATCATATATCACTTCATACATTCATTACTGGAAGATATATCGATTGCTCTGGAGAAGACTCATATAAGTGAGAATCCTGCAGATATGTTGACCAAGGTGGTCACACGGGAGAAGTTAAAGCTCTATTCAACTTTAATTGGTCTTCAGACTTGAAAAAGGGGAGGTGGTGTACTTCGGATGAAGAAGAAAAAGGTTTATGACGATGTGCCTCCAAGTGAGAGATTGTTGAGAGGTGGAGCCACATCTGGGGCCGTCTTCGACCGGTCGTGGGCTATGCTCGACCGGTCATAGGGGCCCGCTCGACCGGTCATGGACCGGTTCGACTCAAAGTCCAGCAAGCATCATTTTTGGGTTCCGAGGTTGTAACACCCTGAAAATCGGGGGTCGTGTATAAACTCAACTCCCGAGTTCCAGACCGTCACTTATGCAACAAAAATGGTTATGATTCAATGTTGTCTGATTTAAAGCATTCACATGAGTAAAAGTATACCAAAACTGCAATTCATACTTCAGATCCAGTGATAAAAGCAAGCGGAAGACTAAACAATATATATATCACTGTATGGAAAAACAAAGTAATCTCAACTGTCTCCAAAGTATGACTACATCTCTGAGTCTCATATACATGTAAATAGACAAAAGAATAAGTTCAAAATAGTCCCACTGAAGTCCCCCTCGATCCAGGTCACCTACGGGAAGCCGTCGTGATACTGCATATACGAGAACTCATCCTGGTCCTCGTCAATCTCCGGCTCCACCTCCTGGATCTCGTCGTCACCTGCAACTACAACAGGGTCTGGTGGGTGTTGCAAACACCATCCCGTAACGTGGGAATGAGTGATCAACTCAGTGGAATCATAGAGCAAAGATTAGCATGTTCACAATTCAATCACGCGATAATAGTAAAGCAGTAAATCAGACAAGTCCTAATACTGTTGTTAATGCAAGATGATATGACGTGATGTATGCCCTCACCGACGATCACCCTCATACGGCAACATCTTACGACCGCGGCATGCCACACTCCCTAGAGTGCTCCACATCTTCCAGGCACATGCAATGCTATGGTGATATGATTACCAAGTTGTTATTAGTCCATTCAAACAGCAGGATTGGGAAACTAAGGTACCTCCCTTGTATCAATCCCAACACGGATCCTGTCTAGGGTCGTCACTCCTAGTAATCTCATACGATGTACATTTCGTAGGTCCCTGCAAGGGCTGCCAGGGCTGTTGCTCGCACTCGTTGCACCGCTCCCCCATCACCTTATCAATACAGGCCTACTGTACTCTACTGCACGGAAGGGTCGTCGCCTCCCGTGAACTCAGAATACGCTCGCGGTCACTACAAAGGGCTCGTCGCCTGATCAGTGTAGGCCGACAGCTAGAATATAGTGTCCCATACCACCATAATCTGCTCACGAGTCAAGGTGCTCATTGGTCACTACGGGGAGGTTTGTGGCCCCAGCGTAGGCCGACAGCTCGACCACGGTGTCCCATACCACCATGCCCGGCTCATGAGTCTTCGTGGATCAAGGTACCACGGTTAATAGGGTTTACAATGGTAAGTTCAGTACCCTAGGTTCAAGCAGTTATGATGCATACAAGGTGAACAAACATCGGCCAGTCGGGTTACTTGACGGGCTCGACTAGCGCGATCGCATCTCGAATTGAACGACATGAAGTGCGTAAAACACTTCGCGTGGCCTAACCACTGCCGCCAACTCTCAACACGAATCACATTCATCGACGCGTCGTTCGTGGCTATGACCAGTCAGCCACGAATTCGCTCGGTTACCGACTGCCTGGACTAAGTCAAGTCCCACACATCTATGGAATTACTATAAAAGGTATTGGAATTGAAATACATCATGTGAGCATGTTAGCACATGTTATAACATTCAACTTAAGCAAATCTTCAAGGCATACTTCCCATGCATATTCAACTTAAGCAAATCCTCAAGCACATACATTCCATGCATGTAATGAAATCATGCATTTTGTCAACATGTAGAAAATCATTTAGGTCAGCATAATAATTGAAAAATCAATCACAAACTATCAAATAACATCATCTAATTCAATACATACTAATACAAACATTTATACAAACACATACTCTACACACTTAAGTCTACATATGGTATGTCGACCCAAAGTGTGCAACTAGGCAAATCTCTTTGCCAAACTAATTATGCACGCATTCCTAACTTCCTAATGCGACAACAAACCATGTCAATCACATCAGCAAAATATGAATGTAAACAGTACTTCCTACAAATGACTAAAATGCCCTAAATCTCATATTCTTCGTTAGCTTACGAAACGGGAAACGGAGAGCATTTTGTACATGTCAAACGGCGATGCCGTCAAGAATCTACTATTAAACGACATTGAAAGCATTGGGAACCGTCAATCCAAGCGTCTAAAATCCTCACCTAGTGTCTTGTAGACTCGGGAATTGAAGCGGAGTGTATATGGTTCGTCTACGGCGAGTAAGGAGCCTAATACATAAGATCCATAAGCTACATTGCTATGGAAACAAGAAAAACTCAAATCAACATCTATTTAGGATTTTTACTTACCTAGGATTGCGGTGGAATCGCCGGGAAAGCGGTAGAGGAGTGTTGCTTAAGCACGTGCAACACGTAGCACAAGTGGCGGGAAGAACTCTCCCACTCTCTCACAATCTCTCACTCTTTTTCTCTCTCCCAAGCTAGGGCTTCTCTCAAATTCGGATGGGAGAGAGGAGTGGGGGTTTCAACCCCTTTTATAGCCTAAAACATTCCCAAAATAGGCTTGGGAACAATGTTTACTTGGTGCCTAACCAAATCGGGGCCGTTTCGGTCCAAAAGGGCATTTCTGGAGGTCCCTAGGTCAAATGCGGTCGGACTTAAGCTCATGCATACTGGATCTAGCACACATCCAGTTTTCAGACCGGTTGGGTTCCCAGATCGCACGTGGCGGCCCAGTTTCAGTTTAACGGTCACCGCACCAAGATCAGGCCTATAAGTCTCGTGATATATAATAGATATTTTTCCTGATCCAAGGGTGTAATTTAGCTGTATTCTGACGGTCAGAATGCTTAATACTGATGCGTCAAATTTGTGTGCCAGATTTGAATTTGAAATTCCAACTGTCCCTATTCACACTCTCTTCGGTCCGGGCTCAATGAAATAGCCTGTGATCGTCAGTTGGACTTGATATTCGAAACGATTGCCAAGCCCAGCTAAGTGGTCATAACGGTCTAAGATGGTAGGCATCTGACTTACGACGCGCGGTCTAGATCCAATACAAAGTTTCAAGGAGGTCCCGAGAACAAACCGGCTTAGAGTTTGATCCGAGGCTTTAGAGCATTATAGCACCCTTGGTTCCACTCGCTTCGGGCCTTGTAGAACGTATTTAAAGTGATCAGGGACCATTTCCCAGCTACTCCAACGTTGCACTAGCTAACCTAGTCAAATTTTCCAAAGGAATGAATTCTACGCAATTTCGGGTCGAGTTGGTACTCGAGCCCAAGTTTGGATTTTTCACGGGCGTTACAATCTACCCCCCTTAACAAATAATTTCGTCCTCGAAATTTTGTACCTTTTCGTACTCCTCGAGAAGCTGTGGGTAGTTCTTTCTGATCTCGGCTTCTGTCTCCCAAGTAGCCTCCTCCTCAGTATGATGCGTCCATAGTACCTTCACAAGGGGAATCACCTTGTTACGCAGTACCTGCTCCTTCCGGTCTAAGATGCATGTCGGTCGCAGGATATAAGTAACATCCTCTCCTAACTGCACCTGCTCCCATCTGATGATATGAGAAGGATCAGCAACGTACTTCTTCAGCATAGAAACATGAAATACGTTGTGGACGCTCGCGAGGGGCGTGGGTAAAGCCAATCGGTAAGCCACTGCTCCCACACGATCGAGGATCTGAAATGGACCAATGTATCGCGGTGCCAGCTTCCCCTTCTTTCCGAACCGAAGGACTCCCTTCATAGGGGAAACTCGCAAAAACACATGATCCCCGACTGTAAACTCTAGTGGTCTCCGTCTAGTATCGGCGTAGCTCTTCTGTCTGCTCTGCGCTGTAAGAAGCCGACGTCGAATAATATCAATCTTCTCTGACGTCGCCTGCACCAACTCTGGGCCAATCAAGCTGCGCTCACCGACCTCTAACCAGCAATGCGGTGCGCGACAAGGTCGCCCATACAGCGCCTCATAAGGTGCCATGCCGATACTCGCCTGGAAGCTATTGTTGTACGCAAACTCCGCATATGCAAGACAGTCATCCCAACTGTCCTTGAAGTCCAATGCGCAAGCTCGCAACATGTCCTCCAGGATCTGGTTCACTCGCTCCGTCTGTCGGTCCGTCTGTGGGTGGAAGGCAGTACTGAACTTCAACTTCACACCCATAGCCTCCTGAATGCGAGTCCAGAAAATAGAAGTGAACCGCGTGTCTCTGTCCGACACGATCTCTAACGAAACTCCATGCAGACGCACGATCTCTCTAATATACAATCTAGCCAGCTCGTCTGCAGAGTTCGTAACTCTGATCGGTAGGAAGTGCGCCGACTTCGTCAATCGGTCGACGATCACCCAAATGGAATCATGCCCCTTCCTCGTCTTCGGCAACCCAGAAATGAAGTCCATGGATATGAAATCCCACTTCCACTCTGCAATCGGCATAGGCTGCAAAAGTCCAGGTGGTCGGCGATGCTCTGCCTTCACCTGCTGACAAGTGAGGCAACAGGACACGAACTCAGCAATGTGGGTCTTCATACCTTCCCACCAATACGTCCTCTTCACGTCACGATACATCTTCGTACTGCCTGGATGCATCGCGAGTCTAGTAGAATGCGCAGCCTCGAGAATCTCTCGTCTCAAGTCAGGGACATCAGGAACGCATAGGCGGCCACGGTAACGTAAGCCCCCATCCATACCAACTCGCCAGTCGGCGTCAGCATCATCACTGGCCTGCTCTCGAAGCTCAGTAAGATGCGCGTCGTCCCTCTGCGCCTCGATGACACGGTCATCGATCTGAGATCGCACCTGTACATGTGCGATGAACTCAAATGGCTCCTCTACGGTGAGTTTCTGCTCAAAGTCTCGCAAAAACTCCACCATATCCCACTCAGCAACCATCAGCGGAGCCGCAAACTCTATCGCTTTCTTGCGGCTCAACGCATCAGCCACAAGGTTCGCCTTCCCAGGATGGTAAGAGACTTCAAACTTGAAGTCCTTCAGCGTCTCCATCCATCGCCGCTGCCTCATATTCAAGTCCCGCTGTGTGAATATGTACTTGAGGCTCTTGTGGTCGCAAAAGAGCTCGAACTCCTCTCCGTAGAGGTAATGTCTCCAGAGTCTCAGTGCGAATATCACGGCTGCCAACTCCAGGTCGTGTGTAGGGTAATTCTCCTCGTGCTTCCTTAATTGTCTCGAGGCATACGAAATTACCCTGTCCCTATGCATAAGGACACAACCCAAACCAACGCTAGACGCGTCAGTGTATATAGTATATTTAACCCCTTGCTCTGGCAATACTAGCACAGGGGCGGACGTAAGTCTGTCCTTCAGCTCCTGAAAAGCTGATTCCGCCTTATCATTCCAGGCGAACTTCACGTCCTTCCGTGTCAACTGAGATAAGGGTCTCGCGATCTTCGAGAAATCCTGAATGAAGCGCCGATAGTAGCCAGCAAGACCCAAGAAACTCCTCACCTCAGTGACAGAACCAGGCTGCTCCCAATCCTGCACCGCAGCTACCTTAGACAGGTCAACTGCCATGCCATCCTTGGACACCACGTGTCCCAGAAACTTCACCTCCTGCTTCCAGAAGTCGCACTTCTTATACTGTGCGAACAACTGATGCTGTCTGAGCGTATCAAGGACCAAACACAAGTGCTCCTCATGCTCCTCTCGACTCCTAGAGTATACCAAAATGTCGTCGATGAAGACAACGACGAATCGATCGAGGAAAGGCCGCAACACCCAGTTCATCATATCCATGAACACGGCCGGTGCGTTCGTAAGACTGAACGACATCACGAGGAACTCGTAGTGACCAAAACTGGTCCTGAACGCTGTCTTCTGCACATCCTCATCTCTGACGCGCAGCTGATGATATCCTGACTGAAGATCAATCTTCGAGAAGTACTGCGCTCCTCTCAACTGATCAAACAAGTCATCGATCCTGGGCAAAGGGTACTTGTTCTTCACTGTGAGTTGGTTCAGCCTGCGATAATCAATACACAATCGCAGCGAACCATCCTTCTTCTTCACGAACAAGACCGGTGCTCCCCAAGGAGATACGCTAGGCCGTATAAAGCCAAGCTCTAGCAGACCGTCAATCTGCGTCCTCAACTCCTCCATCTCACATGGTGCCATGCGATACGTCGGCAGTGAGATGGGTGTAGAACCAGGAATCAGATCGATAGTGAAATCGATCTCACGTCGGGGTGGCAAACCAGGGATCTTCCTGAACAGATCCCCGAACTCAGAAACAACTGGCGTCTGCTCAAGTACCTGGGCACCAGCGTCGCGCAATAGAGTGGCGTAGCTAAGAATGCGGAAAGGAAGATTTACCCGCACTGAAAATGTGAAAGGCGTGCCCTCAGGCTCGTACACCGTCACCACACGAGCCTCGCAGTCAATCTCGGCTCTCGCTGCAGTCAACCAGTCCATGCCAAGAATGACGTCGAGATATACGAGCGAGGGATCGACGACCAAATCAAGAGTCATCGTCCTGCCTCCCAGATCAAGTAAACAACCCTCACACATCTGGGTGACATCCGAATAATCTCCATGAGCCGCAAGGACTCGCACGCTATCCATAGTGATGGTCTGCAACCCAAGACGTCTGACTACGGCACGCGATATCAAAGAAATCGTGGAACCAGTGTCCACCATGACAAGAACGGGAGTACCTCCGATATGGCCCGTGACCTCGAAGGCTGAATGCTGGAAAGTCGGCGTCGTAGCTGCCTCAGCGGTCAGTGCATGAACTCGAGCCTGCTGTGGCCGGTTCGGCCGCTGTGTCAAGGGCCGTGGGGGCTGTCGAATCTGCGATACTGTGGGTCTGAAAGAGGACTGCGCAGGAGCTGACCGTATAGGCGGTGCTGATATCGCCTGTGGACGTACACGATCAATCTTCTGCGGCGGCGAGAACCCACTGTCCCGCATCCTCGAAAAGCAACTCTGCGCTAGGTGGCCCGTCCTCCCACAGTATGTGCATGATAAATCAGGGCGCCGAAACGGTCCTACTGGCGCCGTGGTCCTGGTAGGAGGATCAACGCGAGGCCTCTTGCCCGCGGAGGGCCTGTCTGTCAAATCCGGTCGCGGCCTAGAAGTAGTCGGGCCTCGAGATCGCGCAAGTCGATCCACGTCCTGCTCTGCCCGCATGGACATGTGAACCAACTCCGCATAGGAGGGGAAACTGATACAGCACATCTTCGACCGAATATCCGGTCGCAAGCCCTCCAAAAAGCGCCGTATGCGCATCTGCTCATCAGCTAGAATCGTCGGGACGTACCTGCCCAACTCTGTGAACCGATGCTCATACTCGGTAACCGTCATCGCTGCCTGCCTGAGACGGAGAAACTCATTCTCCCTCTCGTGCCTGTAGGTCTGAGGATAATACTTCTCATGGAAGCGAAACTCGAATGCTGCCCATGTCCATACGAAGTCTGCGGTAACAGTCCGCAATACACTATCCCACCACATACTGGCCTCTCTCTCAAACTGGAAGGTAGCCAGCTCTACCTGCTCTGCCTCAGTACAGTGCAACATGCGCAGAATCTTCGACACTCGGTCGAGCCAAAACTCAGCCTCCTCGGGTCTGTGAGAACCCGTGAAAGTAGGAGGCCGCAAGCGCTGAAATCGCTCCAGAAGGCCCCGTGTGTCGGCAGGGTTCCCCGCAGGGAAAGCAGGCTGCGCAGGATGTGCTATGCCCTCATCCTGGGCGTAGGCATAGGCATCCTCAGCTGGATGCACAGGTGGTGCAGGCGGAGTAGATGCAGTCGCACCCCCACCCTGGGCTAAAGTCCCA
This sequence comes from Magnolia kwangsiensis, assembly GCA_037074715.1. Lineage (NCBI taxonomy): Eukaryota > Viridiplantae > Streptophyta > Magnoliopsida > Magnoliales > Magnoliaceae > Magnolia > Magnolia kwangsiensis. The sequence goes on along the minus strand of CM073572.1, from coordinate 37,535,500 downwards.
ACTATGGTGGTCAGAAGCTGCTGCTGCTGTAGCATCATAGCCATCATCTGCTCGAATCTATCAGGTGGTGGAGCAGGCTGTGGCGGATGAGGTGCGGAAGTAGATGCGCGTTGTGGCTCTCTAACTGATGGTGTAAATGGCGGTGGTCCATCTGTAGGACCGACAGCAGGCTGAGACGACCGAACCGTCTCAGGAATCGGGCCCACAGCAGGGTCCGGACGAGTGCCAGACTGAGAGGGAGCCTGATCCATCTGCTCTGACAATGAAAGCCGAACCGCGCTCCTCGTAGACTTAGGTGGCATTCCCTATATTCAAAATAGGGCGCAACCTTGTCAGTCTCAATTGCTCAAATACACCACAATCATTTACTAAAGAGTCAAAGGCATTCCATGCATTTCAATTAATCAAAATTGTCACAATACAAGGGATATATCCTTACAAGCATCATGACTAGAATGACATGGAAAATTAAGACAATTAAGCAACAACAACATAAGCAAAGCACTAGCCCTAATAGGCTTTACACACATGAAACAGAAAGTGGCTAACTACTCATAACAACATGAAAGATCGCGTCGCTAGTCGGAGTCTGGCGACGGAGGAGGAGCACCCTTATCCTGTAAGCAACACAGGATTGCCTTCAAGGTGCGGGTCACCTTGCCAAACTTCTTCTTCGTAACGGCCTTGGCATCAGCGACCTCTGCTCGAAGTTCTTGGACCTCCCTTCGCAAAGCGGTCTGGCTCTCCTCCATCCGAGCAATGCGATCGTCGATAGTAGCCTGCGCAGAAGGAGGAGGGCTCTCATCAGTATCCTGAGCCTCCTCTTCTGTTTCTTCCTGAGTCTCTTCCTGAACCTCTGCACTAGGTTCTCCTTCGCTTTGATCTTCCTCTTCATCAAAGTCGTCCCCACTATCCCTTTCAAGTTGATTTTCACGATATTGCGACCCAATCTTCATCTTAACCATCGTCGACTCATCGATGGTGTGAATCGATACGGGCAATTCGGGTCCAAGTCTATAGGCAAACTCAAGAGAAATCTTGCAAATGAGTCAGCCAAAGGGAAGGGATTCGGACGTTCTCCTCGACCTGGCTATGAGAACTATCTGCCGTAAGATGAAAGTGGCCATACATACGTTCTCTCCCTGGGCCACCAGAAATAAGAAATCGACCATAAGACGTGTACATTCAATGCGGTTCGTCGACCTAGGATAAACATTGAACGTGCAGATATGATGCAGCAGACGCAAATCCTCAGACATGTACGTCGCCTTGAGGCTATTATTAGGCTGCCATGGAACCAACTTACCGCACAGAAACCTGGTGCGGCGATCTCGTTCACGTCTAGTCCTCAAATTCTTCTCACTTGGATGTACATCACCTAGAGGCACATTGAGAAGTCGCGCAATCAACCGGACGTCGATCGTAGCCATCCGATCTCTACCAAAAGGGATTTTGAACTGCAAAGGATCCAAGGTAGGGTTCTGGATGCTAGCATAGAAGGCACGAACAGTGCTCACATTAGCACGAGCGCGAGCTTCAAAGATCGGTCCCCAGTGCGCGGCTTCAATGCGTTCGAACAACAGATATTCGCCGAACAACCGTCCATCTACGTCTGCCTCAAATAACACTCTATGATCAGTGTATTCACCATGAGGCATCTCTGATAGAATGGTTCGTCCAAGATGTGCATGGGGATCCAAATCCCGCTTTGTACGGCACTCCAGGACTGCAGCTGGACCTGCGGCGGCGCTTGAACTTGCGGCACCACCCCGCGGTCTTCTCAATCGAGCAGGGTGGCTCGGCCCAGCCTCGTCTGTTGTAGTTTTCCTCTTATCCATCAAAGACAGGATGGATGAGAGTGACAAAAGACCCAAAATAGCTTCCACGAAAGCCATGAAAAACGCCGACAATGCGGAGAAATGGCTGCCCAATCTGACAAAAGGAAATCTAAGCGTCGTAGAGGGATGCTTCAAGCTTCCCAAGGCTGTACTTTCAGAGAAAAATAAGAACAAAAAGATGGAATGGAGCTGCTCACGATTTCAGCACTATTCGGGGGATTTTGGAGCTCCAAATGGGGAAATCTTCAAGGAAGGGGGCTGCCAACACCCAATAACTGATGGGTGGTGGTCGGTTTTGGCCAAGGAAGGTTGTAGAGGTGATTTGGGTCGCCGGGATTTGGAATGGAGTGCTGAAAATCAAATCTAGGGTATGCAAGGGGGCTGTTTGTGAAGGAGAGGGGGGTTTTAGGGGTTTTCATGGGATGGGAGGTAGCTAGGGGTGATGTGGGGGGTATTTAAGTGGGTGCGCCTGAAGGGCAGCACCAACAGAGGTGGCCGGCCGGCGATGCATCGCCCGGCCGGCGATGGCATCGCCGGCCAACCTTCAGGTTGGCCAGCGGGACCCCATGGGTCTGGTCCCCCATGGTCCCAGGGTCCCAAAAAAGTTGGTCCCACCCCTTGGTTCAATGTATTTTGGTCTCTATGAGCCCAAACATGTGTTCGGGGCTTTCCGGGTCCACATCGCAATCCCGAATACCAAACCATATGATGCAGCATATGAATTTGGGATAGAAGGAGCCAGTACATCTTTATAGCTCCTTATTTGCTAAAGAAAGTGAAGTTAGAATGGCCTTATGGCCATTTTTCATGAAATTTTACTATTCACAGTAAAATTTGGTGAAAGTGCTAATTTGTGTTATTTTTACATTAGTCTTGATGACTAATATGAAATGGATAAGAAAGAACTAGAGGTTAAAGTGTTTAGAGAAGGAATTTTGAAGATTTTTGGTGAAACGGGATTTTTAAGCCCTGGCGATTGATTACTGGAGTCGTGGTCATCCCACGGCCCATGGATTCACTTTTGTGGTTTAAAACCGCTCATAGGACGTCTCAACCCGACTTCCTAAAGTTTAGAAGTGATTCGGGTCGCTTTACGCGACCCGAGATACGTTACAAACTCGATCTTGCGATCGATCCTTATAGACTTCGCCTATCGGCGAATCTGTGATCCTAGAAGTGTTTCTAGACCCTTCTCGCACCCACCTAAGTCAAAGGAAGCGACAGCGTACGTCGCAAGACCATAACCCAGGCCCAGTATACTCTCATTCATTCTCTGATACCAACTTGTAACACCCTGAAAATCGGGGGTCGTGTATAAACTCAACTCCCGAGTTCCAGACCGTCACTTATGCAACAAAAATGGTTATGATTCAATGTTGTCTGATTTAAAGCATTCACATGAGTAAAAGTATACCAAAACTGCAATTCATACTTCAGATCCAGTGATAAAAGCAAGCGGAAGACTAAACAATATATATATCACTGTATGGAAAAACAAAGTAATCTCAACTGTCTCCAAAGTATGACTACATCTCTGAGTCTCATATACATGTAAATAGACAAAAGAATAAGTTCAAAATAGTCCCACTGAAGTCCCCCTCGATCCAGGTCACCTATGGGAAGCCGTCGTGATACTGCATATACGAGAACTCATCCTGGTCCTCGTCAATCTCCGGCTCCACCTCCTGGATCTCGTCGTCACCTGCAACTACAACAGGGTCTGGTGGGTGTTGCAAACACCATCCCGTAACGTGGGAATGAGTGATCAACTCAGTGGAATCATAGAGCAAAGATTAGCATGTTCACAATTCAATCACGCGATAATAGTAAAGCAGTAAATCAGACAAGTCCTAATACTGTTGTTAATGCAAGATGATATGACGTGATGTATGCCCTCACCGACGATCACCCTCATACGGCAACATCTTACGACCGCGGCATGCCACACTCCCTAGAGTGCTCCACATCTTCCAGGCACATGCAATGCTATGGTGATATGATTACCAAGTTGTTATTAGTCCATTCAAACAGCAGGATTGGGAAACTAAGGTACCTCCCTTGTATCAATCCCAACACGGATCCTGTCTAGGGTCGTCACTCCTAGTAATCTCATACGATGTACATTTCGTAGGTCCCTGCAAGGGCTGCCAGGGCTGTTGCTCGCACTCGTTGCACCGCTCCCCCATCACCTTATCAATACAGGCCTACTGTACTCTACTGCACGGAAGGGTCGTCGCCTCCCGTGAACTCAGAATACGCTCGCGGTCACTACAAAGGGCTCGTCGCCTGATCAGTGTAGGCCGACAGCTAGAATATAGTGTCCCATACCACCATAATCTGCTCACGAGTCAAGGTGTTCATTGGTCACTACGGGGAGGTTTGTGGCCCCAGCGTAGGCCGACAGCTCGACCACGGTGTCCCATACCACCATGCTCGGCTCATGAGTCTTCGTGGATCAAGGTACCACGGTTAATAGGGTTTACAATGGTAAGTTCAGTACCCTAGGTTCAAGCAGTTATGATGCATACAAGGTGAACAAACATCGGCCAGTCGGGTTACTTGACGGGCTCGACTAGCGCGATCGCATCTCGAATTGAACGACATGAAGTGCGTAAAACACTTCGCGTGGCCTAACCACTGCCGCCAACTCTCAACACGAATCACATTCATCGACGCGTCGTTCGTGGCTATGACCAGTCAGCCACGAATTCGCTCGGTTACCGACTGCCTGGACTAAGTCAAGTCCCACACATCTATGGAATTACTATAAAAGGTATTGGAATTGAAATACATTATGTGAGCATGTTAGCACATGTTATAACATTCAACTTAAGCAAATCTTCAAGGCATACTTCCCATGCATATTCAACTTAAGCAAATCCTCAAGCACATACATTCCATGCATGTAATGAAATCATGCATTTTGTCAACATGTAGAAAATCATTTAGGTCAGCATAATAATTGAAAAATCAATCACAAACTATCAAATAACATCATCTAATTCAATACATACTAATACAAACATTTATACAAACACATACTCTACACACTTAAGTCTACATATGGTATGTCGACCCAAAGTGTGCAACTAGGCAAATCTCTTTGCCAAACTAATTATGCACGCATTCCTAACTTCCTAATGCGACAACAAACCATGTCAATCACATCAGCAAAATATGAATGTAAACAGTACTTCCTACAAATGACTAAAATGCCCTAAATCTCATATTCTTCGTTAGCTTACGAAACGGGAAACGGAGAGCATTTTGTACATGTCAAACGGCGATGCCGTCAAGAATCTACTATTAAACGACATTGAAAGCATTGGGAACCGTCAATCCAAGCGTCTAAAATCCTCACCTAGTGTCTTGTAGACTCGGGAATTGAAGCGGAGTGTATATGGTTCGTCTACGGCGAGTAAGGAGCCTAATACATAAGATCCATAAGCTACATTGCTATGGAAACAAGGAAAACTCAAATCAACATCTATTTAGGGTTTTTACTTACCTAGGATTGCGGTGGAATCGCCGGGAAAGCGGTAGAGGAGTGTTGCTTAAGCACGTGCAACACGTAGCACAAGTGGCGGGAAGAACTCTCCCACTCTCTCACAATCTCTCACTCTTTTTCTCTCTCCCAAGCTAGGGCTTCTCTCAAATTCGGATGGGAGAGAGGAGTGGGGGTTTCAACCCCTTTTATAGCCTAAAACATTCCCAAAATAGGCTTGGGAACAATGTTTACTTGGTGCCTAACCAAATCGGGGCCGTTTCGGTCCAAAAGGGCATTTCTGGAGGTCCCCAGGTCAAATGCGGTCGGACTTAAGCTCATGCATACTGGATCTAGCACACATCCAGTTTTCAGACCGGTTGGGTTCCCAGATCGCACGTGGCGGCCCAGTTTCAGTTTAACGGTCACCGCACCAAGATCAGGCCTATAAGTCTCGTGATATATAATAGATATTTTTCCTGATCCAAGGGTGTAATTTGGCTGTATTCTGACGGTCAGAATGCTTAATACTGATGCGTCAAATTTGTGTGCCAGATTTGAATTTGAAATTCCAACTATGTCCCTATTCACACTCTCTTCGGTCCGGGCTCAATGAAATAGCCTGTGATCGTCAGTTGGACTTGATATTCGAAACGATTGCCAAGCCCAGCTAAGTGGTCATAACGGTCTAAGATGGTAGGCATCTGACTTACGACGCGCGGTCTAGATCCAATACAAAGTTTCAAGGAGGTCCCGAGAACAAACCGGCTTAGAGTTTGATCCGAGGCTTTAGAGCATTATAGCACCCTTGGTTCCACTCGATTCGGGCCTTGTAGAACGTATTTAAAGTGATCAGGGACCATTTCCCAGCTACTCCAACGTTGCACTAGCTAACCTAGTCAAATTTTCCAAAGGAATGAATTCTACGCAATTTCGGGTCGAGTTGGTACTCGAGCCCAAGTTTGGATTTTTCACGGGCGTTATAGAGGTGCTCGACCAGTCAAGGACCATGCTCGACCAGTCATGGGGTTCTCTCGACTGGTCATGTAGTCTGCTCAACCAGTCATAGTTACACAGATTCATTTCTGAATCAGATACGGACTGTGGATTTTGGTGTCGCTTTTCATAAAGGTGTGGAAGGGAAGTTACCTAAACTATAAATAGGGGTTCCTAAGATTTTTTTTTCTATGTATTGGAAAGCAATAGAAAATATTTCTAATGTGTAGGCAAGTGATTTTCTCTGTACTTCTAAGGGAAAGGTTAGTATTTTGCCTTGTAATCTTCGTTCGTCTTCATAGTAGAAGTTTGCATCCGTGGTTTTTTATCCCAGTTTGGAGTTTTTCCATGTATATCTTGTCTTGTGGTTTTTTTGATTGCTTTGATCTGTTTCTAGTTTATATTTCTTCTTGTTTATCGTTTGTGGGTGAGGCCTAAGATTGGATCTAGTCTCACTGCGTTGTTGGTGTGCTGCGCAATAGTTGATCTGTTGTAACTTTTCCTAAAAGTCCTCAAATTCAAAGGCTGGCAGTCCCATGATCAGAAAAATCTATAAATGAAGTTTACCTCATGGTTAGAATGGTTGCCTTATTTTCTATCCTGGAAAACTGGTGAAGAGGTGGATGTAAGGCCTCTGTCGGTGCTTTGATTGACCCCTTATCCTTTCCAGTATTAGCATTCCTCCCACTACCAACATCTGATCATATGAAATTAAGTCAAGGACTTAAAACTTGGAAATATGACAATGGTAAAAATAATCAATAAGAGATCATTCCAGTAGCTGATCAGCATGGTGGAAGTTCTGAATGAACAAACCTGATGGTGCAAATGGAATATGATACAATCGTCGATCACGAAAAAAAAATAATAATAATAAATAAAAAACAGTAAGGTCTTCATCTCTAACCAAGTAGCATGAATTTTACAGTAGTAAAAGAAGGTTTGTCGAGAAAAGGTTGGAAGCCCCACAAGTCTCCTTAGAGATCAAGGCTTGCTAGTCTCCAACAATCTCCACCATAAACATGGAACATATACACTTATATACGTAAGAAAAGGATTCAAATGAACATATCCAATAATTGAGAACTGAGAAAATAAAAATCACCAAGAAAATAATTTTTTTTTTTAAAGGAAAACTAAATTCATACATTTTGGTGCAGTTCCCATAGAGACAAGTTCTGTACAAACCTGGCCCCCATGGTCCCAACTTGATCTAATTTTAGGCCTGCAAGTTAAACACAAGCCTAGTTTTAAGTCCACCAAATGAGCAGGACAGGCCCAGTCCAATTTTGACAAGCCCACCAATTATACATGTCTTAGTCCTCCCACCCAATGAATCACGCAACAAACGTGTGCATTTGCACATTGTAAATGCCTTTTCAGCCTTGAATGTGTCCAAAGCCACATCTACTTCAGCAATCTCACCTTGCCAAATCACTTCCTACAAGTTCATAAAACAGTCAGTCAAAAATTATTGAGTAGGAGTATTTTTCACAACATGGGCATGGATTATGTGGATGTGACTATACCAAAAGAAGAACAGAGTAAAGGGAATCGCAAAAATAATCAACCATGCTTTTGGAATGAGATGGACCTTGGATTCATCCTTCATTTCAAATGTAGACATCAAAATCCCTGCTCATGATGAAAAAATAGATTATTATTATTATTATTATTATTATTATTTAATAAAGATCAACATAAATCCAGTACTACACGCAGATTATGATACACATCAGATGACCCATTTCTTTTTTACAGTCCAACATTTTTTTTTTCTTTTTAAAGTACATCAGGATAACAAACTCAACTGATATTCTGCTCCCACTTAAAAGTTAGACAGTTCTTTAAAACTTGTAAAATCTAATAAGGATACAGAAAAACATATATGTAGTTATTAGTGCAAAAGTCTACCTAAAGAGAAAACCAATTCACTGAATGCAATAGCCAAGCTATTGCAGTTGCATTCACCAGTCTTGGGTTTGAGTCACTTGAACAGTACTAATGCCCGTTTCAAAGTTATCTTAGTTTTCAATGTCTTTCTAAGAACTGAAATAGCACACTACGGAAAATGTGAATGTCACAATTTGGTGAATCCTTGAGGGAGAAACATCACAATGGAATGCACTTACAGACTAGGTATTGATGATTTGAGTATTTTTATGAGTTTGCCAGGATCTAAAGAACCAACCTGCAAAAAGATTATAAAGCTTTGGCAAATTTAGCAAATGCACGGCTAATGTAAATGGTGATGCCAAAGTCGAAACAAGAATGGAACCTACAAAGGAGACATTATTAAGTGATTGCCACATGCTCATTTCTGTTTTGATAAATGAGATCACTTGTCATTTGAAGCCAGTTTGATGGACTTTCTGCTTTCCACCTAATATAGAGTGGGGCTTCCACAGTTTCTGAATTGGGTGCATTTTTGCCATTGAAACAGGGCACAATTGCCTTTTGTGCCCTTCAGCAAAAGGCACTCAAATATCATTGAAAGAGAAACAATTAAATACATACATTTGCATCTATCAAGCAAATATCTTACCAATGAAAGTACGCAGAATGACTCCCGAAAAATCCAAATGGTCGTACTGTGACAGGCAATGAATATTGTTAGAAAATGCCATTAGGTGAAATCTTGACTCTCTAGGAACCAAATATCTATTACATGAGTTCATACAATGGACCAAAAGGTGAAGGGACTAAACTTGCCCCCTCTAGATGATGGCAAAGATAAATAACATCATGCATTGCCTTAATAGCAGCAACCCGAGATGATAACAGCGTGAAATAAATGAGTTAGTCATGGGGCCGGATTTGAACAAAATCTACATGAGCTAGAAGTAATTAAAATTGCATGGTGTTAACAACAAAAATAATAACAATAATGACATAATGAAATGGTTAAAAGCAAAATAATATTTTTTTTTAGAGGAAAGATGTTGGTTGATTTTAGGAAATAGCCCATGGGTGCAGCATCAGTTGCAGGCTCTCTGTTTTGCAGGAGTCAGCAAAATCATTTATAAGGAGAAGAGATTAAATTATGATCAATTTATGGTCCACCTTCTTTTGGTCCAACTATGCCAGGAATGTATCTGTGCCATGTTCTACATCAATTTGCTAGTTTCTGTCATAGTAGTGTAAGCATGCAAAGTACAAACAAACAACTAACCAAAACATAAAAAGCTTATACTATGGAAAAAGTAAAAAGTTTATACTATGGCTGTCTTCTTACAAGGAATATGGAATATAAGAAAAATAGCATTTGCCTTTTAGGGCTTGTTTTACATATTTATGATAGAAAAGAAGAAGAGGGAAAAAAAATCTATACTTACTAATTCCTACAAAATCCCTAATCATAATGAAGCTTGATGATCCTATTCATCCATTCTACATATCCATAATAGGCATATAGAGATTATTTTATGTCAAATAATATCCAAGTGTTGGTTTCGGAAGATGGAATGTCTAATGTTCCCCGGCCTTGCCAATTCCTTTAATCATCCATCTTTTTCCTGCATGAGACCCACTAAAGACCTCATCAACCTAATTTTTGGCTGCATGGAGGGGTCCACTTGATGAATGCCCCAAACTCATACATGTTTCCACACTTACATGTATTAGGAGTAGGAACCAAATTCCTACAATGATTAACCCTATCAAGGCTCTAAGATATAATATACATATAGATGACATACACATCATTATTTAGTTAAAGAAAGCATACATAGTTTTTCTATCGAATACCTGTGTATAATTATGTTAAGTGTGATTTTGTCTTCTTTTTTTAAACCTTTTTTTAAAAAAACCAGCTATATATTGATATGGACAAGTATACAATATGACAATTTGGGAGGGCCCAGCTAAACAACAGGCCACTCCTATCATATGAAAAAAGACAAAATCAGACACACGCACACGCACACGCACACACACACACACACAAAAAAAAAAAAAACAAGGGAGCAGAAAATCAAAAGATAATGGCAATGTGCCCAGCTGCTGGAGAAAGGCTGAAAGCAAAGCTGCAATATGTTTGCACATGCCATCGATCACCCATATGATGAGCGACCAATAGACCTCTTTGAAAATAAGACAATAAATCCACAGAGGGACAAACCAATGGTTGAATATGGGTGATTTGTAGACATCCACGGACAAAGGCTTCTGTAAGAAAAGCTTTGTATGATTTACATCCCTATTGTAAATCAATGTCACGAAACCTAAATGGAAGGTGATACGATTGATTGACAGTACTAAAAGAGGGAGCCCCAGGTCTAGCCAGCATATTTGCTTTAGGTTTGAGGGCCTATTTGTTTACCAATTGTGGTTGAAGCATTTCTTCAAACATATAGGGGGCCATAGACAGCGGTGGACATGGCTGCCGCTGCCATGGATGTTGTCCAATTTCTGGCCATCAAAAGAGAAAAATAGAGAGAAAGAGAGAGCACCTTCAAGTGCCTTCTCAGATTTCTTTTATTCTCTTCACTGTTGATGACCATGTCTGTAGGTTACCGGGCGTACTCGATCTGTAGTTGTAGATCTGATCTAAGAACCCTGAGAATGAGAAGAAAGGAAGAGAAATAAGAGAGATAATGAGATTTGGAGATGGGAGATGGAAAGTTCCAAATCAAAGATGGGAGAAGCGCAGGAGATAAGAGGGAGAGATGAGAAAGGGAGTGCTACAACGAGGAATAGAAAGAGGAGAGAAGGATTTTGGAGAGAAGAGGCGCGCGGGAGAAGAAGCATGATTTGGAGTTCGAGCGCGCAATTTGGGGTAAAATAGATTTTAGGTTTTTTTTTTTTTTTTTTTAGAAGGTGCGGCGGTGGATTCATCCTACACATGCGACCACATAAAACTGCCCCTGATTTTCATCTACAGTGGCGTTTGTTGTGGCTGCCTGTGATAAAAACGCCCCTAATACTAGTATTTCTTATAGTGGGTATTACCCATCCATATTAAATAATAAGTATGCAATGATCATCATCATCTAAACTTTATTCCAACAACATACTTACATGGAAAGGGTCAGGAATAAAAAAAACATATTCCAACTTTTTTTTATGTAAACAAAATTTTATTAAACCTTAGATGGACTTACTAGTCTCTTCCAATTTGGGATATTTGTAGGTTGTGGTCCATCTTCTTAGGACCCATCAGGTTGATGGTTTGGATCACCAAATCGAACGGGTAAACTCAAAAGTTCCTTTTCAGTGACATGGAACTTTGCCGCCTCTCTCTCAGCGTGCAAAAATCTACCTATGTTAGTGATCAGTTTACTGCAATTCAAACCATTCGAATTGTGGCCCATGTTGTAGATAGAGCATGTACAAACATTCAGATGGTTTAGACAGTCTTAACCTCTCATTAATGTGAGCCTTGCTAAGCCCACACAATTTGTACGAGGCAACTCATCTACACACTATACATGTCAGCATGGTCGATTGGTGATCTCTCAGTTGACCTCTCGCCGTACAAGATTTCTCATGACAAGGGCGACCTCAAAAACCTCCTCATTCATTCAAAAGTTAGAGATAGACGTTGGAATCATATGAGCCACAGGGCAGTCTACTCAGGCAATGTTTCTAATGGATAGTTTCCTTATTTGGAATGCCTGAGGTGTAGCCAATGCGGTTATGATTCGATCTACAAAAAGGTTCATTCGTGCCCATAAGCCGACCATTGTCGCTATTTTAGAACCCATGGCTAGAGATAGCCAAAGGGTGGGCATTGGCCTTAAGCTTGGTTTTCATTAGAGGGGGGGGGGGGGGGGGGGGGGGAATACGGATCTTTCATCATGATGATCTGCAAGTTTCAGTTATTAATGCAACTAATCAATTGATTTCTATGGATATTTCTATCCTGAATCAGGTCTTATCCCCTAGAATTACTATCGTTTATGCTAAATGTTCTCGTTTCAACAGAAGGCCTCTTTGGGATTCCCTGGCCTCCCTAGCTGCTACCACTTCTGGCCCTTGGGTGGTGGGCGGTGATTTCAACATAGTTCTCGACTCATCGGAAAGAATCACCTGTCGTAATCCTGATGCGGACATTTCTTAAGAATTTAGAGACGTAGTTGACACGGCAGGGCTGCTAGACGCTGGATTTGTCAAAAATTCTTTCACCTGGTCCAACAATCATTCTAGTAGCTCTCAGACCTGGGCTAGGCTTGACAAAAGTCTCTGCAATGCCGATTGGATGCAAGCTTTCCCTGGTTTTTGGTCAGGTATCTCCCAAGGGTTAACTCAGATCATGCCCCCTTGTTACTCTTTGATGTTTTAATTTAAACCAATCTGATTTAATGATTTTTAAACTCGCAAGTATACAAATTAGATGTAGATGCGTTACATATTACGAGATCGTTCCCACGAGGACTGGTTGTCATAATTCAAAATTTACGACTTTTCTTAACTAATCCAACAAATGATTTAGCAAACTATTAAGTAAACTATCATAAATCTATGAGAAATAACCAAGAGCAAAAAGAAAAATCCAATCAAAGAGAAGACTAGGACTTTTGAATCCACCCCTAAACTATTATAACAAATGATTTTTCCTGTTGATTCACTCTAATTCAGATTGATATAAAAATAAATAAATCACACTCTATGTCCTTGGTCGAGCACACAGCATGTATAATCCCTTAAAGGATACAGATCACATCTTTCTATCCATGGTCAGGCATAGAGAGATGTAAATTTCTGTTTCTTCCTTTATAGGAAACCTGTTCATGGTCAGACACAAGCACCTAGTTAAGATTCCAAATAACATCCATATCTAGACTTTGGTCGAGCTCATAGAATGAAGAAGCATAAAAATTACAGTTAAGCACACTAGAGAAAGAAACAAATCAATCAGATTAAAATAAATTCAACATAAACAAGAGTTATTCAAATTAGGGGCTTCATCTCAGCCCTAGATACAAGATTACCAATCTATAATTTTAAATAAAAAGAAGAAAAAATAAGATTTAAATGCTAAGAACATCTCCCTTCTTCCTTCCTCTATCTCTCTCTCCTCTTTCTTCTCTTTTTCCTCTCCTTGGCTCTCTCCAAGCTCTGGCTCCCCTTGCTTTGCATGTCTCAGGCCCTTTTATAGATGCTAAGGGCAGTGAAGTGCTGAAGTCGGTAAAAAAATCGGACGTTTCGCAACAACAGTCACGCAGTGAAAGCCTTTTCGCAGCCAAGTTCGAGGCTTCATAACTCCTGATTTCCTTGCACTTTATAAGTGAAATCAACGTCTTCTGGGACGTTTTTGGCTGCTCCACATGATGGACAGATCAGATCTTCCATCTGATCAAAGATGGTGGGCCACAACCGCCTGAAAAATTGGATTTTCACAGATGTGTAAAACCCTTCACACTCCTCTGTTGTCGTGATCGGTGGGCCCCACAGAAGTGTTTTCGAGAAAATCCACCCGTCCATTAGATTCAAAATGAAATTTTGGTTAAGAAGAGACAGTTTTAGTTGTCCGTTGATGCGGTCCAGAGAAGATATCAAGCTAAAATCATTTTGAATGTCGTAGGGCAGTCCACTTGTGGCCTCTGTATCTCACACGTGTGCTTGCATGAAAATAAACAATCTGCATGGGCTTGAAGGGTTTTTTCCCCTCTACAAGATGGACGGCTTGGATCAGCCGTAAGAGTGATGTAGGTGGCCCACTAGCTTCGGTAAGACGGAAAGCGTTCGTCTGTTACGCGGTGCATAAGAAGAAAATTTCCTTCTTTCTATTTTGTTTTGGTCAAAGATGGTCAAACAGTCTCTGCAGTTATCGTGCACGGCTAGTGCACTTATGCACTATACACACCCATCTCATATGGGGTTCATTGCAGTGTTTTGGAGAAATCTGCACTGTCCATCTGTTTTGACTCTGTATTTAAGGTGTTGACTCCAAATTTGAGTCATTTCCAGATATCAGGTGAGCCCCAAATTGGAGATTAATGGGCTGATCTGTCCATTGGCCCACTTCCCAAGATCTTCAATGGCTGAAATTTAATATGTACAGTTAATTTACGGCCCCCATCACATTTATAAAGTTTCGAGTCAATCGGATGGTGGGAACCATGTGATCTTGTATTTTGGACTAATTTCGTGCCTCTTTAACGTGAACAGCTTGATTTCCTCGGATCTTTGGTATATAAATCTGTTGATCTTTGTTCTCTTGAGTCCGTCCCTTGCTCTAGTGACTTCAGAGCGTCAAATCCCTGCTTTTAATATCATTTTTCAATCCATGCTCCTGATTTCATCCTGTAATAAAAACATAATTAAAATATGGCATTAAGCATTATCATATACATAAAATCTAACAATAATCGGGGTCTAATATGCAATATTCAACCCTCATCAGTCTGCTTCCCTACTGCGGACCCCTCGGTCCCCAGACCATTCCGTTTCCAAAGAATGTGGCTGCTCTGTGACTTTTTTTCCAACATTATTGCTGAGGTGTGGGCTTCGAACCTCTCTCCGTTGCCGATGGTCAACCTTTTGATGAAATTGAAGAAGGTTAAAATGCAACTTAAAATTTAGAATAAAGATGTTTATGGTAACGTCTTTAAGAATGTAATTAAATCAGAACATGAGCTTACTCTTATGGAAGCTTGCGCTCAAAGGGACGCTTCGTTGTCGGCTGTTGATATTGTTGGGGCCAAGCTTAAGCTATCCAACATGGAGCTAGCTGAAGAAATTTTCTGAAAGCAGAAATCAGGGATATCCTAGCTCAAGCAAGGCGATAGGAACACAAGATTTTTTCATCTTTTTGCGGCCGAGAAGAAGCGCAAATTGGGGATATATGAGATTCAGTTGGATGATGATAGCCATATCTATAATCGGCTCTCCATTCAGCGAGAGGCCGTAAAATTTATGGAGTCTCTGCTTACCGCTGATAAGCCCCCCCCCCCCCCCCCCCCTCGATTGACGTTTTATTCTCCCACATCCCGTCCTAGATCTCTGTGGACAACAATGAGATGCTTCTTCACAGCCCCTCCTTTGAAGAGGTCAGAGATGCGGTCCTTAAGATGCCCAAAGATGGGGCCCCCGGCCCAGACGGTCTGTCTGCGGCCTTCTTTGCTGAGTGTTGGTCCATTATTGGGGAGATGTTCATGTGGCAGCTGCTGAATTTTTCAATGGGGGCGCCCTGCCTAGGGCTTTCACTTTTACCTTGGTCTGTTTAGTTCCAAAAAAATTGGGGGCCAAATCTTTCTCTGACTATAGACCAATTAGCTTGTGTAACATCATTTATAAAATCTTTGCGAACATAATAGCTGGCAGACTGGCGGTCCTGCTTCCTCAGATGATTTTCTTAGAGCAAGGGACCTTTGTCAAAGGCCGCTTTATCACCGAGAACATTGCCCTCTGCCAAGAGGTGTTTTCAGACGTTGACAGAAGAGTTCGTGGGGGCAATATTATTGTGAAGCTCGACATGGAAAAAGCCTACGACTGGGTGGATTAGAATTTTTTGAAGCAAGTGCTCCTCACGTTCGGTTTTGCCTCAAATTGGGTCCAACTTATTAAGGCCTGCTAGTGCAACAATTGGTTCTCAGTTCTGGTAAATGGGACCAATTGCAGCTTCTTCAAATCATCCCGCGGTCTTCACCAAAGAGATCCCCTCTCCCCCAGTCTCTTCATCATTTCAACAGAAGTCCTTAATAGGGGTCTCTCCTATCTCTCTGTCAATGGTCTTTATACCCCGTTCAAAAGTTAAAAGAGGTTGTAAGCAGATAACTCATCTGTTCTACGTAAATGATATGATTCTTTTTCTCAATGGGACTAAAAAGTCACTTCTCCATATCAAGGCTTTCTTCTCGCTCTACTAGTCCATCTCTGGCCAAAAGATCAACCTTAGCAAAAGTGCTTTTTTCTGTTCAGCTAAACTTGCGCCTTCCAGAATCAGAAATATCACTCAAATCCTGGGGATTGGGAGATCGTCTGGCAACCTCTCCTACCTGGGTGTCCTGATGCTCAAGGGCAGGATTAGATGCAACGCTTTCTCCCCTCTTGTCGGGCCACAAAAATCGGTGGTTGAAAGCTCGAATCTTCTCTCAAGCCGGTTAGCTAGCATTGATCACTTATGTGCTAAGTGGGATTCCTATCTACACTCTAGCTGTTATGTCGGTCTTAAAGAGAGTCTTGAATGATATTGAGATGATGTTCGTTAATTTCTTCTAGGGTTGTAAAGACGGAAAATGCATGCTTCATTAGAAGAAGTAGGCCTTTCTCACCAGGACGAATTCGGAGGGTGGTCTCGGCATCAAAAGACTGAAAGAGGTCATGCATTGTCTCCATATGAAGCTGGCCTGGGGCATTAAAATCAACTGGCAAGGGAGCCTATGGGGTTGTTTCATGCATTTAAAATACTGGCAGAGCACGCCAACAGTTCTCTCTCCCAGCGAGACAGGTCAGTCCTCCCCCTTTTGGAAAGCTCTGCTTCGCCTGTTCCCTATTTTAGATGAGCATGCACAGCTGCTCATTGGTCATGGTTCCAGTTGTATGTGGTGCAACATCTAGTTTGGGTTAGGCTCGTTGACGTCATCTCACTCCTTAGACATTCCTGCGTTGTCGGCTGACAGATGTATTGCAAATTTTTTCTTACTCTAATGGGTTGAAACATATCATCCCTATCCCTCTCCCTGACTGGTTACGCGAGATTATTGTTCGAGGATTCTGCACTTCTCATGGTGATGATAAACTTGTTTGGCCTCCTGACCCGGCGGGGAAGTTTTCTGTTTCTTCCACTTGGAACGGCATCCATGAGTGAGGAGCAGTGCTCCCTTGGCCGAATTTTGTCTGGAACTTATTAATTCCCCTAAAGATTTCCCTCATGACGTGGAAAATTTTGTTCCGGTCCCTCCCCATCGATATTCTCATCCAATAGAGGGGTGTTCAAATGGCTTTCAAATGTTCCTGTTGTCCTGAAGAGTACACCTCTGGTCCTTATACAGAATCTTCATGCCACCTCTTCCTGGAAGGTGCGATCAGCTCATGCATTTGGCGCAAAGCTGCAGTTATGTTCGGGTTGCAGGTTTTCAGCCACTCTTCCATTCAGGATCGCCTTCATTGGTGGTGGATTAGGCCCCTGCCTCGCTCCATCAACCATAATTGTTTTCAGCTAGCCCCGATTTTCATCTTGTGGGAAATTTGGAAAGTGAGAAATGAGGCAAGATTCGACAATAAACGGATCACTGCATCTGTGCTACTCTCAAGGGTGATATGGTGGCTTTTCACTCTCTTCCTAACCTTATCTTCTGTTATGCCTTCTCCACCTTAGCCCAGGTCTGTGGCAGCCAATCCTCCACATTCCCCCGGATTTGCTCGTATTGTTTTAGTTGTCAAATGGATGAGACCTAGAGAGGGTTTTCTTAAGTTAAACATCAATGGATCGAAACATTGATGGCTTGGCCTTGTCCAATCCCGGCCCTGCTAGTGGTGGTGGTATTGTTCGGGACCACCTCGGTAATGTGCTTCTCACGTTTTCCAACGGATACGACAATGCCTCTAACAATTTGGCTTAAGTGAGAGCTGTCCACAATGGCATTCTTCTTTGCTTAAACAAGGGTCTTCACAATATTATTGTTGAGTTGGACTCATCCTGGGTAGTGCATTGTCTCCAAATGAACTACACCCCTCCTGGAAGTGGGTATATTGGCTTTCCAGAATTTCTTCCCTCTTGGGCAGAGGTTCTTTTCGTCTAGCGCATGTTCTCCGGGAAGCTAATGGTCCTACTGATAGTTTAGCAAAGCTCAGCAGCAAGACATAAACCAACAATGTCTTTTCTACAATTTCCTCCTTGCCCCGTATCACTAGAGGCCTATCTCTTCTTGACAAGGCAGGCCTTTGATCCATCAGAGAACACGCTCCTAAGCCTCAGCACTAGTCCCTCCTTCCTTTCTGTTTTCGAGTCACTGTTGGATTTTTGGTTTTTTCTATTTTCTTGTTCAGCAGGGTCTTTGGCCTTTTTTGTATATCATATGATAGGTGGGGCAGATCTTTTTTCTCTATTTCCTGCCCGAAGTTTCTAAGTTGTAATTTTGCCACATTCTAGTCAATACAATCTCAGATTCTTTATAATAATAAAAAAATGGTTGATAGGTGCAATATCTAAGTCATCAATCAGGTGGTCATGACCATGAATGTGTTCTTGCCCAAAAATAAATCTTGCCTATTCAGCAGGTTGGCCAAAATGTTAGAAATAATTGGATGAGTAAGCAAAATCCAACAATTTTTCTTCGCCCGTATTTTGTCAATTGTGGCCCACCTAATGACTAAACTGACATAATTCTGGGGTGAGCTCATCCATGTATTGCTAGGCCCTGATGAATGGATTGTATCTTCTACCGATGTGCCATTCGGTCGCATATTGTTGAGGGTCAAATATTGCATATCAGACCCCAGTTATTACCTGAATTTACGAATATAATGCTGTCTAATGACCAATTTAACCGTGTTTATGCTGCAGGATGTATTTAGGAGCATGAACTGAAAATGGTGTTAAAAGCATGAATTTAATGATCTGAAGGCACCAAGGCAAGGGATGGACCCCAGGGGACCAAGATTGATGGATTTACAAGTCAGAAATCTGAGAAACTGAAGTTCAAGTGGCCTGTAGGACGTCCAGAATACAAGATCAAATGGTTCCCACTATCCACTCGGCTCGAAACTTGATACATGGTCTGAGGGATATAAATTAACCGTGCACGTTGAATTCCGACCGTTGGATCCTGGCGAAAGTAGCTCAATCGACAAATCAGCCCATAATTCTCAATCTGGGGGCCCACTTGTTTCCTGGATATGCTCCAGTTTTGGTCCCAACCGCTTAACTAAGACGAGGAAAGAGATGGCCGGATCAGATTTCTCATAGACATTATATTGGACCCCACAAGGGAAAGATGTGTGTGCAGTCATCGTGCACTGGACGTGCACCGGACCAACAACCCATTCAAAAGGAGGCTAACCCGACTCCGTGCGAAAGAACGGACAGCGTCCTTCGCTGTCCGTCCATTTTTTTTCATAGTGGACCCCACACATCATCCAATCGGATGATCCAAGCCGTTCACTCGTCCCAAGAGGTGTCCACGAGCTTCTCCAAGATGGAATTTTCTTCCCATGCAAGCATCCACACATTTTGAGACGTTAAACATAGGATGGATGGCGAAGCAGAAAGATTGGTGGACCACACTTAAATCGATCAAAAATCGTTCATATCTGGACGGTTTTTCAAAACTAATCCAATGGTTGGAATGGATTCCTTATCCAACATCAATCATGGCCCCAACAAACATGATAGAAGACACATGCGAAGGCTCTGTTCGCAACAGGGCCTGCGTACAGACACGGGTGGGCCACCATATTTGATTAGTTGGAAAATCCAAGCCATCCATCTTGTTTCACATCCAAAACCGACCGTCCCATGGGACGCTTCTTGATTTCCTCAAAGGTTATATGTACATGAAGGATTAGACAAAGGACGGACGGCAACAAAGAAGATTCGAGAGGCCGCACCGAAACATACCAAGAACCATCCATCTCCAGTCGAAATTGCGAGCTAAAGACAATGGACTGAGTAGATTTAACCAAAAACATCACCGTGGGACCCACTGAATGCTTCAGCGCAATCACGTGCGCAGGCTCTGCGTCCGTGAAAACTGGCCGCTGTGGGCCATAGGGTGATCAAATACACGGTTTGATTGATGATCCAGACCGTCCAAATGCTGGAGAGGAGGGTTGTTACCCTTCCTAAGCAGTCAGAATCCACAGAATGGATGGTTGTTCGTCTCAGATGCAGTCAAAACGCAAGGAGTTGTGCGTTCTGCTAAGCAGAAACAGTGATTCGCGGATCACTTCTGTTGTGAACTGGATCGCATAAAGAGTGTCGGTTCTCCGACTCCAGGGAGGTCTTGAGCCAACCGACCTCTTCCACTGACCTATGAGTGCTATAAAAGGGAGCATTCACGGCTGAGGCTTGGGACGGTGAAAGCCAAAAAGAGCAAGGGAGAGAGAGAGAGAGTTTGGCTGGTGGTTTTATTTTTTTCTATATTATTCTCAATTTTTAATTATTTTCTTTTAAGATGTTCTGCCCATCTATGTGTGGCTAAACCTCTTAGCTAGGGCTAAGAGGTGAAGCTTGTAGCGCGATGGGAGACGTTTAATTATGCCTTTTGTTTAATATTGAACTGATTTTGATTTAATTTTATTTTGGAAATATTTTTAGTTCTTAATGATCTGTTGTGACTGAAATTACAATGGGTCTGCGATGCTTTGAATATTTCTATTTCCTTTTCATGTTTATGATATTAGGAAACCCTGTTGTTCACCATAGTCTCCTGGGCATGGTTAGATGTCAGTACCCTTCCTAATTTCATAGCAGGTTGATTGGTTGGTAATTAGTTTAATTCTGTTGTTTGCCATAGTCTCCTGGGCATGGTTTGGTGATGGAATCCATTCTAATTCATATACCTTTCATCTCTTGAAAACTATATCAATGACAGTTCAGTTAAATTCCATGATTCTTGAAGCTAGCATAAGATCTCTCTGATCTCTATAAGTGGATCCTCTGCATCCCTAGTTTCCTTTTCTCTGATTTCTATAAATTTTAGATTAATATTTTCACCATTATTCCTCAAATTACATTCAGTTTAGATTTCATCTTAGCCTAGTTCTAGTTCTAGTTAATTTTAGAATACGTACAAGTTTCAGTCCTTTGGGATTCGACCTCGGTCTTACCGAGTTATTACTACATCACAACCCTGCACTTGGGGAGTGAACAAGTTTTTGGCGTCGTTGCCGGGGACTATTGGATACGTTTTTCTGAAATTAATTAGTTTTGGGATTAGTTTAAGATTAGATTTTCTTTAGAATTTTTAATTCTAGGTTTAGAAGTAGTTATTTTCCTTATTAGAAATTTTTCCTAACGTTAGAAACTTGCTATTCTTCATTCTATCTGATTTTTAGAACTAACCTAATTTTTTTCTATTTCGTAGGAAACTTCTAATTTAGTAAGCTCTTTCTAATTTCTCTTTCTTTGGAATTTCTTCTTTTTTCTAGAAATTAGTTTACTCTTAATTAGGACTTTCTATTCTTAGAAACTAACTTATTTTGTTTTGTTTTGCAGATTCTTAACCTAGGACTCCAAATTTGGTAACTTCTTTCCATCTTTCCCTTTTTCTAGATTTTTTCTTCCTTTCTCTTAGGTTTAAGTTAGAATTTGAGGGCTGAGTGTGCTTTATACTCCAGTGGGCACGCAACAACACTCGACGTCTTGTGACTGAAGGAGGATTAGTTGAGGGGTTGACTGTCCATCGCAGGACTAGACACCACTTGAATTCTCCTGAGTCAGAGGAGGTTATGGCTGAAAATCAACCTCAAGCACTACCCCAACCTAGGGTTGAGGAAGTACATGATGAGAATGAGGTGCACCACGCACCCCCGCCTCGTTCTTTACGAGATTATTTACAACCGGCGGGGGTGAGTACGCCCTCATGCATGATTTTTCCTGCAAATACAGGATATATGGACATTAAGCCAGGGGTTATGCAACTCCTTCCCAAGTTCCATGGGCTTGAATCTGAAGAACCATACTTGCATCTGAAAGAGTTCGACGAAATCATAGGTACCTTATATTTTCCTAATGTATCTGAAGATACAATTAGGCTGAAACTCTTCCCATTTTCCTTGAAAGAAAAAGCCAAGACGTGCTTACATTCACTGCGTCCTAGGTCCATTGGCACATGGAATGATATGCAGAGGGAATTTATAAAGAAAATTTTCCCACATCATAAGACAATTATCCTCAGGAGAGCAATCATGAACTTTGCCCAAAAGGAAGATGAAACATTCTTCCAATGTTGGGAAAGGTTCAAGGATCTGGTTAATGCATGCCCACAACATGGCTTTGAAATATGGCGCATTACGAATTTTTTCTATGATGGGCTAACATCTTCCATGCGCCAAATGGTCGAGACAATGTGTAACGGAGATTTCATCAATAAAAATGTCGACGAGGTATGGGATTACCTCGATAGTCTCGCTGAAAAAATATAATCATGGGACTATTATCTAAGGACGAACACTACGTCTAGGCCGACTCATTCAAGGAAAAAAGGAGGAATATATCTCCGGAAAGAGGATGATGATCTTAACGCTAAGGTGGCCAATCTCACCAGAAAATTTGAGGCCATGGAAGGAAAGAAGGAAAAGATTAATGAAAGTGTTTGCGGCATCTGTGATTGCAACATTCATACTACTGAAAATTATCCTTCAATACCTGCCTTTCGAGAAGTATTGAATGAACAATCTAATGCCATAAATAACTATCAAAGACCTTTCAATGGACCACCCTCTAATACGTACAATCCTGGCTGGAAAAATCATCCGAATTTTAGTTAGAAGAACGGACAAACTGCTACCCCTCAAGGTTTCTTCAATCAAAATTCAAATCAGGGGAGACCTCAAGAAGAACTAGCTCAAAATTCTGTGCAAGAGCTGACGCAGATAATGCGTAATTTTATACAAAAGATAGATTCACGTATGACGGCTATAGAAAAGGGGATGCTTCCTGCACAACCAATCTCCAATCCTAAACCGCAATACGAGACAGGAAACCCCAGCTCTTCAAATCAAATGGGGCACGCTAAATCCATCACCACTCTTACGAGTGGAAAGGTTATTGATAAAACCCTTCCGGTTAGGCCCGAAAAGCCTCAAGAACCAGAAGAGGAAAACAATGATAGATCTAGTGACGCCCCACAAAAATTTGAACCAGAACCTCTAGAAAAGCTAGTTGCTCCGTTTTTCCAACGGTTGGTTGAACCAAAACGTCTCTCTAACTCTCAGGATATCCTAGAGGTATTGAAATAAGTAAAAGTCAACATTCATCTGCTTGATGTTGTAAAACAGATACCTTTATATGCTAAATTCCTAAAAGACTTATGCACGACCAAAAAACGAAAAAGTGTTCAAAAGAAAATTTCTTTAACTGAGAAAGTGAGTGTCATCCTGAAACAAGATGTGAAGCAAAAATTCAAAGATCCCGGTTGCCCAACCATATCATGTGTAATCGAAAACTATCGAATTGATCATGCACTTCTTGACTTAGGAGCAAGCGTCAATCTGATTCCCTATTCGGTATACCAACAGTTAGGTTTGGGTGAATTAAAACCCACTCGAACCACACTACAACTTGTTGATCGTTCTGTTCGTGTACCAAGAGGGATCATCGAGGATGTGTTGGTCCAGGTTGATAGATTCTACTACCCTGTTGATTTTATCATCTTGGACACCGAACCCATCAATGACACGAGCACTCAGATTCCCATCATTCTTGGTCGCCCATTCCTGTCCACTTCAAATGCAATTATCAATTGCAGGAATGGTGTCATGACTATGTCCTTTGAAAATTTGACATTGGAATCGAATATCTTTTTCAATAACGGCAGTAACTCAGAGGATGATGACAATTTCCACGATATTAACATGATTAATTCTTTTGTGGAAGATAGAATGCCTCTCACCTTATCCTCTGATCTTCTAGAGACGTGCCTGGCCCACTCCCATGATTTTGATGATGATATAATTAAGGAGACATGTGCCATGCTGGATACTGCACCGGTACTTGAAGTTACGCAGTGGAGGCCACAAATTGAAGAGTTGCCCCAAACCGATGTAGTGCCTCTACTGTCTAACCTCAAGCCACCGAAGCTTGACCTAAAATCTTTGCCCTCTGATTTAAAATATGTCTATTTAGGTCAAGATGAGACGTACCCGGTGGTGATCTCTGCCTACCCGGAGAAAGAATAGGAGAGTATGCTGATATCTACTCTCATTAAGCATAAGGGAGCTCTTGGATGGACGATAGCGGACCTCAAAGAAATTAACCCATCGATTTGTACTCACCGCATATATCTTGAGGACAATGCAAAGGCTGTTCGGCAATCACAACGTAGACTGAATCTAAACATGAAGGAAGTAGTTAAGGTCGAGGTTCTCAAACTATTGGAAGTGGGGATCATATACCCCATATCCGATAGTCAATGGGTGAGTCCAACTCAGGTGGTTCCTAAGAAGTCCGGGATCACCATCGTAGCCAATGCCAATAATGAACTCGTGCCAACCAGAGTTACTACTGGTTGAAGAATGTGCATTGACTACAGAAAGCTGAATACCGTCACAAGGAAAGACCACTTTTCTTTGCCCTTCATTGATCAAATCCTAGAAAGGCTAGCTGGTCATTCCTATTATTGTTTCCTTGACGGGTATTCAGGTTATAATCAGATTGAATTCGCCCCTGAGGATTAGGAAAAGACCACATTTACATGTCCCTATGGCACTTTTGCTTACAGAAGGATGTCATTCGGGTTATGTAATGCCCCTGCCACCTTTCAGCGATGCATGATGAGTATCTTTTCTGACATGGTGGGGAAATATCTAGAGGTCTTCATGGACGATCTCTCTGCTTTTGGTTCATCTTTCAGCGAATGCTTAGCAAGTCTTAAATGTGTGCTGAAAAGATGTGAAGAAAAAAATTTAGTACTTAACTGGGAGAAGTGTCATTTTATGGTTCAAAAGGAAATTGTCCTTGGGCATATCATCTCGTCCAAAGGAATTGAGGTAGATAAGGCAAAAATTGATCTTATCTCTAACCTACCTCCACCCAAGAATATCAGAGACGTGCGATCCTTCTTAGGACACGCAGGCTTTTACAGACGATTCATAAAGGACTTTAGTCTCCTCTCTCGTCCTTTATATAATCTTCTTCAAAAGGATACACCATACGAGTGGACTGAGCAGTGCCAAGAAGCTTTCACTAAGCTTAAGGGCATGTTAACCACTACACCTATCATGCAGCCACCCGACTGGAGTCTTCCTTTTAAACTTATGTGCGACGCCTCTGATTATGCTCTTGGAGCGATTCTAGGCCAGAGAAAAGATAAGCGGCCTTACGTTATTCACTATGCAAGTAGGACTCTAAATTCTGCCCAAGTGAACTACTCGACTACGGAAAAGGAACTCTTAGCCGTAGTGTTCACTTTGGACAAATTTAGATCCTACCTGATCGGATCTAAGATCATCATCTACACAAATCACGCGGCACTTAAGTATCTTCTTTCTAAGAATGATTCTAAGCCCCGCCTGATACGATGGATCCTTCTACTCCAAGAATTTGATTTGGAAATTAAAGACAAAAAGGGAGTAAAGAACGTAGTGGCCGATCACCTTTCTCGCCTTAATACCTCTGATTCCCTTGAGGCGACTAATATTAATGATATGTTCCCTGATGAACAACTGTTTAGAGTCTCCCATTCACCTTGGTTCGCTGATATTGCTAATTACTTGCTACAGGTTCCATACCGACACATTAGACATCGCAAGATAAGAAAGCTTTACCAAGGTGCGTAACTTTTTCTGGGACGATCCATATTTTTTTAAATATTGTCCAGACCAAATCTTAAGGAGTGTGTGCCAGACGATGAGCATCAGAGTGTCATCTCCTTCTGTCACTCACAGGCCTGTGGTGGTCACTTTTCTGCTAAAAAGATCACGGCCATGATTCTACAGTGTGGTTTTTATTGGCCCACTATGTTCAGGGATACTCATGAGTTTTGCAAAGCTTGTGAGTGTTGTCAAAAATTGGGAGCATTGTCCCATCGAAATATAATTCCTTTGAATCCCATCCTTTTCATTGAAGTATTTGATTGATGGGGCATTGATTTCATGGGACCATTCCCCCAATCATTTGGAAATCTATATATTTTGCTCGCCGTAGATTATGTCACTAAATGGGTCGAAGCAATTCCATGCCGCAAAAATGACCATCGCACGGTCATTAAATTTTTGAAAGAAAATATCCTATTGCGGTTCGGAACGCCTCTAGCCATCATTAGTGACGGGGGCTCACACTTCTACAAT
The DNA here is from genome assembly GCA_037074715.1 of Magnolia kwangsiensis. Taxonomy (NCBI): domain Eukaryota; kingdom Viridiplantae; phylum Streptophyta; class Magnoliopsida; order Magnoliales; family Magnoliaceae; genus Magnolia; species Magnolia kwangsiensis. The sequence continues at coordinate 37,509,286 of CM073572.1, read as the reverse complement.
AGACCATTCGAGAGTTTAATGAAGAAATACGGTTTCTCGCATAAGGTGAGCACCCCATACCATCCACAAATAAGTGGACAAGCTGAGATTTTCAATAGAGAGATTAAACATATCCTAGAGAAAACGGTTAACCCTGATCGTAAGGACTGGTCAATCCGATTGACCGATGCCTTATGGGCGTACCGTACTGCTTTTAAAACTCCTATTGGAACATCTCCCTTTAGACTTGTCTATGAAAAGGCTTGTCATTTTTCTATGAAATTGGAACATAAAGCATACTGGGCGATCAAAAATCTGAATTTTAATCTGGACAACGCTGGCTCGCTACGCAAACTTCAGTTGAATGAACTTGAAGAAATTCGGAACGATGCATATGAAAACTCGAGAATTTACAAGGACAGGATGAAGGCGTTCCATGATCAACATATTCTCCGAAAATCATTCACGCCAGGTCAGAAAGTCCTCTTATATGACTCTCGACTACATCTCTTTCCGGGTAAGCTTCGATCTCGTTGAACCGGCCCTTACATTGTTGTCACTGCTTATCCTTATGGGGCCGTCGAGATAAGAGATCCCGACAATGGTAAGGAGTTTAAAGTAAATGGACATCGATTAAAGCTATTTGTCGAGACATTTGAATCAGAGGACATGTCCATGCCTCTAATTGCTCCTGTTTACCAGGACTGATCTCCTAGTCTGATGGAGGTATAGGTAGGTTTATCGCTTTCATAGGACTAGGATTGTTGCTTTATTTGTCTGGCTGAAGACGGTAAATTTAGCACTCCTGGAAGGCAACCCAGCTTTTCATTTCATTTTTCTAGTTAGATGATTCAATGTTTGTAGGTAACATTACTGCAAACCCTCACGAGACTACAACTCGTCCACTAGGGGTAACCTAGGGGTTTAAAGGCTTGTTGTATACACTAAATGTAATCGAGAGCACCTGCAAAAGTGGTATAGGTAGGATTGTATTTTTGTTATTTTTATTTTTCTTTTTCTCTCGTGCTAACCAGCTTCCATACTGTGATCTCGTGAAAAATCTCTCTCAATTCGTTATTCAGGTACTATCTTCCCATCACTTTACTTTCTTTGTCCCATGTGCATTGCATGCTCATATCTTTTACATTGAGGATAATGTAGATTTTAGGTTGGGGGTGGGAGATTAGCTTATTTAATCAGTATTTTCTTAGTCTTAAGCAAAAAAATTGTGAAAATTGTGAAAAATTTTAAAAAATTTTCAGAAAATTCTTGTGAATTCGAAGTGATTTTGACAGATATCCCTAATTTATATTTTCAAGATACGTGATGTTGGTAATTTCAGACTCTGGGATTCCGTATCTGTTAAATTTCGCAGTTAAGATCGAGTTATTAATCCATGATTAGAAGTTGTAGACATCGATTGAGTCATGATTTCACATGTCACGTCTCGCCTACACATTTAGATTTCAGTTCCATATCGAAGGATTAACTTGGTAATCACTGAGCATGAAAGGAACCAGCCTGAAATATCTTGCCATCATGGTATAAAAATTGAAAAGGTTGGATAAATAATCTTCACCATAGGTTTACTCCCTATAGGTGTAGAGTTAATTCCCCATGAATGATATATGAAAAAGGTCTAGGAGTACGGTCTTCACCATAGGTTTGCTCCCTATTGGTAAGGATTTGATTCATCTTATTGGCATGACTATTAATGAAAAAATAAAAAGTTGAAAAGATCAAAAGATGGAATTTATGAGGCAAGTTTGGTTATCATGAATTCTCTTGCTGGTTACCAATGAGATCCTGAAATAAAAAATTCAATCTTAATGTTGATAAGTCGAGATTACATTATACGCCCATGGAACTCAATGTTTAGAATTGTTCTAATTGATGGATTAATACCTTAAACTTGATTATGAAGTTTAATGGGTGCCTGAGTCCAGGAGAAAATAATTCCCAACATTCATGAATCTTAAAATTCTAATATCTGAATTGTTTTTCGAAAGAATCATTCAAGTTCATAGGAATCATCTTCTAATTTTCAACTTATTTTTCACATACTTTGCTCAGGACTAGCAAAATGCTGGTTGGGGGTTGTGTTGAGGGTCAAATATTGCACATCAGACCCCAGTTATTACCTGAATTTACGAATATAATGCTGTCTAATGACCAATTTAACCGTGTTTATGCTGCAGGATGTATTTAGGAGCATGAACTGAAAATGGTGTTAAAAGCATGAATTTAATGATCTGAAGGCACCAAGGCAAGGGATGGACCCCAAGGGACTAAGATTGATGGATTTACAAGTCAGAAATCTGAGAAACTGAAGTTCAAGTGGCCTGCAGGACGTCCAGAATATAAGATCAAAGGGTTCCCACCATTCACTCGGCTCGAAACTTGATACATGGTCTGAGGGATATAAATTAACCGTGCACATTGAATTCCAACCGTTGGATCCTAGTGAAAGTAGCTCAATCGACAAATCAGCCCATAATTCTATCTGGGGGCCCACCTGTTTCCTGGATATGCTCCAGTTTTGGTCCCAACCGCTTAAATAAGACGAGGAAAGAGATGGCCGGATCAGATTTCTCATAAACATTATACTGGACCCCACAAGGGAAAGATGTGTGTGCAGTCATCGTACACTGGACGTGCACCAGACCAACAACCCATTCAAAAGGAGGCTGACCCGACTCCGTGCAAAAGAACGGACAGCGTCCTTCGCTGTCCGTCCATTTTTTTTCATAGTGCACCCCACACATCATCCAATCGGATGATCCAAGCCGTTCACTCGTCCCAGGAGGTGTCCACGAGCCTCTCCAAGATGGAATTTTCTTCCCATGCAAGCATCCACACATTCTGAGACGTTAAACATAGGATGGATGGCGAAGCAGAAAGATTGGTGGACCACACTTAAATCGATCAAAAATCATTCATATCTGGACGGTTTTTCGAAACTAATCCAATGGTTGGAATGGATTCCTTATCCAACATCAATCATGGCCCCAACAAACATGATAGAAGACACATGCGAAGGCTCTGTTCGCAACAGGGCCTGCGTACAGACACGGGTGGGCCACCATATTTGATCAGTTGGAAAATCCAAGCCATCCATCTTGTTTCACATCCAAAACCGACCGTCCCATGGGACGCTTCTTGATTTCCTCAGAGGTTATATGTACATGAAGGATTAGACGAAGGACGGACGGCAACAAAGAAGATTCGAGAGGCCGCACCGAAACATACCAAGAACCATCCATCTCCAGTCGAAATTGCGAGCTGAAGACAATCGACGGGGTAGATTTAACCAAAAACATCACTGTGGGACCCACTGAATGCTTCAGCGCAATCACGTGCGCAGGCTCTGCGTCCGTGAAAACCGGCCGCTGTGGGCCATAGGGTGATCAAATACACGGTTTGATTGATGATCCAGACCGTCCAAATGCTAGAGAGGAGGGTTGTTACCCTTCCTAAGCAGTCGGAATCCACGGAATGGATGGTTGTTCGTCTCAGATGCAGTCAAAATGCAAGGAGTTGTGCGTTCTGCTGCGCAGAAACAATGGTTCGCGGATCACTTCTGTTGCAAACTGGATCGCATAAAGAGCGTCGGTTCTCCGACTCCAGGGAGGTCTTGAGCCAACCGACCTCTTCCACCGACCTATGAGTGCTATAAAAGGGAGCATTCACGGCTGAGGCTTGGGACGGTGGAAGCCAAAAAGAGCAAGGGAGAGAGAGAGTTTGGCTGGTGGTTCTATTTTTTTCTCTATTCTTCTCAATTTTTAATTATTTTCTTTTAAGATGTTCAGCCCATCTATGTGTGGCTAAACCTCTTAGCTAGGACTAAGAGGTGAAGCTTGTAGCGTGATGGGAGACGTTTAATTATACCTTTTGTTTAATATTGAACTGATTTTGATTTAATTTTATTTTGGGAATATTTTTAGTTCTTAATGATCTGTTGTGACTGAAATTACAATGGGTCTGCGATGCTTTGAATATTTCTATTTCCTTTTCATGTTTATGATGTTAGGAAACCCTGTTGTTCACCATTGTCTCCTGGGCATGGTTGGATGTCAGTACCCTTCCTAATTTCATAGCATGTTGATTGGTTGGTAATTAGTTTAATTCTGTTGTTTGCCATAGTCTCTTGGGCATGGTTTAGTGATGGAATCCATTCTAATTCGTATACCTTTCATCTCTTGAAAACTAGATCAATGACAGTTCAGTCAAATTCCATGATTCTTGAAGCTGGCATAAGATCTCTCTGATCTCTATAAGTGGATCCTCTGCTTCCCTAGTTTCCTTTCCTCTGATTTCTATAAATTTTAGATTAATATTTTCACCATTATTCCTCAAATTACATTCAGTTTAGATTTCATCTTAGCCTAGTTCTAGTTCTAGTTAATTTTAGAATACGTACAAGTTTCAGTCCTTTGGGATTCGACCTCAGTCTTACCGAGTTATTACTACATCACAACCCTGCACTTGGGGAGTGAACACATATGCGGTGTTAAAAATCAGTAGTTTTTGAAAAAATAAAAAATTCATTTTTTTTCAAAATTTCATGAATTTCTCGCCAAAATGCTTTTTAAAAATTTTGAATTAAAAAGTGCGGTGTATGTGCTTTGTCCCACATCGAAAATGTAAAGAAAAGTTGTGTGGTTTATATGAGATTTTGTAACGATTATTCTTACTTGGAGTTTTTGGAGGAGGTGATAATCGGGTTGCGTGTTCCAGTGCGTAGCATTAGAATGCATGCACACGCGCGAGCACGCTCGGGCTCGAGCACGGGCATGAGCGTGGGCAGTGAGGCAGTGTGACTGTAGTGGCGATAGATGGCACACTTTGATGTTCCAATAGTCGAATCCTTTGATCCGACGACCAGATGCCTATATAAATTGGACCATTCCAGTCCGAGTTCATCATCTCAACACACCATCTCTCCCATCAAATCAGATATGATCCAAATCTCTAGTATAGAATACTGTGAACATCTCTACCGTCTGAGTCTGCCAGAAGAGATTTGTTGCATTAAAACTATTCCATAGTAGACCTATCGTGATTGCTGCACGCTTGATCTAGATAAGGCTTGTCTTATCATGAAAGCAATTCGCCTGTAACCCATCATCAGTTGATAAGGGGGCGAATCACACTTTAAGGACAGCATATTTTATACGTGATTCATCCTAGTGAAATAATTTTTCGTAAATTTATTTTTTATATTTTTTCGATCTATCCAAACATCAATTTCTAACAATCTTAAAGCGTGATTCCATAGACACCAAAAGTGTTGTATCAATCAAACTGATGAACCAGGATCTGATTCGATTGATTGATTTGATGGTTCAAATTTCACTAGATGGCAAGACAAGCTAAAATTCCTACTGACAGCTCTAAAGATCTTCTACATCCTGGATTTGACTCTCCAGCCTCTACCTGAAGCAAAGGATATTGACACTACAAAACAGGTTACTGCTAAGATCAAGCGACAAGAAGATGAACTGTTGTGTCGTGGCCATATCCTTAGTGCTCTCTATAATCGGTTGTACGATTTGTACAAGGGGACCACATCAACGAAAGAAATTTAAAGCACACTGGAATAGAAATACAAGGCTGAAGAGGAAGGTATACAGAAATTTCTAATTGTCAAGTATTTCGACTTCACGATGGTAGACAATCTACCGCTGCTTGCCCAAATCCAAGAACTGCAGCTTATTGTAAACAAAATAAAAGCCATAAAAATTAATCTTCCTGAATCCTTTCAAGTCGGAGCAATAATCGCAAAATTACCTCCTAGCTGGAAAGACTGCAAGAAGAAACTACTGCATAAATTCGAAGAGTTCACCCTGGAACAAATCCAAGCGCATCTTCGAATTGAAGAAGAATCCCATAATCAAGATAAAAAGGATGACACTAATGGTGCATCCTCATCCAAAGTGAACGTAGTAGAACGGTCATCCCAAAAAAATTTCTATGAGAAAGCTGATTCCCTTAAACCTAACAAAGATTGAAGAAAATTCAAGAAAACTCAAAAGAAGAAAAATGACAAACCTAAGGGAGCTTGGTATGTCTGCGGTAAGACCAAGCATTTCGCCTGAGTCTGTAGGGATCGAAAAAAGCCTAAGAAAGAGGCTAATTCAATAGACAATGAAATCGTACCCATTGTCACAGAAGTGAACCTAGTTCCAGAGAAAATTTCTGATTGGTGATACGATACAGGTTTCACAGTCCATGTATGCAATGATCGTTCTGCCTTCAAAATCTATGAAGATGAGACCAATGGTCAAGAGGTTCAAATGAGAAATGAAGGACGATCGAAAGTTGCAGGAAAAGGAACCGTGGAATTACTCTTTACCTATGGAAAGAAGGTAATCCTAACCAACATACTGCATGTCCCAGACATAAGGAGGAATCTTGTCTCAAGGGATCTCTTAAGCAAACCTGGGATTAGGATTGTGTTTGAATCAAGCAAACTGATATTGTCCAAGAATGGGAACTTTGTGGGTAAGGGATACGCTTGTAATGGGATGATCAAATTATCTTTGAATGAAAAGAATTCTTCCGCTTACATGATTAAGTATGTAACACTATGGCATGGTAGATTAGCCCATATTGGCTACAGTACTATAAAACTCATGGCTAAGAACGGCCTAATATCATACAATGATAGTGACAAAGATAAATGTGAAGTACGCATATGATCTAAAATTATCAAGAAACCATTCCCTAGCGTTGAGAGATCATCTCAAATATTAAACCTAGTGCATACTGACATATGTGAACTAAATGGCGTTCTTACCTATGGAGGTAAAAGGTACTTTATAACGTTTATAGATGACTGTTCAAGATATGTATATGTATATCTATTAAAATCAAAAGATGAAGCATTTAATACATTCAAAATCTATACATAAATCTGAAGTAAAAAATCAATTAGTTAAAAATATTAAAATCCTTCATAGTGATCGAGGAGGAGAATATTTTTCTAATGAATTTTTTAACTATTGTGAAGAACACGGCATAATACATTAGTGTACAGCACCTTATATACCATAACAAAATGGTATAGCAGAAAAAAAAAATAGGACATTAGCAGAAATGGTCAACTCAATGCTAATACAAGCACAATTGCTATTAAACCTATGGGGAGAAGTACTGTTTTGCATATCATGTTTTAAACTGAATTCCATGTAAGAAAACTAAGACCTCTCCATACGAAATATGGAAAGGAAGAAAATCAAACATAGGGTATCTTAGAGTGTGGGGGTGTCTTGCATACTGCAGAACTCCATAACTTAAAAGAACTAAATTAGGACCAAGAGTTATCAACTACGTCCTTGTAGGATATGCACAACATAGTAAGGCCTATAGAATTTTAGACTTAGACTTTAATGTAATCACAGAATTTAGAGATGTAGAGTTCTTTAAAAATTTTGTATTCACGGAGAAAAAGAATGCTGAGATTCAATCTCCTAATAAAACTATAAAAGAAATACAAATAGAAGAAATAAGTACTTCAAGTGAACCTCGTAAGAGTCAAAGAGAATGAGTAGAAAAGAGTCTTGATCCTGATCAAATAGACTCTCAGCGACTCTCTTTTCATCTAGTTGAGGGTGATAGAGAGAAGAAAATTAGAAAAATACCTATGGTTTTAACTATAGAAGATGAACCTAAAATTTTTAGTGAAGCTATGACTTTAAGAGACTCCAACTTTTGAAAAGAGGTTATTAATGATGAAATGGATTCCATAATATCTAAACAAACATGGGAATTAGTAGATCTACCTCCAGGTTCTAAATCAATAGGTTGTAAGTGGGTGTTTGAGAAAAAATATCACACAGATGGTACAATTCAAACCTTTAAGGCAAGGTTAGTTGCTAAGGGTTTCCGACAGAAAGAATGAATTGATTATTTTGATACTTGTTCACCAGCAACTCAAATAACATCGGTTAGGATCTTATTCGCTCTAGCATCCACACATCATCTTCATATCCATCAAATGGATGTGAAGACAACATTCCTGAATGGTAATCTTGATGAAGAGGTATACATGGATCAACCAGAAGGGTTTATTCTATCAGGAAATGAAAGAAAAGTGTGTAGACTTGTTAAGTCTTTGTACGGATTAAAGCAAGCACCAAAATAGTGGCATGATAAATTTGATTCTAAAGTTCTGTCTTATGGCTTTAAACATAATATTGTTGATAAATGCATATATTCAAAAGTGTGTAATATTATGTTGTAAGCATATGCTTGTATGTAAATGATATGTTAATAATCAGTAATAAAATGGGAGGTGTAACTGATACTAAGAAATTTCTCTCTTCAGTTTTCAAAATGAAGGATCTTGGATAAGTGGATACTTTATTAGGTATCAAAGTTAAAAAAATATGGTGGGAGTTTTGCATTATGTCGGTCTCATTATATTGAGAAAATAATAAACAAGTTTAATCACTTGAAAATTAAAGAGGCAAAGACCCCATTTGATCTAAGTATCAAGTTAAAAAAGAAACAGTGGAAGAGCAGTTGCACAACTAGAGTATGCCAGTGCTATAAGAAGTCTTATGTATACAATGCAATGCACAAGACCGGATATAGCATACGTTACGAGTAAAATAAGTAGGTTTACGAGTAATCCAAGTGTTGAACACTGAAAAGCAATAAGTAGATTTCTAGGTTATCTTAAAGAAACCAATGAACTAGGGCTATTTTACTTAGAATTTTCAACAGTGTTGGAAGAATATACCGATGCAAGTTGGATATTGAGTGTAGGGGATGTAAGACCCGTACCCTAAACCGTATTATTCTATAGGCTTTCGCAGTCCTCCCGGTTGAATTTCGATAACCCTCGACCTGTATCCGACGTTTGCATGTGATCCTAAGCTGAGTTTTGCTACCAAAGTCGGCTCAATCCAAAACTTGTACCCTAGTGACCGATCATCGTCGTGGTTCTAACGCCGTGACTCGTGTACCGATCCAATACCCGGGTCAAGAGATGCAGGCCCGAGTTCATTTCGAGGAAAACACTGCTCATTGTGAATCCCGAGAGAATCCCTACGATCCATCACATCAAATCAAGTCAAGTACACTACCCATACCCCATGCCACTTCACCCTATCCCAAGTACAAAACGCTCACTCCCTCTTTTCACAAGTCAACTCTCTCTCCCCCTACCCATCCCTCTTTTACCAAAAATTCAAATAAACCTATGCTTTCCCATCCCAATTCCTTACAACACCCATTCCATCCATCCCTTTCATCCATCACTCCTCTCCCTCCCTCTCATTTCTATCTTCACTCCCCAACTCCCAGGAGAAATATCCTATGTCCAAGCTCCCCAAGCTTTCTCAAAAAAACTAAGTGTGGCCCACTTTCCCACTCTCTCATCTCTCATCTCAATCTTCCAATCTCCATCAACCTCCATCAAAATTGAAGGCAATGAGCATAAGAGTCCAAGGAGCTAAAGAAGAAGGCCAATAAGTGGGTGATCCACCGTCGATTTCAAATTTTAGGGTTGATGCATGTATTGTATTAAGAGGGACCCATAGTGGCGGGGTCCCTCCCATCTCCACCGTACTCTCTTTCTCCCACTCTCTTTCTCTATCTCTCTTTCATTTTTTTGTGTTGATAATGGTAAGGTGTGTGGCCCACCTAGTGTGTGTGTGTGTGATGGCACACCTTGATGGATGATCCACACACTGTCCAAATGGTAGGATCTACCGTGATAGATGCGTCGTATCGGCACCTTACTGCCATGTGAAAGATCTGGATGAAGGAAAAACACAAATATTAGTTGGATCTAGAGCGAGTGGACCCCACCACGTGGACCCACCTTGATGATATGGCCCCATGACCGTCCAGATCCCTGGACAGTGTATTGTTCAAATGCAGGTATCTGCCCTGGATGCTAGACCTTTTTGTTTTAACAAAATAATAAAAAATATATTTATAATATATATAATGTGTGTGTATATATATATATATATACATATAATATATATATTATACTATATCTGGATGGTGGGGTGGCCCATCTGCGTGGGACCCACCCATCGTGCAAACGTTGGTCTACTGGTACGTGGGGATAAAACCAAGCCATCCATCTATCTGGTGGGACCCACCATCGCTAGGCACACTGCATCTGCATCGTCCATATGGACGGTGCCATCAGCAGCCTCACCATGATGGATGTGCTACATCCATCCTTCCATCCATTTGACCGGTCGTCCTTCCATTTGGTTACCATCCATCCATTATGTGGGACCCACCGCTTGATGGATGTGTTACATCCAGCCGTCCATCCATTTGGCTAGCTCGTCTCAAGCTTGAGACCGAAAATGAGACAAATCCAGTTGTCAAGTGGACCACGCTGCAGAAAACAGTGGTGTTGAACGTTTACCATTGAAACCCCTTTGGGTTATAGAAGTTTTGAATCAATATAATATTTGTCTTTCCCTCCCTGTTCAAGTCCTTGTGACCTTATGAACAGTCTGGATGAAAAATAAACACTATGGTGGGCCCCCTCTAAATTTTAATAGTGGAAATCCTCATCACCATTGTGGTTTGTGGTATGGTCCAGATGGTCTTTTAACATAATTCATTTATTTAGAAAATGATTTAAAATGATCTCTATAGATGGATGAATGGTGTAGTTGTTGTGGCCCATTTGAATCGGCCCATTTGAATCGGCTTATTGATTTGATTTATTTAAATCGATCCATTTGATTCGGCCTATTGTTTTGGCCCATTTAAATCGACCCATTTATTTCGGCCTATTGATTCGGCCCATTTGATTCAACCCATTTGAATTAGCCCATTTGATTTGGCCTATTGATTCGTCCCATTTGAATCAGTCCATTTGTTTCGGCCTATTAATTCAGCCCATTTGATTTGGCCCGATGATATATATATATATATATATATTGGCCCATGAGTGAGGCCCAATGTGATACGTATATGCCCCTTAAATGAGGCCCATGATGATGTGTATTAGGCCCTTGTATGAGGCCGTGGGCCCATTATACGATTGGCCCTATGAGCACCATTTCTTGGGAGCAATGTTGGTTAAAGGTCCACATTGGTGGGCAATGATGGTTGGACGTCCACATTGTGACCTTTCCTTAGGCCTTGTTAGACCCATCCTCATCATTCTCTTGTGGGTTAACCTAAATGCTTGGGCCCCATTGATTTTAATTGGTCCATTATCGGTCGTCCATCTATGGACCCTGCCTTACATTGAGGTTGGTTATAAATGCCGATTATTGGTGTCAATTGCCAATACCAGCTACCGTTGTTGATTATGAGTTTATGACAGTATAGTATTATGATACATGCCCATACGCATCATCTGTATATTTGTGATGTGATGTGATTGGCCATTATATATGACATAATGTAGGTAATTTATGAGACTCCATGATAGGTAGAGTTATCCCACATGAGCTCCCAGTATGCGTAGGATTGATGCATGATTAGACTGCATGAATCATGCACTTTGCATTTATGTGATTGTGTTTATTGTTCGCCCTAGTGACATCATGGCTGTGGCCTCCACAGGCACATCGTGGATGGCAGGATCGGACACCGAAAATATTGTTAATAGCATTGGGGTGTCATAGATGTCTCTGGGTGAAAATTTCTAAACCTGATGGTACTAGAGGATGACTCTAACATTGAGACCGAGTGGATACATGAGTGCACGAGGGCCGAATACTAGAAGGTCGCGTCTCCTACTGTGTCATAGTCAATTAGAAAGGGGTGTGGCCTTACCCGATCAAGTGTAGGGAGCATTGCTAGGCTGAGTTTGACCATCTCATGAATGGGCCCGCTATTGATATGTCGGATAGGTATTGACAGACTATTGACCAGGCGGATAGTGAGGTTTCTTATGCTCATTTGTGGTGCTCTCTTGGGAAAGGGGCAGTGCCATTTGGAGTGTGATAAACCCTGGCGATTATCCAGAATGAGAACTGTACTGATATTTGATGCTCTAGTGATGATCTGTATTGATATGTCGATTTGGATGAGGATTAGCATGCTTGAGTTGCATCTCGCATCGCATGGTCTTGTTATGGCCAATAGCATTCATATCTTACACTGCATAGCCTTAGTACAAGTGATTGCATCCATGTACCCATCAGCATGATTCTGTATTACTCTGACATTGTATTTTGAGAACATTCACATTACGCACACACTTACACCACCCCTTAAGCTTTCTATAAGCTTATGCACAATTGATGTGTGCAGGTAACGCCAGGACGTAGGCGTAGCTTCACCACAATAGGAGCGTTAAGTCAAGCTTCAGGAGTTTCTATTATTATCATTATCTTGTATTTTCTTTTATATGCATTGTACTCAAAGTTTTAGTAGATTTTGTGATGGTGTTCTTATGATTATTTTTCGTGTGTTATGCTTATATTAAATCAAAATCATGTTTGAAATCCTTCTTATAGGATCTCAGGATTGGAACCTAGTGTATGGGTGCCGGGAGCCAAGAATGGGGTACTACGGAGACTGTCAGCGCCGGATTCGGCGATCGAAAATTTTATGAGCCCGATTTCTGAGTTTGGTGCGTGACAGGGGACAACAAGTCCACTATAGGGTAGATATTTACCCTAGGAGGTAAAGCTGTGTCTTAAGGATCTAAGAAACAAACTTGTATGATAAACTCAACTATGGAATTTGAGTTCATAACTTTGGCTGCTACAAGCAAAGAGACGGAATTATTAAGGGATCTTTTATTAGAAATCTCATTATATCCGAAGCCTATACCGACTATTTCACTTCATTGTGATAGTGAAGCCAGTCTAACGAGAGCCTATAGCGGTACCTATAATGGGAAGTCCAGACATAAGTTTGAGACATGACTATATAAGATAATTGATTCAAGACCATGCGAAGTCGAGATGTAACTCAAGCATGCTAATCCTTTTACTAATGGGAATCATTACAATCTCATATGTGAAGTCGAATAATAACTTAGCTGATCCTTTTATTAAACCTCTGACGAGAGAGGTAGTAAGGACAACATCTAGAGGGATGGGGTTAAAACTCTTTACTCAAAGTTTTACCAGTGAAGGAAACTCAACCCAAAATTAGAAAATCTTTAAAGATTGGGTTTAATGAGTAACAACAATTCACTGATAAGTGAAAAGTTTCAGCACTAAAAATTAAAATAACCTCATCTAGGATAAAAGTGCTGGCCATTATAAAAGAGGGATGATTATTAAACTCTTAATGAAGTCCAATCAAATAGGACAAGTGTTTTAACGGAAACACTGGAAAGATTTCACTTTTGTGAATGTAGAAGTGGTGCTACTTCTCATGAGAGTTAGAGTTATCTTAGGATCATTCATGAAATAGGATAAGCACATAGCCATTAAAAGTGTTAAGCGAGATTATAAAGGAACACATAATGCAGGAGCTATTATGTGTATAGTATTTTCGGTTATATCATATAGAAATAATTGGTTCAATGTTGCGGCAACTAGAAATTTCAAAATAACTTTAAAATACTTACACTAAGAAAATATTCAAATCACAAGATCTTTTTCTTTATGCATAATAATTGTTATTATTCTGACAAAGTTTTTCATTGTTTTAAAACACCAGTGGGGGATTGTTAAAAATCAGTTGTTTTTTAAAAAATGAAAATTTGATTCTTTTTTTTCAAAATTTCAGGAATTTCCCCCCAAAACACTTTTTGAAAATTTTAAATTAAAAAGTGCGATGTGTGAGCTTTTTCCCACATCAAAAATGTGAAGAAAAGTTGTGTGGTTCATATGAGATCTTGTGAAGAGTATTCTTACTTAGAGTTTTTGGAGGAGATGATACTCGGGTTACGTGTTCCAGTGCGTAGCACTGGAATAGACGCACTCAGGTGCGCGTGCTCGGGCTCGGGCACGGGCGTGGACATGGGTAATGAGGCAATGTGGCTGTAGCGACGCTAGATGGCGCACAGAGTACTGTAAACATCTCTACCGTCTGGGTCTGCCAGAAGAGATCTGCTGCATTAAAACAGTTCCATAGTGGACCTGTCGTGATTATTGCACACTGGATCCCGATAGGGCTTGTCTTATCCTAGAAGCAATTTGCTCATAACCTATCAGCAGTTGATAAGGGAGTGAATCATGCTTTAAGGATAGCGTATTTTATACGTGATTCAGCATATTGAAATAATTTTTCGTAAATTTAGTTTTTATATTTTTCGGTGTATCCAAATATCAATTTCTAACATGCGGTGGTATCAAAGTTGTTGCTTATGTGGGTTTTTCAAAGCTTTATTAAGGGTTGTATTTTTTTTATTAGCTTGTTAGTACACCCCGCTGTCAGTTCACACTTCACTGTTAGCCACCCCCATAGGGATCAATACCAAGACCTTAGTGTTGAAATGAGGTATCTTTCTCTCAGTCTACCACTTGAGTTATAGATTAGGGTTTTATTTATTAAGGGATGCTTGTTTGTGAAATTTGGACTACAAAATATTTCAGTTTAACCATCCATGTGTTGGTCATTAATCAGACAGTTACAATGATAATTTGGCTTGAAGATTGCAAGTCATCCATAGAGGGCCACATTATTTGGGTACATGTGAACCGTTCACACAATGATTGTATGCCTGCCTATGGATGGTCATACTCTGGCAGAATATCAAAGTTTTTTATTTATTAATTTTAAAAATTGATTTTTATTTAATATGAGGGTATTTATTTGGAAATTTATTTCATTCTGTCTGTTGTTAGTTAGGTTGTTGATAGGGGTGCACATCGAACCGTTGGATCCGTGTAACCGGATCAGAACTGTTGGATTGGTCCGGTTTTGTCCAATTCTAGGGTGTTAACGGTCCGGTTCTCATTCCAAAATTTTCAGAACCATTGATTACGAATCGGTTCCGGCTTAGGGCCCTGTAGAATCGACCGAACCATTGATTCGAACCGTGGATCCAAACTGTTGATTTGGGCTTTGGTTTTAAAAATAATAATAATAACCTACGTCCCTAACTCCTTTAGCGCCCCACCCCTGCCCTCTTGCCCTACCCCTCACCTCTCGTTCGTTGAGTGCCCCTCTCGCCAACTGCAGACTACTACCCTCTCTCTCTCTCTCTCTCTCTCTCTCTCTCTCTCTCTCTCTCTCCCCGTCCCACCGGTACTCTCTCTCTTTCTCTCTCCCCATGCTCTATATAGTTCTTCTTCTTCTTCTTCTTTATTTCGATCTGATGAGATTTTTTGAGTTTTTTTCAATTACAGATAATGGCGTCAAGTTTAAATGGATTGACAGTTGGCGATTCAATGTCTGAAATACTGACGAAGTCTCCAGCAAGATCAAAAGGCATGAATTATTACCCCATGTTTGATTTTTCCACCTTCTTACAATTATTTATTTATTTATTTATAAATTTTGAATTTTTATTTTTTTATTGATTTGAGATTTTAATCTGATATTGATAAGATAAGGGAATTGTTTTAGTTAAAGCAACAGTGATGAATTTCAGAACTGTGGAACCGATTCAAAATTGAATCATTTTTTACCATCCGGTTCTGGTTCAGTTCTAAGGTACTAACGGTCTAGTTCCAGTTCCAATTTCAATATTTGTAGAACCATTATAAAGAAGTTTCAATATTTATAGAACCATTATAAAGGGTTTGATTTTGATTTCACCATAGAATAAGACTGAACCGACCGTTGTACACCCCTGGTCGTTTATGTCCGCACCCAGAACTTTTTAGCATTTACTAGCTATATTTTATGAATCTCGGTGCCAGCGACGTCTTTCATGTCCCTGCATGGCAGCCTTAAATTTCGGTAGTCAAGTTGATTTTGTACCTTTCCATTTCGCTGGGTAAATTTTCAGAATAAGAAGGAAAATTTTAGAGAAAAACTGCCATACACTGACAGATTGCGATGGATGATACGCATGCACTTAGAAATTACTTAGAATAGCATAGCACACAAGTAGATTAAACTAATGAAATTATGTATCCAGATTGGATGACATTATGTATCCAGATTGGATGTTTTGTGAACAAAAAATAAGGCTTATTTGATTATTTGACTACGTAGACATTTATTGGACAGTTAACAATGCAATCCAATGGTACTATTTCCACCAAAAAGTTTCAATAAAACAGAGGTTGGAATTATTCAACTATGGTTCTAGGGTAGATTGTTAAAACAGCAGGTTCCACAATCAAGTGGGTCTAATTTTAGTTAATCTATGCCATGTTTATAACTTCTAAGTGACTGCCTATCAGATGTTACAAACTGCCAGAGTATTAAATAATTCTGCTTCCATATGGGTAGGCCAACCTAATCTGATCCAGACCATTCATATAGCTGTCAACCTTGGCAGGACGAAGGTGCATAGAGATCCTTCATCAGATAATCCTGGTGATCCAATTATAGCATAGAAATGGATGGTTAATAGTCATCCAAAATCAAATGAGGCCCTAGTCAAATTATCTTTGAATGGCCCATAGTAAGGATGGTTTCCCACCTCTCTCTCTCTCTCTCTCTCTCTCTCTCTCTCTCTCTCTCTCTCTCTCTCTCTCTCTCTCTCTCTCTCTCTCTCTCTCTCTCTCTCTCCACTTTCAAATGCCCTACCCCTTGTAAAAGAAAACAAATACCCAAAATGATACTTAGCAGATCAGATTTCATGTCAACTCATTTATTTGCCCGGGACCCAACCTGATAAAGACCGTTGAGTCACCTGGACCCATTTGCACGACTCATTTCAGTCCTGATTTACCAACAAAACCTACGGTGGAGAGTTCAGGACCAACTCCTATGGTACTGCTGCTACAGCTATTAATTCCAAGCGACCCACCAACCACTCCTGATACAGCAACGTTGTGTTGCCGTTTGTCAGTCTGTTTCTTGTAGTAAAGAGAATAACTACTATGGCAGTGTGTAATGGACAATACACAGTCACTTAGAAATTACTTACAAAATTGCACACGTAGGAATCAAATTAAACAGTCTACAAAGGATGATGAATAATGAAAAAATTCCAACGATTCTATATCCACAATCAAGTTTCCCCTAATTAGATGTTAGGATTATTCGACCATTCTGATCTTAGGACAGTGACTTGGCAACGGTGAGCTGTATAATCTAGCTGGTTTATTTGAGTGCCTGTGTATCGAGCATCATACGAAGCTCGAGTACCATATAACTCATCTGTATTGAACCGCCGTTGACTGATCGGTTATGTCTGTCTTTCATGCAGCAACGCTATCAGAAAGTGGAATGACTCCCCAGATTCCGTACTTCCCGTTCTCAAAAAGCTTATCGCCGCCGGCTTGCGGATCTGGGTGTACAGGTACGTGCTTCCATCTCTTTTGTAACCATGAACTGAGGAATTATAAAGTACGTGGCTCCTGCATTCCTTGTACGCTGTGCATCAGATTTTCAATCCTGACAAGTGGGGTCATGTCTTAGTCATCCATACCACAGGTTTGTTAGGTCCGACTGTGTATAGGCTATGCCTCATAAATCTCCTGGGTGAGACAAATAGCCCACATTTAATTTAAAAATGTCCTACTATTAGTGGCTGGGATAGTCTATTATGAGAGTGTTTTGGGTCATTCTCTGTCTATGATTGGAGTACTCATCCGACCAGTGGTCTGGATTACTGAAACGTGGGCTCTGTGTGTTAAATTGGAAACCAATGTATACAATGAGAAGGGGTGAGCCGTATCATATTGTTTCTCACCGAAGAATAAGGGTGATGATGGGTCCCACAGGTCGACTCGCCCGGTCAGCTTGTGTGATCAGTTGGCACTGAGCTAAATGGGTAATCAGTAGGGCTTGGTTTAGAAAATGCAGCCTATTTAAGTAAATGGGTAACGATGGGTTGAACCCTACTTGCATGGTTAAAAGTCTCGGCCCTGAGTTGAGAGCGACGGGTATTATCAAACAAAATCACTGAGTCCGAGTCAACTCCAGGAATTGCATTAAAGTCATCTAAGTCTTAAAACCATGCCCACCTAGACTTATCATTCAATAATAAGCTGGACCAGAAGATCCAACCCAAAACCCAAAGCAGAATAATGAAAGCTAAGTAGGGATACCACGTGCATATATACAATTAATGGGTCTGGTCAGGCTAAGTAGGGCTTAGGTATGATGAATGTTAAGTGGGTCCGATCAGGTAAAAAGGTACTGAGTCGCGGTTAGTAAACAAGTTAGGTGGTTGACCCTGACCTGACCCGACCCACTGCCAACCCTGCCAAAAATAGCCTACATTTAGCACTATCGTATATGACAGTTCCAGGACCATTCATCAGATGGGATACCTGGGTCCGCTCATTAAGTGGGTTAGCTATTTATTAAAAACTGTCCGTTAGAAAAAATAAAATAAAAAATAAAAAATTGGCCCACATCTTTATTTGAGATACACGTCTTCCTTACTACGTTCTTTTCCCTAAGGACTTGTTCGTAGTGGCCCGACCTGATGAATGGCCTGGATTTTACACGTGTGCAAATTTAGCTAGTGTGCTTCTTCAATCTATCTTCGTCGAGTGATGGTATTATCTCCTTTGCGCGTATTAGCAACGACGGTGGGCCACGTCTACTCGTCCCATTGCAAGTGTACAATACCGGAAGGTTCCAGGGAAGACACAAGAAATGTTCCTTCTCAGTATCTGCAGCACACGTGTACAGCTGTTATTAATTGGACATATTACTGTGTAGGTCCCGCTGGATGAAATCCGTGCATCGAAACACTTTATGATGTCGGTCCAGCGCCATAAATTATATCTCTTCCATAAATTATTAGCTAATAACCTCATCCATTGATAGCCAGAGGTGGACGCGGATTAACTGCTGACGGGTTGAGTAGCGAGACTCGCCAACTGAAGTGACGTCACCATGTTTTGTGGGCCCACCATGATGTATGTTTTATATCCATACCGTACATCTATTTGGAGAGATCATTTTAGGGCATTAACAATAGGAATTATTCATATCCATAGCTCGAGTGGCCCCACCACAGAAAACAGTGGGGAGAACGACAGAGCCACGGCCACCGCTAAAAACTTCAAAGGGCCACAAAAGTTTTCGATCAAACTTATATCTGCGTTTTCCCTTATTTCATGTCTGTGTTAACTTATAAACAGGTTGGATGTCAAATAAACATCACGTTGGACCTTAGGAAGGTTTCTACGGTGGATGTCACTCTTCCCACTGTTTTCTGTCGCAAGGTCCACTCCACCCTTGGATTTGCCTCGTTCTTTGGCTCATGCTTTAAAATGATCTCTCCAAATTGAAAGACGGTGTGGATACAACATATACATTATGGTAGGGCCCACAGAACTTAGCGACGTACTTCAATAGCAACTCCCGCTACTCAACCTGTCAGCATCTAATGCAGCCCAGGACGCGGTTTGGTTAGCGATGCTGCCCCTAGCCTCGTGGCTAGTGGTCGGTACTATGTGGGCCCCACCATGATCTATGTAAATTATCCGCATTGTCTATCCATTTTTACACATTATTTAAAATACTTATTCCATTGTGAATGCCTCCTCCCACACCGCGTGCACGAGCACAGTGGTGTCGTCACTTCATTGGCTTTGGTAATGATCTTGTTACTATGCATGAAGTGTGCTATTGACTTGAGTGTAAAAATATATTTGATTTGAAGTTCTCACTAGCTAAATAAAGTATAAAATGTACGGCCGGCTAGGAACTAAAAAATTGCCTAGGAGTCGAGAAATCTCATAATTTATTAACTCAAGTGACTCTTGTGATTGGTCTGCGGCGGTAGATTCTAAGCAAAGGTCTCAGTGACGGAAAAGGAATGGATTAAGGATCATTCTCTGCCCACACAATGTGCGGTTTCTACTTGACAAGATTTACAGTTTTTGGGGATTTAATAGAATTTTGACATCTTATATTTGATCGTGTTTCGCATAACTCGTGAGAGTTGGACGGGCATAATTAAGAAAAAAGTTATCTCGCCTTACATCATAGAGCCAAGTGGCCCCAAATAGGCAAATAAAGTAAAATACAGTGAATAAAATAAAAATGCTAACTAAGTTCGCTTCACATGATTTAAGATCTTAAGCGGGCAAATAAAGTGAAAAATAGAAGACGGAAAATAATATAGAATAAGATATAATAAGATGTAGATATGGTTAATGTAATTGAAGTGTGTGGAATGGAATGCAAATTAAATAGAGATTGATGAATTCTTATCTTTTTCGACTTCTTCAATAACCTTTTTGTCTCCTGTGTTGGATAGAATGTTAGCACATTGGAAACCTTTAAGCCACTTTGGGCGACACCTACAGGCGAACTCTAATCCTTAAACCCCCTTAATATTTTCCTATCTCCCTTTGTACTCTCTCTCTCTATTTCCTTCTCCTTTCCTTTCTCTCCGTCTATCTGTATCTTTATTTTAAGGCGAACTCTAATCCTTAAACCTTTATGCCCCTCTCTGTGTCTATGCATCCGGAATGCCTTATATAGGCATTGGCATCCATTGCCAACGACTCACTGCATCGGTCATTGTTGTGGGCGTCTGCCTTCATTACATATAAAGATATTATAATACATTATATATAATAATAATAAAAGTTAATGCTTAAGTTATATATATATATATATATATATATATATATATATATATATATATATATATATATATATATATATATATATATATATATATATATATATATATATATAACGTAGTTATTATTTTTTATTTTTTTTGTCAAATGTTCAAGTGCTTATTTCTTTGTTATTTGTTTATCTTTGGTAACCTTTATCTTGTTAGAAAGATAATTAGATAAATTTTCTAACAAAACTAGAATCACTTCAATCGGACCTCGTTTGATATACCTAAAATACAAACGTCTAATATATAAAATTGGTTGTTAGCAATTTGACCAATGGTCTACTTTTGATGATCTTAGCATCATTAGAAACGCCACCTGATAAGTTTTTCATTGTAACTGAAATCACTTTAATCGGATCCCGTTTGATTAGTTTAAAGCGCGACCAAAGTTTTTTCGATTTTAGTCGCTCCACAATGCATGGTTTTGATAAATAGGCTAGATCTTCCTCATCATAACTTGGATTGGAGGAAAATTAAGTTTGTTAGGAAGATCTTTTGATCACCTTTCCAATGAATTTTAAATCATCCCGATCCGCTAGAATTTGCTTCTAATAATACCATGGTCATTTTGTATACAAGGTCGATTGTACTTTTCTCAATTTTGAAGATATGACCTCTTATGCCTCAACACAATACTATTCGGAAAGACTATGTGGTACAGAGAGTGATCCATGGGTAGAGAAGATCCGTTTTATCCTTTTTTGCTTATTAGTTGCGACAAACAAAGAGTTTCAGGGGTTTTGGAGTTAGGATGCTCGGTCGTGATCTGAGCATATATATATATATATATATATATATATATATATATATATATATATATTATAATATCTTTATACGTAATGAAGGCAGGCACCCACAACAATGCCTGATGCAGTGAGTCGTTGGCAACGGATGCCACTGCCTATATAAGACATTCAGGATGCACAAACATACAGAGGGACATATAATAAAACAGAGAGATGGAGAGACGGAGAGACGGAAAGAAAGGAAAGGAGAAAGAAATGGAGAGAGAGAGAGAGAGAGAGAGAGAGAGAGTAGAAAGATAGAAAAGTACAGAGAGGGTTTGAGAATTGGAGTTCGCCTGTAGGTGCTTAGGGTTGTACATGAGCCAAGATAGCTCGTAAGCTCACTCAGCTTGGCTCAATCTAGCTCAGCTTAACTCGGCTTGAATGACGACTTGTGGTGAGCCAAGCATCAAATGACCAAGCTTGTTTTGAAAACAAGTCAAGTTCGATCATAGTGGATCTTGACTCAACTCGACTCGACTCGAACTTGGCTGAGCTCAAAGCTTAGCTCAGCTTAACTCGGCTTGAATGACGACTTGTGGTGAGCCAAGCATCAAATGACCAAGCTTGTTTTGAAAACAAGTCAAGTTCGATCATAGTGGATCTTGACTCAACTCGACTCGACTCGAACTTGGCAGAGCTCAAAGCTTGAGCTCGAGTTCGGCTCGACTCGAATATATAATATATTATATTTAAATATAACAAAGTCAAATATTATGTATATGTTATTAATGAAATATTTTTTTTGAAATTGGGTTGGTGTGGGTTGGGTGGCTAGGTTGAGTCAAGTGTCGACTGGGTCGGGTTATTGGGTTGAGTCAGGTGCGAGTTGAGAGAAGGATCGACTTGACTCGATCCACCAACTCGCCTCGAGCTTAACTCAAAAGGTTTGGAAAAAAAGCCATGCTCCAATGGTAAGCTCGAGGCCAAGCTCGAGCTCGAGTCAAGTCAAGCTTGGCCCACCTCAACTCAACTCGGCTCGATGTACAGCTGCCCTATAAGTGCAGCCCAAAGTGACTTAAAGGTTTTCAATGTGTTGACATGCTACCCAACACAGGAGATAAAAAGGTTATCAAAGAAATTGAAAAAGCTAAGAATTCATCAATCTCTATTTAATTTACATTTCATTCCACACACTTTAATTATATTAACCATATCCACATTTCTTTCTATCTCATTCTGCATTATTAATCCCCATTTTCCATTTTTACTTTATTTATTTGTCTAGCATCTTAAATCCTGTGAAGCAAGAATAGTTAGCATTTTTATTTTATTCATTACATTTTACTTATTTGCCTACTCGAGGCCACTTGGCTCTATAATGTAAGGCCAGATAACTCTTCTTCTTTTTTTAATGTCCAGCCCTCATCGGTTATGTGAAGCACGGCTAAACATAAAATGTCAAAATTCTATTAAATCTCCAAAACTATAAATTTTGTGAAGTAAAGTTCACACATTGTGCGGGCAAAAAATGGTGTTTAATCCCTTCCTTTTCGTCACCGAAGCCTTTACTCGGAATTTACAGCCGCGAATCAGCCACGGGAGTCACTTGAGTTATGATTTCTCATCTCTTAGGCGATTCTACGGTTCTTAGCTGGCTGTAAATTTTATGTTTCATTTGACTAGTGGTGACTCTAAATCAAATGCATTTTTACACCCAAGTCAATAGCACACTTCGCACACAATAACAAAATCAATACCAAAGCCAATGAAGTAAGGGCACTGCCATGCTCGTGCATGCGTGTGAGAGGAGGCATTCGCACCCATTAATGAGGCAGATCAAAATCTTGGATGGACCACACCATACGATAACAATAGTCATTGAACATAAACCATTAAAAACTCCTTAGGCCCACCGTAATGTTTATTTGACATCCAACTTGTAGATTAGGCCATTCAGGCCCACTGTAATGTTTATTTGACATCCAACCTGTAGATTAAGTTATACAGGGCCTGGATGGAGGCAAGAAACAAATATAGCCTTGATCTAAAACTTTTGTAGTACCAATAAATTTTTAATGGTGAGAGTTCAATCAACACTATGTGTCCCACTTGAGATTTCGATCTATCTCAGTTTTCGG
Organism: Magnolia kwangsiensis; assembly: GCA_037074715.1. Lineage (NCBI taxonomy): Eukaryota > Viridiplantae > Streptophyta > Magnoliopsida > Magnoliales > Magnoliaceae > Magnolia > Magnolia kwangsiensis. The sequence goes on along the minus strand of CM073572.1, from coordinate 37,485,821 downwards.
TTCATAGCATAATATTATCTAGAAAAATGGAAGGAAGGCATGGATGAGACACATTCACCATGTTTGGAGTCCACATTGCACCGACCACTACCCATTAGCTAGTGGCGGGGGAGTAGCCAATCCGTTTCCCTAGCCAGAGGTTTGCTAATTCCACAAGCGTGTAGGAGAACTGCCCATCCATTCCATTTACATGTGCCACCATGTAACTTCAAGTGTCCAAGATCATAGCTTTTCATCAGGTGGGCTGCACTGTAGATCTTCGGGCCTAGAAGTCAGGCAGTTTCACAACTCCAGTGGCCCATATATAAAACCAATGGGCTGTGAGGAAAACTATTTTAACTATCGTTTGCTACGTACGTTGTGGCCTACCTAACTTCCAGGAGAAAGATCATCTAGACACTGTTTCTAAGAAAGGATCAGATCTCATGAATGTGTTCTACATTAACCCACATTGGCACGTGTGCTTCTTTTGGATGGTCAGAGCTCCACATGCGTGGGAAACTAGCATTCCCACCACAGCTGATAGCTTATAGCGTTTTCCACCCCATTCATGTTCTTAGTTCTCGCACACAATTAGGTGGACTGTAGTTTATCCTCTAACTAGAATATAATCACAAATGCGTCATGTGTGTGACACATCTAAACATGTTCAAAAGTTGGACCCACTGTGAGGAAATTCAGCTGCAAAAATTAGGCTGATCTATTCATTTTGTGGGCCACACCAAAGGAAACAAAATACAACCGTTGATCTTATACAAAGTAACATTGTGCCCACTTGATGAAAGGATTGACCCAAGTTTTTGGACCTTCATGTAGGTCCTAACTTGTTGGGTCAGGGTTAGATGGCATATACACGTCGGTATTTTTATGCTAGAAGATAACATTTGTACGTGTGATCCAATGTTTAAGGCGTCGTTCCTAGTACAATACAAAGCAAAGTTGACTTAGCAATCTATATACCTTGGAAGACGATTGCGTGGTGTTCCACACACCATCGAATGTGGTGGTGTTTGTACTGCATCCCCAATCATGATGCATGTGATATATCCACGCTGTAAATCTATTTTGTGAGATCATTTTAAGGCATGAGCCCGAAAATGAGGCTAATTCAAAGCTTAAGAGAAAATGAGAATTTTTTATAATAAATTATCTTCATCTATGTAACATTCGGATTGATGATCACTTTATGCCATAGTTTTTTTTTTTTTTTTTTTGCAAAGGTTTACTACATTAAAAAACTTTGTGTGTTTTCTATGTGGCTACTTCGATTTTTTATTTTTTATTTTATTTTTTTTTCTCGTATTTGTTTCAATTCATATCAAGAGGCTTGCGCTAGGACAGTTTTTCAACAAGTGGTATTAGAGCAAAGCTGGTTTGTTAGTTTGAATTTGAGATATAGAGTCAAGGGAATTAAATGTGAAGTTTGAGACAGAGAATTCACGAGTAAATCCACCGATGGATCGTAGGTTACAATTGAGATACATGATAAGTCTAATGTTGCATTTGTTATCGTTCCAGATGAGGGGAATTCAACTACTTTCTAATAAGCTTTAGAAGATAAAAATGCAAAAAAGTATATGACAGTTATGCATTTAGATATAGATTCTTCATACACAAATCAAATGTGGGAGCTAGTTAATCTACTCGTTGGGAGCAAGGCGATCAGGTATAAGTCGATATTTTGGAAGAAACTGGGTAGATACCAGACTAAATATGTAGCGAATGGATATGCTCAGAGATTATCACACCAATGGTCAAGGAAATATCTACCATATTTATATTGACTCTAGTTGCCCAATAAAATATCAAATTGGAATAATTGGATGTTAAAATTGTGTTTCTACATGAAGAATTAGCAAAGCATATTTACATGAAGTAATCAGAAGGGTTCAAGATGTAGGGAAAGAATTATCTTGTTTATATGTTAAAGAGGTTGTTGTACAGCCTAAAACAGTCACCTCAATAGTGGTATAAAAAGTTTGATTCTTTCATATTAAGCCAGATTTTTAATAAAGGCGAATTTGATCATTGCGTTAATTTTGGAGCATTAAGTGATAATGAATTATCATTCTAGTGTTATATGTTGATAATATGCTTATTACCAGCTATAAAATGTCTGAAATCAACATGTTGAAGGCTCAGTTATCCAGCACGTTTGAAATAAAATATCTGGGGGGTGAAAAGAGGATTCTTAGCATTAACATATACGAGGACGGGTAAAAGAGTAACATATAGTTGTCTCAAGATCGTATCTTGAGAAGGTTCTAGTCAAGTTCTGATTGGAAAAGGTAAAACCGATTAACATTCCCCACGCTACTCGCTTTTGTCTTTCTTCAGATATATGTCCTACATCATATAAAGAAAAACAGTATATATCTTGTGTGCCCTACTTGAGCGCAGTTGGTAATCTTTTATATATGTCATGGTATATACAAGACCGAATATTTCACATACAGTTGGTGTTGTGAGCAGATACATGTTAAACCTTGACAAGCAACATTGGGAAGTAGTAAAATGATTACTTCGCGTATATATGATGCGTGACGGACTACGTCTTGTATTTTGGAGATGCAAATAAGAGACCCGTCGGCTATATTAATTTAAATTATGTAAGGAATATGTATAATAGAAGGTCTACTTCTAGTTACTCGTTTATCATAGGGGGTGGAACTATCAGTTGGATGTCTGAGCTTTAGTCTAAGGTTTCACTTTCCACTATCGAAGCTAAATACATGACAATGATGGAGGCATTTAAAAAAGTTATTTTGTTGAAAGGGATGATAAATGAGTTGGTGCTTCAGCGGAAAGTCGTGCCTGTGCATTATGACTGTGAGAGCACGATTAATTTGGAAAGTCGTGCAGAGCATGAGTTGGTGCTTCAAACTAAGCATGTTGATGTTTGTTATCACTTTATCCCGCATATACTAGAAGAATGAAATGTTACTTTAAAGAAGATTCACACTAGTGAAAATCTAGCATATTTACTTACGAAGGTCATTCCCGTAGAGAATTTCAAGTTTTGCCATCAAGGCGGAGATTATTAAAATTGTGACACCAAAATCACTATGGGTTTATTCACTTTTATGAGCCCATATGACCCATGTTTCACATGCTAACAAGGCCTAAGTGTTAGTGAACCATTGAATAAGTATTTTTAATATTTCCCTCATGAAAGGGTGTCTTTTAGGGTTAGATGTTATATTATGGTTAAGAGAGAGTTACAATTTTTTGTTTTTTTTTATTCTTTGAAAGCCTTAAGAAAAGAGAGAGAGTTTTTTTCGCTGTAAGTTCTCTCCATCCATGTAATCTTCTCTGACTAATAGATTGATTATCGCTTTATGCCGTGGTTTTTTTCCGCAAGGATTTTCCATATAAAAAATCATGTGTTTTTTTATGTGGTTGCTTGGATCTTTCATTTTGTCTTGTTTGTTTCAATCCATATTCCATATTAAGGTGCTTCTACAATGCTAGTTTTCCAACAACTATCTTCCACCACATTATGAAGTGTTACTATTCATTAGTATGCTTGGTCCAAGCATGAAATATCAAGTTTTTAGCTAGACAAAATGTGCTCTGGTTGTCACAACAAGTCGCCACAATTTTCTAATTAAATTACAATTCTTCTTGCAACCTCTCTAACCAAGTACCTTCCTTGCATGCTTATATAGCTTACATATACTCTATTTTCATAGAAGACAATGTCATTACTGACTACAATTTTGACATCCAAGTAACCACATCATCGACCTAAGAAAAAGGATAATTGTGTTAAATATTATTTTATCATGATTTCCTATATAACCTGCATCTATGTACTTAACCAACTCGAACTCATGACCTCAGTGTTGAAACCCACAGGGTCTACCATTGAGCCATGAGTAGGGATCCATATATGCCTTCTGAGCTTTTATACTAGGAAATAATGTGAAAACAACTTGCAACCAAAAGAAAATGAAGTACTAACTGAATTAGAATTTTGTGTATCAAAGTTTGTGAGAATATTAAAATTGAAGAGATGCTAGTGTATAAGTTACAACAAAATACTCATAGTTAATATACATTCCTATTTAAAATGAATCATGAACACCCACCGACATCAAGTTAATCTATCCTACTATCGTTGAACAAATATTCAATGAAGCTGTCTAGTAGATACTGTTGCTGTAATTGGGCCAATTAGTTCAGTTATATCCGACTGCTTATCCAATCCGATTTGATCAAAACCAATGATCTATGATGGCCCACCAAAATGAAAGTCTACATTGACATGCATTTAGCCATTGATAATTAGAGTGGAACCGAGCAATGAGACATAACCTTTCTTATTTTTATTTTTTTAGGTTGGCAGTGGAGACATTGATGGGCTGGTTCCAGTAACATCGACGAGGTATACCATTAATGAACTGGGGTTAACGATAAAGGGAGGATGGAGGGCATGGCTTCAGAGGCAGCAAATGACAGGATGGGTGGTGGAGTACGAGGGCTTGACTTTAGCAATGGTCAGGGGTGCGGGCCACCAAGTACCCGCTTCACTCCCTAGCAGTCGCTTTCTCTCTTCTTTGACTTCCTTGCTGGTAAAACCTTGCCAGCTACTCGTTTCTAAATCTCTCTCTCTCTCTCTCTCTCTCTCTCTCTCTCTCTCTCTCTCTCTCTCTCTATCTTATTTTTCTTATGCAATGGAATTATGTTGTGATGATTAATGCCATCATAAATGCAATAGCTCGCCAACAACAGGTAAAAATTTAGAAGAAAGAAAGGCTTGAAAGTTGTCTTCCATTTTTTCATTTTTTTTTAGAGATGGAGAGAGATAGAAATTCCGTCCGTTTTACAAGGATAACAAAAGGCTACAAAGTTTTTCGAAATGACCAAAATCTCCCTCTTTTATTGTTGAATCTATCTATCTGGGGTTTTGGGACGCAGCATCCCATGCTTTCTCCACACGTGGAAGAAGAGGAAGCGGATTGGCTGGTGTACCACACACCAGCTATATATATGGTGTATTGACGTCAGCAAGTTCTTTGGGTTCCATACTGAGATATGTGTTATATTCAAACCGTCCAACCACTTTTCAAGATCATAAAAAATTAAAAAAAAATCTAATGATCAAGTGGACCACACTGGAAAAGGCAATGGGGGATTTAACATCTACCATTGAAACCCTTTTGGGGTTTACATAAGTTTTTGATCAATATGAAATTTGTTTTTCCTCTTCATCCTGGTCTTTGTGACCTTATGAATAGATTGGATGGAAACTAAATGTTATGATGGTCGTATGAAATTTTTAATGGTAAAAATCATTATCTCTGTTACTATTTATGGTGTGGTCCAGTTGATCTTTGGATATGATTCAGTTTTTGGATAGTACTCTAAAATGATCTCTAAAAATGGATGAACGGTGTGGATATAATAAATACATCATTGTCGGGTCTGTGTAACTTTGATCTCCTTTGATACAACACTGAGCTCGAGGAGTGTTTGTGCTCGTCTTTGCACGACACATACCTGCACCAGCTATATAGTTGGTGTGTGGTACATCAGCCAATCCGCTTCTAGAAGAAGAGTGTAGATCGTCAATTTTCATACATTTGAGACGGAAGCGGATTGGCTAGTGTACCGTGCACCAGCGACTTAGGTGGTGTGTGTTGATGTCGTCCACCCTGAGTTATGTGTTATATCCAAACCGTTCCTTCATTTTATGAGATCTTTTTAAGAGCTGAGCCCAAAAATAAGATAATCCAAATATTAAGATCAAGTGGATCACACTGCAGAAAGCAGTGGGAGATCAAACGTCTACCATTGAAGCCTTCTTGGAGTCGTAGAAGTTTTGGATCAATCTGATATTTGTTTTTTCTCTTCATACATATTGGTGTGACCTTATGAACGAATTAGATGGAGAAAAAAAAAACATTATGGTAGGCCCTACGAATGTTTTAACATGGAATCATTATACCACTGCTATTTGTGACGTGGTACGCTTAGGCTTTGGATATGACTTATTTTTAGGCACACGTCTTAAAATGATCTTGCTAAAAGGATGTACAATGTAAATATAATAAATACATTATGATAAGGCTCACGAAACTTTGATCTTCTTTCCATAGTATGTAAGCTCGAGGATTGGTCGAGCTCTTCTGCATGCTCTACATACACATACTACCGAGGTAGTTAGGTGCGCGGTACAGCAGCTAATCCACTTCCCATCTCTTTTATCATAATTCGATCGGACGAGACATGGAGAAGAACACGGAAACGAATTGCCTTTGCTTGTGAAGGCTTTCGCATGATTTCTTGTGACAGAAATCTAAGTCAGGTCCATTGTGATGTTTATGAGGAATTCACTTTGTTCATTTATTTTACCATATCAGGTTAGATCAGGTGACCAAACGTTAGGTAGATTTAATCATCAGATGGGCCGCATGACGTGAAAGCAGGTATGGAAATGCTTACGGTTAAAACTTCCTTGAGATCCATGGGATGAATGGTTGGGATCAGATGTGTCTCACTAAGGCATGTGAACCAAGGAGAAAGAAGTGGCGGTCGTGTGCACTAAGAAATCTCTCACACGTACATAAAATGTGTGACTTGTTATGTATTAATTACTGTTACTATTTCAATCTCGATCATGTGATTAGTGTGGGCATGCTGAAATTGAATGTGTGACTCAATTCAAACTAAACAACTACAACCCCGAGCATCAAGGTAGATAAATATGTCCAGAAATTGACTAGATATGACCAAGATCTAATAAGATCAATCGTCTATTCCGCCACTTACATAGCATTGCTTAAGATAATCAGAAAATAGTCAGAGAGTGGGTTTCATCCTCTAAAAATGGCTCACACCTCTACCTTCTGTACAAAAGGATTATCTCTCTTCAGTATAGATAAAATAAAAATAAAAATTATTACAGTCAGCAGCGGAGAATAACTACAGAATGCCTCTCTAGATAAAGAATTTTCCCTTGATTTGGTTTAATTGGTATGAGATGACTTGCTTTGTTGAACTCCATTACAAGTTTGCAACCAAAGTACATATTTGGCTTGTGAGTCTCAAAAACTTGTTTAATCATGATCTAACGTATGAGATAATTAATCCAATAAATTTGTTGGGAAAAATGTAAAAATCAGCAAGATAATTTTTATTTTATTATTTTTTGTCTCCTAGTTAGTGGATCCAAGTACGATGTATGGTTGAATTATAAAATACGGGTAAAATAAGTAGATGATTGAGAGTCTAATCCTATATGTAGGATAATGTATGATTACTTCTATGCTTAGGTAAAAGTAATATAGGTTTTAGTTGAATCGGATAGATAAATTGTTAGATAAATAGCTTAGGTTAAAAATCTAATAATTTAAACTATAATTCCGAAAACGGATTGATGATGGATGATCACATACCTTATACGGTGAATGAACGAGTGTGTTCAATGTATGTTCAATGGTCAGATTTAAGCTGGTTAATGAATAAATGGTTTGTTGTGGAGAAAACCGAACTGATCCATTATATGGGAAGTGAAACCGACCATGAGAGAAATGTCTTGAAGCCGAACAAAACAGAGGACCAAGACGAGCTTCTGCCTTGAGCCGATAAAGCACATGGCTTGAAGGATATAGTAAGTGATTCTCCCAACGAAGAGATGGCCGTGAGTCGACCCCAAGCTAAGCTATCTAACGATGGAGCTTGGTGAGGGGAGAATCATCTCACGAGCAGACCAAATCGACCATGAGCAGAGGTGGGACCAAAAACTCAGAGAGAATCCTTCCTCAAACCAAATAATGAAAGATTCAAAACGATCTTACCCAAAGATCACACCAACCGAGGCAGGCTCGATAGTATTTTTTAGGATAAATTCTCATCCAAATAAAGACCTATCAGTAAATCCAAAGGATCTCACAAGGATATAGAAGTCTTGAAACCATTTAAGGACCTTATAAATATAGCCACTATAATTGAAGGAAGGTAAGCAAATAAACTCAAGCTCAGGCCTTCAATCCGAGTCTACCAACCTGACTTAGGCGTCGAAGGGTCCATAACCATAGTCAACTCCCCCCATTGTCTATATCTTCTTATTTCTATGCAAGTCCATTAGTGGGCTCACTTCTGCAATTGATTATGTCACGCCCCAAACTCAAAAACAGGGCTCACAAAATTTTTGATCGCCAAATCCAGTGCCAACAATCCCCGTAATACCCCATTCTCGATTTCAAGTGTCCATACGCCAGATTTCAATCCTGAGATGCTACAAGGAGGATTTTCAACATATATTTCTTTGTAGACAAGCATAACCACAAGTGTACCTAAATCACAAAGGCAACATCATCATCACATATCCACTAATATCAAAAACTTGAGTATAATACATGAAGAGAAAATACAAGATAAATGTCAAAAGCTCCACAAGCTCTGCCGCACTCTCCTCCCTAAGCTCAACTGCGTCATATCGTCACTTACACGCATCTATTGTGTATAAGCTTATAGAAATCTTAGAGGGTGGTGTACATGTATGCGCAAGATAAGTGTCAAGCACACAAATATCGGCGTAAGCGAAATACTGGCAAGGCTGTAAGTCATTCAATATCAAAGTATGTAATGCAGAATGGCTATGCAATGTGGAGTCATAATGAGCCAAATATTAGATACCGAGGATGCAATATAATATGTAATTCTGAAGAGTTACGAATACCATCAACCTCATCTAGGCCATATAAATGCAGAAACATAACAACTCAAATGTCATATGCTGCAGATGTAATGTAATATGTAGATCCTGACGAGTCCATAATACCATCAACTTCATTTAGGCTATGTAATACAGAAGTGTTCAGGGTCAAATAGTGCATATTAGACCCCATTTATTACTTAGATTTACGAGCATAATACCATTTAACGCCCGGTTTTAATCGTGTTTTGTTGCAGGGTGTGATTAAGAGAGTTGACTGAAAAAGGATGTCAAAAGCTTATATTTAACGTTCTGATAATCACCAGGGCAAGGGACGGACTCCAGAGACTAAAATCGACAAATATGCAAGCCAGGGACCTGAGAAATTCCAGCCGTTCACTTGCAAATGGCCTGAAATTGGTGTAGAATGTAAGATCACATGGTTCCCGCTATCCGATTGACTCAAAAATTTATACACGTGATGAGGGCCATAAATTAATCGTACATATAAAATTTCAACCATTGAAGATCTCAGAAAGTGGACCAACAGACAGATCAGCTTATTAATATTCAATTTGGGGCCCACCTGATATCTGGAACAGCCTCAACTTTGGTATTGACGGCGTAAATAATATGAGAAGATGAATGACTGGATCAGATTTCAGAAACACATCATCGTGGACCCCACATATACAGAATGTGCATAGCGCATATATGAACTAGCCGTGCACGGCAAGCGTCAGAGACGGTTTGACCGTCTCTGACCGAAAGAAAAAAAAAAAAATCTTACGTGCAGCGTAACCGGCCGCTGGCCGTTTTGTGGAAGCTAGTGGGCCCCACACGTGCCCTGTAAGCTCAATCCGAACCGTCCACCGTGTAGACGGCATTGAATACTTTAAAACCATGTTGTCACTTTTCACCCATGCGTGCACACGTGTGAGATACAGAGGCCACAAAAGGGCTGCCCTGCAACATTCAAAACTGATCCTTTTGTGATTTCTTCTCTGGGCCACGTCAATGGACGTTCAAAACTACCCATTCTTGACTGAAATTTCATCCTTAATCCAATGGATAGGGTGGATTTTTCAGAAAATGCTTCTATGGGGCCCACCGATCATAACAGCGAAATGGTGCGAAAGGTTTCGCACATACACGAAATTCGACTTTTCTAGGCGGTTTTGGCCCACCATCTTTGATCATATGGCAGATCTGAACCGTCTATCATGTAGAGGACCCAAGAAAGTCCTAAGGGACAGTGTTTCTTTGGAATTTGAGCAAGAAAAGTGACGTGTTTCGAGGCACTGAACTTGGCTGTGAAAAAGCTTTAGTCGGGCATGTATAGCTTTCCAAATCCGATTTTAACCACTCCAGCAACTATATAAGGAGGTTTTGGACATGGGGAGCATTCATTCAGACCTGGGAAGAAAGATCCAGATCTTAGCTGGGTTGGAACGTCAGGAGAAAGAGAGAGAGAGAAGAGCTTTGGTTTTTTTTCTTTCCCTTTTCTTTTCCTTTTCTTTTTCTCTTTATTTATTTGGATCTAGCCCACATCATGTCTGCCGAAACCTCTTAGCTAGGGCTAAGAGGTGAAGCTTGTAGTGAGATGGGAGATTTTTATGTATGTTTTTAATTTAATTTTAATTCATGAATTGATTTGATTTTAGTTGATTATTATGAAAATGTTTTTAGCTCTTAATGGTCTGTTGTGACTAAAATTACAATGGGTCTGCAATGACTTTGAGCATGTCTCTTATCTTTTATGTTTATGACGTTAGAGAGCCCTGTTGTTCACCATAGTCTCCTGGGCATGGTTGGATGATGGTACTCTTCCTAACCTCCATACATGTAATTGGTTGGTAATTAGTTTAATTCTGTTGTTTGCCATAGTCTCTTGGGCATGGTTTGGTGATGGAATCCATTCTAATTCATCTTCCTTTCATCTCTTTGAAAACTAGATCAATGGCAGTTCAGTAAATTCCATGATTCATGAAACAGGCATAAGATCTCCCTGATCTCTACAAGTGGATCCTCTGAATCCCTAGTTTCCTTTCCTCTGATTTCTATAAATTTTAGATTAATATTTTCACAATCATTCCTCAAATTACATACAGTTTAGATTTCATCTTAGCCTAGTTCTAATTCTACTTAATTTTAGATAACGTACGAGTTTCAGTCCTTTGGGATTCGACCTCGGTGTCACCGAGTTATTACTACATCACAACCCTGCACTTAGGGAGTGAACAAGAAGCATGGTAAACTAAATGTTATGTGTTGAGGATGCAATGCGATATGCGGTGCGGGAGAAATGACCAAACTGGAGTGTGAAGTTAGGATGATAGTACATAGTATCGCAAGTTGTGGGGTCCATCACAAGGGACTTCTATCCAAACCAGTCTCATGCCTAAATTTGGATAGCTAGACTCAATGTAATAAACTCCTGATCTCATGTTGGTCACGCACCCCAACCAAAATCCTGGTCATTGCGAAGGTATACATAACAAATTAGTCATGCACTACCAACCCGAGTGGATAATGAATGAATGAATAAATGAGTAAAATGTTGAGTATGCAACTTGTGCTCAATAAGTCCACATATTAGTACCGTACATCTTTAGAATCATCACCGGGGTCTAGTACACTCTACATTAGATCGCTCCCCACTAGACACAACCATGCAAATGGAAGAGACCTCACTATTCGCCTGGTCAGTAGTCATCCAATATTTACCCAGCACGTCGATAGCGAACCCATTTACGAGCTAGTCAAACTCAGCCCCCCTTCCAACCGACCACGATCAGTGGGAGCTCGCCTACTGGTATTTGGCATCTGCGTGCTCTTATTTTCCACCCGGTCTCAATGTTGGAGCGTCCTCTAGTACCAAAAAGGTTTTAGAACTTTCACCCAGGGGCATTTATAACACCCCATGTAAAAAAAAAATGGTGTCCCATCTGGCCATCCACGATATGCCTGTGGAGGCTACGGCCTTGAATCGCTAGGGCATACAGTAGTCATATCACACAAATGTAAGATGCATGAATCACGGTATCGGTCATGAAACAATCGTGCGCGTACCGCGTGATCATGTGAGGCAACTTCGTCTCACAAGGAGTCCCATAACAATCTACCCAACGACATGTGTTATGATCAATCACTCCTCATATTAAGCATACATATGATGCACATGAGCATGGATCATAGTTATACTAAGCATATTATATGATGATAATGTACTCTCCTCATATCAAGGATGGGCCTAGACGACCTACTCATATCAATAATGGGCTTAACGATCATGGGGGCCCAACGGTTTGGGTTAACCTACTAAGGGAAGGGAAAAATGGGTCTAACAATGGGCCTTAGGGAGAGTTACAATGTAGACATTTAAGCATCATTGCTCTTACAATGTGGACATCAAACCATCATTACTCCCAAGGCATGGCCCATCATAAACATCATTTCATACATCATGGTGGAATCATACATCACATCGGTCCTCATATACGTTGCTTGGTCCTCACACAAGGGCCTCACATACATCGCATTGGGCCTCACTCATCGGCCTCACATGCATCACATTAGGCCTCATATATATCGCATTGGACCACATCCCATGGGCCTCAAATATATCACAAAGGGCCACATCCCATGGGCCTCGAATACATCACAATGAGCCACATTCCATGGGCCTCGAATACATCACAATGGGCCACATCCATGGGCATCTCATACATCACATCGGGCCTCACACATGGACCTTATATACATCACATTGGGCCTCGACATATAAGCCATAAATATATCACATTAAGATGGGCTTGCACAGACATCAGGTGGACCTGCATATGCCAGATGGACAACATGGATATTCAACGCATACATTTCGGTGGGTCCCACATCCTATGGACGGTGTGACTATACAACACATATATAACGGTGACCCCACGTCTCATGTCACTGGACAAAATAGATATAACACGTACATCACATGGGGCCCACGTCACATGTGGATGGTGCGAATACAGTACATCATCAAGGTGGCCCTACGTCCTTGCTGGACAGAATAGATATAACATGTACATCACGTGGGCCCACGTCCCATGTGGACTGTGCGAATACAATACATCATCAAGGTGGCCCCACATCCTTACTGGAAGGAGGGGGTTACACCACATACATCATGCAGGCTCCACATCCCACGTCCGCAGAGGGACGATGTGGATATTCAATATATATCATCAAGGTGGGCCCTACTGGATTTGGACAGTCTAGATAAGACATGTCATCAAGGTGGTCCCATGGACGGACGGCATGGCTAAAACACATACAATCAGGTGGGTCTCACTGTTAGGACAGATGGACGGTTGGATGTAAAACATGAACAACATGGTGGGCCACGGACGGACGGACGGACGGACAGATAGGTGGATTCAATACATATTATGCAGGACCCACCGTACAGAGTTTGGACGGTGAGGGTATAACACATACCTCACGTTGAGGTGGTCCACACGAGTGGATATGAAACACATAACATGGTGGCCCCACATGTGATAGACGGTGTGGATATCACATGTCATAATGGTGGGGAACCATGACTTGAACGGTATGGGCATAACACATACCTCATGCAGGGTCCATAGAACTTAATAACATCACTACAGCAGCTATATAGCTGGGTGAGATACGCCAGCTGATCTGTCCCACCATCCAGGGATTGGACGGTGCGGATATACAAGCAATCAAGGTTGGCCCCACCCCAACACGTGCAGCACATGTAGGGTGGGTCCCACGTCCAAAAAAATGGAAGGACAGCATGGATAAATCAGATACATCACGGTGTGTCCCATCGTCCAGCAACTGGACAGTGAGGATGACACATAAACATCATAGTGGGCTCCACCATCTGGACAGCAAGATAGATGGACGGTGTGGATGTCACACGTACATCAAGGTGGTAAAGCTAATATTTATGCTTTCCTTAGTCCAGGCCAGCCCGAAAACGGGTAACAAGGTGGGTCTGTTCACGGACAGCGGGTCGGCCCACTAGATGGACAGCGTAAATAAAACTCATGCGTCATGATGGTGGGCCATCAACCAAAAAGGAGAGAGAGAGAGAGAGAGAGAGAGAGAGAGAGAGAGAGAGAGAGAGAGAGAGAGAGAGAGAGAGATAATCAAGTGGTGAAGGGAGCTCCCTTTACAAGATACCAAGCATACATCAAATGGGTCCCACCAGAAGTGGGCCCTCAAATAGAAATCAAGGGTGGAAATTCTAAGATTACCCACCGATTATATTCCGTCTTGGTCCCTTGGCTTCCTTAGTTCCTTAGCTTCAACTTTAATGGAAGATGATGAAAATTGAATGGCCAGGATGAGAGATGAGAGAGGTAGAAAGTGGGCCACACTTGGCTCTCTTGGAAGAGCTTGGACGTCCTATCCTTGGGAATTTCTTGGAATGCAGTGAGAAAAGAGAGAGGAGTAGCCTGTAAGAGATATGATATGGGAAGCATAGGTCTCATTGACTTTCGGGATGAGAGGAATGGGCTAAGCATGGGTTGCTTTGACTAGTTAGTGGGAGAGGTATGAGTGAGTGATGGGTTGTACTTTAATTAATTGATGTGATATTTGGGTAGAGATTCTCTCGAAATTCGCAACGCGCAGCGTTTCCCTCAAGATGAACGCAGGACCACAACTCCTGGCCTGGGTATCGCATCAATGTGCTAGACACGGTAATGGAACCGCGGTGACAACACGGTCGTAAGGGTACAAGTTTTGGGTTGAGTCGACTCGAGTTAACAGGGTGCAACTCAGGGTCATGTACAAATGTTATTTATGCATCAAGGGTCGCCGGAATTCGACCGAGATGACCGCGGGATCCTAAGGAACGGTACAGACTAAGTTACGGGCCATATATATTACATCTATTCAACTAGATTCGAAAAATAATACAGTTGATCTTAGGTGTATGAATGAAGTTAGTGCACACATACATATACATATATATACACCAAAATTATACAATTATTAATCATTGGTATATACTAAATAAATCCATTATACATATCAATGGTCACTCCATACAAAAATTGATGGATGTGAGTGTGAATGCATAGATGAACAGATGAATCTAAGCAGATATACTTGGATAAATGCAAGTATGCACGTATGCGCATGTACACCAAAATCCCAAATTATCACAACCTAATTTAATATGTAAGAGCCCGTTTGTTAACGCTGAATTTTTGCACTTAACACAGAATTTGGAAAATGTTCCATCTTTAGTGGTGTTAGTTAACGCGGAAGAAAGAAAGCGCTCTGTCATTTTATGTCGAAATTTTTTCGTAATAGGAGTCTAGCTTAATGGGGAATCAAGAATGCGCGCCATGATTTATTTTTATTTATAAAAAAAAAAAAAAAAACCAAAATTGTCCTTTACGATAAAGATTTTCTCCTTTACGTTATACATATCCTAATTTTTAACATGGGGCACTTCTTTGAGCCCACAATGATTTATGTATTAGATCCACACCGTCTATCAACTTTTCTATATCATTCAAAAGCATAATCCGAAAAAAGATGCACATCCAAAGCTCAAGTCAACCACACCACATAAAGTAGTGGGACAAGAACGACTACCGTTAAAACCTTCCTAATGTCCACCGTGAAGCTTATTTGCCATCAAATCTTTTTATAAGGTCACACAGACTTGCATGAAGGAAAAACACACAAATCTGCTTGATCAGAACCTTATGTGGCCCCAAGAAGTTTTCAATGATAGGTACCTAATTCCCACATTTTCTTGTAGTGTGGCCCACTTAAGCCTTATATTTGCCTTGTTTTTTGTCTTAATTTTTAAAATAATATAAAAAATGAATGGACGGTATGGATAAAACATATATATCATAGTAGGCTCCACAAAGCCCTTAATTGTCCATATTTAGGTAGATCTTGGTGGAGTAGTACACAATCCCCTCCCAAATTTGGGGTGCGAATTATGGGCAAATGCCTTTCACAAGAAGTTCCTGTGCTGGAATCTTAGGTGGAGCCCACCATTATGCTTGTGATAAATCTAATCTGTCCATCCGTGTTTTGAGATCATTTTAGAACTAGAAACCAAAAATGACGAGGATATAAGACTTAAGTGGGCCGCACTAAAGGAAAAGGTGGGTATGAAAATTCTTATCATTGGAACCTCCCCGGGGTCAACAGTGATGTTTACATGCCATCAATACCGTTCATACTATCATTTCTAGTGAGATAAACTCAAACCACAAATATTAGCGTGATTGAAAACTTCGAGGCGCCACGAATATTTTAATTATAGGCGTCCAATCCTCACATTTTCGGCGTATTTGAATATTGGATACGTCTCATTTTTAGCACTATGTCCTAAAATGATCTTACAAAAAGGATGGACGAATGGATTTCATATGAACATCACGGTGGACCCCACCTAGATTTTCAGCGGTAGACTTCCTAGGAAAGGCTTTCCCATAAAATTCAGCTCACACTTGGGGCCTACTGTGATAAATGTGACTCTATTCGTACTGTCCATCTATATTGAAAGCTTATTTTAAGACATGATCCAAAAAATAAATTAGCTTCAAATCTTACATAGGCCTTTGTATAGGAAACAGAGGCGATTGGCCATTTAAAACTTCTTTTACGCCACAAAAGCTTTGGATCATATTGATATTTGTGTCATCTCTTCATCTAGTTGTTTGTGACCTTTTCAATAGGTTGGATGACATATAAACATTTCAATGAAATTCATGCAGGTTTTAAAGATAGAGATTCAATTAGGATTATTTCATATAAATAACTGTGTCATATTAATATATTTCAAACATTTCATAGGTTAGTTAGCAAACAAGTTATTCTAGATTCACTACTAGTTTTCCGGCTTTATATTCAGACTTTGAATTTCAAATTTAACAAACAAACCCTAAGTCTCGTATCATATAAATATGCCATCTAATCCTTGATTAGGCAACCAACGCATCTTGAATGTGGACGGTTGATTTCTTTCCTCTTAAATGTCTATTTCCTAATGCAATTGTTGCAGACTCGGCCACCAAATTGATCACGAGCATTTAATGGAAACTAGGGATATCATGTCATGAACATTTAAGTGAGTCCAGATCACGTCGGACCCGGACCCAACATTCCTTTTTGGGCTCAGCCTTGGGCCTTGAACCGTAAGTAAAGACCGGACCTGGGCTTAGACTAGCCCGGCCCACTGCCAACCCTCGCCATATGCACCACGTGACGTACTTCCCAACGTTGTAAATACAGCACATATTATCTTATATAATTAGTAAAAAGGAGCAGACTTAGAATATCTTTGAAGCGTAAACTCAAAAGGGGACACGTGGCAGTTTTTTATTGGCTAGAAAATGCTTGATAAGCTGCCCTGAACGCTCTGGAGCATAGGTAGGAGTATCATGGCCTGCCCCTCTCAGAGTAACAAAAGTTAGACCATCGTAGCCGATGGTCCACCCGCCTACCTGCAAAAATATGACAGTTAAAAATATCAATTAATTATCATATTATTATTAAAAAATAAATAATAAATAAATAAATAAAAAGACAGGTGACCTGTGTACAGGAGCACCCTAAATTATAATTCGCATGATAATCGGCCCACCTGGAGCACGACTATAGCCATCCAATCCATTCAACAGGTCGGTACCAGCATTGATTGCAAAAATGAAAAAAATAAATAAAATTTCAAAGATTGAACAGCCTGGTGGGCCCCACTCTAGCCTGAAAGCTGATGGTTTAACTAAGAAGGCCAAGAAAAAGTCCACAAATTAGAGAATGCGACACTCAGATCGAGGGATTTTTGCACCGTGGACCATCCTTAGTGGGACCAACATGATGAACATTTCTGATCTTCATGAGGTGGGCTGAACCAATCAGCTTGAATTTTTATTTATTTTTTTTTTTTTAAATCAAGGAATTAAAAGGTACTGTTTTGTGTTATACCTCCGTGTAGGTGAACCAAGGAGCCCATTCTTCAGTCATATTCAATCCCAGCTTGTTTATTGTATATCTCGTTGATGTTACAGGGACCACACCATCTGTGTCCCCACTGAGAATAAAGAAAGAGAAAACAACTTTTATCAGGTTTGCTGGCCCCACAAGTAGCACGTGACAACCTGGCAGGTGTGTGGAACATCTAAGCTGTGCATAGGGTGGGACCCTCTCATCTGGTCCACTAATCAGGTGGCCCACCCTCTACGAATTATAATGGGCGGCTTAAAAGAAACTTGCATCCACCTTCAACGTTCCTAAGTTGTCTCCGTGCCCATTGATGCTCGAGCATCCCAAGTTTTCATGTATGTTTATCATCATGGTGAGGACCACCTTATTCACAATTTAGATTTCCCACACGCTTGCCAATTTTAGCACGTGTCTATCTATAAAGCTTTCAATTCACAGACATGCATTCCTATCTGGGCTGCAAAAGTGCAGATGGCCCATTGGCTCCATGCCTGGTCCTGACCACTTGGACCTGTAATGCCGGTCCATCTGCTTTGGAGGACCATTATCAATCTTGGGCCATGGTTTGGCAAAAATCCAGAAAAAAGCCCATTATGACCTTCATGGGTAATGGACTCACGGAGTAGGACATGATCTTTCAGCCCAATGAAAATCCCGTCTGCATGATCATTCAGCCCAATGAAACATCGGTCCATACGGGCCTCCAAACGGGGACATGAAATGATCACATCCGTTTATGATAATTCTGCTTACATCCCCAAAATCCAGCCTACTTTATAACTCAGGTGGTCCACACCAACGGAAACAGTGGGGAAAATTATGGGGGTGAGATCCACCGTCGAAATACCAAGATGGAATGTGGGGTCCACTTTATTGTGTATATACCACCCAACGCATTTACCAGGTGTGCCTCAGTAGGGTAAAGGGACACACCAAAATTCAGGCTATTCCAAAACTGGAGTGGGCCAAAGCACATAAAATATATAGGTTTTCGGCATGATTATACACTGCTCCCTGTAGGGCGTCCTACATGAGTTTTGGATCAGGAAGATTCTTGTTAAGTACAATCAACATGAGGAGGAGAACCAGATGCATGGTTTGGATTCTGCATAAACGTCAGGCCCACATAGCTTGATCGTATGGTAAACATTCCAACGCATGCAATTACTCCCCTTACCAATGAATTTCTTGTTGTCTAAATGAGTGTGTACCATACTGCCATGCATTGTATGTATTGTAGAATATACATAAACAATTTTTTATTTTTTATTTTTGTAAATGCATGAAATGCAATTGATTTTGGATATTCTTTTACCTGTAAAGCCAAACGCGGATTCCACCGTCGATGAGTTTTTTTATGACGGGGAGGGTCGAATGCGGTGCATCGTTCCAATTATCTTTGACTATGGAGCTGTACAAATTATGGGAGATAACGGTTATTAGCAGGTGATTTCGTGGTACATGTGATACACACGACATCCAGACCGTTCATCTATTGAACCAGTGTGAATTGGCAGTTGTACAGGGAAAATTCAACGGTCAAGTTGGTTTGGATTATACTGATTATGATCCCACTTCCACCCGTGAAAGGTCCTTATTTATGAGAATGTGTATACAACTAACGTGTCTCGATGCAGCATTTTGTACAAATAGGGGATGTGGTTGGGGAATCCAACCCGTTGACGTGATGGGTCCGACCATGGATGGGGGACCTCTAAAATAATCCAGATTTGGAAGATCTTAACACTCTGATCAGCATCCCAGAACAAAAAGCTTTCAGAAAAGTACTGCAATGGTCTTAGAGAGAGAGCAAGGGGTAGGATGGCTAGGATCTTCTAATCCGTAAATATTTTGATACCCAATAAATGTTATTAGAGGGGCCCATTTGCACCAATCGAATTCATGAGGACACTCAGAATAGAAGTACCTGCAAAGATCCCAGGGATAAGGGATTTTGGTGACATTGGCATGCAAGGCTTCTTGAACATCAGGCCTGTTAAAATATGAAACGGTGTATTCAGGCAAGCAAGGATCATACCCTCTCGCCTTTCTACTCCAATCGCCCTGCCAATCGAGGTGAATTTTCGAATTTGTTATTTTGCCGTGGTTATATTTGTACAAAAATAAATAAATAAATAAAATAAAATAAAATTAGATACTCTGACAGATGATGGTTGATATGCAGGCACTTGGAAATTATTCAGAAATTGCAGAGTTTGGCATACAGATAAGACAAATTAAACTTTCCAAGTTATGGTTCTCAGTTTATGTGTCATGAACCAAAATTTACACTTAATTGATTTTTTTAATATTAAATTGGTAGATATTTATTGGACCAATGAAAATAAATAAATGAATAATATTTCATCATTTCCTATTGCCCGGACTGTGCCAAGATGGGCAGAGGTCAACTCGAGCATGTTTATGGACCGTAGCATAGGCACGGCCCAGTCTACTGGGCTGAAGTATACTCAAAATAGACCCTTGGCGACCATAAAGGCCCAGATTAAGGGTGTCAATGGGCTGGGTCCGGTCGGGCATAGGGGTACCAATACTCACCAATGGGTACCGCATCCATACCATTTCGGGTTTGAAATAGGCACCCACGGTCGGGCTCAGATTCGGTAGTGACCCCTGCCGTACCGAACTCGGTAATAGTCGGTGCTAGAAAAGCCCTCTGGGCCTCAGCATGGTGTATGTTTCTTATCCACGCCGTCCATTCATTTTTCAAGCTCATTTGAGTGGTCGAGCCCAAAAAATAGGTAGATCCAATTCTCTGGTGGACCACACAATGGCAAAAAATAGTGATTAAACACCCACCATTAAAAACTTCCTAAGCCCACTGTAACGTTTATTTTTCACCCAACTTGTTGATTAGGTCACACAGACCTAGATGAATGGAAAACACAAATATCAGCTTGATCCAAAACTTTTGTGACCCTCGAGAAGTTTTTAATGGTGAGAGATCAGTCACCATTGTTTCCTATAGTGTGGTCCAGCTTAGAAATAGATCTATCTTATTTTTAAGATCATGTCATAAAAAGACGTGAAAAACTGAATGGACCGCCTGGATAAAATACATACATCATGGTTGGGGTCCAAAGAGCTTTTTTCGAGTACTAACCAGTACCGAGGCAGTTCCACACCTCCGGTTGGTTACATCCCTCTCTCTATATATACATGTGTGTGTAATTTATTATTTATTTATATATAATGGGGTTAGCCTGGAATTTGGGTATGAGCACCTAGCCCACTCATGAATCGGGCTCCAAAAAATACCCACAACGACATCTAGACTAACCTAGACTCCGTCTTGTTCTGTGTCTAAGAAGAAAAGTTGTTAAATGTAGGCACAGCAGCAGGCCCCTAGTTTCGTATAAGTGGGCCTCGTGGTGCACTGATCTTATGATGAATATCCCTTTATGGAAAGATCCTGGCTGCATAGTATTTGAGCTTTTCTTAGGCCAGAGACCATTACTATTTTTCATTTCTTAACCATCTACTACCAGTAGTCTTTTAAACGGTTAGATTTGTATCACATGAAAGTTACAGATTTTGATCTCATGAGGTATAATGGGAGATGGGTTCTAAAAAATTTCTCAATCATGAAAAGTAATGTGCAGGTGAGCATCTCTATCTATATAGAGACAATATAAAATAAGTTACCATTTTGAACAAGTGTTCGGGGGCAACCCTTCCGAATTCTGTCGAGTGCATCGATGGCGATTTCCTTCTATGGCATGTGGGAGAGTACAAGCTGTACATGTCGATGATCTCAAAGAGCGAGTAGTATGGGTGCAATGCCTGTTCGCATTCCTCAGACGGGTTTTGTAGGCTGAAATCACAATTATTCTTGATTGCATGGTAAATCCGATCAGAGATTAGAGCATGGTCCCACGCATAATCGATCATTCCATCTTGATCCGTATGTTTGTCAATCCACGCATTTCCTATCTTAAAATTATAAATAAAAAAATTAAATTAAAATTTTAAAAATTTAAAAAAAAAAACATTGTTAATATAAAATTAATTAGTTGATTATAGTAATTATTCTCCACACGAACATATCAAACAAAAATTGAGGATTGATTACCAAAAATTGGGGCCTATGTGATGTGTGTAATACATCCAAACCGTCCAATATGTGTGCCCCATCGTGATGATGCGACCCAGAACTCAGATCGAATCATCAGACGTTCCACATGTAAATTTGGAGGTTTTGCCAGGTGTACGGTGTCTTTTAACTATGGCCCACTTGATGATTGGTTGGATAATCTAATCATCATGTTGGGGTACACCTGTTGTACGGGTTAGTTGTAATACACACCCTTTGGACCCCACAATTCGTCTCCACAACTTTTTTACCGGAAATTTACGAGGATATTTAGCTCTTTTCAACCCATTTTAAAAAAAAAAAAATTTAATTTTCAACCGCTACCGGTTTTGGGCCTTATATTAAGGGCCATTAAATAACTGGGCTAGGCCCAATGAAATTTTACGGCATTTTCTTTTGAGGCCCAACTCGAGCCCGAATCAACACATTTCTGTGGCTGTCAAGTGTCAAGGACTGAATCTGGCCCTTATTTCAGGCCGACGGCCAACACGCTTCTATGAATGCCGAGTGGCATGTAGCAGATGGTGCCACGTGGCTACATCAGTCGGAGCTGAGGATCGTACATGATCCTGTTAGGAATTGGATACCCAATTTGCACATGAGCTTTGCTAAGCGCTCGTTTAAGCCACACGGCCCAGACTTCTAAAAAGACACCACTCACCCAAGCCATCCATTTGGTGGGGTCCGACCGTCTAGATGTTTTCACCCAAAAAGCAACCTAGTCCACTTGAGAGGTGGGCAACGAGGTTAGAAATAGTCGCACATGTTATAAAACTTTGGCCATTTTCATCCGTACATTTGTTTTGTAAGCTACAGCCCATCTGCTTAGTGGACCGATATGATTTTTGGGCCAATGATTCTACACAGGGAAACCCGTCTGACCAACGGATCAGATCTGATGGCTACATGCCATGATGAAAATTGTGCGAGTACATGAGCTACTTTATACACGCTCGTGGGCTGAGCAAAGCTGAAGAAGGAAAACAAGCTTACTATAAAACCCTTGAGATTTATAAAATTCTCCCTAGCCGCTCTTTTGTTCTCCTCAAAGATGACGTCAGCTACCTGTGGAATATAATGCCCTTAAAAAATAACAAAAAAAAAAAGTCAATAACCGGGCACTAGAGAGAAAAACTTTAATACTCTGGCAGAGTGTATTGTTGATACGCAGGCACTAATAAACAGTGCATATGCAGGTAGTAACTCAAATTAAACTGCCCAAATTGTGGGTTCCATTTTGGATGGATCATAAATTAATATTTATAATGCTTAGATTGCCTAACTATGCAATTGGTGGACATTATACATCAGTGGATGGTTAGGAGAAAAAGTATCCAACGGTGGTAGTTCAGCAACAAATTTTCCAGGAATCAGCGGTTAGGATAGACTCTAAGTCTGCAAATTTGGACGGTTTATTTTGAGTGGATATAAGTCAAGTTTATATATCAACAAAAACTGGCAGTATAGAGTACAACTTTTTCCAATGGAGTGTTAATTGTTGCTCTGGCAGAGTATGCCGCTTGATATACAAGCATTCAGAAATTGTACACGTGGCATAGACTTTTTCAAATTAAACCAACTGGGGAAGCCAATTTCGCCAAGTCACAGTCCGAAAGTGATTAATCGAGCAATTCTAACCACTGATTTGTGGCCACTTCTTTGTCAAAGAAGACCATTTGCATTTTTCAGCTTTAACCGTCCAATAAATGTCCAGCAATCTGATAATCAGATAACTAAATAAGTACAATTTTTAGTTCATGATATATCTACACCGGGACCCATATTTTGGACAGTTTAGTTTAAATTGCTTGCATGCCATCTATGTCTAAGTAATTTCTAAGTGCCTGCGTATCATCCATCACACCATGCCCGAATAAAAAATCCAATTTCAATGCAACCTTAGCACACAAGTTCCTTTTGGGACATCTTGCAGACGTATGGCCCAAAAATCAGGAATCTTCGACAATCTCAACCATTGAATTGGACAGGACCCATGAATGGAGAGAAGTAATCATTTTCTCCTGAATCAAGCACTTTAAGATCGTTCCATCAGCTATTTACATGGTCCATGGCCCATGCACGGTGTGGCCGTGGGATTACTGGTTTCGATCTTGCAAACGTCTGCCACGTGCCCCTATGGTAACTCGTGTACTCAAAGGCGTAGACTCTCTGCACTAATACAAACGTCAATGTATTTATTTTCCATACCTGCATAGCTTTCTCCGGAAATGTAAAATTCAAGGGCTTTGAATTGCGGAAACCTTCGGAACCAGTGGACTAGGAACGTATACGAATCGTTTGCTAAAAATCGTATAAATACGGTATAAATACAATGCATCTAATGAGGAAAAATATATGAGAAAATACTCGATTACCTGTGATTTGATCTCCAAGCTCTTCTATATCTGAACTCGTATTTGTATACGAAAACCCTACTCCCACCGGGCTTTCCAAAAATAGTAAATTGGCCTCTGAAGAATTTAAAAAATAAAAAAAACCAAAATCAAAATGCTTTTTACAAAAAGGCAAAAAATGATAATGTGCAATGTCACGGTTGCGGTGCAAACGAACTCTGCGGGCCACACCATATTGTGTGGATGACATCCAGTCTTCTATCATGCACGTCAATCCATGGTTGGCCATGATCCAAAAAATCATGTCGATCCATGACACTGGTGGGCCACATCCCAATTGTTCCATCTCGTGTGGCCCATCTGAAAGAGGGATGGCATGCATGATAGTTAGATTGTGATGTATAACGTGTCACAAATCCATTCCTAACATGGTTGGGCCAAAGGAAGATGGACCGTGAATTGACCATAACTTTTGATCCGGGTATTATTACGAGGCGTACAACCTATCAATCTTTACTGAAACGGGTCATCCGAGGTAAACCGACCCACAACGTAGGTCGCATCTGTCCGTTTCGTCAGAAAAAGTGCACTTTCAGCTCAAAAACGAACTTTT
The DNA here is from genome assembly GCA_037074715.1 of Magnolia kwangsiensis. Taxonomy (NCBI): domain Eukaryota; kingdom Viridiplantae; phylum Streptophyta; class Magnoliopsida; order Magnoliales; family Magnoliaceae; genus Magnolia; species Magnolia kwangsiensis. The sequence goes on along the minus strand of CM073572.1, from coordinate 37,461,075 downwards.
AGAAAAAAAATTACTATTTTTAGTAATTCCGATTTTTTAAATATTTTTAGAGTTTTAGATTTTCTTTTCTTTTAGAAATAACTTTTAGTTATACTAGGACTCTTCTAGAGAAAGTTTATTTGAAATTTTTATTTTTAGAAATTACGCATTAGAAGAGTTTTATTAGAATTAGGATTTTTATTAGAGTTAGAATTTTGCTATTTTTGGTAATTACGAATTTTAGTGTTTTTTTTTTATTATTATATTAATGGTGTAAGGAAACACATTAGACAATTATCAATCATTCATTAATCAATTTCGAATTTATTAGAAATTATTCTTATTTTCTACTTTCTTTCCTCGTGGATTCGAGAAGTCTCCGTGAGGAGTCCAGAGAAGTTCTGTGGATTCGGAATATTTATCATCTTGAGGAAGACGGTGCTCGACCTCACGTCCTTCCCTGCATCAGTTTGGTATCAGAGCGAGGTTTATCCTCGGATCGATGGCTTCTAACGACGGGTCGGGCAACAATTCCATGGGCGGTGCCCCAGAGAATTTACCTTTAACGGTTGCAGTTTTTGAAACAACCATGCAAGAAAATCGACAAGCCATGCAAGGGCTGTAGGATTCTATGGACCGCATAGCGAATCTCTTGGCGAAAAATCTAGGGCAACTTCGTGTTTCTGGTGGTAATCTTCCATCGCCAATTGCTGGAATTCGTAATTATATTGATCATAATGTAATGCTATCAATGAACCACAAGACGGTTCAAGAATTTAAGATAAAAGTCGATCTTCGTAGTTTTAATGGCCAACTCTATTTCAAGGACTTTCTCAATTGGTTGCTTGAAGTCGAACGTTTCTTCGACTACATGAACATTGTAGAAGAAAAGAAAGTTAAACTCGTGGCCTACAAGTTAACAGGCAGAGCTTCAGATTGGTGGGAACAACTTCAACTCGAGCGGACGAGACAGATGAAGGCGTCAATCCACACGTGGTCGCGGATGAAGAAGTTATTGTGTATGCGATTCCTCCCTCGATATTACGATCAGGTATTATTCCAACAAAATCAAAATTATTATCAGGATAACCGATCAGTAAAAGGTTATGTAGAAAATTCTTATTATTGGTCTGCGAGCAACGACTTCATCAAAATATAGTTGCAACGGACCACAGAATTCATCAGTGGCGAACATGTGACCTCTATAGGAATGGAAAACCAACCCAAGACTTTTAAAGTGGAGAGATAATATCTCATCATTGAACAGGCCTTTGTTAAACAATCTGAGGAAACGAGAGATATATATGCATTAGTTGAAGAGAAAAAATATGTTGAGCCTATAAATATCCTAGAGGGTTTAGAACCAATATCACAGGAGTTTAAGGGGGTTGTACTTGATGAATTACCTGATAAATTACCTCGCATACAAGATATACAAAATCACATTGATCCTGTCTCAAGGGCAAGTCCGCCTAATTGCCCACATTATCAAGAAAAATATGAGATCTTGAAGGCAGATGTGAACGAACTAATCGATATTAGTCAAGTCAAGGAAAGCATGAGTACATGTATTGTGTCAGCTCAAGAGCTTAATGCCAAGTACAAAAAAATAACTAATGAACATCGGCGTCAGAAGTTATCTCAGACTCATGTGCCAAGTCTCTTGCGTAACTCGAGGACGAGTTTTTTTCAAGTGGAGGGGTCTGATGTAGAACGTGTCACAAATCCATTCCTAACATAGTTGGGCCAAAAGAAGATGGACCGTGAATTGACCATAACTTTTGATCCGGATATTGTGACGAGGGGTACAACCTATCAATCTTTACTGAAACGGGCCATCCGAGGTAAACTGACCCACGACGTGGGTCGCATCTGTCCGTTTCGTCAGAAAAAGCGCATTTTCAGCTTAAAAACGAACTTTTAGAAAAAAAAATTTACTATTTTTAATAATTCCGATTTTTTAAATATTTTTTGAGTTTTAGATTTTCTTTCCTTTTAGAAATAACTTTTAGTTATACTAGGACTCTTCTAGAGAAAGTTTATTTGAAATTTTTATTTTTAGAAATTAGGCATTAGAAGAGTTTTATTATAATTAGAATTTTTATTAGAGTTAGAATTTTGCTATTTTTGGTAATTACGAATTTTAGTGTTTTTTTTTTATTTTATATTAATGGTATAAGGAGACACATTAAACAATTATCTATCATTCATTAATCAATTTCGAATTTATTAGAAATTATTCTTATTTTCTACTTTTTTTCCTCGTGGATTCGAGAAGTCTCTGTGAGGAGTCCAGAGAAGTTCCGTGGATTCGGAATATTTATCATCTTGAGGAAGACGGTGCTCGACCTCACGTCCTTCCCTGCGTCAGATTGGATGTCACCGACACATCGTGGTGGGGCCATGCAACTCGTTTGTAGGGAGCGGATTAGGTGAGACGTGGGACTCCTGACTGAGGGGCCAATTGTGATGTATGTGATTACATCTACACCGTCCCTCCATAATGAAAGCTCATTTTAGGGCATGATGTGAAATAATGAAAAAGTTTCAAATCAGCTGTGATTGACCATTAAAAACTTATGGGCTACAAAAGTTTTCGATCGAGCTAATATTTGGGTGGTCTCTTTATCCAGCTATTTGTGACCCTATCAATAGGTTTGGATGACAAATAAACATTCCGGTGGCCTTGTGAAGTTTTTAATTGTGAGGATTCCAGCATTATTGTTTCCTATGGTATGGCTCACGTGGGATTCGGATCTGCTTCATTTTTGCATTATATCCTAAAATGAGTTTTCAAAAGAATTAGATGGCGTGGATTTAAAGCATATACATCACTGTGAGCCCCACAGTCAGGAGTCACACCCACCTCTGTTGATCGGGTCTCACCAAATCTGCTCCGTTACAATTAGGGGCAGGGATTGGGTACCACGGGAATGGATATAATTTGAATGATGACAATAAATTGATATAATTTAAATTTACTTTTAACTTTGGAAGTTGTGTTTTAAAAAAAAAAAAAAAAAAAAAATGATTTGTTATACACTCAAAGTACAATGAATACTTTAATTTAGCAAATGTTTAGCCTTGAGAGGATTCAGATTCTTTAATCCAAATGAGGTTAAACTAGAGGTCTGCCTCATGGGAGTTTTCCATGAGGTTGAGCTGTGTGGGCCCCACTGTAATGTGTAACAGACATCTACACCATGCATGTGGCAGGTCCCCTCTAAGTTATTGTATATACTAAATATCAATCATATTCGAAACTCAAGTGGGCCACACCATCTTAAATTGTGTAAAACCATGCCTAAAACATTTAAAACACTTGTTGGGACCCACCTGAGTTTTGAATACGACTAAAACTTAGTATGAACCCTCATCTAAGTGGGACACGCAATGAATGGAATGAACGTCTAAACTACATCTCAGTGAGCCATATATATACATGATCATGAAGGTTTCAATGAGTGGATATCCACTCTAAACTATTGCTATTTTGTGGCCCACCTAAGTCATGGATTGGCCTGATTTTCAGGCTCGTGGCTCATAGTGGAAGGATGCATCTGATTGATAGGGTGGATGTCTAACATAGATCACGGTGGGGTCATATAGCTCGACTTCATAGGAAGCTCCCATGAGGTGGAGATCAGTGGATCCCACCATGATGTGTGATAGACATTTACCCCATCAATCAGATGCATCCTTCGATAGTGAGACGTGGGCCTACAATTCAGGCCAATCCATGACTTGGGTGAGTGACAAAATAGACAATAGTTAGAGAGTAAATATTCATCCATTAAATCTTCCTGATAGTGTATACGGCTCATTGAGATATGCTTTAGAAATTCAGCTCTCATCCATTATGTGTGCCCCACTTGGATGAGGGGTTATACCAAGCTTCAGCCATATGCAAAACATAGGTGCACCCCAACATGCTTTTAGATGTTTTAAACAATATTTAAAATGTATGGACTACTTGAGTTGTGAATAGAGCTGATTTTTTGCACATCCCCTAACCTAGAGGGGACCTACCCGATGCACAGCGTGGATGTCCATCACACATCATGGTGTCGCCTACACAATGGGACCTCATGGAAAGCTCCCCTAAGATCAACCTCCCGTAACCATTTCATGCGCACAAGGCCTCGAGTCCAACTAAATTGACCACAATTTATGGTCCATCAAATGAATAACTTCCCTTCAATCATATATGTGCAACATCCAACTCCTCTAATAGATTGGGTGGACCATGTCATTTTGTTCAAAAATTAGCCCTATTCACTCATCAGGTGGATTATACCATGGAAAACAATTTTTGACTATTTATAAATAAAAAATACAACTATGGTCCACACAACGAGTGAATGTGACTAATTTTTATGCAAGTAGATTCTCTTGGTTAGCACAACCTCTTTTTTTTCTTTTTATACATGCACTTGACGCACATCCACGCACGTTGTAGTGGGATTTCACCACCTATGGGTATTGAACCCAAGACCTCATGTCGGTATCAAACCCAAGACCTCATGTCGAAACTTCTTAGAGTCTACTAGCGAGGCAAGGACTCATAATCCAAGACCTCGTGTTGAAATTCCTCATGGTCAACACAACCTATTAGAAGGGTTGGATATCACATGCACATGATAAAATAGAGGTTATTTGCTAGCTAAACTAACTCTCTCTCTCTCTCTCTCTCTCTCTCTCTCTCTCTCTCTCTCTCTCTCTCTCTCTCTCTCTCTCTCTCTCTCTGTGTATATATATATATATATATATATATATATATATATAGCCCAATGCTCGGCTGACTAGGCACTAGTTGTCACGGATTCTTGTGGAAACTTTTTGAAAATTCATCACATGTGATTGTTATCCCAAAATCTAAATGGTCCATGTAATTCAGCACCCTATGAAATCTCTTAGGGCCTAACTTTTATCTTGATCCAAAACTTTGGTGGGTCATGGCTAAAGAAAATAACTTCCTCCTTTGATTTGCATCTCTCTTTGCTATGGCGCACCAAAGTTTTGGATCAAGATGAAAATTGGTCTCTAAAAGTTTCATGGAGTGTCACATCACATCGACCATTTAGATTTTAAGCCCATAACATGTGCAAACACTTGTATAGAGAGACGTTCTTAAGACTTGGACTAAAATACTTGGTCTATCCCGCAAATAACTTCTATTCTATCACATGCATGGTGCATTCAACCCTTTCAATAGGTTATGTCATCATGGATCAACTTGCATAGGAATCAGCCACATCCACTTATTCTGTGGACCACACTTGTATTTTGTTATTTATCAATAGTTGAAAATTAATTTATGTAATATGATCCATCTAATGAAAGAATAATATTGATTTTTGCATAAAATGATTAGAGGTGTACACGAGTTAAACCAAGTTGAGCCGGGCACAGCTTGACTCGGCTTGGCCACTTGCTGACCTCAGCTCGATCCTCGAGCCTGACTGGCTAGCTTGGCTCGGTTCGATTAAAAGCTTGGGCCAATTTAAGCCGAGTTCGAGCTAAGATCCAACTGAGTTTGCTTATGCAACATTTTCACAAACACATGGACTGCACCTTCAAAATTTTACTGCACATAAAACAGCAGCAGTGGTTTTACAGGTATTTCATCAAACACCTTCTAAGCAGCATAAAAAATTAAGAAAAAAGAGAGTATTTGTTTCATATACATACCTTCGTTGCCACCAGCCACACTTCGTTGAGTCATTTCATCAAACACTTAGTGAGCGACATAAATATCAAAGTAACCGAGTCACCGAACTGGTTCGATCTGAGTTCGATTCAAGTTGGGTTCAATTTAAGTCGAGTCGAGCTCAGGCAAGCTTGAACTCGGTTCGAAATTTTTTCAAGCTAGAAAATCCAACTCAACTTGGCTCGAACTCAGTTTCAAACCGAATCGAATCAAGCTTTTTCGAGTCGAGTCAAGCGAGTTAACTGAGCTAACTCAGTTCGTGTACAACCCTAAAAACTGATCCATATGATTGATCCAACTTATTGGAAGGGTTGGATGTTGCACATACATCATTGAAGGAAAGTTATTTATTGAGTGGACCATAAATTCTATTCCAATCAAATAGTCTGGGGACTTCCTCATATATTTGGATGTCAAACCAGCCTGAAAATTGCTGAATAATTAATGGTAGTAATTAGGAAAGGAAAAAGGTTCAAGTGGACACCACCGTGGTGTTTATTCGAAATCCACCTCAACCATCATGTGGGTCACCCCATGTTAGGCTCTAAACTCAAAACCCAATCAGTTTAGCATCTAATTATCATAGTGGTCCAATATAATAATCGCAGAGGACCCTCTAAAATTTACAAGTGGATGTCTCTCTCCCTACTGTTTTTGTTATTATAGATCACTTGAATTAGCCTGATTTTATTTTTATTTTTTTGGATTTAGGACTACCTTGGGATTATATATATAGTATTTGAAACTGATTTCACATACGAATTATGGTGGGCCTCTTCAAAGATCAAGGAAGAGCATCCATCAAGCACCTATTATATAAAAAAGTGGCATCTATTGTTTCTGGCTACTTCCAACAAACACATATATCGCTTACTAACATTGCCAATGACTTGCTTCTAGACGTTGCTATGTGGACCCACCATGATGTATGTGTTTTTATACACATTGTCCATCCATGTTGAAGAGTGAGGGTGATTAAGGAGTTATCCTTCATCTCACATCTTTTCAATCTTTCGCCCTCATAATTAATTTAAATTAATAACATCTAAATTGAATAGACCTGAGGTCAAGTCCAACTGGTTGAACGTATAGATTTTATTAATTTGAATCAATAAGGAGAGAGCTGATTGCGAAGATGAATGACAGGTCTAGGACCCGCCTTAATTTCTAATAAGGCTCACCATCATGTCTACATAAAATTCACTCTGACCATTAGGTTAAAACAATCAGGCTAATTTACGATATGGTGGGCCACAACAAAGGAAGCAGTTGGGAGAGATTCACCGTTTTTGTTTACGGGGCCCGCCATGATGATTATGTAAAATCCACTCAAACCATTAGATGACACACCAAATATTTAAGCATATAGCTAAAAAAATCAGGTCCAATTAGTAACTCATGTGGGCGAAATGAAGAGAAACAGGTTGAAGGGTGGGCATTGCCTTGAACATTGTTTTCAATGGTCCGATCCACCTGAATCACCGATAAGGCTGGTTTTGGATCCTAATGCCTAAATTTTAATTGGACACCCGATGGTTGGAACAGATCTGGGAAACCCATCACAGTGTCCCACTCCATCTGGACGAACCCTTTGCTTGTGATAGTGCTACCAGATGGTGGTCTGAAAGCCCAGAATGATGTGTGCGTTTTATTCAGGCCGTTCATCCATTTTGGTTCATTATTTTAGTTCAAGGGCCCAAAAATGAGGTAGATCCAAATCTAAGGTGGACCACACCACAAGAAAAATAATCACTTTGTCCTGTGGTGTGGTCCTGCCCCCACCGCTCATTAGCGCTGCCCAGGAATCCTGTCAATTTTCAGAAGAGGCCATTATTTGGTACTCTTGCAAATTGTAAGATGTCATTTAGCACTTGTGACCGTACACGTGGCATATATATAACTCAAATAAAATTGACCAATTCAATGAATCCACGGTAGATAGATTATAAACCTAAATAACATTTATTTTAGCACTCTTTATTAAATTGTATTTCTGTAATTTAATTTTCATACAATGTAATACTTTTGTATTGACTGTCCATTACATATCATCCATACTATTGGTTGTTGCATCATTTCAGTATAGGGTTTTTTTTTTTTTTTTACATAAACCAACTCAAGTTGAACCCACTAACAGAATGGTTTGATTTGAGTTACATATATGCCAAGTGTACAATATCTGAGTGCCTGAGTATCATCCATGGCACTTTTCAGAGTACCAAACTCTTCCCCTTTCAAGAACGTTGCAGGAAATGCCATGGATGGAATTCCACCACAGCACAGATGAGCGGTGAAAGATGATTGTTACACAGTATCATGTATTTTAAACGGCGCATCTGTCTTTGATAAAAACTTACAGTTGTCTCCAACTACTTGATGATCAAAGGCATTTACAAAAGAAAGCACTGCACTTGGAGGCACGTTGTAAGTTGAGGTTAACATACAAAGCTTTGTTTTGCACCCGTGCTCTTGCAAACATGGTTTTCGGACTAGACACTCGAACCAACTTGGTTCGGTCACGAGTCAAGCCGAGAATAGGCCGAGTCATGACTCAGCCAAGTCAGGCCAAGTCAACCATTATTCTAAATCCTAATTCACTATGCCGAATCGCATCAAACTTGACCCAGACTTAGTTGACTCAGACGAGTGGCATCATTGGAGTCAACACACACACATTTATATAGGGAAAAGGTTCTATGCGCTCGACCTCACAATAAGCTCCCGTGAGGCCGAGCTGTGTGGGCCCCACCATGATGCGTGTCGACCATCAAAACCATGTATTCGATGGTTCCCCTTTAAATAATGGGATATCCCAAAAACCAGCCGTATGCGGAACTCAGGGGGCCATATCATCTAAAATCATGTGAAGACACCGTTAAAACATATAAAAGCACTTGGTGGGGTCCACCTGAGTTTTGAATGCTGCTGAAACTTGGTTTGAACCCTCATCCAAGTTGGACACACATTATGGATGGGCAGGATTTGCAAACCACATCTCTCTGGGCCCAGAAAATGATTATGAATGTTTTAATAGTGTACGGCCCCTCTCCACTTCTGTATGTGGTGTGGCCCACAAAAGTCACATGATGGAATAATACATCTGACTGATGGGGTAGATGTTCGAAACGCACCACAGTGGAGCCGCTCAACCTCATGGGACGGACTCATGAGGTCGAGCGCATAGTACCTTTTATATATATATATATATATATATATATATATATATATATATATATATATATATATATATATATATATTATATCAAACTTCTTTTATTTTTACACACGCTCCCCACACACTCACGCTGGTGGAACTTCACCACCTATGGGTACTCGAACCCTTGACCAAGAGTTGAAACTCCTGAGAGTCTACCACCCAAGTAAGAGTAAGGACCATATATATATATATATATATAGAGAGAGAGAGAGAGAGTGTGTGTCAAATGCTCAACAGCGCACTTGTTTGCTTGGAGCTTGTGCAGAATTCATCATACGAGATGTGACTCCAAATTTTAATGGAGGTGAAAACTCCCAACTCAATTTTTACTTCGATCCAAAACTTTTGTGGGCCATGAAAAATGAAAACAGTTTCCTTCCTTGATTTGCATTTCTCTTTGTTATAAACCTCCAAAATTTTATATCATGGTGAAAATTTGTTCCTAAGGTTTCATGGGATTCCGCATCACATGAACCGTTAGGATTATACGCCCATGACACGTGTGCAAAGGTACATGCATGCATAGTTGTGTAGGTGAGCATGTGTGTGCGCGCGTGCGGTTACACACATGTCATGGATATAAAATTCAAACAAGCCATGTGATGTTGAACCTATGAAACTCCATGGCCTAACTTCTTCAAAACTTTGGTGGGCCATGGCAGAAGGAAATGATTTCTTCCTTTGATTTGCCTCTCTTTGCTATGGCCCACAAAAGTTTTAGATTAAGCTGAAAGTTGTGCCTTGAGAGTTTTACAGGGCACCGTATCATGGGAACCATTCGGATTTTATGCCTATGACACGTGTGCAAAGGTACGCACAGGTGCTCATCTAAGAAGTTGTGTAGGTGAGCATCTTTATATATATTACTAAACTTAGGAGGAATGAAAAAGAAAGGTCCACAAGCTTACCTTTGTTCCAGGTGTAATTATTGAATTTGAGCTCTGGAGATCCCTTTTGCACTAAGAAAGGTCCGAGTTCTTGGGCTTCTCCATAGCCAATAGAAGAGCAGCCGGGTCCTGCCAAAAAGTTTCAATTTTCTAGTAATATAAAATCCACGTGCTTTTTAACCCATTTCAAATTATCTCTTCCCACTCAATAAAGAGCTTCAGCCCTCCAATACAATTAAACACATGCATTAAAAAAAAAAAATAATAAATAAAAAAGGAGTAGTTCTAATCAACGTAGGTATCATTTTAATTCAGCAGTTAATTTTGGGCTGTCCATTGCGTTCCAGGTCCAGCGATGGCCCATCAATGGATGGACCCACGTGCCTATACACAGTTCAATGATCAGATCGTTTCCCTTTTAAAATCACACCAGGTATCTAATCAAATATCGACACAAAAAGAAAAAGAAAAAAAAAATGAAATCAAATCATTCTTAATACCAGGTGATCCTTGTCTCCTGACTGATGACTGTTGTATGGACCATCACGCATGAAGCTTAATCACCAGTGGATATTCAATGACGAAAAGTCCATTTAGCAGTTTTGTTTATAGATATTCCAGCCATCAGATGGCTACGATTGCTTAGTCATTGTGATTTTGTTCCATGCACCATCGGTGGGTGGTAGGGCCCTCTAGATGGACAGGTTGGATCATTTGATAGTGGAGCTACACAGGCCCATCTATGCAAGGACCTTGGAATAAACACCCCAAATCCCCAGCTCCAAAGGATTCAAAGTGAAGTGGATATTGCGTAACTATACTGCGATTAGTCAGCCAATCCACTAGCCATCAAAGGAACCCAGTGATCAGATGGAGCCCAAGGACGCCCTGCAGCCCAATCTATGCAAGGAACTTGAAGTAAACACTCTTCAACTCTTCAGTTCTAACGCAGAGATGGATGTGATGAGGTCGATCACCGTCTTTCTCAAGGGGATAATTACTCTGAATCCACAGAGTGATTATCTCCTAAAACTCCTTAAATCATATATGATATGTCGAAAAATTCATGTTAACTTTCTGACGGTCCTAAACACTTCCACCTCCAATCAGGCCTTCTCTGATCCATCTTGACCATAAAAGTGTCCGCGACCAGCTCTACATCAAGTTCCTAAAGATTGAAAGGGAATCGAATTGTTCACCAACTACTGTAATTAGTCAAGCAATCCGCTTCCCATCAAAAGAACCCAGTGATCAGGTGGGGCCCACTTGTGTGATCAAGACGCTGATTTGATCATAGATTCTAGGTGAATCATGCCCCAAAGTCACCCATATTGTAAGATCCTTATTCCTAGCGAACGATTCTTTAGGCTCTTTTTCTATTGCCCGTGGACGTCTCAGTTTTCTTCTTTATCTGCAAATTGCACCCAAGTGAACGAATGGTTAGAATCACCCCACCAAGGAAAGTTACGTGGGCCATGGTCCATGTACTGTGGGCCCACCTAATCAATGTTCTGATCACCTAACCATGGTCCCCACTTACAGTGACTCTGGGCCAAGGCCAGTGACACATGGAGATGAGGACCGCATACCATTCCTGCAAGCAACGCAATTTAATATAATAGTTCGCTTAATCATGCAAAGAGAAAAAAACAAGCCATCTAAAAAGTAATCTCACGATAAGATACTCAACCACATGGGTGCATATTAGCAACCACACTTAAGTAGTGTCCACATGTGTATATCTATGTAGACATACATGTACTAATACCATGTACACATGCATTAGTGCATGTATGATGGTGGACAAACATACCTCCATTGAGCCATAAGAGAACCGGTTTGGACTGAGGATGATGCATGGCTTCAAAGAACCAGTAGAAAAGCGCCTTCCCATGGGCGTCATCGATAGTCACATACCCTGCATATTGTCGGAATTTCACCGGAGGCTGCCCCGGAAGTCTGACAACACGGTCTGCCTCTTGTTGAGATGAGGCCCATGAATCGATCAGCTCAAAATGAGTTTGGTGCTGCCATATCCGTCTGGATGAGTGCCTGAAGTCAGGGCCATGATGAAATGGGTGGACGAGATGGAGCATGGAGAGAATGTAGAGCAAGAGAGAGCAGGAAATGAAAGGGAAGACAGCCATTTCATATGAGACAAGGTGGGTTGTGTTGGAGTTGAACAAAAGAAGCTAGAAGACGGCAGACTTAAATAATGTCCAAGATTCCAAATAATTCTTCTCTAGTAAGGAATCATGTAGAGAGAGAGAGAGAGAGAGAGAGAGAGAGAGAGAGAGAGAGAGAGAGAGAGAGAGAGAGAGAGAGAGAGAGAGAGAGAGAATTACTGTAACTTTGGAAATTAAGTGCATGATTAGTCAGCTATTTTGGCATACGTTTGTATATATGTGGGGAACGGATTAGGTGTTACCCTTACCGTGTGGGGCCCACCTTGATGAATGTTTTGTATATCCACACCGTCCATCCGTTTTTACAGACTATTTTAGTCACTGATCCAAACTTTGAGCAGATCCAAACTCAGTTGGACCACACCATTGATAAAAATAGTAAATGATCATTAAAAAAATTTTGTAGGCCATAAAAGTTTTGGATCAAGCTTATATTTGTATTTTCCTTTCATCCAGGTTTGATTGACCTTATCAACGGTTTGGATTGCAAATAAACATTACGGATCTGCTTATGGTGGGCGCTGGGAAGTTTTTAATGGTGCGTGTTCAATCACCACTGTTTCTTGTGGTGTGGTCCACCTGAGATTTGGATCTACTTAATTTTTTGGACAACGCACTAAAATGGAATGGAAAAACGGATGGATGGCATGGATATAAAACACATCATCTAAGTGGGCCCCACGGTAAGGGTAACACTTAACACCTACTAAAGTATTACCCGTGTTACAATCCACTCCAGAATATGTGAGATGCATTGGTCTTATTTAGAATAATTAATTACATGATTAACGGTTCCCGTAGAACTTGTGGGACCCGTGGATCGGCTATTCAAAAGCATTGTGGGCAAAAGCCTTCCCAATACGATATTTTATAGATGGGTCAGGAAGTCCAGGACTCGGCTTGGAAATCCTTTCGCGGGTGGGGCCTGGTCATCTCATCTTGGGTCATGGCTCAAGCCCAAGATCTAGTAAATGGGTTGGGCTTGGGCTGACCCTGACTCAACCACAACCCTACCATACTCAGGTTCTTCAGGCTGTACTAGGACTATCAATGGGCTGAGCCAATGTCTGTCCAAGCCCAGCCCGCATTAAATCCAAAGCTTGAGCCTGCCCACCAACTTCCGTCCAAGATGTGAGTTGTTCATTAGCTGCAACTCACCATGCATGAAAAAATACCATCATACACTAGCGGCTTGTATAATGCATTGAATTCCGAATTTAAAAAGCCCACCAAAGAAAATAATTTGGAGGATCCGCCCTGCTAGTACATTGTTTCCAATCATGTGGTCCACCTAAATCATGAAGGGAGCTATTTTTTGGGGCCTGAGCCTAACATGAAGTAAAGCACCTGGTGATTAGAGTGAATTTCACATAAACATTACGGTGGGGCCCACGTCATTGCTGACTGATGTGCACGTGCAATTCTTCGTCTCAGTTTTGAAGGTCTCCAACATTAGAAAGATGGTTGATGAGTCTTGAATCATAGCATTTTATTGTGATTTCAAATCCTTTCTTTTTGAAAATTTTAAATGCATTTGGATCGAAGTCATTCCAACATCTTTACTGACAAATGTAAAAAATAGGTCTTAGACATAGAATACACTCAAATACACTTAAATCCAAGCAGCCAAACGGCCTATAAGCAGTTTGAGCCGAACCAGGATGTCGGGTTTTTATGCAAAGACCCAACCCAATACAATTAATAAACGAGTTTAAATTTTATACCCAACAGGTCCCTCAAATCTAATATTCCAACCCAAGCATGGCCACTCTCAAGCATAATAACAAATCTCATTCTGCATTATCTCGGCATGGAAATTTATCCGAGATTTTCACATTTTGATGTTATATATATATATATATATATATATATATATATATATAGAGAGAGAGAGAGAGAGAGAGAGAGAGAGAGAGAGAGAGAGAGAGGCTCCCCTGCGCACCTACGCACGTGCGCACCTTTGTACACGTGCCATGTGTATCTAATCTGAACGGTTCATGTGATGTGGAATCCCATGAAACCTCATGTTACAAATTTTCACCCCAATCTAAAATTTTGGTGGGCCATAGCAAAGAGAAGTGCATATCAAGGGAGGAAACTGTTTTCATTTCTCATGGCCCATCAAGTTTTAGATCAAAGTAAAACTTCGGCTTGGGGGGGTTTCACGAGGTGCTTCTTCACATGAACGGTTCAGATTTTGGATCCACATCACCTATGATGGATTCTCAAAAAAGTTCGCACGTAGTACGTACGAACTGGTTCGCAGGTGAGCGTTCCGCTATATATATATATATATATATATATATATATATATATATATATATATATATATATATATATATATATATATATATATCACCCAAAATAAATATTTTAAAATTATTTATTATAAATTAATAAATCATTTAAAAATTTCAAGATATAGGTAAAAATAAATTAATCTAAAACTTCTAATAGGTAATATCAATTCCAATACTAGACCAAAGGAGACATTGAGAACAGAAGTTTTTAGATTCATGGAGAAATAGAACAATATATAAATTATCATGCTTACATATCCACCATTAAAGTCTTCAATAATTACATATCTAATTTTACCTATCGACAAATATGCAAATATCCATCTTATACTTGTATGAGTAATAGCCACGAGATTCACTAATATCATGCTAAGAATAGATAGAATTTTCAGAAGAATATGCCATTCTTCGTTTAATGATTAGTAAAGAAGGAATATAGAAAATTCGACTGGCTGAGACTAAAGCAGCTACTTTCTAAGTAACAGAGAGAAAAGCAACAACTTCAGTGGTAAGGTCAAGAGTCGAAAAGTGGATTCTTCACTTTTCTCACCACTTATCTCATTTAAAACCATGCATGATGAAAGTCCATCCACAAAAAATTTTTAACTACCCAGGTTCTTTGAATATCTGGTGATAGGAAGGTGTGGAGAATTTTCTACAAAATATTTCTAGATTTTCAATTTCTTTACAGTATTTGTCCGCATGATCTTATGTGTCCCCAGAATCTCCAAGATTATCTGTCGAAGAGTCCATAAGAAATCATATTATATGAAAGAGAAAGTTAGATCTAGTTCAGATTTCCACTATATCATTATAGTATTTGGTTCTTTCTAACCATTTCAGGTGCACGACGTTCTCTGTTACGTTTCCTTGTACCATCAAAACTTGGTGATGTGGCTCATCAGAGAGGTCTACCAATCCAATGGTCCATCTTCACCAAATTGCACTAATCCACAGTTTGTAAGATTGACACCATTCACTAAATAGAACTAGAAGCACACTGAATCCAAAACCTCCTGAGGTCTGTTCCTCTACTGATCTTGTGTGGACTCAACTGTGTTGTGTGGTCGCCGTCCAATCTATACATTGAGCGCAAGTATGAGATGGGGTGCTAAAAATCAGTCTTATCTAATTAGTAAATGGGCCACACCATAAAAAATAATTGACAACCACCCAAAAACTTCAAACTGCATAGCATCCGATGCTTAATGTTTTGTGCATCAAGCTTGTATATCAACCCACTGGACAAGTTGCATGCCATACACAACCAGGTGGGCCCATGTTATGGAAAATGTTATGATTAAAAATATTTTAAATAAAAAAATTTATATATAAATATATAAAAGGTTTGTGAAAAACTTGGTTTTTTGCACTTGGAAATGGTTGCATGTAAAAAGGAGAGGAGGAAATTTTTTTCTTGATAAGTAGGGTATTGAGTACCTTACTAATTGTTTGGTGAATCAGAGGAGTACCGAGACTTGTATGTTCTTGCATGGGCGCACGGTCATGGTCATGGTCATGGTCATGGTCACGATCACGGTCTCGATCTCGAGTTTAGTACAAGGGCATGGGCATGTAAGGTGGTGTGGCTGTAAAGGTGCTAGTGACACATTTTGCATTTCACACATGCTCCTTCAAGACTTTGCACGAGATAGGTGTGAGTCACGGTGCAATAATGGCTAAGAGAGATGGGTTAGGTGGATACATTCAAAGTGTTATAAGTAAGAGGTCTGAGAGACCTATCTGCTTTATATATAGGCTAAAACTAGCCATTTAGGAAGCCTGGTGTAACTGCTCGTGTAGTAATAAACCAGACTATGTAAAAACTTTTGCACGTGGCTAGCCCAACAATCATAAATGGCTAGTATACAGCTGGTTTTTTCACATGCAAAATGGTCAATTATTTAATAAACCAGACTATTAAATAATAGATAGTTTTTCACCAACAGTCAGAAATGGTCAATTGTAGTTATGACTTAGACCAAAATGTTCAACTCCTATGTAAAGGAGCGTGATCACACGTACTTCAACCTATCTTAATATTTTTTATTTCTTTCCTTTTATTTAAAGTAATTATAAATTTATAATTTGATAATATCAAATTCTCAATTATCTTAAAGCGTTATTTAATGAAAATTGAAGGTGTGTCTTCCATCAAACTGATGAACCAGGATCTGATTCATCTCAATCGATTCGACGGAATCAACTTTACAAGATAACAAGAAAAGATATAATTTCTCGTAATAGTATTGAAGATTTACTACATCTTGGATTCTAATCTCCAGCCACTGCTTGAGGCACCCGACGAGCACACACCTGAACAAATTGTTGCATGCAAATAATGAGCTGAAGATAAATAGTTATATCGTGGACACATTCTGAACGCGCCTTCTAACTGGTTGTATGATTTTTACATGCAAACTTCGTCTGTAAAAGAAATTTGGACCACCCTAAAATTCAAATATAAAACCAAAGAAGAAGGTACCAAAAAATTCTTAATAGCCAGGTACTTCGACTTTAACATAGTGGATAATAAATTGTTGTTACCCCAAATATATGAATTACAGTTAATTGTAAATAAAATCAAGGTCATTAAAATTGATCTACCTAAATCATTCCAAACTAGGGCTATTATCACAAAGTTACCCTTGATGTGAAAAGACTTCAGGAAGAAGTTGTTACATATGACTGAGGACTACACGCTAGAACAAATCCGGAAATATTTTAAAATTAAGGAAGAATTCCATAACTACAATATAAAAGCTGAAAATGAGAATTTCTTGTCCAAGATACAAGCAGTAGAAAAGTCTCAAAACAAGAATCCCAAGAAGGACGATTCTATGAAACGTAATAAAAAAAATTCAATAAAACACAAAAGAAGAACAAAAAGTTCAAAAGTCATTGTCGTATATGTGGAAAAATCGGGCAGTATGCTTGAATTTACTGATTTCGCGATTCAAAGAAAGAAGCAAGTGCAAATGAGGATGAAATAGTTGTACGATTCAAGGCAAAGTCCTCGGTTGGTTGTACGATATGACTGCTACAGTCCATATTTGCTACGACATATCAGCCTTCAAAACATATGAGGATGTGACCAATGATTAAGAAGCCCAAATGGGTAGTGAAACAAGTGCTAATCACCGAGGTTAGCACGATTCAAGGCAAAGTCCTCGGTTGGTTGTACGATATGACTGCTACAGTTCATATTTGCTACAACATATCAGCCTTCAAAACATATGAGGATGTGACCAATGATTAAGAAGCCCAAATGGGTAGTGAAGTTCGATCGAAGGTCGTTGGCAAAGGAACCATGGAATTGGTGTTTAACTCTAATAAAAAGGTGATCTTGACTAATATGAAGCACGTTTTAGACATGAGGTGAAACTTAGTTTATGAGGATCTTGTAGAAAAATCTGGAATACGGATAGTGTGCGAATCGGGCAAGTTGATTCTATCAAATAATGATATTTTTATCAAAAAAGAATATGCTTGTAACGGAATGATTAAGTTTTCATTAAATAAAAGTAATACTTTTGCGTATATTGTTAAATATGTAGCACTATAGCATAGTAAATTAGCACATATAGGATATAGTACTTTAAAATTCATGGCTAAGAATTGTCTAATCTCATACACTGATAATGAGAACGATAAATGTGAAATATACATACGGTCCAAAATTACAAAGTAATTATTTCCAAGTGTTGAGAGATCATCTCAAGTATTGGATCTTATATATATTGATATGTGTGTTTTGAACGATATTCTTACTCATGGAGGCAGAAGGTATATAACATTTATTGACGATTGCTGTAGATACGTGTATGTGTTTTAAGGAGCAAAGACGATGTCACACCCCAGAATTTGGGTACCTGATTAGGGCTACTCAATACTCAAATTCTAAGCACATGAGTTAAAATTTATATATTATCATTAATGCACAAGTAAATACTCAATTCCACAAGACTATGTATAATCAAAATAATGGAGGATAACTACTAAATTTCAAACTTATTAAATGACATTGTACCATAGTATTTTTAACTTAAGCTATTAATTAAACTAAATCACTTAACTTATTACATTAACATTTGAAATTTCAAACTAAACCTAATAATAATGCAAACCAATAATAAAGGTCCGTATGCTTGAAATATTCCAACTCAGCACCTGTATGGTTTAAATTAATGTGAGTCCAACAACTAGTAGGATCGTCTCATACACAAATATGAAGTTCTAAATTCACATGTCTTTAAGTTAAGTAATATATTTGAGACAACAGAACTTATGATAACATTAAAAAAATGAAATGTAAAAATGGTATGCATATGATACTATTCATGAATCCTCATAAATAATCAAATAAACATCCATCATTAATTACAACACCGTACTCAGTGTATGGCCACATTACATTAACACCCACACACAGGTCCCTCGTAGTGAGGGACCCATTTATACATTAATTGATCAGACTACTGCTGCAGTTGTACTTCTGGCGTATGTCCACGTACACGATTATACTTATACGCCGTACAAAAAAGAGACTCCGAAGGATCCAACAGGTTCTAGGGTCTTTCACGCAAGAGACATGATTGTGTTACTTGCTAGTTTTAGGGTCTTTCACACAAGGGACACAATTGTCTTACTTACCAGTGTTAACGTGTTTCACCCATGAGACATGATCACCCTACTTACTGATACCATTATACTTTCTTTTCTTTTCTTTTTTCACAATTCCATAATAAGTAAAGATGAATGTATGTCATGAATTATTCTAAATTTAATACCAAAACAATTTAATTGTTCAAATTTCTATACAATAATGTAAGTTTTACAAAATGTACAGAAATTCGATACTGTTAAAATTCAATTCTTAAAATTTACCAAAAAATCAAGCTATTTTCTATAACAGTATTAGAATTTTACTTAGATACCCCTTAAGAATATTGAATTATGTTTACATCCCAAAAATTAGATTTCTATTTTATTTTATTTCATTAGGTAGGGACATAAACGAATTATTTCATTCTAAATTTCAATTTTCATAATTTATAAAAAAGATTTATCTGGACTTTATATCTGCATTTTTTTAATTAAAGTTTCAAATTAGTACAAATTAAAATTTTAATTTAATATCAACTTAAATTTTTTTATTTAAATAATTTAAATAATTTAAATAATAATCTAAAATAGATTATATTAATCCTAAAATACTTAAAATTTAGACTTATAACGATTTAATTTAATCTTAACGAGAGAAATTCTAAAACCTTTAAAGTAGAATACAGCTTAGTAAAGTTATTTTTTTTAATGAAATATAGAAATAAAATCAGTTAATATTTATTCTAAACCAATTGATTTAAATAAATTATTCTAACTCAGATTTAATGTCTAAATTTTATAAATTTAATTTAATTCACTTAACACCTAATTCGGAAGTAAAAAATCAGATTATAATCTAAATGTACAAGTTAATTAGATAATTTAATTCACTTAACACATAATTTAGAAATAAAAATCAGATTATAATTTAACTTACAAGTTAATTAGATAATTTAATTCACTTAACACATAATTTAGAAATAAAAAATAGATTATAATCTAATTATACAAGTTAATTACATAATTTAATTCATTTAAGACATAATTTAGAAATAAAAATCAGATTATAATGTAATTGTACAAGTTAATTAGATAATTGAATTCACTTAACACTTAATTCAGAAATAAAAATCAGATTATAATATAATTGTACAAGTTAATTAAATAATTTAATTTACTTAACACCTAATTTAGAAATAAAAATTAGATTATAAGCTAACTATTCAAGTTAATTAGATTCAGTTAATACTAAAATTTAAAAAAAAAAAAGAATATTAAAGTGTAAATGAATTTGACAATAATAATCTAAAGTCATTAATTTAAATATATATATATATATATATATATATATATATATATATATATATATATATATATATATATAATCATAAACTGAGGAGGATAACAAACAACATTTCATTTTATTTTTCCTTTTAAAAAAAAATTTGAATTTCATCTATCGTATCATATTTAAGTTAGGATTAATTTAAATCTTATTATTATTAATTATTTCAAATTTCGAATCTATATTTATTTTTAAAAAAATTATATTAATTTATCTCAAAGATTTATTATCATAATTATAAATTATTATTATTATTATTATTAAATTGAACTCAATTTATAACTAAAGAAAGTCAAAACTTATTATCTTAATTTAATTTAATAATTTCTTTTAACTAACATATCCAAACCAATTACATTGAATAAAATAAAAAATTAATTAATTAAACTATTATACAAATTTTAATTAATTAATTTAAATAAAAATATTTAAAAAATGGATTTCAATACATAAAAAATCTAAAATTTTAAGTTTGTATAAGATCGTCTACCGTTGAAAAATGATCTGTTATTCGAACTTGACACGGTCCTGATTCAATATCGATCTCTCTCTGTCTCTCTTAATTTCAAAGTTCTCCTTATCTTCTCTTCTCTTTTTCTTTTTTTAATTATTTGTTTGTTTTCTTTTTCTTTTTCTTTGTAAGGGAATGAGAAACGGAATGGAAGAGTGGGGTGGATATGGGACAGTTTAGATTGTTGGGAGGGTCCAACCATGATGGAAGTTACGAGATGGCAGTGGGTCCGGTACCCATTAATGTACAAAAAAGAAAGAAAAAGGGAGAGAGTGTCGGGAGCGTGGGTTTGGGCAGTGACGTGTTTCCGCATGTCACTGCGAAATTAAAATTTTTATTTTTTAAATATAGTGGGCCCCACTATGATGCCATGATAAATCCACTCCGTCCGTCATCTTCGTCAGGCCATGAGAAGACATAATGCCAAAAATAAGGCCAATCCAAAACTCAGGTGGGCCACATGAAATAGGATGGTGGAGTTGGTTCTCACAAAAAAAAGGTTGTTACAGATGAAATGCTAAATATGTTCAAAATGTATAAAATGGAAGTAGAAAATCAAGTAAAAAAAAAAAATTACAGTGACCAAGGGAAAGAATACTTCTCAAGTGAATTCTCAAACTTCTGTGAACAACACGGGTTAATACACTAGTGCATTGCACCATACACTCCATAACAAAATAGTGTAATAGAAGGAAAGAACACGACCTTTGTACAGATGATCAATTCAATGTTAATACAAGCAAAGTTGCCACTGAGTTTATGAGGGAGAAGAACTGTTTGCAGAGTGCCACATCCTAAATAGAATTCCTTTTTAAAAAAATAAAACTTCACCATATGAGGTATGAAAAGGTAGGAAACTCAACCTATGGTATCTTAAAGTGTGGGGTGTCTCGCGTATTGGAAGACACTTGATCCCAAAAGAACTAAGTTAGGACCCAGATCTATCGAGTACGCCTTTATAAGGTATGCACAAAATAACAAAGCCTACAGGCTCCTGGACTTAGAATCTAATACTATTATACAGTCCAAAAGCGTTGAGTTCTTAGAGAACTCACTATCCTTAGAGTCAAATGATAACGAAATTCAAACTCCTAGAAATGAACCTGTAAGTAAAGCTCCACTAGAGGTTGAAGCTCCTAACGAACCTAGTCGAATCCAGAGGGTAAGAGTATAAAAGATTCTTAACTTTGAACAAACAAACTCTCAACGTATCTTTTTTTCATCTCGTAAAAGGTAATACAAAGAATGTTTTCAGGAAGATACCTATAATAATGGTTATAAAAAAATGACCATAAAACCTTTAGTAAGGCTATGTCTTCTAGATACTTAACTTTTTAAAAGAAATCCATCGACAATGATATGGAATCAATAGTGTTAAATCAAACATGGGAATTAGTGAACTAACTTGCAGGTTTTAAATTCATAGGGTGTAAGTGGATATTCATGAAAAAATATACACTAATGGGACTATCCAAACCTTTAAAGCTAGATTAGTAGGTAAGGGGTTTAGACAAAAAGAAGTGTAACAGCCATACTTTTCAGTTCTTGGGTGTTACCATGTATACCAAACTTGAAAACTCAATTTTATCTTGTTTGCATGTGTACCTTCATTCTAGCTTAAAGCTTAAATCTAACCATTAGAAATAATTTTCATCTATAGATCAAGACATCACATCGTTGATCAAGTTTGAAATAGCGGTGAAGACCGCTTGAGTTAAAGTAGAAATATGTCAATATATCCTAAAGGGGGGTTAATAGGACTTTTTAAGGTTTTACAATGTATTTAAAAATCTTATTGCACTAATCCTATCAGATATACAATTATCAGGATTACTCAAATGTAACTCTAGTGGCTTCTAAGCCTTGTGGAGAATCCAATCACAAACTTTTTGAAAGATAAACAAGTTGCACACAAGATTGTGATGGATATGACTATATGTGTATGAGGTGTGATCTTAGACACTTAGATATAAAAGTATGTAAGGAATATCACACAAATGAAAGACAATAACAATCTCAAACATAGTCATTTTTATAGTGCTTCGACTACTTGTCTACTCCACTCCCGACTGCCGCACTCAACCCTTGAGTGTACCGGATTTCACTAAGGAGGTTTCTCAGAGTTCACCTCAAACCTAAGGTTTTAAATCAGGTTCACTTTCAACCTTTACACAGAGGTTTCTACTTGGTTCACCTCTAACCCTGGAGTTTTACTGGTTCACTCTTAACCAGATGTTTATGCTCTCCATAGAGCAAGGGTCCACACAATACACCCGGATGTTTATGCTCTCCAAAGAGAAAGTGTCCACACAACGCACCCACTATATACACTCCCGTCGGAGGCCTCCTATAAGGACTTCAAAGGGTGAGTAACACTCAAGACCCAATCCTAGAAAGGAATGATCACAAGTGTCCTCTGGACTCTAGATACTTACAGATAAGTTGATGAGTCTTAGTGCAATGATGAAGATCTCCTCCTTGTTGCTGAAGAGTCTTCAGCTCTCTTAAACTGCAACACAAAAGATGTACCAGTACTTGGCTTCGGGTTGGGTCAAGGTTAGGATAGAAATCCACTCTCTTAGAATTTTTCTATAAGGAAGATAGAGTGATTCCTGTCATCTATTCATTCAAAGCATCCTCGCTTAATGATATGCTATTAAGATAGTTGCTGGAGGATCCTTGAATGTGAAAGTTCATTTCTACCTGAAACTAGATAGTGCTGGAGGATAATTTAACACTCCGAATTTTTACCTACCTGGAATTAGACGTCCTTAGGCAATGGGTCAACTATAACACCTTGGTAACCTCTTAGAACTCAATTTCAAATCCAAAGGAATCATTTAGAACCTAATTCTTTAGAAATTTAACGTGAATTAGCCAGCGCTACACTAGATTTTCTGTAAAATTAGTACCGACCACTTTAAATACAATCTGTAAGACCCAAAACCTCTAGAATTGTTACCGCTACGTTACCCTAAAATCTAGGATCCAACTCTAAACACAGTTGTTCCCGGGAATGCTTTGTAACTTCGTATTGGATCTAGACCGCACGTCGAAAGTCTAATAGCAATGAACTTAAACCATTATAACCGCCTAGTTGGACTTGACTATCGTTTCCAAAATCAAGCCCAACTGATGTCCTGAGACCATTTCCTTGCGTCCGGAGTAAAGAGAGTAGGAAAAGGAAGATTTTTAGAAAATAAATTAGAATCTGGAACGTTTCACTTGCGCGTTATTTTTAAGTGTTCTGACTGTCAGAATTTGACCAAATTTCACCCTCGAATCAAGAAAATTTGTCCTTACATGTCCAAGGACTTGTAGCCTTGATCGGAGTTCGGTAACCGTTGAATTGAAACTGGTCTGCCATGAACGATCTGGAAATCCGATCGGACTGAAAACTTAACTGACTAAATATCCGATGTTATTGAGCTTAAGTCTGACCGCATTTGATAACAGGACCTCTAGAAATGCTCCGTTGGATCGAAACAGACCCACTTTGGTTATAACCTATGTATACCTTGACTTGGAGTCCGTTTTCGTTATGTTTGGGCTTATAAAAGGGCCTTAAACCCTTAGAGAGTGAGAGAGAGAAAAGAGAGAGAAAGTGAGAGAGAGTTGGAGTTTCTCTCAGGGATTCTACCCTGTCACTCCACGTGCTTCAACACCTCTACCGAATCGCTATTATGGCGTTTCTGACTCTGTTCTTTGGTAAGTGAAGCTAACCCTAACCAGTTTTAAAGCCTAGGATAGTTTCAATGATGTTCTAGCTAAACTGTTTCATGCCTTAGGTTGCCTATCCACCGTTGATGAAGACACATCGTCTGAATCATATCGCATACGCATTTTCTGGTTTAAGGTGCGGACTATATGCGTTTAGGTTATGGTTTCCAAGACTTTCAATGTTAAGTAATGATTTATTCTTACTTAGGATGCTATTTCACATGTATAAAGTGCTGTCCGTTTCGTTTTTCAGTTATACGTTGATTATGTTGAATATACTGTATTCCTTGTATTTATAGAAAATACCGTATACGTATAAAATTTAGATTTGTGTTCAACATGATTATTTACCGTGTATATATGCTTATTGCATGTGTGACAATTTCTTAGCAAAAGGACTTGCCCTAAATCACGTCACGGCCAATATACGCTGTATATGTTAAAGTGTGTAGCCCACGTGTTTGTGAAAATGTCTAAATGAATATGGAACCCGGATTCATGCATGCCATGATTATCCGTCGTGGGTATATGCAAGTGATATATGGGGCAACTCCCTAGTGAAAGGATTTGGTCAAATACATGATATATCAACATACGATATGTAGTTAGTATGTGTAGCCTAAGTGTTTATGAAAATGACTGAATGAGTATGGAATTTGCTTTCATGCTCGCCATGACTAATTTTCATGGATATATGATTGTTGTATGGGCGATAACCCTTTGACGAAAGGATTTACCCTAATACATATGCTAATGGATACATAATATGTACGATATAATGTGTAGACTAAGTGTATGTAAAAGTAACTGAATGAGTTAGGAGTTAGTAAGATGTACCTATATGCGGGTTGAGATATGATTCTCAACTACATCAATGATGTGTATGATTCCCTTCATGAATCATGTAACTTAGGTTATCCATGCTAAATAAGTGTATGATTTCCTCCATTGCTTATGTATTTAATTGAATCATGTTACATGTGTGTATGATTTTCTGTATGTACTGTTTACATTTAAGTTATACTTCATGATTATCCATATGGATGCAGAATATTAATCATATGCTAGTTACTGTATGTGTATATGAATGGGGCTATACTACAGTCCAGGCAATCGGTAACCGTTCTGTAAATAGTGGTTGAGGTTGTTTTCGCCACACAAGATGAGTTTACCGAATCTGAGTCGTACTTGGGATATTCGACAGTGGTTAGACCACACGGAGTGCTTATGCATTACATGTCATTCAACTCAACGTGCGCTTGGCCTAGTTGAGCTTATCAACTAACCCGATTGACCGATGCTTGTTAACCATATTTGGTCGCCACTGTTTGAATCTAAGGCACTGAGCTTACCAGTGAAACTCCTGTTAACCATGGTACCAAGATCCCCTAAGACTCATGAGTCGGGCATGGTGGTATGGGACACCGTGGTCTAGCTGTCGGCCTACGCTGGGGCCACAAACCTCCCCATAGTAACCAGTGAGCACCCTGCTCTGAGCAGATTATGGTGGTATGGGACACTATATTCTTGTTGTCGGCCTACACTAATTGGTGACAAGCCCTCTGTAGTGACCTTGAGTTTATCCTGACACTGCATAGGGGCGACGAGTCCTGTTGTAGTCTTAAGGATATAAATAGGCCTGTATTGATAAGATGATGGGGGAGAAGGGCAACGATTGCGCGCAACAGCCCTGGCAGCCCTTGCAGCGACCTAGAACCATAACATCGTATGAGATTCCTATGACTGACGACCCTAGAATGGATCAATGTTGGGAAATGATACAAGGGAGGTGTCTTAGCTTCTCAATACTATTGTATGAAAATGACTAATAAGAACTACGTAATCATATTCATGACATTGCACTGCATGTGCCATTGGCGTTGGTGTGAGAGCACAGTGGTAGTGATTCATGCCGCGATCGTTAAATGATGTCGCATGAGGGAGTTTTTGGTGAGGACATGCATCATTCTTCATATCATCCTTGCATTAACGAGAGTATTTAGGACCTGTTTGATTGTACTGCCTTATCATTACTGCTTGATTGAATTGATAACATGTTAACCTTTGCTGTATAGTTTCCACTGAGTTAGCTACTCACTCCCACATTACGGGACGGTGTTGTACACACCAAACAGTCCCTGTTTTAGTTTTAGATGATGGCAATGCTTGCGAAGCAGAGCCGGACTTTATGATGATGAGGAGGATTCCTCCTATATGCAGGTTCTGATCGACGGGTTTACAGGGTTACTGATTAGATGTCAATACACTTGGTATTTTGCCTTTTATTTAAACACTCATGTATATTCTTTTCTTTCTATTTTTGGAGTATACATGTATTTAGTTAACCTGGTAGCATGTTCACACTCTGGAGACTTACAATCTATTATACATTTTATATATTTATCACAGTCTTCCGCTTGAGAAACTTAACTGTCTCTGATTTATAATATGTTGTTTTGGCTTAATCCACTTCATGTTTTATGCACTACTACAGCTGACATTCATCCATCATTGAAAATGTTGCATAAGTGATATTTTGGAACTCGGGAGTGGAGTTTATGCTCGACCCCCGATTTTCGAGATGTTACACCTCCTATAAGGACTTCAAAGGGTGAGTAACACTCAAGACCCAATCCTAGAAAGAAATGATCACAAGTGTCCTCTGGACTCTAGATACTTACAGATAAGTTGATGAGTCTCATTCAGTGTAATGATGAAGATCTCCTCCTTGTTGCTAAAGAGTCTTCAGCTCCCTTAAACTGCAACACAAAAGATGTACCAGTACTTGGCTTTGGGTTGGGTCAAGATTAGGACAGAAATCTACTCTCTTAGAATTTTCCTATAAGGAAGATAGAGTGATTCCCGTCATCTATTCATTCAAGGCATCCTAGCTTAATGATATGTTATTAAGATAGTTGTTGGAGGATCCTTGAATGCGAAAGTTCATTTCTCAATCCACTCTATTGAATGTCAATGAATGAGAGTGGATTGGAAGATAAACTCTCATAAGAGAAAGGGCTTCGGGTATATGATCTAAAGGTAAAACACACAAAAGCACTCTCTTCTTTCTCTACCAGCAATATGGACAAGTCTCTCTTTATATAGGCAAAAGGTTCCAACGGATATAAAACGGTCATATTTATGACAGAGTTCGATATCATCGAGCGTATACTCTCGATGGGATCGACTGTCTGCTCGATAATACAAACTCAAATGTCATACGCTTTTGAAAATATTTTGTCAGTTGATCGATGAGATCAATACTGGTGTCAATGTCATCGAATTTCAAACTCCGATTCCATCGATACTAGGATCGATCTATCGACATTTGAAGTATAAGAGAGACTAGCCTTGAAATATTTCAAGTTTTTAGAATATGATCAGGAACAGCCGATGTCATCGAAATTTGTATATCGATGATATCGGAGGTCGTGTCGATGGGATCGATAAATCAGATAGATTTACCTATAAGCTCGCTGGACAGTTTGTGTCCAGTCTCGATCCAATTGACTAAACATCGATAGAATCGACATAAGAATATCGATTTCCTCGAGTGGCCCCCGATCAAGGTTAAAAATAACCTGAAATATTTGATGGAAGAAATGCGCGCCCACTATCGATATGATGAATGGCCTTCCGATATGATCGAGATTTAAATTTAGATATAATCGGGAAAGACATCTATATATTGAAGCACATAGTGATTTTCTTAAAAAAAATAGGGGCGCCGAAAATCTATCTGTCAATATTATCGAGCCACTTTCGATGGGCTCGATTTTTTAATATTGATGATATCGATAGGTGTATCGATATATCGATAAATCCGTCCAAATGAGTATACGGTTGTTGGACACTTTTAGTCCTTTATCGAAAGTATTGATCAAGTGTCAAGAACATCGACAGCGTAGGTCAATCATATCAAAATGTGTATCGATACAATCGACAGGTAAGAAAACTTTAGAGATTTTCTATTTGATAGAAAGTTTTCTCATCATAAAACCCTAAGATGTCTAGCA
This sequence comes from Magnolia kwangsiensis, assembly GCA_037074715.1. Classification (NCBI taxonomy): domain Eukaryota; kingdom Viridiplantae; phylum Streptophyta; class Magnoliopsida; order Magnoliales; family Magnoliaceae; genus Magnolia; species Magnolia kwangsiensis. Next base: position 37,432,599 of record CM073572.1, on the reverse strand, counting down.
AGTTTTTAAGGGTTTTATTCACCTGATGTTTTGGGGCATGGGATGTGAGGCTATGATTTACCTATGGCGAACTTCGACAAATCCGGTTGAGGCAGACGCTTGAATTGTTCTTCCTGTAAGGCTCTGCAGACCGACTGACTCAACGCACACTGTAATTGACAAACCAGGGCACTAGCAGGTGCACTTTCAAGGTTTGTGTCTTACCCACTCAAAGTTCACACCCTTCCAACCTTTCAATTTTAGAATCAATTGATCAATTGCATTTAGATATGCCTATATACCCCTAATAACTCATAAGACTGTTATTCAATGACTGTTAGTAATTGAAAGTTATTCATCTGTTGATTTTTAAGATGTACCATCACATCATTAGAGAAACCTATTTTTAGGATTTCAAACACTTTGATAGACAAATCAAATTGTTCATTATCAATGTTAAATTTTGAGTCATCAAATCAACTGTTCATCGGATCAATAACTTCCTATCGGAACACTTAGTTGCACAATATAACCATCAGATTGCGAAAGCAACAATTAAAGTTTATTCAAATTAGATTGGGGACATTTAAAAATACTTGAGATTAGATCAAGAACGATCTAACTATTGTAATATCATAATCATCTTTTTTACACACAAAATCAATTTGTGTGGCCCACCCGAACTATGGATTGACCTTAGTGATGGATTTTTGGTCCAAATTAGATCTTTAGAACCAAATGGACAGAGTGAATTTTTCACAGCATTATTGTGGGCCCCACATTCGTGGTGTGGGTACACTAGAGGGTGTGCACGTGCAATGCATGGGACCTCAATGCCAATCAAACAGGCGCTGATCCGAGTTATCTCGAAAAAGGGGAGACTTCTCTTTCTTTCTGTTTTCCTACCCATGCGGCATATGAACGAACATCGTCCGCTATTTCAATTAATGTCCCACCATTAGAACCCACTCAATATAGCAGAACCGTTCATCATGTCCAAATGACATTTTCGACCAAACCCCACCTAGTTTCGCACCTAACCATGCATAGTTTCCACTGTGATCAGGAATTGCATGTGATGCTTTCTGAAATGGAATTTTTCTTTCGTTGCTAAGCTGGCGATCTGTTCCAGCATTTCTCCTTCCATCTCGACTATCATTTAAAGATAAAATCCAAAGCTTCCAATATAGGGTTCCATTTATTCAAAAGGAGAAAAAGCATCTTTCGGTTAAATATATGTAAGCCCCGTATCCTAGACCGTACCGTTCCATAGATTTCCGCGGTCTTACCGGTCGAATTTCGGCAACCTTCAACCCTTAACCAATATTTACGTGCGACCTTGATTCGTATGCCGTCAACCCATATCGACTCAACCCAAGACCTTTACTATAGCGACCGCGCCGTCGCTGCGGTTCCGATGCCGCGACTTGCGCGCCGAGGCAATACCCTGGTCAAGAGATGTGGGCCAACTTTCAGTGCGAAGAAAACATCACGCGTTGCGAAATTCAAGAGAATCTCTACGAGGTGTCACATCAATCCCATCAATCCATCAATCCATCACATGTCAAGTACATGTCAAATACATGTCAAGTACACATCACCTTTCACCCATTCCCAAGCAACTACAAAAGTCAAGAATCTCTTACAAGCTCATACCTCTCTTACACCAAAAGCCCTCAAAGTCAAAAAGTTCTTACACCACCCATACTTTTCTTACACAAATGGCCACAAAAGTCAAGATTTTCTTACACCCATCACTCACCACATCCATCACCCATCTCTCTCTCCCTTTACAACTCTCTCTCTCTCTCTCTTTCTCATTTTCAAACTCAAAAAAATATAAGGAGAGAAATCCCATACGTATGAGAATTCTCCAAGCCTCTCCCTCTCTTTCAAAACTTCAAGTGTGGCCCACTTTTCTACCCCATGATCTCCCATCCTAACCATCCATTCCCCATCTCCTCCATTGGAATCAAAGCTAAAGTGTTAAGGAACTCATAGGAGCAAGAAGATCGAACGATGGGTGCTCCTCTAGATGTAAAAATCTGATTTTTATAGCCTAGATATTTTTTTTTCTTTCATGAGGGAAGTGTAGGACCCACCAATCAATGGTGGAGATCCCACACAATCCCATGGTTGTGGCCTAATGGCCTACCTTATGCATGCATGATCCATGCAAGGGGCCTTTCTCTATGGGCCCCATCATGGTAGTTTTATTTCATATCATATTATGTTTGAGTCATCTAGACCTTATAACCATGGTGGGGATGGCATCCTCACCATGCATTTTAATTATAGGTCATGCATGTGCAAGATCCATATTGTAAATATAAATCTAGGTATGATGTGCAGGTCTGATTGATCTTGGGAGGGCTCAATAGTGGCGGAGCGCCTTTCCCTATGGTCGGATTGTCCTTCTATCTCTCTTTTTCCTCATTTTATTTCCTGATGTGTGTGGCCCATTAATGTATTTTCCTTTTTATTTAACTTATTTAATAAATTTTATCTAAGTACATGTTGCTGTCCAGATTTTTCTAGACAGTTTCTGGTTATTTTTGAACCAGATTTTGGGACTGTTTGGGGGACTATTCATATTTATTAAATATACTTTTCTGAAAGGTGGGGATCTCATCTTAATGTCCCCCAAATTTCATCCTCAACTGACCTTCATTGGGGTCCCAAAGGTGTGGTCCAAGTGAGGTGGACAGTCTGGATTTTCTGTACTGTTCCAGCAACATTCCACCATGGACAGTTAGATTTTTAAAATTTATTAAAATACCTATGGATGTTTAAAAATTATAAAAATTTTCAGGGGAGTGGTCTACTTATGGTAGGACCCACCTACAAAATTTTGTGGCCAATAGACGCCTGTACGCACCATAGTGATGGCGGGACCGGCCCATTATAATATGGTGTCCAGATCAGTCCGATTTTCAGGACAGATTGATTTATGTAAATGAATTAAAATATTTAAAGATGTGCAAAAATTTTAAATTTTTTTAGGAGTGTGGTCCACTTATGTTAAAACCCATCTACCAAATTTCAGGGTCAATCGACCCCTGTACACACCGTGGTGGGGGCCGGACTGGCCCACCACATTGGGACGTCCAGGTCTATCTGATTTTTCTAGACAGTCTGTTTTGTTTAAATTAATTAAAATACTTAGAGATATCTAAAAATTATGAAATTTTTTGGAGGTGTGGCCCACCTATGGACGTATCACTCTGTGAAATTTCAGCCTCAAGTGACCCCGTTTGGGTATCTAAAAGAATGGGCCAAGATAGTTGGACTCCCAGATATTTTTCTGTTGTGCAGTCTAGCAATATGCCTTGATAAAAAAACCATAATTCAAAAATATTTCTTCTGATAGTGGGCCACCTTTTTGGATTTCCTCTCATTGTATGCATGATGAGGGACCTTGGCCCTCAATTTTTAGAGTTTTAGAGGCCTTGGACCCACTCCAATGGAGTGCCCAAATTTAGGACAGCAACATGTTATAATTATGCTGGCCTTGGGCAAAAATTTTGAGGAGTGGGGCCCACCATATTATAAAGATCTTAGAGGAAATGATTTATACCTTTAGTTCCTTAAATGTTGGGCTTAATGAATGCACTTTTGAGGCCCACCACAGTTGAATTTAATTGGGTCCATGAATGTAGCTAGTGGTTGAACTATTTAAGGCCCATAGAGTGGACCCATTTGATGTGTTCCAAGGCCCATGGGATTAGGCCCATTTGATGTAATTTAAGGCCCATAGAGTAGACCCATTTGATGTGTTCCAAGGTCCATGGGATTGGACCCATTTGATGTATTTTAAAGCCCATGGGATTAGGCCCATTTGATATGTATAAGGCCCATGGGTCAAGAACCATTTGATGCAATCTAAGGCCCACGGGTTATGACCCATTGCAATGCACATAAGGCCCATTGGTGCGGCCCATTGATGTGGCCCATTTGATGAGTAAAGGGCCCATATGACATGGGCCATTTGATGTATTTAAGGCCCAATGGGATGTACCTAAGGTCCATTGTAATGTGTGATCCCAACCTGGTTTACGTAATGTTATTCACTACGGGCTACACCTTGGGAGCAATGTTGGTTTGTCGTCCACATTGCGAGTATAATGTTGGTTAAATGTCCGCATTGCGACTCTCCCTAGGGCCCATTGGTAGGCCCATACTTGTTGTATGCAAGCCGTCTAGGCCAGCTGCGTCATAAGGATAGGGCATTACTTTAAAACATGCTTAGTATAACTCCATGACGTACAGCCCATTTGTATCGGTCCATTTGATCAGCCTGCTCGTATCGGTCATTTGATTGATTTAGCCCATATGATTAATTAAGCCCATCTTGATATATTTGTGGCCTGTTGCTAAGGCCATATATGAGGCACGTTGTTGAGGCCCACCTTGATGCGTATGAGGCCTGTTGTTGAGGCCCACCTTGATGTGTATGAGGCCCGTTGTTGAGGCCCACCTTGATGTGTATGAGGCCCGTTGTTGAGGCTCACATTGATGTGTATGAGGCCCGCTGTTGAGGCCCACCCACCTTGATGTGTATGAGGCCCGTTGTTAAGGCCCACCTTGATGTGTATGAGGCCTATTGTTGAGGCTCACCTTGATGTGTATGAGGCCCGTTGTTGAGGCCCACCTTAATGTGTATGAAGCCCGTTGTTGAGGCCCACCTTGATGTTGTTGAGGCCCACCTTGATGTGTATGAGGCCCGTTGTTGAGGCCCACCTTGATGTGTATGAGGCCCGTTGTTGAGGCTCACCTTGATGTGTATGAGGCCTGTTGTTGAGGCCCACCTTGATGTGTATGAGGCCCGTTGTTGAGGCCCACCTTGATGTGTATGAGGCCCATTGTTGAGGCCCACCTTAAATATATATGAGGCCCATGTTGCAAGGCCCATTGTGATGTATGCAAGGCCCATGGGTCATGGCCCATTGCAATGTATGTAAGGCCCAATTGGTGCGGCCTATTCGATATATTTATGGGGTCCATGTCATTAAACCCATCCTGTTGTATTGGTGACCCGTCCATTGAGACTCACCCGTGGTATATATTTGAGGCCCATGTGTAGGGCCCACCTATTGTGTATTTAAAGCCCATGGGTTGTGGTCATAGTGATGTATATTAGGCCTATGTGATGTAGCCCATACTGATGTGTATTAGACCCAGGTATGTGACTCACCTGCGAAGTATATTTGAAGCCCATTGTGATATATCTGAGACCCATGGGTGCGACCCAACCAGATGTATTTGAGGCCTATGGGCAAGGCCCATTGTGATATGTGTTAGGCCTATGACCAGGGCCCACCTGTTTCGTATATTTGGCCCTTGTGTGAGGCCATGTGCCCATTATATATTTGATTCTATGTGGGTCATTCCTTGGGGGCAATGTTGGTTAAAAGTCCACATTGTCGACGCTGGTTATTGATACCATTTATGAGTATGTGACATAATAACATCATAATACATGCCCATTCGCATCATCTGCATGTTTTCTATGAGATGTGATTGACCATTGCATATATCATTGGGAAGGATGATGTGAGACTCCCTGATAGGTGAAGATTATCTCACATGAGCGCATGACATGCACAGGATTGATGCATGATTGAATTGTATGACTCATGCATCTTGCATTATGTTGTGATTACTGTACGCCCTAGTGACATAAGGGTCGTAGCCTCCACAGGCATATCGTGGATGGCCAGATGGGACACCAAAAATCTGTTCGAGCGTTGGGCCGCCATAGATGGCCCTAGGTGAAAATTTCTAAACACTCTCTTCATTCTAGAGGATGCTCCAACATCTATACCGAGTGGGTAGATGAGCGTTGAATGCCAATTACCAGATGGTTGCGCTCTCTACTGTGTCGTGGTCGGTTGAAAGGGGGTGCGGCCTTACCCGCCCGAGGGAGTAGGCATGGCTAGGCTGAGTTTGACCAGCTCGATAAATGGGTCCGCTATCGGTGAGCCAGGTAGGTATTGGCAGACTACTGACAGACGAATAATGAGGTCTTTTCCACTTACCGAGTTGTGCGTTTGATTGGGGCGGCAGGTGGTGTGAAGTGTAATAGACCCCGGTGATTTTCTCAGAGAGGAACCGTACTGATATGAGTACTGACATGATATTATGACACCCCATCACTGTTGTGCATGTGGGCGGGCGCACGTGGGCGGACGCTGATGTGGGCGAGTTTGAGGCCTGGGAGAGCTACCACACTGGGCGAGCTACCAGCGGTTGGCAGGCTACTGTGCTGACAGGCTACTGAGTAAGAGTTGCATACTCATTCATTCATCCATTCACTATCCACTTGGACTGGTAGTGCGCAACTAATTGTTGTGTATCTCCATTATAGCAAGGATTTTGGTTGGGCGCGCGACTAACCTGAGATCAGGAGTTTACCACGTTGAGTCAGACTATCCAAATTTAGGTATGGGACTGGTTTGGATAGAGGTTCCTTGTGGTGGACCCCGTAGCCTGCGATACTACGTACTATCATCCCGACATCACACTCCAGTATAGTCATTCCATTAGCATCATATACTGCATATTCCATTACATCTTCAGCATGTGGCATTATGGGTTGTTATGTTTCTATATTCATGTGACTTAGATGAGAGTGATGATATTTGTTAACTCTTTCGAATTGTGTATTACATTATATCCTTGTCATTCGACATTTGATTATCTATGACTCATCATTTGCATAGTTGTCCTATATTGCGTATTCTGATATTGATTAACTTATGGACTTGTTCATACTTCCGCTTATTCTTTTATCGCATGATTATAATTTTGTCAGTATTTCTGTTTACGCTGATAATTCCTGCTCTTATCAGTGTTTCTACTTATTCAGTCATTGTATGGTTTATGGATTAATAGTTTTTCGGTATTGTATGATTATAATATTGTATTGAATACTTGGCACTTATCTCGTGCACACACTTACACCACCCTCTAAGCTTTCTATAAGCTTATGCACGATAGATGCGTGCAGGTGATGTTAGGTTGCAGCAGCATTGAGCTTGGAGCGTGCAGCTGTTTTCTGGAGCTTTAATTTTGACATAAATATTTTCCTTTCAGCATTGTATTCAAATGATTATATTAGTGGATATGTGATGATGATGTTGCTTTTATGATTTGGGTAAACTTGTGGCTATGCTTATTACTAGTTCAATGTATAAAAAAAATACTCCTTGTAGGATCCCAGGATCGAAAATCTGGCATATGAATGATAGGAGCCGAGAATGGGGTACTACGGAGGCTGTCGGCATCGGATTCGACGATCGGGATTCCTGTGAATCCGATTTTCGGGTTTGGGGCGTGACAATATATATTATTGTCATAGGTTTCATCTGGCCCCTTCGTGGGTTCTCCACCTAATCGAGGTCGTCCAAACGAACCCTAAAGGAGATTTTAGAAGCCTCTTTCACTCGATATTATGGTTTTTCAACAACGACTAGGGTTTCTATCACAATTGCATGATGAACCTAAAATCATATAAGAAATCATGGCAGGTGATCAAATCATGTCCGTACGGAGTTCCTTAGATCAATTTGGACCATTCTCAACCATTGAATTGGTAGATTTGGGGTCTGATCAAGAGACATCATTAGAGAGTTCATCGTCTTCTCCATTCGACTATGGAAACCCATCTTCTTTTGGTGGACCCTATCATCCGATCTAAGCCATTCATCACGTGTTCATAGCTCCATATATCCATTTAGAAGACTAGATTTCAACCATGCGAACAAGATTAGGGTATATTATCTCAGAAATCTTCGAATTGCGAAACTAATATCATGAATTAGTTATTTTCGAACACTCCAATATGAGATTAATAAAGCCTATAAAAGGCTACTTTCTAGGGAAACTATATCCTAAAATAGAAAGATTAGAATAGAGTAAATGAGCATCGTTCCTTCTTACTGCACTGAGTCAGTCGACTCAGTCCGAGTCGTGTATTTTGAACTGAGTCTCAAGTCGAGCTTAGTTGCTGCCCAAGCGTGTCCAGCCTCTCTACAATTCAAAAGGAAAGAAAATATAGTTGAAAGAAAGCATGAAGAAAGAAAGAGGAAGAAGAAGAAGATAGAGAGAGTAGTGCAGGTTGTTACTTGCCTCTGAGTCAACTCAACCGAGTCAAACTGTCTTAGGCTCTAGTCTGGTCCAGTTTCCTTGCTAGACACTTTCCAGCAGAGAGAGAAAAGAATAAAGTAAAAAGAATGGAAAGACGCAGATGTAAGAAAGAGAGGGGAAATGGAAGTGTTTGAAATCATCGAGTTAACCCAACGAGTTGACTCAGTCGAGTTGATCTGAGTGTGGGCCGAATTCAAATATTGCTAGACTTGCACGGGGTAGAGATTAAAAAGAAGCAAAAGGAATGAAGAGAATAAAGAAAACGAGTGTGTGTATGTGTATGTAAGACCCAAGCTTGAAAGCGAGTCGCTAACTCAACTCAGTTTCGAGTATAGTCGAGTTGTCAGGTTACTTGGCTAGTGGTTAAGAGGAATGAAGAAGAAATTAGAGATAAGAAAGGAATATAGAAAATTAAGGAGTTCTTCTCCACTGGATCACCACTGAGTTGACTCAGTTGATCTCATCGAGTACAAAAATGCTAGAGAGCTTAATGTTATCGATCCGATACAGCAATATAATGGTTGTTCGAGTATTCAAGCTTTCATTGATTTTTTCATATTGAGGTTGAGTTGGATTGCTTAGTCGAGTAATTTAGCGGAGTTGGAACGAATCGTACAACAAAGGTGAATCAACTTCTCTATTTCAAACTAATTTTAATTGAATTAGTACTCATCATTATATCAATAAAATTATTATTGTTGCTATTAGTTACTGTTATTATATTATTGTAATCATTTATTAATTTTAATTTTAATTTTATATATTATTAGTCGATATTATATTAATTATCAATATTATTACTTCATTATTAATTGATATTGGATTTATTATATGAATATTACTTATAATATGTATATTTTTAGAATAACTCACATATTATCAATGTTATTATTGGATAATATTTCAATTATAATTATTATTCTTCTTATTATTAAATCTTATCAGTATTATTATTATTGATATTGTTAATATTAGATCCATTAATATTATCTTTATTAGTATTATTATTAATGATCATTAATATTATTTTATTCATTGAAAGCTCAAATTTAAAAACCCTATACTATCTAAACCATAAGTCAAGTACCCTAACTTTACATCAAAAATTCTAAATATAAATAATTCAAATCTTAAGTTATGATCTTAAACATATATAGTATGTAAAATTCGGATCTAACCAAACAATTTCTTAATTCATGGTAGGATTCAAGCCCAAGGGCACACGCACTTCCTAGCGACATTAATAGGCAATTTGATTGAAGGTGAGGATCACCCTTCAAGCTTTCTTACATTATGATAGTTAGTTTAGTTCATTTATTTTTATTAATTGTTTGATATAGTATTCAGTGGAATGAATGATGCATGTTAGTTTCTATTTGAGTAAATATTCATATACGATTAATGATTGGATTTAAATTCAAGTATTCGAATATGTTACAGGTGTCAAATATCTCCATTTTAGTTCAAGATGAGCACTATGCATGTGTTTTTGCTATTAATAGTGTATGTGGCTTGTTTTGTCACTTGGGATTATTAGATAGTATTTTTGAGGTTCTTAAACTTGTGGTCATTTTGTATGATAGATTAAATAGAATTTTGTTATAGACTTGCCATCTCGTGGATCATCTATGCCTATATGGCTTTTGGGTTAATTAATTTTAGTTTTGTCATGTCATTAAATGGACTTTTTGTCCAATGTGGATTGATGGATTATTTTTTATATAAACTTGCAATGGTAAGTTCTACTTGTATCATGATAAGCCACTAATTGTAAAATTTACCACTAACATCCTATCTTTTGAAGTCTCATGAGTCAGGAATGGTAGTATGAGATAGTATGCTCGTGTTGTCTGTATATGTCAGGTGATGAGCCCCTCATATTGACCTTGAGCTTTCTTAAAATGGTTGTTTGTAAATTGGACTAATAACGGTTCAGCTAATCATGTATTTTATAGTATGCGGACTTTACCGAGTGCTCGATATAAAACACGGGGTTTCTTGGGTCACTATGCGTTATACCGTATAGTATTTTATCTGGTGATACTAAGTTATCATCACGTGCATTCAAACTACTATAGGTTGTCCTTTTCATATGAACTTTTTCAGTTGCCTAGTTCTCCTTGGGCGTATCGTATAGTATTTTTTCTAGATGTTAGTTCGCATTGGGTATCCTCATTGCATGGTCTTTTCTAGGTGATTAGTTCTCTTTTAACATATATTTGAGTACTTTTTCAAGTAGTTAGTTGTCCTTCGGTAACTTTTTTGCTAATTGGATGAGCATCCCTAGGTTTGTGAGCATATGTATGCATTATGCATTTAAAAAAGAATATCATTGTGAAATTAATTAATGTAATGTATGTGTATCTTGTAAACTGCCTTATTACTATGATGGTCATTGTGAAATATTTACCAGGGACTTTTGCTAACAAAATATGCTTAACTATCGTGATGTTTTGGTAAATCTTAGGGGTTATACCTTACTAGGATATCCAATGACACTATCAAACCATATTCAGTGGTACAGGAGTTGTAGATAATGTGCATGTTGGTGCTCATGTGGAGTATGAGGAGCTATATGATCTAGCGGCTCTGGATTATAATTTCCTTTCATTATTTAGTTATTCTAACTTTTAGACTTGAGTCATTAGTTTATATAAGTCCTATGGGCAGCCACTTGTATGTCTTGTTAACTGGAATGTATATCTAGACTTTTCTTTTATCCTTGATTTATTTTTCTTCTGTTGTATTACTCACTTAAAAAATAATAATAATAATAATAATAATAATAATTTATATTATAAAATGTGAACTACCTTTAAAGATTAAAAATCAATATTTTGAAAAATAAGTATTGAATTCAGGTTACAAAATCTGGGGTATTAGAAGAATGAATGGATTATTTTGACACATATTCTCCGGTAGCTAAAATAACATCCATCAGGATTTTATTTGCGCTAGCATCCATACATCATTTTCACATCCGCCAAATGAATGTAAAGACAACTTTACTAAATGGTGACCTCAATGAAGAGGTATACATGAAACAACCTAAAATATTCATTCTAAAAAGAAATGAGAAGAAAGTTTGTAAACTAATTAAATCTTTGTATGAGCTAAAATAAGCACATAAACAATGGCATGAGAAATTTGATTCAAAAATACTATATCATGGTTTCGTGTATAATGTAGCTGACAAATGTATATATTCTAAAGTTAGTGGTAACTGTATAACTATTATTTGTCTATATGTTGATGACATATTAATAATAAGTAATAAAATGGAAGGTGTAATTGGAACACAAAAGTTTCTGTCTTCCATATTTAAAATGAAGGATCTTAGATAAGTGGATACTATTATACGGATATATCAAAGTTAACAAACATAGTAGAAGTTATACGTTGTGTCACTATTATTATGCCAAAAAGATAGTAAATAAGTTTAACCATCTAAAAATAAAAGAGAAAAAAATCTCATTTGATCTAAATATCAAGCTAAATGAGAATAACAGAAGAGCAGTTGCACAACTTGAATATGTAAGTTTTATACTATGCATGACACTAGATCAGACGTTGCATATGTTATGAGTAAACTCAGTAGATTTACTAGTAACCCTAGTGTGGAACACTAGAATGTAATTAGTAAAGTTCTTAGTTACTTAAAAACAACCAAAAACTTATAGTTATTTTACTCAAGGTTTCCTTCCGTAATAGAAGGATATACTGATGCGAATTGGATATTAAGTCCACTATAGGATAGGTCTTCACCCTAGGAGATGCAGTTGTATCTTGAGGATGCAATAAACAAATCTGCATAACTCACTCGAATATGGAGTCTAAATTCATATCCCTACTTATAATAAACAGAGAGGTTGAGTGGATAAGGGATCTTTTATTAGAAAAATATTTCTATGTAAAACATATACTGGTTGTTTGACTACATTGTGATAGTGAAGCCACATTAGTTAGACCTTACAATGGTGCTTACAATGAAAAGTTTAGACATATAAGTTTATAACATGACTAAGTGGGACAATGGATTCAAGATGAAATCATTACAATTTTTTATGTGAAATTAAATAATAACTTGATTTATCCTTTTACTAAATCTCTAACGAGAGATGTAGTAAAGGCAACATCTACAAGGATGAGGTTAAAACTCTTCAACCAAAGTTCCACCAGTGATGGAAACCCAACCCAAAATTAGAAAATCACTAAGTTTGAGTTCAATAAGATACTTACACTAAATAAATATTCAAATCGAAAGATATCTTTTTTTATGCATATAAGTTGTATTTAGTCTGGTAGATATTTTTTCTTTAAAAATAATTTTCAATCAAGTATAAGATTGTTATGGTAAATGTTTCTATTAAAAATATTTTAAATAAAAACTATATATAAATATATAAAAAGTTTGTGAAAAAACTTGATTTTTTGTGTTTGTGAATAGTCTCATATCAAAAAGGAGAGAAGGAAATTTTCTTAATAAGTATGGCATGGAATACCTAACTATTTACTTGGTGAATTAGAGGAGTATTAAGACTTGCATGTTCCATAGCTCAACTGGCAAACTGAGTGGAGATACCTCGTTTCAACACTTAGAGGTCTTGGTATCAATCCCTATCGGGGGTGGCTAACATGGAGTGTGTGTACTGATATGGGTGTGTACTAACAAACTAACCAAAAGAGACAGAGAGAAGCTACGAAAAAAAATTGTTCCGGTGTGAAGCACTGGAACACATGCATGCGTGCACGTACAAGGTTTCGGGCACAGACACGATCACCGTCACCGTCACTATAACAATCTCGAGTTTGTTACGAGGGCGTAGGCATGTGAGGCAGTGTGGTTGTAGAGGCATTGGTGGCACACTTTGCACTTCGCACACATCGTATCGTAGATGAGTTGGTCCATCGAGACCTTGCGCAAACCGACACAAGACAGGTGCAATAATGGATAAGAAAGACGGGTTAGGTGGCTAGATTCGAAGTGTTGTAGGTAAGATGTTTGAGAAAGACTTATCTGCCTTATGTAGGGGCTAAAACTAGTTGTTTAAGAGGCTTAGTGTAACTGTTCATGCAATAATAAACTATACCATGAAGAAACTACTTCATGTAACTAGCCCAACAGTTATAAACGGCTAGCCGTTGTGTTTAAACATCTAGTATGTAGTTGACTTTTCTACATGCAAAACAATCAAAAACTACAAATAACAGCTAGTTTCTCACCAACAATTAGAAATGATCAATCGTAGTTATGACCTTAAACCAAAACGTTCAGCTACCCTTGCCTATATAAACTGAACTTGATTGGTTCATTTCAACAATACAAACCATTCTACTCACATTCTCATATAAACCAGTAAAGCTCCAAGTGTTTTTTAATCAACTTAACAGGTTTAATACGAACCTTAGCCAAGAAGCCAGCAAGAATTAGACTAGTGTAGTAGTCTAAGCTAGTGAGAACCAGACCAATGTAATGATCTAATCCAACAAAGCTAAATTTCTAAATTTCATTTTCTATCTTTATCTTTGATTTGGGAAATTTTTTTAAAAAGTTTTCATCTACCAGCAAATTATGCTACCTAGTTCCACTAGGGGTTTTTTTGTACTTGCTGAACATAGAACAACACCTAAGTTTGTCATATCCCAGAAGCTATTTGCCTGTAACCTGCCAATAATCTCAATTAATTTGAAAAGGGACGAGTAGCACTTTAAGGACAACGTAATCACACGTGCCTGTCCTTAATATTTTTTATTTCTTTCTTTCTATTTTACAGTAATTATCAATCTGTAATATAATAATATCTAATTCTCAACAGCCTACACACAGCCTAAGTAGAATACGCTTATTCTTTAGTGGGTAATGGAGGAACCAGCAGTGGCAATTTGACTCACTGATAAGGTATGTTTAGTTGCATCGAAATTATGGAATTTCACGATTACTCATTCCAATTTAGTGGGAATTTTCATGATGCTTCATGAAATTTGGTGCAACCAAACACATTTTAATATACCCTGGTCGTTCTCATTGCACCCCTAACATAAGGCACGCATATTCACCTGGTGGGCCCCAATGCAAATCACAATCAGATGTTGCTAAATTACCAAACTGCGCAACATGTCCGCAGTGGGCAGATTTTAAATCCACTTTCCAAAAGTGCAGCCTTAGCTGTATCTTAATTAACAAATTACAACGTAGGAGATCTTGCCACCTAGTAATCCCATTGATTTTGTGCCTCCAAACAGCTGGCCAAAAAGGACCATGGCCCACCTTGTCTTCAAATTCAAAATCTACCAAGAATCCATCTTCCCAACCAATCTTGCGATTGAAACGTACAAGGATGAATGCTCAATTTTTTCAATACAAAGAAAGCTTGTGCATGTCTTTCAGCTATTGGTTGTCCACAACATGATATGCCACATACCACTATCTTGTTACTAAAGTGCCCAAAAATTATAATACATTATCACTTGAGATTTTTCCACCAGGTGGAAGACTAGTCCTTGATGAAGTTTACATCCTCCTCCTAAGTAGGGAGAGCTCCTAGAAATGGTTCAGCCATCACTCTATGGTACACGTGGCAGGGCGATGCAGAAATCTGAACCGTCCATCCACTGGGACCTAATGTATATTTAAAAATATTTAAAAAACATATTGATCAGTATTATCTAAGCTATTGGATCGTCGGCCTTCAAAGCGATGGTTGAAAACAAAAATATTTGATGGTCGGATTTCAATGTACAAAAGTAGAGAAATTTTATGGCTAGGATTGTTCAATTGGTTTGGATTTTGAACCATGGTCCATCCATGATGTATGGACAGTCACAATTAGTTTGTTTAGACCATGGTTAGCCTATGAAACAACATACAATAAGATCTAATGGTGCCCTTAATGGGCAATCTCCAAAAAGGATACATTGGAAGCGGATTGTGTCCTGCCTATGCTTGTACCATAATCCGTCCAGGCAAGGGTTCTGTGGGACATAATGTGATGTTTGAGTTTTATCCATTCCGTCCATCCATTTTTTCAGATCATTTGATGATATGATCCCTAAAATGAGATACATCCAAAGCTCAAGTGAACCACACAACAGGAAGCAGCAGTGATTATGATAACCACCGTTAAAACCTTCTTATGAGCCACCTTGATGTTTATTTGCGATCCAACCTTTCGTAAGGTCACATAGAGCTGGATAAAAACAAATATCATCTTGATTCAAAACTTCTGTGGCCCTCAAAAAATTTCCAACGCTCAGTATTTAATCCCCGTTGTGTGGTCCACTTGAGCTTTGGAACTGCCTCGGTTTTTTTGCTTGTAACCTAAAATAACGTGGTAAAATGGATGGACGGTGTGGATAAGACCCATACATAACGGTAGGCCCCACAAAGCTCTGCCTGGACGGATGATCGTGCAGGCTAGAGAAGGACGCAATCCGCTAAGAGAATTACTATGTAAGACTACGTGGACCGCTATATGTCATCGAAGATTACCTAATAAGATATTACACAAGTGGAAAGGACTTAGGGCAATTTTGCCGCGTGATAATGCGTCCAAGATCAAAAGAAGGTATTGAAATAAAAATAATTTGGAACTTTTAGGTCGTGGAAAGTGTCAGTGGTACGGGTTTCTCCTGAGTGGCACATGTGGCAAAGGTAGAAATGATGAGCCCATGGACCATGGTCCAAGTCAGTGGACTTGGAAATGGACAGGGGCTATGACGGGCCACTGTGATGTATGGGTTTTATCCACACCATCCATCCATTTTTCCATATTACTTTAGGGTATAATACTAAAAATGAAGCAGATCTAAGGCTCAAGTGGACCACACCACAGGAAGCAGAGGTGATAGTAACACTCACCGTTGAAACCTTCATAAGGCACACCGTGATGTTTAATTGCCATCCAACCTGTTCATAAGGTTATTTAAGACTGGATTAAGGGAAAACACAAATATTAACCTGATCCAAAACTTTTGTGGCTCCGAAAAAGTTTCAACGGTAGGAACTTAATCCTCACTGTGTGGTCCACTTGAACCTTGGATCTGCCTCATTTTTGGATTTGTATGCTAAATTTATATGGAAAAATGGATGGACGGTGTGGATAAAATCTTAAATCACGGTGACCCCTGAGAGGTCCTGTCCATTAGTATATTTCATCCGGCTCAGTGGTATTTCGTCAACTCGGCTCAATGGGATTCCCAACCGAGTCACGATATTTCAACCACGGGTTGATCCAGTCCGTTCATCTAGAAGTCCCGGCGGTGATAGTTGTGGACCGTCAACGTTTCCTGAATGTGGCTCATCTACAATAAGTACTTCTGGATGAACAGTCTGGATCGTCAATCAAAAGCGATTATGCCCCATTTGCAATTTAAGGCTTGGAGACGGAAGTGGTCGGTAATGGACCATCAAATTGCCGTGAGCAGAAGCAGATTGGCTGGTGTACCTCACATCAGCTATATAGCTGCTGTAGCTACGTGTCGTGCGAAGACGAGCACTGATGCCCCTCGAGCTCTAAGTTGTACAAACGGTTCAAAGGAGGCCAAAGTTCCATGGGCTCTATAGTAATATATTTATTATATTTATATTGTTTATATATTTTTAGAGGTCATTTTAAGCATTAATTAAAAAATAAATCATATCTAAAGATTATCGGAACACATTATAAATAGTATAAATGAAATGGTTTTCACTGTTAAAAAATTTATAAGGCTTATTATAACGTTTATTTTACAACCAATCTGTTCATAAAGTCATAAATAATTGAATGAAGAGGAAAAAGAAAAATTAAAATTGATCAAAAAATTCTGTGACCCCAAAAAGGGTTTCAATGGTAGACGTTCAATTCCCCACTAGTTTTTCAGTGTGGTCCACTTGATAGTTATATCTGTCTTATTTTTATTTTCAAGCCTTAATAAGATCTCTCTAAATTGATGGACCGTTTGGATATAACACATACCTCGTAATAAGACCCCCGGAACTTGCTGGCGTCAACACAGCAGCTATATAGCTGGTGTGATCGTACACCAGCCAATCCGCTTCCGCCGTGAGCAGGGAGTCGGATTCGGTAGTGACCCCTCCAGTACTCATGTACGTGCTCGTCAGTTTTGGGAAAGCTCTGTGGAGCCCACATGACAGACATGAAGTATATCCACGCCGTCCATCCTTTTTTTCGGCTCATTTTAGGTCATAAGACGAAAATTTAGTTGGATCCAAACCTCAGGTGGACCACAGCAAAGGAAGCAGTGGTGATTGAACGCCTAACATTAAAAACTTCCAAGGCCCGCTGTAATGTTTATTTACCATTCAACCTGTTTATTAGGCCATACAGACCTGGATGAAGTGAAAATACAAATATCAACTTATCCCAAACTTCTGTGGCCCAAGAAGTTTTAATGGTCGATACTATTTCTTATGGTGTGGCCAACCTGAGATTTGGACCTGCCTCATTTTTTGGCTCAATCCTAAAATGATCTAGAAAAATGTATGTATGGAAAGGATAAAACAAATACATCATGATAGGGCTCACAAAAAGCTTTTCCAGCAAAGACCAGCACTGACATTGTACTGGATTTGGATCTCTCCCGATTCAGACTATCATGAAAATACTGTTTTTTAATAAACTTGGCTTATGGCAATTTCAAAAGCCAAGAAAGGGGACGACCATACACGTTTGAACGTATGATACATTAGTAATTACCATAGCTTCAAGCTGTGTGGGGCCCACTCGTGATTCTTACTTGGAATCCAATCCTTGCAGCTGATCTGGCTGCGCATTCTCACAGGGACGCGGATTGCGTCCTATCCCCGCACAGACATTAATCCGTCCTGGCAGGGCTCTGTGGGGCCCAAAGTGATGTAAGTATTTTATCCACACCGTTTATCGCTTTTATTAGAACATTTTAAGATATAATTAGGAGGACGAGGCAGGTCCACAGCTCTAGTGGACCACACCAAAGGAAGCTGAAGTGATAATGACACCTACCGTTGAAACATTTATGAGGGCCACTGTGATGTTTTTTTTAATACCATCCAACATATTAATAAGGTCATGTAAACGTGGATGAAGTGAAAACACAAATATAAACTTGATCAGAAACTTCTCCAGCTCCCAAGAACTTTTTAATGGTGGACGTTCAATCCCCACTTTGTGGTCCACTTAAGATTTTAATCTGCCTAATAATTTTCGTCATACTTTAGAATGATCTGAAAAAAATGATTAACAGCGTGGATAAAACACTTACATCACTGTGGGTCCCACAGATCCCAGCCCGCACGGATTACCGTCCGGGCGGGGGTAGGACGCAATCCACGTCCTTCTCACAGTACATGCCGAGAATCGAGAGCGGACTCGTGAGGCCAGGGAAACACCGACTTTGGTGAGGGCATGACCATGGGGCCCGCCTTGATGCGTGTGTTGTAAATCCGCGTGGTCCACCCGTTTTTCCAGCACGTTAGAAACAATGGTGAATGAATGCCCACCATTGAAAACTTATTGTGGGCCACAAATTTTTGGATCGAGCTGATATTTGTGATTTCCCTTCATCCAGGTCCGTGGGACATTATTAATAGGATGGATGGCAAATAAACATTACAGTGGGCCCTAAGCAGTTTTAATGGTGGTGATTGAAACCCACTGTTTCCAATGTTGCGTATGGTGTGGTCCACCTGAAACTTGCATCTGCATTATTTTATGTTTATATCCCAAAATAAGCTGGCAAAATGAACGGACGGCATGGATATACGACAGATATCAAGGTGGACCCTACAGTTACGGCCTCGCCAAAGTCGGTCTTGGCCGGTCCCACAGATATCATTTTACTTTTTTCTAGATAAAAATGTAGCCCCACATGATGGACTATCTACATCAAGTAAGCCCCACATAATAGATGGTCCACAACAATGGTAGGACCCACATGATGGATGGTGGACATTAAGGTGGGCCCTTCATTATGAACAACCCATATTGAACATGGCGCCTCACAAGATGTGTGGTCCACATCAAGTTGGGCCCCCATAATGAACGGCTCACATTAAAGGTGGGCCCCATAGATGGATGGCCTGCATCAAAGTATGGCCCATATTGAAGGTAGGGCCCCACACAATGAATGGTCCACATCAAGGTCGGCCCACATAATGGACAGAGTGGGCTTCAAATGATGAATGACCTACATCAAAGTGTGCCTTCTCATAATGGATAGTCGACATCAAGTGGGCCCTACCTAATGGACAATCCACATCCAAGGTCTCACATGATGGATGACTCATATCTAAAGTGGGCCACATAATGAATGATCCACATAAAAGGTGCACCCCACACAATGAATGGTGGATATCAAAAGTGGGCCCCGCATAATGGACAATCCACTTTAAAGATAGGGTCCATACTACGGACATATCAAATGTTGACTCCACGTAATGGGTAATGGGTAGTGAACATCGAGGGGCCCCATATAAATGATAATTAGCATTAATGGTGGGCCTCACATGATGGATGACTTATATCAACGTGGGCCCCTAATGATGAATGGTCCACATCCAAGACAAGCCTTACATGATTCACAGCTCACTTTGAAAGTTTGGCACACATAATGGACAATCCACATCAAAGTTGGGTTCCATATGATGGTTAATCCACATCTAACATATGATATAATGGATGTCCCAAATGTCTTAAAATATAAAGGCTATAGCCACCCATTCTTTTGTCATTTTAGGCATGGTTCATCTACGGTGAGATCCACAAAAACAACCGTTTGATTATTATTATAATAGAATTGGTGTAGGATTTAAAAATGATGTCAACTACTCTTTAAAAAGCTCTTATTTGAAGATTTTATCAAGCGAGCTTATTTTTAATAAGAATTTTTTTAAAAACTTGAAAATGTGATTTTACTAATGGGCTCATTTAAAACAAGAGATAGAACAAGAAGATCTTATCAAAGTAGCTTTTAATGAATTAGATTAGAGATGTTAAGCCAGCCATTATTGTATCTACTCAACTTACCAATAGCTTATGCAATATCGAATTTAGTGTGTTTCATTAACTACATCAAGTTACCTATAACGCTTGAGTAGTCAAGTTGTGATACACTATACCTTCATTTTAAATAATTCCACATGATGATTATAGGGAATGATATATTAAGAACCTAACCAATATACCAAAAGCCCTAAGACTGATGAAACGTGTCAACCTGGGCTGTTTAAACTGTTGGGATCGTAACATTCTACTACACTCCTCAACCAATGTCCGCAACAATTTAATCTATAGCAATACTCACTTTGGCCTCTTTTTCAAGTAGTCCTTTTTCCAGACATGGCGACTACACTCTAATTATCCAAATAGCCCTTTTCACTTAGCAGTTGCACTCTAGTTATCCAAGTAGCCTTTTTCATGTCATGATGGCTTTCACTCAAGTCAAGATTGTCCTTTTTCATGGGTCACCCTTTCTGTGACTCGATCATAAGAAATGATATTGGATCTGATATCAATTGTTAATAACCTAACTAATAAGTCAAAAGCGCTAGGGCTGACAAAACACATCAAGCAAAACTCTTTAAATCCTTGAAATCATAACATGCTAGCAGGTGCACAATCAAGAAGATTACACTTAAAATCTTTTCAAATAATATAATTGTATTCATGTAATTCCATTAGAACATTAATAACCTTAATACTTAAAATTACATAAGTCTTTCGTATCAAAATAAGATGACATGAAGAATTTAGTTTTATTTACTATCTTTAGATTAGTATCAAATATCAACATATCATCTATCACCATATATAAATATATTATAACACATCTATTTTTGAAGAGTTTGTTGCATATGCATTTATCAAATTCATCGAATTGAAAAACATGCTTCGTTCGTATGGCTAGCAGGTAGGAAGAGGATTCTAACCCTCTACGATCTTAAAAAAAGAGGCATGATGTTTCCCAACTGCCTTCTTTGCATGAATGGGGCGGAATTAGTCAACCACCTTCTCTAAAATTGCCCCTTCGCCTTCCAGTTGTGGACTCATTTTCCCAAGCTCTTTGAGGTGGTTTGGGTTATGCCACAATTAGTCCCGCATGTGTTGTGCACCGTGTCCATTTTGTGAAAGATAGATTATTTTTATGGTGGTTGCTACTTATGGCTAGTCTATGACACTTGTGGAAGGAACATGACACGCAGTGCTTCGACAACAAGCACTCTTTCTTGTAACAAGTTGTGAAAAGGGTTAAAAGAGATATAGTAGAGAAGGCTACTGGGTGTCTTTCCGTAAAGCTTAATATAATATGCCCTGTGTTGGAATTGTAATGCTTCCTGGTAGTTATTTTTTGTCTTAGCTTTCTCAGGCTGTTTCTAAGAGTTCATTTATAATCCTTCAAAAGAATATAAAAAGCAAATATCCATACTATTGTTTAAGTACTTGTTTAAAATTATAAAGAGATTTAATTAGTTTGTATACTTTCTTTTCTTATTATGCTACAACAAACCCTTCATGTTTATCTATATGAACTTTTTCTTTTAGTTTTACCATTTAGAAATATAATTTTTACATCTGTTTGACAAATTACAATGTTATAAATAGAGGCAATTGCTATTAGCATGCAGATGATGGTAAACGTTAAATTATATCCTCTGATCTTAAGTTTTTTTTTTAAATCTTAAATACCTATTTATATCCTACGGATTTGTTATACGGTAGCAGATGTACAAGGTATGGTTTTGTAATATCAAATCCATTTGATTGTTAATAGCTTCTCTCTAAAAGGCTATATCATGAGAGCCCATTGCCTCTACAAATGTTATAAGATCTTTTTCTATTAAAAAGGTGTAGGAATTGGGTTAAATTGCCGATGCAAGGGTAGATAGAGCATGGTC
This sequence comes from Magnolia kwangsiensis, assembly GCA_037074715.1. Lineage (NCBI taxonomy): Eukaryota > Viridiplantae > Streptophyta > Magnoliopsida > Magnoliales > Magnoliaceae > Magnolia > Magnolia kwangsiensis. Next base: position 37,410,599 of record CM073572.1, on the reverse strand, counting down.
CAAAATTCATCAAGTAAACATCTGATTTTTCCTTTTGAAATTGGACTTAAATACATTATTTTTAATCATTCAATTGACGTATTTCAATTGGAAGTTTGGGATTGCTTGATCAATTTATTTTAGGGACATGATCGATTTACAATGGAACCTACTTCTTGGAAGGTAGGGAAAACCTTACATGGGTGCTACAAGTGAGAAGAATGAGGGACCCATGTGTGAGGAGTCACCACCCTTTCTAAAATGGTGCTGGCCAAACTATCATTTTGTAAATCCAACCTGAAACACATAATTGCGATTAGAGGCTTGATCGTCTTTATCAAGTAAAATGGCACCAGGAAACTTCCTTTACAACAAACCAAACGGATTACAATTCAGTTCAATTGAGCATCCAAACGCACCCAAACTCACACCCTTGTTGCAGCTAGCAAATGCCATGATGGATTATGAAACGAGTGGAAATAAAATGATCAACTATGCTCAGAGACACCGTCAACTCTGACGGAGTTTATCAAGCAATCGAGAGAAAATGCAACTTCGCCAAAGAAAATCAGACCACAGAAGATCTCTAATGAAAGCTCCAAAGCATTAAGCCCCACAAATTCATCTCTAGATTGGTACGTAGATTAGGATTTGTGTGTTGGCATGCGTGTGGGCCTGTGGGCGCATGTGTCTGCGCATCTGTACCAATATGACTAACGCTCCATTTTAAATTTCAACGTAGATGCGCTTTCCATGTATTTTTTGAGTATCTATACCACTATGTATGCTAGCTCCACCTTAGATTTTTCTTGTTGATTGCAAAAGAAAGAAATTTAAAAAATAAAATAAAAAAGGAAGAGAAGTGATCACAACCAATGCTATCTACTAACTTAACATGGGCAATCTACTTTATTGAAAAGAAGCAATGGAGAATCAGCCCGGCCAAGAGCAGGAGGAGCACCCTATGGAACATCGTGCCTTTTGCCATTTGTTGGGATATTTGGAAAGAAGGGAACTCTAGAATCTTTGAGGCCCAGATTTCTTCAGAAGCATTGATAGAGAAAATCAAGGGTTTTATTCAGTGGAAAGTCTGTTAGAGAGTATAGCTCAAATGGCCCAATCTGTTAGGTGCGGTTTTGGGGTTTCCATCTGGATTAAAAAGTTTGTTTAATCATTCAGCAGGTCCCAATCCTCACTCTTCCATCCGCTGGCTTTTCTTTTGGTTTCTCCCTTTGTGCTGTAATTTCGATCTTCATATCTTTTCGAATGAAATTTGGTTCCTTGTTCCACCCAAAAAAAATAAAAATAAAAATCCACTTGGTGAAAAGATTGCCTGGAATGAAAATGGTAGCAATCCTCTCATCACGCAGACCAGGCCACACACAATTTGTGTAAGCCCATCGGCTGTATCTTGATTTCAATGGTCTTGCCCACCAGATGTTCGCCCCGGGTAGTCTTGATGATGCAGCCCACCTCTTGCACGGCCCAAATGCTATATACAAGTGACACATCAGCAGAAAATAAAAGAACATCCAACGTTGTATACGATCATTTTTCAAAAAGAAAATACGATGAGCCATATTCAAAAGAAAATTAATGGACCTTACGAAAATGCTATAAATGGTCACAGTGAGTCTACTAGGGTACTGTTATCATGCAAGAAAATATAAGGATTTTTTGGGAGTTGTGGATTTAGACCTGTCTTTTTATAACTAATGAGAACTTACACTTGGAGAAAGTATCTATGCTTATCAGTGTGATTGTGGGGGCGTAATTCATCCATTGTTATGTCCCACTTCGTCATAACTCAAAGGCCTTAATAATGATTGGCGAAATGAGATCTGTAAAAGCAACCTCAACTAACCAAGACAGTTGTGATGATGACAGTGACTGCAATGAAGATGATGATGGAACAAGAGGGGGTTGTCCAAAACAACTAGATGCAACTGCAAAATATCAGAATTACAATATCACACACACTCCATGAGAACAATGGAATATTATTCTATAGCATCTACATCACTCATCCTGGCTAGACCCATCATGAATGAACCATCACCCAAAACTCAAAATCAGTTGGACCATCCTCACTGCTCTAATGGACTTCAGTAAATGTAAACTGCTGGTCAAACATTCTATAATGACTCGCTCCTTCGTCAGAATTCCCCCAGTCAAATGGTTAGAATCATCTGACGGGTTTGGTTTTCAGGCTGCAGCCCATCCATGATGGGTCTGCCAGATGGGAGGCCCAGATTACGCATGCTGTGTGTTCCCATGGGAGACCCTTTTTTGGGAGTGATGCTAGAATTTGGGAGTGAGATTAGCATTTGTCCTAGGTATTGACAAGTAAGCTCATGCAAACCTTTCAAGTAAAGCCAAAATCTGATTCAAATTCAACAACTTGAATTTCAGAGGAAAAAAAAATGTAGCTGTATGCTGTCCTGCAGACACTTTCCATTATTGATTATCAAATGGCCCACAGATTTCAAAAAAAAAAAAGCATATTCCTGACTGCATCAGAGGCTACATCCAATCACCTCAAAAAATATGAGGAAGCCGATGGTTTTGCAAACTAAAAAAGAGAGTTATTCCACATAATAGGAATATGATAAAAGCCTTCTAACTTACAAGACCACGCTCTTTGAAAACGTCAAGCATCGCAGTGCCAATTTTTGCAGGGGACTCTACAACTGTCACTCCAGCTGCTCTGAGGGTCTTAATTTTATCTTGGGCAGTTCCCTTCCCGCCAGAAACAATCGCTGCACCATAACATACAAAGAACACGTCCATAACATATTCACTCGATAAAGAAGCAAAATGAAACAAAAATCTAAAGAAGATAGAAACAAGAGTCTCAATCAAGGTATGCAAAAGTGGTTACATAACAGCCGTTGTGGTCGTTATGTATGGTAACAGCACGTTACAGGGTCGTAACTGCCGTAACAGAATAATACAAGTTTTTTTTAGACAGAGAGAGAGAGAGAGAGAGACTGTAACAGCCATTATGTCCTATATCGTAACGGTAACGGTGGTGGCTGTTATGGCCAACATTAGCGTTACGGAATGCCTTGACCTCAATAGAAGATTCAATTACACACAAAATAGTATTGCAAGATTTATATCTGCCTATAAAAGGTAAAATGGAAAAGAAAAGGATAAATTCAGGTAGAATGCATGCCTCAAAAGTATAACAACCAAGGAATACAAACTGGACACAAGTTAATGTACAATTTACATGGATTCTTGTGGGGTTGCAGAGTATGAGACTGGACCACAACAGATGTGCAGTCACCAAAACATCACACTACTTGCATGATCCCAAGGACTCGGTTTAAAGAAAAACAACAGCCACACTTTTTGGGCCCTCTTCTGATTGAGTAGTTAGAACCGTGTTCAATCAACTGATTTATTGTCCAAGAACCATATAACTGGCCCATTGGATGAGCATTCTGGATCTTGTACACCCCTGCCACATGCCCTGATTGGAAGTCTGGTGCAATTAGGATTCCTTGTAATGATCACACACATAGTTTTCAGATTTTTTTGTTGCAGAAGTGCATGTGAAAATACCTCCAGCATGACCCATGCGACGACCCGGCGGTGCAGTAAGTCCAGCAATAAATGCAACGATAGGCTTCTGAGTTCCACTTTCCTATTTGATTAATAACGGAAAAGATCAGTCCATTTGAAAAGCACACAAACCGTCCAAAGGAAGAAATAAGTCATTCAAGAGAAGTAAGCGGTTAAGACACCGATGAACATTGAAATGTTTGTCTACTCAAAGTCTCAGCAACATCAGTGATCAAATCAGATCTGAACTCTACTAACTGCAAAGATATTCCTACCCTACCAAAACAAATAGCTCCATGAAGCAAATTACAGCATGAATGAAAAACCACAGCAGGAAGCTTATTGAAGTCTGGACTTGTGCTCTAAATATTGCAGAACAATAGTGTGATCATTTTTCAGTGAGATCATTTTTCATCTGCGTTGAATTACCAGTGAGATCATTTATTGATGGCAAAAAAGAATATTTATATATAACGATTTTCTTCCAGTGAGAATATTTATATATAACGATTTTCTTCCAGTGAGATCATTTTTCATCTGCGTTGAATTACCATCTTTAGAATAGGAACAATCAAGAATAAAAATATCAACGTACTTCAATTTTGAAAGATTAGGGTTTCCATACTTTGGAATTACTTGTAGAGATTGGCTCACTTAACATGAATGACCGAGTGCATCTTTTGGCAGAAATATTTTTTAACTGAGCATTGTGCTCAGTTCACAATAAATCATAAAGTCTTATCAACCCTAGTAAGTTTTCTCCTAACAGAACCTTGAAAATCCACTAAAAGCATGTTTGATCTTGTATAACTTGCTTCATAACTACTTTTTTTTCTTTTTTGAAGGATAAGATCATAACTCGGTGATACCAAAAGAACTTTTCCAAGTATACCAACCAAAACATGGAATAAAGCTCTGAAATACAGAGAGTTTTCAGTCTGGGGGACCAAAAGCAACTTAACTATGAAGAATATTTGATGCAGGTTGAAGCAGGACAATTAACCACTTTCTCTAAAAGCTCGAACTGTTAGAGCATAGCGAATTAATCCCTTTATCTTATAGCGCAGGCCCCACATTTCATGGGTTAGGACCTCGGCCAAACCCCCTTCGTGGGCCCCAAATCACATGGGCAATGCCTCATATGGGCCGCCCACCCTGAGTGTGTCCCTGCATCCCACAGGCTACCCCACTCGAGCCCGGTGTGAAATGCGCATTAATCACCCCCGGTGAGGAGTCTCGAACACGAGACCTCCCCTGTGGGCCCCGCCCACCTCGAGTGTGCCCCTGCATCCCATAGGCAACCCCACTCAAGCCCGGTGTGAAAATGCCCCTGCATTACAGGTGTTAAAAACGTGTTTATTCAACCAGGTTTTGACATAGCAAACGTCCAAACCATTTTCACGCATCAAGTCATCTTCTTACAAGCTACTTAGTTTAATCAAGCTCAAACCATCATCAAGCAAAAAGCCATCCGCTCTCACAAACTACTTAAATGACCTCAATCTTCAATACCTTGATTAAGGCTGCAGCATCCTCTTCTGCAGTTCCTCCAATCTCTCCTATAAGAACAATCCCTGCAATGTAAGTCACATGAGCATCATCAGATAACGACCAACACGCTGTTGCTATGTGCTAATTTTTACAAACAATTGAAAAAAATCTATGTTAGCAACATGTCTGTCTTGTTGTGAATGCTGAACTTAGAATAAGGGAGCATAAGAATGGAACAAAGGTGTTCTGGCAATCATTTCTTGAATTATCATGGAAAAAACCATCAAACCTCAACATAATACAAGCAATGTATAAGCTGAAGAATATATTTACAATTGTAACTAGTGTTTCTTTTCTATTGGTGTATAAAATCAGGAATGAAATGCAAACCCCACACAGAAGGCATGCACAGTATAGCCCAAAATGTAAAATCCTATTCATGAGCATTAATTCAGCTTGGTCGAGCCTTCTATCCATTAAAACATGCCACTGCAAGTTGGATCCTTAAAACCGAATACTTTAACAATATCCAGTTGCAAGAAAATTAAAAGTTGCCAATAATATATACTGAGAAAAGGAGTTACTACTATAGAAAACCCCCGAGATTCTTTTCTATATATGTTTTAGAGGGTCTGGGTAACCATGTTCATAAGAGCAAAAGCCTCCTCTTTTGTAGTTCCATAGAGTAATAAGAAAGAGACTACATCATGCAGCGGTGGAGAAAGGGAGTGAGTTCCCACTTATCCAGTCTCCATCAAGCTAGGAAGGCAACAAAAGACAGAGCCAGGAAGACAGACGTGGAAGGAAGAGGGCCTTGGCAATGATGCATAGAGTCGCCGACAGTCCCACCTAGCCCCCACTGGGGGAATGCCTAACAACCCAAACACAAGCCGCAGCATGTACTGTTGCTGTTGAAGCATGAAAAGGGACAGGCATCCAAAAAAAGGTTGGACTGATTTGTTCCCTATTTACTATTCATTTAAAAACTCCTATAGTTGCATCCCCATGTTTTCTCCTTGCAAGACTGATTATTTAGGATCATAAAGCAGAAGACTCTAGTCTAGCTACAAACAGGCAGCTTTGCAAATTTACAACAATTTTTCATCTATCCAAAATATAGGTTTAGAGACACCAACACATTACATAATAGGTTATGTTAAACACATTACTTATCAATGATGTAATTTTATTCAGAATGGGATTGGCAATTCATGATAGGTTATGTTAAACAGAGTCGAACTAAATGATTTTTTTTCAAAGTGTAATCAACCTAAAAATGGTCACAATTTGAAAGGCTGAAGAAAAGCCTCAAGCTCAAGCTCAATGTACACATTGCACAACATTGACTAGACCTGAAGACAATCCCAATGGAGAACAGCCATATAGGTGACCTGTTATGCAATTGCAAGGAGCATTCTGATATCCCAGCATCATGAGATGGGATCTTAAAAAGAAAAGACCTGATAACCAGTGTTTTCAGTATCTTGTGATATCACTGATATATCCCACGACATATATGTTATCTCAACTGGGCGATACGAAACCCAGCTTTAATATCCATGTTTTATGGTATTGTGCAATACATCACATGATATCGCGATATATCATGGTTATCGTGCGATATATCCAAACTCCCCCTTTATAAATTCTTAATTATTGGGCGATATATCGATATCGAGTGAGATATCGATAGGCATAAAAGGAAACCAACATTGTTTTGTCTGAAAAATCCTCAAAATTTCACAAAATCGGGTTTTTTTTTTTTTTCTTCCTATTACATTGTAAGGTGATTTTGACCCCGTCCACTCTAGTTTGTTGGAAGAAAATTTTCAAAATTTCTTCGAAATCGCAATCAGAAACTTCTTAGGGCCAAATTCTAAAAGGTGCGTATTTTTTATTGGTGATTCTTTTTTTTTTCGTTTTTATATGTTGTAAGTTGTAAATAGTGTCAAATGGTAAGAAATCCATGATTCTTCATGTTTTGCATGAAAAATTATGGATTTTGAGCTTCGATTTCGAGATTTGGGGGAGATGGCACAAGTTGTGGAAAATTGAGGAAAATCCATTTTTTCCCAAATTGGTTGCAATCTTACTATCCAAACACGAAATCAAACATGTATATAATCTGATCTACATATTCTTGGCAATTTGGGGATTTTTAGGAAAATTTTTAATTTTTGATTAAAAATATTAAAAAATAATTTTTTCCGAGATCCATAGGTATATTTCTAGTTTTCTACTTTTTTTGCTTTTGAATATAATGTTTGCATTTCCATATATGTCTTTTTATTTTTATAAATTTTATAAATTAACTTTGAATATAGTTGCATCAGTCTAGTCAGACAGCACATAGATCAAGACCATATACAAAGGAAACCTATTATGTGCACTTGTTTTTTGTCATTTATTATTATTATTTTTAAGTGTGTTTTGGTGTCTTTTTTTAACAATCCCTGAAGTTTCAATGAAAATTTTTTAACAACAGCGATAAATTACAATATAACCAATATAACCCATGAGATAACCGATATATATCCGTATCCCAAAGGTGCGATACATAATACGACAACGATGTGGAAAACATTGCTGATAATTAATGAATTACAATTCATCCTACCATGTCAGATACTTGTCAATAATGACACCTACACAACCAATCATCAGCACTCATTTAAATGGTTGTAAAGGGGGTCCTATGTGTGGTTGGGCGGGTGTGTACATGCATATAAAGAGGACCCACTACAAAGCAACCCATGTGCGACAACTTCAACACGATTATCAGAGGCCCCATTAGAATTTCAATCATGAAAAGCGATGGTGGAAACAAAAGGACCCCTAAAGAGCAATTTTCCATGGCAAGTACACTCAATATAGTGTAAGTTGTCTTTAAAGGTACCAACTAAAGCACAAAAAAGAAGGGTTGATGGATTCAGTACTTTCACATCTGCGAATTAGGTCACATCTGCAACTGGTTTACCTTCAGTCTGAGGATCATCAAGAAATTTCTTCATGCAATCCACAAAGTTCGTCCCATTGAAAGGATCCCCTCCTATTCCTACACAGGTAGATTGTCCCAGGCCAACAACAGTTGTTTGGAAAACCTGACATGCACATAACAAATAGAATCACATTCCTCTGACGTGTGTCCTCAAAGCAAAGGCTACAATTCACAAAAACCATACCGCTTCATAAGTCAAGGTACCCGATCGGGAAACAATTCCTACACGCCCTGGCTTGTGAATATAACCAGGCATAATTCCAATCTTGCATTCTCCGGGCTTGATAATACCAGGGCAGTTCGGTCCAATCAGCCGAGTCTTGGTTTGCCTGTTAAGAGCAGCCTTCACTCGAACCTGATATTTGAAAAGGAAAGGAAAAGAAAAGAATTTCTTCAGGCTACTCAAGGGAGCAATAAAATGAACAATGGAGAAATACAAAATGGCAAGTAAGAATTGTTCATCATATAATATAAAAGAAAGAAAGCATCAGACATACCAAATACAGTGAACTCAAATAACTCTTAGGTCATCACTGGTATTACCCATCCATATTAAATAATAAGTATGCAATGATCATCATCATCTATCCAACAACATACTTACCTGGAAAGGGTCAGGATTAAAAAACGTATTCCAATTTTTTTTTTGGCAAACAAAATTTTATTAAAAGAAAGCCAAAACAAGACAGGACGACTACAAAAAACTTAACCACAGAAGGAGAAAAAAAAAACATGGATAAAGAGCAGTGAGACAACAAGAGCGAGTCAATACATCAACAAGTACTCTTTAGGGGAAAATGTACCTAAAACCCAAAAGGCGCCAAAGGAATACGCTCAGCCCTCCTATCATTTTCAATGAACAACAAGGGTCATGATGCACCAACTAATTGGGGTCGAGAATCGAGATACATCAACTTTTTTTTTATCGTCCCAACTAATTTGGGTCGGCTACACGAATCCTCCTCCACCATTCCACTCTATCAATGATTGTATAGTCAGTTAAACCACAAGTCATCAACTCCACCCACGTCCTTTTGGACCTTCGCCTTGCTCTTTTAGCGCCTTCAACTTGAACCAACTCACTCCTAACCGGTGCAGCTCTTGGTCTCCATTGCACATGGCCTAACAAGTATGCTGCGATAAATATATATTTAAGCCCATTGTCCATGTATACACGTAGAGCAGTGGTCTAATGACCAAAACACCTTGGACCAAGTTACTTTCCAAGTCCATGGAGCCAAATCCAAGTAAGGCAAAATTAAAATCTATTTATAATACCCATTAACCCAACCCTATGTGCATAAGAACATTGAAGCCCAAGTGCACTTGCTAAAATATACAATCGAATAATCAAGGAAACACAGACACTAGCATACTAGCAGGCAATAGATGTACATCCTATGCATGATGTACCCTGCAGCTCTCCGCTTACAACTGCCACTGACATGCGCCGATTAGTCTACAAGGCCAACCAAGATCATGTGAAGAAAATGAAGCACAGATATTCTACAGTCCATACACATTGCTCCTGTCAAACTGATAGTAACAAGTTACAGCATCAATTAGGCAGAAAGTTAACAGTTCTACACAATCCAAGACTGAACATTCTTGAATGCATACTCTCAGAAACTTAATTTTATACAACTAAAGGCTGACAGTCATTTTCCAGCTATCATATGCCACTCACCGACACAGCAGTGGAAATGTCATTGAAGCGCATTTCCTCATCGAATACAACTCGGGTCTTCCCCAGAAGGATCAGTTTCAGTTGGGAGCTGATGTGTCACCAGATGACCGAAACAGAATGAGTCGGGCCGAGTCATGCTGATGCCCATTTCCAGGCAACTCGCACTTTGACATGCTATTTAAAACCATGATTACAGTTGCATTCCAATAAAGCATTCACCCAGGTCATTAAAAATTAAAAATAAAAAATAAAAATAAATAAATCTTTTAAATTATCAAATACTGAGAAGCCCAATAATTGACAAAAATGAAGTCTAGTCTATTTTCTTAGAGAAAAAAAAAATTCCTGAATTCCAGGTCTCATTGTTCAAAAGATAAAACGATTCCATGGAAGGACAAAAAATATGAACCAACGTGTTCAGGATGACAAAAATGTAACACCAACAAGAAGATCCGGTTTACCATGTCATGCTGAGGGATCCCCTCTGTGATGCACACAACCAGATCCAACTCAGCTTCCATTGCCTCCAAGATAGCAGCTGCAGCAAATGGTGGGGGAACATAAATAACTGATGCATTAGCCTTTGTCTCTGCCTTTGCTTCCGCTACTGTGTTGAAAACGGGAAGCCCTAAATGTTCTGTTCCACCTTTCTTTGGTGTCACCCCACCAACCTATTTAAACAAAAAACAAAAAACAAAAAAAAAAAAAAAAAAAAAACAAGAGAGAGAGAGAGAAAAAATCCAAATTGAATTAGGCTATCCCCGCAATATTCCTACAGAAACACAATGCTTGTGGAAGGAAAACATTTAAGCTTTTGCATGTTTTTTTTTTTCCTTTCTTTTCTTTTTTCCTTTCTTTTTTTTTAAGGATAAGCTTCTTGTGTGTTGGGATGCAATAGTGCATCAACTAGCGATTATCAGTCTAATAATGTGGAAATAAGTAAACCATAATTTCCTCAGCATTCACATGGAGGGTCTGGGTAAATTGTGACATGCTACTTTCTTGAAAGGAATGTAACCGCAATTTGAAGGCTACTTCCTTGTTATGAATACTAGGAATGCCCTTAAAATTAAATACTAGGAATGTTATTCATTAAAAATAAATAAAATAAAGTAAAAACTAGGAATGTCATTAATTGTTTTCATTCCCTCTTGACTAAACTGAATGGCTGCAATTCAAGTCGCTTGTGGATCCAAACACAGCCTTGAACAGAAATGCTTGATTATCTAATATCATATACTTCGGAAGACGTTAGATTGATCCAGACATTTTTTCAAGTTCACATGGTCTATGTTCTTTTGCTTTCAAGGGTTAAAAAGGGTAGCTCATCTGTATGTCCAGCATATCATGTAATGGCTGCAGAAATTCACACCACTTCGCACGATGGCATGTTTGTGAATTTTGTGTTTTCTTAGTATAAAAGAAATATCCCGCCCCTATACTTGTCTGGTTACAAGGTAATAGAGCTCTTATGAAGTGAAATGGTCACTGCGTAATTGGGATCCTCTGCTAAGAATTATCCTCACATTCAAACTGCTAGGAATATGGAACGGTGTGGACATCTCTCTTTCCTGGGTGGATTGTGTTAATCAAGGTGATGTTGTCCCACTCATGATTTTAAACATCAAACAAAACCATGAGACAAGTTGGTTTCAGTCTATTTCAGTTAATTTCAGCCCATTTAAGGCCTTTTTGGATTACCAATTACCACAATAATGTAAAGGAAAAGTGTCATCATTACAATTTTACCACCGCCAAACCAAACACGGGAATTTTCGGCTAAATGCATATGTTTTTAGGAGACAAGTAAAGAAATTTGTAATCATTGTACTTTTCATGGCATTAGCATGGAAATCTCAAATCCAAACAGCGACATTAGTGTATGGGTGTGATGATTTGACATTAATGGGAAAAATGTCATCATTACAATTTTACCGCTGATAAACCAAACACAGGAATCAGCGGTCAAATACAATATTGTCGGGAGAAAGGTAAAGGAATTTGTAATCATTGCAATTTTCTTTTGCATCACCGTGGTAATTAGTAATCCAAAAAGGCCTAGGCTTTGACTTGACATGACAAACCAAAAATATTTGACTCATCCCAGTTGACTAATTTTCAGACCTTCAGTCCAAAGCAAGTCACATGCCAAAATCAAGATTTACAATCGTGGATGGGTCCCACTTGCTTATTTGCTTTATGCCAATTTATTGGACTCTTACATCCGTCACTGAAACCATAAAGAGGTACAGCGAATTATATGATCCTCAAGTCCAGTATATGCACCGTTTCCTCAAGCCTTGTGTTAGGAATTGGGGCAGGTGGACCACATGGTTCAGTTATCTAAACTGTCAGTCTTATGGGCTGCAACATTGAAAGATCATGCCCCCAAAATTTCCCAGACCAGAAGCTCACATATCGATGCAGGACAATTAATCACTTGCTCTAAAAGCTCAAACTAATAGAGCATGGCAAATCAATCCCTTTATCTCATAGCCCAGGCCCTACATCGCATGGGTTAGGACCTCGGCCGAACCCCCCTCGTGAGCCCCACTTCACATGGCTTCCACTTCACACGAGCCAACTGCCTCAAGTGTGCCCATGCATCCCACAGGCCACCCCGCTCGAGCCCAGTGTGAAAATGCCCCCCTGCATTAATCACCCCCAGTGAGGAGTCTCAAACAAGAGACCTCCCGCTCTGATACCACTTTGATGCAGGACAATTAATCACTTGCTCTAAAAGCTTGAACTAATAGAGCATGGCGAATCAATCCCTTGATGTCATAGCTCATGCCTCACATTGCATGGGTTAGAACCTCGTCCGAACCCCCCTCATGGGCCCCACTCACGAGCCAACCGCCTCGACTGTGCCCCTGCATCCCACATGCTACCCCACTCAAGCCCGGTGTGAAAATGTCCATGCATTACATATTATCCATATTTGTTTTTCCATTGAATGCAAACTGATGCTATATTTTCTTCTTAACTTAGCAAAAACAATGGGCTTGTCTAGCGCGTAGGATTAAGTGGGATTAAGTAGGATAGAATTGGTTTATTGCAATGATTATATGGTGTCAGTGATTGCCTTGAAATCCCATGTTTAAGAGGACATCGTATTCCATGTTTGGAATGTAATTGTTGAAAATGTAAATCCTAGGTTTTAGTTGTAAACACATTTGGATTGAACCACATATCTAGAAGTACACGATTTGGAAATGTCACACACGACCACCGACCTTCCTAGTGTGTTGACGTCACCAAGTTTCATAGACCCCACCATAATGTATGCGTTATATCCGCACCGTCCATCCATTTCACAACATCATTTTATGGCATGGGCTAAAAAATGAGGCAGATCCAGCAATTACATGAACAACACGAGTGTTCGCAATATCGATACTATCGGCCGATATTATTGGTATCGCAGTCCAACGATACGAAACTCGTCGGAAGAAACTAAGAAAAAATTTATTGTGTAAATATTCCGAAAAAATCGATATATATATATATATATAAGGAAACTTTCAATAGGGTGGATTTCTGTACCTGTAGAAGAGATTGCCCTGATTGGAAGCTGCATTTGGCGGGTCATTCGAATCGAAGCTCGCCACTTGTAGGTTAGGGTAAATAAAATCTCCAATTCCCTCTTTTTCTTTCTTCGAATAGATTATTGCTTGAAAATGGAAGTGATTTCGGAAGAAAATGTGAAAAAAAAAAATCAGAGAAATCCGGAGATTTGGGAGAGAGAATTTCGGGGTTATAGGGTTCCAAAAGGTCGGAACCCTCTCTACAATCAAAAATGGCTTCCGAGCCCTTTTTATCAGGCGCCGCTAGATGCGGATTTCATGCACACATGAAGTTTCTGCATTGGGATGCTAGGTGGGGCCCACCATGTTGTTTGTGAGAAATTTGTCATGTCCATCTATTTTGTGAGCTCATTTTAGGACATGTGACCAAAAATGAGGTGGATCCAAAACTCAGGTGTGCCGCACAAGAGGAAACACTAAGGATTCAGTGACCACCATTGAAACATTTTTATGGCCACAAAAGTTTCATATCAAGATAAGTTTTTCGTGTTTTCACTTCATCCCAATGGGAATGACCTCATAAATGGTTTAGATGTCATATAAACATCAAGGTGGAGCTTAGGAAAGTTTCAACAGTAGGAAACTCTTTCCCCAGTTTCCCCCTCATATGGCCCACTTGATTTTTGGATCCACCTCATTTTCGGTCGCATATCCTAAAATGAGCTCACAAAATGGATGGACAGGGTGGATTTCTGACAAACATCACAGTGGGCCCCATCTAGTATCCCAGGGCAGGAACCTCTTGCAAAAGCCTTTCACAGGAAGAGGCATGCTCACCAACGCATCTACGCATGTGCGCACCTTTGCACACATGTCATGGGCCTCCAATCTGAACGGTCCATGTGATGTGGCATCTCATGAAAATCCCTGGGACCAATTTTCACCTTGATCTAAAACTCTAGTGGGCCATAGCAAAGAAAGATGCGATCAAGGGTGGAAACTATTTTCTTTTTCCATGGCCCATCAAAGTTTTGAATCAAAGTAAAAGTTGGGCCATAGGGGTTTCATGGAGCGCTACATCACGTGGACCGTTCAGATTTTGGACTCACATCACGTATGATGAGTTCTCAAAAAGTTCTCATGAGAACTTGTGCGCAACTGAGCATTTGGCTTGGCAGGAAATCCGCATCCCGCATAGATTGGGAGCTTGGAGACGGATGGTGGTCCTATCAGGGGCTCTATAGGGCCCACCATGATATATGTGTTTTATCCACACCGTCCATCCATTTTAATAGGTCATTTTAGGGCATGATCCCAAAATGTAGCCAGATATGAGGCTCAAGTGGACCACACCACAAAAAGCCGTGGTGGGAATTATATCCACCATTGAACCTTTCCTGGGGCCCTTCTTGATGTTTATTTGCCATCCAATCTATTCATAAGGTCTAACAGACCTAGATGAAGGGAAAAAATAAATATTAGCTTGATCCAAAACTTTTGTAGCCCCCAAAATTTTTTTAATGGTGGTCATTCGATGACCACTTTTTTTGTGGTGTGGTCCACGTGAGATTTGGATTTGCCTCATTTTTTGGCCGGCACCCTAAAATGGTCTTTCAAAATGAATTGACATTGTAAATATACCATATTACATTGAGGTGGCCCCACAGTCACGGTCCCACCATATAACATACGTCTATGTTTGAAACCAATGGAATTACTAACACATCTCAATGTTATTTTATTACGGGAACTCTAGGAGCTCCACAATGATGTATGTGTTATATTCACTCATCCCATTCATTTCTTCATATCATTTTAGCCTATGAGCCTAAAAATGGGGCAGAGCCAAAGCTCAAGTGGACCACACCAAAGAAAATAGTGGTTTCAATTGTGGCGTCATTATTCCCACTGTTTCCCATGATGTGGTCCACTTGATCTCTGGATTTGCCCCATTTTTTGGCTCAGGCTTTAAAATTATCCAAAAAAATGAATGGACGGCATGGATACAATGCATGGGGCCCACACAATCTGCCTCTTTTTTTGAGCCAAGACCTATCAAAAAAAAAAAAGGTAAAGATGTGTAGGTGAGACCCAGACTCACCCAAGACAGTGCAACCCTTAATGCGGTCCACCTAAATGTATGTATTTTGCATTCACGTCGTTCATCCATTTTTCCAAATCGTTTTAGTGTATTATCCAAAAAATGAAGTACATCCAATTATCAAGTGGACCATACTAAAGGAAAAGGTGATGATTGACTATTAATGGGCCACAAAAGTCCTGGATCAATCATAAATTTGTTTTTTCCTTCCATCCAAGCTTATGTGAACTTATCAAATAGATTGGATGGCAAATAACACTACAAAAACATTAAGGTGAGCCCTAAGAAGGTTTTAATGGTAGGGCCTTCAATCAATACTCTTTCTTATGGCGTAGTCCACTAGAAAATTAGATCTACTTCATTTTTGAGATGGTGCCATAAATTAAGGTGGCAAAACAGATGGATGGTGTGGATATACATGTCTCCATACATTTATAAATGTTATGCATTATATTTGAATATAGTTGCCTTAGTTCAATCATACAACACATAACTTAGGACCCTACACAAATGAAACTTATTGTGTGCACTTTTTTTTAAATGTTATGATTTAAAAGTGTGTATTAAGATCTTTTTTAACAATACTGGAAGTTTCATTAAAAAATTCAATCATTTTGCCAATGTTTCCCCTTGTTTCCCAAAAGGTGCGATAAATTATGCGATACAAACGATATATCCCGTGCGATAACCGATATGTATCTGTATCCCGAGGGTGTGATACATTGCGCGATACCGATATTTCGAACACTGGACCATACTACAGAAAGCAATGGGGACAATGACGCCCACCGTTGAAACCTTCCTAAGGTCCACCGTGATGTTTATTTGCCATCCAACCTATTCATAAGGTCACACAGACCTGGATGAAGGGAAAACACACATATCAGCTTGATCCAAAACTCTTGTAGCCCCCAAGAAGTTTTCATTGGTAATTGGTAGGCGTTCAATCCCCACAGCTTTTTTTGTAGTGGCATCCACTTCGACTTTGGATATGCCTAATTTTTGGGCCCATGCCCTAAAATGATCTCAAAAAATTGATGGATGGTGTGGATGGTGCCCATACATCATGGTGGGACCCACAGAACTTGCTAACATCAACACACCCATTCAAATATTTTCAAACAATGTAGGGGCGGGAAGCAATGGTATTTTAGAAATCTCCTGCTATAGCGCCTAAATCCAAGAGGGATTCCTCATATCCCTTTCCTTATTGCAATGGTTTTCAGCGCGTTTTCCTAAGCATTCAAAGCCAATATCCCAAAGAGAAAACAAACGAGGCGTGGGGTTTAAACTGTGGTTCCATCAATTCAATACCACCTAATCCCTTCTAATACTCCAAACCAAACAAGCCCTAATAGAAACGTTAAATTTGTTCAATCAAGAGAGTTTGAGGGAATCCCATGTCCATGACAGGGCCCATCAGATCAATGGTTTACATCATTGATCCACAGGCTCCACTTGTCCAAACATAAGGATCAAAGATTATGTGCATATCCTTAGCTCAATGTTCATATAATCAACTTTTTTCAAAAAAAAAAAAAAAAATTGTTCATATAATCAAGAGGTCCAAAAAAGGAAAGCTCACAGAGTTAGTGTTGGAGCAGATAACTGTATCAATTCAATTGTTCACACATGCCAATTCATGTGGTTGGGTTGGGCTAGGGAAATGCTTAGAAGATCTGGATAGAGTTAAGTTGAATATCGTTAGGTTAGAATTACAGTTAGGTCTATTGATTAGATTGTACATGTCGTATAACTTGTCTTCTCCAATAATAAAAATTTAATCAAAGTTTGGAGGACAGTCCCATTGTAGAGATCAAACACAAAATACGGCAGAGTCAAACAAATCATTACCACGATCATCAATCAATTGAGAGACTTTCATTAACTGGAGGAAATTTGGTATGGAATCTGGAATGCAAAAGAAATTTACAGGATTAGGAGATCGCAGAGTATGTGGCCCTCCTTGATTAAATTTCCAAAAGTAAGCCGTATCTTTTGACTAAAGAGAGGCTAATATGGAGGGCTGATAAATCTGGAGTATTCTCGATTAAGTCATTTTACAAAATTTTGGATTGCAATCCCTTCCCTGATGAACAACCAATGGACAAACCAGATTTGGAACTACTCGGTCCCTCCTAAGACCGCATTTTTTGGATGTCTGGTCGGAAAGAAAAAGGTGCTTACCGTCGACAATTTGAGGAGGGGAATGATCCCACCTAATGTGTGTCTTTGTTGCATGACGGATGAAGAGATGACCGATCACTTGTTTGTTCATTGCTCCTATATTAATCAAATCTGGCCAGAAATCTCAAGTCCCTTCAGAATTAAATGGTCTTCTCCTGACACAACAGGTCGGCTATTAAAGGTGTGACACGGTGTCAACCTAAGAAAGTGAAGAACTCCAATTTAGAGAATTGCCCTTCTAGTTGTTTGGTGGGCTGTTTGGGAAGAAAGAAATGGAAGATGTTTTAAAAACGATTCTAAATCGGTGGAGTCCTTAGTGCGTACAGCAAAACAGTTAATCTTAGAGTGGGCTACTAATGTAAATAATCTTAAGGGCTGTAATTTTCTTTTCCTTGGAGCTTAGGTAGTACGCTTCCTCAGCGGCCCCGCTCTTCTTGGTATCTTTTTCTTCTTTTAATATAAATTTTGTGATCCTTAAAACTAAAATAAAATAAAATAAAATGAAAGCAAACACAAATCATAGCTTCTTTGACGTGGGTTTCCAAGGCGACACATGTCAACAGTCAGTTGATGGACAATCATTCATAAGGTCGTTCCCCACCACTAGGATCCAATCTGGACCGGAGCCGCAGATCATGCAAGCAAATAAGGTTGAAAGTGGTGCAATCATCCAAGCTCGAAAGATGAAGGTTGAATTTTCTAAGTTAGAAAGGGAGGACCACGCAAGCTGGTACTAAACAAATAAAAATAAAGTATCCCACAGATTGGGTTTTCTTGGGAAGAACGGTTCAAAAGAATCAATAAAAGGTCCCAATGATCATATGTGTTCCTTGGCATCAATGGGCAACATTTTTCCGTGGTTTGAGTGGATGAAGAGGACTTTTGGAGAGATGAGTTGCCCTTAGTTTATGTGGGCTTTGTGCACCTGATTCAGGTCCCCTGAATTTCAACCTCTAGAGGAGCACTCTCCAAGTCATCTAAAACAGAATCTATAGCAATTATCAGCCATGATTTAAGTGCCTGGCAGCAAATTTCAGACATGATTTACGCACCTGGCCAATCATACTATAGGGTTACCCAAACGTTTTTTTGGTGAGTTTGTGTTGGGTTAAAAGATGACAGAGGCCACACAAGTAAAGGCACAGTCAGGGCCAATCCTAGACCAATTACTGCATTTCCAATCGCAGGGGATTACTACCGCTTGTGAGATGGCAGAAACAGGTAAGTAGGTAGTTAAATTTTAATTGTGATGAGAAATTCATTTTGTGCTACCATGCAAGTTCCATACTGCAATTTTGGAGGATCACTATGGCGATGATCAGGACCCTTGACAAATTGCTAGTGGAAATCGCAAAATTCACTATAGGAGAGATTAAAGGACTTCAGCCCTCCAGGACAAGGGTTTTTTTCAGAGGGAGAGATACACATGCCCAAATGGATCTAGTTGTTCACATGTGCCAATTCACACAGTTTAAGTTTCGTTAGGAAAATGCTTACTAAGAACTAAGAACATTCAATTAGATTTGACAATGGTTTGATTATTGATTGGGATGAGGGTTAGAGCTGGCATGGATTCTTCCTCATGTTGTGGATGACATATGGCTTGGTTTTCAGTAAGAAAAATAATCAGAGTTTTGGAGGTGGATCCCCTCAGAAAGATTCAAACTCATGATACAGCCTGAGGTCATATAAGGGGGTTATGCAGCATTCTTTTGTCCAATAACCAAAAGAAGTGTCATATGGTGACCATTGTAGTAACCAAAATCTCCCAAGCCTCTTGTAGATTCCTGGCCACATTTAACTAAGATCAACATGTACTGCTTGAAATGT